>CM028334.1:31676352-33006352 GCA_016647705.1 Eucommia ulmoides
TATGCTTCAGGATTGTTTTTCCCTTGGAATGAGGGTATCTTCACCTTGATACTTCCCAAGTTATTATCAATCCGCTCCCCATGTCTATCTCCTCTATTCCCATGTCCACTCCCAAATCTGCCCAAGCTTGTATTAGAAGCCCGATCGTCTTCATCTAGGTCATCCCCATAATCATCTTCATACACGAATCGAGGCTGATTCCTCTCTCTTCGTTGCACATTAGGAGCTCTCGGTGGCTGCCCCTTTTGTGCGCTAAACTCAACTTTGTCAAGTCGCTCATGCACTTCATCAAACCGCAAGTTCAACTGTTGAAATTTTTGCTCCAAGGCCTTGTAGAAAACTTTTGCGTCCATTATGTCCATCCTTTCATGTGCTTCATCGGACGAGCCTTCGTTTGTTTCTCGAGACATGTTTAGTAATCTGCAAAACAAAGTTAGCAAACCTCACAAACACTCCCTCACGTGTTTGCACTCAAACTATGTCACTCCACTTGTGTATCACTCAAATTCGGCTTTTACCCTCTTATAAGCTCACACTCTCTTACATTTTCCCACTCTTTAGTTCCCTCTTTTAGTTCTTTATTGAAGTTAACCAATCTCAATCAGAAATTTCCTTGTAGCAATCCAAACTCAACAATTTGATTCACTAAAAATGAGATTTTAGGAACGAAACAAAGGGAACAAAAAGAGCACAAAGAAAAGTTTATAGAGTAGAATAAGAAGAAATTATTCTCAATTTTTATTGGGGGGGCTGCTGAATTTTCTCATTTTTTTTTGTTTTTTTTTTTAAAACCAGCAACTTTAAATTGAGATGTGAAGAAGCACAATATTTAAACGAAAAATATGATCAGAACAAAAATGCACCGCGTTTTATTTTTTTTTTAAGATTGGACCAGATTTGAATTAGAATGAAAAGAAAAAAAAATGCAATAGATCTGATGATATAATTTGGTCAAGATTTTTTTTTTTTTTTTTTTTTTTTTTTTATGAAGGAATAGATATGAAAGAACGAAAAAGAAAAATGATAGATAAAACTTGATTTAGACTTTGCTCTGATATCAAATGATGCGAACCTCACCAAGGATTAGTAAGACCCGAAACCAACTTAGGATTTCTTCGCGAAGATCGAAACTAAATCAGATTTTTGAACGAGCTGAAAATACAGAAATTGAAAGATAGATTACCTTGACCCAACGTTTATGAACGAAACGCGAACCAATGGTATAATGATTTTGACCCAATGATTATAATGAATCACGAACCAAAGATATAAGTTTGAACGCCACAAGAAACTCTTGATAAGTTCAGGAAAAGTTCTCTGAAGAACTAAAGAGAAAACTCTCACAATTTTATTAATCAAAGTAAGGTGTTCTTCTTTATGGGATACAACTTTCTTAAATAGGTAATGAATAGTACGATGAACAGTGCTCGTGAATAGTGCTGCTACAATACAAAAAAAAAAAAAAAAAACCCTAGAGAAACAAAGAAACCCTACTCCTAATCTAAAAATGAAAAGGCTAATTTGGCAATCATGCCTTACAAATTATCAAATATTAAAATACAAATAAATAAAATAAATATGCTGAGAATTTCGTGGTCCTCAAGCCTTGGTCCATTTGAGTTCATGTCTAAACTCATTCACTTGCTTTGATGAGATGGATTAGGTCTTGATCGTCATTTGGGCCTAATTTGGGCTTTATTGTTTTCGATTCAGTCGAAAGCTCTTGAATTAGCCCATTAAGCGCTTCTTTGATCTTCTTGAATCTTGCCCTAGTAATGGGCCCAATCGGGACATGCAATGTGTCCTTTGATGTTACTTGTTGGTTCTCATTAAGAGAGGAGCCAAAAAAAAAATGTCGGAAAAAAAATAGGCTAAGGGCAATTATGTAATTGCACATATCATTTTTTATTTTTTTTAATAAATTTTCTATTTTTTTACGTCAAATTTAGTGAGGCCAAAATGGGCAATTCATCAAAAATAGCTCCGATAGGGGGGTCGTCGTGGTATCTTTGTCAGGTTTGGTCACCATTTGTTTTGTGCTCATAATTGCGTTTCTATTTCTGCAATTGTGTAAGCTCTAATTTGGATTTAGGGATTGGAAATGCTTTGTTCTATTTGGTTGCTTGGAAAATTTAGGGAAGAACTCGTCACGATCTACAATTTTCGCTCCTTCTTTGGCCTTTGGGTGTGTTGAATCTCATTTCGGAGCTTATCAAAATGACCAAGAGAACCAAGAATGTTGGAATTGTCGAAAGTTGAATCAAGAAACAGGTTATTTGGGTTTCAATTTTGATAATTAATTAGGTGGTGTTTGTTTTCTTTAAAGGTTGAGATGTTTGTCTTTAGGTTGTTCATTCTCAGTCGATGGCAAAGTCGCTGGCAGATCTGGAATAAAAAACAAAATGAGAAGAGGAGGAGGAGGAAAAGAATAAGACTGGTGAGGGCAACGGGGGTGGGGAACGATGGTCTGATGGTATGGAAGAGACGTGAGAAAAAGGGGGGAAAAGATAAGAGGAAAAAAATGATAAAGGAGCAAAGGTAATTTAGGTAAAATAAAATGAAGAATAGGGTATTGTGGTCAACAAATTGGAATTTTCACTTTTCGAAAGGTATTTTCGAAATCTGAGCCAAACATAGGGTTTTTGTGTATTTGACTAAATAGTTCAAAGAATCTCACCAGCATATTTTTAGGGTATGTTTGGTTAGAAGGAGAAATCTGAGCCAAACATAGGGTTTTTGTGTATTTGACTAAATAGTTCAAAGAATCTCACCAGCATATTTTTAGGGTATGTTTGGTTAGAAGGAGAAGAAAGAAAACGGAAAAAGAAATTTTTTTTATCTATTGTGAAAGGAAAATTATTTTCCCTAATGTTGTTTGGTTGGGAAGGAAAATGAAATGATAGAAAATAATTTAGTTTAATATAATTTACTATTTTGACCTTATATATTCCAAAAATAAATTAAAAAATCAATTATTAAGAGTATAATTGTAATTTTGATATCCAAAACTATTTTTCTCTTTTTTTCCTCCAAAATTTTGGGAGGGGGGGAGGAAACTTGTCTCAAAATTTGTGTTTTATCCTTCCCATTTTTCTTCCATACCAAACACAATTTTTTTTTTTTTCATTTCTCCTTTTATTTTCTATTCCCTTTCTATTTTCCATCCATACCAAACACACCTTTAAATTTGAAAGAATTCTCGTGGTTCCAGTAAATATTTGAGGGGGCGTAAATGGTATTAACTCCTAAAATTAAAAGTCTTGTTCATGATTTTGGATGGATCATATATGTGCTCATCAATTGGTCTTTTAATTAAAATATTTTTGTTATTTCATCACAACAGTAAATCTAAAACGTTTCCTTCTAAATTTTTTCTTATAGTAATTCGTTTGAAAACTAAGAGATAGAAATCTAAATTGTTGTTAAAACATTTTAAATTTAATAGATTGTTAAAATTTCAAAAAATATTCTCATTAGAAGGTTATATGTTAAAAATAATTTATATTTAATTTAAAAGTGTTAATAATATTTTTAATTTTGTGAGATGGAAACAAATATAAAATTTGAACAACTAAGTATATAATTTGACAAATCTCAAAATTTACGTAGAGATCCATCCTATACTTTAGGGACCAAATTATAATTTTCCCATAATGTTAGAGATAAAACCATTTATAATTCAAAAGTTATAGCTATAACCAAATTGAACAATTTACACGCACATTTATTTTAAGAATAACTTTAGAACTCAATTTGATATCATTCGTAAAATTGAGGACCGATCAAAAGAATTATTCTTACAGTGCGTTTGCTAGTAAAATAGAATTGCAATTCCATTTTCAATTGAATGGAATGAAAATGGATTAAATTGATTTCACAATTGATGGGTCAAAATTGAATTCTATAATTTGTAGGATTTTTTTAGGCTACACTTAAAAAACACCTCATTGTCTTATTAAATGACACAAATAAAATTTTTTTAATTTTATATTTTTATTTTGAAAAAAAATAAAAATTGGCTAATATATTCTATATTTTCTCCGATTTCTTTCTATTTCTTCATTCATTTTTTTCATAATTCCATTTTATTCAAACAAACGAACCCTTAAAATCATCCCGTCAATTTGAACTACCCAAAAATTACGAAGGACTAATCAGGAAACTTAGGCATTAACACAATTTGAACCAAACACATCCTAAAATATGACAATTTAGGGGGGGGGGGGGGGGGGGGAGGGGGAACAAAAATCCCTAAAATTATCTCAAGAGTTTTATGTTCAATATAAAAAAAAAAAAAAAAAAATGGGTAGCCGAAAATTTACACCATTCAAGATTTCCATTTGCAAATAAAAATATACTTTGCCCAATAGAACCAAGCAAAAAGAACTCAAACCAAACAGACCCTTATCTTTCTCTTCTTTTTCTTTCTTTCTTTCTTTTGTTTTTTTTTCTTCGAAGAACCTAAAAATCACAGCAATAATATATAAATAAAAATAAATAAATTTACTTGAGAACCTTCCCCGGAGTGGAAATAGCAAGATCCGGCCACCCAAAGCAATCACCATTTTCCAATCCACCTTCACTACCACCCGCCTGCCAAGTGTCGCAACCTGATACGGCCGGTCCACCGCCGCTACGACCACCGCCGCCGCCGCCGTTTCCTTCGACGACTTGCTCCATGGGCCAATCTAACGGGCCCAAACCGAACCCCAGCCCATGGAAGCCCGACCCGAGACCAAGCCCGAACCCACCCAAGGGCACAAATTCATTCATTTGCTGTGTTGTACTCAACAGAGAAGAGAAGCTCCCGGAAATGGGTTCGTTCAGATTTACCTCCTCGCCCAACTGGAACCCGGAAAATGAACCCAATTCGGGTTTTATAACGGGTATTCCGGAAACCGATTTCATGGCTGACGGGTCGTGTTGCACAGTTGACGACGGAGCGGAGGCGGTAGCAGGTGTGACGGTGCGAGAACGCTTGCGTGTGCCGCCGCCGATGGGGACGTTACGGAGCGTGCCGCCGCGGGTCCAGTACCGGCGGCAGGATTTGCAGAAGTGGCGGGGCTGGGAGAGGTTATAGTTGTTGTAGTAACAGAACTTGGTGTTGGTGGAGTCGCAGCGCGGACAGGGGAGGTGTTCCACCTCCGGCGGACGTGTTCCCGGGTTCGTGGGTCTCTCCGGTCGTCGTTCGCCAGTCTCCGTCGACATTTACTCTTTTCTTTTTCAGGCTTGTTGAGTGGAACAGAGTAGAAGACAAATCTAGGATAGGTGTGAAAGAGATGGGAAGAAAGTAGAGCGAGAGAGAGAGGATATGGGGAAGCCTGAAGAAATCAGAAACCTCTATATATATGTTTAGAGAGAGAGAGAGGGGAAAGGGGACAAAATCTGACGATCGGAAGAAAAAGAGTGAGCTTCAATGAATCAATGTTGGGGGTTATGAGAATGTGGAGCTCCGAAAGGGATTACACAAGCGGTGGGTTTCAATTTAGGGTTTTCAATAATTTAAAATGAAATCAAAATGTATATATATATAATGATAAAGCATGTCGGGGCCAATTTAGGCGTAACTTGATTAGTTATCCCTTTGAATGATTTTAAATACGCATAATTCTATATCGATTTAGTATATTCAACATCTTATTTTTGAATCTCACATCAATAATGGGCTCTCTGATATCCGTTCGCAGTAGTTTGTCAAAGTCTACCCTGTACGTGAAGGGGCGTGTTGAATCCTACATTGATGTTAGGCCTTCCGATATCCGTTCGCAGTGATTTATTAAACTCCACTCTGCGCGTGAGGGGGCATGTTGAATCCCACATCGCTTGTGTTACCTGATCCTGAGCTATATATAAAGTTAAGGGCAATCCTCCTATTACAAGGCGTATTTTGAGAATGAGTTAAGTCCATTGGATTTCCTACAAATAAATTGTGTATTTTTTTTTACATTTATATCTATATATAAAAGCATAGAAATTTAAAGAAGTAAATTTAGATCACATTTTCTAATAACGTTTTCAACATCGATTAAAGAGTAGAATGTGGGATCATGAGAGGAGAAAAATGAATGAGCAACAGTTGACTTGTGTCCCACTTGTTTGACCATAGTACTCATGATGATCACCAACAAAAGATTTTTCAAATGCTAGAATTTATTATTCTTTCCAAATGGTAAAATTTATTATTTGGTCCTTGAAATTTTAGGGTAGTGTCAAAATTACCTTCAACTTTCACTACAATGTCACGTACTTGAATAAAAATAAAAGAATCACATTCCTTACGTCAAATAGTGGAATGATGCTCATTCCAACGAAATATTTTTCTTTTACTTAAAAAAAAATCCAAATACAAAAAATTATCGACAGATAAAAATTTTAAAATATTTTTTTAGAGAGAAAAATAGATAAATTGATTCTCAAAAAATTGTAGAGAGAACTTGTCTACACATAAAATTTTTTAAAAAAAATATCAAATATGGAATTTTGCATATTATTGATACATTATCGAGTCTTACCTCAAAAATGACATATACGAGAATACTATAGAAATTTTGTTATATTCAAATATTTCATTATTTTAAGCACACAATAGCAATCAAATAAGAAAATTGAATAATAGTTTTATTTGACAAGGGAAAGTAGTCATTTTCTTATCAATTAGAATTCGACTCTCTTAGAGAGTAATTTAAAAATTAAATGATGTATTTAATTTTAAATGCACTAAGTCGATGTAAGGGGATGCGCCCTTTAAGATAATCTGGATAGGTGATTAGTCGAAGTACGCGTAAATTGATCCAAACATATTTATTATGAAAAAAACAAAAACAAAGAGTGATTTCACTTTTAAAATACACTTCATTCTTTTTCTTGTTCAATTCTATCTTAATTCTATTTCATCAAAATCAGGAGTGATTTGATAAATTAAAGTATTTTTGAGTTAGGTTAGTAAAAGAAAAATAATAGTCCTCTTGACTTTTTGAAAACATAAGACAGTAATTGGAGAGCGAAACCTACACATCTACGCAAAATTTTATAAATTGATTGAAAGAAATTCGAAGTTGAAAGGCTAACATGAAATTGTCCTTAAACTTTGAGGACCAATGACAAAATTTACTTATTTATAAGGAATAGTACTTTTTGACTATTGTGCGCAGCTTGTCATTAATTAGGGTAATAATAGGTGGTGTGCATGTGGTTATAATTAATTTAAGGTTAATTTTATTAGTGGTTTTCATGTGTTCATCCCAATGAACCATTAAATTTAATAACTTAGAAAAGTTGGTAATTGTCCACTAGGGCCCCTTAATTTACGCTGTGCGTATAATGCACCCACCTTTGCTTATATTTTAACACTTGGTGTAGGATATAATTTGCCTTTGTAGTTCGCACAAAGATATTTAAATAATAAAAACATTCCAATCATCACAACTTATCAATTCAGGACCTTCCAAGTCGTGATGTGAGGACAAAAATCTTGAAATTTATTAAATTATATATTTAATCCTATTTTACATTTATTTTAAATTTTAAAATTAAAAATATTATTAATGATTGAAAAATGGATTGTGCTGGTGACTTTCTAAAATTATTTCATTTTTCGTAATATTTTCTTAATAACAATATAGACTTTTTCTCTTATTTTCTAAAAAAATAGTTATCAAAAAAATATTAGAGAAAAATGTGAAATGATTAAAATATCCTCATTAGTAGGTCACATGACAAGCACAACCAATTTTTACTGTGTTTTTAATTTTGTTGGATTAAAACGAAAGTAAAATTCGAGGGATCAAGTGTGCAACTTAACAAATTAAAATATCCATATAAACGCCCACCCCATATTTTATGATCGATAATATTATTTTTTTTTCTTTTATGAAGTATAAAATTAATTTGCATGTGAATACCAAATTCAAGTGCAGTAATTTTTCAATTTTGTATGAGATAATATACAATTAATTTATTTTTAAGTAGATCAGATCTATTTGATGGTCCAAATTTAAGAAAATATCAGTGACATTTCCTATATTTAAAATTATGACTACAATAATCTTCTGTCTTTTATCAAATATCTCGGGGATCCTTTGCCGGAGAAAAATGTATAAAATTTATAGAACTCATGTCATTCTGATTTATAATAAAGATATAAATAGTCGTATTTGACACTAATTTATAAGCTCTATATGAAAAAATTATTAATGATTTATAATAAAGGCCTATACCCATCATCTTGTTTTATCATTTATTATTTTTTAAAATTAATTAAAATATATTTCAACCATCTTCTTTCCTTATATTTTAGAAGGAAAAAATTATTTTTTAGGTAAAATCAATTCCAGATTCTTTTTTATGCTACATTTTTAATTTATGTTAAATATTTATTGAACTTTTTTTTCCTCCTATTTTAGTTGGTATTTTTGGTGTTTAACTTGATTCGAACTAAAAAATGTATTAGTTATATGTAGTTGACTATTGTGATACCACCACCGCACCACAATTGTCGTCATCGTCTGCCTATCGTTGTCGTTTGCCACCACTGTGTGCCATCATTATCTTTGTAAACTAAAATGATATTAGTTACAATTGCCAAACAAAATTTTATTTATAATTAACTAAAGATTACTGAGTACAAATTAAGTTTTAAAAACTGTGATACAATTGTTAAGATAGTGAATTTGGGATTGCTTAACGAATTGCTCATTTATTTATTTTTTGGACTTGCAAATTACTTAGACCCAGTTTTATTTTATCCTCTTATATTTAGAAAATAGGGACTTACCTATTTTGAGTTTGGATTGAAGTGAGCAAGTTAATTTTTTAGCTAAATTTAACGGAATTGACAAAAAGACTAACATGTCTTTGACAGATACTAGATCCCTAACTTTAGAATGTAAATTATTGTGTACTCAAATGAATTAATTTCGATGATACATGTATGCGTGAATTCTTCTCCAAAAAGAGTATAATTTGAAACCATGAATTTAATAAAAACATTAGATTTTGACATTCGAATCGCTTACCCTCTTTCAAAAAAAAAATGTTAATTTTACTTGAAAATTATAAATTTCAAAACAATAAATTGATCTCATTTTGTTTTCGTGTTTAATAATACATATATGTTTTCTTATATTTTAAGGGGTGAATAATTTAAATTTTCAATCAATTTTAAGATAAAAATTTTGTATCAAAATCAATCTTTTTAAAAAAAATCAAAATATTATTTTTTTAATGCATTCCTCAAATGTAAAAAATATTCAAAAATTAATTTCTCTTCACCTTCAGACATTAAGAAATATATAGATTATTAAAAATAGATAAATATGCGAAATCTTTCATATCTTTAAATTTTTTATTTTCATGTAAAATAAATATTTTTTCTTTGAAAAAGGATAACTAATTTGGTTGTCAAATCTTAATTTTTTGTTAAATTCTTGATTCCAAACTACTGTATTCTCTTAAGAATTACTAAAAATTCCTGCAAACAAGGTTCGTTTGAGTAGTAAATTTATTTGTTTCAATAAGGATCTGATATGCATTAGTGACATTTTAGTTTTTCTTTTACCAAGTCGTTGGATTTAACAGAAAAAAATAAAACTTTTCAATTTAGTACAAAGTCTAAGGAGGTTAGAGGTGTGTAGCCGGCGGGTTTAGTTGGGTTTAAGGGTTAACCTGTGGGTTGAACTGAGAGAGTTGGGGTTGAAGACTATATCTTCGCCGGCCGTCCAATGGCGTCGGTTTTTCGATGAAAACTAGATCGGTTTGGTCGGGAGAACTTCGGTTTGACCTGGATGAAAGATATTACAGACAATACACAACAAAAGGCATAAAACAAAGCAACGTAATTGTATTACTATAATATGAGCAAATCAACAAACGAAATCAAGTGCTAAAACTGTACGCAAAGGAACACTGATTCATTTCAGATATGAGGCAAGATACCTACTTTGGCTATCTCCAATATTGTCATCGCTGGTGGTCCAGAATCGTGACAGGATACATGCATGGTGGTGATGGAGTTTTCTCCACAAAGACTAAGAAGGATGAGAAGAAAGACATCTAAACGGAAGCAACAACCATGGGTACTAGGGTATGAGAGAGCGGCGAAGAATATTGAGGAAATGGAAGATGAAAAGAAACCCTAACCCATAGAAAAACAAAACGGTGTCGTTTTGACATTTTAGACGGGTTGGGTTGAACATGATAAATAGCATCTCAATCCATCATTCGACCAAGAAATATCGGGTTGGTGTAATATATAGCCACACAATGCGTGGATCTATGTTGGATAGTTAATTAATGGGGCGGGTTGGGTACATTTTTTGCTCACCCCACTAGGAGGTAAACTGTTTATTTTCAAAGTATAAGGAAATAAAGTGAAAAAAAAAAGAAAAAAAAGAAGAAGATAAATTGCAATTATTTTTTTTATTCTTTTTGTGACCATTTTATGAGAAATTTGGAAGGATAAAAATAAGGTTGTGATTGAGGGAGTTGTCCAAGATCCTCTGTTTGTTGTTTCCAAAATTAATCGACTTGCTCGAGAGATAAAGGAAACCTTTTATCCTAAACAAATTAAAAATGGTTTGTTTTCTGTCTCCTAATTGGTTTCTTCCTCTTGTAGGACTTTTTAAATTAAACATTGATAGAAGTGCGTTGGGGAATCTTGGTAAAGAGGGTGTTGGCGGATTGATCATGCATACGGATGTTTCTTGGAATATTGGTTTTTTTGGGCATCTCAAGCCTGGTACATGCTTGGAGGCTGAAATTCGGAGTATTCATACTAGACTTTGCTTGGCAATTTTAAGGGGTTTCCTTACAATTATTGTGGAATTTGATTCAAAGGAAATTGATGAGTTTATTAGAAAAGGCTGTTCTGAGAGCCATGTTTATAGGAGCTAGATTATGGAGTGTAGACAGATTATTGAGATGCATGATTTTATGATCTAAGCTACTAGACGTATTAACAATAGATGTGCTGATTTTCTAGCTAGGCAAGAAGTTAATTGTGGTACGGATGTCCATTCTCTTGAGCATCCTCCTAGAGGAGATGGAGAGCCTTTTGAGTGATAAAATGAGGAACATAGCTTCTTTACAGAGCCCGTAGTTGTTGTTTTGTTTATATTGTACCCCCCAAAAAATCTAGTATTTTATAATAAAATTAAAATAGTATATTTTGGTTGGGACTTTTTATAATAAATTTTTTGTTTTGAATGTATCAATACATCTAAATCTCAAACCACACATTTTTTTAGATTTGATTTCAACCATTGATTTGTGAAAACCAAAAAACCACCTTAAAAAAAAAAAACAAAAATCAAAAGGTGTATTTTACCTATTCAATGGGTAATAAGTTTTGGGACAATTGGTGGGAAATCCTCTATTTAAGCTTTAATTGGTTAAAAGTTCTACATGCAATAATTTTTTTTGATTTAATCCCATCTGTTTTAAAAAGACGAAAATCTTGCTCACATGATAGTCACGTATCAATTATATGTAACTATTTTGTGTGTAATATTACTATATTAGTTACAAGTAACTAATTTTTTTTATTTTTTTTTTTCACTTACATGTTCCAATAATATGTAATTTTTTAGTTACATATATCTGATATGTAACTAAAAAAATTGATATTTTTCAGTTACATGTTTTAATAATACGTAACTTTTTAGTTACATATCAACTTTTAGTTACATGTCTCTTATATGTAACTAAAAAGTTTGATATTTTTTCAGTTACGTCACAAAATATTATACATATATATGTAATTGTAACATATAACTAATATTATATAAGTACATACAAATAAAAATACCCAAATACGTGTGAAAAATAATAATTATAAAATTATAACTAACATTAGTTACATACAACATAATTCACTATAAAAACCGAATGTACTCACTAAAAGATTCACTACAATCCCTGTAATATCCTTACAATTCCTGCAATGCGGGATTAAAATACAAGTGAAATCTAACTTAAAAGACTAAATTAAAATATAATAACACAAATTTTTTTTTCACTAATTAGACTTAAAAAAAAACCTTTTCCCCAATTTTTCCATAAGTTTTTCCATTTATTCTTTACATCTTTCTTAACAATGTTCCATTTATTTCATGTGTGATTTGGTATTTTCTTATTATAATTACATAAATTTACTATAAATTTATATGAGTTGTGTTCATTTAACATTTAATATTTGTAAATGATCCTTATTCCTTATAAATATTTCAATTAATATTACAATTGACCGTATAAATATATATTCTACTAAGTGACGAGACGTTAGGTTTTTTTAGTTGACTGAATCTGTTTAACGAATTGAAATTTGATTTTTAGTTGAAGTTAGATTTGTTTGAATTGGATTTATATGAGTGATGGGAGGCGAGTAAGGTAATTTTCCGGAGAAGCGACAGGCATGATGAATGTCGGGGAGCGTGGGTAGCAATAATTGGGTTTGTCTGACTGTTTGATTTAGTACGGTTTGCCACCTTCGGTGCCGCGTTTCTCGGTCGCCGTGATCTCTGCCACTTTTGATTCTCCTCCTTCAGATTTGTCGAGAATTGATATTTGCACTCCTATAACTGTTATGGTGCAATCTTGTTGAATTATTTTTCACTTTATTAACACGAGAATAATACTATAAAGCATTGTTGTAGAATGAAGTGGGCCTAAGGTTTGATCTGAGCTGCTCCTACAAGTGTGAAAGTCATCGGCTATTAGTCCAAATTGATCGTGTTGGGTTCAATAAATTGAAACAACGAAAAGCAAGCAAGCGCGCGTGTATATATATATATATATATATATATATATATATATATAACAAAACGATTTTTTGACTGACTAAGATAAACTTATGACTAGGACAAAAAAATATGACTAGAACAAACAAAATTGCTGATTAGGATAAACAAATTTATTGAGTAGGACATTTTGCGGTCTTAACTATATAAGGAAATTAAATTTGTCTAAAAAGCAATAAAATTATATTAATATTATTTTTAACTTATAAAAATATATATAATGATAAAAAAATATAAAATTTTTTAATTACTTAATTTCCTCTCTTTATCTCTTAATTCTCTCTCTCATTACCTTAAATAGAGACACTAAAATTAATTAAAAAATTTAGAGTTTTTTATTATATAGTCCCCCATAGAGAGATCATTGAGAAAAAAATAATTTTCATATGTTTGATTAGAATTCAGACCAAATAGTACAATCAATTAAGTTTTTAGTCCTCCAAAAAAACAAAAAGAACACTAAAAAGACACATGTACCCCTGAACAAACTCTCTTTCTTATTTATATTAATTATCACTCACACACTCTCTCTCACTCACTTTCTAAAGTTGAGCGTTAACACAACTAAATGTTTTGAGCATTAACACAACTAAATGTATTGGGTTTGTAATTGCGTTAACGTTAACACAATTAAGTTAAGTGTGCTAGATTGTAATTGTGTTAACGTTAACGCAATAAAATTAAATGTGTTGGGTTGTAATCGACTTTAACGCAATTAAATTAATGTGTTGGGTTGTATTTGCATTAACATTAATGCAACTAATATTAACGTTAATGTACACAAAACAAATAATGAAAGAGACGATAATGTGAAACACAAAAAAAAAATGCATTAACGTTAACACATACAAAAACTATGATAAATATTCAAGAGAAAAAATATACAATACTTCTGGTGATAAAATGAGTTAATGTTAATGTAATGCACAAACAAACAGATTGGGAGATGATGTGTTAACAAAAAAAAAAATTGGATTTAATAACGTTAATGTCAATCCCAATGTAATATTGTAATATAAGTAAGTGGTATTTACTTGAACAAATTACGTTAACGTTAACATCCTTTATTATTTAAATTTGTCTTGTTGCATAATGACAAAATAGCAGACTTGTAAATAAATGTTAACATGGAGGGCCATAATGAAGGATTTTTTTCTAAAAATTTGGTGGGGTCTGAAAACTTAATTGCTCATGTCAGTGAGTCTTTTTTCTTTATTGGATCTCTATATAGGACTAAAAAATTAATTACCCAAAAATTTAGTCATTTTTTAATTTATTATATTATAGTATCTATTATATAAAACATTACGAATTTTTGGTTGACTAAGATAAATTTATAACTAGGACAAAAAAAATATGATTAGGATAAATAAAGTTGCTGACGATGCCAAATAAATTTGCTGACTAAGACAAACATAAAAAAAAAATAAAAAAAAAATCTATTATATGAAACATGACGATTTTTGTTGATTAAAACAAATAAAAAATGTGACTAGGAAAAGCAAATTTGCTGACTCAGACAAACATAACTCATTTTTTCTTAATTAAAAAATTTTATCACTGATTGAGGCATGATTTAAGGAATCAATTTTATTATGGATAAAATATTAATTCAATTTTTTTTAATTAAAAAATTAATTTAATTAATTAACCTTTGAATTATTTCCATATATTTTCAATTTTCAGTTTACTAATAAATTATTAATTAAAATAATTGGGCTTAATATTAGCTAGATTAATTTTACAGGGTTTAGTGTTCGAAATCGCCCCCCACCTTACTCGCGACGACGATAACTCTAGCAAATCGCCATGACGATGACGACAATGCTCTCTCCCTCGCGACGCCGCCGCCTCCGGCCTCCTTCAATAGCGTATTTCCTAAAATGATGGTATGTAACCACCGATTCCTTCTAAATATTTGAATTCCTTTTCCTCAGATCAGATCTGAGTAGTCCCTTTCTCTCTCTCTCCACGTCACCGACGCTTCCATTGCCGAAGACATTGGCCAAGCAATGGCTGATTTTGATTTTTTCTAATATTGTTGATTTTGATTTGTTTTTTTTCTTTGAAGCTTTCATGGCCGAAGACATTGGTTAACAAACAACTTATTACCACCGCTGAAGCCATCACGACAATATTTGCATTGACCTTTTGCTGGTAATTTTCCTTTCTCTCGGTCCATCACCGCCCTCCACTAAACTCTCTCCATTTCTCTTCTCTCTCAGTACTTACAACTATCACTACCAAATAACTTTTTCCATCATAGCAGCCACGATTTTGTGAGATCTATATTGAATTTGGCTATATCTAACTGTTTGATTATTTTTCTAATCTTACTTTTTTTGTTTAATTGTTTCTTGGTTTAGTTCTTTGAATAGGTTTGGTCATTTGGTTGATCTATATGGTTGGAATTCACACTGCCTGTACCTTGATGGTGTTGATCCTTCAGGTATTATTGGATTAATAAGACCATTTAGTTTCATAGTTATAGTGTGTAAATTCATAGTAAATTCTTTGTTTAATTGATTCGATTTTATTCTTCTACAAATTTCAGTTAGTTTTTCATTAGTTGAATCTGTTTACTACTTTATTATTTAATTGAACCAAGATTCAACACCACCGTCGTCGATGCTGCTCACGCAACACTTTCTCTATCGCTAAACATCTTTAGATCTGATGTTGGTTGATTTAGTAAGTCCAAACATCTTCGTTGATTTTGTTGGTATTGTTGTATAACTATATTGATTTTGTTTATTATCATGGTTGGTTCTAATTTTGTTAATGAGAGGAACTTGAATATCTTAAGTTTAAACATAGATTGTGTTTGTTTGATGTTTCTTTTCCATGTGATCTTATGAAAAGCCGCTATGAAAAATAAGAATGTAGTTATGTATATGAGTTTCAAGGTATTTAGAGGGGATTTCAACTGGGCAGCAACATTGTCAGTCTGCTGAAACATTGGCTGAATGGTGATCCTCTGAGATGGTAGACAATGGAATTCCATCGACGTTGCCCCTTACTAGGACAGAGATGATGAGAATGACTTTGGTATGCTTTTTTTGTATCATCTATTATTGTTTCAACATTACTATTGTTTTTCACCTTTACAGTTCTTGAGTAAATTCACCATGACAAAAGTGAAAAATGGTTATAGTTTTCTATGTTTCTCTATTTGCAAATACAATACCAGAAATTTTATCCAAAGAAGCATTAGACAATTATTTTGAAATCATACTTGGTTAACAGATACTAGAATTTGATTAAGCTACCAATAACCTCCAGTTAAATAGCTACAGTGTGGTGTAATTATTATATCTTTGCAAACAAGCCATTTGTGTGCAAACATAGTTATTTCTATTTATTTAAAAATAAAATAAACAAATAAATAAAGTTTTTAGGGTTGTTTGTGCGTGAGCAATAAAATGGCATATGTTAGATTTTGAGATCGCAAGGTTACTTTCTCAGAGTTTCATATTTTACAAGATTGAGGACTCTATTCTTATTAATTTGCTCAACTGTGTTCTTTGTTATCTCTATTGAATCATCAAATATATTTATTTTGGGAAAAATGTGGGAGAGTTAAAGTTGTTGCAACCAAGAATTGAATCTCAAAGACAATGGGATTGTATTTGCTTTATTTATCTCTTATATTTTGTTGTTTTTTTGGGGTGAGAGGTTTGTTAGTTATTATAGATATTTAAATGAAATAGGTGCATAATGTTAGTCTTGATTGTTAGTTATTATTGATTTTCAAATGAAATAGGTGCAGAATATTATATATATAGAGGAAATTATGTGATTTTTTTTTTTTTTTATTTTGTTGTTGTTTTACACCCGTGCCTTCAAGCATGGGTTCTACGCTAGTATATAATAAATCAGCTCATTTACATTCAGGGCCATCGGATTAAGAGACAAACATCAAAAATATTCCCAACTGTTGGATGAGATTTATCTTATACATCCCCATATTTTAGGGTTAGAGCCGCGGCAGCTTACTCTTTTCCCCAGCCCTCTTCTTTTCTCTTTCTCTTTTTCTCTCTCTCTCTCTCCCACCTCCGACGTCGCCGTTGAAATCGGCCAACCGCCACCATGGCCATCGCCATCGCCATCGCCACCACCACCACCACTGCCACTGCCATCTCTGTCTCTGTCACTCTCGACTCCACCCAATCCATCGCCGTCGTTCATCCACGACACCATCCATTGCCATCGCTACCTTTCGTCGTCGTTTTCGCCACTTGGCGTCGACCCGTTGTAGAACCATCGCCGCCACCATAATTGAAGTCCAATTTGACCAGATTTGGGTTTGCTTTGGTCCGATTTACGATCGATCAACCTCTCTCTCTCTCTTTTATCGCCCTCTCTGTGTGTTTATTTTTGCCTCGATCTGCCACCGAAACCACCGCCATCGTTGCTCCATCGCTGCGCATCGCTACCCACCGCCATGACCGTCTTTGCTGCTCCATCGCCGAGTATTGCCACGTACGGCCATGGTTGTCATCGCTATTCCATCACCGGACATCACCGCTCAGGTATGCACAAATCTCTTTCTCAAGCTTCTCAGTGACGCAAAGCTTCGTTTCTCTATTCATCCCTAATCACAGGCACTCTCATATCTCTCGGTTGAATCTGACTTGCCTTTTTGGTTTCTGATTTAATGCAAACACAAATGGAGCAAATCTCTTTCTCAAGCTTCTTAGCGACGCAAAGCTTCATTTCTCTATTCATCCCTAATCACAGGTACTCTCCTCTCTCTCAGTTGAATCTGACTTGCCTTTTTGGTTTCTAATTTAATGCAAACACAAATGGAATTGGGAACACAAATCGTGAATTTTGTTTGCTGTGATAGCATCCACTGCAAAAACACATTGTTGAATTTGTGTTTACAAGTATGTATGAAGTTCTTATTATATTCTCATGAAACACATTGTTGAATTTGTGTTTACAAGTATGTATGAAGTTCTTATTATATTCTCATGGTCTCATATTGTTAGTTAGGTAATGGGTGTGATTTTTTTATCTTTACTTTCTTTTGATTTGGGTTTGATTTTGTTCGATTTGGGTTTGATTTTGTTTGAAATGGGTAATAACCTAAACAGATTTGGTTTGGTTATGCTCCTTGCTTCGATCTCCCACTTCGATGATTGCAAAACTACTTTATTTTGTATGCAATTATATATCGGTCTCTATTCATTTCTTGCAAGATTTTCTATGCTTGGCTCTTTTTTTTTTCTTTTTCAGATTAATCGTGTCTGCTGGTCTACGTAGGATGAAGGTAATGGTTTTCTTTAGCATCTTATTATTTTATTCTATTTGACAGTAGTTTATGCATATTGTATACGCATTGTTTCACCACTTTTTTTTGTAGTCACCTTATTAGTGTCGTGTATTTTGTTTCATTGAGCTAACAGTTGCTTTAAATGAGTGTGATCTCTTTTCTTTAATTGGTTCTAGAAATTCATCTCAAACAAAGGGATGAAAAGCAGCGGTAGCTCACTTTCATCTCATTCACGAAGAACAGCTTCTTGGAGTGGTGGAAGCTTTGGTTCTCAGATTTCTGTTTATGTTCCCAGAAAACTGGAAGCAAAGGTTAGTTTTTGTTTTTTATTTGTTTTGCTACCAATTCTAGAGATTTTTGGCAAAGTTAGTTTCTATTTTTTGTTTTTTTACTGTTTTTTGTTCAAATCATGATCAAATTCTTAACCATAGTTCAAATCATGTTACTATTTCTGGCTATGTCGAGTTTGATTTGGTGCCGATTGTAGAGAATTTTGGCCATGTCGAGTTTGATTTGGTCATGTTTACCGTTTCTGTTCCATGTCGAGTTTGATTTGGTTCCCAGATTTCTGTTTATGTTCCCAGAAAACTGGAAGCAAAGGTTAGTTTCTGTTTTTTGTTTGTTTTGCTGCCAATTGAAGAGAATTTTGGCAAAATTAGTTTCTATTTTTTGTTTTTTTACTATTTTTTATTCGAATCATGATCAAATTCTTAACCATAGTTCAAATCATGTTACTGTTTCTGGCCATGTCGAGTTTGATTTGGTGCCGAATGTAGAGAATTTTGGCTATGTCGAGTTTGATTTGGTCATGTTTACTGTTTCTGTTCCATGTCGAGTTTGATTTGGTTCCCAGATTTCTATTTATGTTCCCAAAAAACTGGAAGCAAATGTTAGTTTCTGTTTTTTGTTTGTTTTGCTGCCGATTGTAAAGAATTTTGGCAAGGTTAGTTTCTGTTTTTTGTTTTTTTATTGTTTTTTGTTCCGCGAATAATGGATTGGTTTTCAGATCATGTTCAAATCATAATCAAATTCTTAACCATAGTTCAAATCATGTTCAATAGCTTTTTGGATCATGTTCCTAGAAACTTGGAACATAAACGTAAATCTGGGAGAATTCATTTTTGTTTTGGATCTAAAGCATTTTCTATTCTATTTAATTGATTAGTGTCAGTGTGCAGTAATTGATTAGTATAATTATTTTGGCAAATGACATGGTCTATTGGATCTTGAGAAGTGACATCCATTTTTTTGAAAGGAGAGGATACTATTTTAAAGTCTTTATAATCTATATTTCAATTGAATGTAATGGTGGATATATTGAACAATATTTTGAATTTTTTTTTTTACTTTCCATGTCTTCTTCGTTTGGAGTGTTTGAACATATTTTTCTTTATAGTATTGTAATGAAGCAATATGATTTGTTTTGAACCAAGGGTGAGTGCTTAAAATTTGACTCTAACAGACATTTTATTCTTGCAGAAAAGTTCATTCTTGCAGGTTGAAAGAAAGCTATATGTATGAATTATGGGAATCTCGACATTCATGCCGTACTTCTGCATCATCAGTAAGTTTATGAGGCAAATCATGTGTGCATGGAGTATTAGGTGGTTTTGTTTAGTGTTCTTGTTCCCATAAAATGTGGAACAAAAATAGAATTTCGGTAACAATTCTGTTTTGTTTGCAAAATTTTGATCTGAAAATTTGTGTTATAGTTTAGAATGTCAATTTTTCTTCATTACTGCCACCATATGTGGATATATGATTCAAAACATAAATTATATGTGTACTAATTTCTCTTTTCTAGAATTGTGTTTTCCTGTTCCTATTCCTGTTCCTGTTACTGTTACTGTTTCTGTTCTGTTCCTATTTATATTCTGTTCCTGTTCCTATTTCTGTTTTGTTCCTGTTTGTGTTTATGTTCTCTGTTCATGTTATTCCTGTTGTGTTCATTTCTATTTCTATTTTAATTTCTGTTTATGTTTATATTTGGGCTAACAAAAATTAGAAATGTTTTTAGTTTGTATTTGTGTTTTTTTGTTATATTTATACTTTTTTAAATTTTAGAAATGTTTATATTTGTGTTTTTTAGAAATTGAAAATGTCTTTAGTTATACTTATATTTTTTGGGATTATTTTTTAGAGATATATACCTGTTCCTATTTCTGTTCCTGTTCCTGTCCTATTCCTATTTCTGTTATGTTGCTGTTGTTGTTCCTATTTCTATTCTTAATAAGCAGTTTCGTGTATTTGAAGCAGCACCACAGGTTTGTGCATATAACTTTTTCACCTTAAGTTGAGATTAGGTCGACCTTTGTTTGGTGTTTTTGGTTCCCAGATTTATGTTATTGTTCTCAAAGAGTTGGAATATAAATAGAAATCTAGAACAATGTTGTTCTGTTTTCATAATTTTGTTCTAAAATTCAGGGAACCGAATAGAAATATATAGGGTTAATATATTTTGTTGATTTATTATCTATGAATCTATGGTTTAATGTCAATTTTGTCTCTAATTTTACTACTCTCCAGCTATCGAGATTGTGAGATTTTGAATTAAGATTGGGAGCTCCCTTCACAGTTTACTTCTTAATCAGATGCGAGATATGATATTTCAGTTGTTTTTTTATATACTTCTACATTTATATAGTTGCATTTGCTGCTATAGGGTTTTTAGCTACAAAATGATTTCACTTTTTTAGCGGTAGTGTCATTCTAATTTTTTTTAACAATTAATTATTCAAAAATCTAGATTTGGAAACATTCTTAAACAAATCTCAGTAGATTTTTCAATCATTCCTAAATGATTTCAGTTAGTAATATTACTAAGTTAATAATTTTTTTTTTTAATTGTTTATAAGAAATTCCCTTAAAAATTAGATCTTTAATAGGATAATTATTTTTTTACCATTTTATGTTTAAATTGAAACACTTTGCTATAAGTTTTGTTGGTAAGAGTATTGTGAATTTGTGATGGATTTTGCATAAATATGGGAACAAACTTTTGATACTGGCTATGTGCAGGTACAAGCTCAATATTATGTTTTGGATGTTGAAATGTGGAAACAAACATGCCGACGGTATTCCCGTTTGATATCAAATGGTTAATGTTCCTATTTATGCTCTGTTCCCTGTTTCTGTTTCTGTTTTTTTGTTTCTGATCCTGTGTCTGTTCTCTGTTTTTGTTTTTGATCCTATATGTGTTTGTTTTTTTAAATACAAAACTATTTGTCGTTTCTTGTGAACTCAGATTTATGTTTAGTTGATTTATGTTGTGTTCCCTGTTTTTGTTTTTGTTTTTGTTTCTGCTTCTATTTTATGTGTGTGTCCTTTGCCATGTTGTTGAGAACATATTATTTCAATGTTCTTTTTTTTTTTAAATTTATTTTCTGTTCTATTATAGAATTAGAGGGAAGAGAGACAAGCTAACGACGAGAGAGAGAAGCGGCTGTAGAATCAGGTTAAATAACAAAACAAATTGTTGGCTTGAATAACAAAACAAATTGATATAATTGTCCCAAATGATGATGTATGTTTTACGCCCGTGCCTTCAGGCACGGGTTATACACTAGTATATATATATATATTTTAACGTTGTTGTCCGGGCCAACTTACGTGCACCTGTACTAATTAAATTTAAGGGCACATTCTTCCACATTGGCTGGGTGCATTCAAATTAAATTTAAGATTTAATTCCAATAGTGCTTTAATATTGCCAAAAATTATCCGGTGCGTGATTCAAGGCCTCACGTGCCAGAAACCTCCGCAATCTGCAACTCTACCTGCAAAATCAATTAATTCTATGGGGGGACACTAGAGTGGTGTCGGCCAAAGAACTTCCTGCGTGAGAATCATGTTAAGTTACTCTGAAGAGAGTATAAACGTTGAACAATAATTTAGAGTAATATTGAGAGAGTTTAAGACTGAATGTAAATGAATAAGTGATACCTTGCTTTTATATACCGAATTACCTCACAACCATTACGCTTTTTAGGACTCTCCATTATTTCGTCATTAATGGGTAGTTATGTCACAACCCACCCCGGTTTCCCAACATTCGTGGGCCGGTGTGACAACAATACAACTCTTCCGAACAATGACTAACACTAATTAAACTATCTTACACAAAAAGAGAATATTATTTACTATAGTCAACAAAAATACATATACCCCCTTCTATTGGGACTCTCTTGATCTTACAATAATAGTACTACTTCATTTTTTTACTAACCAACATATACAACCAGAAGCAAAAAGAATCACTATCGAGATACTCCCCTCTACGGCCCTTCAGGAATCGACCTACTGCCAGTAGGGCAGGAATCGACCTACTGCCAGTAGGGGACAAACGTTTCTCTACAGCACCTGCGAGTGTACTACCTTCTTAGTAATTTTAAAACATATTTTCAAAATAATAATACATTCTCAACACCTTTAAAAAAAAGATAGATCGAGCGTAATTATACGAATACCATAATACAAACATCTCCTCTTAAAGTAAACAGTGAAAATAAATAAACAATTATATAATTATATATCTCACCAATCCATTCAGTGTAAAACCATATCAATCCTTATATGTAATAAATCACCAATCTTAGTAAAAACACCCCATTTCAAGTTTACCTATCATCCACATACACACCAACTAAACCATAGTGATCGTTTTAACCTCACGATCGGGAGTTGCAACGGTACCGTAACCATCCGTAGGATACGCCTTCCTAGCGGACCTAACTGCGCAGATCACCGCCTATCTGACGTCTCCGGAGGCCAATAGTATAAGTCACCAATTATATCAATCACCATAACAAATATCTATCCGCCGGACCACCCTCCAGACAAACCATAATATGAATTACCACCTGCCGGACCACCCTCCGGACATAACATAAACTATGGCATAGTCTAACCAACGACACAAATCAAGCAACAACACCATCGTCAATTCATTTACTGTCAATTTCCAACAAAATTATTTATAATATCGTTCTTTTTTAAAAACCCTAACAATTCCACGGAAATTCATTTTACCAACTTACACAAAACCTGCTCGATCCATCACATTTATAAAATCATGCAGTTTAAGTACAACATTTGAGTCGACATATAGAAAAATATTTTAGTAAGAAGACAGTACACTCATCTGAAAATTTGTACTTGCAAGCTCCCCTAACTCCTTGCTACTAAGTTTCTGAAAACTGTGAACCTATTTGTGACATGACCTAAATTAATAGTGTAACGAAAAACAACCTAATCGTGTGATGCAAACCCTACGTTTATTAATTTCCCAACCTCACATTTTATCATTTGATATGTTAAGGCTATAAAACTAATTCAGTGAATCATAAAAACTAATAAGAGACGTTACCTACTTCAGAACGATTGTCAATTTTCTTTGAAAATTCCCTAAAATATGCTTCTGCTCCCCACCGCCTAAGCGAAAATACACCGCCTAGGAGAACAGGCGATTTTTTGCTCTCTGTTATTTTACCGCCTAAGCGATCTTCCACTGCCTAAACGATCACGCGATTTTGGCTCTCTGTTGTTTTACCGCCTAAGCGATCTACCATCGCCTAAGCGATCATGCAATTTTTGGCTCTCTGTTGTTTTACCGCCTAAGCGATCTTCCACCGCCTAAGCGATCACGCGATTTCTGGTTCTCTGTTGTTTTACCGTCTAAGCGATCATACGATTTCTGGCTCTCTATTGTTTTACTGCCTAAGCGATCTTCCACCGCCTAAGCGATCCTTGCTTCGTCCCTGACAGAATAGAACAGAATAGACCAGTCCTTTACCCCCTTCTCGTCACCAGCTCCGGCCCTTAAATCCTTTACTCCACCTTCACGATCAACCATCCCAAGTTTACAACTGATATTACCAACCTCATTCCCTTTACTCCAACTAAAACACCTACTAAAACAACACCCCAAACCACCGGTTGTAACTCTAAACAGCAACAACAGAGCACAAACCTTTACACACACATACCTGCTTCCATATGACCCCAGAACATGTCACACTTGCATACTGCTACAGCCCAAACGACCCTCAACCCTGGGAAAACACCCTGAACCCGCACCAGTGATCTCTGGCAGCTTTTTTTTCTTCTTCGTTTTTTTCTCTTTCTCTCTCTCTCTCTTTTTGTTGTTTCTTCCAGAATGATGGTAACCATCCCTTAACACGTTTATACATACATATATATATATATATGGATTAGTGGAGCAAAATCATGCCACGTTGCCCCCCTTCTCTCTCTCTCCCATTCTTCCCGGCATGGCTCACGGCACAAACACACATGCACCCTCCAATGTGTGTGTATATATATATTAACTAAAATATATTTAGTCAAAATAATCTTTACTTTCCCCAAACTTCTCATTTTTTTCATTCATTTTTTTTTTTTTAAAATCGGGGTCTTACAAGTTACACCCCCATTAATGTGGCTATTTAGTGGGGTAGCCAATTAAAGTGTAATTCTCCACCATTCCCGCATAGTAGGGGAGTCGATTAAGGTGGCAGGAATTTTTCCCATATCATTTGCTCCCCTGACTTGAGTGTTGCTTCGAAGAAGTGAGACGAAATGTCTACTTCTCTTCTTTCTCTTCGTCATTCCTTCAAACTATTTTTGTCAGTTTTGCTTTGACGAACTGATCCGAGCTGCTCGGTTTCGTTGATAAACTGATCTAAGACACTTGGTTTTCACTCAACCAAGGTTAAAGTCCATACACATTTTCAGTTCTGCACTAACTCTGTAGTTGGGAGTGATGCGTTCAAGATTGGGGAGGAACAGAAAGATGTCATATAACAAGATGAAAGATGAATTCTTATTGGAGGTATTCCCGCGATGGTGGAACCTACTTTATGTTGGAAAAATGTGTAGTCAAATTGGATAAATAGTGTAAAGTACCTTTCTTCTTTTTGGATTGTAACGATGTATCCGTTGTTTATAAAAAACTGCTAGATTACATCTGTCGCAAGCAAGTGCAAGTCAAAATTTGATGACTTGTCATCAATCATTTCTTGGATGGACTATTTTAACAACTCGGTTCTCTTGGCGAATTGACCTCAGCAGCTTGGCATAGGTGATGTTTTGTCACCAAGTGTGTATTGAATGAACTGATCTGAGCAATTGGGTTTGACTAGACAAGTTGATTTTGGGGGCTCGGTAAATGAATGAACTGAGCTAGGTAGTTTGGTTTGATTCTAACGAATTGATCTAAGTAGATCGGTTTATGAATGAACTGAGCTGTTGCAATTAGGTCAATGTCCTTGCCAAGTCAATCTGAGCAGCTTGGCATAAGCTTCGAGATTTAGTGATTTGTCATTAAGTGTTTATTGAATGCTTCGGTGAACTAACAAGTTGATCTTCGATGAATGTTTTGTTTGGTGAATTAGGCAGTCTAGTTGGCCGATGAGATGACCTTGGAAGGTCGATTTATGGATGAACTAATCTTGGAAGTTCGGTGGTTCGATAAACTGATTTTGAAAGTTTATGGGTAAACTGATCTAGCCAGTTCGGTTTGTGAATGAATTGCGCTCGGTAGCTTAGTTTTATTCTGACAAACTAGTTTGCAAATGAACTGAGTTGTTCAGTTCAACTGATCTTGACACACCAATTTGGACAATTGGCGCTTGGCAGTCAATCGACAAACTGAGCTGGGTAGTTGTCGAATTGAGATAGGCAATCAGTTGACGAACCGAGATAGGCAGTTATCGAACTTACCTAGGCAATCAATTGACAAAATATGCTTGGCAGTTGTCGAATTGAGTTTAGGCAGTCAGTTGACAAGCTGAGCTGGACAGTTACCTAGCTGAACTGGGCAGTTAGTTGACAAACTGAGTTGAGCAGTCAGTTGATGAACTAAGTTGGGTAGTTAATCACTGAACTAAGCTTAGGCAGTCAGTTGACAAACTGAGCTGGGGAGTTGTTGAATTGAGCTCAGGTAGTTAGTTGACGAACTGAGTTGGGCAGTTGTTAAACTGAGCTGGGTAGTCCAGTCGGTACGTGAACTGTACTAGGCAGTTACGTATTGATTTGGGCTGGCCACAATGGCTCAACTAATTTTGAAGAACTGGGCTAGGCAGTTCGGTCGGTACGTGAACTGTGCTAGGCAGTTAGGTATTGATTTGGGTTGGCCATAGCAGCTCAGCCAATTTTGACAAACTGGGCTAGGTAGTTCGATCAGTACGTGAACCGTGCTACGCAGTTACGTATTGGTTTCTTCTTTACACTTTGTGAATTTTATCACTGTAAGTGTTTCTTTATCGGTGAGGTATCCTCAAACCTAGGGAATTTGTAAGTTCTTCTCTTCTTCTTTGAAGTTTTGAAATTTCGGTTAAAATTCCAGAGAATTTGTAAGTTATTCTCTTCCTCTTTGCCCTCCTTCATATCTTTGTTTATTTACTGAACGAGTTATGAATGTGAAATTGTTTATGTGGTTTGTTTAGAAATGATCCTACCCCCCCTACAAAGTCCTTAGGCATTAAGTTCAGAACTTGGTCTCCTTTGCGAGTTTACGTTTGATTCAATTGTTCCTCTTAGGGAGGGATGAACTCTTTTCCCCTTTCTATATCCTTCCGGTTACCCCTTGGTTCATGGGATTTGACCGAGATATGTAACTTTTAAACCTGCTCTATAAGAATAGCAGTTTGTATGCCATGTAATAATCATTAACGAACAAATATTTGCATTCTTCAGGATGTAATACAAGTTCAAGATGTAATCTTGGACAACGCCTTTAAGTACTTCCACCCTTTTTAGCATTTTTGTATGGACCTCATCCAAGTAATAAAAGGAAGGGGTACAAATTACAACTTAAACGATTTTTTTCTTGTATTATATTTGGGGCAAAGTAAAGTTTACTTTTAGCCACTAAATTTATACCTCATATGCAAAGTTTGAGGGTAAAATTTGTCATTTTTAATAACCACACAGGCCGTAACAGATTTAATTCATAGATCAAATATTACCCATAACCTCATCTGATATACTTGATTTACCTCTGTACGTATGTGAAAATGTAGAGGTACTAGTTGTAATTTGTCGATTCCCTCAGGGGAATCTTAACTATTCTTTTAGCACATTGTTCCCAATGTAATATTTTAGGGGGTAAAGTAAATAAAATGATACCTTTAGGGGTACAATAATCAAATGAAAACATGAATGAACTGATCTAGGCAATTCAATTCGATTGGTGAGCCGATCTTGGTAGCTTAGTTATGAATGAACTAACCTAGACAGTTTGGTTTAGATTGATGGGCTTATCTCGTCAGCTCAGTTTATGTCGACTGACATTTTTCTATTTCATCAATCAATTCATGTGGAGTTCGGATATTGATTCCATAGTATGAGCGAGTTATCAAATTTTGTACACTTTGGGTGTATTTATTTTGGAGTCCAATAGTGCTCTCATAATATGTAATTTGCCGAGGTAAAAGTTATAGAGGACAAAGTGTAGTTTTGCTATACCCTAGGACCTTGGATAATCTTTATCAAGTTTTGGGGGCATATTCTGCAATTACAATGCACGTCCTATACTTATTTCTTTAGCAACTGCTAAACTTCCCCTAATTATCACATGTAGCACCATGATTCATGAATTAGGAGATGTAAAGTGTAATTTCAATATATCTTCAAAGTACTTTAATATTTAATCAGAAAATGTAATTTCTCCAATTCTTGATTTATCAATATGCCATCAACGAATCATAAGTTCATTTAAGACTTTATGGGCATTAAACATGAATATACTAATTACCTCAAAGGTTTAAAGTAATTAGCCCTACCTCAGGGGCTTTAGAGTAATTAGCCCTAGGTCAAGGGCTTTAAAGTAATTAGCCATAAGTTGTCAGATTGGGCATAATATTGTGCTACTCTAGTAGGTCTTGTGTTACTTGAATTATTGCACAGTACATAGTGCAATATTTAGTTGTTGTATAGTACGCCTAAGACTCTAGTTATTTTTGCATATTACAATATTTATGGCACATTAATAGCGCCAGAGGAAGGGCTGATGTGCAAGTAGAACAATAATATGTTATTTTCTTCATACGTGTCGCAATTCGCTTGTAAAATAATCTTGAGGGCATAAACTGTAAATATAGATATTACCTTTTGGGGCACTTTAGTGTGTTTAGCCCTAGGTTTTTCTTTTGTTTTTATGCCTCTCATTGACATTGTAGTCCCCAGATATAATTGTTGCTAAGAGTAAACTGGAGGGTGCAAATTGTAAATGCAACCCTAGGATTTTAACTAATCCTATCAAATTATGGGACATATTCCATAATTACAATGCACCTCAACATATCACTCCTTTATCATAAGTGTTAAATTGCCTCTAAATATAGTAGTGTAATTCAATAATTGAACATAAAAGATACAAGTTGTAATTTTGTATTTTCTTTAGAGCATTTGTTTTAATTTTCAATTCTTGATTTATCATCAAAAGATAAACTTCAGGGTAAAAGCCATAAATATACTTGTTACCTTAGGGGACTTAGAGTAATTAGCTCTAAGTCATATAATTTAAGTTTAGTTTTAGAAATAAACTTTAGGGGGTAAACTGTATATATATATGTTACCTCACGGACCTTAGTGTATTTTAGCCCTAGGTCAAATTTTCATTCCCTTTGCATCGCACAACTGCCGATCACTGATGCCATTGACGATTCTCTCAAGATCGAGGCCACCTTTAGAGGGGTGCTGATGCTATTTATTCATCGTCGACTTCCCCATATGCCATGTATACGCCTCCGGTGGAGCGCCGGAGCAGGAGGTAGCCGTACTCGGTACGGTTGGAGGAATCGGGCAGCCACTCTCATTGATGAAGCTAAATCCTCTGGTTTCGAGGCTTGCCCTCTACGATATCGTTGGTACTCCCGGCGCCGCTGCTATCATCAGCCACATCAACGCCAGATCTGAGGTGGTTGGGTACGTTGGTGAAGAACAGCTAGGCCAGGCCTGCTGTAATAATTCGAGTTGGAGTCCCTCTCTATGGAGAAGTCGTCGAAGATATTGCCGCCTTGTTGGTTGAAGATGGTCGAACAACACCTCGAATGGGAGACGGTCCCCTGTATCCGGATCTCTCCTCAGCTTGTTAATATTGTTGAATCAGAGGTGCAGTTCAGGTCAGATCTTCAGATCAGATCGGATGCATACTTCAGGTCAGACTGGAGGTCTAATTCAGGTTAGGTCAGATCCATTCCTTGTTTATCGATCGTTTATTCATCGATTGTATTTTGATTCTTCTTCTATTTTTTTTTTATCGTAATCTTCGATTGAAATCGTAAATCGATTCCGATTCCCTGGACCTTGGTCACTAATGGTAATCAGAGTTTCGGTTCAGGGCAATACCCCATCGGAGATTCTCTTTTTCTTTTTTGCGTTCGATTGATCTGCAAACAGTTCATCGTTATTTTCTTTGGTTGACGATTACTCTTGTTGCTTCATCTTTGATTTTTGACTATCGTTGACTATCAAGATCGATGCACCATATCGAGATTTGTTCAATTCAGATCTGCTGGCTTCAGATTCAATGTACAGCCTTGATTCAAAGATTTATTTAGATCTGCTCGCCTTTGTTAACTACGTTAACATGTGATAAATAATCATGCCGATAGAAATTGTAGAACTCGTCGGTGGTCCATGATTGTCACGTCAAAGGCGACCATGTCTTCTTGCTCGGTTTCCCACAGATGGCGCCAAATGATGTTGCCAAATATTACCTAGTGCGTGATTCAGGGCCTCACCCCCATTAATGTGACTATTTAGTGGGGGAGCCAATTAAGGTGTAATTCTCCACCATTCTTGCCTAGTAGGGGAGCCGATTAAGGTGGTGGGAATTTTTTCCGCATCATTGTAACGATCTAGTTTTCTAAGGCCGCCATGCGATTTCTCTCTAAGGAAAATTTCCACTAAAACCGATTGAGCCAATTCCCATTTCATAAAATCTGATAAATTTTATAATGCGACGGTGACAAGTAATTAATAATTCGTTTTATAGAAAATATTTTAATTTACAATGCGGCGGTGATAATGATAATTATCGAATTTATAATTTATCAATAGATTGAATCAATTTTACAACGATGAATAATAAATACAACTATTATAATTTTAAATAAGAATTCAACTAAAATTCTGGTCGTCGTTTCCCTTTTGTCGGCAATGCAATCAAGATTGTGGGATTATGAGCCGACGTTCAGTAAAATTTCAACCCTTCTAATACGTGCATTTAATTAATATACCAAATAAATACCCAAGCATAATTTTCACATAATTTCATAATTATTTCATGAAAATTAACAACTAAAATTAGACAACAATAACAATGTAAATTTCACACGATAAAAACGTTAAATACATAAATTATAAGAATTAGAAATTCTACTTGAAATTTGAAAATTGTTGATAATCCAGAAAATAAACTATTTTTTTTTTTTTTTTATTTACTATTTTCTTCGCCCCTTTCCCGGCATCACTTCTTCTCCCTTTTTTGTTTCCTGCATCGTCTGCCTTCTTAGCTCCCTCCCCTTTCTTGATCTCTCGGCCCTATCTATTTATCTATCTATCTATCTATCTATCTATCTATATACATACACATTACACTAAAGAATGAGATCCACCATCCTAGCCACAAGCTTTCCCTACAATTTTGATTTTTAAAATTAGACTAACCTCACTCAATTATAAAATAATTCATATTAAATTCAATAATTACATTTATTTCCCCTAAATTTATCAAATATTATTTATGCCATACATTTACAAAACAATCCTAAAATAATTAAACTTATATAAAATAATATTCTCAAAAATATAAAATTTTCAAATATTACAATCTACCTCCCTTAAATAAATTTCGTCTTAAAAATTTCGTTCAAGCAATTTATAATCGTACCGCACTATCATGTTAGTCACGCACGGTTAAACAATATTAACCGAAAGTTATCACCACACTCCCGTTGCGCTATTCTGATGAAAATAACAATGATATCTATTGATCTTAATATTTTGATGAACAATTAAATGTTGATGTTTTTGTTGGAACTGACGATTTTATTGAGTGTTTCAGTTTATTAGTTCCAATGATGAGATTATCATGAAGATATAGAGAAAAATATTTAATGGATGTTCAAGACAATGAGAAAGATGATGGACGTTAAGAGATTGAAGAATTTGAAGAACCTAGGGAAAACAAATCAGGTTAAATTTGTACTCTTAATTTATCCTGATTAGGATCACATCCGACACAAAATGTTTTTACAATTATGTGTGTTTTTGATAAAATACTAATTAATTAACAAATTTGCTCCTATGTATAATTGAAGAAAGATAATTGATTAAAATTGAATTTAAGAATTTAGTGGAGCTAACCGAGAAAAGAAATCGGTTAAAAGGGTGAAAACGTTGAAGAAATTGAATGAAAATGAATTAAGGAGAGATGTTCCAACAATGGTCGGTCGACAGGTAAGTCGACCTGTGGTTATAAGGCGAACTCTTTGGATCATTCGGTCGATAGGTAAGTTGACTTATGAAACTCTCTGAATCGTCCGGTCGACAGGTAAGTCGACGTGGACTTAGAGGATGAACTCTTTGGATCTTCCGGTCGACAGGTAGGTCGACTTGTGAAAGTCTCTAGATCGTTCAGTCGACAGATAAGTCGACTGATGGCGAAGCAATTTTGGCTTGGGCTACGTCCTGAATTGGGCGGTCTACCGATGGGTGTTGGCCGGTCAATCGATTGTTAGTTTCAGGATTTGTGGAATTTTGAAATTTATTCAAATACTAGCTGTTTTATGATTAGGATATGAGAGATATCTTAGGGATCTAAATTTAATTGAGATATGATCTATCTATTCTATTATTCCTATTAATTTAGTCTATTTAATTTAATTTTATTTTAATTGAAGTGCTTTAATACTTTCTATTTTGATGAATTTCGATTTAAAAATATTTAAGGACCAAAATAAGATTTCTCAAGAATATTTTTAAATAAAAAATATCTATTTTGAATATATATGATGTATGAGGTCTTGGGGTGTCATTTAATGACATAATATTTAAAAAGTAGTTGTTATAAGATATATTTGAAATCCCTATATTTTAACCTGCGAATTTTGAGTTTAATTATTGCTATTTTGGTGGAGAATAATTTGGCCCAAAGATATGAGAGAGATTTAAGATATTTTATTTTTACCTTACTATTTAGTCCATATACTTAAATATAACTCTTTCTATACTGTTATTGATTAAGTTCAATTATTTTGGAGACTAAATTAAGATCTTTAGAAGTTATATTATTAGTTAAATATAGTTGTTATAAATTTATATTATATATCAGGTCCATATATGTCATTTATTGACAAAATTTGAAAAATAGCCATTGGAGGTTTAGTTTGAGGGTTATTAAATGAGACTTGTGGATTTCACATAAGATACACACAATATCAAGAACTATTCAGTTCCTAAGCTTTTCTAAGAGTTATCATTCTGATATTATTTTGAGAGATCAATTGTGAGATCGATTATTGAGAAATTCTTGAGTTAAAATGCTATTTGAATTAGCGTCACCGATCTAAGCTGTCTTACGATATTACGTACAATCTGTTCGGGATTTTCATGGTGAGATCATTCCAAGCTTATTCTTTAATTAAGTATTTGATTATTATTACTTGCTTAGTGAATTGATCTTTTTAAGAAATCGTTTCTGAACTTTAAAAGCATAAAAACCTTTTAAAACAATTTGTGTGTTAATCTGATTACGTGCTTAATTGTGTTACCCGCATTCTTTATTATAATCAGATATTGTTTTCTCACTTTATTTCTATCACTTGTATCGGGACATTAATTGAGTATTAATTAATCTGAGGTGGTAGAAGCTTTGAGTGAGAAAAAACTTATCAATTTTGTAATTGGTAAGTTATGTGCAGATTAGATACTATTGGGAGTGTCTAATTAGGGGTAGCTTTGGGTTTTGATCTCTTCCTGTAAAGAGATTGAGATTTGATCTTTGCCTAGAGTACAAAAATGTTAGGTTACTTGTCACACCCCACCCCGGGCACTTGACACCTGAGGTCGGGCGTGACGTCGACTTGACGTTACTAAACCAATCCACGAGTATCCAAACACATATATATACATCCACACTCGGACTACTATAAATTATTATATATATATACCGGTTCTCAGAATTTGGGAGCACACATGTCCCGAATATCAATAACCACAAATACTAAAGTACCTGAACCTTCCACGGTTCACGTCCGACCAACTCACATCCAATACGACACTATCTCCAAACTCTCCCTAGTACCAGTAGTGGACCAACTCCTAGCTGTGGTACCTAAAACCAAGTTTTTTTATCGGTGTACTATTTTCATAATAAAAACGTTTTGTATGGACCAAGTATAAGAATTTAAATACCACATTACCAAAGATAATATTTTAAAATCACATATCCGGTTCCATTGCCACCAATAAAATGAAAACAATATAACGATAATATCGTATATCGCCCACCATATTCAGAACTTTCCCATTGTCACCAATGTAAAAAAAATAATGTGTTTAAAACACCAACACCAATATAATTTAATCACATACCGTATGGAAATTCAGTTTCCCTGTCACCAATGAAATAAACTAATATATATATTTAAAATATCCAATCTAAATATTTTAAATCAACTAACCCGATTATTTTTAATCAATCAATCCAAACAATTTTTAAAGATCCTATCCAAGTAGTGAAAGTCAACCAAAATACTATATCTAACCAAATAGCGTGAAATAATTAAAATAATAGATACACCAATATATATGGATACACTAATCCAATGTAAAATAATATATTTAATTTATTCAACCGGTTCACCGTATACAACAAAACACCCCACCACCCTCCGACTAGCCATATGATCATTTTAACCTCATGATCGGGAGTTGCAACGGTACCGTACCACCTGCAGGGTTTGCATTCCCTAACGGGTCAATCCACATCCCTTACAGGAAGAAAATTCACATCCCTTACGGGAAGAATATCCACATCCCTTACGGGAAGAATATCCACATCCTTTACGGGAAGGAAATCCATATCCCTTACGGGAAGAATATCTACATCCCTTACGGGAAAAAAATTCACATCCCTTACGGGAAGAATATCCACATCTCTTACGGGAAGAAAATCCACATCCCATACGGGAAGAAATACTATGGCATAATCAGACCAAACATCAATTTCCATCTAAAAAACAAACGCCTCGGTCCACAATAATTTTTCCACCCTTTTAGAAACCAACTAGATTCAATAAATCATTTTCCACCCTTTTAAAACCAACGTAATCCACAACATTTTTCTACATACACCCAAAACCGCTTGATCCATATAAATTACAAATTCGTCTAATTTTAAATAAAACACATTTTCCATAATATATATACGAAAATACAATTTGTAATTTACTTAGAAGATAATATACTCACCTCGATTTTCGCACCGCAAAGTTATCACCGTCCAAATTCTGTCGGGACGTTGGCGCCTGTGAACCTAACAATGACAGACATAAATTAATATTTTATTTTAAAGTAACCCAACGTGTAATGCAGATTCTAAATTTCATATTTTCCCATTCCTCGAATTTAATTATGCAAAATTGTCGTTTAATTCGTCTCGCTACGTTAATATTCACTATACAATATTATTAAAATTAACAGTTACAAAATTATCGTGGTGATTTTAGAATTTAATGCTAATAATTTAATTTGACGAAAATAATGATTAACAATTAAAATATTAACCAACAGAATCGTTACCTGTTCCGAATCGCTCGCCGGTCGCGAAATGGGTTTTTGGTTTTTATTTGGGTTGTTTATGTAATTTTAATCTTTTTTTTTTTTGCTTCTTTCCCTTCTTTCTTTTTCGTTTTCTTTTCTGTTTCCTGCTTCCTTCAGCTCTCTCTCTCTCCTATTTCTGTGTGATTTCAGCCGACACCCCCACACACACCCACTTCACCCCATCGCCTCCTCACTTGCACAACAACGATCCTACACACACAAACACCCCATCGCACATATTGACGAATAGACACACGTACACAGTCGCACAATACACACACACACACACACACACACACACACACACACACACACACTGTTGACGAGCAACAACGAGCACACACACTCATCATCACATGCTTAGCTGGCTGATGCTCTCTCTCACTAACTTTCACCGCCGGCCACCTTGCACCGATCACAAACGCCCACAACTGATCGACGATGATAAACAGAAGACAGAACACCCGTACACACATACATCGTCGTCGTCGGAACACACACACACATACACCCCATCATACCCTGCCACACCTAGCCGACCAACGACACCACACTCAACCAACAATCAAAACACACACCGAAACCCACACACACCCCCTCATCAGATTGACTGGACACACACACACACACACACACACACACACACACACACACAGAGTTGGCAACAAAAAAAATAAAAATAGAGGACACACCTAACACTCACACATGCCGCCGAACGACGGACAACCGAAACCCATACTCCGGACGAACAATACCGCCCACACTGATGACGCTGAACCGCACGCTCCGCCAGCGACGAGACACCCAAACCAGAGAGCTCACGACAAACGGAACCCACCGCCCCGATCCTCTCTCTCTTCTATTTTCTGATATATATATATATATATATATATATATATATATATATATTTGGTTAAATTACATTCATCCTCCCTTAAGTTTCTTTAAGTTTTTAATTAAAACAAAAACAAAAACTTAAGTTTTGTAAAAATTCCAGATTAACCCCCTAAAATTTTGAATTGAATTTTATTTACAAAATCGACCATGTTATTTTCTACATGCTTCTACAATGCAGCTAAAATTATGTGTATACAAAAATCCAGGTCTTACATTACTCTTTTCCCTTGAAAAGAGCTTATGTGTGATTATTCCTGATTAGAATCAATTGTGAGTGAATTGTAAAAGTTCCATCCTTGGGAAAGTGATACTTGGAGTGAATGTGAGGTTTAATTCTTGAGCCTAAGGTATAAAAAGAATTAAGTCGTGATTCTTTTTGTAATAGAATTAGGTTAATCTTTAACTTGTAAAAAGATAAGGTTATTCTTGAGTTTGGAAAAAAAAAAGAGGTTATTCTTGAGTCTGGGAAAAGAAATTTGTAAAGGTTGATTCTGGGCCTGTGAAAAGAATCATTTTTGTAAAAGTTTGGTTTCTATTTGTTTAAAGTAATCTTAGTGATTAGTGGGTGCAAATTTTCGTGGGGTTCGAAAGACTGGATTAGCCAAGAGTAGTTTGGTGAATCAGGATATATCGTGGTATTCTGTTTTATTTTTTTATATTATTTATATTCTGTTGTTTGGGTGTGCACCTAATTGATAACATATATCTGATGTTATAAAGATAATAATTAATTTTAGGATAAAATTAATTATTTGAATTTTTAAAGTATTATTATTTGGATTAAATTTTATCACTACTCAATTCACTCCTCTCTTGGGTAGCCCACTGGGCCAACAATGTCTATATTTATAATCCACAAATAAATTGTAACACTGATCACATTTGGTCAATCATGATATGCTAAATTTACGTATACAATCATAACATACACAACTTCCTATATTGTTAATAACTACCCCTAATGGTATTAATAATTACCCCAGTCTCCAACCCTACCTAAAGCTAGTAGTGGACAAATATCTATCTAAATATTTTATCGATGTATTGTCTTCATAATACGAAAACTATTTATGGATTAAGTTATTTTATCAAAATCCATTTTCAGCAAAATATAACCACTCACTTATCAATATCAAAATTTCAACAAAATATCATCATGATAAGACCACTGAATTTAAATCGATTGGTCAATGCACGTTTATATAATAAAATACCACACTTCTTTGCCAGTCATATGATCATTTTACCTCATAATCGAGAGTTATCATATTCATCCTGCAGGACTTGCTTGACATATAACAATGTATATAATATATCTACCCTACAAGACTTGCCTGATAGGTAACAACGTATATAATATATCAACCCTTCAGAATTTGCTTGAGAAGTAACGACATATATAATATATCTACCGTATAGGGCTTGCCTGACAGGTAATAACATATATCTACTCTGCAGGACTTACTTGACAGGTAACGACATATATAATATATCTACTATGCAGGGCTTGCCTGACAGGTAACAATATATATTTACTCTGCAGGACTTGCTTAACAGATAACAACATATATAATATATCCACCTTGTAGGACTAGCTTGACAGGTAACAACATATATAATATATATACTCTGCAAGGCTTGTCTGATAGGTAACAACATATATCTACCTTACAAGACTTGTCTGACAGGTAATAACATATATAATATATTTACCTTGTAGGGCTTGCCTGACAGATAACAACATATATCTACTCTGTAGGGCTTGCCTGACATGTAACAACATATATAATATATCTATTTTGCAGGACTTGCTTAACAGGTAATGACATATATAATATATCCATCTTGCAGGGTTTGCCTGATAGGTAACAACACATATCTACCCTGCAGGACTTGCTTGACAGGTAACAACATATATAATATATCCACCTTGTAGGGTTTGTCTGACAGGTAACTATGACATAACAGGATAATAAAAATTAATATCTACACTTAAAAATTTACTTGATCTATTAACCATCGTAAAATTATCCATTTTTATCAACACTTTTTTTTTTCTTTACAATTTAATACGAAAATATAATTTGATAATTTATATAAGAGATAGTAAGCACCTTTTTAGCCAATCTTTTCAATTCAACAATATATCTTATGATACACGACTAACACGACACTAACCCAATCTTACCTAACTTAATATTGGTAATTTGTCTTAATCAAATGTCACCTGAGCTGAAATTAACACTAACACATGCGATTCATATATATATATATTGACAATCAATACAAGTAAATTATTTTTTATTATATAGTGAAGTATATAATAAATTTACAACTCAAATGAATTTATAGCTCTATAATAAACCGTGATAAATGAATATACATCAATTTCTACTAGTTTAATAAATTAATACACCAACCCCATATTTGTTTAATACTACCAAACTAAATAATATTAATATCAAATTATGTTCATACTCAAGATTGCATATAGTCACAAATTGATTGTGAAACAAATCCGAAAAGCTTTTAAACTAACTAAACATCTTATTAAATAACAAAGATAATATCAAGACTCAAAAATCACAAAATTAACCCAAAATGGTACATAATTTTTCAGATAAACTATATTAAATTACAAAACAATCCCCAAAAGTTTGGGATGTGTTCACTATCAGCGAAATATATTAGACTAAACTAAATACAAAGTCAATTTGCGTACGTTAAAATTAATTTCAAACCCTCATGTAGCCATAAAATTGATCTATTATCTCACTTAACAAATTAAACAACTACAGATTAAACTTATATTTTCATAAATTACAAATACCACTTTCCATATCAACATTTTTTTTCTAGTATTTCGATGTAACTTTTCATTTTTCTTAGTTTTTTTTTTATCAATTCGAAAAAGTTTTTGTTTCCATATTGTACATTACTATTGTAATGTGATGTGGCATTTAAGGGAAAATATGTCATTGTAAATTTCTTAATGTTGGAATTTGGTTAGTAGGGGTCTAGTTCTATTTTCCAAACGAGGGGTTTCAGTTTCAGTGTTTGTTGTCAAAACATTATGAGGTCTAATAGAAATTAACCTTGGAAGAATTCTGTTGATGCAATTCAAGTCCATCTAACTTCTTTAGTGTATGGATATACGAGTTTTGATATAATTTTAATGAACTTTGCTGGTTAAAATTACCTTGATGCCAACAGTTAATTAGTGGCCTTTTTTCTTATTCATTTCAATAAAATAGCCATAACCCAAGCCTCGGGCGCTCGCAAATCTATTTTGATACCACTTTGTAACGACACGGTTTCCCAGAACCGGCACGCGGTTTCTTCCTAAGGAGAATTAACAATAAAATCGATTGACCCAATTTTCATTTAATAAAATCTGATAAATTTTATAATGCGACGGCGACAAATAATTAATAATTCGTTTTATAGAAAATATTTTAATTTACAATGCGGCGGCGATAATGATAATTATCGAATTTATAATTTATCAATGGATCGAATCGATTTTATAACGGTGAATAATAAATACAACTATTACAATTTTAAATAGAAATTCAACTAAAATTCTGGTTGCTATTTCTCTTTCGCCGGCTTTGCAATCAAAATTGTGGGGTTGTGAGCCAACGTTCAGTAAAATTTTAACTCCTCTAATACCTGTATTTAATTAATATACCAAATAAATACCCAAACATGATTTCCACATAATTTTATAATTATTTCATGAAAATTAACAATTAAAATTTGGCAACAATAATAACGTAAATTTCACACAATAGGAACGTTAAATACATATATTAAAAGAGTTATAAATTCTACCTGAAATTCGAAAATTGTTGATAATCCGCAAAAGAAACTATTTTTTATTTTATTTTATTTTGTATTTTCTTCGCCCCTTTTCCGGTGTCTCTTCTCCTCCATTTTTTGTTTTCGTCTGCCTTCTCTGCTCTCTCCCCCTTATCTATCTCTTGGCCCTCTCTATCTAAATATGCATGATAATATATATATATACTAGCGTATACCCCGTGCCTGAAGGCACGGGGTTTAAATTTATTATTATTAAATATATAATTAATTTAATATAAAAATAATGTTATTTGTTAAATACAAAAAATAACTAAGTTTATTAACAAAGTCTTCTTAATTTTTTCAACACTCCCAAATCTCATTGTCTCGAAACAGTAATTAAAACAAAACTATACAATACAAATTTAAATGTAAAAAACAATCAATGAGCCGCAAGTGCACAAAAAACAAAACAAAACTATACAATACAAATTTAAATATAAAAAACAATCACCGAGCCACAGGTGCACACAACAAAAAATAAAAAAATTAACAACAATATCATAATCAACTTTTGACTAAAACCATTTAAATATTAGAATCAACTTGTGACTAAAACCACTAAAATCTACTTGCAAATTTTAACTATTTGCAAATAAAACGCCATTCCAGTCAACAATTTACGCATTAGCTTTCCCCCAATTAAGTATTACCACAAAGCACAATACTTAAATGATGATGGTGGTAACAAAGCAATATGAATTCATCCTACAAATTGAGCATCCATTAAAATCAAACAAACAATATATATTAGCACACACATTGATACACCAATAATGCAAATTTGGAGAGAGAGAGAGAGTACTTGGAGTTGGTGATATCGGTGAAGAGGGCAAGAGATGAGCCCTGACCATATTTCGCCATCATCCCGTGGGCCCTCACCACCTCCACCCCGAGATTGATATTGTTCATCATCTGTACAAAAGGGGAAAAATTTTAGTACTGATAATCTGGAGGCAAAATGGAAGAATTCGGTTACGTTTCAGATTTTTACATGCGTTCATTTTTAATTGCAATTCGAAAACTCCAATTCGCATTAAAACAAATGCTACTTACGTGATTTTTGGAGGAACAAAAACACAAATTGAAGAGCAAAAACACTAAACAAATACCACCGTAGTGTTTCTGTCCCAAATTTTAGTTTGTATTTCCAGTTTTCTAGGAACATAAACAAAAGTATTGTAACAAAAAGAGAAAAAAATTGTTTGGGGATTTGAAACTTAAGGTTGAGGTTAGTTAAACATATCTAAAAAATGGTATGTTAATTAAGTAACGACACTGCTTCAACTCCAGGGGTCACCGTCCAAGCATCAATTGGAGATTCTAAAATTTAATAAGAAATAAATCAAATAAATAAATAAATAAATAAATAAAAAATCAAAGTAATAAGCAATCGAAGAAATAGTTGAAATCGAAGTATAGTGCCGACAGCCGAGACAGACAACGATGCAAATTTTAATTAGAAACATTTGATTAAATAATTAAGGAATATTATTTAATTAAGGAATAAATTAAATATGATATAAATTAATAGGTTGTTTTGTTTTTTTCTCAATATTTAAAGAATTAAGAAATATATAAAAAATGTATGTTTCTTTTTTTATAACTCAATAAACCATTCTTTTTTTATATTAATTAATCAATTCTCACTAATTAATCTGTTTTTATATTCTCACTAATTGCTATGTTTAATTAAGGAATTGTGTAATTGTTCAATTATGTAATTAAATTAATTAAGGAAAATTGATTCAACCTTTTACCAAAATTGATTTTTTTTATGTTGTCCTAATCAGCATTTATTTATTCTCGTCAGCATTTTGTTTATCCTAGTCATATTTTGTTTGTCCTAATCATAGGTTTGTCCTAGTCAGCCAAAAAGCCTTCTTGTTTTATTATATAAATAGGTTATTTTGTTTTGTTCTCAATATTTAAAGAATTAAGAAATATATAAAAAATGTATGTTTCTTTTTTTATAACTCAATAAATCATTTCTTTTTTTATATTAATTAATCAATTCTCACTAATTAATCTCCTACTTTTATATTCTCACTAATTGCTATGTCTAATTAAGGAATTGTGTAATTGTTCAATTATGTAATTTAATTAATTAAGGAAAATTGATTCAACCTTTTACCAAAATTGATTTTTTTTATGTTTGTCCTAATCAGCATTTGTTTGTTCTCGTCAGCATTTTGTTTGTCCTAGTCATATTTTGTTTGTCCTAATTAGCCAAAAAGCCATCCTGTTTTGGTTTTTATTTTATATATATATATATCTTTACATGTAGGGCTCATGTGTATTTCCTGGCATCATTTGCTTCGATTTTCTCCCGCTCCAATGTCACAACAAACAATCCATATATACATTACACTAAAGAATGAGACCCACCATCCTAGCCATAAGCTTTTCCTACAATTTTGATTTTTAAAATTACACTAACCTCCCTAAATTATAAAATAATTCATATTAAATCCAATAATTATATTTATTTCCCCTAAATTTATCAAATATTATTTATGACACACATTCACAAAACAATTAAACTTATATAAAATAATATTTTTGAAAATATAAATTTCTCGGGTATTACAATCATGCTCCCTTGGAGAGTCGAATATTATTTGACAAGAAAATGTGACACCTCTCATTGTTAACCGAGCTAACACCTCTTGGGTAACAAAAAAGATTAGTGAAGAACAATATTGATGCATCTCGAATTTTTTTAACCTCAAGTGTTATTTAAAACACTTATTTTTTTAAATATATATATTTTTATTTATTTGAAAATAAAATAAAAAGTAAAAAATGGATTTCTTACGCGATGAGTTTCAAAAAAAAAATATTTGACCCAAATTTTCAAGAAAAATAATTGCCACCTAACATTGAGTTGACATGGTTTGCTAGTTATTGATATATATATTTTTTTTTAAATTACACAAAAGTTTGATTCTATGAAAAAATTGGTCTAACCAAAGGTTCAAAAGTTCGGGAGTCAATTATACTCAAGGAAGGTGTTAGAAACCCGTAAAATACCCTTCCGAATACCTACCTATATCTAATGAGATTCAAATCAATATAGTCCAAGTCTTTTGATTTTACCCTTGTAAAATTTTGTAGCTCCTTAAAATATAAATATAAATATATACTTTTAGATTTTTTTATTATTTCTTTGAAATAAATAGGAATATTTTTTTTTTTGGATTTTTGGAACAAACTAAAAAATGTATATTATTTTTATGTTCTCCTGGTATAGCCGTTTCTCAATTATGTTTGAACTTGAAACTTTGGTCCCGAGGGAGATTTAAGTATGAATCTTGACATTAAATTAACTTGGCAATGCAATTTAATTTTAAACTGAATGATTGCATGCATGAAGTGAAGCAATTTATGCAAAACATACTTCGCATGTGAATAATCTAAGCAATTTGAACTTGATCGCAAAAATGAAATTTTGAAAAATTAATATGCGATTTGAAATTTTTATGTAATGCATATGGATGATATGAAATTTGATACTATTTATGTGATGCATGGATTTGAAAAAATGACATGGACTTGATTAATTTTTATGAGCCGAAAAAAAAAATGCATGAATGGAATGCAGAGTTTTTCTTTGAAAACATGATGTATTTGTTTAAGAATTAAAAAGTGCAGAGTGGGATAGTAGATGTGCATGACTTGACATTCACGTATGAGTTTTGTATGCGATGAATGAGTTTGAAAACATGACATGAAATGGGGTATGAATAGAATATGACTTGGTTGCGATAATGTACTTGAAAATGATTTTTTTGATAAAAACATGCAAGTTAGAAAATATTTTTTGATTTTTTTTAATCTTTTTTTCCCCATAATTCGAAAGATAATTTGCAAATGATATATGTGAATAACACATGAGCATTATAATTATTTTTTTGTTTTTATTATTTTAATGAACAATGTGAATTTTGAAAATCTTGAAAAACTTTTAAAAATCTCTCTCTCTCTAAAACATGTTTATTTTTATTTTTTGGAAATATAGTAAAAAAAAAAAAAAAAAAAATTTTGAAATAATGATTTTTTTGGTTCCTCACAAATGGTGTGAGTGTTTAATTGACTCCTCAGATTTGGAAGTTGACGCTTTTGGTCATTTACATTTGATTTTTGTTTCAAATTGGCCCCTCTATTAAGTTAAGGTTAACAGTCAACGTTTTAGTAAAAGCAATTCGGTCATTTTTAATTCCAATTGAAAATTATTCAAAAATAAAAAATAAGGGTACAAAATAAAATATGAAAAAACGTTAAGGATAGTTATTGTAATTGAATTATTCCCTTTCCCTAACCTTTCCCTTTCCCTAACCTACTCGTCGGAGAGTGAGCCGCACGGCGGAGTAGTAGGGACGTCCGCCGAGGGTCCACAGCCGCTTGAAAAAAGTCGCCGGGGGCCGAGGTCTAGAAGCCCACAATACCGTGGGGTTACTTTTTACCGGAGAACCGGCCGGCAGGAGTCACATATATGGTTCGTCTTCTCTTTCTCCAGTTTTTAAGCTGAATTTTCTGTAATTTTTTCTGGGTATCTCCAAATCAAACCCTTTTCGTCCAAATTTAAATCATTAATTCAAGATTCAATCTATCTTCTCTTGTTTCAGGGATCACGGTAACCAAGTTTACCTGGGTATGTTCTCTCTCTCTCTCTTATTTTTCGATTGATGAAATGGGTTTTTCTCTGGTGTGTTTTCAGGTGGATTCGACACTGCTCAAGCCGCCGCACGGCGGAGTAGTTGAGAAGTCCGCCGTGGATTTGGGTGGCGGTGGATGGTGGCAATGGTGACAGTAATGCTCCCTTTCTTCGATCTCAAAAAAAAAAAAAAAAAAAAAAGAAAGAAAGGAGGAAAAACAGAAAAGGAAACTTTTAACAAAATGAGAAAGACGAGAGAAGGGGTGGTGGTGGTTGGTTAATCAGTGGTGGAGGGGTGGAGGAGACATGGGTATACGTGTGGTGGTGGTGGGTGGGTTGGTGCGTGAAGAGAGGAAGCCGGGGAAAGGGAAAGGGAAAGGAAAAAGGAATAATTCAATTACAATAACTACCAAGTTTTTTTATATTTATTTTGCACCTTTATTTTTAATTTTTGAACAATTTTGAACCAGGATTGAAATGACCGAATTATCCTTACTAAAACATTAATCGTTAACTTTGACTTAACAGATGGGCCAATTTAGAACAAAAATCAAATGTGAATGGCCAAAAATGTCAACTTCCAAATATAAAGGGCCAATTGAACACCCACGCCATTTATTAGGGACCAAAAAAATCATTATCCCTATTTTTTTCCCGAACATAGTATATTCATTTGGAAACATAATTTTCATTTTTGATTTTGTTGAAATGTTTTCCCAGTTTTTCTTTTTTAAATGAAATGTTTCACTCATTTTTTTTAAATATGATTTCTAAAAAAGAAAAAAAAAAAAAAAATCATTTTTCTAAAAATCAAAATTTTTATAATTTTTTTTTTGCATGTTCATGGATCAACATGTAATGCCTATATGAATGCAGTTTTTTTTTTTTTTTTTTTTTTTTTTTTGTTTTTTTTTTTTTAATTTAATTTTATCATTTATTTATTTATTTATTATAAAAACCTGACAATTTCATCTAAATGATTCATTTGTAATTTTTTTTTTTTACCTAATTGACATGTTTCACAGATATTGTCCTTAACATATTTAATATTAGCCCATCCTCTGTCAAAACTCTTCTTAAACAAATTAGAACGTAATTTCATACTTGCATGTCCTATATGTATATGTCATAACTATTTTAAGATAATTCATTAAGATATGATAGGTTCAGAGATGCAAGATTATCGAACGAGCATGTATACACGTTTTGAAAATGAGAAGCAATGAGCAAAATACTGTTATCCTTACCACTCTTAATGATGTACTTAATATTATCGAAAATAACATTATCACTCTTATCACATAACTGACTAATATTAAACAAGTTATGTTTATCTTTAATAATGTTAGAAGCATTACCGATATTACCTATTCTAATAATCATACATTTGGTATTGTTTTCAAAAGTCACATGACCTACGTTTTTAGGTGTGAAATATCCAAATTTTATTTTACAGTTTATCATGTGCCAAGAACAACCACTGTCTAGGAACCACTTGTTTTTTCTTATAGATACTTTGAGATTAACCTGTAAATGGTACCTTGAATGGTTCCTAAGTTATACTCTACGTGGGTCCGATCTTATTAGCTTGAACATTTATTGTTCCTTTAGAGAGTGTTTGGTAGAGTGGAAAATAAAATGGATAATGGGGTAGATAATAAAAAGAGAGTGTTTTTGGTTGGAGGTGAAAAAGAAAAGACAAATGAAAATGGAGGTGAAAATAGTGTTTCCCGCCCTCCCCCCCCCCCCAAAAAAAAATTGGGATAAAAATGAAAAGTCGGAGGTGAAATCATTCCAAAATTACCATTTGCCCATTTATTTTATATAACACATACTCATTTCATTTGTAGTAAGGTTAAAATAGTAAATTAAGTAAAAAATATATTTTTTTTAATATACAAAAAATATTATTTTCCATCATTCTATATCCTTCCAACCAAATATACCTAGAAAAATAATTTTTCCTCTACAAAGAATAAAAAAAAAATTCTTTTTCATTTGTCTTTTTCTTTTCCACCCTTCCGACCAAATATACCCTTAGGAATCAAAACCTGTTTTTCCTTTGATTTAGGTTTAAAATAATTTTTAATCGTATGCCTTAAATGTTGCAGTTAAAACATTTGACAATTTTATTGGATTCAAAAATAATTTTTGAAATAATTTCGTTTAACATTTTTCTGAAAACCAAGTCTGACTTTGCTGAAAGCACATCTCGAACTTCCAAAAAAGTATTTTTAAATTATTCTTACCATTGGTAAACATGAGAATGATAGTGTTGATCCTAAGATTTTGATGGAGAATTAAATATTGATATTTTTGGTGGAATTAATGAGTTTATTGAGTGTTTCAATATAAAAGTTCCATTGATTATTTTATCGTGAAGAAATGATTGAAGATGGTTAAGGATGCAAGAGACTAACAAGGAGATAAGCATTAAGAGACTGAAGACTTTGAAGAATTTAGGAGAAAATAATTCAAGTTAATTTTAACTCTTAATGTATCTCGATTAAGATCACATACGACACAAAAATGAAATTATGTTTATGTATGTTTTTATTAGAATTTTAATTAATTAAACATATTTGCTCCTATGTGAAATTGAAGAAGAAATATTGATTTAAGAAATATTAGTAATTAAAATTGATTTAAAAGTGTCAATTAAGTTAACTGAGAAAAGAAATCGGTTAAAGGGGCAAAAACGTCAAAGATTTGAGTTAAAAATTAATTAAGGAATAAGTGTTCCAGCAGGATTGGTCAATCGACCAACAAGGATCGGTCAACCGATGAAAAAGTGGCTGGGAATCGTGCAGTCTCTGGATCGATCTGTTAACCGACCGAAAAGAGATCGGTGGACCTAAGCCGAAATCTGAACTTTTTGAATTGATCGGTCGACAAACCTAAGATAATCAGTCGACTGACCATAGTTGAAAATTGGCCTGGGGAGCATCTTGAATCGATCGTTCGACAGACCATAAAGTAGCGGTCCACCGACTGGCAAGAAGTTTTAGCTTGGGCTACAACCTCAATCGATCGGGCGACCTATAAACTTTGGTTAGTTAACCGATGGGACTGTTTCAGGTTTGGAGGATTTCGTGGATCTTTTCAAAAAGTAGCCATTACTAGCCATTTTATGGCTAAGATCAGAGAGATATCTTAGGTATTTGATGTTACTTGAAATATGTGATTGATATTTTGATATCCCTATAGGTATGGTTCATATAATTTGATTATTTCTCAAGTTGGTATGTTTAATTCTTTCTATCCTATCTAATTGAGATTGTGAAATATTTGAGGGATTAAAATAAATGTTTTAAAAGTTATAATTGAGTGAATTGAATCAGGATTGAGTCATATCGATATAAAGGGTCTATAAGAGTAATTAAATGTCACGACAAGTGGAAACTAGCCGTTGGGGGGTTTGTTTTAAATCCATATAAATAGACCTGTGTTTTTCACTTATGAGTGATCCCAATCAATCAATTTTCAAGAGCTATTCAGTTCCTAAATTTTCTGAGAGTGATTATTTTGAATTCTGCTTAGAGTATTGTGAGGTTTTCCTTGAGAATTGTTCTTAGGAATTTGCTGTTGCTGTTATCAATCTAGAGTTTCATTGCGATTCATTTACATTTATTTCAGTGGTATCATGGTGAGATTATTCCAAGTCTTTGCTTTTAATTGATATTTGATATTATTATTTGTTACTTGGAATTTTTATCTTTGAAATCGTTTTCCTGAACTTTAAATTTCATGAAAAATATTTTGAAATGATATCTTGTGAAAATCTGATTACGTGCTTAATTGTATGCTACCCGTTTTCATTAAAATCAGATTTTGAAATTCTCACTTTCTATCACAAGTATCGGGACATTAAATGAGTTCAAATTAATCTGGGGTGGTAGAAGCTCCGAGTGGGAAAAAAATATATCAATTTTGTAATTGATGAGTTGTGTGCGAATTTATATATTATTGGGAATATCTAATCAGGGGTAGCTTCAGGTTTCAATCTCTTCCAGTAAAGAGGATTGAGGTTTAATCTTTACCTAGTGTATAAAAAGTTTAGGTTACTCTTTTCCTGTGAAAAAAGTTAGGCGTAATTCTTCCTGACTAGAATTAATTTTGAGTGGATTTGTAATGGTTCAATCCTTACCGATAAAAATGATACTTAGAATAATTTGGTAAGGTTTGATTCATAACCTAAGTATAAAAGAATTAGGTTAATCTTTAGTGAGTGCGACTCTCCGTGGGGCTCATAGGACTGGATTAGCCAAGAGTAACTTGGTGAACCAGTATAAATTTTGGCGTGTTACAAATTTTACTTTATTTATTTTCAGTTGTTTTGGTGTGCACCTAATTTGATAACACATATCCACTGTTATAAAGATATTAATTAAAAGGTTAAAATTAATTATTTGCATTTTCAAGTGTCATTTATTTGATAATTTTTATTATTACCCAATTCACCCCTTCTTGGGTAGCTTACTGGGCCAACAATTGGCATAAGAGCTGATTTAGCTTGATACACTAAGCTAACAAAGATCACATGACACACAGTAGTCTATGCACCGACCACCCTTATTTGTAGGTGAAAATTATGCATTTTAGAAGGACTGAATGATTGCTTTCCTTCAGGCCACGAATTATGAAGTATGGCTAGTGATTGAGGATGGTCTGTTTGTCCCCATGAAAAATGTAGTTGCCAATAAGAAGGTGCAACTAACTACTTCTGACAAGCAGAAGCTCTCTATAAACTCTCAAGTTATTAATAACTCGACGTACATTCTGTGGAAGAAGAAATTTCAATATCAATAATGTGGAATGCTACAACTGTCACAAGACTAGTCATTTTCAAACCGACTGTTGGTGGCCGCAATTTAAGCGCTGCCACTTTCACTACAAGCATACGGATCAAGTTTTAATATAATGGACCTTTCGGTCGGGTATCGTATTCACAAGGATTGGTTGAGATTACTATCGAGTACCGCGATTGTCATAACAAGACTTTATCTAGGCAACAAAAATAGAATTTAATTAATTACTAATACTAAAATACTAATTTAACTACACCAATACTATATTGAGATAGTTTTGAGAGAATAGATTGTCTAGGGATTAGTTTCGTTTACGAATACGTGTTCGATCTCGTTTTAGTTTATATTAACGGCGTTCGACTTATATGACAATCTCAGTTCGTAAACTCCTCCGCCACTTCTCCCGAGTGTAAGACGGAGGAATATGCGACTTCGTGTCAACGAAGAAGTCCCCCTCAACGTCTTAACGACCCTAGGCCACGTGAGTCTTTCCCCAACGTCATTGATTGCACACAATTCAACTCCCTCCCGGGTTATTGAATCATTGCGTTGTGTTTACCCTATCAACAATCTCAGTTCTTAAACTCCCCCATCACCTCTCCCGAGTGTAAGACGAGAGAATACATGACTTCGCGTCAATGTCGAAGTCCCCCTCAATGTCTTAACGACTCTAGGTCACGTGAGTCTTCCTTCAACGTCATCGATTGTCCACAATCCAACTCCCGACCGAGTTGTTGGATCGTGGCGTTCGTTTATTCTAGTCCGAATCCAGGATTTGTCAAACCCCGTATTCTTATAACATTATTCTTATAACATGATAAACAAACAATATGACACACACAATCAAAATAACGAAGAACATCTACAAACAAAACACAAACTCAATTAAACAACGTATTCATAAATTATATTAATAATCTCTAAACAACCTATATTTAGCCAATGGCCATAATCATGTATACAATGTAAAATGGCGTAAACATGCTCAACAACTACCAAAATGAAAAAAACAAAAAGAAGAAACGAGCGACTTAGCCTATATCCGAAGAATTGGCGCTAGAACTGTCGAACGATCGCTTCCGTCTTCATCTTCCACCTTGGGTTGAGAGTGCTCGCTCAAAAATCTCTGAAACTCACCCTAAAATATAGCCTAAGGGGTTGGGGGGGTGATTCCACCAGAAGAGAAGATGAGAGGAAGGGTTTAAATAGGAAAAATATCTAAAACAATATCTTAAGACTATGCAGAGTTGACTGCCTAGGAGGTGGGTATGTCGGTTTAAGGTTCGCCGCGGCGATGGAGAAGGCGGTAGAATGGAAAAATATTCTGTAGTTTCACTGCCTAGGCGGTGAATCCCACCGCCTAGGTAGTGAGTTTATAGCATCTATTGCCATTCTCTGTTTTTTCATTGCCTAGGCGGTGGGCTTCTTTCAAAATATTACCTCCTTAATTGTTTTTCCACCGTTCTCCGACCGTTTTTGGTCCGAATTGATCATTTGCGCTCCGATTTCATACATTTTCACCCATACACCTGTTTTAGTACAAAAAGAATAAAAACATATTAAAACTTAACAAAAACGTATTAAACGTACTCGAAAACTAACAATTTCGGTTTGGAAATATATAGGTAATTTCACCTATCAACTGTCCCGAACCGAAGAAAGATAAGGAAAAAGAGAAGAAAGGAAAGGAGAAAAAGAGTAAGAATAAGTCATCCATGTTTGCACTCTTGGGATGATACTGAATTGAGTAGTTCAGAAAAATTGGGAAGTGAATAATCATCCATGTTTGCACTAATGGCCACTGGTGATGAGGTAACTAAATGTTTAAGTTCCTATCCTTTAGATTTTGAAGAATTGTTTGATGTATATCAAGAACTTACACATGATTAAAAAACCAGTGTTCTAAAATAAATGCCCTTCAAAGTACAATTAACACATTAAACAAGCAAGTAATGGACTATGAATCTAAAAGCATTGAATTGAAATTCAAGATATCGGATTTATATTCAATAGTTCTTAAATTTACCGGCGGTGAGAATAACTTGAAAATGCTTTTGGGAAGTTCACGTGGTATTTTTGATGAAGCCGGTATTGGATTTCAGAAAAATCTTAAGCAAAAACGTTTTCATAAATTCTTTTCTAAAACCAGGGTCTTGTTAGATATTTTAAATGTAATGTTGTGGGGCATACTATTCATAGATGTTTTGCTAAAATATCTAACTGTAGACAAGTTTGGGTTCCAAAAGGAACTAAAATTGTCCTGACTAACAAGATCGGACTCACTTAGACTGGGTATCACTTAGGAACTATTTGAGATGCTCCTTGCAGGTTATTCTAAAAGCATCAATACGCGAAGACAAATGGTTCCTGGACAGTGGTTGTTCTCGGCACATGACGGGAGATAAAACAAAATTCACATCTTTGACACTTAAAGATGGAGGTCATCTGACATTTGGAGACAACGCAAATGGTAAAATTATCGGTATAGGTAATATCGGTAATGGTACTACTGTTATTAAAGATGTATTATTAGTTGATGGTCTTAAACATAACTTGCTTAGTGTAAGTCAACTGTGTGACGAGGACTATAATGTCATATTTGATCATGATAGATGCATTATAAAGAATGGACATGATAGTAGTATCTTGTTACTTGCATCATGTTTTGAGAATATTTATACGTGTTCGTTTGATGATTTTACTTCTCAAAATTTATCATGTTTGAATGTTTTATCTGAGAATAGTTGGTTATGGCATAGGAGACTTGGGCATGCTAGTATGAAATTGATTTCTAATTTATTTAAGAAGAGTCTCGTAGGTGGCTTACTTGATTTAAATTTTGTGAAAGATAAGGTATGTGATGCATGTCAGTTAGGCAAGCAGTTTAGATCATTATTTAAGAAAAAAAAATGCACACGTCCATATCTAGATGTCTTGAAATGTTGCATCTTGATTTATTTGGTCCAAATTCTGTTGCTAGTCTTGGAGGTAAATTTTATGCTTTTATAATAGTTGATGATTATTCTAGATTTACCTGGGTATTCTTTCTTGCTAAAAAGAGCGAAGTTGCTTATGTGTTCTCTAAATTTTATAAACGTGTCCAAAATTTGAAACAATGCTCTATTATTAACATTCGTAGTGACAAAAGAAGAGAATTTAAAAATGATGATGTGATTAGTTATTGTGATGAGATATTATTAATCTTGTTTTTTTTTTAATCTCAAATTAAACCTAAAAATGTGAATAAGACGTTAACTGATGAATCTTGGATTTCTGCAATGCAAGATGAGTTAGTTCAATTTGAGTAAAACAAAGTATGGTCTCCAGTTCCTAGGCCGAATTTTCAACCAGTTATTGGTACAAAATGCATTTTTCGAAATAAAAAGATAAATCTAATATAGTAATTAGAAATAAAGCAAGATTAGTAGTAGATAGCTATAATCAAGAGGAAGGAATTGATTATGATGAAACTTACGCTCCTGTGACTAGATTAAAAGTTATTAGAATGCTACTCGCTTTTGCATGCTCATGAGATTTTAAATTATATCAAATGGATGTTAAGAGTGCATTTTTGAATGGCTTCCTAGTGGAAGAAGTTTATGTGGAACAATCCCCGGGTTTTGAAAGTGATAAATTTCTCGATCACGTGTTTAAACTTCGTAAGGCTTTGTATGGGCTCAAACAAGCTCCTAGAGCTTGGTATGAGAGACTTAGCCGATATTTGATAGAAAATGATTTTCGAAAGCGTCTTAGTGATATAACGCTATTTGTTAAGGAAACTGATTCTGATATCCTATTAGTACTAGTTTATGTTGATGATATTATTTTTGAATCTACTAATGATGATCTTTGCCAAGAGTTTGTCAAGATAATATAGGTTGAATTTGAAAAGCATAATGGGAGAGCTGAATTTCTTTCTTGGGTTATAAATTAAGCAAACCAAAGAAGGGATATTCATAAACCGAGCTAAATATACCAAGGAGCTCCTGAAGAAATATGGCTTGAATGGTGCTAAAGAGTACAAAACTCCCATGGCAACAACTACAAAGATAGACAAAGACGATACAGACAAAAACATAAATGGAAAATTGTATCGAGGTATGATTGGTAACTTGTTGTATTTAACTGCTAGTAGACCTAACATTATGTATAACGTTTGCTTATATGCTAGATTTCAGTCTTGTCCTAAAGAATCGCACTTGACTGCGGTTAAGCGAATCTTTTGATATTTAAAAAGGACAACTGACCTAGGATTATGGTATCCTAGGGGGAGTAATTTTAAGTTGATATGTTACTCCGACGCTAATTTTGTCAGTTGCAAAGTCGAGCAAAAAAGTATAAGTAGGTCATGTCATTTGCTAGGTCATGCCTTGGTTTCTTGGTCAAGCAAGAAATGGAATTCGATAGCCTTATCCACTACTGAGGCTGAGTATATGGCAGTTGATAACTGTTTTCCTCAAATTTTATATATTAAGCAACAATTAAATGATTTTGGAATATGTATGGAGGAAGTCCTGATCTATTGTGATAATAAAAGTGCTATTTGTCTAAGTAAGAATCCTACACAATACTCACGAACAAAGCACATAGAGATTAGACATTATTTTATTCGTGATCACACCTAAAAAAGGGACGTTGTTATTGAATATATTGATACCTCCGACTAACTTGCTGATATTTTTACCAAACCTTTAGCGGAAGATCAGTTTGTGAAAATCATTCGTGATTTGGGTATGACTAGGCATAATGATATTTACCTAGAGTAGTGGTGATATGTACTTCCCCTTCCCCACTTTTTGAGATGACAAAAGGGGAAAATTAGTTGATGTTTGTTGAAAATCTATAAGGGGGAAACCATAGTTGTGCTTAAAAGACCGAGTATAAAGGGCCTAAATAGATTTCCTCAGTTTTGATTATTGTGGATAAAGAACATCTAATATTAAAAAATATGTAAACACTATTTTTTATATATAAATGTTTTAATAAATATGAGGCAACCTACCCATAAAAAGAGAGAATTGAATTCTCGCCACATATGAAAGAGTATACCTATATAATAGATAATAATAAATAGATAATTTTCTTTCCAATTTAATCATTTCATAAAGTTTTACCTAAGCGTACTTGGTGCAGTCAGAAATTCCCAGGACGTGAAGCAGCTTCGCACGTGCCAAAAACCTCTTCACCCTCCTCCTTTTACCTACAAAACCGTTTAGCTCTTGGGGGGACACCGATATGGAATTGACCAAAGAACATCTGACGTGAGAATAAGTTAATCATGTAATGGAGAAAGATAATATACCGATTGAGTCTTAAGTAGTAAATGGTGACACATTTTCTTTATATAGGCTCGCTAAGTTTCTGCCGTTTCATTAGAGTGGTTTCCCGTCACGTGATTCGCTCCTATGGAAGATAACCACGATCTTCTCCCCTTATTGTGGGAGAGATTTTCTGTAATGTTCCCTATTTATCATGGGTCGTCAGGTTACAACGTTCTTCATGTGTAGGGGAGATGATCACGATGGGCTGACCTATTCATTCCTTGGACCAGGACACCGTGGGATTTGATCTGCCTATTGATGGGCCTCTTCATGAGGCTTGTTTAGCCGGAGTGGTGGACTGTTGTAGCCCTTATTCAGATGGGCTCATTATTCTCGACCAAGAAAATGCATCGGGTCTATTTGTTCTGGATCGGATTACTGACCCGTTCCGACCCACTAAGGCTCCATGCTAATGTCAGTTGTGAGTGAGAGTTTTACCATATCATTTGCTTTCCTGACTTTTGTGATGATTCAAGAGAAGAGAAAACAAAAGACCACTTCCATTTCATATAAGTTCTCATCTTCCCTAAATCCTTTGGTTGTGTTGCTTTTTCTTCGTATTCTCTATTTTGATTGTTGCTTGTACTGTCCTAGGACGTCGTTGAGTTAATCGAATAGTCCTACCAAAGTTGGTTGGTCATCAAATCTCTTTACAGAGCGAATAACGATAGCTGAGGCTGCTCAGCCCTCTAATCCCCCAGAAAATTGGGGTGAGCAAGGTTCCACAGGAATGGGTTGGACCATTTAGGGGATAATATGACATTCCTCCATCTGTGTCAATTAGGGTTCTGTTTAAAAACGAACGCCCCTACAATGCCAAGGAAAAAAAATTATGCTTTTTTGTGTAGATGTTTGGGTACAGACTCACTGTTCCCTTTACTCTCATTCTTTGCAATCTTTTCCGTCAATCAGTTATCCCCAAATGACTTTCATCAGATCATGGGTGCCATTGCTCTTGCACGAGCAAGCGAAACATCTCTTTTTGTAAATACAATTAGGAGTATAGGATATCTTAAATGCCTCACCAATCTCGGAAGATATTATTACTCATTCCCCAAGAAATTTTCTTTTCTTACCGACCTTCCAGTTAAGGTGAGAGAGTGGCAACATTGGTACTTCTTCTTTTCGGGCGATTGGGAGTTCTCTCCTGAAGAAGTAGGGGTAGCCCTCAGTTGTGTTGACGCACTTCAATACCCCAAGTAATTTTCCTTGTTATTCCCTTAATAATTTGATTTCTTTGAAATTCTTGTTCAAATGGTTTTGATACCTTTTCCGGGGTCTATGGTACAGGTGAGAGAGCTTGCAAAAGTCTTGGCTTCACAGCCAGAACCGAAGGGGAATTGAGAACGTTGCTAGTTTTAGTAGAATGTTCTTACAAAGTCTTGACTCATTGCCCATTTATCAGACCAAAAATAGATCCATCTCAATTTAACGAACTGACCAAGTTGTAAATTGGAACAAAGAGAAGAAGGCTCACGAAAAAGTCTTCCATGTCTATCGGGCAACCATCATCTCAGCTCGCCATTGCTGCTATAAGACCGTCAGTTTACCGGGTAATGGAGCCTTCCATTGCATTGGAGGCCAGGCAACCAGTTCATCCTGCTGTTCAACCTTCTACCGATCCTCAACCCGCTATTCCGGAGGTCACCGAATCTGAAGAAGACTCACAGCCTTTGAGCATCCATAGGCGCAGGGTGATCTCAATGACCATCCCAACGATCCCAGCACATACACCAGCCCCAACAGAAGTCAGTGAGCTAGTGCCTACTGCAAGGACGTCTACTGACCATACTGTTGTAGGGCCTTCATTAGTTAATTGTCAACCTCCTCAAGCGTTAGTTTCCCACCATGGGGTATCAAGTGGCCGAGGTATGTCCAAGCGACAAATGTACCAGCTAATTGATGAAGTTGGACCCTCAATTCTGAGCTGATTTTCAATTTTTGATAACGTTATTAAATTTCTGTACTAGAGGTCCTAGGACAAGAGCAAAGAGAGGAGTGAAGGCTGTTATAAAGCTGAGCTGTTCAGGATGATAATTTGTGCATTTCTTCAGGTAATCTCCGTATTTTCAACTAGTTTTCTGCCTTTCCAAGCTGTTTATTAATTCCTGCTCGCTTTTTTGTTGTAGTGTATCCACATGTCTTCTGCCATAGTTAACTGTGCTGATGATACAAATGAGCTCGATACTCAATTTGTGCATCAACTAACTGAGTTCAGCAAGCTGGAAGAGAAAAACCGTGTTTTGGAGGAGGAGAAGCTCAGCTTGGAGACAGACCTAGCATTGGCGAGGTCTTCTTAAGAAAGATTCGAGATGGAGATGTACTCTACTAATGAGCAAAGAGAAGCTTTACAGAAAATTAATGAGCTCTATTGCTCAGAGAACGATAAACTTCAAGCAAAAAACTTGGCGTTGAGAGGGGAATGCTTATCCTTAAGGGATGATGTTCGCACTTTGACTGAGGAGATTAGCTCAGTCGCTTGACAATTGATCAACAGGATGCTGATCGCTAGGCTAAAGATGCCCTCTTCCAAGCCAAAAATGATACTCTGCAAGGAAAGGAGAATGCTCTCCAACAAATACAGAATAAGAGAGATCATCTGATAGCTGGGCTGAACCAAGAGAAGTTGAAATTTGTTGATCAAGTACAAAAGGTAGAAAGGCTAACGGCTGAGTTGGTAGCCAAAACGAAAGAGTTTGAGTAGCAGATTAAAGACCTCTGGACTGAATTTAAGAGTAGATAAAAAAAGCTCCAAAAGATGGGCTTCACCTTTTGTCAGCGAATAGTATTAGAGGAGTATCATGATCTGGATCTCTATTTCTTGGAAGACGAGCTAAAAGATGAGCCAGAGGGAGAAAACACAATTGGTGGAGAGGAAGAAATCACTAAAGATGAGGAGATGGTGTCCGCATCAGTTGCTGAGGTTCCTACTCAAAGCTCAGCCCCAATCTTGGTTGATTAGCCTGTTGCAAGCTCAGCCCAAGTCCTCGCTCAAGCTTTGCCAGTTGATACTGCTATCATCGTGACGTCTGACCAGCCACCTCTAAATTGTCCTCCTGTCTTTTCAATTTTATTTTCGACGTTTGTAATTAATTTTTGGTATTGATAACTTTTTATCATCATGACCTGTTTATAATAGTAGTCGTTATTTTAATCTTGAAAACACACTGTGATAATTACGGTACATTTCTTGCCAGCACACGTCATTCGTGCACTTAATGCATGGTTTTTTTGACGTTTTTGTTTCTTCTTTCTCTTCAATTGTTTGGCTATTTAAAACCAAACCAAGGGTTAATTATTCTTTCACAAATCCAGACGCTTTTAATCTTGCATTATTGATTGCTTCATTTTTCCTTTTCAAGTATTTTGTGATCATGGCGTTTTTTTCAAAGCCAACACCTTCCTTTTTTTAGTCAATCCAGTTCGAAAGACAGAAGGAGATTGAACTGGGAGAACACAACCGTGCCTTAATGATGTAGGCCAATACTGCCACAGAAGTCCACCCTTATCTCTGTGCCTTAGAGGAAGCCACCGATGTTTTCTTTGCTATGGAAACGACACACTTTCGCACAATCTCTCACCTCCATGAGCTCAGGGATGAATTGAGGAAATCGGATAGGAGAAAATGTGACTTGGCCGCCGATTTCCATTTTCATAACCTCTTTACTGACACCCTAAAGATGAAGCGGGATAAACTCTTGGAGAAAAATGAGGCGAAAAGGGCCAAAATTCAAGAACTGATCAACAAGCTCAACAAATATAAGGAGCATGCCTTTTATTTTTCCAACTTGGATTTGGAAGATTTATATTCGTCTACTTCTCATAGGTTGGAATGAAGCCTCTCCCAGCCCTGGTTTTAAGGAAGAAATAACATTTTTTTTTAAAAACTTTTGTAGCCATGTACCACTATTTTCTTCTTTTGATAATACTAAAATATGGGGTTCTTGATTTTGTTTGTGTTGTGTTGTTGCGTTTTTGATCTCGTTTGTGTTTGTGTTGCCTTTCTTCATAACTTGATTGGAAATCTAAACTAGTTATGAATTAATCTCAAGGCTCTAGGCAGTAAGTAAAACACTTAGTCATAATAATCAACATCATAACATGTAGGTAATCAAATATACCATTATAAAATCAACATCTTTCTCAAGCAATTATTCAGTCTTGAACTCATAAGTTTTCTGGATTTTGTAACTTGACTGAGTTGGGAGCCTTTGTAAATTTGCATCAGTTTACTGTTGATCATTAAACCGATATTGACTTCCCTTAGTCTATAAGCCTGGAAGTTGTAACTGGCAAACTTGTAAGACCTAAATTATAGAACGTACGCCATAAATAGTTGCATTTTAGAGTATTGAAAAATTTCAAGGTAAAATTTTTATTGATTAAAACTCAAATAAAAAGTTGGGGGTCAAATTGCAAATTTAAAAACATTATTCTCAACTTGGGATGCGAATTGCAAATTAAAATCTAAAATTGAAAATGTTAGGGATCAAATTATAATTTTAGAAACTCATAAATGTTGAATTGAACTAAAAAAGAAGACTTTAAGAAATTAGAGGGAGAAAAGAGTAATTTAACAAAACTTTTTTTAAACACACACACACACACACATATATATATACGCATACGTTCGTGCGTGTGAGATCGCCGGAAGGGAGAGAACGGGAGAGTGGTAGGGCACGAAACGTGCACGCCTACTTACGCTCGCAAGTATACGAGGTCTAAAGTTTTAATATAGTGGATCTTTGAAGATCGGATATCGTTCCCACAAATAAAAGTGTGAATAATTGAATTGAATACCGCAATTGACGTAGTCTCATGTTATCCTGACGACGGAAGACGTGAATTGAAATTAAACTAAGCTAAACTACAATTAGTGGGTTAATCCTAACTAGGTTGATTAATTAGGGATTGATTTTGTTCACTTAATACACGTTTGATTTCGTTCGGTTAACAATAACGAAGTTTAAGTATCCGACAATCTCGGTTTGTAAACTCCTCCGCCATCTCTTCCGAGTGTAAGACGGGGGAATACGCGAATTCGTGTCGATGAAGAGGTCCCCCTCAATGTCTTAACAACTCTAGGCCGCGTGAGTCTTGGCCCAACGTCATCGATTGCACACTAACTAACGCCCTCCGGGGTCGTTAGGTCGTAACGATGTGTTTACCTTAGTCTGAATCCAGGGTTACCTCTCCCGAGTGTCAAACCCTAGATTCTCAAATCCAATCCTAATACCGATACAAGCATATTAAGATCGTCATAAAATGATAAACACAATCGGAATTAAAACAACAACCGTTAAAGAAACGTATATTAAATCAAACGAGTATTTACACAACTACACCTTTCCCTAACTAATCTCTAAATTACACTAACATGTCTTAGCCAATACAACATTAAATCAAGAGGAGATCATCATCATCAACAATAAACATTAAATAAAAATATAGAAACAAGGGAAGAAAAGCCAAATCTCAAAGTGGAGTAGTCCACTTTTGCCAAAGAACAATCCTCCCGAGCTTCCTCTTCTCCGTTGATGAGCTTCCTTTTCTAGCTCTTCAAGGATTGGCCAAGAACACCTCCTAAATTAATCTAATCTACTTTCTAAATTACCTAAAACCTAACTAAGGTGGAAGGAGAGCTCTCAAGATGTCAACCGGAGCCTCCTCTCACGTCTAAGGCTTTTTGAGGTTTGGTGGAGAAAAGGGTTAAATAGGTAAGGTTTGGAAATATCTTCAAAATATTTGAAAATAGATATTTTTGTGCAAAGTGTCACCGCCTAAGTGGTGGTTCACTGCTTCGGCGGTGGACTTAAGTCAGTTAACTTCTGTCGGTAACTTTGCCTAAGCGGTGGTTTTTCCGCTTAGGCAGTGCATACTGGCATAACAATATGTTCTTTTCTCGCCTAGGCGGTGGTTTTCTCGCCTAGGCGGTGGTTCAGCCCTTCAGCACTCCAACATTCTGCCTCTTTTCTGCCTAAGCGGTGGAACTTTCGCCTAAGCGGTGATCTTCATTCACCGAAACCCTGTTTTGCATATTTTGTTCACTGTTTTTTCACCGTTTTCACTTGTTTCTCGCCCTTTGACGTCCTTTCACCTGTTCTACACTAAAACACACTAAACCACAATTAAATATAACTAAAATGCTTGAAAACTAACAAATTTGGTTTAGAAATAGATAGGTTTTTCACACCTATCAATACCCCCAAACTTAGAATTTTGCTAGTCCTCGAGCAAAACACTAACGCTAAACTAAACTAATTAACTAACTAACCAACTAAAAATGAAAAATTAAACTAACACGAATGAAGTATGTGCATGTAAATATAAAGTTCAATCGAAATGACCAATTTGTTCCTCCTTCAACATCCCTAAATCTGATCAAGTTCGGGAGGTAACCCACACCAAGTGGTGTTCTAGAATTTCAACGATAAATAACAATAAAAACCATTCTAGATCCATTTGAAGTGTGTGTGTGAGAACTCAAATGTATAACTAGTCAATTACCGGATTCGATTATTCAATCGTTAAGCTCATAATTTAAACCATTGAAGGATTCAGGAAAACCATATGCTTAATTGGAGTCTACTATCCACTAATGTAGGTTAGGATATTCATAGATATCAATAGGGCTTGGTTTGGCTTTGGAGAACGACCACGGGTATCACTGGAATTGAAAATAGATAATTGTTTTAATTGAACGATACCTGAGGTAAAATCGCTTGTCACTATCCTCTCTCATGACCCCCACATTCTTAGAATACAACTCTGAATAAGAAACGAAGATCATGTGTATTCACTTGTCGAAAGAAAAGAAAATGAAAACTATATTCACTTTTTTTTTTTAACAACATATTCCTAAATTAATTCGAATTATTACAGTTTTAGGAGAGTGCAAAAAGAAGTTAGAGAAACACACTCCCAAACTTATTTGAATTTATAAAATTTTAGGAATATGCAAAAAGAAATGGTAGAAACACACCCCCAAACTTATTTTAGGAGTATGAAAAAAAATACAAAAGTGACAAGTGAATACACTAATACCGAATCAATAAAAATTTATCAAAAACCCGACCGCTCACTTGAATGTCACTCAATTTTGAAAATTAGGCTTAGCGACATTGGGTTAAGAGAAATTCAATTGAAATAAGTATTTTAACGTTTTCAGAATTGATTAAGTTATCGGCTTCGACAGGGGAAATAAGGAATGAAAATTTTCAGGTTAGCTACAACGGTTCAAGCGAAAAATTGACGGCCTAAATCACGTATCCGGAATTACCTTACCTAGTATTCCGCCTCAAGTTTTCCCCAAATCAAGTTCTAGTTTCCTCATTTTCTATCATGAGCTTAATATTGAATAATCAGCGTCTAATCGTTCAGATAATTATACATTGAGTTCAAATGTCGTGCAATTTTCGGATCGAGACAAGTTTTACCCAATCGACATGTTAAGCACACAAAACACACAAGGAAGGTATTACCTCCGACCTCAATATGCAATTAGGGGATAAATCTCATCATTGGGTCTTGGCCCAAATGAACTCACATCTAACATGCAAACACAACTTTATACATACACAAATCTAAACTAAATCTAATACTAACATACATAAATTAATCTAACACTAAACATGCAAAAACAAAAATTAAACTAACTAAACTAAAAATTTAAAAACTAAAACATTCATAAAAAACAAAATACATACATAAATATAGATTTGTACATCAAAAATTTTCATTTTGTTCAAAAAATAATAATGGTTCATCCTTTTCTACAAAAAGTCAAAATGGATGAACATCCACTAAACTATCATCCAATCCATACCATCCAGGCCTAAACATGGCAGTGTTCTAATATAAGCGAACCCAATAAACATATAGCATGCTTGCACACAAAATGGGTTAAACACATACCTAGGGAATAAGACTTATTCCCTCTTGTTCACCTGAAGACTAATCATCACTGTCATCACTTTGGGAAGGAGAGTGTGGTCTCTAGAGGAGATGTGGTGGCACAGATGGCATCGGTGGGTAATCATCCATCTTAAGGCCAAGGCCATCCCAAATCTTCCGTTGGACTCGATCTTGCTACTTTGAAAATTGGTCTAAGAAAGAAGCAATCTCATATTGATTATGGAGAACCATCTGAAGCTTGTTATTTATCCTTTCTTGGGAGCTTTCATCTCGGGCTCCAGAAGGTCCAGCCGTCTTGTCTGCTTGCTCTTCCCCTTCCTCAGGCTGAGGCTCGGGTACCTCTTGAGCCCCAGTCTTCCACAACCGGTTTATCGCTGACAGAGTAAGTGGAGTGATAGGGTCGCACTGGCTTTCCTCGGGTACAGTTACATCAGCTAATCTGAAAATATGGGTCAATAGTGACAAAAACTGGAGCCCAGCCTTTACCGCCTTCGTAGCATGAATGATCGATGAATAGATCTGAAATCCAACGTTGATTGGTTGTCCGGTATGAATTTTATAGATAAAAAAGGCCCTGTCCTTTGAGACGTCTGACAGATATGATGTCGGTAGGAGGCTTCCGCAGATGAAGTGGTGTCAGATTTTTGGAATTGGCTTGAGGCATTTCACCGAAAAGGTAGCGACGTTCGGCCCTTGGTGTTTCCATTTTACTTCGTTAGATGTGATCTTTTGAATGACCCTTTGCAAAGTAGGGTCTTGGCTTTCAAGGGACTCTAGTGCCGACAGTCCAAAGAGATGGTTGATGAAGTCAGGGCTGAAGATGATAGGTTGATTCCGAACCCTTGCTAGGTCGTCAATGGCCTCTGTAGCATTAGCATAAAACTCTTTGACCAAAGCAATCTCTCCTGGAGGTGGCGATTTACAGAATTGCTCTCAGTGGCGGCTTCAGATTTCATTTTGAAATTCCACTGGGAGATCTTCAATCGGACCGAAACCCCGTTGACGTATGCAGGGACGATATTTTTCGTGTTTTTTAAAGTGCTCCTCCGCTTGTTTTGACACAAAGCGGGTAGTCGTGTTATTTAAAGTGCTCCTCACTCATGCATGTGTAATGATAAAAAAACCTCCATCAAATTTGAAATTTGATAAATTCTAGAAAGAGAGAGAGGACCGAAGTAAAGGAGGGGTCATCGAACTTCCTTGAATCGGCATTCCTCCGGTAGGGTGGTCGTGGCTGTTACTCGTATGCGTGATTGTGTGGATATCGTCGTCAGTTCCAGGGGAGAGCAAAGGTGGTTCGGCCGGTGGGTGGTTCATCGACGGCGTGACGGGTGCGTTCTTAGCATCGCCGGTGAGCAGACGTTGGGTTCGGTTGTCCAGTTTGTCAACGATCTCTGTCCAGTCATTGATGATCGTCAATCTGGTGAGTGTTTATGCATAATTTCTCTGATAATTTTGGTGGGTATATGCATGCATGTAGGTATGGGTATGTATCTCATTGGTTGGACGGTGGGTTAGGTATGGGTGGCTCGTCTATGGAAATCATCAGTGTGTATGGGGGGGGGGGGTATTGCCGATGGTTGTGCGATGCGTTTGTGTGTACTGCTCTGTTTAGCCGGTACGGGTGGGTGACCTTGAGTGTATGTGTGTATGTATGTGTTCTATTCCGTTTCATTGTCGTAAGTAGGTGTTCTCTGATATTTAGTGTGTGCATGTGTGTATAGTTAGTCAAGTGAGACCAATTCTATTTCGTTGGTTGGTTCGTCGTTAATTTTCGTGGGTAGGTGATAGGTGTGAAAAACCTATCTATTTCCAATCCAAATTTATTAGTTTTAGAATATGTTTATAGTTATTTTTATTATGTTTTAATTAGTATTTATACCTTTTGTATAACTCAGGTGTGTGGGTCAAAAAGATAGGAAACTAGAGCTAAAACGATGAGATCGAACCAAAGCGGTTCGAAGTTACGGTGGATAAACAAGCTCGGAGGTTAAAAGCTGAAACAGGCCCACCGCTTAGGCGTCCAGACCACCGCCTAAGTGGTAAAGATGCAGAGAAAAGCAAAATGTTACTGACGGATGACCGCCTAAGCTGAAATTCTACCGCTTAGGCGAAAATCCAGCAGAGGACGAAGAAGGGCTATTGATAGCCGCTAGCCTAGGCGAAGTTTTCTTCGCGTAGGCGGAATTTCAACAGAATGTTCTCCAGTCCACCGCCTACTTCACCGTCCAGGCGATCAGACTTAACCGACCTAACTTTGCCTAGGCACAATTTCCACCACCTAGGCAGATTTGCCCTGCACAGCCTTTAGATATTTTTAGGATTTTTTTGCTATAAATATCCCCTCTCCTCCCCCTTTGGCCGGATCTCTCTCCTCTCTCTTGCATTTTTTAGCCCCCTAGGCTATAGTTAAGCCAAGGGTTAGGAATTTTAGTGGTGGAGCTCGCATCCCGAAGTGGAGAAGACGGCGAATCGATCGTGGAGCGTTCTTAGGGGTTTATCTTCGGACGAGGCTAAGTTCTTCGATTGTTTTTCCTTATTTCTTTATCTTAGGATCATGTGAGCATATTTAGCTCGTTATTTCATTGTATATGCGGCTATGGCCCCGAGTTAAATATGGATTGTAGTAGAGATTAACAATATATTTATAAATACGTTGTTTGGATGATTTCGGTGTTTCGTTTGTGATTGTTCTTCGTAGTTTGATTATATTTATCGTATTGTTTGTTTATTATGCTTTGATTGATAAATGGAGAATACGGGGTTTTGACAAACCCCGGATTCGGATTAAGGTAAACAAACGCCACGATTCTATAACCCGGTCGGGGTTTGAATCATGGACAATCGATGACATTGGGCAAGACACACGCTACCTAGGGTCGTTAAGATGTTGAGGGGGACCTCTTCGTTGACTCGAAGTTGCGTTATATTTCTCGTCTTACACTCGGAAGAGGTGGCGAGGGAGTTTTAGAACGGAGATTGTCGATAGGGTAAATACAATGCGACGATCCAATAACCCGGAAGGGAGTTGGATTGTGTGCAATCAATGACGCTGGGCGAGACTCATGTGACCTAGGATCGTTAAGACGTTGAGGGGGACTTCTTCGTTGATTCGAAGTCATGTATTCTCCCGTCTTATACTCGGAAGAGGTGGCGGCGGAGTTTACGTACCAAGGTTGTCAAATAGGTTGAACAACGTAAACGGGAGTAAATCGGAATCGAACACGTAATTGTAAACATGTTAATCCCTATACAATTCTTCACCCTAAAACATATTAACATAATAGTGTAGTTAATTTAGGATATATTAGTATTAATTTAATTAATTAAATACATTTATTTTTCGCCTAGATAAAATTAGGTCACGACAAATGCGGTATTCGATACTAACAACAACAATCCCTGTGGATACGATAACCCGATCTTAACGATCACACTATACTAAAACTTAGATCTCATATATTTGCGAGTGTAAGTAGCGGCGTGTTTTTCCCGTGCTACCAGTGGGTGTGTGTGCGTTCCAACGTGTGGGTGTGTGTGTGTGAGCTTGGTGGTTTCGTGGGTAGGAGTGTTCGGTTGTGGGGTGGCCGGGGGTAGTTGTTGATTGGTGGTGTGGGGTGTGAAGTACCGGTAGTTGGTATAGTCGAGGTGTGGGAGGCCACTGGTGGTCGCCGATAGTAGAGAGAGAAGGGGGCGTCGGGGACGAGAGCTGAACCAAAACAGGAAAAAAAAAAGAAAAAAAAAGAGAAGAAGAAGAAGAAGAAGGAGAAAAGAGAGAAATTACGCAAATAACCCCAACAAAATTTAAAATCCATCTCGCGACCCGTGAACGATTCGGAATGGGTAATGCTTTTTATTAAGTTTATTTTAGTTATTAAATTAAATTCTAGTATCAAAATTTTGTAACCGTAATAATAAATTTGGGACCGTCCGTAGTAATAAATTTTATGCAGTAATTTTTAACGAAATAAAAAATTAACCAAAATAATAATTTTCATAAATAAAATGTGGGAAATGGAAAGTTTCAGAACTTAGGGTCTGCATTGCACAATTTGATTATTTTGCATAAAATATTAATTTAGACCCTATCATTACTAGGTTCGCAGATGCCAACACCCCGGTAGGCTTTGGACGGTGCTGTTTTTGTAGCACAAGAAACGAGGTGAGTGTACTGTCTTCTTGTCAAACTATTTTCTATGTATATATATGATGATATATATGTTTACTTATACTGTACGATTTCATAAATGATATGGATCAAGCAGGTTTTTGGGGTGAGTTGGTAAAATGAATTTCCGGGGAATTGTGTTGGTTTCAAAAAAGAAGGATTAAAAATAATTTTCGTTGGATATGGGTGGTTTTGAAAAGAGAGTGGAAAATATATGGTTTTCTAAAAATATTTGGTTTTCTAAAAACAAAGGTGGAAAAACAGTTTTTACTGAAATTGGTGGTACAAAGTTGGAAAACTGATTTCTTTTTTTTTTTTTTATTGAAATTGGTGGTACTTTTAAAAAGGAGAGTGAAAAACGTGATTTTGAAAATTCTCCCCGAAAGGGGTGTGGTTTATATTCTCCCCATAGATTTTTGACGATGTGGTGTGAAAATATATTTCTTCCCGTAAGGGATGTGGATTTTTAACTATACTGATGATTTTAACGATGCCATAGTTGTTCTCTCCGAAAGGGGTGTTGATTATATTTCTCCCCGTAAGGGGTGTGGATTTTTCCCATGGGATGTGGATAGTTCTCCCCGTAAGGGGTGTGGATTATATTTCTCCCCAAAAGGGGTGTGGATATTTCGTAGGAAGGCATTCCTACAGATGTTACGGTACCGTTATAACTCCCGATCGTGAGGTTAAAACGATCACTATGGCTAGCCAGTGAGTGGTATGGTGGTGTGGTGTCATGAGATGTGGTGTTTTATCATATTTGGTGTTTTATTATATTATATGGTGATTGGTATTATTTTTACTAGATGAGTTTGAATGGAACTTATATATATTAATTTACTTTCACTGCTTATATTATGGAGATTTTTATTAGAAATATGATTTTTGTGTACTTATTCTTGATCCATATTTAAATGTTGTATTATTTAGAATGTATTATTATTTTAAAATATTTTTTTATTAAGAAGGCAGTACACTCGCAGGTGAAACAGTTAGGAGTCGGTCCCCTACTAGCACTAAGTAGAGTTTGGTGATGTTGTAGTGAGGGAGTAGTTTGGAGCAGCTGTTGAAAGCGAACCTATGAAGGGTTCTTAGTTGTTTTATCCTTATGGTTATTATAAGTTTGTAAGGACGAGTATGTCCCCAAATGAAAGTATGTATGTATATATATGTCGGCGTTAGTGGTTGCGTATTTAAAATGTATTTATTCTCGTATTTTAGATTGGGTTGGCGTTCAGGTGATATCGTGTCAATGTCACGCCGGCCCCAGGATGATGGGTGTCCGAGGTGGGGTGTGACAAAACTGATTCTACATCGTAAAGAATGAGTAGTGTTGACCAAGGCTGGGCTAATCTGTTCTGCTAACGCTGAGCGGGCTATCCTGCTCTCCAATATGTGGATAAGCCTAACCGCCTTGATTGAGCTGGGCTAAGATGCTAAATTATATTAAGTAAACTGACCTGCTCTACTCATTTTTGAATGAGTAAACAGATCAGCTCTACTCGTACTGAGCTGAGGTGCTCAGTTTGGGTTTAGTTGAGATGGTCAGTTTGTGCTAAGCTGAGATGCTCAATTTTATTGAGTAAACTGACCTGCTCTGCTCATTTATAAATGAGTAGACAAATCAGCTCTACTCATGTTGAGTTGAGATGCTCAGTTTGGGCTAAGCTGAGATGCTTAGTTGTATTGAGTAAACTGACCTGTTTTGCTCATTTGTTAATGAGTAAATAGATCAGCTCTGCTCATGTTGAACTGAGGTTCTCAATTGTATTAAGTAAACTAACCTGCTTTGTTCATTTGTGAATAAGTAAACAAATCAGCTCTGCGCATACTAAGCTAAGGTGCTCAATTTGGGTTGAGCTGAGATGCTCAATTATATTGAGTAAACTGACTTGCTTTGCTCGTTTGTGAATGAGTAAACATATCAACTCTGCTCATGTTTAGCCGAGGTGCTCAGTTTGGGCTGAGTTGAGATGCTAAGTTTGTGTTGAGTAAACTGACCTGCTCTGCTCATTTGTGAATGAGTAAACAGATCAGCTCTGCTCATGTTAAGCTGAGGTGCTCAGTTTTGTGCTAAAGCTAAGAAGCTCAGTTGTATTGACTTTAATGTCAGATGTTCGTGTTACGCTTAGTTTCAATTCACTAAATGTTGTGGGCATAACCAGAATAATAGTATTGCAATAATAAGTGTCACACATTTGATGGAGAGAAAATTTATTTGCTTTATTTAAAGAATGTACCTCAAAACGAAAAAAAAAATGACTTTGAAACATCCAAATAAAGACAAGAATTATAAAATGATCAGAAAATTCATACGAAGTACTTCCGTAGGTGAGAGATGTTCCAAGGCTTGGGAACCGCCACACCATCAAGATCTTTTAGCTAATAGGTTCCTGGTCTATTGACCTTGATAACTTGGTAAAAACCTTCTCAGTTAGGGGCTACCTTTCTTAAGTGAGCTTCTGGGCGATGAAGTATTACTCTCCGAAGTACTAGGTCTCTTACTGTGAAGTGTTGTGGATATACTACATGGTTGAACATTCGCGCCATCTTCGACTTATAAGCTGTCATCCTCATCGATGCCTGGTAGCACGTGAATACGCCGCTACTTTCACTCGCAAGTATACGAGGTCAAGTTTTAGTATAGATCGGGAGAGTAAAGGTTATTGTGTCCATAGGGATTGGTTTTTACTATTATTAAGTACCGCGTTTGTCATGACCTAACTTTATCTAGACAAAAATAAACGTGTTTAAAATTAATAATACTAATACTAAGTTAATTAATCTAATTAAATTAACTATACTAATACTATTATGAGATGTTTAAGGAAAGTATTCTCGAGTGTAAGATGGGGGGAATACATGACTTCGAGTCAACGAAGAAATCCCCCTCAATGTCTTAACGACCCTAGGTTACGTGAGTCTTTCCCCAACGTCATCGATTGCCCATAATCCTACTCCCTCTAGGGTTATTGGATCATCGTGTTGTTTACCCTAGTCCGAATCCGGAGTTACCTCTTTCGAGTGTCAAACCCCATATTCTCGATATATCTATCTAAGCATGATAAACAAATAATATGGCAAACACAATCAAAATAACGAAGAACAACCGCTAACCAAACACAAACTCAACAAAACAACATTTTCATAAATATATTAATCCCTAGACAAAAATCCGTTTAGCTCATGGCCATAGCCGGCTATACAATGCATATGGAGGTAAACATGCTCAAACAATACTCCTAAGTTAAGAAATAAAGTAAAGAACAAGAGAAACTTAACCTAGTCCGAAGATTTGTCGGTAAAAACATTTCAAGATCGCTCCCCCTTCTTTGTTTTGTGATCTTCTCCTTAGGATTTGAATGAGCACTCCCAAAACCTCTCTCTAAAATATACTAAGCCTAAATGAGCTCTAATGGCTGAAGGTGATGAAAGGAAGGGGTATTTATAGGAAAAATATCTAAAATAGATATCTAATATGTGCAGAGGTGACTGCCGCAGCGGTGGGATTCACCGCCGCGGCAGTGGAAGGTCGGTTAGATTATCGCCGCGGCTATCGTTTGATTGCTGCAGCGGTGGAACAGTGGCCTTACTCTTTGTATTTTGTACGCTGTAGAGGTGGTTCTGTGCCGCGGCGGTGGATTTATAGAGAGTTTTGGCTGGCTCTAAAGTTTGACTACCGTGGCGATGGCTGCAGGTTCTGAATTTCATTTTCTTTGCCATTTTTCCACCATTCTTCCTCCATCTTTGATTCGATGTGATATTTTTTGATCCGTTTTCATATATTTTCACCCCAAACACCTGATTTAGTACAAAAAGAATAAAAAAACACATCAAAATATATTAAAACGTACTAAACATAATCGAAAATTAACAACGTTCGGATTGGAAATAGATAGGTAATTTACACCTATCAATGCCCTATCTCGTCTCTCTTCTAACTGGTCCGTCTCTTCTCGTATAGCTTCTTCATTATCCACTAGGTTAATTGTGCTATCTCGTCTGGATGGAAATCCTATCTTTACTAGAACAACAACTTCAAATCCGTAGGTCATGGAGAAAGGTGTCTCTCCCGTGGTAGATGTTGGAGTTGTTCGGTGTGCCCACAACACTCCTGGGAGCTCTTTTACTCATTTTTCTTTGACATCATCCAATCTTTTCTTGAGTGACTCCTTAGTGGAACGATTTGTCACCTCGGATTTGCCATTAGCTTGTGGGTGTGCAGGACTAGATGTACGATGTTGAATATTCAATTCATCGTACATCCATCCAACTTTACCGCCGGTGAAGGGAGTTCCGTTATAAAAAATGAGTACTACTGGAATACCGAAACCACATATGATATTCTTCCAAAGAAAATTCTTGACTTCGTTTTACTCCATAGCTGCAAATGCTTCAACTTTAACCTAATTGGTGAAGTAATCAATCACCACCAGTAGGTACTTTTGGTTTCCTGATGTTGGAGTAAACGGTCCGAGTATGTCCATCCCCCATTGCACAAATGGCCAAGGACTGGTTATTGGTGTCTATTGTTGAGTTGGAACCTTAATGTCATTAGAGAATCACTGCCATTTGTCACGTTTCTTTACGTACTCTTGCTCATCAATATGCATTGTTGGCTAGTAGTACCCCACTTTTAATGCTTTGTGAACCAAGGTCCTCCATCTTTGATGATTTCCACAGACTTCTTTATGTATCTCTTGTAGGATATATATGGATTCCTTTGGGCCTAGTGGTAGGGCGTGAAACACACTGCTACTTACTCTCGCAAGTATACGAGGTCTAAGTTTTAATATAGTGGATCTTGAAGATCGGATATCGTTCCCACAGAGAAAAGTGTGAATAATTAAATACCGCAATTTACGTAATCTCATGTTATCCTGTCGATTAAAGACATGATTTAAAATTAAACTAAGCTAAATTACAATTAGTGGGTTAATCCTAACTAAGTTGATTAATTAGGAATTGATTTCGTTCACTTAATACATGTTTGATTTCGTTTAGTTAACAATAACGGAGTTTAGATATCCGACAATCTCGGTTCGTAAACTCCTCCGCCACCTCTTCCAAGTGTAAGACGAGAGAATACGTGACTTGGTGTTGACGAAGAGGTCCCCCTCAATGTCTTAACGACTCTAGACCGCGTGAGTCTTGACCCAACGTCATCGATTGCACACTAACTAACGCCCTCCTGGGTCGTTAGGTCATAATGATGTGTTTACCCTAGTTCGAATCCAAGGTTACCTCTTCCGAGTGTCAAACCCTAGATTCTCAAATCCAACCCTAATACCATTACAAGCATATTAAGATCATCATGAAATGATAAACACAATCGGAATTAAAACAACAACCGTTAAAGAAACATATATTAAACCAAACGAGTATTTACACAACTACATTTATCCCTAACTAATCTTTAATTAAACTAACATGTTCTTAGCCATTACAATAATAAATCAAGAGAAGATCATCAATATCAACAATAAACATTAAGTACAAAGATGGAAATAAGGGAAGAAAAGCCAAATCTCAAAATGGAGTAGTCCACTTTCGCCAAAGAACAATCCTCCCAAGCTTCATCTTCTCCATAGATGAACTTCCTCTCTAGCTCTTCAAGGATTGGCCAAGAACACTTCCTAAATTATATAAACCTAACTAAGGTGGAAGAAAGCTCTCAAGAACAAGCAAGCCCTCTCTCACGTCTAAGAGTTCTTTAGCATTTGGGGAAGAAAGGGGTTAAATATGCAAGGTTTGGAAATATCTTCAAAATATCTAAAAATAGATATTTCTAGGCAGAGTGTCACCGCCTAAGTGGTGGTTCACCGCTTAGGCAGTGACTTTAAGTCGGTTAAGCTTCTGTCGAATCTTCGCCTAAGTGGTGGCTACTGGCACGACATTCTAGCGTTTTCTCGCCTAGGCAATGGTTCAGTACTTCAGCTCTTCAACGTTCTGCCTCTTTTCCGCCTAGGCGGTGGTCTTCATTCAACGAAATCCTATTTTTCACATTTTGTGCACTGTTTCTCCACCGTTTTTACTTGTTTATCGCCCTTTAACGTCCTTTTACCTGTTTTACACTAAAACAAACTAAAACACAATTAAATATAACTAAAACGCTTGAAAACTAACAAATTCGATTTTGAAATAGATAGCTTTTTCACACCTATCAATACCCCCAAACTTAGAATTTTGCTAGTCCTCGAGTAAAACACTAACACTAAACTAAACTAACTGATAAACTAACCAACTAAAAATGGAAAAACTTAAACACAAAAGAAGTATATGCATGTAAATATAAAGTTCAATCGAAAGGACCAATTTGTTCCTCCATCAACATCCCTAAATCTGATCAAGTTCAGGAAGTAACCCACACCAAGTGGTGTTTTAGAATTTCAACGATCAATATCAATAAAAACCATTCTAGATCCATTTGAAGTGTGTGTGTGAGAACTCAAATGTGTAACTATTCAAATACCGGATTGGATTATTCAATTGTTAAACTCATAACTTAAATCGTTTGAAGGATTCGGGAAAACCATACGCTTGATTGGAGTCTACTATCCACTAATGTAGGCTCGGATATTCACAGAAATCAATAGGGCTTGGTTTGGCTTTGGAGAACAACCACAAGTATCACTGGAATTGAAAATAGATAATCATTTTAATTGAAAGATACCCAAGGTAAAATCGCTTGTCGCTATCCTCTCTCATGACCCCCACATTCTTAGAATACAACTCTGAATAAGAAACGAAGATCATGTGTATTCACTTGTCGATAGAAAAGAAAATGAAAACTATATTCACTTTTTTTTTTTTTAACAACATAATCCTAAATTAATTCGAATTATTACAATTTTAGGAGAGTGCAAAAAGAAGTTAAAGAAACACACCCCAAACTTATTCGAATTTATAAAATTTTAGGAATATGTAAAAAGAAATGATAGAAACACACCCCCAAACTTATTTTAGGAGCGTGCAAAAAAGAAATACGAAAGTGATAAGTGAATACACTAATATTGAATCAATAAAAATTCATCCGAAACCCGACCGCTCACTTGATTTTACTCAATTTTGAAAATTAGGGTTAGTGACATTGGGTTAGGAAATATTTAAATGAAAGGAAAAAATTTGAATGTTTTTTGAATTGATTACGTTATCAGCTTCGATAGGGGAAATAAGGAATTAAAATTTTCAGATTAGCTACAACGGTTCAAGAGAAAAAATGACGGCCTAAATCACGTCTCCGGAATTACCTCATCTAGGATTCTGCCTCAAGTTTTCCCCAAATCAAGTTCTAGTTTCCTCATTTTCTATCATGAGCTTAATTTTAAATAATCAGCATCTAATTGTTCAGATTATTAAACATTGAGTTTAAATGTCGTGCAATTTTTGGATCGAGATAATTTTTACCCAATCGACATGTTAAGCACACAAAACACACAAGGAAGGTATTACCCCCGACCTCAATATGTAATTAGGGGATAATTCTCATCATCGGGTATTGGCCCAAATGAACTCAACAACTAAACATGCTAATACAACTTCATACATACACAATTCTAAACTAAATCTAATACTAACATACATAATTTAATTTAACACTACACATGCAAAAACAAAAATTAAACTAAACTAAACTAAAAATTTAAAAACCAAAACATTCATTAAAATAAAATACATACATAAACATAATTTTGTACAACAAAAATTTGCATTTTGTTTAAAAAATAATAATGGTTCATCCTTTTCTACAAAAAATCAAAATGGATAAACATCCATTAAACTAATCATCCATTCCATACCAATACAGGCTTGAACATGGCAGTGTTCCAAAATCAGCGAACCTAATAAACATTTAGCATGCATGCAAACAAAATGGGTTAAACACATACCTAGGGAATAAGACTTATTCCTTACTGTTAACCTGTAGAGGAGTCATCACTATCATCACTTTGGAAAGGAGAGTGTGGTCTCTGTAGTAGATGCGGCGGCACAGATGGCATCGGAGGGTAATCGTCCATCTCAAGGCTAAGGCCATCCCAAATATTCCGTTGGACTCGATCTTACTGCCTCGAATATTGGTCCAAAAAAGAAGCAATCTCGTATTGATTCTGGAGGACGATTTGAAGGTTGTTATTTATCCTCTCTTGGAGGTTTTCATTTCGGGCTTCAGAAGGTCCCGCCGTCTCGTCAGTTGGCTCTTCCCATTCCTCAGGCTCGGGCTCGGCTGCCTCTTGCGCTCCAGTCTTCCACAATTGGTTTATCTTTGAAAGATCAAGTCAAATGATAGGGTGGCACAGGCTTTCCCCGAATACCGTCACTCCAGCTAATCGGAAAATGTGGGTCAATAGTGACAGAAACGGGAGCCCACCCTTTATCGATTTCGCAACATGTATGATCGAGGAGTAGATCAAAAATCCAATGTTGATTTCTTGCCCAGTTTGAATTTTGTAGATCAAAAAGGTCCTGTCTTTTGAGACGTCTGAAAGATGTGACGTCGGTAGGAGGTTTCCACAAATGAAGTGGTGCCAGATTTTTGGAATTGGCTTCAGGTATTTCACCGAGAAGGTAGCGACATTCAACCCCTGGTGTTTCCACTTAACTTCACCGGATGTGATCTTGGTAATGACCCTATGCAAAGTAGGGTCTTGGCTTTCAGGGGACCTCGGTGTCGAAAGTCCGAAGAGATGATTGATAAAATCTCGGCTGAAGATGATCTACTGATTTCAAACTCTAGCTTGGTCGTCTATGGCCTCCGTTGCATTAGCGTAAAACTCTCTGACCAAAGCGACCTCGCCCGGGGGTGGCGATTTACAAAATTGCTCCCAGTAGCGGCTTAGGATTTCTTGTTGGAATTTTGCCGGGAGATCCTCTATCGAACCGAAACCCCATTAACGTATACAGGCACGATAGGTTTCATGTTCTTTGAAGTGCTCATCCGCTTATTTTGACACAAAACGGGTGGCATCGTAGTCAACGTCGGTCGATACCCCGGGTTGCGAGCTCGACCCTTCTCATCTCGCCCTCTTCTTTGCTACCCTCTTCGGCATTTCCTAACAATCACAATCACAAAAAAAAAAAAAAAAATCCAATACAACCTCATCATATATGAACAATTGAAAAACATAAACCTCCCTAATCACTTTGTCAAGACCACATACATCCCAAAACGAACACCAATTTGAACTTTTCAAACAAATTTCACAAATGTGACATCCTATCTTAGTTCACGTACTCAACCAATCCAATTAAACATGCTTATCACCAAGAATCAAACCAAAAACCCATAGAACTTTAAAATCGCGAAAATAGGGTTAAGGGGTTTTGGGCAAAATTTTAAAATCCAATGATTGTTTAACATAATCATGCAAACCAACCAATAATTTCAAAAGCTAGACTAAATGTAAAGTAAATGAAACTTACTTGTTGAGAATTAATGGTCTAATCGAAAGAGAATGAAGAAATCGCTCCGTTCACGCAAAAGCCCTAAATTTTCGAAAATAGGGGTGGAAATCCGATTCTTGGAGGTTGATTGGTGATGGAAATGACTACCTTTGGTAATGGAAGGATGATTTTTGAGATTTGGAACGGTTTTGAAGTAAGGTTTTAGAGAGAAGGTAGAGGTTTTTTGGGGAAGAAGGTTTGCGATTTTAATTTTTGAACGAGCGGGTTGTTTTAACTGCAGAAGGTCCATCGCTTAGGCGGTGGAGCCCTTTTCTTAAAATAAAACCTTTCTGACGAAATTCTGCCTATGCGGTGGTTTTTTTGCCTAAGCGAAATTACACCAGTGTGAAAACATTTTGTTCTGCTGCTAATCAGCCTAGGCGGTGGAGCGTATTTTCAAAATTTGTTGCATCCTGTATTTTTACCGCCTAAGCGGTGGGCCGTTTTTGCTGAAAAACGCACAACCTGTATTTTTACCACCTAAGCGGTGGTTCACCGCTTAGGTGGTGGGCCTACAGCTTCTACTTTCATGTTTTTCTCAAATTTTCAAAATACAGCTCCACCCCATATGTTTCCCCTTCACTTGTTAAATGTGTTTAAACTTAGAACACTTCCCCAAGCGTCCATACTCCTAAATTCACTTCTGAACACGTTCCGAAGCCATGCCGGCTTCCAAAAAGAATAAATAATGAAATAAATAGTAACAAAAATCGGGTAATTTAATACCCCAAGTTTCATTTCAAAAACAAATAGCACTTGAGTTACCGTCCCCAGCTGGACTGTCATGTTACTAAGTATTTTTCACCAAAATTCCCCATTAACAAGGAATTTGGGCTCAAATGCTCAGTCGGATCAAGATCATGAATTGAAGTCGGTGTCATCTCTCTGTCCTTATCATTTGCAACATAAGCTCGATCTCCGGATTGAGAATTAACCTTCTTCATCGTTTCTCGCACGGCTTGATCATACTAACACAATGAAACAAAAAATTAAAATTAAAAACAAAGAAAAATAAATGTCAGGATTAACAATCGACCACTTAGTTGCAACATCAACTTAACATTCACACTAATCCCCGGCAACGGCACCAAAAACTTGGTACGTTGACGGCACTAGAATACGATACATTTTCTTCTCTTATATAAAACTTAAGTCCTGAGCTGTTACCGCGTATCTCTGGCAATATTCAATAAAATTCACCCTAATCCCCGACAACGGTGTCAAAAACTTGGTAGGGGTATGAAACACACCGCTACTTACTCTCGCAAGTATACGAGGTCTAATTTTTAATATAGTGGATCTTGAAGATTGAATATCATTCCCACATAGAAAAGTGTGAATAATTGAATACCGCAATTTACGTAATCTCATATTATCCTGACGATTAAAGACATGATTTAAAATTAAACTAAGCTAAATTACAATTAGTGGGTTAATCCTAATTAAGTTGATTAATTAGGGATTGATTTCATTCACTTAATACATGTTTGATTTCGTTTAGTTAACAATAACGGAGTTTAGATATCCGACAATCTCGGTTCGTAAACTCTTCCGCCACCTCTTCTGAGTGTAAGATGAAGGAATACGTGACTTCGTGTCAACGAAGAGGTCCCCCTCAATGTCTTAACAACTCTAGGCCACGTGAGTCTTGACCCAACATCATCGATTGCACACTAACTAACGCCCTCCCGGGTCATTAGGTCGTAACGATGTGTTTACCCTAGTCTGAATCCAAGATTACCTCTCCCGAGTGTCAAACCCTAGATTCTCAAATCCAACCCTAATACCATTACAAGCATATTAAGATCGTCATCAAATCATAAGCACAATCGGAATTAAAACAACAACCGTTAAAGAAACATATATTAAACCAAACAAGTATTTACACAACTACATTTATCCCTAACTAATCTTTAATTAAACTAACATGTTCTTAGCCATTACAATAATAAATCAAGATAAGATCATCAATATAAACAATAAATATTAAGTACAAAGATGGAAACAAGGGAAGAAAAGCCAAATCTCAAAGTGGAGTGGTCCACTTTCGCCAAAGAAGAATCCTCCCGAGCTTCCTTTTCTCCATAGATGAACTTCCTCTTCTAACTTTTCAAGGATTGGCCAAGAACACTTCCTAAAACTAATCTAATCTACTTCCTAAATTATCTAAACCTAAATAAGGTGGAAGAAAGCTCTCAAGAACAAGCTAGCCCTCTCTCACGTCTAAGAGTTCTTTAGCGTTTGGGGAAGAAAGGGATTAAATAGGCAAGGTTTGGAAATATCTTCAAAATATATGAAAATAAATATTTCTGTGCAGAGTGTCACCGCCTAAGCGGTGGTTCACCGCTTAGGCGGTGGCTTTAAGTCGGTTAAGCTTCTGTCGGATCTTCGCCTAGGCGGTGGTTTCTCTGCCTAGGCGGTGGCTGCTGGCACGACATTCTGGCGTTTTCTCCCCTAGGCGGTGGTTTTCTCGCCTAGGCGTTCAACACTTCAGCTCTCCAACATTTTGCCTCTTTTTCGCCTAGGTGGTGGTCTTCATTCACCGAAACCCTGTTTTTCATATTTTGTGCACCGTTTCTCCACCGTTTTCACTTATTTATCGCCCTTTAACGTCCTTTCACCTCACTAAAACAAACTAAAACACAATTAAACATAACTAAAACACTTGAAAACTAACAAATTCGGTTTCGAAATAGATAGGTTTTTCACACCTATCAATTTCCCCAAACTTAGAATTTTGCTAGTCCTCGAGCAAAACACTAACACTAAACTAAACTAACTAATAAACTAACCAACTAAAAATGGAAAAACTTAAACACAAAAGAAGTATATGCATGTAAATATAAAGTTCAATCAAAAGGACCAATTTGTTCCTCCCTCAACATCCCTAAATTTGATCAAGTTCGGGAAGTAACCCACACCAAATGGTGTTCTAGAATTTCAACGATCAATATCAATAAAAACCATTCTAGATCCATTTGAAGTGTGTGTGTGAGAACTCAAATGTGTAACTATTCAAATACCGGATTGGATTATTCAATTGTTAAGCTCATAACTTAAATCGTTTGAAGGATTCGGGAAAACCATACGCTTGATTGGAGTCTACTATCCACTAATGTAGGCTCGGATATTCACAGAAATCAATAGGGCTTGGTTTGGCTTTGGAGAACAACCACGGGTATCACTGAAATTGAAAATAGATAATCGTTTAATTGAACGATACCCAAGGTAAAATCACTTGTCACTATCCTATCTCATGACCCCCACATTCTTAGAATACAACTCTGAATAAGAAACGAAGATCGTGTGTATTCACTTGTCGAAAGAAAAGAAAATGAAAACTATATTCACTTTTTTTTAAAAACATATTCCTAAATTAATTCGAATTATTACAGTTTTAGGAGAGTGCAAAAAGAAGTTAGAGAAACACACTCCCAAACTTATTCGAATTTATAAAATTTTAGGAATATGTAAAAAGAAATAATAGAAACACACTCCCAAACTTATTTTAGGAGCATGCAAAAAAGAAATACGAAATTGACAAGTGAATACACTAATACCGAATCAATTAAAATTCATCCGAAACCCGACCGCTCAGGAAAAATTTAGGTTAGGAAAAATTTAAATGAAAGGAAAAAATTTGAACGTTTTTAGAATTGATTACATTATCGGCTTCGACAGGGGAAATAAGGAATTAAAATTTTTCAGGTTAGCTACAACGGTTCAAGCGAAAAAATGATGGCCTAAATCACGTCTCCGAAATTACCTCACCTAGGATTCCACCTCAAGTGGTGAAAAAACAAGCTCAGAGGCAATATTGTGAAATAAGCCCACCGCTGTGGCGTCCAAATCTCTGCTACAGCGGTGAAAATGCAAAGTGTGGCATTATTTTGCTGAACGTCCACCGCCGTGGCGGTGAAACTGCAGAATGTCAACCAAGGCCATCGCTAACTTCACTGTCGAGGCAATCAACCAACTGGCCTACTCACCGCCTAGGCGGTGGCCTTTGCACAACCTAGGATATTTCTTAGATATTTTTGAGATATTTTGCCTATAAATATTCACTCCTCTCCTCTCCTCTTGGGGGTTCCGGCCACTAGAGCCCCTTGGGCTATACTTAGGAATGTATTTAGGAGTTTTAGAGAGAGATCTCACATCCCGAAATGGACGAAGACGGAGTAGCGATCGTTGAACGTTCTTAGCGGCTAAATTTCAGACAAGGCTAAGTTCTTCGATTTCTTCCCTTATTTCTTTAACTTAGGATTTTGTAAGCATGTTTAGCTCGTGATTTCTTGTCAATATAACTATGGCCATAGGATAAATATGGATTGTATAGGGATTAACACGATATTTGTAAATATATTGTTTGAATGATTTCGGTGTTGCGTTTATGTTGTTCTTTGTAGTTTGATTATGTTTATTGTAATGTTTGTTTATTATGCTTAGATTGATACATGGAGAATATGGGGTTTGACAAACTCTAAATTCGGATTAGGGTAAATAAACGCCATGATCCAATAACCCGGTCGGGAGTTGGATTGTGGACAATCGATGACGTTGGGGCAAGACTCACGTGACCTAGGGTCGTTAAGACGTTGAGGGGGACTTCTTTATTGACTCGAAGTTATGTATTCCCCCGTCTTACACTCGGGAGAGGTGGAGGTGGAGTTTTAGAACCGATAGGGTAAACACAACACGATGATCTAATGACCCGGTCGGGAGTTGGATTGTGTGCAATCAATGACGCTGGGCGAGACTCACATGACCTAGGGTCGTTAAGACGTTGAGGGTGACTTCTTCATTGACTCAAAGTCATGTATTCCCCCGTATTACACTCAGGAGAGGTGGCGGTGGAGTTTACGAATCGAAATTGTCAAATAGGTCGAACACCGTAAACGTGAGTAAATCGAGATTGAACACGTATTTGTAAACACGTTAATCCCTAGGCAATTCTTTCCCCTAAAACGTATTAGTATATTAGTATAGATAATTTAGGTTATATTAGTTTAGTTTAATTAATTATTTATTTTTTTGGTTGCTTAGATAAAGTTAGGTCATGACAAACGCGGTACTCGATAGTAACGACACCAATCCCTATGGATAGGATAACCCAATCTTTCACGATCACACTATACGAAAACTTTGATCTCGTACACTTGCGAGTAGTCAATAGCGCCAAAAACTTGGTGGCCGCAATTTAAGCGTTGCTACTTTTACTGCAAGCGTACGGATCAAGTTTTAATATAATGGACTTTTCGGTCGGGTATCGTATCCACAGGGATTGGTTGAGATTACTATCGACTACCGCGATTATCATAACCTAATTTTATCTAGGCTATAAAAATGGAATATAATTTAATACTAATACTAAAATACTAATTTAACTATATTAATATTAATATTGAGATAGTTTTGAGAGAATAGATTGTCTAGGGATTAATTTCGTTTACGAATACGTGTTTAATCTCGTTTTAGTTTATGTTCATGACGTTCAACTTATCCGACAATCTCGGTTCGTAAACTCCCTCGCCACCTCTCCCGAGTGTAAGACGAGGGAATACGTGACTTCATGTCAACGAAGAAGTCCCCCTCAACGTCTTAACGACCCTAGGTCGCATGAGTCTCGACCCAACGTCATTGATTACGCACAATCCAACTCCCTGTCGGGTTATTGGATCGTCGCGTTGTGTTTACCCTATCGACAATCTCAGTTCTAAAACTCTCCCGCCACCTTTCCCGAGTGTAAGACGGGAGAATACGTGACTTCGTGTCAACGCCGAAATCCCCCTCGGGATTTGTCAAACCCCGTATTCTCATAACATTATTCTAAGCATGATAAACAAACAATACAGCATACACAATCAAAATAACGAAGAACATCTGCAAACGAAACACAAACTCAACTAAACAACGCATTTATAAATTTATTAATAATCCCTAAACAACCTATATTTAGCCAATGGCCATAACCATGTATACAATGTAAAATAACGTAAAATACAACTACCAAAATAAAGAAAACAAAGAAAAGAAATGAATGACTTAGCCGATATCCGAAGATTTGGCGCTAAAACTATTGATCAATCGCTTTCTCCTTCATCTTCCACCTCGGGTTGACATCTCTCCCCCCAAAATCTCTCAAACTCACCCTAAAATATAGCCTAAGAGGTTGGGGGGTGATTCCATCGGAAGAGAGGAGGAGAGAAAGGGTTTAAATAGGCAACAAAATATCTAAACTGTGTTGAGTTGACTGCCTAGGCAGGGAGATTCACTACCTAGGCGGAGGGTATGTCGGTTCAATGTTCGCCACGGCGGTGGAGAAGGCGGTGGATTTTTGGGACATTTTGTAGTTTCACCGCTGTGGCGGTGGATGATCAGCAAGAATAGCTCACTCTGCATTTTCACAGCCGTGGCGGTGGTCTGGACGCTGTGGCAGTGAACTTCTTTCAGAATATTGTCTCCTTGCTTGTTTTTCCATTGTTCTCCGACTGTTTTTGGTCCGAATTGATCGTTTGCACTCCGATTTCATACATTTTTTTTGTAGCAACCCGGTTTCCCAGGGTCGCTACTTCGGTTTCTCCTATAGAGAAATTACACCCAAAATCGACTAGTCGAATTTCCAATCTATAAAATTCAATAACTTTTACAATACTGGCGATAATTTTAGTTGCCGATTTTAAGACGGTAATTATTAAATATAATAATCACCATTTAAATAGAACCAAATAAAATCAATCATCTATTTAAATTTAATCCGCAAATTATATATATATATATATATATATATATAGCGACAAAAATTTAGAAATTGTTTATATAAAAAAAACACATCTTTTAATTTACAATATCGCGGCAAAATTTATAATTACCGAATTTATAAATTAAAAACCCAATTCCCCCCATTTTATTTAAAACAGTTATTTTAAATTAATTATATTAAAACCGAATATTCCATATTTTCAAAATTGAGATATTTTACAACCAACTACGATAATTATAATTATCGTTTCCTCCAATTTATGTCCATCCATTTATAATCCTAGTAATAATACCAATTTATACAATAAAACTATTTCAAAGTATAGATAATGAAAATCAACTATTTTATCCATCGTCGTCCTACTCTCACCGCCGGACTTCTCTTTCTATCTTTTCTTTTTCCATCCATTTGAAAGAATTAAATAAATAAATAATCTTCTGCAAATAATCTCTTTTTTCCTTTTTCAGTTTAAAATAATAAATAAATACAATTCTTACAAATGGAAATTTAAATAAAAGTCTCTTCGTCGACTTGTCCCCGCCAACCCTGCAACCAAAAACTATGGGGTTGTGAGCCAACGCTCAGTAGAACTCCAACCTATCTAATACATGCATTTAATTAATATAACACATAAACCACATTAGCATGCTTGTCACATAAATTCCACATCGTCTAAATTATTTCATGTAATTAAACAGGTAAAATGTCACCACGATTTACCAAATAACTTCGTAAACACACCATGAAACAATTAAATATATATATTAAGATAGTTCAGAATTCTACCTATCCCGAATCATCCGCCTATTGAGAGATTGGATGTTAGATTTTATTTTTTCTTCATTTTTATGATTTCCTACGCCCAACCCCACCGTCGAGGCGAATACCTTTCCCGTTATTCTGTTCTGCTCACTGAAGCTTCACAGCCGCGGCGAACGCCTCACCGCTGCAGCGATGGTCGTCATTTTTTTTTTTTCGCTCTACAGGTTCAAATTCATGCTTTACTAACTTCTCACCGTCGCGGCGACGGATCACACCGCCGTGGCAATAGTCCTTATTTTTCTGTTTTGTTTTCTGGTTTTTCAGCTGACCCTCTTTCTCTCTCCTCACCAACTCCGACGATCACCCTCGCTGCCTTTCCTCAACGATCCGAGCACAGATACACACATAGAAAATTCACACACACACACCCAATCACATACCCACAACTAAACACACACATACCCACTTCTCCGACGATTTAACTCCACGGCCGACGACCACCATCAACGAACCACCACCGACCCCGTCGGACCAACTCATACCACCGTCACCCCCGTTGATCACCCACTGATCACACCCACTACTCATACACACGCCAAACAAATGGAGGGTCACAACCACACCCAAACGCCAAACACCCACACCCACATAGTCACCGTCGACTGATCAGCAGCACACACACGGCATACACAACACACATACACGACATTGCACACACATACACGATGAAACACAGCACTACCACCATTGACGACAGAGCAGCGATGGTTGCTGTCGACGAGCTCTGTCTTTCTAACTTCCACTCACTGCCGGCTAAACTAATTGACGGCGACACACCCACAACCAACGACTCTCTCACTATGAACAGAACACACACCCATACACACGACAACCAGAACACACTCCCACGCTCACTGTCGGACCGAACAACATACCCACACAAAATCACTGATGGACCGTAACACCGCTGACAACCACTCTCTCTCTCCTCTGTTTTCTCTGTTTTTTTTCTTCATCTTTTTCAGGTCCTATATATATATATATAAAGAGAGAGAAACAATGAAGAATCGAGAGAAAAGGGGGAGGTAAGGTCGATATGGGGCTTGTGCCATCTTTTTCAACACATACACACACCCCCCCCATACCGACCTTACCTCCCCCTTTTCTCTCGATTCTTATCCGTTTCTCTCTCTTTATATATATATATATATATATATATATATATATATATATCACACGGTTTTGAAGAAAGAAGAACAAACAGAACAAAAAAAAATAAAATAAATAAATTTACACTATTCCCCCTAAATTTCTTTAAGTTCTTAGTTGAACCCAAATTCAAATTTTAATATTTTTAAAATTACAAATTAACCCCTAAAATTTTAAATTAAATTATAAATAACACAATCTACCCCATATTTTCCTAAATGTGTGAAAATGCGTCTGAAATATATGTAAAAAACAAAACCAGGGTCTTACAACTCTTCCTCCCTAAAAGAAATTTCGTCTTGAAATTTTCATTCAAAATAATAGGAATTAAAATTTTGATCAAAAGAATAATATTTTAGATTCACACCGCATGGTCATATTAGTCACACATGATTCTAGAACAATTGTCTTCTTATGTAGGGTCTCATAACCTAAAGTCACCCATAATTCTTAACCGTTAACTCATTTCCACACATCGCAATATTTTTATTCATAGTAGCCCATATTATATCCAATAACCAACAAACAAGGTGCACTTTGGTAAGTAACACCTAACACAGATAACCAACTGTCAAAGAATCTCATATTTCCAAATGCTTCTGCTGCGCTACTTTGATAAAAACAACAATAAATACAATATATCCTTAAAATATCATGGTAGTCTCAGTGGGTTGGGTCTTTCTCATTATGACAGTAATTTTTCCATAACCAACATTTCTCCATTTCATCTAACATTTCCAGTCAATCCATTCGCAACAATATTTCTATTCGATATTTCAACCAACGAGTTCGCACCCAATATCATAAGCAACAGGTAACCTATACACCAAGTAGACTAGCCCGTGAGACTAAAAATCGTCGATCGCAATATTCACATCAGAATTTCAATAATCTCATAAATGTTTTATAAATATTGCTGCAATCCAACTTCAAATAATAAATTTTTCACAATACGTCAAAATCACATAATCATCTTTCAAAACACATAAATATCACTAAATCACATAAATACGTATCAAATTACATCAAACGGGTCATCTGTAAGAATTCTCTTCATGCCTCCACATTTAATCAAGTCCCTGACAAGACTAAGCACTTCAAATACGTCTCAATTCACATATAAATATGTATTGAAATACAAAAATACGTCTCAACTACAAAAATCCGATATGTCATAAAAAGTCAATAGTCACTGTATATAAAAATATTATATCACTAAATTTCTAAAATACTCATCAACTCAAGGATAATTCAAATTATCCTTTCCCCATGAAATCCCAATGACCCTTCAATCCAACTCCGTCTAATGTTAATAGTGGAGCAATACATATAGTGGAGTTATTTTTTTATCGGTATACTGTCTTCGTAGTATAAAAGCATGTTATGGATCAAATTTTTATCAAAATCCCATTTCCAATAAAATGTAGCCACTTCGGCTGTATCCAAATCTCAATAAAGTATTACCAATGCACCGTCAATATTAAATTCTCAACCCAATATTTTCAACATAGAACCAGTTTTAAATCGATTAATCAACTCACGTATATATAATAAAAAAAACATACTTCCTTGTCAGCCATAGGATCGTTTACCTCACGATCGAGAGTTACGACAGTACTGTACCACCCATAGGATTTGCCTTCCTAACGGGTCACAACACCCTGCCGGACTTTGCCTAGCACGTAATCCACATCCCTTCCAGGAAGAAAATCCACAACACTCTGCTGGATTTTGCCTAGTAGATAATCCACATCCCTTCCGGGAAGAAATACTATAGCATAGTCGAACCATAAAATTATTTCCCATATTTAAAACCTACTTGATCCACATACATCACAAAATCATCCATTTTAAATAAACACAGTCTCCACAATTTATATAGAAAACAATGTACATGTTGCCTTCATAATACAAAAAAAAAAAAAAAATTATAGATCAAGTACTTTTTTTTTTTTCAAACACCACTTTTATTTCGCAATTTCTACTAAATTTATTAGTTTTACATATCAAAAAATTTATTATGAATAATGGGTACCCTAACCCAGTCTCAGGACGGTTGCAAACCCCGCTCTGATACTACCTGTAGCGACCCGGTTTCCCAGGGCCGCTACTACGGTTTCTCCAATAAAGAAATTACACCCAAAATCGACTGGTCGAATTTCTAATCTATAAAATTCAATAACTTTTATAATACTGGCGATAATTTTAGTTGCCAATTTTACAATGGTAATTATAAAATATAATAATCATCATTTAAATACAACCAAATAAAATCAATCATCTATTTTAATTTAATCCGCAAATTATATATATATATATATATATATATATATATATATATATATATATATATATATATATAGCGACAAAAATTTAGAAATTCGTTTATATAAAAAACACACATCTTTTAATTTGCAATGTCGCAACAAAATTTATAATTACCGAATTTATAAATTAAAAACCCAATTCCCACCATTTTATTTAAAACAAATATTTTAAATTAATTATATTAAAACCGAATATTCTATATTTCCAAAATTGAGATATTTTACAACCAACTACGATAATTATAATTACCGTTTCCTCCAATTTATGTCAATCCATTTATAATCCTAGTAATAATACCAATTGATACAATACAACTATTTCAAAATATAGATAATGAAAATCAACTAATTTATCCATCGTCGTCCTACTCTCACCGCCGGACTTCTCTCTTTATCTTTTTTTTTTTCCATCAATTTGAAAGAATTAAATAAATAAATAATCTTCTGCAAATAATCTATTTTTTCCCTTTTCAATTTAAAATAATAAATAAATATAATTATTACAAATCTAAATTTAAATAAAGGTCTTTTCGTCGATATGTCCCCACTAATCCTGCAACAAAAAATTATGGAGTTATGAGCCAACGCTCAGTAGAACTCCAACCCCTCTAATACATGCATTTAATTAATATAACACATAAACCACATTAGCATGTTTGTCACATAAATTCTACATCGTCCAAATTATTTCATGTAATTAAACAGGTAAAATGTCACCACAATTTACCAAATAATTTTGTAAACGCACCATGAAACAATTAAATACATATATTAAGAGAGTTCGAAATTCTACTTGTCCCGAATCATCTGCCTACCGAGAGATTGGATGTTAGATTTTATTTTTTCTTTATTTTTATGATTTCCGACGCCCAGCCCCACAGCCGAGGCAAACACCCTCCCATTATTCTATTTTGCTCACTGAAGCTTCACCGCCGTGGCGAACGCCTCACTGCTGCGGCGACGGTCATCATTTTTTTTTTTCGCTCTGCAGGTTCAAATTCATGCTTCATTGACTTCTCACAGCTGCGGCGACAGATCGCACCGCCGCGACGATGGTCCTCATTTTTCTGCTCTATTTTCTAGTTTTTCAGCCGACCCTTTCTCTCTCTTCTCACCAACTCCAGTGATCACCCTCGTTGCCATTTCTCAACTATCCGAGCACACATACACACACAGAAAACTCACACACACACCCCCGATCACATACCCACAACTAAATACACATATATCCACTTCTCCGGCGATTTAACTCCACGGCCGACGACCACCATTGACCCCGTCGGACCAACTCACACCACCGCCATACCCGTTGATCACCCACTAACCACACCCACTACATATACACATGCCAAACAAACGGAGGGATACACCCACACCCAAACGCCAAACACCCACACCCACACAGTCACCGTTGACTGATGAGCAACACACAAAACATACACACACAACAGCGCACACACACACGATGAAACACGACACCACCGCCACTGATGATAGAGCAGCGATGGCTGCCGTCGACGAGCTCTCTCTCTCTCTAACTTCCACTCACCGCCGGCCAAACTAACCGACGGCAACACACCCACAACTGACGACTCCCTCACCATGAACAGAACAACACCCATACACACGACAACCAGAACATACTCCCACGCTCATTGTCGGACTAAACAACATACCCATACACAAAATAGTGTGTGTGTGTGTGTGTGTGTGAAAAAAAATGGCCCAAGCCTCATACCGACCATACCTCCCCTTTTTTTTTTTCTCAATTCTTCTCCGTTTCTCTCTCTTTATATATATATATATATATATATATATATATATATATATATATATATATATATATATATATCGCACGGTTTTGAAGTAAGAAGAACAAACAAAACAAAAAAAATAAATAAATTAATTTACACTATTCCCCGTAAATTTCTTTAAATTCTTAGTTGAACCCAAATTCACATTTTAATATTTTTAAAATTATGAATTAACCCCTAAAATTTTAAATTAAATTATAAATTACACAATCTACCTCATATTTTCCTAAATGTGTGAAAATGCATCTGAAATATGTGTAAAAAAAAAAAAAAACAAGGTCTTACATTTTCACCCATACACCTATTTTAATACAAAAAGAATAAAAATATATTAAAACGTATTAAAAACATACTAAATGTACTCGAAAACTATCAAATTCAGTTTGAAAATATATAGGTAATTTACACCTATCAGCGAGCTTCTCCTAGCAAGTTTCTGCTGGGATAAATGATTTGCTGATGTAGTAAACCGGCCTCTACCCTTCTGCGTGATCCCTCACTAGTGCGGCATTTATCGCCATAGGAGTTACTGCCAAATAGAGATATAGCTCTTCCCCTGGACTCACTTTAACTAGCGTTTCAATGGAGCCCAAGTAGTCTTTAATGGATTGGAGCGCTTGTTTATAATCATCATCCCACTGAAAGGTTTTACTCCCCTTAAAAAATTTGAAGAATGGAGTGCACCTATCAGTAAATTTAGAGATGAATTTGTTCAGAGCTGCTAATCTTCCTATCTGCATTGAACTTCTCTTATGATTGCAAGGGATTTCATATTTCTGACTGCTTCTATTTAACCTAAATCTACCATGATGCCAGACTAGTTTACCACAAAGCCTAGAAAATTTCTAGATGCGACTCCAAAAGCGGATTTCTCTGGATTTAGTTTCATGTTGAACTTCCTCAAAATGGAAAAAGCTTTTTCCAAATGGTTGAGGTGGTCCTCATTTCCAGAGCTTTTGACTAGCATGTCATCTATGTAGACCTCCATAGTTGCTCCAATCTGATCTTGGAAAATACGATTCACCAACCGCTAATATGTTGCTCATGTATTTCTTAAACCAAATGGCTTGAATTTGTAACAGTAAGTACCTCTTGGTGTGATGAATGTCGTCCCTTCCTCGTCTTGCTTATTCACGCGGATTTGATTGTAGCTTGCATAAGCATCCATCATGGACAACCGTTGGTTCCCTACTGCATCTACCATCTGGTCTATACTTGGCATTGGGTAGCAATCTTTTGGGTATGCTTGATTGTGGTAAGTGAAATCCACGCACATTTTCCATTTTCCATTTTTCTTCTTGACGAGGACTGGGTTGGTCAACCACTTTGGGTACCTCACTTCCCTTATGTGGACAATCAAGAGTAGTCTCTTTACCTCAACTTCGATCACCTATTCCTTTTCAAGAATGAAAGTTCTTATCTTCTGCTTGATTGGAGGATAAGATCTGGAAATATCAAGGTAGTAGATCGGAATGTACCCCCAAACTTAGAATTTTGATAGTCCTCGAGCAAAACACCCACACAATAAAAGAAACTACAACAACTAATTACGAAATTTAAGTACTAAAAATAAAAAACACGAAAAAACAATAATGTGCAAGTTTTGAATTTCATCTAACTGGCTAAACGGTTTTCCCTCATCGGCCCCCAATCCTATCAAGTTCAAGAATAAAACACACCATGTGGTGTTCTAGAATTTCAACATTCAATAATAGTAAGCATCATTCTAGATCATGTTAAAGTGTGTATGCGAAAATTTAATTATACAAATATCCACCGATTGGATTGGATTATCCACCAATAAAATTTATGACTAAAACCAATAAGGTATAGGAAATCCATAAGCCTGACAAGGCTTTATTCTCTACTAATGTAGGCTCAGAAATTCAAAAAGATCAATAGGACTTGGTTCGATTTGGAACATTTGGCCAAGGGTATATCAGGAATAGAAAATAGGTTAGCATTACTAACTTAATGATACCTGAGGCACATGCTTGGCACTTAATCACTCTTGAACCCCCAAAGATCAAGTCGAAACAACCCTAAACATACATTTAAGAACTTCGTACTCACTTGTCAAAAGAAACAGAAATAGAATGATATTTACATGTCTTTTTTTTTTTTCCAAATAAACCACACCCCCAAACTTATTCAATTATTACAATTTCACATGTGTAGTTAAAATGAAAGAAGAATGACAAGTGAGTACTCGAATACCGAACCAATGAAAAGTTTGCCCTAAACCCAACTACTCACTTCAAGTAGTATAACAAATGCTAACTTGATTTACTCAAATTGTACCTTCAGATCAGCGATATAAGTTTGGAAAGAAGTTTTATCAGCCAGGGTATTTGTTATGTGTTCAGATTTGAAACGGTTTTCTGGTTTCGATAGGGTAACGATGGATAAACATATAACATGGTAGGCTTAAAAGGCTCAAGCGATCAAAATGAATGCCTAAATCATATCTCTTGAACTCTTTGCCTAGGATTTCACCCAAATCAGGTTCTAGAATCCCTATTGTCATGAACTTGGCTAATGGATAATCAGCGTCAAATCAATTGGATAGTTATACATTGAGTTTATGTGCTCGTGCAATTAGGATCCACAATAACTTTTACTAAAACGAGACGTCAAGCACACAGAACACACATGAATGAGCATTACGCTCGACCTCAATAAATAACTAGGGGACAGACTCATTATCTGGTAATAGCCCAAATAAAGTACAAAACTTATCACATGCACAACAACTACCCTAAACAAACATGCATACAATAAAAACAATACAACATAACTAACAACATAATAACATACTAAACATACTAAACGTCACCCCCGAACTTAAAATGGGTAGTGTCCACATTGACCCATCAGCGATCCCAATAAAAGCATATAGCATGCTAATAAAGACGGGGGTTTAGAACACGTACTTGGGAGGAGAGAGAATCTCGCCTCTGAATCAATTCGGTAGTGACAGATCTAATTTATTTTGGAAACTTTGGGTTGCCTCCTAAGAAGTGCTTGATTTAAGGTCTTCGGCTTGACACGGTGAAAGACTCATCAAAGAACGGCTTCCACCCGTAGTATGTGTTATACAACACAACATACGGGTCTTAATTTTGTACTCCCTCAAGACTGGTGAGATTTGGCTCTATTTGGCTCGATCTTTCAACTTGATTCTTCTCCTGATTTTGTGTTTGGAGAGCTTGAATGTACTGAGCTGGAAACGGGGTAGGATAGATGAGCCACATCGGATCCTCGTAGAAGTGATCGTTTTGGATCGGGGGAGGCATCACCAATTGGAATTCAAACGGTGAAAAATCACAACTATTAACATGTGATTCTTCATCGCCAATCCACACTTGGGTTTTATCCTCATATGCTTGATCGTCTTCGATCTCACCCAAGTACCTTCTGCTTGCATTCGGTTCCTCACGGTGGCTTTCATATGATATGGCTTGTGTGTCTTCCAGTGCCACCATGTCTGACTCGGCCTCAACATAGTAGATAAAATGACCAATTTTCATCTGAAGAGACGTTACGGTCAAATCAATTTTGGCTCAAACTGTCTCAATATTATCAAGACAATCCTCGTGCTTGTTGAGTTAATCATGTGTTTCTCGTAAAAACATCTGAGTCTCCCCCCATAACTATGACGAACATTTCTTCCAAGGCGGGGGAAAACTCTACATCTTGAACCAGAATGTCAATTCATGGCGCTGAAGCATTAGACTAATCCCTCAAGCTTTGGTAACTTGGTGAATAATTCCAACTTTGATAAAGCTACTAATTCCTCCAACGACCAAAAGGCTTCATCCGCAGTTAGTTCGTAGAAAGAAACAGTATTGTTTCCTCCTTCCACCCACGTTCTGGTTGCGGTTTGTAACCCGTCGAGGAAATTCAGAAGTTGATACTCCCTCGGGAAACCGTAATTGGGGAACCAAAATAGCAGCTCCTTGTATCGATCCCAAGTGCAATAAAACGGCTCGGAAAGAAATGCATCAATACTTGTTGATCTAGCATCTTCAAGTACTCTACATGAGAAATAAAAAACAAAACTACAAACAAAAATTATAAACAACATAAATGCCTAAATTAAAATCAAGTTACTTACTCACAATATCAACAATAATCTAAAACACAATCCCTGGCAATGGCGCCAAAAACTTGGTAGTGCGTGAATACGTCGCTACTTTCACAGCAAGTGTACGGGTCAAGTTTTAGTATAATGGGAAGAGTAAGGGTTGTCGTATCCATAAGGATTGGTTGAGATTATCGTTGAGTACCGTAATTATCATAACCTAACTTTATTTAGGAGATAATTTTTTTTTTTTTTATATAAATATAAATACTAAATATAAATACTAATTAATCTAATTACTCTATTTAAACTATATTGAGACGTTTAGGGGAATGGATTACCTAGGGATTAACTTTATTTACTTAAATGTGTTTGGTTTCGTTTAGTTAACAACAACGGTATTCGACCTATCCGACAATCTCAGTATCATAAACTCATTCACTCCCTCTCCCAAGTGTAAAGTGAATGAATATGTGACTTCGCGTTAACGTCGAAGTCCCTCTCTAGCATTTTTTAGAACACATAATCGCATGAGTCTTGCCCCAATGTCATGGATTGCACACTTTCTAACTCCCTCCCAAGTTATTAGATCACCGCGTTGTGTTTAAACCCTAGTCTGAATCCAGGGTTACCTCTCCCGAGTATCAAACTCCAATTTCTCAATATATCTAAACAAGCATATAATGGAAATACGCACTGGTAGTACATTGATGCTACTGCTTTCATCGCATGCAACCATGGATATCCTAGTATTGCATTGTTAAGCGATGAATAGTCCATTACCACGAACTCTATAGCCTGTGTTTTCCCGCGTTCCTCTTTGTTTGTGGTCACAGTCAATGTGATCTTCCCTTTTGGTGAGCTGAGGTCGCCATTGAATCCCACCATGACAGTCTAGGTAAAGCTAACATCAGAACTGGGTACTCACATCTGTTTCAGCGTGTCCAAAAAGATGATGTTAGTATAACTGCCATTATCAACCAAAATCCGTCTTACCTGGAAGCTGAAAATCCAGACAGTGATAACCAAGGCATCTTCATGGGAATGAATGATCATCTTGCAATCCTCATCAGAGAAAGTAATAACCGGTCCCTAATTTGTGGTTATAATCATTGCTTCTCCATAGCAGCGTTCCAATGCTGTTTCGTAGACATTCCTTTTTCATTCACTGTTAGACTCCCCAGTTGCTGGGCCAGTTGAGTTTATCATGAAGATTACTTCGCAATTGTCCTCCAAACAATCCTTTTTGCACTCCTTATCACGATTTGTTTTCTCGACAACCTTCATCTTTAGGCTGTTTTCTATCCTTTGAGCGCTCTCGCAAATAATCACATAACTGACCCATATCAATGAGTCACTTGATTTCTTTCTTGAGCTCCAAGCAATCATCTGTGTCATGACCATGGTCCCTTGACTTTTGTTACATTAAATCATGACGATGTTATATTCAACAACCACATAAAGATCAATAAACATGATGAACACATGACATGCTAAACACAATATGAGGATGTTACATTCAACACATGAACGATATCTCACAACCATATTTTCTAAGTTCAACATATCAATTATAAATATGTTATAGTTAACACGCACAATTAGGTTCTTGTTGAATACAAACCCCCCAAAAATAAGCCCCGTATGCAAGATTGAAGACAAACAATTGGAACCAACATATTGTCACAATATTTTGAAGCAACACGATCAAATAAACAAATGTAGAAAAATTAGAGTAGGACAACAAACATATTGGAAGATGAAACACATTTTCACAAAAGAATGAATGAAGGAGTAATGTAGTGAAGATAATAACATGACTAGCAAAAAAAAGGACTGGGGAGAGAGAGATACGAATGTGCTAGAACAATACCAAATTATACTATTTTGGGGGGTTAATGTTGGGATGTTATTTGCATGTGTAAAAATTTGGATTTTTCCTTCAAAGAAGATGGAAATCAAGTATCATATTTGAATCTTATAGAGTGGAACCAAGTTGAACAGGTGGAAAGAACGTATATACCTGAGTCTGAGATATTTATGGGGTCATCTAAGGTATTAGGGGTCTCTATCTTCATCTTCGTGCGAGTGGTCACCATTATAGCCAATTGAGTGAGATGAAGATCACAATAAACATAGCAAATAGGGTAAGGATTTGCGAGAGTATGATTTTTGATCGTGAGGGAAGTTGTAAGGGTTTGAAAATGGGGTAAATATGTGTGTTATGGTTTCCTAAAACGATCACTTCAGCTAAACTTTTATGACACGTTTGAAAATGGCATTTTGGACAGGGGGTGAGATGCGAAAAATTGAATGTTTTTCAAATCGTGAATGTTATGTTCAACACTTGTGTAACAACATGGATTATAACATGTTATGTGTAATACTCACTTCATAATTAATGTTACATGTAACATTCATATGGATGTTAATTCATAATTCCATTTTTTTTTTTTATTAATATCTCATTTTAAATAGAATGAGTGATAGATAATTGTTGTGTAAACAAATTATTGATCAACAACTACATTTATGATATATTATGCATGTCTCATTTTCAATCATTTGATCAAATATTAACAAATATGTCTCTGCATTTTTAGGAATGACTATAAACGGAAAGACATTACGCATATTTTCGGAAGGTAACGTTTCATTTAATAAGGGTATATTAGTCCACGAATTTCCATAAAACTCATCGGTTAAAAAAATAGGTAGGTTCATTTGGGAATTTACGCTCCCATTTAGGATTGCCTGGTGAGCGCTCCAAAAATTTGCAATTATTGATTTGAAGAGGGCTAATAGGGGTAGCTAGCCATTGCCTAAGACAAAAATGAAAAAATAAACTACACAAATAGGTAAATTTTGGAAGAAAGATGGGGTATATTGTGAAAAAAATTGCATTGGGAAGGGGCAAGCTCTCTCCATGATTGCCTAGTGTAAGCACCCTTAGTACTACTTTTTGCATGCGATTTCAACCTCTTCCCTCATTACATTTCCATTTCCATTTCATTAATATATCCCACCAACACCCACTTTACTTTCTATTGCTCCTAAGCTCTCTGCAATGTACTCTCTCTCTCTCTCTCTCTCTCGGGGTTTTTGTGGTAGTTTCTTAATTAATTTAGGGATTTTTTTCCTTAAAATTTTTCATTGGTGTTTATAACCCATATAATTGTTAAACAATTTATGATTTTTCCTTTAAAAAAACACTTTTTGGAAACCCATTTTTTGCTGATTTTGGCAGATTATGGAAAAATGAGGAAAAAATGAAGGAAATTGCAAGGATTGCAGGAAATGGGAGGAAGACTTGTACTGGACCCATTTTCAATCCCTCAATTTCGTTCAGTTTCTCTCTGGTGATTTTGATCACCAACTTGTGAGTTCACCCTTCTTTCTTTTGTCTTATCTTCATGTAGCCCCTGAATTTTACACACACGCATACCTACATACGTATATATATATATATATATATAAAATGTGGTTGGTACTTGTTGGCTTTCAATTTCCGAAGTAAATTTTGAATATAATTTTGGATTTTAAAACTGTGCTAGGGCCTTGATGGGTCCTACGAACCAGTTTGGAGACTATAACAGAGGTATAATCAAATATCTTTAGCCAAAACGATAGCGTAAATTGGGATAAAATTTAATTGACTACTGTCTTTTAACGCAATATCTATTTGTTTTTTTTGGTAGGTACGCAATATCTATTTGTGATATCCGTGTCGGTCAGAAGTATTAAAAAATATTTTCTGATATATAAATTCCTATTTAGATAACTTAATTTGGTCCAAAAGTTACCATATGGGACGTTACACTATTTTTTAACTAAGTTTTAGTGGCAGCAAATACTTTTTGGCCCAATATTAATTGCGTTGAATTAAAACAAAATATATATTTTATTGCGAAACAATTACAATCGGCATCAAACTTTCTAATTGGAGTTTGACAATTGATAATTGCCCGACAAATGCCAGCAAAATGTTAAGAACTCAATTATGTTGAGGTAGTGCTTGGTTGTATGGAATTGGAATAAAAAATGAACGCATTCAAAATTTTGAATTTTATATGCGTTTATTTTTTATTTACATTCAAAGCCCCAATTTCATACTTTCAAACGCTAACTAAATTGATTTACCCCCAGTTTTTTCCTATTCACTAGAAATGTGTGATAAAGTACTTTTCACAATTTGTACCTATTAAAAATATAGTCAAATATTTGAATTCAATTTGTTTACTAATTTGTTCAACAAAACTCTAAACCAACTTTGTAGGAAACTATTGGTTCATTTAAATTCCTAAACAAAATTCAAACACTTTTAAGAGGTTCATCTAGGCATTTATGCCATCCACCAAACAAACATTTATTGAGATTTGTTTTTCTTTGTCGCATACCGACATATTTTAAAAAAATTATTGGACTTTTATATTTTGTTTTTATTTTTAGTTTTTGGGTATGGCGAAGAATAGTAATTTGAAATACTAAAAGAATATTTTAGAAGAAAATTAATAAATAAAACTTAAAATGTTACCCCTTGTCATGGAACTAAATCTTTAATTGATTACTATCTTTTAAACAAATTTAACATACAAAGGCAATCTCTATTTGTGAGAACAATGTGGGAAGTATTAAATTTTTTTTTTTTTTTATTGAATAACCCATTTTTAAACAATAAATTAGAAAGGGCCCCATAAGTTATGGCCAATATTAAAATACCTAAACATTGTTTTTTATTTGAGATAAACCCACAAAAGGGAAAACACTCTCTCACGCGTGCCATTTTCCATTTCATTCCCTTATTTTGTCTCTCTTCAGTGGACTTCACCTCATCATCTCTTTCTTTTTCTCGATTCTCTCTCTTCCCACTTTATCCCCTCTCTCTCTCTCTCTCTCTCTCTCTCTCTCTATATATATATATATATATATATATTATTTTTTTTAATTATTTGTTTTTTTTTTTTTTTTTCCTTTTTTTTCTCTACTTTTTGGTTTTTTTTTTTATTAATTTTTTTCAAAAGAAAATAAAATAAAAAATAAGTGAATTGCAATATAAAATTAAAATTTTGTGAGGAAGATAGTTAAAATGTTGTGTCTACAAATTGTATTAATGGAATTTATTTTGCAAAAATTTAGATTTGAATATTGTTTCATTGATAGCAAAAATATGCCTTTACTACCTATCTAACAAATGTTAATGCATATCAACTATCATCGCGTCCAATATTTAATACTTACTATATAACAATAATCGTATTAGAGGGATTAATTATTGCACAACAATAATAATATTAATGAGATTGATTTTGATTTTGCTTCAAAAATGGGTTTTGATTTTGCTTCATTAATAACGAAAATGTGTTCTTACTCCCTATAAAACAAATGGTACTAATCGCTTCACGAAAGTTACTGTATAGTGAATATTAACATTTTGAATTCAATTTTTATATGAAGCTTGCAATTGTCTGCGATTAATTATTATACAACAACAATCGTAATGATGAATGAATTTTGTAGAAAAATTAGATTTGAATTTTGTTTCGTTGATAGTAAAAATGTGTTTTTATTACCTACAAAACAAATGGTATTGTATAGCAATTTTGTGAAATTCACCATTACAAAGTTACTACATAGTAACTATTAACATTTTGCGTTCAATTTTTATGTAAAGTGTCCAATTATTTGTGATTAATTACTCTACAATAACAATGGTAATAAACATAAGCTTCACTCAAAATTTGTTGTGCCACAAATTTTCACAAACTTTTACTGTACAGTAACATTTTTCACAAAAATCAACAAAAAAATGCATAATGGACTAAATAGAAACATGAAGTCCAAAATCAATCATAAACCCACATTACCAGTGTTGTTGTAGCATATTTAATCACAATTATACTTCACATAAAAATTGAACAAAAATATTAATAGTTACTGTATAGTAAATTTGATCATGGTGAATTTGATGATAGTTGCTATACAATAATATTTGTTTTATAAGTAGTAAAAACACATTTTCTCCATCAACGAAACAAAACTCAAATCCAACTTTTCTGCAAAATCAATTCTTCATTGTGATTGTTGTTGTATAATAATCAATCGTAAATAATTGTAGGTTTCACACAAAGATTGATACAAAATATTAATGGTTACTGTACAACAACACCATTTTTATTTTTTTTTGAAAAAAATTAAAACAAAAAAAAAGAAGAAAAAAAAAGAGAGGAGAGAGAGTGTGTGAGAGAGAGAAAAGTGGAGAGGGGAGAGAGAGACGGGGGAGGTAGGACCCACTAGAGATAGAGAAAAAAAAAAGAAGGAATTGAACAACTTTAGTCTACAAAGAGAGGGGGAGGTGGGGCCATTAGAAGGAGAGAAAAGTTCTTACCATGTATAACTCTCTCTCTCTCTCATGTGCCTTTATAAGTGTAGGGAACACATATATGAGAATAGGGTTTTACCTAAATTAAAATGAATAATGAGGATAGTTTGAATTTAGTGTTGGACCTTGGGCCCATATTAAAAAACTCTAAAAAAATTTGTCTAATATATAAATTACTATTTGGGGGTATTACTAGTATCTTACCTTGGACATTTTGGGCTAAAAGTTACTAAGCCAGTGAATTGCAAGGCGCGTTACACTTTTATTTAACTAAGCGCTAATAGAAACAAATGGTTTTTGGCCCAATATTATTTGGGTTGATTTTTTTTATAAAAAAAAATATGGCCAAATAATTACAATAGCCATCAAAGTTTTCAAATTGGAGTTTGACAATTGATAATTGCACGACAAATGTCATCAAAATGGTAAGAACTCAATTATGTTGAGGTTGTGTTTGGTCGTATAGAATTGGAATCAGAAATGAATGCATTTACCTAATTGATTTAAACAAGGTTTTAGAAATGCGTGATAAAGTACTTTTTGCAATTTGTACATATTACAAATATAGTCAAATATTTGAATTCAATTTGTTTACTAATTTGTTCACCGGAACTCAAATGGACTTTCTATTAAACTATCGGTTCATTTAAATTCTTGAGCGAAATTCAAACACTTTTAAGAGATTTTTTGATGCATTTATACTGTCAACCGAACAAATTTTTATTGAGATCTGTTATTCTTTGTTGCATTTCGATATATGTTTAAAACAATTATGACTTTATTTTTTGTTTTCTCTAATTTTAGTTTTTTGATACGACAAAGAATAGTAATTTGAAATACTAAAATATATTTTTAGAAAATTAATAAATGAAATTTGAACTCATGGATACAAAAAATGATACTCTTGGAACCAAAATCTTATATATATTATTTAGAGGTTTTGACACTTTGAACCCCTGATTTTTACCATTGTTTCACTTTGTTCCGTATGGTTCCAATTTGAACACATGAAACTCTTAAGTTTTGTAATGATCTCACTTCAGTTTTGGACGGCAAAACATCACCATGGTGCACCCAACTATTTTTAAGAGGACCTTAAAAGAATCGCCATCCTCTTTCTTTTTCCTTTACTATTTTTCTATAGAAAACCTATACATATGTAGATATATTATGATAAATCTCTCTTTCTAATTTCTTAGTATTTGGGAACCAAGAAGAATGGGAGGGAGGGAGGAATGGAGTAGGGTAGAAATGCCCACAAACCCTTTAACAATAGTCACATGTGCGGGAAGTGAGTAATTTCTATCCAAAATCGTAATCGGGATAATTACTTGGAATGTGGTGGGATGATTAGGAAACTTTAAGGTGTTATATGTTCAAATTGAAACTATGGGGACAAACACGATTTTTTTTTTTTTTTTGTCAAATATCAAGGGTATAAAGTGTCAAATCCCCTATCTTTTGTTAGCCCAACAGAGATTTCTATTTCCTATTAGAAAGAAAGCACAGACTTCGTCCATGCTTATCATCAAAATAAATTTAATATTTTTTTTTTAACATTTAGCAAAATAAAAAAATTATAAAAAAAATAAAAAACATTAAAAACAAATCACTTGTAAGTAGGGTCCCTTTTAAAAATGTCGCACTCAAGACGATCAAATAAGTCATATATATTGCAATGGTAGTAAAGCCACATAAATTTTAGTGGAAATCAAATAATGATATTAATTTTCTCTTTGTTTCTTATGATAAAAAGTAAAATAATTGATTCTATAATTTTTTTAAAAGGAAAAAGTATTGAGATTTTAATTTTGAGTGAAAAAAAAAGTCTGGACACATTTGAAAATAGAGAAAAGGACCGGGTGGTCTCATTAGGAGAGTAAATCTACATAATGTCCTGCAACTGTGTAATTGAACCAATTAATCCTCAAATTCGCAATTTGATCAATACTGTTTAGTCTTAATTTCAAATCTGGACCAAATAAATTAGCGATAATGCCTCTACAAATTCGAAATTATATACCTGACAACATATCTTTCCATGCTATAAACGTAAGAACGATTACCAAATTAAAACTAAATCACTTTTATATTCGTAAAATAGTGATAATATATATATATATATATACACACACACATATATTGTTTACTTGATTTGATTATAGATTTATGATCGAGGGGTCATTATTTTAAAAATAACATTTTTTTGTATACATTTTGCTATATAATTTAATATTTATTAAATTCAACACGATGATGAATCTCATGTTGACTTTAACAACATGCATCATTGTTATATATAACTTTCCAATAACTTTTTTATTTAATTACATTCAACATTTTTACAATAACAATACAATAGATTTATAAAATTTTGTTGAACTACCGTGTTTAATTCAATATGAATTTGAAAAACTATGACAATTCGGAAATATCATGTTGAACTAAACACAAATGTAAAAATTGATAAAAAAATATTGAACGTGATATCATTTTGAAGATCTTATTTAGACGAATCTAAACATATAATTAGATCATTAAAAAATGAGTAAAATAAGTGGTTGTAGGGTCAAATCTGACCGAATAATCATAAAGGACTACTTGATAACCCACTAAGAATGATTTATTAGGTAATTTTGGCTTCTTAATAAGATTGCCTACCCCTAAAATATCAATATCAAGATTACCAAATAAGTCATAAGTATAATAATAGTAGAGCAACATGAATTTTAATCAATGATAATTAGGTAAAGCTGTTGATTTTTTTTTAATGTGCCATGCTTTAAAAATATTAAATTTAATTATATTAATTATCAAAAATACAAAATTAACTTAAATTTTATTCTAAATCTGTTGAAAAATATCCTCTAATTTTTCAACATGAGTTTCTATACTTAAATAAAGTAGTGGAGTCACATAAAATTTAGTTGAGTCACCTAAATTCAACGAACTCCTAATTTCTCCTTCATTTTCTCGTATATTATTTTAACTAATTATAATCAATAAAATATGCACACATATTTTGGTTAAATATGTGACATTAATTATATTTTAACTATAATATAGTAAAAAAATAAATATTTAACTTTTTTAATATATAAAATTATGATTATGATAAGACATTAATTATATTTTAAGTATAATATAGTAATAAATAAATATTTAACATTTTTAATATATAAAATTATGATTATGATAACTTGATATATATGAAATTGTAAAAGTCACTTTTTAATTATATTTTATACCCCTGTGTTTAGACTGAATTGCACTTTGCAATCCTATGGTATTTTTATCGTCACTTACACCCCATGTATTTAAAACTTAAATGCAACGATTATGTTTTTCGTTAACTTTAATGGTTAATGGGTGAAAGTCAACTAAAATCTGTTAATTAATATTAAATGACATATATAGCCTTCATTTTAATAGAGATTGTTTTTATTGTATTAAAAAATTTAGGGGGCTATTGTGTATTTTTATAAGGATAAATTTATAATTTTTCTTATATAAATGAATAAGAATTTCTAACAGGTATAGAATAATTATAAATAATAGCTAATTATAGTTTTAAAAAATTTTGAGGACAATTATGTAAATCTACATATGCAAATGAGTAGTAACACAAAGCTTGCTTTATATAATATCTATAAATAGAGGTATAGATATTTGGCCTTAGAGCATTTCCAAGAGATGTGCTAAAATTTGGTGTGTCATTTGTCCAAATGAAACACCAAAAGTACAAATGGCACACCAAAAAAAAAAAAGCACTCCAAGAGATGTGTCATTTGGGTGTGCTATTTTTTAATTAAAAACTAAAATTAACATATTAATTTAATTAAATGTTAAGATTTCAATTTAACCGCTAAAAACATTAGTTTTAAATTTCAAATTAAAGCGTAAAAATTAATATTTTAAATTTTAATAAAACCACCAAAAAGTATAATTAACTTAAAGGCAGTAAAATTATTTTGTTTTAATTTATGTTAATTTTACAGCCAAATCTAAAATTTTATTTCATTTAATTTGAATTTGATGAATGCATTGATTGAAACAATTAAAATTAGTTGAATCCAATTGTCCCAAATTAACTCAATTGCCCTAATTAAACAATTAAACAAATTAGTTGAGCCCTAATTCACCCAAATTACCCCCAATTATCCCAATTAAACAATTAAACCCAATTGCCCTAATTATATTTTCTACCCTAATTACATTTTATGCACTAATTATATTTTCTACCCTAATTATATTTTCTGCCCCTAATTACATTTGCTGCCCCCAAAATTTTCTGCCTTAATTACATTATTTTACCCCCAATTAGCCCCCAATTTAAATGCCCTAATTTCTTCATGCTCGATGGAAAGAAATACAGAGAGAGAGAGAGAGAGAGAGAGAGAGAGAGAGAGAGACTGGTTCGATGGCTGCGATGAAGGGTTGCGGCGACGACAGTGAAGACTTGCAAACTGCGGTGGCGATGGAGGCGATTCTGGTTCGATGGTGATCTTGCGTGATCGAAGGCAACGGCGGCGATGGCTTGCGGTGGAGGCTTACGAACGGCGGTAGAAGCTTGCGAACTGTGGCGGCGATGGCGGCTAAGGATTTCGATGGAGATGGTGGCGGCGACGGCTGCGAAGGCTTGCGGTGGAGGCGACAACGACGGCGGCAAATCTTGCGGTGAACTGCGTTGGAGGCTTGCGGTGAACTTGGAGGTTTGTTTTCAGATTCTTCATCTCCTTAATTTTATAGACTTATTTATTTTTCAAATCCACAATTTAGTTTGAATTTTCAGACCGTTGGAGTAGCCTTTGCTACTCCAACGGTCAAATGGCACAGCCTTCAGGCTGTGCCATTTTTGGCACACCACATAGCACATCTGTTGGAGGCAATATTTGGCGTCAAAAATGCCATTTCCCATTTGGCACACCATATACCCGCTCTGTTGGAGATGCACTTAGTCCATATATATACATGACAAAGAAATAGTCATATATTTGAGTTCGACTTGTTTACAAAACAAATCTATGTTATCATCTGAGTTTTAATTTTACCATTAGCCAATGGTGGTTTGCGTGATTTTAAATATGTTGAGCTTTTTGAAAAATTTGAAAGCCCGCCAAACATGCCTTAATAACACTTTAATCTACTTCTCAAAACCTTGCTTTTCTTTTGAAAATGTAACAACTATGTGGATTTTTAGGCTATCCCCATGAAATTCATCAACAATTTGAAGGAGAATTTATCGAAAACGGTCACGATCAAAGGACCGAGCGGCGGTACTTGGAAAATAGGAATCAAGAGGATCGGCGATACCTTTCTATTCAATGACGGCTGGAACGAATTTGTGAAAGATCACTCTCTTCACGAGAACGACATTTTGATCTTCAAATACGACTCTGACTCGCATTTTGATGTTCTCATGTTTGATCATCGGAATCTTTGTGAGAAGAAAATTCATATTTCGTTAGAAAATGCGATCATATTGTTGAGGAAAATAATGGGTGTTCGATGAAGTGGAAAGCGGCAAAAACTTTGGAAGTAACGAATAATTCTTCGAGCGAGGATGACGGGTTGACTTTGGTGGCAAAATGTAGGAAAGAGGAGTTGGTAACGGCAGTCACTGCTTCGGCAATACGAACCCGAGCCAACAGGAAGATTCCAAGGGGTTCAATGGATAAGTAATTTCTTGAATGATTATGATTTATTCTTCGTTTTCTTGGGTTAATTAATTTTGCATCCCATTTTATACTTGAGTGTTAAATGGTATCCCATTGGCTCAAATAATTAATTTTAGATCCGTTTGGACGTATTGAAATCTCCATTTGTTGAAGCTTTTACAATTGGATTTTGTTTAGGACAACATAATTCACTCATTTAGCAGTTTTGAAGGTTGTTATTGTCAAGTGTTTTTGGTTTTTTTTTTAACAGAAAGTAGAAACAGAAAAACGAAGGTGGTTAATGTTTAGTCTTTAAACGAAGGTAAAGGTGGTGTATGTTTAATGTTTATGTTTCTATATATAGTGCATCTTGTTGGAATTTCGCTTTTCAAAGTAGTCTATGTATAAAATGAGTTACTCCACTTGATACCATATGGTTTTAGTTGAAGGTTAACCTCCTCACACATTGATCTCAAAAATACTGAGAGCACAAACAGAAAATGGAAACCAAATAAAAAATTATGTTTATGTTTTGTTCTCTGAATTTTAGAAAGAAAAAAAATGAGGACATAATAAAACATTTCTACAATTTTGGTTTCTCCATGTTTTTTGGGAAGAGAAATAGAAATCTGGGAACCAAAACACTAAACGAATGCCACCTTGCCACCTAATCAAATGCCGTTAAATCTTGCCTTAATTGATTTGGAATAATGGAAAATAAAAGTACGATATGTTTGTAACAAAATATTTGTTCATTCATTTAGCAGTTGAATTTGCCAGTAAAGAAAGTTCAAGAACCAAAAATTGGGCGTATCCATTGCAATATGAATCGAAGAGAAGGGATGTAACTGAAGAAGAGAAAGAGAAAGCACTGAAATCAACCAATGAAGCATTGACTGACACCAATTTCATAGTCGTTATGCGACCTTCACATGTCTACAAAGGCTTTTTCATGGTATGTATTTTGCCTGAAAACACATATCGGACAATATTAAACATTGTAAAAAATTAGATTAACTCATTTTTTAGCGCTTTGCCATTTGTTTGACCTTTTTGTTGGGACTAAACAAATGCCACTTTAGTGTTTTTGTTTCATTTTTATTTTAATCTTTATGTTCCTAAAATTGTGGCAACGGAAATTTGATGTTTCAAAACTAACCTAAAGGATATTAAACTACTAAGTTTGTAACAACTTTTTCATGCAATCGATCCCGATCGAGTGGGGAAATGTCCATCTTCCCCCTAGAACGCATGACATAATTCTCTGCATCGGAGAAAAGAAATGGCACGCACGATACTACCGTAAACATTGTCGTAGCGGATTGATCGGCGGTTGGAGGAATTTTGCCACCGAAAACTTCTTGGAAGAATTTGACGTTTGTCTATTCACACTTGCCGCTAGCTCGTCAGATCACGGAAACGGTGACGGTGTTGTTGTTTTGGATGTCGGCATATTCCAGGTGGTAGAAGAGGTGATTCTGCCACGTTGATTGACAGTCTCCTCACCGGCAAGGAGTGGCCGGCGGGCAAAGTTTCTCATGAGGAAAGCAAGTGGGGGAACAAGTGCATAATATGGTATTTGGAACATATAGGCATATTGGATATGTTTTATAGATGCGTTTGGACCTTTGTTTGTTTTTTGTTGTTAAATCATTTTGATTTCCTTTAAGGTAAATTTTGGTCTACTCTAGTTAGTTAGATCTATATATTCAGTACTAATATTTAAATGTTAATTGCACTTTGTCCTCCTTTGATTTGATCTAATTACATTTTACGCCCATATAATATTTTCCTAAGTATTTATCTTTTTGTGGTTCAGAAAATTAAAAATTATTTAATATTAATTGACATTATAAATCCCTTGGATCGGGTCAGATAATATGTAGTTGTCCTTTGTTTATTTTCTGTTCTTTTGTTCTTTGAGGTGAGGTAGATATAAGGGTAGATTTGTTATTTTGTAAAATTTTGTTAATTATTTAACCAATACATTTAAGTTTGAATTACAAGTTATTGTGCACGAAAATATTATAGAAAAAAAAATGTAATTTAATCAAATCACATGGACAAAGTGTCATTAATCATAATATTAACTTGGTCTTCTATTGCCTCTTTGAAAACCAAACCACCCCTTAAAAAGACAATTTTCACCTGATTTATCTTGTGCTTGAAATGAGAAAGGTTTAATTGACATTAAAAAATTTCATGAAAGTTTATGTGTTGGTTTGAGTTTAAAACCCACCCACTATAATAATTTTTTAAGAAATCTAGAAATTATATCAGGCGTTCATAAGTCACTACGTTATAAAAATTATTGAGTATTTTATATTCAAAATATTGCACTAATTTTGTAGTGCAGCGACTTTAAACTTTTGACAAAAATATAACATTTAAAAAAAAAATTTGTGAGGAAGTGGATTGTAGGTACAAAAAATTTAAGTTCGTAGATTGTTCACCAAGCGCCCTTAACGTAAGGGAATTTATGTGGGAGCTTTTACTTAGGAAATATTAGCCATAAATCTCTTGAAGAAAAAAATCTTTAGACCTTTGCATTAAATGTTTAATATGGATGGCAAAATTACCCTTGAATGTTTCATATTGCACGAAATATTTCATATTAAAAATGTGAAATCTATCTTAAATCAACACAGCGTGAGCTAAGCATAATATTTTTTATTAATAGAACGAGTGAGATCTATTAATGGGGATATTAACTAAATTTGAACGATTCAATTGGAGAGATATTTTCATAACTTAAATTATAATTAAAGATATCATTTTCTTTATATTAATCATAATTAATGAGGGATATTTCAGGATGTCTCCGATAAGGATACATGTAAGGAGTAGCTTATTAGCAAAGCAAGATAGTCTGAGCACAACCCATTAGGACCCGAGGATTCTGCCTGGACCTATGAGAAAAGACCAAGTACCAAGATCATCTCAAATACCAACCACGTCATCGACTTTCCCAAGAATTCATCTAGGGCCTACATGAGATTAGTCAATGTTGCTCTTACCGAAGGCTAGCGCTGAGCACACATACCTCCAACTTGGGCCCCGACCCATTTATTCAAGGGAAGTTATCGAATCACTCTATATAAGGAAAAAAGATTAAATGGTTGATTTAACGGGCATAAACCCCTTGATCTCGCTAATCTCGCAAGCACTAATGGAGATTGACTACTGTCTTAGGAAAGACTTGCCAAACAAGTGTTCCCACACCTATAAATAAAAGGAAAATTGTCAGGCTAAGGTATGCCATATTTTTAATAAGTAGAACTTTGCTAACTTTCTACCAAACTCCCAACATTGTTGATTCTCATATCGGAGGTGCAATATCGGCAAGTCCGGTGCATTATGTTTTAGGATCCTAAGTTAGGAGATTACATTCTGGAACAAAGGTACATCATATCTGACAATCAAAAAGTTCAATTGTTATCATATTGGCGTCGTTTGTGGAAATGACTTACCGTTTCTCACACTTTGAGAAATTTCATGGTAACTATCCAGTCCAGAATCATGATCAGTGATCGAAGACTAAAAGACACAAGATTCACAGTCCAGAATCATGATCAGTGATCGAAGACTAAAAACACTAGATTCACACTATGAATCCATATACTAGTCTATCCGGAGAATCCGATGCCTTCTTGTTTGAGCTAATGAGAGAGATGTGAGATATCTTGAAGATGAATCTCCAAAGTATCCAACAACTTATTAGTTATACTCAACTGCCACTGCTATTACTACCATCTTTGTCGTAGGGCCATGTGCCTTCTTATAGAAAGGCACATCCCATTGCAGAAGAAGACCGAAGATCCCAAAGATCTCGACGAGAATGGCATCAGGAGGATGAGATAAAGTGAGAATGGCAAGAGCTGAGGCGTCTGCTAGAACAACTTCAGATAGACTAAGAAGAGCTCCAACATGTTGATCTTGCGCCCCAAGATGAATAGAGAGTCCATGAACCTGAACGAACACCTTGTGTCAACTCTAGGAACAACAAAATCCCATGCTGAACAATGCTATTGCCCTAACAAATGCCCAACCAGGTAATTGAGCAACTAAAATGTCTACCGACGACTACGCTTACTCGATAGAAGACTCGTTGGGTTCTCAATCGAGATCTTCTAGGTCAACGAGAGATCGATGATAAGATAGTGATCCTCGTGATCAAGTTAACTCCATAACCGAGAAGTTGGCACATATCAGAAAGTGCGAACCCAACATTAATGATATTGTGAAAAGTAGTGCGCCACCTTTTACTACCCAGGTGGCTCAAGGAGAAAGTTCTGACCAACTTTGAGTTGTCATATCAAATTGGCATTTATCACGATACAACTTACCTCAACAATCACCTTGATTCATTCCATACACATATAGATCTATGCTGTGTATTTGACTCCATCAAATGCTAAGTGTTTTTGGTAGCACTTGCTGGAACGGATAGAAAGTAATCCAAAACACTGAAGCCAAGGGCATTTGATTCTTTCGAATTGTTGAGCACTGCTTTTGTTCATTTTTTTCATCAGTAATAAGTGGCAGACAAATAACGATTCCCGCTGCTTTCTGTTAGGCAGAGGAATGGAGAGAGTCCCGACAATTACTTAGAGAGGTCTAGAGAAGAGTTCATTCAAGTAGAGTATGTTGAAAAAGAATTGACCGTAGCAACCCTTCTGAATGGGATCAATAAAGGGCCATTCTTCTATGAAATGGCTCAGGCTTGGCCCAATGCAGTGGCCACGATTATTGCTCTATCAACGAAGATGTCTACAAGTCCTAAGCAAAAAAAGAGTAGGAATAGAAAGACAAATGCATAGTCGAGGAATAAACCTACGATAAATCTTATAAGGATGAATCCCAATAAAAGAAAAATAAGGTTAATCGATATCAGGGCATATTTGATCAGAAGACTAGGAGGCTAAAATCCCCGCTTCGATACTCAAACTACATGTTGTTGAATGGACCCCTAGGGAAGGTAATGATGCAGATCAAAGAAAAGAACCTGGTAAAGTATCTAAATCCCACAAAAAATGGGGGTAAGGCCAACACATCGATTCGAAGAGCTCACCTAATAAGTTTTACCAAAAACCAGGAACAAGAAGACTAACGAGAAGAGGACAATGAGATGCCTGAGGTCTGAGGATAAATCAGGACCGTTCATAGAAGGGTTTTTATTGAGAAGGACCTCAGTGGCCAACCAGAAATCCCTTGCTTTGAAAGAGAAAGTGGAGACCGAGGACTATGTTTTCTAGGTATATAAAGCCCAAATTTCCAAGAAGGAGGTAATCAAAGTCACCTAGAATGGCCTGAGGGGGATCCACACCCCTTCTAATGAGGCTCTTTTCATCACTTTACAAATCATAAACTATAATGTTGGGAAGATCCTTATCAATAATGGTAGCTCAGTAAAAATTATCCACCTCCCAACCTTCTAAAACACAGGGTTCAGAATTGATAAGCTGAAGTAGCTCTGATTTGAATCTAGAGAATAGTAAGATTCAAATGAGTAGGTAGAAATCAAAAAATAGAATTTCTTAGAAAAACAAGATAGCTCTAGACACAACATTCAAGGGGTCATCAAAATTATCAAGTTAGGCGGCCAATATGGTCTCTCTCACCTTATAAATCCGGTCCAAGGTTCAAAACCCTAGAGCCCTTTAATTTTGCATTTTCACTTTGATCCTCGAGCTTCTAAAGTTCCACATTATTACTCGTTCCTTTTCAAGGACTCTTTTAACTTTAATTAGCTATTGTATGTGACCCATCAGGTTCGTACTAAAAGTTGGATGGTTCAAATAATTAATTATTTATTTATTTATCAATAAATTAATCAATTAAAATTGGGTCCTTCTAGAAGAAAATATTTTTTTCCTTAAGGAATTTTCTCCGACTATAAGTCATGTTTACTCACATATCACATCCATATCCAGTTGACAAGAATATAACCTAGCAAACTTTCCCATATATGATTATCGTATTATATGGCTTCTTTATCTGTGTCTCCGAAAGGACCAACAGATTATTAAGTGAAAAAAAAAAAAAAAAAAAAAAAACAAGTCTAGTTATATGTATTTTTATTAATAATATACTTCCTTGCGACACCGATCGGAATTTCATCCCATTCGTCATATTGCTCTGTTTAGAGGTTTGAGTGAATTATATTAAATCAAATTATATAGGACACATCTCTTTTGATAAGAGGGATAGATTCTATCTTGTATTCTCGTATATCCACATATATGTCCTACTACACCTAATGAATATCTTTGAAGTCTTGTGATTAAGAACAATACTTAGTATTATCAAATTGTAGCAACCCAAACATGCAATATACAACAACTCAAGTAAGAATATCATAAATGCAATCACACCTAAGATATCCTATTTTGACATTGAGCAAAGTTATAATGTATGATATCAAGGTTGACTATGTTCCAAACCTTACTACACTAGTAAGTCCCTTGTAGTTGTAATAGTATCTCATACTAATGGTTTGAGATTCACCATTCTCAAAGACAAAACAATAGAACAAGTTAGCCTATACTGTTGAAGACCATTCTTAAGAATCCAATACTGACTAGGAATAATTTAGAATATCAAGTTATCAAATATTTTTAGTCTCTACCTTTTAATCATATTAAATAGTCAAGACACTTCAACTTGATATCTATTGTCTACAGGGATATTGATATAATTAAATAATAATATCAAAAATGCATTTTATTAATACTTGATTTTAAAATATTTTAAAAATGCAATTCATAAATATAAGATTAAAATATTTACTATAGGGATTATTGGCCCAAAGATCAACCCAAGAGGAGGGTGAATTAGGTAGGTATAAAAATTTAAATAATAAATTCAAACAAGTTATCAATTTTCTAAATTGATTATTATCTTTTTAAGCAGTAGAAATGTGTTTGTTTAACTAAGTGCACAACCAAATAATCAGAAAAATAACAATGAAACACATAAATATTTATCCTGGTTAGGCAAGCTATTCTTATCTATGTCCAGTCCTCCGAGCTCCACAAGGATTTCACAATCCACTAATCCTTTTGTTCTTTTCCCATATAGGAACCAAACCCTTACAATTCTGATTCTTTTTCCAGGCTCAGAATCAATATTTACAACACTAATTAGTTTCACAGGCTCATAATCAATCTATCACATTCTCAAACTATTACACTTCCTTTTCACATACTTAAGAAGAAGATTTTCTAACTCTAATTAAATTACAAAACATAATCTTTTTAAAGTATAAAGATTAACCCAATATTTTTTGTAGGTTAAAAATCAAACCTTAATCCTTATTCAACCCTAATGTTTTTTCACAGGCTAAAGATCAAAACCAAACAACCCAAATTAGACACTGTCCCAAATATGTCTAAGCTTCTCAAAACTCGTAAATACAAAAAATCACAAGTTTCTTCTCACAAAGAGCTTATACCATTTTAATACAATTATGCTCAATTAATGTCCCTAAATACTACGTGATAGATTCTATTGTGAGGCACAAATCTTATTTAAATAATTTGACGCATGGCAAATAATTAGTTTTTTCAAAATAAAAACCGTTTTAAAAGATTTTCATGATATTAGATTTAAAAATGATTTTTATAAAAATACTTAATCCAAGTAATTAAGCAAATAATCTAAGAAAGTAAATTAATTAGCTTGGAAAGATCTCACCGGAATTTCTTGAAAACGATTATGATAACTCAGTAACGAATACAAACCGACGATCCAAAATTTTAGCGCTTCGATCAAGAACTCTTTCAATATATTCTTGATTGCCAAAAGCTGAATGTTCTTGATTGATCAATTTGAAAAATGAGGGTATTTATATATAGACCTTTAACTAGACCTCCAATGGCTAGTTTTCAAATTCCATAACTTTAAATGACCCTTTGATACCCCATATAGAATGTACTTTACAAATACTTTTTGTAAAGCTTGATTTGGTCCCCAAGATTTTTTCAATTCAAAATCCTTAGGGATAGGAAGTAGTGTTATCAATTCAATTAAAAGAATAAATAAATATATGGACCAAATAAATAGAAAACAAATAATATATGATGTATATATGTAAAACATTCAAAACCCTTAAAAATTCATTTAAAATTGTTAAAAACGAGGAGGTTTGGCTCAAAAAATGAGATAGTCAAAAATTTGAGTGTCGACCGTCAGTTAACCGGGCCTACTACTGGGTGACTGACTCTGTGTAGCAGTCAGAATTGTGACCGTTGTACTGTTCTGGTCTGTTGAGACTCGCTAGTTGGTTGACCGAATCCTCCAATAGGTTTTTCCCTTTTTTCATATTTTCAACAATTAGAATAGTTAGTCGACTGATCTTACCCTTCAGTTGACCGAATTAGCCAACAAGTCACTTATTTAGCTTTCTCAAGCTATTATTTTGGTTAGTTGGTTGACCCTTTTTGTCGATTGACTGAATTTTACCCGAAAACCAATTATTTTAAGGAGAAAAATCATTTTTCCGATTAGACTCTTAACCAAAAATATTTTTATGCTTCAATGCTTTATGAAAACAATTTGGAATCTTGAATTTATCACTTCTGATTAGGATGCACAAGAAAACTTATTCATTTTAAAGTTTCATGTGTGATTCTAATTCGAGTTGCATTAAGATCATAAAGGTAATGAATTGTTTTCACCTAAATGTCTTTATTGTCTTCAATCCTCTAAAAATCTTCATTATCTTCATATTGCACTTCTCTTAAACTCTTTTGATTCTTCAATAAACACTTCATGAATTCTTCAATGATTGATCTTTTCGACCTATTCTATCTATGTAACTTTTAATATGAAATCACTTAATAAAACCATTAGTTCTATAAAATATCAACATTTAACTATTCCTCAAAATATAGGTTCAACAATCTCTCCATTTTTTATGATGATAATTAATTTTGGCGTTTTCTAAAAAATAATGTAATCACACTCCCTTTAAATTTAAGGATGGGTTTTTTCAACTCATTTCAGAACTATTATAACAAACAAAAACACTTAGGATAACAAATACACTCTTTTCAACTTCTCGCTCTATATAATTGTAATCATTAAATGATACTTAGGATAACAAATACACTCTTTTAAAACATCATACAACTTCTCATCCTTTGTCATCTCAAAAATTAGATATGAAGTATCAAAACATTAATTCTAGGCACACACCATTATGCCTAACCATATGCAAACGCCGAATAATTCCAATATCAATTCTAGATAAATATGAGAACATAATACTCAAAAAATCTCAATATTGCCTAAAATCATATATTTTTAAATAAGTGAACATGTTTTATTTCATGATATCAATTGACAACACCCATTTAGATTGAATCAAAATTATGTAATCATTAATGCACTAGAACATAGAGTATATCTTACTAATAATATGGATCATTTATGAACCCATTGATATAAATCTAATGCACACTAAACATGGATAATTGCATATTAAAGATATTATCTCATAAAGTTTTAGATCCCTTTCCAGAATAATAATCATTTAGAAATAGGAGCATTAGATGTATGCTAGATGCCCAATTCCAATAAATATGTCCATGTGCAATAATATTAACAGATTGATATGCCATATATATTTAGATGATCATATAGATGATACAAAAAATAGATTAACATAATTTCACTAAGCGATTCCAACCATGTAAACTTGAATTTATATGATTTGTAGTCAATAAGATTATGCTAAATACTGATTTTATAAAATATTTATTAATAACATGTTATATAAGAAATATAATAACCATCACATGACTCAGTTTTAACCAATAAAATAGTATTAGTTAACACTAAAATTCCATATAGGCATATAAATAAAGCATGATATTCATAAAGATGTTAGTCAATTTCTGTGAATAAGATTTTCAATGACAATTTCACTTCACATAAATTTTGTATATAATCATACAAGGATGATATTGTTTTACCAATGAGTTAAATAAAGATTCAACTTTAATCAATTATCTCCTTGAATCAACCTCGCTCTTTATCTTGACTTAAATTTTGAGTTTCAGTAAATGAATATTTGTTTCTATGTAGATTATCTTATAACCTGAAACTCTTTGAAACATACTTAGAAGAAAATAATTAGTAGAGATCAAGTATATATATATATATATATAAATATATATATCATCACTAACTAATTCTAAGCAATTTTGATCCTATATATCAATATGTGATATAGATTTTATGCAATGTTTGATAATAGAATATCATGATTGTATATCAAATCAACTTAATTCAACACATTTGTATAAAAGATATATTACATAAATAAAATTACATTATACAAATGGTCTTGTTAATATGTATATGCAATAATGAATAAGTCATGAAACCCTATTAGTGAGAACAAAACAATTTGATCAATTTAAATCACATAACATGTTTCATATAACCAGATACATGAAAAATGCTAGATATAAGCAGATTATATAAAAACATGTTAATACACATTAAGTAAATATGATTCTCAAAATTACTATGTAATGTTTCTAAGACAACAAATAAACACATCATTTAGTATAAGTTTTAAAAATCATTACCGACTTACCTAATTAGCATGCAAGACACCTACCTCTTTAACAAATTTAATGAATTTAAATTGAGAACAATTAGGTATACCTCTAAAGCCCTTGGGGATGACTTTATTTATTACCTCATTCTAATTATCAACACATTTTATGTTATCCTTTGAAATAGCTGTTTGAGTTGGCTTGTCATTCCTAGAGAGATAACCTATTGATTTATCTCAACAAAATATTTGTTAGTCTTAAACGCTTTTGGTTTATTGGTCTTGTTACGATCCACTACAACTCTATAAACCAATTTCTGCCGATTTTTAGATTGCATTCTTTTTATGTGATAAATATCATTTTGCTTGACAAACTGCACTCATGGCTTTCTGACATCATCTATTTTGCGCCTTTGTATATTGTTTCTATTTATCCTCTTTGATCTAGTGAACCTTGCATCTGTCTTTTGCAAATTGTTTCCATTCATTTTGTTTAGTCCAACAAATTTGTTATTCATACTTGCAGGAATATTTTCTTTTTTAGGTATCCAGTTATTTCTTGATCCCATTGAGTAACCATGCAATTAATAACACAATTTTTCAAGATGGTCGAATTTTCCACAATAAATAACATCTAAAATTATTTGCACACTTCTTAGAATAATCAACTTTTCATGTAGAAGCACGATATTAATACTGATATTGAGGAGTTACTTTAGTGACTACTAGTTTTTCAAAATCTTTATTTTTTTTTAATACTCTTGAATTTATCCACTGCCTCATTAAGCTTTTTTTTTTTTTTTTTACGTCTTTCCAAGTGAACATTCCAATGAACTGACACTCATTTGAAGACCAAAATTTTTCTTATGCATAAATTCAAGATCATTTTTAAGAATTCGACAATCATTTTCAACATAATGAATTTTTAAATGAGCTTGATCAAGTTCATATTTGGCATTCTCCAATTAAATATTTAAAACTTTGTTTAAAGTTTTAATATTTGTTTTTTTTAAAATCACTGTATTGAAAATTTGAAATATTAATTTTCAAAAATGCATTTTTTTTTCAAGAGAGTCAATTTTTTCAAGCAACTTACCAAATTCAGATAGAGCATTAAAAAATTTAGCAGTTTCAAAATATTTGTTTGAATTCTTCTTTTTAAGAGATTTAGTGGTATTGAACTTTTTATTTTCAAGAATAGCAATTTTCTGCTAACTTTCAAATTTTCTTGATCAAAAACATATGTAAGAGCAATTAATGTCTCACTAGCCTTATCAACAACCTTATTATCACTATCTTTGTCATTCTCACTTACACATCCTTGATTATTAGAACAAGTAGGAGAGTTACTCAAAACATTAGGACAATCAAGAGGTTCACATACAATATTAGTACAAATAGGTGACTCACATAAAACATCCGGGAAAGTAGTAGATTGACTTACAATATTCTCCTTAATACACTCTATGTGATCGTGTTTAGCTAGGATGTTAAACCAATCGAGCTAAAACCAACTCTAATACCAATTATTGGCCTAAAGATCTACACTAGTGGTGCAGTAAATTGGATAGATATAAAAATTCAAACACAAGTTATCAATTTTTCTAATTGATTATTATCTTGTTAATCAGTAGAAATGTATTTTGTTGTACCTAATATTTTGATGGATAATTAAACATTGATGTTTTATGAAACTAATATTTTTATTGAGTGGTTTCAGATTTAAGTTCCAAATGTTAATGAGAAAAATATTTGATTGAAAAAGAAGAATCGTTGAAGAATTTATAATGGGTGCAAAATGGAGACAATAAAGATTTGAAGAGTATTGAAGACATTGAAGACAATTAGGTGAAAATAACTCTTTATTTTTATACTCTTAATGCAACATGAATTAGGATCACGTATGATATTTTAAAATGAATAAATATTATATGTGTCATGGTTGGAAGCGATAAATTTAAGATCTTAAATGGTTTTTATAAAGTGATAAATCATAAAAATGTTTTTGGTTGAGAGCCTAATTGAAAAAATATTTTTAACACTTAAAATGATGTATTTTTGGGTAAATTCGGTCAACCGACAAAAGGGTTTGGTCAACTAATCAAAACAATGAGTAAAGAAAGTGAAATAAGTATCCTACATGTCAATTCAATCTACCAACAAATTGGGTCGATCGACCAACAAATCCAGTGGCTAAAAATGAAAAAGTGTGAAAAATGGGAGGAACTACTAGTCTGATCGGTAAACCGACCAAAAGGGTCTATCAATCGACCAAACCAATACAATGGTCAGTTTTGTGACCATCGTATGATGTCAGTCAACCGAAGGTTGCTATTAATTTTTTTACTGTTTTATTTTTTTGGTAAAATCATCTCCGTTTTGATGATTTTAAGGGAGTATTTCAATGGAATTAAGTATATTTTTGTAATATATCATATATTATGTGATTTTTAATTATTTGTTCCACTTATTTAATTATTCTTTTAATTAAATTGATAAAATACTTAGAATGATAAGGATTTTGATTTAAAAACGTTTTAAGGACCAAATTGATTTTTTCTAAAAGTATTTTTAAATGGAACATACTTATTTTGAAGGTATATGATAAATGGTATCTTAAAGTGTTATTTAAGGTCATGACTTTTGAAAACTATCTGTTATAGGTCTAGTTTCAGGTTTATTAATATAGACATGCGAGATTAAAAGAAAGTAATCAAGAACATTCAGATTCTACTATTCTAAGATAATTTCTTTCATTAAAATTCATATGTAAGATTATTAAGAGTTCTTGATCGAAGCGCTCAGTGTATTTACATCACCGACTTGTATTTTCTATCGTGTTATCATAATCGTTTTCGACGAATTTTGATGAGATCTTTCTAAACTATTGGTTTTACTTTCTTATATTATTTTGTTTAATTGCTAGGATAAGTTATTTGAGAAAAATCGTTTTCAAACATAATTTTGTATAAGTTATTCGAGAAAAATCGTTTTCAAACTTAATTTTATAAAAATCTTTTGAAACATTTTTTTTTTAGAAATATAATTACGTGTTATTTTGTGTGTTAAATTATTTAAATCAAATTTGTACCTCACATTGAATCTATTAATTGTAATTTTGGGACATTAATTGAGTATAATCGTACTGAGGTGGTAGAAGCTTTTTATGGAAAGAAACTTAACAATATTTTGTATTTGCGAGTTTGAGCAGATTAGATATGTTTGGGTCGGTGTCTAATCAAGGTAGTTAGGTTTTAATCTTTATCACGTGAAGAAGATTGAGGTTTAATATTTAGCCCGAAAACGGATTAGGGTTTGATCATTGGACTATGAAAATAATAACTGTAATAGCGTGAGAGAGAGATTGGTTGATTCTGAGCCTATGAAAAGAATCAGCGTTATAAAAGTTGATTCTAAGCCTATGGAAAGAATCAGAGTTGTAAGGGTTTGATTCCTACCAGGGAAAGAAATCAAGGTTTAGTGGATTGCGAATTTCCATAGAGCTTGGCGGACTAGATGTAAGTAAGACTAACTTGTTGAACTAGCATAAATTCTTGTTTGCTATATAGATTATTTTTTTTGTTAATTTAGGTATGCACTTAGTTAAACATATTTTCGCTTCGTAACAAGATAATAATCAATTAGTGAACTTGATATTTTTGAATTTGAACTTATTACTTAAATCATTTATAACTACCCAGTTCACCCCTCCCTATCCCCCTCTTGGGTAGATCTTTGGGTCAATATGCTTAACCAAGTGCACAACCAAACAATCAGAAAAATAACAATGCAGCACATGAAGATTTATCCTAGTTTGGCAAACTAATTTTACCTACGTCTAGTCCCCCGAGCTCCACAGGGATTTCGCAATCCATTAACCCTTTAATTCATTTCCTAAGTAGGAACCAAAACTTTACAATCTTGATTCTTTTCGTAAGCTCAGAATCAACCTTTACAACATTGATTCTTTTCACAGACTCAGAATCAATTTATCTCACTCTTACACTATTACACTTATTATTACACCCTGAATTTTGTTTAAAAACAACAGAAGGTAGAGATTGGGACGAAAAGGAACACAAGTTTCCATTCACAGTAAGTCCTCTAAATCCGTTCACTTTGAAAATGGTTTTCTTGGGCTTTTCTAGTCGTTAGTTTTGAAAACGTCTTGGGCCGGGATTTTATGTTTGAAAAGGAGTCGCTACCTAACATGGGTTAAATGGTGTTCTAGGTTATCGGGATTTTTAGAAATTTATTTTTTATTTTGAAATGCCCCATGTTTTGACTCGTAAAGGTCTTGTACTAGAAATTTACTTAAGTTTGGGGGTCAACTACGCTCGGGGAAGGTTTTACGCACCTCATGGCACCCGTCCGAAAATGATACCTCAGAATAAATAAATATTCACTTTTAAACAATATACAAGTAATTTTCTTTGATTTTCTTTAACAAAATAATTTTTCTTTTTTAAGGTTTTTTGTCTTTTTTATGCATTTTTTATATGATGTAATGAAAGCAAATAAATATTACAACTAAACTAACAGCGACAACCCAACAATAGTATAAGAAACATAAATATTTTGTAATTTTCTAATGACCGAATCTTATAAAGGTTGCCTACATTTCTCTGTTTTCACAGGGAATCAAGCCAACAAGTAGTTCCAACGTTCAAAGATGAATTGGTTTTTATTAGATAGGTGACTGAACTCGTATGTGAGTTGCCTATATATCTCAGATACCTGAGAATCAGGTCAGCAAGTAGCTCATTTATGCAACGTGAACTGATTTTTATTGGATAGGTGACCGAACCTGTAAGTGGGTTGCCTATGTACCTTGGCAATAACCAAGGATCAAGTTAGCACGTAGTTCATTCTAAGTTTGGTTTCATGTGTTCTTCATGTCTTGATGTGTTCTTGATGTTCTTGGATGTTTTTGATATAGTTTGATGATTTTGACACGTTCCTATCGTTTTTGACTTGATACTTGATATACATGTTATTTACATGAAATATAAGTCTAATAACTACGTGAACATGCTATATACAAGTAAACAATCAAATTTAAGACAATATTAAATGAGGTTTTGGGTGACATACCTAACTTAGGGGAAGCAGACTTCCCTAAGTGATTACCCTCCTCTCATTCTTCGGATCTTCTTCGTTGTCCTTGATCGGTTGTTGTCAACTCCTTGAGTTCTTCCTCCAAGAATCTTAATAACTCCTCCGGGGAGATATTTTAGCAAAATTTCGAGGTGTTTGTTGAAGGAAATGGTTGGAAACCTTAGAGACCCAAGAGTACTGCCCAAGCTTAGAAAGAGAAAGTGAGGGTTCCAACTCTTGAAATTCTTGAAAATGAGCCTTGTATTTATAGGATGGGAACCCTGCGCATTGTCTAATGCACAGGGTAACCCAGATTGCTCCTTAGGGGTTGTTTGGGTTAGGGGTCATCTTTTCTTGTCTTGATCTTGAATTGGTTTGAATGAATTTGCAAGATTCTGTAAGATTTTCAAAGATCTTTAAAAGATTTGGTAATGCTTACGTGACTAGGTTTAATAATTGGCAATGATTGCAAATCATTTGCAATCATCAGTCATCATTAACATATCTTTGATATGATTGGTTGCACATGGGGTCATTAATGGTTTAATGTGACACTTTCGGTTTGGGTTAGGGGCTAAGTACCGGTTAGTTTCACTATTTCAGTTTAGTCTCCATTGATGCATCCTGGGTGATTTTAATCTATTCTTGATGTGCTTGATTGATACATTTGATATGATGGGGCTTGAATCAGTTGGATTTGGATCGAATCAACTTAGTTTACCTTGTAACCAGTAGTTACATTTCAAGTGTTCTAGTTGCCCTATGATATTTTGCTCAAATGTTAATATTCTTAGGATGTAGTCCATCTATGTCATCCCAAGCATTAAATTTTTTATGGGATGGGCATTTAATAATCATTAAATGCCTTGCTTAGGTGGCGAACCCAATCGGTTTAGTTTCAATAAATGTTAGTTACTTCTTAAGTAACTCGGTTCTTTCCTTAGATATTTTGTAGGCAATTTCTAGGAAGCTTTCTTTAGGATTTTAATGCTTATTTTGATGAGTCATTATTTCCTGGTTGGGCCTTTTGGTTGGATGGGCTTTGATTGTTAATCAAATGACTTCAGTTTGGTTGATTTCGAACCGAGTCTTAATCATTAGTTACTTTGATAACTTGGATTTGTCATGGCCCTTTTATGCCTTGATCAAGGTCTTTTGGATTGCTTTTTATGGTATTTGATGTAGCATGAACAAATAAAATAATATTTTTGGTGTTAAACAGATGAAACCTATGATAGTAAATTTTTTAAGGGTCAAAGTAGGTAATTAAGGTAATTGGTGAAATATCTTATAATTGAAGGGTAGTAACTAATTTTTATTCATATTAAAGGTGATTTGATGAAAATCAATATTTAATAATATCATTTTAGACCCCCTTTAATTTTAAGATCTTCGAGGTTGACCTGAAACTTTTACTTAACTAAATTCAACTCAACAATTTTATGTTTTCCTATATTTTTTTGTTGTTTTTATGGGTTATGCAATGTGATATAAGATAAAAATTCATTCCCTTTAAACTTTAGTTTAAATTTTATCTGAACTTGTATTTTCGATTTAACACTGACTAGGCAGGACAAAATACGGTGTCCACACTTATTTTTTTCATAGGCTTAGGAAGAACCTTCTCTCACTCTATTTCTATTACAGAAAGAATCAAAATCTAATCTTTTAAACGATTAAAAATTAACCTAATCTTTTTCCAGACTAAAGATTAAACCCTAATCTTTTTCTTAGGCTAAAGATTAAAGAGATAATGACCTTTTGGGTCCCTAACAAATGGCGTGGGTATTTAGTTGGCCCCACAGAATTAGAAGTTGACACTTTTGATCCTTCATATTTGATTTTTGTTCTAAATTGGTCCTTCATTTAAGTCAAGGTTAATAGTCAACGTTTTAGTAAGGACAATTCGGTCATTTTCAGTCTCAACTCAAAATTGTTCAAAAATTAAAAATGAGGGTACAAAAATAAAATATGAGAAAACATTAATGGTAGTTAATGTAATTGATTGATTTCCTATTCCCTTCCCCTGCTTCCTATCTTCACACACCAACCCACCCACCCACCATTATACCTATAGCCATGTCTCTTCCACCCCTCAACTACAATTTTCCGTGAAATTTAGAGAAAGAGACCCACTGGAGATTCCAGCAGTACGGTAGACGAGCACAAAAATCATGCCACCGAAAGCCCAAGCAATGCTGAGAATCCCAATGCCACCACACTAGTGGATATGGGTGGCAATTAGTGATAGTGATCATAGGAGTCTTACAACATGTTTGGTTGGACGGAATCGGGGGCGGAATGGAATCGCATTCCGCTCTTGATTCCTATTCCGTTGTTTAGTTCTCCAATTGAATTACTTTTGTAATTCCATTGGAATGAAATAGGGTAGAATAAAATTCCATTTTAGATGGGGTGTAATGGGATTCAAACTCAATGAAATTAACATCCTAAATTACATAATAGCCCTTGTATTTAAACCTTTGAAAATTGAGAACAAAAATTAAAAATTAAGAACAGAAACATAAAATTGAGAACAAAACATAAAATTAGAGAACATAAAATTGAGAACGGAAACTGAAAATTGAGAACAAAAAATAAAAATTAAGAACAAAAACAAAAAATTGAGAACATAAACTAAAAATTGAGAACAAAAACAGAAATTTAGAGAACAGAAAATTGAGAACGGAAATTAAAAATTGAGAACAAAAACTGAAAATTAAGAACAGAAACAGAAAATTGAGAACAGAAATAAAAAAATTAGAACATAAACTGAAAATTGAGAACAAAAATAGAAAATTAGAGAACGGAAAATTTAAAATGGAAACTGAAAATTGCGAACAGAAATTGAAATTGGAGATAGAAACTAAAAATTGAGAACAGAAACAGAAATTAAAGAATAGAAACTTAAAATTGAATGGAATAGTGAAATATAATAAAATAAGAAAAAAATGGAATAATGAAATATAATAAAAATTTTATAATAAGGGCATAATGAGAATTTTATTATATTTCATTCAATTCATTCACTCATTTCATACCAATCAAATAAGAGAATTGAATAATAATTTTATAAGGGTATAATTGAAATTTTATTATATTTCACTATTTCATTCCTTCTCTCATTTCATATCAACCAGACAAGATAATGAAATAGTAATTCTATTAACAATTTTATTACATTTTTTCGTTCATTCCATTACTTCATTCATTTTATTCCACCTTCATTCTATTCCGTCCAACCAAAGGAGCCGTTAGGGTCATCAGAATCAATTTTCTTATTCTTGGTGGTTACCACATCCACCATTTCTCTGGAGAATTGGCTCTCTTGTAGAATCTCTCCCACCGTTTCTCCCAGAATCATCGCTGCTGGCAGAGACATCCACCGCCATTCCCCTGTATAAATGATCACTTATCAGATTTTGCACCAAACCTAATGACAATTCGATCAATTTCACACAAATAAGAGAGAGAAGGAGAGAGAAATTGACCTCAATTTGCTAGAAATTTGCTAGAGGGAAATTTGGGAGGATTGGCATTCTTCGTCATTGAATTATGGATTTAAACTAAGAAAAAACGGCATTTCAGAAAACATGGAAAACTAATCAATAAAGCAAAAAGATTGGGGGTTAGATTGAACAAAACTAGCCAAATTCAAGTGAATTGTGTAGTATACCTCAAGAACTCTTGTTTACATCTGAGACTAGTTTTCAAATAGGGTCTAGTACTGCGAGGATTGAGACTTACGCCGGTAACCGTGTGCTGAAGCTCTTGTAGTGACGCCATACAGTTGTCCACCTTCACATAAACCCATCAATGGTATCGAATTCTACACAGAGAGAGAAATAGTGAGAGAGAGAGAGAGAGAGAGAAAGCATCAGTTTTTTTTTTTTGGTACCTTGTCAATTGTTTCTCTGAGAAGGGTGGGATTAAGCGGAGCCACCATTTTATTCTGCTGCTTTGGTGGGGTTCTTGCAACCATTTGCACTTTTTTTTTTCCTCAATAATTTTTACACTTCCTTCAAATTGAAACAAAAAGGAGGGTTTCAATGGGTTCTCTCTCTCTCTCTCTCTCTCTCTCTCTCCCCAAAGTGAAAGCAGGTTGATCTTCTTGGTTCGCTCGGCATAATTTTTGTGCTTGTCTACTGCACTGCTGGAATCTCCCATGGGTCTCTCTCTCTAAATTTCAACAATAATTGCAGTTGAGAGGTGGAGGAGACATGGGCATGGGTGTGGTGGTAGTGGGTAGGTTGGTGCGTGAAGAGAAGAAGCAGGGAAAATGTAAGGAATGAGAAATAAATTAATTACAATAACTACCCTTGAAGTTTTCTCAATTTTATTTTGTACCTACATTTTTAATTGTGAATAATTATGAGATGGAATTGAAAATGATTGAATTGCCTTTACTAAAACATTAACTGTTAACCTTTACTTAACAAAGGGGCATGTTGGCTCAAAGAATTACCCAAGAGAGGTGAATTGGATAGCAACAAAAATTTAAATAATTTAATTTTTCAACACTTAAATATCAAATAATCAATTTTTTACAAATCAATTATTATCTTCATTACGCAGTGTATAAGTGTTTAATTCTAGATACTCACCCAAACATAATACAATGAAAATAAAGAATGCAGTACACCAAGATATATCCTAGTTAAGCAAGATAGTCTTGCCTAATCTAGTCCCCCGAGCTCTACGGAAATTCATAACCTTTAAATCCTTAATTCTTTTAACGGCAGGAACCAAACCCTTACAATGATTCTTTCACCAGACTTAGTATTAAACTTTACAATTTTTCTTTTCTCAGGCTGTGGAAGAACCTTATCTTTTTTATCAAGCTAAAATCTAACTTAATTATATTACAGAAAGAATCAAAATCTCATCACACTCTCAAGTATTTTTTTCACAAGTAAAGATGAAACATTTACAATTCACTCAAATCAATTCAATTGCTGGGAGAATCAAAATCTAGTTTTTTCCAAGTGAAAAGAATAACCTAACATTTTTACTTGGGACAAAAATCAAACTGTAATCTTTTTGACAGAAAAAATATCAAAATCTAGCTACCTTGACTAGAAACTTTCCCAACCGTGTCTAATCCACTCAAACTCATAAATACAAAAAATATGAGTTTCTTCCAACAATGAGCTTCTACTATCTCAATATAGATATATTTGATTAATGTCTCAAAATTTACTACGTGATTGATACAATGTGAGACAAATAATATCTGATTAATAAGCAATATGGGCAGTAAAATTTTGAGCAGGTAATCAAATAATCAAACAAAATCATTTTGAAAAGATTTTTCAGGATTTTAAATTTGAAAACTATTTTCTAACAATCTTATATCCAAGCAATCAATAATAATATAAAATCAAAATAAAGAACAATAGCTTGGAAATGTATCATCAGGAAAACACCAAAGATTGAAATATAATCGTAATATAGCACAAATCGGTGACGTCAATTTAAAAACGATTTAGATCAAGAACTTCACACAAATATGTCATAGAAATCTCAACATAATACTCTTAGAAAATTTTAGAACTGATTATTCTTGATGTGTTTTTCCTCAATCTCGCAGGTTTATATATATAGACTCATAACAAGCCCTCCAACAGTTACTTTTCAAAAGATATACCTCTAAAAGATATTCTTAGACCACATATAATAATATATTTCAATTATGGGGTAATCCACTTAAAAATAACTTTTAAATCTATCAAATAGGTCTATGAAATATTTCTCAATTAACAATCATAAAGATATGAAGGATTTAACTACTTAAATTGAGAGAATCATAAATTATGTGGACCAAATCAATAGGGATATTAAAATACATGTACCATATCTTTAATAAGATCAGATCCCCCAAATCTCTCCCTTGGAATCATCAAAAAGGCTAATTTTTTACAAGGAGACCAAGTTTCTCGAAATCACAACCAAAATAATCAATTGACCAACCCCTTGGATTTAGTTGACCAAATGAAATAGCTCCGAAACTAGCCAAACCTTAAATGACGGTCGATTGATCAAATTCTCCAATTCGATTGACCAAATGCTGTAGAGCTAAAACTTCAACTGAATCGGTTGATCGATTTTTTCCCAATCAGTTGACTGATTACTTCAGAGCCTCACCCTGCCAAAACCTTAAACCCATTCGGTTGACCAAATTTCTCTATTCCGTTAACCGAACATTGCAGGGACGTTCCAATTTTCTTCGAAAACCTCACTAATTTAAATGGTTGACCCATTTTTTCTAATTGGTCGACTGATTGCATTAGGGTGTTATTTCCATCACCAATTCTGCACCAAAACACAATGTTTGATTCAGTTAATCGATGGTTTTTCTTGGTTGATTGAATTTTCAACCTTTTATACTTTTAACCTTATTTTTATTTAGGTCAATTATTATTTTCAATTTCACATAAGGAGCACATGTCAAATATTTAATTAGGATCCTAAATTCTATAATTTCAAACACATATAAAGATAACTCATTTAATAATGTCGTGTGTGATCATAATTCGAGTTTTATTAACAGTATAAAAATGTAGAGTGTCTTCACCTAATTTCTTCAAGGTCTTCACAGCTTTTCATTTTTTCAATGTATCCATTTTTGCACCCTTAACGTTTTCTTCATAAGGTCTTCTACTTAATCAATTATAACTTTTTTTTTTTGAAATACTTAACAAACACATTAGTTCCACAAAAAAGATCAACACTTATTTATTCATCAAAACCTAAGGATCAACAGGGCCAATTTGAAACAAAAATCAAATGTAAAGGACCAAAAGTGTCAACTTCCAAATCTGAGTGGTCAATTGAGCACACACGCCATTTGTTAGGGACTAAAAGAGTCATTATCCCAAGATTAAATCCTAATCGTTTTCACAGGTTAAAGATCAAACCTTAACTACCAAGATTAGACAACGTCCCAAATATGTCTAATCCTCTCAAAACCCTCAAATACTAAAAATTACAATTTTCTTCCTACAAGGAGATTCTACAACCTCAATACCATTATGCTCTATTAATGTCTCAAAATATTACGTTATAGAGTCTATTGTGAGGTACATATCTGATTTAAACAATTTAACACAGAAATAGCAAATAATCAGATTTCTCAAAATAAAACTTGTTTTAAAAGATTTTCACGATATTAAATTTAAAAACGATTTCTCTCAAAATACTTAATCCAAGTAATTAAAAAAATAATCTACGAAAGTAAAATAGTTAGCTTGGAAAGAGCTCACTAGAATTTCTTGAAATGATTACATTAACTCATTAACGAGTACAAGCTAGTGACCAAAACTTTTAGTGCTTCGATCACAAACTCTTCAATAAAACTCTCTTATAAATTTATACGAGTAAAATCACTCTTATAATTGCCAAAAGCTGAATGTTCTTGATTGATTAATTTGAAAAATGCAGGTCTCTATATATAGACCTTTTAACTAGACCTCTAACGACTAGTCTTCAAATTCCAAGACATTAAATAACCCTTTGATACCCTATACATCATACACTTTCAAAATAAATATGTTTCATTTAAAAATACTTTTAGAAAAGCTTGATTTGGTCCTAAACAATTTTTTAATTCAAAATTCTTAAGTATAGGAAGTAGTTTTATCAATCCAATTAAAAGAATAATTAAATATACAGACCAAATGAATAGAAAATAAATAATGTATATATATATAAGTAAAACATTCAAATCCCTTAAAAAAACTCATTGAAAATCATTAAAAACAAGGAGTTTTAGCTCAAAAAATGAGATAATCAAAATTTTGATTGCAGACCATCAATTGACTAGGCCTATTGTTGGTTGTTGGACCCCATGCAGCGGTCAGAATTTTGACCGTTTGCTATCCTAGTCAGTTGACCGAATCTTCTAGTATATTTTCTCATTTTGTTTTCTATTTTTAGCTATTGAAATGGTTAGTCTACTAACCCTACCTATTGGTTGACCGAATTAGCCAGTAGTTCACCCATTTAGCTTTCGTAAACTACTATTTTGGTTAGTCGTCCGATCCCTTTCATCGATTAACCTGAAAACATGTCATTCTAGTGTTAAAACCATTTTTTCCAATTAGACCATTAACATAAAATATTTTTATGTTTCCAATTGTCCATCAAAATATTAGGTTCAACAGAGATTGTAATCTCCCACTAGTACTATAGCCAATCAGTGTAGTATCTTATGCCCATGTTTGGAATGTATAGATATAATTGATGTAACATCATAGACTTAATGACTAGATATGCTACATTATCTGTTATATCTACTCTTTTAATGTTGATATTGTTCCTTCTGATTATTTCGTAAATCAAATGAAAGTGTCACTCTTTGTAATTGGATTTCTAATAAGGTATTAGTTCTCTTACTTAAGCTATAGCACCATTGTTGTCACAATACAAAGGTATTGGTGACGCAATGGTTGGAACCACTTGAAGTTCAATAATTAGCTTCTTAATTCACATACCTTCCTTACTTGAACTGGAAGGAGAAATGTACTCGACCTTAGTTATGGAATCTATAATTGTAGTTTCCTTATAACTCCCCCAACTAATACCATTTTGGATAAATACATATTCTGAAGTTGACTATAAATTGATATTTTTGGGGATAGATTTCATAGCTTTCCAGTCTTATAAACCTAGATCATCCTGATATCCATTGGCTAATCCAACAGTTAATTGATATTGGGCCTGGTATATTGCATAGTGTATATAAGACTTCCAATTAACAAAGCATATGGAATCTTACTCCTCGCAATCTTCTTTTCAAAAAAAAAAAAGGACTTATCTTCCATTTTGGGTTGATAGATAGCCCTTTATAATATTCACCAAAAGGAATCACTCCAGCACTTAATCTATGCACTTGAGTTGGGATAAATCTAGCATCTTTTAGATCTATCTCCATAGACCTTTATACCTAGTATATAGAATGTTTCTCTCAAATTATTCATGGAGAAATTTTTACAAAGCCAAACTTTTATAGTTGACAACAATCCTACAATATTTCCAATCAGTAGGATATCATCAACATACACGACCAACAAACATGTACCATTTGCTTCCATATTCTTGTACACGCATAGATCATCCATGTTCTAGAGGTAACCAAACGATTTGACTGCCTCATCAAAATAGATGTTCCACATTCTAGAAGTTTGCTTAAGCCCATAAATGGACTTTTGCAACACGCACACCTTCTGGCTTTTGTCTTTGGCTATGAAGCCCTCTGGTTGATGTGTAAATCTCGTTTTCTATATTTCTATTAAGTATAATTCATCTTTATATCCATCTGCTATATTTCATAGCCCTGGTATAAGAATATAGGCAATAAAATCCAAATATACTTTAACATGGCGACCAAAAAAATGTCTCCTCATAGTCAACTCCTTGATATTGAGTAAATCATTTTGTTACCAGTCTTGCTTTGAACATGTTCACTTTACCATATGAGTCCAGTTTTCTTGTAAATATTCATTTAAACCTAATGAGAATGATTGTCTCAGGTGTATCCATAAGAGTTCAGACTTAATTAGTGTACATTGAGTCCATTTCAAGTTTCATCATTGTTCATCACTTCCGACTGTTATTGTCCAACTTCAGCTCCTCATAGTTTGCGGGATCATTACTTCGTACTAGAATTCGTTTATCTCTATCCCTTTGTTAAGATATTCCAGATATCTATCAAGAGGAGTAAAGGTTCTACTAGATTTACAAGAAATGTATGTATTGTATGTATTTGCTATTGTCAATTCTATATTTTTAATTTCTTTTGCTTGTTCGGTGACCAACATCTTTGCCAAGTGTATCTTTTACCAAGTTATGGATTACTAGAGAAATAATTCCTCTAAGACTTTCTTGCAATAAATATTTTTTATTCCTCTGGTTGATAGAAGAAATATCCATTGCTTTCCCTACATTACCCCACAAATCTACAAATGTGAGTCCCAGATACCAACTTATCTGCCTCGAGTCTTTTAGCAAAAATTTGATATCTCCATATCTTAACATACTTAAAATTTGGTTAATGTCCTTACATCTTGTGCGGTATAATCGATACAGACTTAGTTGGAATCTTATTCAACAAATGAGCTGCAGTCATCAAGGCATAACATCAAAATAAAATGGGTAAATCAGTACAACCCATCGTTGATTTGACCATGTCTGGCAGGGTTGAATTTTTCTTTTCGATACATCCTTTAATTGTAGTGTAGCAGGAGGAGTCCGGTGTGAAAATATACCATTAAGTTTGACATAGTGTAGAAAATCCACAAATAAGTAATCGCCACCTCAATCTGATCAGAGTACCTTACTTCTATTCCTGGTTTATTTTTCTACTTCATTTATGAATTCTTTGAACATTTTAAAAGTATCAGATTTGTGTCTTATAAGATACATTAAACCAAAGGATATATGCCATTGACCTCCCCTGTCATTTTTCACTATACCAGATACCACCCCTGTTATTTGTAAATACTAGAAATCTCTCATGTCTTTTTACTCAAACACCACTTACCTCCCTTATTGATTAAAAAATAATAAAATTTTTATTATAATATCAATTTTACCCTTGACTATTATAATATCAATTTTACCCTTGACTATTTAATTTTTTTATATTATAAAGTCCTATTAATCTCCAAGACTTGCTTAGCCTACATTAGTGGGGAGTGGAACTTAGTTAGGCCTATGGAGATCCTATGCCACGTCAAATTTAGTCTTGAACCTCGTTAGGATAATTCAATCTGATCTTTGGATGGTTATGTGATGAGGGTCTTAACACATATACACATGGGAGATGATCTAGAATGGGTTATGTTAGTGTTGAGTATTGAAATTCTGGAACATCACAAGGAGTAGAATTATTTTTGAACGCGAGATGATCGGGGACTGTTGAGGATAATTTCTTGGTCATCAATTTGAAATTCAAGACTCACACATCGTTGTTGTTGGTTATTTCTTATGTCTTTTGTTTTAGTGTTTGTTTGCGATCTTTGTTGTTTTCGTTTTTGTTTTCTTGTGTGTTTGTTTTTATTCGAGGACTAATAAAATTCTAAGTTTGAGGGTATTTGATAGATTGATTTTTATCAATTTATCTCCTAATGAATTTTATGGTTTTTGAGCATTTCATTTGTGATTTTAATATTTTTTAAGTTTATTTACGTAGGTAAGGTGAATTAGAGGAATTGGTTGAAAATCAAGGCTTTTGGAAGGAATTAGAACTCAACCGGCGTACTTTCAAACTAGAACACAACTTGATTCCCTCTCCAACGAGGTTTACATTCGTTACAGCGTGCTTTCAAATCATACGTGACCTAAACCCCACTCTAGTTATGTTTTGATCTACTCCAACACGCTCTTAAGCTGGACACTACCCAAACCCTACTTCAACGAGGTTTTGATCTACTCCAGCGTACCCCGAGACCTATCATTCTACCTGATGTGTGCTCTAGTACACCTTTAACCCGCTCTAACATGCCTTCCTTGTAACCCTAGATGGTGTGGCGGCGTTGGAGCACCCTAGAATCCCGCTCTAGGGTCTCTTTTCAAGCAAGAGAAGCGTTTTAAGTTGAAATAAGACGTTTTGGGGGCGTTATATAAGGAGAGGCAAGTTGAGATTGAAGGGGATCCTTGGGATCCAACTTTTATAGATACCAAGTAGATAAATTGCAGATTTTGAGGCTAGCTTGAGAAGATTGGAAGATTCTTGAAGAGTGGAACTACTCTACGAATCAGATTTGGATTTCTTTTCTCCTCTATCTTTCTATTATTTTAGATCTGGATTTGTTTTCTGTTGAGTTTGGAAATTGAACATGTATTCCTCATGTGTTATGGTAGATCTAATAAAAACTATGCGTAGCTAAACTTTCCTTGTCTAGGGATCATGTACTTCACTCGTACGATGATTAATTGATTTGAAGTTTCGTTAATTGTTATCGATCTCTATTCAATTCTGTTTGCCTGCTTAATACTTGCAATTAATGCTCCCATATGATATCTTGGTTTATTTGAGAACTTGGGATTTGACACTCAGGAGAGGTAATTTAAGGTTCGGACTTAAGTTAAACACAATGTAAGTTTTAATAGATCGGGAGATTATAAAAACTTGGGTAATCTATAAAGTTAGGACATAACGAATGTTCTCACCTAAATATTAAATAGGGATATTGGTTTTGAAGTATTTACATATTCTCTCACTTGACACTCGAGAGAGGTAGTAAGAAAGCACGAGCGACCTTGATTATTGAATAGGCTAATAATTATTAGCGTAAACTAGAATTAATAAAGCAAATGTACCAGTGAATGAAGTTAATCCCTATATATTTTATTCACACAAAGATCCTTTCAATTCTTTTACTTTAATTTGTTTTATTTTCTTGGATGCTAGTTAAATCTTCGATAGTCTAGATAAAATTGAGTTATTCTAATAGTGATACTTAGCTTTTTTTAACAACAATCCTAGAGGATGATACTCGATCTTTGGATCACTTTATTTTTGGATCACTTTATTACTTGTTCGACCTCGTGCACTTGCGAGTACACATAGTGCATAAATAACGCAACAAGTTTTTTAAAAAACTTAGTAGCGTTTTATTGCTACACCGCAAGTGTACGGCTCAAGTTTTAATAATATAGGGTGAGTATCATATCGTATCCATAGGAATTAGTTTAAATCAACACTAACTACTGCGATTATCGTAACCCAACTTTATCAAGGCAACCAAATATAGTGTTTATAAAAACAAAACAGATATAAAATTAAAAGAAAAATAAAATACGGATTTCCTATGCATAATTCATATAGGGGCTTGATTTCATCTCTTTATTCTCATGTGATCCTATTAAGCAATTATTAGTCAATTTCATTCATTCAATAATCAAGCTCACTCGTATTCCCTCACTACCTCTCCTGATTGTCAAGTGAGAGAATATGCAAACACTTCAAAACTAATATCCTTATCTAGTATTTAGGTGAAAACATTCGTTATGGCCCAACCTTATAGAGTACCCAAGCTTTAATAATCTCCCCATCTATTAAAACTTACGTTATGTTTAACCTTAGTCGAAACCCGAAATTACATCTCCCGAGTATCAAATCTCAAGTTCTCAAATAAACCAAAATATCATATGGGAGCATAAATTGGAAGCAATAATAAGGCAAACACAATTGAATAGAAATCCGAGTTGATAAATCTAGAAATTGTTCACCTCTCGAACTCACAAAATCCTAAATTTCCAACTCGATTATCTAGGTATTGATCTTTCCTGCAGACTCACAACAACTTAAACTATGCACTCTCAATTCCGATCACAAACTCAATATATCTCAAGCATAAAATTCACAATCTAAAATCGTCGAACTCATTAGCCACATGAATTAAAAGCATTAAATATAGAGAGACATAAATTGGAATTAAAACTAACAATTAACAAAATATTCAAAACAAGGTTCAACGAAACTATATCAATCCCTAGATATGAGTTTTAACTCAACATAGCAGAATCCATAACTAATACTTTTAAGAAATTCATAAATACAAAATAACGAATATAAACTCAAGAAAGATTAGGGTGAGAGAAAGGAAGATAAACCTCTTTGTGGAGATGAGCTTCAAGTCTTCTACTTCAACTCCAAGCTCTCTCTCTAGGAATTTTTGTGGCTCCAATGATGTTTTTCCTCCCAAAATCTCCTAGCAATGGAGTTTTCCCTCCCAAAATCGCCACCCCCTTGGTATAAATAAGGCTCAAATTATGATTTTTCACGTTTTCACGCTGTAAAGGCACATTGGAGCTCGGTTTAGGGCATTGGAGCAGGCTTTAGGCAGTGTCTCTGGTTGGTTCAGGCTGTTTTCACGCCTGTTCGTATTTGGGCCATAACTTTCTCTCCCGAACTCCAATTGAGGTAATTCAAGATTTTATGGAAATATAAGAAAGAGGTACACAACTGTCAAGTTTTGAGTGTTTCCAGAATTGGATTGCATCATAGTCAAAATTGGGATTGAAGTTGCTGCACCTGCACTACTAACGAATCACTACAACCCAATTCACCTCATTTTGCCATATTTTCACATTTTCTCCCAATTATTTATGATTCGCACAAAATAACACAAAAATACATTGAACAAACAAAAATTCTTGAAAAATCACAAATATTTGAACTCACAAGTACTTAATTTGTTGATAAATAACCTCTTCATCAAATACCCCAAACTCAAATATTTGCTTGCCCTCAAGCAAAAGAAAAGAAAATCAAAGACAACACAAATCAAGTACTAAGACACTAAGGATAAAAGTGTGAGTTTCATATCAAATAAACAACCGTGCAAGAATCTCCGAGGCCACAAAATGCTCCAAGCTCAAAGAAATTCTAAATTTTCAACATCAAGCATCAATGTCATTCACTTAAGACTCTCGATGTGTAAGTGAGTGTACAATCACTTTCACCTAATCAAACAAGTCTTAAATATATTTATGTGCTAAGAAAACAATGAACACTCTCTAGCTAGTGAATTTAAGAACAATCATAAGCCAATTTTTTGCGTCATTCTCCACTAATTATGCATAGGTTCATGTGTTATTGGAGATCAAAGGGACTTTGAGGGTTGTAACGTATGGCTAGGGTAAAAGGTAGATGATAATTTCATTTTTTAGGCTCAAATCACCCTAGGCATATATCATGACTCATGGATCTTGTAATGTTTCTAAAAAAAAAATAAAAAAATCACCGACTCCCATTTTTATCATGTGTCTTCCTTCAATCGATCCCACAAGATATTATTCACAAAATAAACCAAAACACACATTTGTTTTTTTTCTCAAAATAGGTAAAACCACCCCCAAACTCAAAATCAACATTATCCTCAATGTTGTACGAAAATATAAGGTGACAGGCGGAAATACTCACCACTATATTAAAAAGATTTTTTTTTTTTTTTTATAACCCAATCCACCAATGATTTTTCACACACACCCCATGCTAGTTCTTACACTCAATGATCCATGCAACAATGTCATTGGATGTACATATAAGGGTAATGAAAGAGTTAGGCAATAAGGCTCAACGGGGGGTAACAAAGGATAAACAATTTTCAAGGGTTAACTTTAAAGGCCCAAACAATCCAAAGAAATACCCAAATCATCTCTCCAACAATACATAACCTAGAATTTTGTCTCGAGTTTCACTCAAATGCATTCTAGTGTTCATGAGATGTCAAAGCCTACCTAAAACACATAAATATTCTCTGAGTACTCAAAAGGCCAAGTGATCATGATTCATGGTGCTTAAATGTAAATAGTTAAAAGTGAATTTCAATAAACCCAAGTCAAGCACACAAAAAGCTCAATGACATACATTTCAAAAGACCTAAAAGAACATCAAGTGTCTATACTCATCATAGAAATCAAGTCTTTTCTTCTCAATAAAACTCATAATTTATTCAAACAAACCTAAAGAAAAGAAACTAAAAATATGGCCAAAAGAACACAGGTTATATGAAGAAACGTCATAGCCACCACACAAGCATTTCCTAAACCCAAACAACATGTGTCTCACCCTCAAACTCAAAGTCAAACATGTATTAAAATTAAGCATAAGGGAATAAGAACATATACCGGAGGGAAGAGATAATCTCACCTCCTAGTATGGTCGATGTTGAAGCTCCGAGCATGGTGACCGGTGTGAGACTTTATTCCAGAGCTTGCAACCTTAAGCTTAATTATTTGAAAACTTGGGTTGCCGCCTAAGAATCACTTGGTTTAACATCCTTGGATTGACAACGAAGAAGGGCTAATCAAAGAGCAGCTTCTGCCCATAGTATATGTCATATAACACAATAAATGGATTTTGATTTTGAACGCCCTCAAACTTGGCAAGATGTGAAAATGATTGGCATGTATTCTCTATGTGACTCGACTCCAACATATGTGCTTTGTGGGTATGAATGAACAATGCTAAAAGTGGAGGAGGTGATAGCCATATCGGATCCTTATAGATGTGGTCCTCTTTGATCGGTGGTGGCATCACAACATGGATCTCAAAATTTGGAGACTCACAAATGTCATCTTGTGATTCTTCATCATCAATATTCGGTTCCTCATGGTGGCTTTTAATGATCAGTGATGGCAACACCAATTGGATTCCAAGAGGTGAAGACTCAAAATCATCTTTGTTGATCCCAAAAATTTTGATGGACAATTAAGTGTTGATGTTTTCGGTGGAACTAACAAGTTTATTGAGTATTTCACTGTAAAAGTTCCATTGCTAATGTTATCATGAATTAATTGCTAAGGATGTTAAAGACAGACAAAGAGATAGACATTAAGAGATTGAAGATTCTGAAGAATCTATGTGAAAATAACTCAATTCATTTTTACTCTTAATTTATCTCAATTAGGATCATACACGACACAAAAAGTTATTTATATTTATGTGTGTTTTTATTAGGGTCTTAATTAGTTCACATATTTTCTCCAATGTGAAAGTGAAAAAGAAAAATTGACCTAATAAAGATTAGTATTTAAAATTAATTAATAGTGTCAATTAATTTAATCGAGAAAATAAATGGGTTAAAAGGTAAAAAATGTTGAAGATTGGAGTTGAAATATAATTGAGAATGAAAGATCTAACACTAATCGGTCAACCGGCATCACGAGGATCGGTCAACCGATGGGCAGTGCCTAGGAATTGGAAAAGTCTCTAAATCGATCAGTTATTAGACCAAGAGAGATCAATCAACCGATGACTAAAAACTGAACTCTCTGAATCGATCGGTCAACCGACTAGGGTCGAAAAATGGCCTGGGGAGCATCTTGAATTGATCGGTCAACCGACATATGGGGGATCGGTCAATCGACCAGCGTATGAAAATTTCTTGGGCTACAACCTGAAATGATCGGTTGACCAATGGTGGATTGGTCGGTCAACAGACAGAGCGGTTTTAGTGTTTGTGGGTTTTTGGGATCTGATCCAAAATTAGCCATTACTAGCCACTTTTGGCTGATATCTTGGAGATATTATGGGGATTTGAACATATTATAGGTATATCATTCATACTTACATATCCCTATAGATATGGTATACGTATTTTAAGTGTTTCTCAATTTAGTTTATTTAATAATTCCTATCCTTTTGATTTGAGAATGTGAAATAATTTGAGGACTAAATTGAATTATTTAAAAGCATTTTTAAGTGAATTGAACCATGATTTAATAATATTGATATATGGGGTCTATATGAGCAATTAAATGTCATATCTTGTAGGAATTAAACGTTAGAGGGCTTGTTTCAAATCTATTTAAATAGACTTGCGCTTTTTCACATATGAATACATCACTTCTATCAAGAACAATTAGTTCCTAAGATTTCTGAGAGTTATCATTCTGATATTATACTCAGAGATTATCCTAAGATTATTCTATTGTTGAAGTTCTTGAGTTAAAGTGCTAATTGATATGGCGTCACCAATCTAAGCTGTCTAGCGATATAATTTGCAATCTTTCGATGTTTTTCCTAGTGAGACCATTTCAACATTTTATTATTTATTGTGATTATATATTATAATTTATTGCTTGTATATTTGATCTTGTGAAATTGTTTTTAAACCTTAAAGTGCATAAAAAAAAAAAAAATTAAAATGATTTTTGTGGTAATCTGATTACGTGCTTGATTCTGTGCTACCCGCTTCTTTTATAATCAGGTTTTAAATTTCTCACTTAATTCTATCACTAGTATTTATCGGGACATTAATTGAGTTTAAATCAATTTAAGGTGGTAGAAGTTCCAAGTGGGAAGAAACTTATCGATTTTTGTAATTGGTGAGTTTTGTGCGGATTAGATACTATTGGGAGTATCTAGTCAGGGGTAGTTGGGTTTCAATCTTTTCGGGAAAAGGATTGATGTTTGATCTTTGCCTAAAGTATAAAAATATTAGGTTATTCTTTTCCCTTGAAAAGAATTAGGTATTAATTCTTCTTAAATAGAATTAATTTGGAAGATTTGTAAAGGTTCTATCATTACCTAAGAAAATGATACTTGGGGTGTCTTTGGTGAGGTTTGATTCTTAACCTAAGGTATAAAAGAATTAAGTTTGATCATTTGTCTGTAAAAGGATTAGGTTAATCTTGAGTCTGGAAAAAAGATAGGGTTATTCTTGAGCCTGGGAAAAGAAAATTATAAAGGTTGATTCGGATCCTATAAAAGAATCATTGTGTAAAGGTTTGGTTCCTACCTATTTAAGAGAATTTTAGTGGTTTAGTGGGTGCGAATCTCCGTGGGGCTCGGAGAACTAAATTAGCCAAGAGTAGCTTGGTGAACTTGGATATATCGAGATGTTCTACATTATTACTTTATTTATTTATTATTGTTTGGGTGTGCACCTAGAATTATACACTTATTCGCTACTATATAAAGATAATAATTAATTTATGATTTAATTAATTATTTGAAAATATAAGTGTTGAAAGATAAGATTTTGCTTTAATTTTTATAACTACCAAATTCGCCCCCTTTTGGGTAGCTCAATGGGCCAACAATCTTGTGATTTGTAATCAACAAACAATTGTCAAGTTTTGTCTTGTTTAAAATCATCTTCATACGACACCTCCAATGTCCTCCCACTTGTATTCGGTTCCTCATGGTGGCTTTCACATATGAATGTGGCTTGTGTGTGTCTCATTGTCACCGTTCTTGACATGGCTTTAATGGAGTAGTTTGAAGACCTAGTTTGCATGTCATGATCGGTCTCTATCCTCTTCCACTCCTCTATGTAGAGTCTTGTCTCCACCAAAAATTTGGTGACAAGGTCTTCAAGAGTAGTAGAAGCCTCTACATGTGGGTGTGGGGTGTTAAGCCATAGCGCCGAAATGTTAGAACTATCCCCCATGCTTTGGTGACTTGTTGAATAATTTCAACTGCGATAGTCAAGATTGGCCATGTATTCCAACAACAAATAGGCTTCATCTACGGTTAGTTGGTAAAAATAGGTGGTACCACTTCTTCCTTCCACCCAAGTTCTTGTTGTGGCTTGTAATCCGTTGACGAAGTTTAGTAGTTGACACTCGTCCGGGAGACCATGATTGGGGAACTGAATAAGTAACTCTTTGTATCTTTCCCAAGCACTATAAAATGGCTTAGAGTCTTGTTAAAACATCTTCAAGTACCTCCCACAACAAACAAGACTAAAAAAAGTGAAAATAAATGCCTAAATTAAAATCAATTTACTTACTCACAATATTAATAACAATCTAAAAACAATTCCCTAGTAATGGTGTCAAAAACTTGTTGCAATATTTATACGCTATGTGTACTTACAAGTGAACGAGGTCGAACAAGTAATAAAGTGATCCGAAGATCGAGTATCGTCCTCTAGGATTGTAGTTAGAAAAAGCTAAGTACCACTACTAGAATAACTCAATTTTATCTAGACTATTGAAGATTTAAATGGCATCCAAGAAAATAAGACAAATAAATTTAAATGAATTAAAAGGATCTCTATGTGAATAAAATATCTAGGGAATACTTTGTTCACATATATGTTTGCTTGATTAATTCTAGTTTATGCTAATAATAATCAGTCCATTCAATAATTAAGGTCACTCGTATGAGTGAACTACATTAATGACTAGACAAGGAAAGTTTAACTACGCATAGTTGTTATTAGATCCACCATAACACATGAGGACTATATGTTCAATTTCCAAACTCAACAGAAAACAAACCCTGATTTAAAATAAGTGATAGATAGAAGAGGAAAAATATCCAAATCTGGTTCGTAGAGTAGTTCCACTCTTCAAGAATCCTCCAATATCTTCAAACTAGCCTCCACATCTTTGATTTATCTTTTTGGTATCTGTGAAAGTTGGATCCCCAGGCTCCCTTTTAATCTCAGCTCGCCTCTCTGTAGACATGACATTTTGACCACCCCGCAAATTTTTTTTATGTTTTATTTTTAGTTAACTTAGTTTTATTTAACTTTGTCTTAATTTATTTTATTTCAAAAATAAAAATAAAAATAGGAAGTTGAAATAAAGAAAAGGAGAAATTGAAAGAAGAAAAATGAGTGAAATTGAAAGAAGTAGGAAAATGGGAAGTAAACTGGAATAAGAAGAAAGAGAGAGAAATGGAGTGGCCCTCCCCTTTGGGTCAAAACCAAGACAGACAGAGAGGAGAGAGAAAGCAATGATCATATGTGTAAAGAGTGATGGAGAGAGAAATAAAGAGACTGTAGGCCTCTTAGTCAGCAAACATAAAGAGAGAAAGAGAGATAGAGAGGTGGGACTGTCCTTCTGGTCAGCCAAAGGAGAAGAGAAAGAGAGAGAGAGAACAAAAAAAATAATAAACACAAAGGAGTGGCCCCCCTTCTGCCACGTGTCAGCGTCTGGTAACGCGGTGAAAGGGTGCATGTTTTACACGCGCCCTGTGTTCAAAATCCTCACTTTTTCTCTGTTATTACGAATTCACCTTTTTCCAATCCAATTTGGACTGGGTTTTGGCGGCCAAACCTAATTTTTAGGGTTTTTAAGTGTTTTTATGTCCAATCTTGTCCTATAAATATGACTCTCCTCCTCCTAATTTATTCATTCAGAAATTTAGAGAAAAAAACCCCTTAGAGAAATATTCTCATCGCAAACCCTTTCGGGAAGCTGTCTACGAGAGAGAAAAAACTTGAGCATTAGATTCTTGGCCTATAACAGATATATTTTCTGATTTTTAATTCTTTTTTAGTTTATTTTATTCTCTTCGCAATTTAAATTCCCCCAAGCTTTATTTTTTTAATTGTCCGATGACTCCATAAAAACGCCGGGATGAGATTCCACATTCTCAATTCAAATCTTTGAGCGTTTAGACGAGGACACCCACTATTTTTTTTTTTTTTTGTTTTATTCTTGCATTTTTTTTTATTTTGTTTGTAATTATTATAAAAAAAAATAATAATAAGTTGTCCAATGATCCGATGAAAATGTCGGCATGGTTTCTCGCATTGAGCTTAACCCTGAGCATTAGGTGAAGGATGTTTTCATTGCTTATTTTCTGTATTTTATTTTATTTTTATTTTTGTTATCAAAATCCAAAAAAAAAAAAAAAAAAAATCCAAAAATAATAAAATCTTTGTTGGTAGGAATTAATCCTTACAAACCTTAAGGTGAATCCGACGATTCGATAAATCATGGGAGAGTTTTTCATGGCTTCGTTTCTATTCCCCAACTCGAGTAACTCATCAAAAGGTGAAACATATTCATCACCACTATCACTACACAACATTTTTATCTTTTTTGCTAAGTTGATTGTCAACTTCAGTCTTATAATGTACGAACATGTCTAATACTTCATCTTTACTTCTTAAAAGATAAATATAAAAATATCTTGTACAATCATCAATAAAAGTAGCAAAGTATTGTTTTTCACCTCTAGTTTGTACAAATTTTAAATTACAAATATATGTGTGCACCAACTTTAGAGGTTCTATGTTTCAGTAAATTAAACAAAAAGAAGTTCGAGTCAATTTTGAGTATACACAATTCTCACATTTGTGACTTGTATTATCTTGATATTTAGTAATTAAATTCATATTAATTAATTAGCGTAAAGTATCATAATTAACATATCCTAAATGGCCATGCCACACATCCAAAAACTTAATCATATAAGCAGAAGAAGTACTAGTTGTATTATTATTATTATTATTATTATTATTATTATTATTATTATTATTATTATTATTATTATTATTATTATTATTATTATTATTCTTTGGGATTACAGTCGTAACATTGATCTTGAAAATGCCTTAATTCATATAGCCTTATCTAAGATACATACTACTCTTAGTAAGTACAAACTTATCAGACTCAAATACTATACTCAATCCCATTTTACTCGACAACGATCTAGAAACCAGATTCTTACGGATATTAGGTATATGCAACACATCATTCAAAGTAAGTTCCTTACCAGAAGTCATCTTCAGCACAAACTTTCCTTATACTTCAACCTTATAAGTTGAAGAGTTTCCTACACAGATCTTATTACCAGATTTCACCGGCTGATAAATGGTGAACACCTTATTATCTAAGCATATATGGCGACTATCACCAGTATCCACATACCACTCTCTGGGATTGTCAACTAGATTAACTTCAATTACAATCGCTAACAAATTTTTCTTGGAAATCTCATCAGTAAGGTGTTCCACTTCAATCACATGAGCCTGATTTTTAGTCTTGTTTTCCTCCAATACAACTTTCTTGCAACAATCTTGGGCTTTTGATATCATAGAATCACGACCCTCATGTTTAGAAGAGATATGATACTTTTTCTTCAATTCTCAATTTGAGAACCAAGTCTGTAAGAGTCATCTCCTTTTATTTATGTTTCAAATAATTCTTTAAGTTTCTCCATGATAACGAAAACTTCTCAATCAAAGCTGTCACTTGAAAAGACTCACTAAAAATCATTCTTTCTACATGAATATCATGAAATAGGACTTGAAGCTCTTCAATCTAACTAATGGTTGTTCTTGAGTCCACCATTTTGTAGTACAGAAATCTTCCGCCTACGAATTTCTTAGTCCCATCATCTTCAGTCTTGGACTTTTTCTCTAGGGACTGCCACATTTCTTTTACCATCGTGAACGAGCAATACACATTGTAGAGTGTATTACTTAGTTCATTCAAGATATATTTCTTGCATAGGAAATTATAATGTTTCTACACATCAACAACAACTACAGTCTAAGTATCAGATTGTGCAGCCATGGTAGCAACATCCTCGTGGCAGAGTTTTACCAAGTTCAATGTTGTTAGGTAGAAGAACATCTTCTACTGTCACCTCTTGAAGAAGCCTCCATTAAACTTCTCATGATTTTCTCCATGTGGAGTAGGCATAATAGGATACGCAATAGGTGCACTCATAGCAGGTGATACAACACCTTGATTAGCAGCCGCAACAACGATGAAAACAACATTATTTGAAAATTTATTTCTAAAAGTAAAACAAATAAAGAATATAAAAAACTTTATTACTAGAATGTTTTATTAAACAGAAAACAAGAACTGTTTAAGAATATAAATATTTACTTAAAATTGTTGGTAAAATATGATCCATAAATTAGTTAAATAATTAATTATTTAATTAATTATTAATTAAATAATAAAGAAAAGTAAAAAAAAAAAAAAAATCTAAATTCTTTGTTTACAGAAACATTCCAAATGTTAAACAGAAAACAAGAACTGTTTAAGAACATGAATATTTGCTTTAAGATAATTGGTAAAATATGGTCCATAAATTAATTAATTAATTAGTCAAATAATTAATTATTAATTAAAAATAAAGAAAACTAAGAAACAATTCTAAATTCTTTGTTCACAAAAACATTCCAGATAACATAAGATAAAGCATAAAGATAGAAAAGATTGATCGTATAATACTAAATGAAAACAGAAACAAATAGTTACTGAATCATGGAACTAATTAGAGACATAAATACTTATTGCTTTATATAACTAACAGAAACAAAAATACTAGGACCTAGGACCCAGACCTGAGCCCGAGCCTAAGCCCTGCCCAGCTAGGTGGGCAGGCAGGCGATCGGTCGGTGGTGGCAGCGGGAGAGCGTGTATTTTTATTTATTTTATAGTCTTTAATATACTTTCTGTCTATATTATTTGACTCCCTAGAGGGCTTACCTACAAGAGGTAACCCGAGCCTTAATAAATGATTTTTCATCTTCTTCATTTACCAATGTGGGATAACCCGCACAACACATCAATCAACAACTTTAAGTGAGTACGTTAATGAATAGTTTTAATTAATATCTTAACTAATTTTTATACAAATAAAATATACCATATTTATCTCCTCACCAAGGAGAACACATTAGTATATTCATATGTCCCAAATAATTATTGAGTCTCACAAATAATTGGGTCATAAAATACTCAAAAATCATTTAATACACCACAATTATTGTTAGATAATTCAACTAATGTTAGTTCTGTTAGTCCTAAAGAGTTTAAATCCCATAATAATGATTTTGATTATTATAAAAAATTGATGGCGTTCTGAACTAGTCAACTTGTTAAGAAATATGATAGATTAGGAAATTTAAGTCAATATGTAGTATGATGAAAATGAATTTGAGACTAAAGAGAAGAAAATGGATTAGACGATCAATATATTTTTGAAGATTATTTCTTTAGGTATTATCAACACTTCATCCCAATTAGGATCATACATGTCATATTAAACATGTTGATGTTGCTCATTCTAGTATGTCTTAACCTTTAGTTTTGTATGGTACTATTGATAGGTATAAATTACCAATACATTTTCAAACCAAATTTGTTAGTTTTTGAGTACACTTATTATGTTATTAATACGTTTTAATGTATTTTTATTCTTTTTGTATTAAAACAGGTGCGTGGGGTGAAAAGGTATGAAATCGGAGCATAAACGATCAAATCGTATCGAGAACGGTCAGAGAACGGTGGAAAAATGAGCTCGGCGGCAAGAATCTGAAGGAAGCTCACCGCCTAGGCATCCAAACCACCACCTAGGTGGTGAAGATGCTGAGAAGAAACCATTTCATGCTGGAAGCTCACCACTTAGGCAGTGATCTTCCACCGCATAGGCGATGAACCAGCAAAAACTTTTCCTAATCCATCGCCTCAGCGAACCTTAACCGACATACTCCCACCACCTAGGCGATGGCCTCTGCACAATTTAGATATTTTGTGAGATATTTTTTTGGCCTATTTATACCCTTCTCTCCTCCTCTCTTCCGATCTCTTCGGCCCCTAAGGCCTTAGGCTATATTTTATGGTTAGGATAAAGGATTATTGAGAGCTCTCAACCCGAGATGGAAGATAAAGAGGGAAGTGATCGTTCGACGGTTCTAGATGCTATTCTTCAGATATTGGCTAAGTCGCTCGTTTCTTCTCTTTGTTTTCTTCATTTTGGTAGTTGTTGAGCATGTTTACGCCATTTTACATTGTATACGTAGTTATGGATATTGGCTAAACATAAGTTGTTTAGGGATTATTAGTACAATTTATGAATACGTTGTTTAATTGAATTTGTGTTTTGTTTACGGATGTTCTTCGTTATGTTGATTATGTGTGCCGTATTGTTTGTTTATCATGTTATAAGATTGATGTTATGAGAATACAGGGTTTGACAAATCTCGGATTCGGACTAGAATAAATAAACTCCACAATCCTATAACCTAGTCGAGGTTTAGATTGTGGACAATCTATGACATTAGGGCAAGACTCACGCGACCTAGAGTCGTTAAGACATTGAGGGGGACTTTTTCGTTGACACGAAGTCACGTTATATCCATCGTCTTACACTCGGGAGAGGTGGCGATGGAGTTTTAAAACTGAGGTTATCGATAAGGTAAACACAAGGCACGATCCAATTACTCGATCGGGAGTTGGATTGTGTGCAATCAATGACGTTGGGGCGAGACTCATGCGACCTAGGGTCGTTAAGACGTTGAAGGGGACTTCTTCATTGACATGATGTTGCATTATATCCCCGTCTTACACTTGAGAGAGGTGGCGGAGGAGTTTTAGATACCGAGATTGTTGGATAAGTCGAACGCTGTTAACACAAACTATAAAGAGATCGAACATATATTCATAAACGAAACTAATTCCTAAGCAGCCTATTCTCTCAAAACTATCTCATATTAGTAATTAGTATAGTTAAATTAGTATTTTTGTATTAGTATTAGTATTAATTAAATTACATTTTTATCGCCTAAATAAAGTCAAGTTATGACAATCGCGGTACTCGACGGTAATCTCAACTAATCCCTGTGGATACGATACCTGACCGAAAGGTCCATTATACTAAAACTTGATCCATACGTTTGCGGTGAAAGTGGCAGCGCATAAATTGTGGCCACCCACTATACATATATACCTTAAATTATTTTTCATACATAATTAAGTGCTATACTATTCAAAATGGTCAACCAGATGATTAAAAAGTTTAGCTGAATGTAATTGAAATTCAAATTTGTCGAAATTTGGTCGAAATTCAAATTTCAATTACATTCAACTAAACTTTTTAACCAACTGGTTGACTGGTAAACTAGGTGGTCGACCGTATTAGATAGTGTAATGGATTAATAAGAAAATGAGTTAAACGCTCAACTGTTTTGGATTTAGGTCGATCAACCGGTATGGGCTGTAGGATCAATTTGGCAAAAAAAAAAGATCTAAGTTGGTCTACCGATTCATTAGGCTAGTCGATCGATAGGAGCAGAACAAGTAGAATAGTTCAGTTGAACGTTATTTAGTCGACCTTCTTGGATGTAAACTCGATCAAAATGCGTTTGACCTGTTTAATTATCCTTGATGAATCAATAATTGGTTATTTATTTCGTTAAATCTTCTTTAATATCACTTGATTTTTTGTGATCGAATCTTTATCAGAAAAGTACTAATTGCTTAAATCAAAACTACTTTGAATTGAGTATAACTCTTTGATTGATCAATAATAATTCTTAAAGTGAAAATTATATTTTACTAACCAATGAGTTATTGAATTCCCTGTGGGAGCACAAAGGAGTAGACTTATGTAAGAGTAGCTTGCCGAACTACTATAAAATTTTACGTGTCACTGTCTTTGTTCTTTCTCAATTTGATTATTTTCTTGCATTAATATGTTTCCGCTTAAAATCTATGTTAAGATAAATTTAGGCAAAATAATTTGAAAAGGTCATGATACTTAGATTCGAAAGTTTTAAACTATCTAATCTACCCTCCTCTTGGGTAGTACTTTGGCTAGCAAGTTCTTCCAAGGATGAAATTGAAGTTGTTGGCCCAGAGGAATACTCAAGAGGGGGGTGAATTGGGTATTTTAAAAAAAAATATCAGAAGAAAACTTTAATAAATCAAATAATTAATTTTAATCCTAAATTAATTAATATCTTTATATCATAGCGAAATTAATTAATCAATTAGGTGCACACCAAATAATAAAAATAAACAAAGTAAATATTACAGGACACCAAAATATATCCTGATTCACCAAGCTGCTCTTGACTAGTCTAGTCCTCCGAGCCCCACAGAGATTCGCACCTACTAATACTCAAGATCCCTTTAAAGGTAGGAACCAAACCCTCACACCAATTCTTTTACAGGCTCAGAATCAACATTTATAATATCTTTTTCCCAAGCTAAGAAAGAATCTCTACTTTTTATAGACTAAAGAATAACCTAATTCTTTTTAACACTAAGGCCAAAGAATCAAAACCTCACTAATTACTCCAAATATCTTTTTACTCAGTAAGGATTGAACCGTTACAAATTTCACTAAAAAACACAATTATATTCAGGAAGAATCACTACCTCAATCTCTTTACAGGAAGAGACTGAAGCCTGGCTACTCCTGATTAAATACTCCCAACAGTATTTAACCCGTCACACTACTCACCAATACAAATTGATAAGCAAAAAATCTCACTCGGAGTTTCTACCACCACAGATAAATAATAACTCAATTAATATCCCAAATCTAGTGATAGAAAAATGTGAGATTGAAAATCTGATTTTAAACAAGATATGGATAACAAATAATTGAGCACGTAATCAGATTTAAGAAATTGTTTATAAAAATATTTTCTTCAATAAAAATCAGAAACAATTTCTAAGATCAATTTCCAATAATAAACACGCAATACACAATTAGAAAGTAATTGGAAATATCTTACCCAAAATTCACAGAATAATTAGATAAAACAATTTAACTTCAGATCCGGCAGCAGCAAAAATTAATTGCAATTGATTCTCAAGATCGCCTCTTAGAATAGCTCACACAGAATCTCAGAAAGATAACTCTTATAAAATCTCACTCTTATGATATGATATATTCTCTCTTGAAAAAATTAATATCTCTCTTATTTCTTAATCAATAAAAAATGCATGTCTATTTAAAGGAGAATCAAATCAGCCTTCTAATGGTTAGTTCCTATGTGTCATGACATTTAATAACTCTCATAGACCCCTTATATTATAATGACTTCATTTTTGTTCAATTCACTTAATAACAGTTTTCAAATCTTTCCATTAAGTCCCTCAAATATTTCTCAATCTCAATTAATTAGAATAGAATCATTTTTACGTACCAAATTGAGAAATATTAAAATTTAATGAACCAAATCAATAGGATTTAAATATTAGGTATAGCATATCTTAAATATAATAATTTTCCCAAAATCTCCCTTAAATCCTAACAAAAAATGACTACTTTTGGATATAATCTCGAAATAAACAGAATCCTAAAATAGCTCCCTAAGTCGACCGACCAGTCGACTGCTGGATTCAGGATCAAAGCTGCTACATTCATCGATCGACCTACCTGTCGACTTGGCGATTCAGAGAGTTCAGTTTGCCTTCATCGGTTGACCTACCTATTGACTTGGAGATACAGAGAGTTCACCTTTTCTTCACCGATCGACTTTCCTGTTGACTTAGATATACATGTTGTTTCTGCTGCTTGGTCCGATCGACCTATCAGTCGACTTACGTCTACTGGATCTCTTTTCTGAAATCGTTTTTAACTTTTTTGTTTTTACGTTTTCGCCCTTTTAACCATTTTCTTTTTTAAATTAGCTCCATTAACTTCTTAAATTTCATTTTAGTCAATTAAAAATATTTATTTTCAATCACATATAGGAGCAAATAATTTCACCTTATCAAAACACACATAAACAATAAAAACTTTTTATACCGTATGTATTCCTAATTGGGATATTAAGAGTTGAAATTCACCTGAGTTGTTTTTCCTAATTTCTTCAAACTCTTAATTCTTTATCATCTTGACACCATCATTTAGCATCCATTTAATTTGTCATCATCTTCATCACTAGAACTTAAATAACTGAAACACTCAATTAAACCATTAGTTCCACCAAAATATCAACACTTAATTGTTCATCAAAATCTTAGGATCAATAATCTCTCCATTTTTTAGGATGACAATTAAATTTGATATTTTCTTCAAAACAAATATATAACCACACTCCCCCTGAATCCAAGGACGGGTTCTTTAACTTGATAAAGCATAGTAATGAAGATTTTAAAAATATAATCAATCAAAACACAAATTTAAAAATACTCTCCCTCAATAAATCATCACTAATTTCTTCCCCTTTGTCATCTCCAAAAACAAAATTTAGGGAGGGGGGAACACATAGATAATTCACTCTAGGCATTCATATGATAGAAGTATATTGGATTAACTTTTAAAAATTAAAACTCATTTGAATAAATTATTTTTTTAAGCACAAAACATTAACACTATTGATAGATATCAAACTTACTCAATCTTTGAAAGAAATAAGATCCATAAATAAAATCATTTTCTATAAATACGATGTGGATCATTATTAGAGAAAAACAAAATCTAACCAATTAGACCAAATCTAGGTAATTCATCAAAATCCAAACACTAGCAGTCAAGTTAAACCAAATAACCTAGATTTACAATTACAGACAAAAAAAAAATGTGGATCTTGTCTGAAAGGAAACACAAACAAATAAAGTCTAGTGAGGGCTCTGTTCAGAAAAGTGATAGTAAAGTCCCATCGGACTAGTAGCTGACTGTTGCGGATATGGAACACCTAGCTGAATGATTGGTCCTGGAGTCATCTGCTGATAAAATGGTATTGTCCTACTCTAAATGGCCCAACTCTAGATAGTCCTGCTCCTGATGGTCCGGCTACAGTTGGTCCTCCAAAGAATTGTTGTGCTCCAAACATAGGATGTCCGGTAAAATGTGGCTGAGCACTATACTGCTGCTGGTAGCCATGATGAGATGACTGCACAAACTAAAACATTTGGTCCAAATTTTCTGTGATTTTTTCGAACCCAACTTCTATGTTCATATTCATCTGGACCATTTTATTTTCTATCCCAGTCATCTTCTCATCCATTAAATTCGCATGTATTCTCAAATCATCAATCTGATCATAAAGAAAATCCATCTTCCGATCTATGTTCATCTCTCCTTCATTTTCTTCTTCCTCTTCTGCAGTTTGCCTTCTCTGCCTTTTCTGAACAACTCAAATTTTCTCATAAAAGCATTGATTTTCGACAGCTTCACTTGACTTGTCCCTTCATGAGTGACTTGTAGCTTATCCCACATCTCATTTGCAGATTTACAACCTGAAACTCTAGAATATTTATTAGTATCTAAAGAGAAAAAGAGAATATTAAGAGTTAATGGAAAGCTTCTGCTTATCGGAAGCTATGAGTTGTTCCTTCTTCTTCTCAACTCCGTTTTCCATTGGAATATATGGATTATCCTTGATTGTAAGCCACACATCATAATTTGTAGTGTGAAGAAAGGCTATCATTCCGTCTTTCCACAATAAGTAACTTTCACCTAAAAAAAGGTGGTCGGTGCATAGACTGCTCTTCAGCTAGTGTGCCTACTATATGCGTCATGCGATTTTTGTTAGATAAAAATTTTGAGCTAAACCAGCTCTGATACCAATTATTAGCATCGGGAATACCCGGGGTGAATTTGGTATTTAAAAAAATTATCGTAATAAAATTTCCATAAATAAAATAATTAATTTTAATCCTAAATTAATTATTATCTTTATATCACAGCGGAATTAATTAATCAACAAGGTGCACACCAAACAGCAAAAATAAATAAAGTAAATATTACAGCATACTAACATATGTCCTAGTTCACCAAGCTATTCTTGACTAGTCCAATCCTCCAAGCCCCACGAAGATTCGCACCCACTAATACTTAAGTTCCTTGTAAAGGTAGGAACCAAACCCTCACACCGATTCTTTTACAGCCTCATAATCAACCTTTAAAATATCTTTTTTCTTAGGTTAAGGAAGAATCTCTACTTTTTACAGGTTAAAGAATAACTTAATTCTTTTTAACACTAAGGCCAAAGAATCAAAACCTCACCAATCACTCCAAATATTTTTACCCAAGAAGGATTGAACCATTACAAATTTCACTCAAAAACACAATTCTATCTAGGAAGAATCACTATCTCAATCTCTTTATAAGAAAATACAGAAACCCGGCTACCCCTGATTAAATACCCCCAATAATATTTAACCCATCACACTACTCACCAATACAAATTGATAAGCATAAAATCTCCCTCGGAGTTTCTACCACCCCAGATAAATAATAACTCCATTAATATCCCAAATCTAGTGATAGAAAAATGTGATTGAAAATCTAATTTTAAACAAGATATGGATAGCAAATAATTGAACACGTAATTAGATTCAAGAAATTATTTATAAAAATATTTTCTTTAATAAAAATCAGAAACAATTTCTAAGATCAATTTCCAATAATAAACACATAATACACAATTAGAAAGTAATTGAAAAGATCTCACCCGAAATTCACAAAATAATTAGATCAAGCAATTTAACTTCAGATCCGGTAGCAGTAAAGATTAATCGCAATTGATTCTCAAGATCACCTCTTAGAATAGCTCACACAAAATCTCAGAAAGATAACTCTTATAAAATCTCACTCTTATGATATGATATATTCTCTCTTGAAAAATCTGATATCTCTCTTATTTCGTAATCAATGAAAAACGTATGTCTATTTAAAGGAGAATCAAATCAGCCTTCTAATGGCTAGTCCCTATGTGTCAAGACATTTAATAGCTCTCATAGACCCCTTATATCATAATGGCTTCATTTTGGTTCAATTCACTTAATAACAGCTTTCAAATCTTTCAATTAAGTCCCCTAAATATTTCTCAATCTCAATTAATTAGAAAATAATCATTTTTACGTACCAAACTGAGAAACATTAAAATTTAATGAACCAAATCAATAGTGTTGATCCTAAGATTTTGATGAACAATTAAATGTTGATATTTTGGTGGAACTAATGTTTTAATTGAATGTTTCAGCGATCTAAGTTCTAGTGATGAAGATGACAAGTTAAATGGATGCTAAATGATGAAGTCGAAGATATTGAAGACAAGTTAAATGAATACTAAATGATGAAGTTGAAGATATTGAAGATTTAAGAGTTTAAAGAAATTAAGGAAAACAATCCAGGTAAATTTCAACTCTTAATATCCCATTTAGGAACACACACGGCACAAAATGTATTTTATCTTTTATATGTGTTTTAATTAAGTGAAATTATTTGCTCCAATATGTGATTTGAAAATAAATATTTATAAATGGTTAAAATGGAATTTGAGGAAATTAGTGGAGATAATTGAGAAAAGAAATTAGTTAAAGGGGCAAAAATATAAAAGAGAAATAGTTTAAAATGTAATTAGAGAATAGATGCAGAAAGTAGCAATCGACTAAGGAGTCGACCGTCCAATGGTGGTTGAACTCTCTGAATTGACGAGTCGACTGACAAGTCGACCAGTGAGATTAAATGAAACTCTCTGAATCAAGAAGTCGACCGCCGATGAACTGCATTGGCTACATCCTGAATCTCCGAGTCGACTGGTGGCTCTGTTTCAGGATCATGTGGATTCCAAAATTATATCTAAAAGTAGCCATTTTTTGTTAATATTTGAGAGAGATTTAAGGGATTCGGTGATATTTAAGATATGGTTCATATATTAATTAAATGCTATTGATTTGGTATATTAAATATTAATGGTTCTTAATTTGGTATTTGAAATAGTTTCTATGCTTATTAATTGAGATTGAGAAATACTTTGGGGATTTAATTGAGAGTTTTAAAAGTTTTTATTAAGTGATATTGAACCTAAATGAAGTCTTTATGTTATAAAGGGTCTATAAGAGCATTTTATTGTCATGACACTTGTAAACTAGTCGTTGGAAAGCTGATTACATATCCCTATATATATACCTAAGAATTTATGATTTAACTAACCAGTAAACTGGAGAGAAATTATATCATATCATATTGTGAGCTTTTATAAGAGTTATCCATCTGAAATATTGTGAGCTTTTCTGAGAGACGATCTTGAAGATCAACTACTACTAATTTGTGTTGCTATCGGAATTGAAATTACATTGTTCTTATCATTAATTTTGTAGATTCCGGGTGAGATCTTTCCATATTGATTATTACTTGTTTATTATCTGATTTTGGAAATTGATCTTAGAAATTATTTTTTATTTTTAAAGAAAATATTTTTTCAAACAATTTCTTAAATCTGATTACGTGCTCTAATTTACTACTCATATATTGTTAAAATCAGATTTCAGCGTCTCACATTTTTCTATCACTAGTTGAGATATTAATTGAGTTTTTATATATCTGGAGTGGTAGAAGCTCCGAGTGAGATTTACTTATTAATTTTTGTATTGGTGAGTTGTGACGGGTTAAATACCATTGGAGGTATTTAATCAAAGGTAGTTGGGTTTCAGTCTCTTCTTGTAAAGAGATTGAGGTAGTAATTCTTCCTGAATAGAATTAGTTTGAGTGTTTTGTAAAGGTTCCATCCTTACCTGGGAAAAAGATACTTGGAGTGTTGTGTAAGGTTTTGATTCTTGAGCCGTAGTGATAAAAAAAATTAGGTTAATCTTTAGCTTGTAAAAAGATAGGTTATTTTTTAACCTGTAAAAAGTAGAAGTTATTCCTTAGCCTCAGAAAAAGAAATTGTAAAGGTTGATTTTGAGCCTGTAAAAAAATTGGTGTGTGGGTTTGGTTCCTTCCTTTAAAGAGATCTTAAGAATTAGTGGGTGCGAATCTCCGTGTGCACCTAGTTAATTGATTTATTCCGCTATGATATAAAGATAATAATTAATTTAGGAATAAAATTAATTACTTAATTTATTTAGGTTATATTCTTATTATTTTTTAATTACCCAATTCACCCCCCCTCTCTTGGGTATTCTACTGGGCCAACAATTGGCATCAAAGCTGGTTTAGCTCGATTAGTTTAAAACACTAGCTAATAAATATCACATGACGCACATGATAGGCACACTAGGTGAGGGGCATTCTATGCACCGTCCACCATTGTTTACAGGTAGTAATTATGTTGTTTAGAAGAATAGAATGATTGTTTTTTTGCAGGCCACTAATTACGAGGCAAGGTTGGTTATTGAAGATGGTCCATACACTCCTATGGAAAATGGAGTAGCCAATAGAAAGGAGCAACTGAGTTCGCTTGATAAAGGAAAATTATCTATTAACTTACAGGCTACTAATATTTTGCTTTGTTTTTTAGATGCAAATATGTACAAGCAAATTTCAGGTTGTGTTTTTGCGAAAGAAATATGGGATACATTGAAATACACATATGAGAGAACTGATCAAGTGATTGATCAAGAAGGCCAAAGATCTCACCAAACTAATCGCCAATGCACTCATGATTTATTCAATAACCCATCAGACGGCTGTGCAACAATATGAGGTTGGATCAAAAAGTAATCTAAAGAGAAAAGAGAGACCTACGAAAGAAACATGGGATGATGCAGATTCCAGTGGTTCTGAAGCATCAAGCAATGATAAGAGAACTCCAATATTTGCCCTTATTGCCAAAAGAATTGAGTTGAAGTTGAGATGCAATTATTGCAATAGGGTTGGACATTTTAAAGTATCATGTCTGTTCAGGAATTCTAAATTTATGGCTAAGAATGGATCCAAAGTGAAATGGATGTCAAAAAGAGCTACACAAATGGCTTGTGAAGAGTTACATAGTATTGGGACTAGACCGAAAGGAACAACCAAAGAGATTATATCGAAAACAAGATTGGAAGTCACCAAGAATCAACAAGCGATATGTATAAAGCGAAAAGATATACCAAAGACGAGATGTGAAGTTTTAAAGAAGCAACAATCGACATGTGTAAACAAAAAGAATGTACCGAAGTCGAGACGTGGAGATACAAAGAACTTACGAGTGGCACCTGAAAGCAAGAAAGATGTACCAAAGTCATCGATTAAGAGAAATTGTGTACTCAAATCAATCGGTGGTATAATTGAGGTAAAAAGAAAGGTCATCACCAAGGATATAAAAGGTACTCCTAACCCTTCGCGATTTAAATTTATTAGAAATGGAGGTGTCTGACTTTCCAAATAGATAATTTGGTAATGGTTTCTAAGACCTAGTTTAAATGGTGTGTTATTGGTTGTCTTAGAAACATTGCATGGTGACCTTGGTAATCACAATTAATTAAAATATATTAATATGTCTTTATATGCTTATATTAAGTAGTGATCATGTGTTAATTTTAAAGCATGTTATGTGAAGAATAATCGAGTGTTTATATATCACTAAATAATGCTAATTACTTGTCACATATGCATCTTATAAGATTATTTGTATAATGTGATCGTATTCATGAATAAATTGTTTATACAAATAAATTGGATTGAGTTGAGTTTTTATACTTCTTGATGCATGATACTTTATGTTGAGGTGATTAAATGATAAAGAATGACTCATTTGATTTAAATTGCTCACAACCTTGATAATATGTTTAAGTGGAATTTTATTGTTAGTCAATATTGATAGATTAATTAAATCTGAGTTATATCTTGGAAAATCAATTTTTAGCATGTTACTTGAGAAGACTCGATCTAAATTGATTGATTTATGGGATTAAGATTGCTTGGAATTGATTAGTTATCATTCATGTTGATGAGAATAATTGATAAATATATATTCACTTGATTTCTACTAATGATCTTCTTCCAAGCATGTTCAGAAGAGTTTTAAACTTTAAGATTACTCAAGAAGAAACAAATATTCATACCGAAACTTAAAGTCTGAGTCAAGAATAAGAACGAGGTTGATTCGAGGAGATAATCAATTAAAGTTGAATCTCCATTCAACTACGTGGTAAAACAATCTTATTCTTGTATTATTATGAGAGAAATTTAAGTATCATGATTTGATTATATGACTATGCTATATGAGATTCTCTATAAGTCATGTTTAAAATATGCGAAATATCTTGTATCAAATCATGACTTGTTTATCATTTAATTATTTGTCAATATCTCTAAACATATATATAGCATGAGTTATTTGTTAATGATTATTGTTGAAAAATAGAGTTGAATTTTTTTATGAAATAAGTATGCATTATATTGATAGCTTCATAAATTATCATTGAGAAATACTTCTTATTTTAGTGCGTTAAAGATCACATGTTTGTTTTTATAAAGGGAAGACATTATTTGGTGTCATTAGTGAGACATGCGGACTTAACAGAATATGATTACATGCTATATTGTTGAAATATTTTGATTGCCTCAGGATTATTCTCCTATGCATGAATTTACTTGTTTACAATTATTTAAAAGGGGAAGTTTTTATAAGCAGGACAATAATGTGTTATGCTGAAGATTTTGATACGTTCAATTAGTTTGTGATACTCACTAAATCTTTAGCGGAAAATTAAAGTTCATGACATTTTTCTAGAGTAGAGTAGAGATGTTTTTGTGTTCCCCTCCTACCTAAATTTGTTTTTGAAGATGACAAATGAGGATAATTAGTTGATGTTTTATTAATGGGGAGAATTAGTTGATGTGTTATTAAGGGGGAGCTTATTGATTAAATTTGTGCTTTATTGATTATGGTTTATAATATCTTCATTATTATGCTTAAATGAGTTAAAAAATCCGTCCTCGGATTCAGAGGAAGTGTGGTTATATTTTATTTTGAAGAAAACATCAAAGTTAATTGTCATCATCAAAAAGGGGGAGATTGTTGATCCTAAGATTTTGATGAACAATTAAATGTTGATGTTTTGATGGAACTAATATTTTAATTAAGTGTTTCAGTTATCTAAGTTCCAATTATGAAGATGACAAGTTAAATGGATGCTAAATGATGAAGTTAAAGATATTAAAGACAAGTTAAATGGTATGCTAAATGATGAAGTTGAAGATATTGAAGATTTAAGAGTTTAAAGAAATTAGGGAAACAACTTAGGTAAATTTCAACTCTTAATATCCCATTTAGGAACACACACGGCACAAAATGTATTTAATCTTTTATGTGTTTTAATTAAGTGAAATTATTTGCTCCAATATGTGATTTGAAAAGAAATATTTATAAATGGTTAAAATGAAATTTGAGAAAGTTAGTGCAGCTAATTGAGAAAAGAAATTAGTTAAAGGGGCAAAAATATAAAAGAGAAATAGTTTAAAATGTGATCAGAGAATAGATGCAGAAGGTAGCAGTCGACTGAGAAGTCGACCGCCCAATGGTGACTGAACTCTCTGAATCGACGAGTCAACTGACAGGTCGACCAGTGATATTAAATGAAACTCTCTCAATCAAAAAGTTGACCGAGCGGTCAACCGATGAATTGCATTAGCTACATCCTGAATCTCCGAGTCGACTGGTGGCTCTATTTCAGGATCATGTGGATTTCGAAATCATATCTAAAAATAGCCATTTTTTGTTAAGATTTAAGAGAGATTTAAGGGATTTAGTGATATTTAATATATGATTCATATATTAATTAAATCATTTTGATTTGGTACATTAAATATTAATGTTTATCAATTTGGTACTTGAAATAGTTTCTATGCTTATTAATTGAGATTGAGAAATACTTTGGGGATTTAATTGAGAGTTTTAAAAGTTGTTATTAAGTGATATTGAATCTAAATGAAGTCTTTATGTTATAAGGGGTCTATAAGACAAATTATATCATATCATATTGTAAGCTTTTATAAGAGTTATCCATCTAAAATATTGTGAGCTTTTCTGAGAGACGGTCTGGAAGATCAACTGCTACTAATTTGTGCTGCTACCGGAATTGAAGCTACATTGTTCTTATCATTAATTCTGTGGATTTCGGGTAAGATTTTTCCATATTTATTATTATTTTATTTTGGGAAAAATACAATTTAGACCCTCTAACTATTGACACATTTTTAAGTAGTCCATCTAAGTCTAAACATTTCATTTCAAACCCTCTACGTATCATAACGTTTCAAAATGGTCCCTCCGTTAGAGATTCTGTTAAAACTAACAGAATCTCAGGAGAAAAAAGGTCTTTTCATGTGTTTTTAATTTTTAAATCATTTTTAATTTATTTTTTCATTTTTTTATTTTTATATTTTTTTTAATCTATCTCTCTCTCTCTCTCTTCCTCCCCTTTCTCTCTCTCTCTCTCCTGCCACCTCCCTCTCCCTCCTTCTCTCTCCCTACCACCGCTCTCTCCCTCTCTCTCCCTTTTCCTCCTCTTCCCCTCTCTCCCTCCCACCCCACCCCCTGCAACAGGGGTTGATTTTTCACCCCCTGCAACAGGGGGTGCCACCCCCTGTTGCAGGGAGTGTATTCTACCCCCGCAACAGGGGGCAGTAGTTAACTCACCTCCTGTTACGGGGGTGAGTTTACACCCTGCAACAGGGGGCAGGGGTGAACTCACACCCGTAACAGGGGGTGAGTTCACCCCTTGTTGCGGGGGTGAAATACACCCCCAGCAACAGGGGGTGGTTTCACCCCCTGAAACAGGGAGGGTGAATTCACCCCCTGTTGCAGAGGGTGAGTTCACCCCCTGCAACAGAGGGTGGCACCTCCTGTTTCAGGGGGTGAAACCACCCCCTGTTGCAGGGGGTGTATTCCACCCCCGCAACAGGGGGCAGGGGGTGAGTTTACCCCCTGTTACGGGGGTGGGGTAGGAGGGAGAAAGAGGAAGGAGAGGAAGAGGGAGAGGAAGGTGGCGAGGAGAGGGAATGAGGGAGAGGGAGGTGGCGGGAGATAGAGAGAGAGATTAAAAAAAATTAATTAAAAATGATTAAAAAAACGTGAAAAGACCATGTTGTCCCAAAATTTTGTTAGTTTTAACTGATTTTCTAACTGGAGGACCATTTTGAAATGTTATGATACGTAGAGAGTTTAAAATGAAACGTTTAAACTTAGAGAAACCACTTAGAAATGTGTCAATAGTTAGAAGGTCTAAATTGTACTTTTTCTTTGATTTTGGAAATTGATCTTAGAAATTGTTTTTGATTTTTAAAGAAAATATTTTTTCAAACAATTTCTTGAATCTGATTACGTGCTCCAATTTGCTACCCATATATTGTTAAAATCAGATTTTTGCATCTCACATTTTTCTATCACTAGTTGAGATATTAATTGAGTTTTTATATATTTGGGATGGTAGAAGCTCCGAGTGAGATTTACTTATCAATTTTTGTATTGGTGAGTTGTGACTGGTTAAATACCATTAGGGGTATTTAATCAAGGGTAGCTAGGTTTCAGTCTCTTCTTGTAAAGAGATTGAAGTAGTAATTCTTCCTAGATAGAATTAGTTTGAGTGTTTTGTAAAAGTTCCATCTTTACCTGAGAAAATTATGCTTGGAGTGTTGTGTGAGGTTTAGATTCTTGAGCCGTAGTGATAAAAAGAATTAGGTTAATCTTTAGCCTGTAAAAAGATAGGTTATTCTTGAACCTGTAAAAAGTAAAAGTTATTCCTTAGCTTGAGAAAAAGAAATTGCTGTAAAAGAATCGGTGTGTGAGTTTGGTTCCTACCTTTAAAGGGATCTTGAGAATTAGTAGGTGAGAATCTCCGTAGGGATCGGAGGACTAGACTAACCAAGAGTAACTTGGTGAACCAGGATATATATTTGTGTGCTGCAATATTTACTTTGTTATTTTTGTTGTTTGGGTGTGCACCTAGTTAATTGTTTTATTCCGCTATGAAATAAAGATAATAATTAATTTAGGAATAAAATTAATTATTTGATTTATTCAAGTTATATTCTGATTATTTTTTAATTACCCAATTCACCCCCCTCTTTGGTATTCTACTGGGCCAACAAATAGGATTTAAATAGTAGGTATAGTATATCTTAAATTTAATAATTTTTCTAAAATCTGTCTCAAATCCTAACAACAAATGGCAACTTTTGGATATAATCTTGAAATAAACAGAATCCTGAAACAGCTCCCTAAGTCGACCGACCAGTCAACTACTGGATTCAGAATCAAAGTTGTTGCGTTCATCGATCGACCTACCTGTTGACTTGAAGATTCAGAGAGTTTAGTTTGCCTTCATCGGTCGACCTACCTGTCGACTTGAAGATACATGGAGTTCAGCTTCTCTTCACAGGTCGACCTGCCTATCGACTTAGAGATATATGTTGTTTCTACTGCTTGGTCCGGTCAACTTACGTCTGCTGGATCTCTTTTCTGAATTCGTTTTTAACTCTTTCTTTTTTACGTTTTCGCCATTTTAACCATTTTCTTTTCTAAATTAGCTTTACTAACTTCTTAAATTCCATTTTAGTCTATTAAAAATATTTCTTTTCAAATCACATATAGGAACAAATAATTTCACCTTATCAAAACACACATAAACAATAATTTTTTTTTGTGCCGTGTGTGTTCCTAATTGGGATATTAACAGTTGAAATTCACTTGAGTTGTTTTCCCTAATTTCTTCAAACTCTTAATTCTTTATCCTCTTAACATCATCATTTAGCATCTATTTAATTTGTCATCATTTTCATCACTGGAACTTAAATAATTGAAACACTCAATTAAACCATTAGTTCCACTAAAATATCAACACTTAATAGTTCATCAAAATCTTAGGATTAACAAAAGTCACTATACAACTTCAGGGATTTGATAAAAAAAAAAAAAAAAAAACCATTAAAGATGAAATTAACACGAACTCCCAAACTTCAGTGACTACTTGTGTAATGGACCCTATAAACAATTTAGATTTTAAGAAGAGTGAAAGAGGATCCCAATGGCTAATAAGATAGAAATTAATGGCATGTTTGGTTGGATGGAATTCAGGGCGGAATGAAATCGCATTCCGCCCTCGATTCCTATTCCGTTGTTTGATTCTCCAATGGAATCACTTTTGTGATTCCATTGGAATGAAATTGGATGGAATGGGATTCCATTTGAGATGGGGTAGAATGAGATTCCAACCCAATGGAATCAATATCTTAAATTACATGATAGTCCTTGTAATTAAGCCCTTGAAAATTGAGAATAAAAACAGAAATTACAGAACATAAGTTGAAATTAGAGAACAGAAAGTTGGGAATAGGAATAGAAAATTGAGAACAAAACTAGAAAATTGAGAATAGAAACAAAAAATTGAGAACATAAACCGAAAATTGAGAACAAAAATAGAAAATTAGGGAACAAGAAATTGAGAACATAAACTAAAAATTGAGAACAAAAACATAAAATTAGAGAATAAAAAATTGAGAACAGAAATAGAAATTTGAGAACATAAACTAAAAATTGAGAACAAAAATATAAAATTAGAGAACGAAAAATTGTGAACGAAAACTGAAAATTGAGAACAAAAACATAAAATTAGATAATAGAAAATTGAGAACAGAAACTGAAAATTGAGAATAAAAACAAAAAATTGAGAACATAAATTGAAAATTGAGAACAAAAAATAGAAAATTAGAGAACAGAAAATTGAAAAAGGAAACTGAAAAATTGAGAACAAAAACAGAAATTAAAGAATAAAAACTAAAAATTGAGAACAAAAATAGAAATTAGAGAACAAAAACTTAAAATTGAGTTGAATAGTGAAATATAATAAAATGATGAAAGGAATAGAATAGTGAAATATAATAAAATTTTATTATAACCAAACAAGAAGATAATGGAATAATAATTTTATAAGGGCAAAATGGAAATTTTACTATATTTCACTATTCCATTCTTTCTTTCATTCCATACCAACCAAACAAGATAATGGAATAGTTATTCCATTCACAATTCTATTCTATTCCTTCTCTCATTCCATTACTTCTTTCATTCCATTTCACCCTCATTACATTCCGTCCAACCAAACATGCCGTAAACATTAAGTAAACATTAAACAAAAAGTATTGGCCATTTTTTAATGATTATAGAACCCCTTTTGAATTCTAAACATTTGGATCTATTACATAAACTTTATTGAATTTGAACTATAACCCTTTGCGTTGGTCAAAATAATTTAACATTACATCCGCACGTTTAATAACTCTTTTCTCTTTTCGAAAATACCCTTGAATTATTTGATTCATAATTTTTTTTCCAAAATGAATCATTTCTGGCTCCAATTATTTTCATTCTATTCCATTTTTTGTTTTTATATTTTTTATTTTTTATTTTCTCTCCCTCTATATGATATAGGGGAATCTCGTCAAGTACACCACGTGGTCAAAATATGCTCAATTATAGAAGAGCGATCAGGATTAGAGCTGAAATCCCCTCAGTACCGAGCTGAGATACCCCCCAGCCAAACTGAGGGTCGTCTCAGTGAAGAAATCGGGATCGACAAGCTGATATCTGACCTACCGAACTGACGGTCTGAGGCACCCTCTGCTCGCCACCTCAGTACTCAGGAGTTCGCCAGGCCGTTGTGAAGCTCTAGCCCATGGGCCTCTACTTATGGGCTTAAAAGCCAGCCCAGACATTTAGAGGGCTAACCTGTCTGCTCATTGGCTGTCCAGCAAATTATATTAATTAACCTGAGCTGGCCCCCTAATTTCGTGGCGCTAATCAAGCACTGGCGCCTACAAATACACCGGGGCACCCACTGCCCAGAGGTACGTGACGACTACTGAACTCAATATATTTTCAGCTCTTCACCCAGGAATACTTACTCTTGCACGCAGAGGAACTTTACTAGGGATAACCCCGGTGGGTCTTTGTGCAGGTGCTCAGAGCAAAAGAGTGGAGCTCAGCTCGGAGATCGTCACCACCCCTGAACTTAACCAGCTGCAGCGCTAACGGCTGTCTTGTGTCCCAGATATTCTCCCGGACTATACTGTTGATCTGCCACCACTTTTTGGCATCAACAGTTTGGCGCCGTCTGTGGGAACGTACTAAAAGCCTCCCCTGATCGTCAGCTCCCCACGAGGTTAAGATTTGATGATCACAAGGTCTGGGAAGAAAATTCGTCAGGCCGACCAAGCGCTTGCCACCAGCAGTAATCCACTCCCCATATCCGTGCAGGGTATGTCTAGGGTTCCCAGGTCGGATCCTCCGGTACCACCTGCAAAGGGACTCCACCTGCCCGTCATCCCGTCGTCCGGGCTGGGAGGACTGACCACTTAGCAAGCCGCCCGAGGAGGTCTGATCCTGCCCCTAGGACAGCTTGTTGGGCAGTCTTCTAGAGCACCTGAGGTAGCTCGCATCGATCTTTTGGAACGTCAACTCGGCGAGGTTCAAACCTTCTTCCAGATCGTCCTAGCCCGTTTGCCACCAGCCCCTCCAATGGATCTCCCGACAATCTAAGTTGCGAGACGGGAGGGTCGGGCAGTCGAGGATGAAGAACGTGTCATCCGTTTCGACGGACAGATCCCACCACCTTGGACCCGCAACGTTGATCGGAGGGAGGTAGAGTTGGCACCCCCTGAGGTCTCGAGATCCCCCGTTGCTACCTCCACCAAGGCGAAGGAAAGGCGACTGAGCCGAGTGACCCCCTACACATAGCACTATCGTGTAGTTCGATCATCACCCCCATCGCTATCGAGAGGTAGATTCACATTCCCCGCCACGACAGCCCCTGTCTCGTACCGCTTTCAGTCAGGCTCGAGCCCAGCCAGGGGCTGAGGTGGTGGTGAAAAGGCACCTAGCTAACATGAAGGCAGCCTTACAACAGATCCGGGGAACCAGGGGCCCTTCCGGGCTTCCTTCGGAGGTAAGATCTCCTTTCATCGATGAAATGCTGGAAAAACCCATGCCCGCGCCATACACCCATCCCCAAATGATCCTCTATGATGGTGTCACTAATCTGGTGGACCACTTGTCCATCTTTAGGTCGTATATGGACCTGCACACCCCCTCAATAGCAATGAGATACAAGGCATTTCCACTCACCCTTACGGGGACTGCCGGGGCTTGGTTCTAAACTTTGGCACCAACCTCCATCTCCAATTTTCACGAGTTAGAGCTACTCTTCCTTTCGCCGTTTGGACGATCTCAGCATAAGCCAAAAACCATGGCCCACATCCTCGCACTCCAGTAGTTACTCGATGAGTCACTAAGGGATTATGTAGAGAAGTTTTACAAAGAGATCATCGGGTGCGATGAGCTCAGCGACGTGGTCGTGATGAGCACATTCATCGAAGGCCTGAAGTATCGATGTCTCATGTATGACCTCTGTTCTAACCCAGCTCCTACTCTGGCTATTGCCCTGGAGAGAGGCACGAGGTTCCATAATACTGATGAGCGACAAGCGACCCGGAAGGATCGAGGAGGAGGTCAAAAGAAGAAAAGAAAGGTTGAGGAAGGGCCGAACAAACACCATAGATCCAAAAGACTGCAGGCAAAAAGAAATCTGGGGCCGTTGCCCAGGGATCGGAGACCATTCCCACCCTAGGGGAACCGCCAGTAGAACTACACACCGCTCACGATCTTGGTGGCCACCGTCTTAGCTGAGAATACAGGGAAGAATTTTTTTCTACCTCCTCCTCCACCCAGCGAAAAACCAATGGGGAGGTCTATGGACAAATACTGTTAATTCCACAAAGACCGGGGCCACTCCACCGAGAATTATTTTTGACTCCAGGAAGAAATTGAGGCCCTCATTAGCAGGGGGTACCTAGGTCGCTATGTTCGAAGGGACGACTAAGTTCTCAAGACGGAAGAGCACGACTCCCGCGATAAACATAGGGGTCTTAGGAGAAGAAGGAACAAAAGTCACCCCCCTCCTAGGTCAGAGGCGAACAGGGGTGGTGACGAACACAGGATTCATGGCGAGATTAACGTCATCCATGGCGGATTGGGCCTTGGGAATGAGACCCTCTCATCCAAGAATAGGTACGAGCACAAAGCCAAGAGAAAAGTGAGTGAAGACATCTTCGAGGTCAGCACGGTTGACGTTGTGGAGCACAACGTTATTTCATTCAGCGAGGCAAACCTCAAGGATGTTCACGTGCCTCATGACGACGCCCTCATCATCGTGGCCCTCATCCAACACTACAAAATAGGACGGATCCTGGTAGATGTTGGTAGTTCCGCTGATATTATCTTCAAGTGGGCGTTTGATAAAATGAATGTGGACCCCAATGCGATAAAACGGTCGACGGCCCCCTAGTTAGTTTTGGAGGAGATGTTGTGAACACTACCGGGTGGGTCTTACTTCCCGTAACAGTCGGAGCCCATCCACGGACCTTCACTATTTTGACCACATTTCTAATCGTAGACAGGCCGTCACCCTATAACGCAATCATGGGTCGACCCACGGTAGCTGCCCTTAAGGCCGTTTGCTCTCCATACCACCAAGCAATGAAATTACCCATCGAGGGAGGTGTGGGAGTAGTGAGGGCTGACCAAGAATCCTCCCGAGCTTGTGCTCGGAGGGCGTTGGAGAAGAAGAAATAGCAATCAAAGACAGAGCCAGGGCTTGGAGATTCCGAACTCATGGCTCTGGGTTAGGGACCAGTGCCTGTGCCCATCGATGATCCAAGGGAGAAGGAGGTCGGTCCCAGACCTCACGAGGAACTAGAGGAGATTTCCATACACCCAACCATCGAGGAACGAACTGTCAATATCAGTGCTAGTCTCCCATTCGAACATAAGGATGAACTCATCCAACTGCTCCGACGCAATTACGATGTCTTTGCCTGGGCCCATGATGAGCTGCCGGGTATTGATCCGAGCGTGGAGATGCACCGCCTCTATGCTGATCCATACCATCCTCCCGTACGGAAAAAACTACAAAAAATTCATCCGGAGCGCCAGAGGATAATTGAAGTAGAGATGGATAAATTGATCAACTTTGGCGTCGTCGAAAAAGTCAAATTCCTGGACTGGTTGGCGAATGTGGTTCTGGCTCCCAAGGTTGGTAATAAGTGGCACATCTGCATTGATTTCAAAGATCTAAATAAATCCTGCCCGAAAGACTTCTTCCCCTACCCCGGATTGACATCGTCATAGACGCCACAGTAGGGTATGAGCGCCTGAGTTTCCTCGACGCTTATAGAGGGTACAATCAAATCCCAATGTTCCCCCCCCCCCCCCCCGATAAGAGCAAAACATCATTCATCACTGATAAGGGTATATAATATTACAAGGTAATGCCGTTTGGCTTGCGCAACGCCGGAGCCACTTACCAACGACTGGTGAACAAAATGTTCAAGGAGGAGATCGAACGGACGATGGAGGTTTACATTGATGACATGTTAGTCAAGAGCTCGAGGGCCCTCGACCACACCCAACATCTCCACGACTGCTTCGAAAAACTCCAGGCTCACCACATGAAGCTCAACCCGAACAAATGTATTTTTGGGGTTTCTGTGGGAAAGTTCCTGGGGTACATGGTCTCCCAGCCCGGCATCGATGCTAACCCCGATCAAATACATGCAATCCTCGAGATGGCCTCTCCTCAAAATAAGAAGGAGGTGCAGATGCTGACGAGGAGACTCGCTGCACTCAACCGCTTCATATCTAGAGCATCAGAAAAGTGTCTGCCGTTCTTCAAAGTGCTAAGAGGCAACGACAATTTTGGATGGACCGATGAGTGGGAGTCGGCTTTCCAAGCGCTCAAGGGTTATCTATCCTCTGCTCCTTTGCTCAGTACCCCGAATGAGGGAGAGACCCTGTACTTGTATATTGTCGCGTCTACAACGGCGGTGAGTGCTGCTCTGTTAAGGGATGACGTTGGGACCCAACACTTGGTCTTTTACTCTAGCAGGATCCTCTCGGATGCTGAGATGAGGTGTACTTAGTTTGAGAAGCTGACTTATGCTCTACTGGTGGCTTCCCGGAAGCTAAAATAGTATTTCCAAGCCCATGAGATCTTCGTCCTCACGGACCAACTGATAAGGCAAATTTTACATTCACTAGACATCTCAGGACAATTAATGAAGTATAGGCTTGAGCTGGGTCAGTTTCACATCGAATATCGCCCCAAGATGGCCATTAAGGGCCAGGTCCTGGTAGATTTCATCGCTGAGCTCACGTTTCCTAAGGACCCCGAGCCACCCACCACTCACCCGGAAGCGAAGAAGATGGAAGGAGGGGAAGTACCGGGGGCCTCCAGCCCCGGTACCGGTCCAACGACGTGGAAGCTGTTCACCGATGGATCGTCCAATACCAGTGGTTGTGGAGTAGGGATGGTGCTCGTTGCCCCAGGCAATGAAGAAATAGAGTACGCCCTAAGACTGGGGTTCAGAGCAACTAACAACGAGGTGGAGTACGAGGCTCTGTTGGCAGGGCTCTGCCTGGCCAAGGAGTTCAATGTGATGGCGTTGTCCGTCTTTTGCGACTCTCAGCTAGTCGTCAACCAGGTCAACGGGGAATATTTGGCAAAAGATCCCAATATGACTACATATCTTGAAAGGGTCAAAACCCTGATGGAGGAATTTGAAAAAATCAATGTATCCCAAATACCACGGGAGGTGAACCGGCACGCCAATGCCTTGGCAAACCTTGCCTCAGCAATAGCATTAACCCTGAAGCAAAGTGTGCCAATTGAATATCTAGGTGCTCCGAGCACAGCAGTTCTTGACCAGGTGGCTCCGATCAGTAAGCTCAATAACCATCCTACCTGGATGGACCCCATCCTTAGGAATTTGGAAGACGGAACACTCCCCGACGACCGCAACGAAGCAAGAAGGATGTGATACAGGTCGGTCAGATATTGTATTCTGGACGGGGTCCTTTATCGACGTTCCTTCTCTGGACTATACTCATGGTGTCTACGGCCAGAAGAGGCCGACTATGTTATGAGAGAGACCCATGAGGGAATATGTGGCAACCACTTAGGGGGCAGGGCCCTGGCTGGCAAACTCTTTCGCCAAGGGTATTTTTGGCCAAAAATTCTGGAAGACGCGAGTGAGTTCGTGAAAAAATGACAAATTCCAAAGTTTCGGTCCCCACCCTCATCTACCGCCAACGACCATGGTGCCCATAGCGAGCCCGTGGCCCTTTGCTCCGTGAGGAATTGACTTGTTGGGCCCTTTTCCACAGGCCACCGGTCAAAGGAAATTCCTCGTTGTCGCTATCGATTACTTCACCAAGTGGGTGGAAGCCGAACCCTTGGCTCGCATCACCAAGGAGAAAGTCTGGGACTTTGTCTGGAAGTCCATGGTGTGCCGATTCGGAATCCCGAGGGTAATCGTGTCTGACAACGACACTCAGTTTGACAACGATTTGTTTACTTCTTTTTGTTCCGGCCTAGGTATCCGCACACACTTTGCGTCTCCTGGTCATCCGCAAGCTAATGGACAGGTAAAGGTCATGAATAGGATGGTTTTGCACGGTTTAAAGACCAGACTTGACAAAGCCAAAGGGAAGTGGGTGGAAGAACTTTACCCGGTCCTCTGGGCATACCACACCACTTCCTGGACCCCAACTAGAGAGACACCGTTCACAATTACTTTTGGATCCGAATCCGTAATTCTTGCGAAAATTGGATTGCCAACCTTCCGAACGTCGCTTAAGGGACAGGACCAGCTCATGAACGACGCAATGCTGGCCCTTAACCTGGACCTTCTGGAAGAACGACAAGAGAACGCTCGAGTACGCCAGGCAACATACCAGCAGCGGGCAGCTCGATACTATGATAGAAGGGTGTAACCGCGGTATTTTGACGTCGAAGACCTAGTCCTCAGAAAGGTAACCCTAGCGACCAAGGAGCCAAATGCAGGAAAGTTGGCCCCCAGCTAGGAGGGACCTTATCGCGTGATAAGAGTTGCAAGACCAGGTACCTATAAGCTCGAAACTGAGGAGGCGTTTCGCTGCGACACCCGTGGAACGCCGACCATCTCAAACAATACCACTATAGAACTGAGGTCATTTTGTAATCATTTCATCTGTATACCACCAAGTATTAAGTATTTTGATGATAATATAAAGACTTTGTTACTTAAACGCATCTTCTGGTGCACAAAGGTACCTAAGTGACGGACCGAAAGTGTCACGTTGCAACCAGTAGTATGAGAAGTAAGACTACTCCTACTACAGGCTGGGGGCAAGGTGGTCATAACCATGACAATTAGTCACCAAAACGATTCCACAACATGTTTGAAGTTGTAAGCGTTGAACTAAGGTTTGTATGGACTCGGCACAAGTACAGGAAGAAGGGATCATGAAAGTGTAAGGGTCTGCAACCCTATCCCGAGAACATAAGTGGGTTCACGACCACTTGTGCAAGTTGGGGAAAAAGGTCAAAGCAAATGGCCTGCTACATCCTAAAGGAGGGGGAGGCGAGAAGGAATTGGGAACAAATGCTCAAAAAATTGTTGTGTTGTATTCCACAAAAAAAAAAAAAAAGGGCTTACATCGGTGGGGTTCCTACCCGTACACAGTTAAAAAAAAAAAGTACAAGAGGAGTTCAGCAAAATTTAAAATACAAAAAAACTCTTTCTAAGTCTTCAAAAAAGGCCGAGGTGAAGACCTATTCTTCTTCGAAAGCACCTTCGACGCCCACAACGTCGACATTGGCATCTTCATCGCCCTCGGCTTCCTCACCACCAGTTCCTTCAGCACCGGTTTCATGAGTTGGACCCTCGGAAGCCCCCTCGACTGCCCGCTCCACCGCCAACTTGCCTTGCTGGAGAAATTCCATCCCAACACCCGAGCAGTCGAACTCCGGATGATGGCGCTGAAGGAAGCGGTCGTGGCCTTGTGACCGTCATCCATGAATTCATCAACAAGCTCGTACTTTAGATTTTTGAATTCTTCGCCGTATTTATAATCCTCAACGGCTTTCTGCTCTGCCCGACGGATGGCCTTCCCCCTCTACTGCTCTTCTTTCTTGAGTCTCTTCTCCAGCTCCTCAACCCTCTTCTCCAGGGTGACCTTCTACCTCTCAAAGTCGTCCCTATCTTTGGTAATAAGGACGTGCCTAGCTTGTAGGCCCTGATGGGCCTGGGCGGCAAGCTAAAGGTCGTCGGTCAATTGGTTCACCTTTGTCTCGGCAACATTCTTCTCGGACCTCAGCATGGCCTCCTCTATAGCGCTCTCAGAGATCCGGTCAAAAACCACAGACATCCAAAGCATGCACTGCATGAGAACGGGAATTTCATCACACTTAGAAAATTTTAGCCACAAAAAATGAAACGGAAGGTAAATTGTGAGGAAGTATTACCGAGACTTGATCACAGATTGCCTAGCGCATCAAGTTACCGGTGCTCTCCTCCTCCATCAGTTCTTTGTCATTAGGAGGCGTCATGTGATGGAGATAGCCCAGCATCACCTCCGGGCTCTTCAGTAGCGCACGGTTGGCCGGCAGCCCGGTGTTCGCCACCCCGAAAAAAGATCCATTAACTGTCAGCTCGGATGAGGCTCCAGGCACAAACCTCGCTCTCTTCGAGGATTTGTGCTTCTTATGCTTCCCCTCATGAGCCTTTTTCTTTCCCTTGTCGGAACGGTGAGGAGAAGAATCACCACTCAAGGTTTGCATAGATTACCACGATCCTGACTTAGATTAGGGCGTGTCCCGGATAACCACGCCCGGCAGGGCAAGTGAGTGACTCCGGGCTGGCGTCCTGGGAAGCCATGTGGGGTCCTTCTCCACTTTTTTCGCTTCGGCATCTTCCTTGGTCTTCTTCTCAAGAAACTTCTGCATTGTCATTGCCTTGTCCATAGCTACAATATTCAATAAGATTTTTAGAAATTGTTCCGTCCAGGCCGGCAACATCCGGTTCTATACAAGGATATCTACGTGAATTGAGCGTAACACACGTAAAATTACCAAGTATGGACAATTGGCATAGCAGAAAATTCCTTAACGTTCTCCGAATCGAGGAAGAAATCGAGTACGGCTGAGACGTCCGACGGTAAAAACCAGAAGGCTAGAAAGAGCTGAGAGGCGATTAGGGTGTTCACGTCCTTGAAGGCAGTCCTCAAGACCTTGTCTCTCTGCTCAAAAATTTCTCTGCTCGGCTCTAGTCTCTTCTTCTTTAGCGTCTCCTTTGCTGCAGAAAATCATGTAAAGCCAAAAACCAAACACTCCCCTTAAGAGGCCGCAGCCTTACCAACTTTTCTCCATTCCATATGGAGGGGATACCTTCCTTCTTGTTCTAGGCGGGATTGCCAACCGCTCCCTCTGATATAAAAGAACTGAGGCTTCTATCGATGAATGGAAGAGTCCAGGTCCTTCAGGAAAGTTGACCTGGACGAAATATAACACCACCCAGCACCCCGGGTGAGTGGCTTGAGGAAGAACATAGCCCTGAAGAGCTCAATGCTCGGCTCGAGTCCCTCGGCCCGGAAGATGATATATGAAGCCACCAGGGCTTATATACCGTTTGGAGCAATTTGTGACGAACACAAATGGTACTCCTCACAGATGGCCCTGACCCACCAGTGGAGGGAAAAGCGAAGGCCCGCCTCCAACTGTTTCCTTTAGACTGTCATAAATCCAGCTGGTGGTATACAGGCCCGATCGTTGGGCCTAGGAACAAGGATCGTGACCTCCTCCGGGATGAAAAATTCGCTCCGGCAAGAGATGACGAATTCTTCGGTCATGGTTGTTTTGATTTTCCATACCGGACTCGAGGGCGGAACTTTTATAAACAGCTTTTCTGGCCCGGCGTTGTGCATCTCGTTTTCATGAAGTAACTTGGGAATGGAGACGCCGGTATGGATCTCCACCACTGTGACGGTGTCGGGAGGAACCCCGACCCTAGCGTCAAGTGATGTAGATGCCCCACCACTCTCGTCGGCACAACTCCCTACGAATGCACGGTCTTCCAGGCATGACTGGATAGCACCGCTCATTTCGTGGATCCTGGCCATAGCGCTTGAGGAGGCGTCACCCAGAGCAGGACGCTTCTCCACCCTAAATTGAGGAGAGTAGAGGACGACCGATCCGAGGAGTTGGACTCTGAGCCGACAGCAGAGCCAGATATCGAAAAAGAAGAATAAGAAGGGGATCCCGCCATTTTGTGCGAACAAACCAAAAAAAAAAGGGTACCAGTGCCGAGGAGGAAGAATGGGCTCTAGAACTTATGCAAGTGCCAAATGAAAGGTAGGGGCCACCATTTATAAAAGGATGGTGTGCCCAGATAAAATGTCGCAAAGGCCAACGGTTGGGGATGCCTTGGTTTAAACATCGTTGCCACGTGGCACCCATCCAACGATGGTGGCATGGCCTATCACATAATTTAGATTGGGGGGGCACGTGTAGCGCATTTTGCCACATGTGAGGGGGAAGGCTTTCACACTTCCCACCCTCAAAAATTCTAAGGCATGCAAAATGGCCGAGCTCACGACCCTACGGGCTCTCAGCTCGGACAAAATCAAAAGGGGGAAGGCTCTCAAACTCCCCACCCTCAAAAAATCCTAAGGCATGCAAAATGTCCGAGCTCACGACCCTACGGGCTCTCAGCTCGGACACAATCAAAAGGGGAAAGGCTCTCAAACTTCTCACCCTCAAAAAATTCTAAGGCATGCAAAATGGCCGAGCTCACGACCCTACGGGCTCTCAGTTCGGACAAAATCAAAAGGAGGAAGGCTCTCAAACTTCCCACCCTCAAAAATTCTAAGGCATGCCAAATAGCCGAGCTCACGACCCTACGGGCTCTCAGCTCGGACAAAATCAAAAGGTGGAAGGCTCTCAAACTTCCCACCCTCAAAAAATTCTAAGGCATGCAAAATGGCCGAGCTCACGACCCTACGGGCTCTCAGCTCGGACAAAATCAAAAGGGGGAAGGCTCTCAAACTCCCCACCCTCAAAAAATTCCAAGGCATGCAAAATGGCCGAACTCACGACCCTACGGGCTCTCAGCTCGGACAAAATTCAAAGGGGAAAGGCTCTCAAACTTTTCACCCTCAAAAAATTCTAAGGCATGCCAAATTGCCGAACTCACGACCCTACGATCTCTCAGCTCGGACAAAATCAAAATGGGGAAGGCTCTCAAACTTTCCACTCTCAAAAAATCCTAAGTCATGCAAAATGGTCGAGCTCACGACCCTACATGCTCTCAGCTCAGACAAAATCAAAAGGGGGAAGGCTCTCAAACTTTCCACCCTCAAAAAATTCTAAGGCATGCAAAATGGCCGAGCTCGCGACCCTACGGGCTCTCAGCTCGGACAAAATCAAAAAGGGGTAGGCTCTCAAACTCCCCACCCTCAAAAAATTCTAAGGTATGCAAAATGGACGAGCTCACGACCCTACAAGCTCTCAGCTCAGACAAAATCAAAAGGGGGAAGGCTCTCAAACTTCCCACCCTCAAACAATTCTAAGGCATGCCAAATGGCCAAGCTCATGACCCTACGGGCTCTTAGCTCGGACAAAATCCAAAGGGGGAAGGCTCTCAAACTTTCCACCCTCAAAAAATTCTAAGGCATTGACAATAGCCGACCACATGACCTGACGGGCTCTCAGCTCGGCCACTTTCAAAAAAGAGGAGGCTCTCCAACTTTTCACCCTTGAAAAAATTCTAAGACAGTGACAACGGCCGACCTCACGACCTGACGGGCTCTTAGCTCGGACAAAATCCAAATGGGCATCACATTTGGCCGAACTCACGAGCCTACGGGCTCTCAGCTCGGCCACTTTCAAAAGAGGGAAAGCTCTCCAAATTTTCACCCCTGCAGCATTCTACGGCGTGGATAATGGTCGAGCTCACGACCTGACGGTCTCTCAGCTCCTCCAACATTCAACCCATGAACGACTCCAAATTCTCACCTACCACCGTCGCTTCCGTCGTATTGCCGACCTGCCGAACAGAAGAAAATATCATCTCATCAGCCCGGACTATGCTCTTTACCTTCTTTCCTATCGTCGTTTTTTCCCCCAGGGGTCCATGGTGTGCCGTTTTTGCATTTTGTCCCCGATATCCTTCCCTACTAGTACTTGCTTGCTCCTTTAAAATCCCGAGGCCGTCACGTTTCACTCCTGCCCTCGGGACTTGGGGGGCAACTGATATAAGAAAATCTCGTCAGGTACACCACGTGGTCAAAATACGCCTAATTATAGAAGAGCGGTCGGGATGAGAGCTGAAATTCCCTCAGTACCGAGCTTAGATGCCCCCCAGCCAAACTGAGGGTCGTCTCAATGAAGAAATCGGGACCGACAAGCTGAGATCCGACCTGCCGAACTGACTGTCTGAGGCACCCTCTGCTCGCCACCTCAGTGCTCGGAAGTTCGTCGGGCCGTTGTGAGGCTCTAGCCCATGGGCTTCTACTTATGGGCTCAAAAGCCAGCCCAGACATTTAGAGGACTAACCTGTCTGCTCATTGGCTGTCCAGCAGATTATGTTAATTAACCTGAGCTGGCCCCCTAATTTCGCGGCGCTAATCAATCACTGGCGCATATAAATACATCGGGGCACCCACTGCCCAGAGGTACGTGACGACTACTAAACTTAATATATTTTCAGCCCTTCACCCCGGAATACTTACTCTTGCGCCAGAGAGACTTTACTGGGAATAACCCCGATGGGTCTTTGTGCAGGTGCTCGGAGCAGAAGAGTGGAGCTCAACTCGGAGATCGTCACCACCCCTGAACTCAACCAGCTGCAACGCTAACGGCCGTCTTGTGTCCCAAATATCCTCTTGGACCATACTGTTGACCCGCCACCACTTTTTGGCATCAACACTATATTTTTTTTTATTTGCATTTTTTTTTCTTTTTCATCATTTTATTTTCATTTTCAATTTTGTGTAATTGTTTTTCTATTTTTTTGTTTATAAGTTTTATTTCATTTATATATATATATATATATATATATATATATATATATATATATATATATATATATATATACTTCTTTCCTATTGATTTTTTATTTTCAAGTTTTAGTTTTTTTATTTATGTCTTTTGCTTTTGTATTTTTTAATTTAATTATTACACTTTTTATTTCTATGTTATTTATTTTTCTTTTCAAAGTTTCAAAAATCTACAGCTATATCCCAAGACTTGTAATCAAGTGGATATTTAGTTTAGTTTTCTTGTAGAATGTTTAGAGTTCAAACTTCTCCCCTAAAATATGTTAAAAAATAAATAACTAAATCTATGGTCTTTATTTTATTTTTTTATCTTTTGCTCTTTTTGGCTTTTACTTTTTTTTTTTTTTTTTTCTCTTTGGAATTTCTATTTTTTGTTTTTTAAAATTTTCCATTTTTTGTTCTTGAATTTCTCTCTCTCTCTCAATTTAAATTTTATGCTTTTCCAAATTTATTTTCTTTTTAATTTTATTTTCCATCGTTGTCTTTTTTTCAAATCCAAATTAGTGAGGAAAAAGTTAGAAAAAAAAAAAAAAGTAGAATGAAAAGTAGAAAATATGAAATGAAAAACAAAGAAAACTAAAAATTAAAAAAAAAATGAAAGAAACGAATGGAAAAATAGGAAATAAAAAAAAAATAAAGGGGGAAAAAAAGAAAAAAATGAAGGACAGGTTCTTGAAAAAATTTTGAACAAGACACAAATAAAGTTATCTTCTTATATTGCCGTTTATGCGTTAAAAAAAAAAAAAAAAAAAAAAAAAAATGGCTCTTCCCCAAATTAATTTTCTAACTATTTTTTAGTTTTTTTTTTTATATAAGTGGTTTGGCAACGGAATTTTGGAACACTAAAGACAAACTAAATACCTATTAAACAACAAATATTGAGTTATTAAATAACCGTTAGACTATGGCTCTTGAGTTCTTACTTTTATTTTTACAATGTCTTAAATTAATTGTCAAATTTTTATGGGAAAATTACGGTTTACTCCCAAAAAAATAATTATTTACCGTCTGCTCCCCGCCTATTTTCCTTGCACCGATCAATCCCATCCGATAGTTTTTCTTGCACCGGTTAGTCCCCTCGACGGTAAACATAGCACGGAAAACTCCCATTTCAAAAAACGGCGATAAGGAGATTACCGAAAATGCCCTTCCGTGTTTCGCACCAACGACAATTACCTTATTTAGCTTATGAGTTTCCTAATTTTGCAACGGTACATTCATTTGGAAATCAGAACAGGGTGCAGTCGTTAGGTTGTTCAAGATTCCGATTTCAAGATCGAGAATATTCATCGTCGGCGCAGATTGAGCGTTTTGTGATCATCAAACTGACACAGGTAAGAATAAATGCTAGATATGCGGTTCGAATTTGCTGAATTAACGCATCAATTGATTTCTACAGATTCGATCAAATGCATTAAGTTATATATTTTCGTCGGAATTCTTTGTTTTTTTACACACAACGAGCGTAGTTCATAAAGGAATTCATACTTTGATTTGGTATATTCATGTATTTGATTAAATATGCACGCTGAGTTGATGAATCAATATCGATAATGTGTGTTTTGTATGCGAATATGTACGATTTGTATCGATCTAGTTTAGCTGACGCTTTTAACATGTTATATTCAACATCTGAACGAGTTTTCTTTTGTTTTTAGAAAATTAGTATGTGTTTTCTGATGATGACAGTAATGTTACATTCAACATCAGCATGAGTTTTCGTTTTTAGACAAAAAGTATGTATTTTTTTTTTTAGACAATAAGATGTTGAATATAACATGTTAAACCAGAGCCCTTTTTGATCGGACAAAGAGTGTTACATTCAACATGACCACATCTAAATCAATAATTAGATGAGAAACAATAATGTTACGTTCAACATCCACTTAATCATATCATATAGTTGGTTATATTTCACATGAACATAACACAACTAACATTTAATGTGAATGATATTTCACAGAAATGGCATCATCAATTGCATTAATGTGCAAATATGAGAACGTGACAACGGTTTTGAAGATGATAAGCGGCAGCAATTTGGTTGAATTGAGTGAAAAAAATAATAAATAAATTGTCAAATCTATTCATTGCCAACTTTGAGTTGTCATACTCACTCCCGGGACATCCAAAGTGTACGCTTGATGATCAGAATGATTATGAAGAAATGTTTTTGGTGGCTGCCCACATGAACATTGATTTTTTAGAAGTATGTGTCCAAAAAAAGGTGAGTGAAACAAGTGCATCTACTGGTACTTATTCATGTGAAACTTTACCCCCAAACAATTGTGTCAATGGTGACAGCGATGGGGAAATGGATTATATAGGCAGCTATAGTAATATATTACAGTTAAGCAATGACAAATTGCTACTTTCCTCAAGTTGGGCTGATGGTATTCAAGAGGTGGGGTAGAAATTTAGGGGAGGAACAAGTGAATTTCGTATGGCTTTGAAGAAATTTGCTGTAGAAATTGGGTTTAATTTTCTCTATATCAAGAATGATAAAACACGCGTGACAGCTGAATGCTCACTACGGGAGGATAGAAAATGCCCATGGTTCGTGCATGGAAGGGTAAAGAGCAAAAACGATTTTTTTTATATTCGAACTCTTGTAAAAGAACACACATGTAGAGCTGCATTTCGCACTAGTAAGAACAAAAAATTAACTTCAGAAGTTATTTCATCATGTTTGGCTGATGAGGTTCGTTCCAACCCCGAAACTCGCCCAATTTATGTTGTTTACACTTTTAGGAAACAATATGGGTTAGAAATAACATACCGGAATGCATGGATGGGGGTAGAAAAGGCCAGGAATAATGTCTTTGGTGATTACTCGTCATCCTATGATCAATTGAGATGGTACGTTGATAAATGTAAGGAGACAAATCTTGGCAGTCACATTGCATTAGAATACAATTTGGAGACAGGACATTTCATGAAAATATTCATTGCGTTTCAAACGTGCATACATGGGTTTAGGTTCTGTCAGCCAATGTTGTTTCTTGACGGCACATTCCTAACTGGTCATTACAAAGGCAATTTATTAGCGGCAACAGCGAAGGATGTGAATCAATGTACGTTTTTGTAAGTTTTTTGTTTGTTACATGTCAGAATGTTACTTTTAACATGAAAATGATGAGAACATTTGATGTTACATTCAACATCCACTGGTGTTGAATGACAATTGAACAATTAATGTTACATTTTTTAACATCTACAGTATTGAATGTAACATCTTATGGATTTTACTCTGCATACATACATCAATAGAACACTTGATGTTACATTCAACATCCATAAATTGTTGAATGTAACACCTTATGGATTAACAATTTTTTGTTTTTCCGATCATGCAGGGATATTTCCACTTGCATTTGCTATTGTTGATGCAGAGAATGATGATAACTGGGCTTGGTTTTTATTGGAAGTTAGAAAGATTGTTGAGCTAGAGCTTGTTAATAACATTCATCTCTAACCAGCATAACGGAATTTTGGAAGGGGTACGTGAAGTGTTTCCACACTGTCACCATGCTTATTGTTTGCATCATTTGAAGATGAATTCAAGAGCTGCGATGACTGGTACAACTACAGCATTTAAAGATGTAATGGTTCAAAAATTGAATGGTTTGGCATATGCATATTCACCAGAAATGTATAAATTTTTATTTGATCAAATGATTAATGAAGGATGTACAAAGGTGCATAACTTCATTCAAGAATTATCACCACAAAAATTTAGTAATGCTTTTTTTAGAGGCAAGCGATATGGTGAGATGACGTCTAACTTGGCGGAGTACTTCAATTCATGGATAAGTGAATATCGTCATCTACCGGTAATTTTGTTGATTGACAAAATAAGGATACGATGGATGGACTTAATGGCGGAGATGAGAAATTAAGCGAACAAACTACAATCTGAGATCATGCCAAATTGGAAAAATAGGATGTGTGAATTAATGAACGAAGGACGAACATGGAATATTGGTTCTTCAGGAAATGGGGTATTTGAGGTCCATTCTAACCCTTCCGTTCTAGTTGATACTGAAGGACGCACATGCTCATACCGACAATGGCAAATAAAGAAATTCCCATGTGTTCATGCTTTTGCAGCTATATATAAGAGTGAATTACCTACATTTAATTACATAGAGGACTATTTCCGAAGTTGTTTTTACCATGAGACATACTCAAGAGGTATATATGTAATTCCAACAATGGAACGACCAATTTTGGGTGAGAGCGAATCAATGATATTACCTCTGTTGTCAAAGAAACAACCAGGACAGCCGAAGAAAATAAGAATCCCATCTAGAGGAGAGGCAAAAGAAAGACGGTATGGTAGATGTGGGAAAATGGGTAGACACAATAGGAAAACATGTAAGGCACCTCTAAATGAAAAATCATGAGGTGGATCTTGATTTTTTTGTCAATTTTTTTTTTAAATAATAATGTTCTATTTGTCATAATTTTTTTTAAAACAATATTGAATAAAAAAACAGTGCATTTTTTGTTCAGATTATGTTTTGCATCCAACAATCATAGGCTTTTTTGTCATGCATTCAACTTTTTTGTCATAGGCTTCTTTGTGTTATATTTAACACTGTCTATTGAATGTAACACGTCAATAGACACAGTCATTTTGCGTTTCTTTAACGTGTTGAATGTAACATCTTCTGAAACACGCCATTTTTTGTGTCCTACAATTGAACATCTTGCGTAACATCTTATTAGTTCCACGGAAAAATGCCATTTTCCGTGTCTATTAACGTGTTGAATGTAACATCGTCTGAAAAACGTTTTTTCGTGTCTGTTAACGTGTTGAATGTAACATCTTCTTATTTTCACGAAAAAATGTCATTTTTTGTGTCTATTAATGTGTTGAATGTAACACGGCTTGTGCTCATTTTATCTGACTTTTTTAATGTATCACTCATGTTCTACGATACACCATATTATTTCCCTCCAAAATCGCACATTTCGTACCTTCTGCAGAGATATTACGTCAGCCACGTTCTTTTTGAAAAACGTGCCCTCACTCAAATGTCATTTTTGTACCGATTCATTTCATTTCCCAAACTTTTCATCTTCTCGCATACGCAACCAAAAAACACCTTTCTGCTCTGTTCTCTCCCATCGTTCTCATCCTCAAACCAGCGAAAAAATGGTGCACACAAGAAGAAAAATGGTGACTAAGAATCCTAATAGGGTTGATGATCCTGTAAATCTGTTTGATTCAGGTACTATGTTCTTGTCTTATCTTTGATAATGCTCTTTACATGCATACGAAACACATATGTTGAAAAGTGCAATTATGTTAAACGTAACATTCGTTATATATGTAACATTGTTTATTGTTTTTTGAAAAAAATGTGACATCGTAATGATTGTTCAGAAGATGTCCCATTCCTTCATGTAACGCAACAAACGAACTCATCCACTGAATCTGATGAGATCATAGGTAAGTAATTTTCCTTCTTCCATTAACTGTTGATTGGTCTTCCTATCAAATCATCTATAAATGTGTAGTATGTACTTTTAAGCTTGACTGCATTGCATTTGTTTTTTGGTAGTTTCAGAGCCAGAGAAGACTGTGCAACCAATAAAATATCATTCAAATCTATCGTAATTTCATTTGTTAATCAAGTATATTCATCTTCAACGTGAACACTTTCAAATTCTGCGGACAATTCCATTTTGGAACACAATAAATGCTCTACCACGATGGGAGAGTGGAATCAGTTCATTCCACAAAATAGATTCCCTCATCGCCAATATCATTCGCTCGTATGAACCACATAAAAAAGTGTTCAGGCTTGGATCAAAAGTGGTTACATTTACAAGCAATGATGTCCAATTGATTTTTGGATTACCACTAGGGAATGAACAACTCCCTGGTCGTTATGCAAAAAAAATGGGTTCTAAATTCTTAGCAAGGAGGCACTTGTCTAAAAACAGGTTGAGTGTTGTTGAGATAAAGAATGAAATTGTCAAAGCATTGGCCAGTAATAACCATGAAGATGTACAAGATGTTGCTCGTCTACTATGCTTGCATCTCATAGCAACTTGTTTTTTTTCAAACAAGGGTCAAGCTGCTACTGTCTCTGATATCATGAATGTTAAGGATTTAGGAATGATGGTGACTTATAACTGGGCCTCTTTTTTTACATTGTTCTCTAGTGTACATTATTTTTTCCCTTATGTTTTACGTTTCAAATTTAATGATGTGGTGCATTTTTTATTCATTTTTGGTTATGCGAGCACACATATTTGCTCAAAGAAGTTGAAGGGCGGCAATATTCTATTCCATGCTGGGAAAAATGGAACATGATGCAACTTATAGAAGTTGCATCTGGTTTGCAATTGTCCCAATTGTCTGATAATCAGGTATGCATGTTATATGCAAACATGTTCTCTGTTATGTATCATCACCTTGTAGATGTTGAATGTAACGTCAAGAGTTCTATTAATGTCTGTATACAGAGTAAAATCCATAAGATGTTACATTCAACACTGTGGATGTTGAATGTAATATCAATTGGTCACTTGTATTTATATATGTAAATAATAAAATCCTTGAGATGTTACATTCAACACCAATAGATATTGAATGTAACACCAAAATGTTCTCATCATTTTCATGTTGAAAGTAAGATTCTTACATGTATTGTTGTCTAGATTAAGCAAGCTGAAATTAAGGAAACAATCGCTGAAATGCAAATGGGTATTGTGCTTCCAAGTCATACTAATATTGAATCGTCTAGTCGGGATAACAAGCACAAGGGCAAGAAGAAGGTTGATTCGTCAGAATTTCCTTCTTTTGACCTCAAGATTTCGCAAGAGTTCAAAGAAATAAAAAACTTGCTGGTGATTATGATCGTCTGAAGGGGGAACGCAAAGAGTTAAAGAAGAAATATAAAAAAAAAATTGAAGAAAGAGATTGAAATTTTAAAAGCCCAATTGACCAATTCACTGGTTGAAATAGAGGTACACGTTGTTACGTAAACGAAAAAACTTGTTATTGAAAAAATAGTACTCCAGGAACATCTAGAAGAGGCTGTCGTGCATTCTGTTACACAGTCCATTCAGAAAGAGCAAGAATTTGAAGAACAGGTTGTGGAGATTGCAAAGTTTTATAATTCGGCATTAGAAGAGCGCGATTCTGTTATTGCCCAACAAGCATGTGAGATTGCCAAATGTGATCGTGAACCAGTAGTCAAATGTCCAAATCTGCCTGACAAAATGGTTACACGAAGAAGTACACGTCAAAAAACACATACAACTCCCACATCACTTGTAAAAAATGTTAAAAGCCGCATGAGGACACGGAGAACTGGTGAGGAGTCGATCCATGAATATCACATTCTCGGAAAATGATCGAAGAGGCTTATGAAAGCTACTGAGAAGGAAAAGTCAGTGATAACCAATCAGTCAAAGGGCACTACAGTATATCAAGGAGAATCCAGCAAAATGACTGCTTAGTTGGATGAGTCATGCATGTTGCCTTCCCGAGATAGTGTTGTGGCTATGATGTTAATTGAAGACGAATGGAAACTCCTACAGATTATTATACAAATAGAGGGTTATACGTAAGTCTCATTCTTCCATCTTTATTATTTTTCATTTTCATTTATGTCTCGATTGTTATGTGCTGATCCAATGAAAAATATTTTCTTCTTTATACAATTAGAGCATTCGTTTGGGGTAGAGAATGAGCTTTTGCACAGGTCTCCTTTGTTGACATTCTTGATCTACTAAGGGAAAAACAGCTGACAAATTTTGTGAGTTACCCTGTATATTATTTTATTTTTATTTTTTTGTCTAATCTATATGATGTTACATTCAACATCTGTAAATGTTGAGTATAACATGTATTGGCATGATAAAACTCTTATGCATATTCTAAACGTATTGATGCTTATTTAATCAGGTCATCAATGGTGTTATGGAGCTCTTGTGCCTCGAACAAATGAATATGGCAAATGATTTAAAACAGCTTGGCGATATTCTTTCTGATCAATCATTTTTCATAAATAGTACATGTTGGGTGAGTACATTTTGCTTCTTTTCCATTTGACTATTATACATCTACAAAATTTATTCACACATACGTTAAAAATGTTTTCTACAGTCATGGATTCTTGAAGGGGATGAACTCACACTTAACAAATTTTTGAACCCTGACATAATCTGTGCCTTCACATCTGAATGTCGTTATGTTCATTTTCCCATAAACACTGCTGGCCCTACTCCAACAACTGGGCATTGGACCTTAGCTGTGTGCGATAAGCAAGAGTCAACATGGCGTCATTATAATTCTGTTAATCTGAGACGAAGAGGCATACCCTTTTTTCGAAAATGCGAAAAAACTTGTAAGCTTGTATTTTCATAAAATCATTTTTTGTTGCTGTTATAACCAACAATAATTGACGGTTTTTGTCCACCTATAGATTGCATATGTAGATCAACTACTCAGGAAAAATAATGTGGAGCATGAGTGGGCTAATCCTTCAGAAGATAAGATGTTGAATGTTGGTGATGTTCTAGATCAAGGTTCATCAGCGTAAGTACCTCATATATAACTTAATAATTTAAGTCATACATCATTCAATAAAAATAAAAAATAAAAAATAAAAGGAATAGTTGTTTGAATGTTGGTGATGTTGAATTTACAAGGTTGATTATGGAGTATACATCGTCCATGTAATGAAGAAAATCTTTAGGAAGGAGAAAATTCTTACCAATATAGGCTTGCACGGTTTTCGCATGGAACATGCTGCTATCATTCATGACTTCTTAAATGATGCACCAAGAAGATGGACGCTTGACTCATATCACACTCACATAGCAAATGAACCCAAACCTAACTAAAAAATGGACAAATGTTATTGAACTTATAGATTTCCATAATTTGTTTTTTTTGGAAATTGTTTTTTTGAAGTTATTTTCTGTATGTAATCCATTGTATATACACAATGTCATACACATTTGTTGATGTCCTTTTTTATATGTGCTGAATGTGTGCCTATAATTGTTGAATGCAAAAAAGAACGTATAACAGTGTTGAATGTAACACAAAGAAGCCTATGGACAAAAATTATTGAATTAGTGACAAAAAAACCATATGACAGTGTTTAATGTAACACAGTCCGAACAAATTGAATGACAAAAACAAAATAGACAAATAATGGTGTTTTTCAGAAGATGTTACATTCAACACGTTAATAAAAGCAAATTGAATTTTGTGAACACAAGCCGTGTTACATTCAACACGTCAATAGACACAAAAAAATGCGTTTTTCTGTAGAAATAAGAAGATATTACATTCAACACGTTAATAAACACAAAAAAAATGTTGTTTCTTCAGAAGATGTTACATTCAACACATTAAGAAAAGCAAATTGAATTTATGAACACAAGCCGTGTTACATTCAACACGTCAATGTACACAAAAAATGACATTTTTTTTGTGGAAATAAGATGTTACATTCAACACGTCATAGACAAAAAAAATAGTATTCTTCAGAAGATGTTACATTCAATACGTTAATAAAAGCAAATTGACAACGTTAATAGACACAAAAAATGGCATTTTTCGGTGGAAAAAATAAAATGTTACATTCAACACGTTAATAGACAAAAAAAAAATGGTGTTCTTTAGAAGATGTTACATTCAACACATTAAGAAAGTAAATTCAATTTGTGAACACAAGCCATGTTACATTCAACACATTAAGAAAGTAAATTCAATTTGTGAACACAAGCCATGTTACATTCAACACGTCAATGGACACAAAAAATGACATTTTTCTGTGGAAATAAGAAGATGTTACATTCAACACGTTAATAGACAAAAAAATGGTGTTCTTCAGAAGATGTTACATTCAACACGTTAAGAAAAGCAAATTCAATTTGTGAACACAAGCCGTGTTACATTCAACACGTCAATGGATACAAATTGACTTTGTGACAGAAGATGTTACATTCAACATGTAAAGAAACGCAAATTTACTTTGTAGATCTTACAGGTTAGATATTATAGATCATTTTTTAAAAATCAGAACAAAGATTTTTCATTAGCGTTTGGCATGATTAAGTTGCGCGAATTAAGTTGCATCAGAATAAAGATTTTTTATCAGCGTTTTAGCGGAAGGATGAGCGCCTAATTAATGAAGGGTAAAATCGTTCAACGCGGACAAAAGTCCTGATTGGTGCATGAAAAAGCGGCTAGGTTTATTCGGTAATTAATGGCGCTTTTTAGGAGTAATCGGTGCGCGCCCCAATTTTTATTCGCTAATATATTTTTATCATTGTTTTTAAAATAATTTTTTTTATCACATTCAAAGTTTCAAATTTTTTTACTCATTTTAACACCATTTTCAATAAAAATAAATTTTAAATACTACTTAAAATTTCGTAGTACAAAAATTTTAGACCGGAGAGTAGAAAATCACTCAATAAGTCCCTCGAAATCATCCTATACATGTTGGTGGGGAAGAACAAAGTAGGAACAAGAGAATAGAACAAAGGAGCAAGCTTTTGACCTCTACTTGGTCACGCCGGCAGGCCACGTGATGGGTCGACGCCGGGGAATACAGTTGGATCCTTCTGGTCCTACGTATACTGACACGCGCCAGTGAGGAATATTAGGACACGGAAAGGGAATAATGGTGTTGAGAAAGAGAGTACTCTTTCAGCAAGACAAATACTAGGTTTTGAATTGAAGCCTTGAGCCTTGGGCCTTTCTTTCCAACTACTCCCACGCTCTTTATTCCACGCGTTTGATTCCCTTCAAAGAATTTACATAAAATGTTCGTCTCTTTCCTCAGTATTAGGGTCAGTATTAGGGTCTTTCCTTTAATGAAACCTCTCATCAATATAAATACTTGGACGATCCCTTCAAATAATTTTCTTCAGCGTGTCTTATTTTAAAGGTCCTACACCATTTAGTCCTAGAATACAAAAAAAATTATCAAATACTCCCATCACTTTTTTTTTTGCACCAGTAAGTCCTTTTGTCTTTTTATGACCAAAATACCCCTCACATGGATGTTGAATGTAACATCAAAATTATTAATTTTTTTTTTTTTTTTGTTTGTTTTTTTTTTTTTTTTTTTTATTTTTATGCTATTTTTTTCTTACCAAAATACCCTTCATGTGGATGTTGAATGTAACATTCGGTATTGAATGTAACATCAATTGTTTTTTTTTTTTTTTTTTTAATGCTATTTTTTTTTTACCAAAATGCCCCTCATGTAGATGTTAAATGTAACATTTAACACCTGTTAATGTTGAATGTAACATCAACTGTGTTTTTTTTTTTTTTTAATGTTATTTTTTCTGACCAAAATGCCCCTCATGTGGATGTTGAATGTAACATTCAACACCTGTGAATGTTGAATATAACATCAACTGTGTTTTTTTTTTTTAATGTTATTTTTTTCTGACCAAAATGTCCCTAATGTGGATGTTGAATACCTCTCATGTGGATGTTGAATGTAATATCAACTGTTTCTTTTTTTTTAATGTTATTTTTTTTCTAACCAAAATACCCCTCATGTGAATGTTGAATGTAACATTCAACACCTGTGGATGTTGAATGTAACATCAACTGTGTTTTTTTTTTTAATGTTATTTTTTTCTGACTAAAATACCCCTCATGTGGATGTTGAATGCCCTTCATGTAGATGTTGAATGTAACATTCAACACCTGTGGATATTGAATGTAACATCAACTGTTTTTTTTTTTTTAATGTTATTTTTTTCTAACCAAAATACCCCTCATGTGGATGTTGAATGTAACATCCATTATTCTCTTATTTTTGTATGCAGAGTAAAATACATATGATTTTACATTGAACACTTGTAAATGTTGAATATAACATCAATTGTTCTCTTATTTTACATTACGTTTAGTAACGATTTTATCCTAAAATGAAGATTTTTTTTTTTTTGGAATATATAAAAGTGACAAAAAGTGATAAAATTTGGGGTAAAGCTGTAATTTATGGCGGCGGCGACCGGCGGCGGCAGGCGGCGGCGGCTGACAACAATGGTACACCAATTTGACGATCTTCCTTCTTAATGTGAAACTCATGGGAGAGCATTTCGGTAAACTCAATCCTCACCATTTTTTAAAATGGGACTAATTGGTATAAGGAAAAGTGTTGATGGGACTAATTGGTGCAAAAAAAAACGTGTTGACGGGACTAATCGGTGCAAAGAAAATCGATGAGAATAGGTGGTAAATAATTTCTTTTTTTGGGATTAATAGGTAATTTTCCCTATTTTAAAACAAAACATTTTTTTACACCCACATAAATAATACATTGTTTAAAACCTTTATTTAAAAAAATAAAAAAATAAAAAAAATTGCATGGACTCCTACTAATATATACAGTTGAAAAGCAAAATTTCAAAAAATTAAGTGAAATTTGTGTATATAAAAAAAAAAATTAGAATCATAATTGTTTTGATAGTTTTGAACAAGTTTAATTTAATAATCCTCATAATTTTTTTTTTAGGACCCTTGAAAAAGAAAACCAAAATATTATGGTGACCCCTTGTCCGAAAAATAGAACTAAAATTACATTTTTATTGTTCATATTTTTGTCTACTTTAAAATATTTAAAATAAAAAAGAAAAATTTATTATATAATGCTTATAAGATATATAACTAAAAAAATAGACCTCCAACTACAATAATAAAATTTTTAGTTCCCATAGTCATATATTCTTTGGCCATCTTTTTTTTTTTTTTTTTTTTTTTTTTTATTATTATTATTATTATTATTATTATTATTATTTACATACAATGTCATTTTGTAAAAAGACAGTAAGACGTGAATATTCATATTTTTTTATTTTTTATTTTTAAAAATATTTTTATACATTTTAGTACTGATTGTATTATTATGAATGTTCATTATTCTTTATGTGAACAAAATTATGTTTCATTATGTTCCCGGTATAAACATTCACGGAAATTCAAACCGAATAAAAAAATCTAGAAAAAAAAAAAAGATCAATGAAAACAAACACAACGTAAACATTTATGAATATCACCCAAACACCCCTTCCCAGAACATTAAATCAAGACATTGAAAAACCTCTAAGATCAACAAAGACAAAGGCAGTATGAACATTCACCAATCGTAGATAACATATTCACTCGAACACTAAATCAAAACGAATATGAACCCCATGCGAACATTCACAAAAAATAGATCAAGAACATTAAAAAATGTTAAGATCAACGAAAAGATCATTCACTGATCACAAATGACACATTCATTCAAAAACTAAATAAAAAATTTGGCTAAACCTGTGCGAACATTCATGAAAACACAAATCAAGAACATTGAAAGGAACCTTTGATCAATAAAAAGAACATTCTCACATGAATAACACAACATTTCACAAAAATCAACAAAGTCAAAATAGATCTAAACCAGTGCGAACATTCAAAAAAAAAATCGCAAGAACATTCACAAAAAAACAAAATAAAATCATTTTGAACAAATTAAAATATATCACAATTTGTGCTGAACAAAATCAACAAAAACCAAATAAATCATATCTGAAATAATATGAATGTTCACCAAAACAACAATGAATATTTACCAAAAAAATCAATATGAATGTTCGCAAATAAATAAAATAAAATTAACACGGAGCAACAAACGTGAATATGAACATTTACATAAAAAAAATTGACATGAACATTAAAACTTACCAAAAATCAACAAACGACCAACAAATCAAAATGAATGTTTACCAAAACATGAATGTTCACAAGATCTGGAATTTTCCAGAATAGGGAGCTAGAGAGAGAGAGGGAGCAACAAATTTTCCCAAATCTGATATCTAAGATCCAAGATCCGAAAGATGATCGGAGATCTAACGGCGAACGTTAGACGTCACACAAAAAAGAAAATCGAATGATGAACAGGAAATAAAATCGAACAACGAAGAAAATCAAACGGCAAAGATCAGATGGTGATTGTGAACCCTAATACGAACGAATAAACAACAACAAAAAATGGAACGACAAACAACAAAAAAAATCGAACGGTGAATATTAGATGGCGATTGCGAACCCTATTGCGAACGGATGATTGGCAGTGATGATGAATGACAATGACGATAAATGGCAATACGACGGTGACGATGATGAACAGACGAACGACAAATTTAGAGAGGCAGAGTGATACAAATGGAGATGACGATAAATTGCATTGTCGTTTGCTGTGCTGAACCGATGCAAAATCCAGATCTGGTTACTTTGTGATGGTTAAACAGAGAAATAGAACGGTTTGTAGTCGTAAAGGCAAACCATTCATAGCCATTCGCATAAGAGAAACAACGGAGATGGTCGTAGAATTTGGAGATAGGAAGAGAGAGAGAGAGCTAACGTCGAGAGGCGGTGGCGTGGTCGTTGAAGGAAGCATGGCGTGCAGGCGATGCGATATCATTAGGATATAATCAATAGATTGCCCTTCTAAAATCTGACATGAATAATCACTAGAGAAAGAGAGAAATGAAGAGGAGATGAGGCCTTCTATAGCCGCAACGACAAACTATTCACAATCATCCGTTGAATAGAAACGGTATAGATGGTCTCTAAATTGAACAATCGCTAGAGAGAAAGAGTTATGAATGAGAAAATGAAGAGGATAGGAGGTTTGTGTGTGTTTCGGAGAGGAGAGGAGAATGAGAAAGATGAACAATTCGGGTTAAGGGTTATTATATTTATATAGGGATATAATTATCCATTCAAATTGTTTTACAAAAGGTTTAAAAATAACAATTTTCTTAAAAGGTTAGAGGAAAGAGAAAGTTAAAAATGGTGTAAATAATAAAAATGCAATAAAAAATGTGCTTCTAAAATGTACACCAAAATTACTAGACATACATCGTTTTAATGATTTTTTTTTTTAAATATTATAATTATTTCTTCATGTTACCTTATCATTAAGAGTATCATTAATTCAAAAAATCATTTACTAAATACACACCCCCTATTTTGGCCCAGTGAGTTACATGAGAGAAGGGGAGAATAGGGTAGTCATAAAACTTTAAACAATTAATCTTACAACATTTAATTTATTAAATAATCAGTTTATCCTAAATCAATTATTATCTTCATTATGCAGCGGATAAGTGTTTATATTCTAAGTGCACACCCAAACAGAATATGATAAAAATAATAACAAAATAGTACACCAAGATATATCCTGTTCAGCAAACTAGCCTTACCTAATCTAGTCTCCCGAGTTCCACGGATATTCGTAACCACTAAACCTTAATCCTTTTACCAGGTAGGAACCAAACCCTTACAATTTTCCTTTTTCCAAGCTTTTTATCAGGCTAAAGACTAACCTAATTCTATTACATGAAGAATCACCACCTAATCTTTTTACAGGCTAAAGATCAAATATAATAACTCTCACAAGTATCATTTTCACAGGTAAGGATGGAACATTCACAATTCACTCAATTCAATTCAGGAATAATCAAAATTTAGTTCTTTTCAAGAGAAAAGAATAATCAAATCTTTTTATACCTTAGGAAAAAATCAAACCATAATTTTTTTACTGAAAAAGATTGAAACCTAACTACCCTAACTAGACACCGGTCTAACAATGTCTAATTTGTTCAAACTCACAAATACACAAAAGTATGAGGTTTTTTTCCCACAAGGAGCCTCTACCACCTTAAAACAGATATACTCGATTAATGTCCTGAAATTTACTACATGATAGATATAATGTGAGACAAATTAATATATGATTATAAATAAGTGTCTGGCACAAAATAAAGCACGTAATCAGATAAACACACAAAATCGTTTTAAAAAGATTTTTATGCTCTTAAATTTGAAAACATTTTTTTAACGATCTTAACAACAAAACAAATATAATAATATGAAATCACAATAAACAATAATAGCTTGGAAATATCTCACCGGGATAACACCAAAGAATGTAAATAGAATCGCAAGATAGTACAAATCGGTGACGCCAATTCAACAACGCTTTAGCTCAAGAACTTTGACACAAAATCTCTCTCGAATAATCTCAGCAGAATGATAACTCTTAGAAAAGCTTAGGAATTTATAGTTCTTGATATTTTTTATCCAATTTTCTCAGGTCTATTTATATAGAATAAGATAAAGCCTTTCAACGGCTAGTTTTCACTACGATTCTACTATGCCCGTCGGTTGACCCATACACTTGCGGTGAAAGTAGCAGCGTATCTAAGAGCTACCAAGTACCATCTACCCTTGTCGAAGATGGACAAAACAGTCAACGAGGGGGCGACGATCTAGCGAGTCCTCTACCTCCGGATTCTCCTTAGCCAGAAATACCCTCTGTATGGGAGGTGAGGAACACCAAACTTACTTTGGATTCTCCCGTTTGGGGGGGATTTTTCTAATTCTATAGACTTTTGTTGTTCAGTTCTTATACCCCGTAATATAGAGTCCCTGCAGATAGTCGACTCGCATGTGGTAAACGGATTTGCCATTTCCCACTCGGTGTAACAGAGATAGCTTTTCTTTGCTTGCGGTGTGACAAGGAGACAGAGCTCAGGAGGTAGGTCTAGGCTCACATAAGTGAGATAGAGGTGCAAGTGCTCCTTATGCAAGAGGAGCTTCAGAACCTACACGCCTCTAGTGCCAGCGAGGCCCGTCGTTTTTGCGAGTATGAGAAAGATCGCACGAACTTTCAATCAGTCCATTAAGAGTTGCGTCGAATCCACCATGCCTTCCTAGAAGCCCAAGGTAACCTTGGACAGTTAAAGAGAAGGTCTTTACAAGTGGAGGCAGCCCAACCTACCGAGGGTCCGAGAGACAGCTCAGGTCGTAGCTGTGGTTTGGTGAGTGGTGACCCATATGGAGATGGAAAACTTCCCCTATCCCATCAGAGCAGCCGACAAAGGTTTCAACCTTCCCAAATTAATTACTCATAGGGGCAAAGTAATCTTTTGGAAGAGTGTTTGGATCTGAAGAGCATTATTCCGTCACTACACATCGTAGGGGGGTAGGCTCTGTCCTTTAGGGATGACGTATCGTCTAATATAGTTGTACAATTTCCAAAGAATAATTACTTATGTATTTTCAATCTGAATTTGTTAGTTTTTTAGTACATTTATAATTATTTTTATACGTTTTAATATGTTTTTATTCTTTTTGTATTAAAATAGGTAAATGGGGTGAAAAGGTATGAAATCGGAGCGAAAATGATATGATCGAACCAAAGCAGATGAAGTTACGGTGGATAAATGAGCAAGGAGGCAACATTATGAAAGAAGCCCACTGCCTAGGCCTCCAGACCTCCGCCTAGGCTGTGAAGATGCTGAAAACATTTCCAAGTTCACCGCCTACTTCTTCGCCTAGGTGGTCACCAAACTTGCAAAGTCGGTACAGGTGTTGTAACTGTAAGGCTATTTTTGACTACGATGCAATCCGATTTTGGAAACACTCAAAACATATAAGTTATAGATCTTTTTCTTAGATTTCTATATATTTTTGAATCACCTCAATTGCAGTTCAGATGAAGACGTTACAGTCAAAATAAAATGCAAACCTGCAGTAACTTCACCTAGGCGAAAATCCGATAGAAAGTTAACCGACCTAACTTCGCCTAGGCGAAAACCTCTACGCAGAATAGATATTTTGTAGATATGTTTTTGCCTATTTAAACCCTTCTCTCCTCCTCTCTTCCTTCTTTTTGAGCTCCTAAGGCCTTAGGCCATATTTTAGGGTTAGGATAAGAGATTTTTTAGGGAGAGCTCTCAACCCGAGGTGGAGGATCAACAAGGAAGCGATCGATCGACGTTTCTAGCGGTAAATCTTCGGATATAGGCTAAGTCGCTCTTTTTTTTTCTCTTTATTTTCTTTATTTTGGTAGTTATTGAGCATGTTTTGCTCGTTTTACATTGTATACACAGTTAGGGCCATGAGTTAAACATGGATTGTAATAGGGATTAACGTATTATTTATGAAAATATTGTTTTGGTTGAATTTGTGTTTCGTTTATATTCCTTATAATTTCGATTGTGTTGCCGTGTTTTCTATGATTTTATGCTAGTTTAGATATATTGAGAATACGGGGTTTGACACTCGGGAGATGTAACCCAGGATTCGGACTAGGGTTAACACAACACGACAATCTAACGACCCAGGAGAGCGTTAGAAAGTGTGCAATCGATGACGTTGGGGCAAGACTCACGTGACCTAGAGTCGTTAAGATGTTGAGGGGGATTTCGGCATTGACACGAAGTCACGTATTCCCCCGCCTTACACTCGGAAGAGGTGGCGAGGAAGTTTACAAATCGAGATTGTTGGATATACCGAACACCGTTAATTTTAACTAAAACGAAATCAAACATATTTAAATAAATAAAGTTAATACCTAGGCAATCTACTCCCCTAAACAATCTCAAATTAGTATTTGTAGTATAGTTAACTCAATTAGTATTTTAGTTTAGTATTAGTATTAAATTAAAATCTATTTTTGTCGCCTAGATAAAGCCAGGTTATGATAATCGCGATATTCGATAGTAACAACACCAATCCCTGTGGATACGATACTCGACCGAAAGGTTCACTATACTAAAACTTAATCCGTACACTTGCGGTGAAGGTGACAGCGCTTATTTAGCGGCCACCAAGTTTTTGGCGTCGTTGCTGAGGATTGGAAGGAATGTTACTTTTGATATTGGGAGTAAATAACTTGATTTTAATCTTATGCATTTTTGTATATAATTTTCGTTTGTAGTTTTATTTTTTGTTTCCGGCAGGATGCTTGAAGATAGTAGATCGACAGGTGCTCTTGTGGTTCGATCATTGAATATCTCGCCAATCTTGAGGGCATGTGTAGAGCTGATGACATTAAACCAAGCGCTTCTTGGGAGGTAACCCAGGGTCACAAATAAGTTAGATATATCTCTGTCAATTTGAGTCGGAAGCGAGATCCTCTCGCCTCCCAGGTATGTGTTCTAAACCTCCGTCTTCAATATCATGCTATATACTGTCATTGGGATCGCTGACGGCTCATTTTGGACATCACTTGTGTTGAGTTGGTGGTGATGTGTAGTATGTGTATATGTTATTAGCATGTTTTACTGTTTTTATCATGTGCATGCTTGTTTAGGATTAGTTTGTTAGTTTAGATGTTATTTTGTGCCACGTTTTGACGTCATCTAGGCCTATACCCGATGATGACTCTGTCCCCTGATTGTTTTGAGATCGAGCGTAAAGCTCATTCATATGTGTTTTGTGTACTTGACGTATCGTCTTAGTAAAAGTTATTGTGGATCATAAATGCATGAGCACGTAAACTCAGTATAGCACTATCTAATTGATTTGAAACCGATTATCATTCATTCAATTTTATGACAATAGGGATTCTAGAACTTGATTTGGGGGAAATTCGAGGCGAAATCCTAGGCGAGGTTGTTTAGGAGATATGATTTAGGCATTCATTTGATTGCTTAATCCTTTTAAGCTTACCTTGATGAATCATTACCCTTCGTTACTCTATCGAAGCCTAAAAACCGTTTCAATTCTGAATACTTAACAAATACCATAGCCGATTGAACTTTTTCCAAACCTACATTGCTAAACTGAAGGCACAATTTGAGTGAATCAAGTTCGCATTTCGCTACTTGATGTGAGCGGTTGGGTTTAGGCCGAAATTCTAATTAGTTTAGTATTCGAGTACTCTCTTGTCGTTTGTCATTCATATTATTTGCATATTCCTAAGGTTATAAGAATTCGAATACATTTTGGGGTGTGTTATTTAATCATTTTTGCACACTCTTAAAATTGTAGAAATTCGAATGAGTTTGGGGGTATGTTAAAAAAATAGTTTCTTTTTGACATGACAAGTGAGTACGACGTTCTTAAATGTTTGTTCAGTGTTGTTTCTAATTAAACTATGGGGTTTCGAGTGTGAGAGTGCCAAGCGATGTGCCTCAGGTAACATTAAGTTAATAACGTTAACCTATTTTCTATTCCAAAATACCCTTGGCCATTATTTCAAAATCGAACCAAGTCCTACTGATCTTCATGAACCTTTGAACCTACATTAGTAGAGAATAGATCCCAGGTTAGGCATATGAATTCCCCATACCTTAAAGGTTTTAGTCATGATCTTTATTTAGGGATAATCTCATCTAATCAATGGATAGTAGTATATTTGAGTTTAATCGCACACACTTAAACAGGATCTAGAATAGCGCTTACTATTTTTGAACGTTGAAATTATAGAATACCACATAGTGTGATTTATGCTTGAACTTGATACAATTGGGGGCCGATGAGGGAAAAATCTTTCGGCCGGTAGATGATAATCAAAACTTACACATTTTTGTTTTTAATGTTTTTCATTTGTAGTGTTTAATTTCGTAATTAGTTGTATACTTTCTCGTATTGTGTGGATGTTTTGTTCGAGAACTAGCAAAATTCTGAATTTAGGGTTATTTGATAGGTGTAAGTTACCGATGTATTTCCAATCCAAATTTGTTAGTTTTCGAGTACGTTTATAGTTATTTTTATATGTTTTAATATGTTTTTATTCTTTTTGTATTAAAATAGGTGTGTGGGGTGAAAAGATATGAAATCGGAGCGAAGACGATGTGATCGAACCAAAGCAGGTGAAGTTACGGTGGATAAATGAGTAAGGAGGCAACATTGTGAAAGAAGCCCACCACCTAGGCGTCCATACCTCCGCCTAGGCTGTGAAGATGCTAAGAATATTTTCAAGTCCACCGCCTACTTCTTCGCCTAGGCGGTCACCAAACCTGCAAAGTCGGTACAGGTGTTGTAACTTTAAGGCTATTTTGGATTATGATGCAATCTGATTTGGAAACTCAAAACATAAACGTTGTATATCTTTTTCTTAACTTTCCATAGGTTTTTGAATCACCTCAATCGGAGTTCGGATGAAGAAGTTACAGTCAAAACAAAATGCAAACCTACAGTAACTTCGCCTAGGAGAAAATTCAGCAGAAAGTTAACCAACCTAACTTTGCCTAGGCGAAAATCTCTACGCAGAATCGATATTTTGTAGATATTTTTTGGCCTATTTAAACCCTTCTCTCCTCCTCTCTTCCTTCTTTTTGAGCTCCTAAGGCCTTAGGCCATATTTTAGGGTTAGGATAAGGAATTTTTTAGGGAGAGCTCTCAACCCGAGGTGGAGGATCAACGAGGAAGCGATCGATCGACGTTTCTAGCGATAAATCTTCGGATATAGGCTAAGTTGCTCGTTTTTTTTCTTTTTGTTTTCTTCATTTTGGTAGTTGTTGAGCATGTTTAGCTCGTTTTACATTGTATACACGGTTAGAGCCATGAGTTAAACATGGATTGTAATAGAGATTAACGTATTATTTATGAAAATATAGTTTTGATTGAATTTGTGTTTCGTTTATGGTTGTTCCTTATAGTTTCGATTGTGTTACCGTGTTTTCTATGATTTTATGCTAGTTTAGATATATTGAGAATACGGGATTTGACACTCGGGAGAAGTAATCCCGAATTCGGACTAGAGTTAACACAACACGACAATCTAACGACCCGGGAAGGCATTAGAAAGTGTGCAATCGATGACGTTGGGGCGAGATTCACATGACCTAGAGTCGTTAAGACATTGAGGGGGATTTCGGCATTGACACGAAGTCATGTATTCCCCCGTCTTACACTCGAAAGAGGTGGCGAAAGAGTTTACGAACCGAGATTGTTGGATATGCCGAACGCTGTTAATGTTAACTAAAACGAAATCAAACGCATTTAAGTAAATAAAGTTAATACCTAGGCAAGCTACTCCCCTAAACAATCTCTTAGTATTTATTGTATAGTTAACTTAATTAGTATTTTAGTTTAGTATTAGTATTAAATTAAATTCTATTTTTGTCGCCTAGATAAAGTCAGGTTATGATAATTGCGATATTCGATAGTAACAACACCAATCCATATAGATATGATATCCGACTGAAATGTCTATTATACTAAAATTTGATTCATACACTTGCGATAAAAGCGACAGCGTTTATTTAGCGGCCACCAATCCTATTGTGATTTTTTTAGCATGTTAATTGTGATGGTTTACTTATATGCATCGTTGTTTCATACCAACCGATGGGAAGTTTGAGCGGGAAACATCTGACACGGTGCACATCTTTCTATAAATCGTAAAGATGTTTTAGGCTTATTCCCTACCTCTAAACCTATCATCTAGCGACCTTTTACTTCTTTTCTCTTCTTTTTTTGAAAATGCCTGGAGTTAGTCTGTACGTCGTCAAGGAGACATGTCGCCTCTTAACCCTCCAGAGATTCAGGGTAGATGAGGCTTTCAACGCCATTTGCTTTCTTGCTACCTCAGCTGAGGGGATAGCCCACATGGGCACCCTACAATTAATGGTCCCTATTATGAATGACCCAATTCTTCCACCAGTCTGTCAAGAAGTTGGGTTTGGAGCGATAGTTGGTGGCTATTTATATGCAGACCTCCGACTAGAAGGTTCGTCTCCTTGCGAAGATACGCGACTTAGATAGTCGATTGGAGGATATGGACCAGGAGCTTCGCTTGCAAGCTCTCTACTACTAGAGAAGGGATGAGATACCATAGATAGAAAGGAAAGATACATCAGAGCTGAATTGGGAAGGTCTGGCGAGCTGCATTGTCAAGATCGAAAATACGATGAGGCAAGCTCCCTTCTTCTTGGGCTGCCCGTCTTCTCCAAGAAAACCTCGACTCCCCACTCCCCTTACTAGCGATACTGTGGGACCTTCTCGGGGGGCCCGCCCATCCTCCTCCAGGGAGAGGTCTTCTAAGGTGAGCTCGAAGGACAAAAGGGAGGGAAAGAGGCCTCACGGTCATTGAGTCCAAAGATGGAAGTCTGGAGGAATAGAATGAGGAAGAGAGATGGGAGAAGAGGGAGAATTGACTCCTGGCTGTATTTTTTCTTTTTTTTCTTCTTTTTTGATGTACCCATCTTTTCTTATGGTAATGAATTTTTTTGCTTCTGTCTATTGCCTGCTTCTGTATAGTGTTTTCTTCCCCGGTGATTACTTTTTGCAAAAAACAAAATTACCAATATTTTTATGTGCTTCGCGTATCTTCCATTGTCGTGTATATCGCCAGCTCCCCTACCCCCAGATATTGCTGGAGTTATTTTGGCACGCTTGAAGGGCTTAATCATAGCCCGATTTGCATTTGCATTTCTGGCAGTACCTTTTCAGTGAGGCTTCATAGACACGTCATCTTAGTAGTCATGCGTGCTTAGCACGTCTTTCATTTCACCTGGGACGCCTACATAAATATTGGATGGGGTAACCCATGGAGACTCATATATTGTTCCTAGGGTCTCCTTTCTTTGCGCATAACTTTTAATATTTTCTCTTGCTTACCTCTTGTTACATTCATGGCTTCGTCAGCGAAGCATGCACCATCTAGTAAGGTTGTTATGGCCAACGCTGATATGGACCTCAAACCCCCTAAAAGAGAATGGAATACTTATCCATCCCTGGTTCGCGACCAAGTGTGGGCTTCAATTCCCATTACCACACATCATGCGTTCGATTTTCTCAAATGGCGCCAGTTGATGTTACCTAGAAATGGCAACACAATAAATTTATAGTTTTGTCCCTATCAACTTCCGTTTCTTACTTTTAAAGGTCCTTGCACAAATTCGTAACACAGAGAAGGAGTGGATCTTGTTATGACTCATCCTCCACCACTGAGCACTGCGCTTGATCCTACCCACAGGCCCAGTCCCCAAGTAGGTCCTTGGATTTTGGCACCCACGAGCCAACTTAAATGCGTTGCTCTTTTTCCTCAGGAGTTTGAGTCCACTGATGGTGGTGGGTCCGAGCCTAGGAGTTTTGGGTGCAACCCAAGCCCTTTTTTGCAAGTTCCATTGTGTTTTTCACTAGGTGTCCCATAACCAAATCCACCACCATCGAAGACCAATCACTATCACCTTCCTTTTGCCAGAGATTGTTGGCACCATGATGAGTTTTTCAGGTGGCGTTTGGTAACCGTTTCTGTTTCCATTCCAGCAGTGGGATGAGAATGAGATGGGATGGGATAGAAATTTTGTTTTCTTTTTTGGAGTAGAATTGCATTTGATAATGATAATTTTTTTTTTTGTTTTAGGAAGGGAATTGTGTTTGGTAACGATTTTATCCTAAATTTTTTTTTTTTTTTTTTTTTTCTCTCTTTTCAGTTTTGGCCTGACGGCGGTGGCGCCGTCGCCAGCCGGCCGGCGGTGCTCCGGCGCCGTCGCCAGCCGCCGGCGGTGCTCCGGCGACGCCCGCCGGCGCTCCAGCAACGGCCGCCGACGGTTCTCCGGCGTCGGAGACGGCGGTGGCGCCGTCGCCGGCGACTGCCGGAAGTGGCCGGAAAAAATCCGGCCGGAACGGTGACCGGCGACGGTCGCCGGAGATGACCAGCCGGCGGCGGGCGGTGGTCGGCCGGTAGGTGAATAATGACCATGGATTTTGGGAATAGAATGGGAATAATGAGAAACAACTTTTTTTTTGTTTCTCATTTCTTAAGAAAAAAGTGGGCACAATTCTCAAATGAGAATGAAATGGAAACGGAAACAAAAATTACCAAACGCTATTCCCAAACAGAATTCCCAAAAATCTGGGAATGGAATGGGATGGAAATAGTTACCAAACGGGGCCTCAGTTGCCATTGTTTTTCTTTAGAATGAGAAAGTTTAGCATTACAAATATGCATTAGGAATTTTGGCAACAATGATGGATAAGGGTGTTACCCCTAGTATTATAGTCATAAACAGAGAATTGGCATTGATGAATGCTATAGAAGATGTTTTTTCGACTGCAAAACATTTACTATCGGTAGAATGGTAGCAAAAATGGTCTCGCAAACTGTAGGATGTTGTTCGGAATAGGTGATCAATGGGAGAAGTTCAATTATGCATGGAGTTTTCCTTTGTTATCAAAAGACGAGAATGAGTACTTGCAACATCTACATATTTTGCAGGCCACTTATTCAGGGTATTGGGATGAAGTGTCCTATGTGCTAGACATTGATTAACTCCATATAAAGAGACATTTGTAGTTGGGTAGACTGATCAAGTAATGCGCTTTGGTAATTTGACTACAAATAGGGCAAAAAATTTACATGCAAATCTAAAACATCAGTTGGGATCTAGTCAAGGGAAATTCGAGTCATGTTTGTCTATTATTCATGCTTTGTTGAAGTTGCAACTTATTGATGTGAAGGCATCATTTAAGTGAAGTTCGATGATAATAGACTTTTGTCCTACAAATTTTTGACAATTGAGAGGATTTGTGGCGAACAATGCATTAGATATTATATTGGTACAATACAAGCACACAAATACACTAGGGATTGATGTGTATGCTTGTGGGGTGTATTGTTCGACAAACCCATGACTTACCATGTGCTCACAAGATTGGCTAAATACAAGAAGGACTTTAGACCTATCCCTTTAGAGAGTGATGATGTGCATTGGAAAAAATTGTCAATATAACACTGTTAATCCTAAAAGATTCAAGTCTTGTTTTGATGATATTGATTAGCTAATTAACTTGAATGTTTGTCTGGATGAATATCATGTTTGAGAAGTGAAGTAAATATAAAAATATTATTAACCAGATTTACGTTGGACTAAGAAGATGATATGTTAAATATGATGCATTGAAAGAGAAATAAATAATCAAGATGATGCAAGATAAATGGCATGGTGAATGAATTTTTCAAGACAAAGTACTTTATGTGTTTCTACAGTAAATTATCGTGGTTAAATTCATTTCAACACGACCAGATTCACACACTAGACTTGAATATGTAATAATTACTTTATTTGTATATGATTATGTGATTAAAATGATTAAACTATTGATTAAATAAGTTTAGATCATTTCCTTGCATGACTTAGGGATATAAATGTTCAAATTAGTCAACCCATTCACCAATTCACCTGGTCTTAACAAAATTTTAAAATTTAAAGAATTAGTTTCAATGAGTTGATTGAATAAGTGATCTAATTGAGTGGTTGATGTATGAACCAGAAGATTTAAAAATAAAAAAAAAAGGATCAAACTGTCAACTAATCTGGTAATCCAATCGATTGGTTGATACAGGTTCCCATGAATTTAGTAAAGAAGGATAATTTAGTCGACTGATCTGCTAAAGTAACTAACTAGTTGAATCAGATTCCTAAAGTTTTTGAAAAAGTAGTTGACTCAGTCGACTGCTTTGCTAAAATAGTCAACTGGCTGGATCATGTTCCAGGACATTTGGTAGAATACTCAATTCAGTTGGCTGAATTGAGAAAACAGTCAACTATTTTGCTTTGAATTTTCAAAAATTTTAACGTTTTCTAAACATTTTTTGTATCGTTTTTAATGATAAATATTTCTAAAATAGTTTTTAATATTCTAAAATAATATTATTTTATTATAAATAGTTTTAAAATATTTTTCATGAGAAATATTTTAGAAAATGGAGTTGTACCAAAATTCCATAGTGGTTCTTAAGGTTATTAATTATTGATTTGTTTGGTAAAAACCTACTTAACTTATGGTTTTGGTCAGTCAAGTGAATTTATCTATGAATTGAATTTGGAAATTATTGAATTTGGTGGAGAAAAGGAAGGGTCAAAGAGGTTAGGATTTTAGGGCTAAAATCTAGGACTATCTAGTCTAAAACTAGCCACTAGAAGGGTTCAGATTTTTGGCTTATATTAGCTGCATTTTTCATTTCAAAATTAAGAACCTAAGAGTTCATTGTTCGTATTTTAAAAGTGGAAAAAAAATATATTCAAAATATTCGAAGAGGGAAAATAAGAGGTCTTGAATTCAGAGAAAATTGTTAGATTTCTTAAGTCAAACCTGAGTTAGTTTTTCCATGAGAAAAACTTTTGATTCTTGAAGTGGATATGAGATACTAGAATAGTTTGCTTTTATTCATACATTCTACTTGATATCCGGTGAGATTGTTCTTTAAATGTTACTTTCTCTATGTGAATTACCTATTGATCAATTCTGTGAAATACTTGAATATATTATTTGATTAGATCGACAAATCTAATTTGAACTTTGGTTCTAAAATCATTTTTTGAAAAACTTGTAGATTTTTATCTTCAAAATTATTTTTCTAACGAGTTAAATGATTTTAATTGTCTAGGCTATCTGATTCCGTGCTACATTGTGTTAAATGCAGATATACGTAGCATAATTTTTAAATTGATTATCTTGTAATTGTGTTGACTTCTATTGTACTTTGAGTCGGGCTGAATTGTGAATTTGATATTTATAAATATTGGTAAAAGCTTTGTACATTTTTATTTTTTTTTGTATATTATAAGGTTGTAACTCAAAATTAAACGTACCAGGTCTAAGTGAGAGAGTATTTGGGTATAAATGGAATTTACTCAAACGGAATTTTGAAGGTTTGATTCTCATCTGAGAAGAGGATCAGAATTAGTGGGTTAATTCCCTCCGAGATCTTAAGAGAGTAGACGTAGACAAGTGTAACTTGTCGAACTATTATGAAATCTTTGTGTCAATTCTTATTTGTTTGTGTGTGCATGGTTAAAAAGCTTTCGTAGTAACCTTAAATCAGATAAATTTGAATAGGTTTTAATTAATCGGATTAAATTTTTAAAACTATTTAATTCAATCCCCTCTTGGTAGACCTTTGGGCCAACATTTGGTGCTAGAGCTAAACTAGCATAATTGGTCTAACAACCTAGTTAATAGATCACTACGACACACAACTCACGTGATGATCTTTTATATGTATCTGCTATTGATTGTGATTGATCTTCATATGATAATTTTTACAATGATTCTTGTAGTATTAGAGACAATGATAATGAAGATGGTGATGATGATGTCCACATTGCTACATAAAAATTATTTGTTTTCACACATCATTTTTCTAAAGAAAACCTTCATTTACAAAGAAATTTTGTTTTTTTTTTAAAAAAAAAAAAGAATTTCAAAAATTTGTAATACCACTAGGTATGAAAAATTAGTATGAAAAAAGTAAAAATATTTTCTTTTAAAGAATTTATATCATTTTTATTTTCTCGACAATCTATTTATACTTGAGGAAGGAAAATGAGATTTTAAAATTGAACTTGATACTTCAAAAATTGAACATGAAAAAGTGATTTTGAAATTCAAATCGATTGAAAATGAATATAGAGTTTGAAAATTGATTTTGATATGGTCTCTACTCATAGGCCAGATATTGAAATAAATATTGAATTACTTGATAAAAATCTTGAAAAATCAAAATTTAACCTCAAGACAATATTGAGTAAACCTAGGTTAGTTCACTCGTCTTTCAAAACAAACCATAGAAGTGGATATACTTCATTGTCTCATTGTTCATCACAAGCTTATGATTATAAACGATACATGTTGTACTTCTCAAGATATTCATTGTGGTTATTTATTTAATGACCAGACAAAATTGAGATATAATTATTTCAACAGAGTTGGTCATTTTAAAGTGTCTTGGACGTTCGAAATGCTAAATATGTTTCTAACAAAAATGAATCCAAAATGAGATGGATATCAAAGAACAACATACAAAAATCTTGTGTAATGTTACATACCGAAAGTACTGGCAAAAAAAATAAAAAAATAAAGATCTACAAAAGCCAAAGTGGTAAATCACCAAGAAAGCGACACTTGCAAAGAAAACTCTCATCAATTAAAATTACAGCAATGGCTTGGAGGATACAGACAAGCTAAGCAAAGATACATATCCAATCCTATCAACGGTGTGAATGAAAAAAAAAAAAAAAAAAAAAAAAGGTTATCTCCAAACACATCAAAGGTACTCCAAACCCTTCACAATTTAAATTCATTATTTTTTTTTTAAAATGGTAGATGTCTGACTTGTTAATTAGGTAAGTCAGTAGAGGTTTCTAAGACCTGTGCTAGATTTATATTCATTTGTTGATTTAGAAACGTAACATAGTAATTCTGAGAATCACATTTGTTTAATTGTCCTAACATGTTTGTATGTGATGTAATCATATAATGCAATATGAGTTTCGGTAATATTTATATATTCAATTATATAATCGTTGACCCTTATCTACTTGATGGGGTTTTTTTTCTTTTTGTGTGAAACATGTTGCGTGTTATATAAAATGATTAATATTGAATTGCCCATCATGTGCTTACTGGTATATATTTTATAGATCTTATGATAAAATGATTCAAGTTCGTGTTAGTATATACCTTATATGTAGTTACTCCCATTCATCCTTCATGAAAATTGAATTCACTAGTATGCTTTTAGTACACGAGAAAATACATTAATTATAGTGTAATATTGATATTTGATGCCCGTTGCATGTTCATATTAGCAAAAACTATCTGTATAGTGTTTTTTATATTCATGCAGTATATCTCTCATACAAATGTGTCTTTTAAGTAGATTATCTTAAGAGTGTATCTTGATCCAATTGACATATTTATCTCTATCTTATTTGACATATTGAGATCTTTCAAAAGGTAAAATGTTCATCATTTTTGTATTCTTAAATGATGCATTTATGGAAACCTGATTTGACAAATATGTTTGTCATCGTTAAGTAACTCATATGTGTTGATATGAATTTTGATTATATGGATTCATTTAATCAACTTGATATTACTATAGTTAATATATGAAATAATCTTAATTGATATGTGAACATGATGTCCTCTTTTCAATCCTTGCATAGAATTTGTACCTCATTTTGATTTAAGGATCTTAAAAATTCTAAGTGATCCGAAAAATAGTGCATAACTTGGATTTGATTAGTAATCAAAATGTGTTTCAATAATTAATTTTCATGATCACTAATCCATGAATATATCCTTGAATTGTTCTAATTATTTTCTCGTCATACTTATCCTCTTTCTTAGCAACACCATTAATAAAATGAACATAAGGACCATTTTTAATAGCTAACCATGCATCATAGTTAGTAGCCTGTAAGAAAGCAGACATTCTGGCCTTCCAGAAAACATAATTATCTATTGTAAACAATGGAGGACAGTGCATAGATTGCCCTTCAGCTAGTGCATTCATGTGATGTGCCATGTGATTATGTTAGCTGCGATATGAAGCCTATTGAGCTAAGTCAGTTATGGTAGCAATTATTGGCTTACAAATCTACCCAAGAGGAGGGTGAAATAGATAATTTAAAATTTTTAATAAATAATTTGACAACAAATCAAATCACCAATTTCCCGATCCGATTGTTATCTTAAATTAAAGCAAAAATGTGCTTATCTAATTGCACAATCAAATAGATAGTAATAAATAAACTGAACATACATATTTTTTCTAGTTCGATAAGTTACTTTTACCTACGTCCAGTCCCATGTGCTCTCACAGGGATTTCGCAATCCACTAAACCCAATCGCTTTCTCAGGTAGAAACCAAACATTTACAACTTCCTTTTACTAGGCACAAGAATAACCTAGTGCTTTTACAGGCTTAGAATCAAAGCTATATTTTTCCTAGACTAAAGTCAAACCCTATTTTTTTTCATAAGCTAAAAACTAACCCTATCATTTTCACAGGCCAAAGACTAACTATATCTTTTTTCTAGGATGAAGATTAACCCCTAATTAGACAACATCCGTTTAGGCCTAATCCATCCTCACTTAGACCAATAACGTTTAGGTCTAAACTACAACTTACAAATACAAAACATAATTCAGTTTCTTCTCACAGTAGCTTCTGTCACCTCAAATAAAAAATACTCAATTAATGACCCAATACTATGTGATAGAAATATGTGTAAGAATTAAAATGTTATTATAAATAATTAGAGAACATAGATTATAGAAATCATATTTTCGGTAAAAACAAGTTCATTTCACAATATTTTCAAGATATTCAGAGATGAAATCGATTTTTTAATGAAAAATACCACTGGCTCATTCCATAGATATTACTAAAGCAAAGCACAATTAATTTGAGAAATTAAACAAGAAAAATCTCACTGGAATTTATTTAGGAAGATCAACGTAAGACTCAAACCCGATATAGCTAACTCAACACTTTCTTCAATCAAGAATATTTCGCAAAACTTTTCTATCAAAAATATTTCAAAATATGACATAATCTCTCTTTTAAAAACTCTAAAATATAAATTTTATTCTTGATGATGTTCTTGATTAATTTAAATAATATTCGCAGTCCATATATATAGATTTTAAACAATATTTATAACGGCTATTTTTGAAAGATATGCCCAAAATAACACATATAGACCACATATATAAAATCCATTTAAACAAATAATCTTTGACTCAGAAACAAACTTTCAAAACTCCTGATTTAATACCAAAAATATTTTGATTTAAATAACTTAAAGATAGATTGGTTAACTGTTTGACCTCCAACGGCTAGATTTCTAGCCATTGAACCCTAGGCGATCGACTAGTCCCTTAAATAGTTATAACCTGAGTCATTCGTTTATCCAGGAGGTCGTCCATTCACCCAGAAACCCAAAAATCAACATCTTGAATCAGGCGGTCGACCGCTTCTTTTGTCAGTCGCCCGTTCAAGCCGAAAAAAACATATTTTCTTAATTTTTCAGATATTATCTTGATTAAACTTTTAGTAAGAACATTTTGACACTTACATTTATCATTTCATACCATATTTCAAATATTTCAACTTAAATTTAGAGCTCGTGCATGATTTTAATCGGGTTGCATTAAGAGCATAAGAAAAATTATGGTGCTTTACCTAGAAGTACAAAAAATATTTTTGCTAAAATATATATATATATTTATTGCAACTGTTGGCCCAAAGATTTACCCCAAAGGAGGGGTGAAATGGATAGTGACAAAAAATTTAAACAATTAATCCAAATACAAGTTATCAATTTTTCTAATTGATTATTATCTTGTTAAGTAACGGAAATATGCTTAAATAAGTGCACACCCAAATAACATAAATATAACAATGTAACATACAATTATTCATCCTGGTTCGCAAGCTTCTTTTACCTACGCCTAGTCCCCAGAGCTCTACAAGAATTTTGCAATCCACTAACTTTTGATTCATTTTCCCAAGTAAGAACTCAATCTTTTACAATCTTGATTCTTTTAGTGGGCTCAGAATCAACCTTTACACTCTCACACTATTACACTTATCTTTTTCACAGGTATAGGAAGAACCTTATCTCACTCTAATTCTATTACAAGAATAATCAAAACCTAATCTTTTAAAAGGCTAAAGATTAACCTAATCTTTTTCACAAGCTAAATATCAAAACCTAATATTTTCTCAAGTTAAAGATTAACCCTAACTATCATGATTAGATACCGTCCTAAATATGTCTAATCCTCTCAAACTCGCAAATACAAAAAATTCACAAGTTTTTTCTCACATGAGCTTCTACCACCTCAAAACAACTATACTCAATTAATATCCCGAAAACTATATGATAGAATTTATGTGAGGCACAAATGTGATTTAATCAGTTTTAAAACACAAATAGTAAATAATCAGATTTCACAAATAAAAATCATTTTAAAGATTTTCAAGATATTATATTTGAAAACAATTTTCCTAAAATACTTAATCCAAGTAATCAAACAAAATAATCTAAGAAAACACTTTAATTAACTTGGAAAGATCTCACTGGGATTTCTTGAAAACGATTACGATAACTTAGTGAAGAACAAAAATCGATATGAAAACTTTTTCGCACTCCGATCAGCAAGTATTTTGATAATACTCTCCTATAAATTTATTTGTATAAATCACTTTCTTAGAATAGCAAAGGCTGGATGTTCTTGATTAATTCATTTGAAAAAGACAGGTCTCTATATATAGACTTCTAACTAGACCTCTAGAATCCAGTTTTTAAATTACATGACCTAAAGTGACTCTTTAATACCCCCTATATCATATACTATCAAAACAGTAAAAATACTTTTAGAAAAGCTCAATTCAATCCCTAAATCTTTTTTTGATTCAAAACACTTAAAGATAGGAATTAACTTTATCAATTGAATTCAATGAATAATATAATATATGGACCAAATAGATAGGATCTTAGTAATATATTATATATAAAAGTAAAATACCCAAATCCCTTAAACACCTCTTTGAAAATTGTTCGAAACAATGTCATTTGGCTAAAAACCCAAAATAGTCAACATTTGACTGTCTGACTCGATAGGTTGACCAACCCCCTATCGGTCAACTGCCCCTACAATGGTCAACTTTTGCCCAGTGTGTTTTCTATTATTTCTTCGTTTCGGCTATTAGATTCGTTAGTCGACCGACCGAACTCTTCGGTTGACCGAATTGGTCAGTAGGTTTACTCATTCCACTTGCTTAAGATACTGTTTTCATTAGTTAACCCGACTCAATTTGTCGGTTAACCTAATTGACTGGGAAACATATTATTTTGTGTGTTACAACTATTTTTTTTAGGGCTTGTTAATATGGGCCCCAAAGCCCATATACATATTAGTCTTCTCCCCTAGTAAGACAATTCATTTAAAATCAATACCATTTGCAGATGTGACATTCACTTTGGGGGAGAGAGGCGCGTGAAAGAGCTCCCTTTGGAAGGTGATTTTCGTGAGAAATCTTTAGACAAAATTTGGAAACTACCATTCGAAGAAGCCTATAAATTATTCCACAACAGTAATAACGGCGCATTGTTCATGTCGTGCCCAGAATTGACCCGCCGTCGCCATCTCCGTCGCGTTGGTGCAAACATTGTCGCCATAACCGTCACCATTTCCATTGCAAATTATTCCAAGCGTTGTCGTCATACATTTCACAGCCATCGTCACCGTCCATTCCAAGCAGATGATTTCCTTGTTTTGTAAATTTCATCACACCCAAGCTATTGTCTGTTTAGGGTTCAGGGTTTGTTGACAACTGTGCAGTAATAATTGTCATTGGGTTCTTGATATGTTTATTGGTGTGCTAAAATCAAACATTAATGTGTGTTTATTCATTCTCAATTTTGATTTGGGCATTTGTTTCTTCTCCATTGAATTGGGCATTTCTCTGTTTACTGGGCCATTTGTTCATTCGCTGTTGAACTGGGTTTTTTCATTTTTGATATATTTTATGTTGCAATTTTTTAGTAGATTTGTGCTTTATCTTCCCCAATCTATTCTCCATTTAGGTTCATGAATTTGCGACCATTGTGTAGCAAAAATTGTTTCTTGGTAACATTGATGTGAGGTTGGTCATTCTCACAAGAAGATTTGGGCGATTTGTTGAAAAATCAACATGTTACTTTTCGTTGTTGACGTGGGGTTGTTGATCAAATTGTTATTGTGATGCAAAAATCAATGTTTTGGTCAAAATGTAGTAAAAATCTATGTTTAATGTGTAGATTTTTACTGTGTATTGCATATTGAGGTCATGTTCTTGAATTTTGCTCTAAATCCATCTCGTTGGTGATGTTTTGGTCTTTAGGAATGTTAATGTGTAGCAAAAATCCATTTCCCTCTTTCCATTGTTGATGTTTTGGGTGTTGCGATGGTTAACGTACAATAAAAATTATATATTGAGGTCATGTTCTTGAATTTCGTTCTGATTCCATCTCGTTTGTAATGTTTTGGTCGTTAAGAATGTTAATGTGTAGTAAAAATTCATCTTCCTATTTTCATTGTTGATGTTTTGGGTATTGAGATGGTTAATGTGCAGTAAAAATTACATATTGACGTCATGTTCTTGAAAATTTGGACCAAGAAATCAACATCAATTGTTGCTACACAGTAAAAATTCTAATATTTCTGAGAGTAAGATTAATGAATATCGATTTTTGCTACACGGTAAATATTCTAATATTTCTGAGAGTGGGAGAAATCAATATGTTTATCAATTTTCATACTAGTTCAATGAAAAGTGAAATATAGTTGATCCCAAGAAACAGAGATTACTAATATCTTAGTAAATTGCGAATTAGAATCTTTAGCACCTATCCAGAATACACTACTCTTTTGTTTGTTATTTTTGGAGATGCAATAAACAAAGAGAAGTTTAATGTTACTACTATAATAAGCCTCTTTCTGAAATGAAAATATTCTGATATGCATTAACGAATTTTATGCATATATCATATATGTAGAAGCCTATAAATCAACAATACATCATTTTGAGTTTCCAATTGATGCCATTTATGGTGCCTTCTAATCCCTTCGCAGATCTATGATGAATTTTGCCCATTGTTATTGAAGCAATTCAGGTCTAGGCGTTCTATGATGTTTGAGTCAAATGCAAGAACAAAACAACAATAGGTAATTTCTCCTGCACATTAACAATTTCACACCCAAAATATCAACAATACAAGTGGAGATGAATTTTTGCTTGTTAAGTTATTTAATGTGTAGCAAATATTCAACCAATTACAATCGTACAGTAAAAATTGGCTATTTGAGTAGAGTTTGGGTTGCTATTTTCTTCCATTACATAAATGATGTTCGGTTTCCTGAAGTAGTTACTGTACAGCAAAATTCCGTTATTCAAGTCGAGTTTTTGGTTTGTTACTTTATTTCATTGCATTTGTTTGATATTTTGTTCTTCGATTTGGTCACTGTACAGTAAAAATTGACTATTTGAGTAGAGTTTGGGTTTCTATTTTCTTCCAGTACATGAGTGACGTTCAGTTTCTTGAAATAGTTATTGTACGGCAAAATTTTGTTATGCAAGTCAAGTTTCTGGTTTGCTACTTCATTCATTTGCATTTGTTTGATATTTTGTTTTTGGATTTGGTTACTGTACAGTAAAAATCGACTACTTGAATCGAGGTTAGGTCGCTATTTTCTTCCATTACATGAGTGACTACTTGTGGACAGGAAGAAAGTTAACGCTACTGTAGAGGATGCTAAAGCTTCATAGAATTCAAGGGGAATTTGTAATTGTGTAAATACTTGTATTTGGAATGTGTTGACCTCTCCTTTTATCTATATACAAGGAAGTGTTTTGTTCATTTATTTTAGTAGTTACCTTCAAAAAATGCATTGGCTTCTGCTATAAAAGAAGGAAACCTCTAATTTTTCGTGGTTTTGTATTGAAGTCAATGTCAAAAAAAAAAATGAGTCAAGTTTTGAATTCTTATTTTTTTTTCCCATTACATGTGTAATGTTTGAGTTTGTTAAATCACTTCGCATTATGGGGCATGTTTCGTGGTTACTGTACAGTCACAATTTCACAATCTACTCCCAAAAATATGATGATATTTAATGTGTAGTAACTATTGGATGATTGGGTGCAGTAATCTATATGGACCAAGGTAGATTTTAGTCAAAAAAAAATCAAGGGAACAAAATGAACAACTGGATAATCCACGCTAGGGGAATTCGTGAGTACAGGCATCATTATAAAATGAGGTTGCATTGATTTGCATTAAAGATGTTACATGTTCCAAATTTGAACTATATGGACCAAAGTGGGTTTTAGTATGAAATTCAGGGGTACAAAATAGCAACTGGATAAAAAATGCAATAATGATTTGGTGTTGAATGCTTATTGCTCAAAAACCTTAAGCCATTAAAATCCACCGCAACCTACTCAGTTGAAGCTCCCTACCTCGTCGAAACAAGAAGCAACAACTGCAGCACCGTCGTGACTTATATTCATCGTCGCTCGACGAACAGACCATTGATGCGGCAAACAGTTGCAGCACCTCAATTTTTTAACCAAACAAACCAGTCTCACTATATCGCAAGAAGGACTGTCGTCGAAACCCATCACAATAACTTTGTCAACAATGAACTAGAGTTGAAATGGGACAACAGTAAATATTCAACCAATGACTAGTTGTACAATAAATATTCAACCAATTATAATTGTACAATAAATATTCAACTGATTATAATTGTACATCAATATTCACCATGGAACGGTTGTATAACAATATTCAACCAATTCAACGGTTGTTCAACCATAGAAGTTGGACAACAAAAAATTCGACCAATTATAATTGTACAGTAAATATTTAACCAATTATAATTGTACATCAATATTCACTCAATTATAATTGCAAAATAACTTTTAACCATGGAAGGTTGTACACCAATATTCAATCAATTTCAAAAAAAAATCAAAAAATATTAAGAGGAAAATCAAAAAAATGGTTATTGTTTTTGTTCCTAATTTTTTCCAAACAGTGACTACAAATTGGGGTGCTCAAACATGGAAGGCTGTATAGTTGAAATAGTAATCAATTTGCCTTAATTTCACATGAATTAGAAACAACAGTTAGGTCTTCCGAAAATCAGCAATGCAGACGATATCAATCAAGACCTCAGTAATGCAAGAACTGTAACAATCTTCCTTGACCTAATCTGCCCTCAAAATGAACTGTAACAATCTTCCTTCACCTAATCTGGTAGCAAAAATGCAAGAACGAAGCAACGCAGTAATGCAGAGATTTGAAAATTGAAGTACGAAGAAGAAAGATATCCAAAAACATTAATAGGAAAATCAGAAAAACGGAACCTGTGCAGCGCCGTCGTCTATGCCTACTGCCGTCGCCGTCCTGAATTTCTACCGTCGCGTCATCGTCTATCATTGTTGCGTCACCGCCGCTCGATGTCGTCTGGAGATCCTGTCGGCGCAATGGTGAAAAATGGAAGAATTTGATTTTTCGCAAAATTAGGGCAATGAAGAATAGAGATAAAAAGTTTAATCAACAAAATTTCTTCCATTTTCGTAGATTGAAACAATGAATTTAATTGAGATTTCCTTATTTAGTTTGATTATAGTTTCCAAAAATACCTAATTAGTTCTTTGATCCTTTGCTTTTTCCCCAGCCGAGCGTGTGTAATGTATGGGTGGAATTTGGGGTTTTCTTAAAATGAAAATAAATGAATGGGTTTTCTAATATTTGGGCTTAGCTATTGGGGCCATCCTAATTTCAATGGTGAAAATGGGTTTTTAATTAAAAAAATCCATTTTTTTATTTAAATATTTTACCAATTTTTTTTTATAATTGAACACTTTATAAAAACCATTTTAGGACCTTAAATTTATCACTTCTTACTATAACACATATAAGTTTATTTATTTTAAAGTGTCATGCCTGATCCTGATTCGAGTTGCATTAAGAGTATAAAAGTAATAAGTTATTTTCACCTAAATGTCTTCAATGCTCTGAACATCTTCATTATCTTCATCTTACACCCGTCTTGAATTCATTTGATTCCTTAATGATCGCTTCTATGAATTCTTCAATGATTAATCTTTTTAACTTATTCTTTTTCTCATTTCAATATATGAAACTTTTAATCTGAAATCACTCAATAAAATCATTAGTTTAATAAAATATCAACGTTTAATTGTCCATCAAAATATTAAGTTCAACAGCAACAATATCAATTTTTCTAATATATCTTCATGAAAATCATTTTTTTTTCTTATTTAATTAGTTAGAACTAAAATTTGAAATACTCAATAAACTATTAGTTTCTCGAAACATCAATGTTAATTGATTCATCAAAATATCTAGGGTCAACACTATTAAATATTAATTTAAAATACTTTTTAACCTTAATTAAAGAAAATTTTTAAATTTCAATTTTGATCTTTGTTCTTGTTGAGTCTATTTAAAATTGGTCTCTGCTGGGCCAAAGGTCTATTCTTGAAGGGGATGAATTAGATAGTTTTAAAATTTTAATATAACTTATTATTCCCTATTCAAATGTTTATATGTTTTAATGTTTATATGAAAAAGTTTCTACTAGGCACACACAAACACACAAGGATAGAGAAACTTAGCACCAATATTTTATGGTAGTTTGGTAAGTTACTTTTGCTTACGTCTACTCCCCTGAGCTCTCGTAGGAAATTAATCCATTAATTCTAATCCTCTTCCCAGGTGACAGTCAAACCCGCACAATCCTATTTGAGTAAAATCTCTTTATACTCAAACATACTCTCACTCAGACTATGTACATTTAAGTATGAGCTATAATCCTCACAAAAAAATATATATATCTTTGTTTTTCTCATAGAGCTTATACAAACACTTATAGCTATTAAATTCACAGTTCACTCCGATCTAGATGTGATATAAGTGCACACAATTTACAAGATAATCAATTTAACAATCATATTACGTAAAACTAGTTTTAACATAATTTAGCACATAATCACTTACCTATATAAATTAAATCATTTTAGCTCAAGGCAAAATTAATTTTCCAAGATAAAGATCAATGAGTTTTCAACAAATAATTTTTCAGAATCAAACTTGAATTTCAAATTTCAAGTCAATATCTATTCAAAATATATTTACAGGTATAGCATAGAATAGATCCACACAAAAATCACAAAAAAAATAAAAATAAATTAAGGAACAATTTCACAGGTGGTCAAGAAGAATGCATTAAACAAAGCATAGAATTTCAATGACACAAATTAGCTTTGAGAAACAAAAGTTTTTCCAACAAAAAAACTATCACAGATTTCTCACAAGAGTTCTAAAGAATTTCTCATTTCTACCTCTTTTCTTTTCTCTATTCGAAATATTATAAATATCTTTCTTTTCCACTTTCAAAATCTGATAAATTAAACTCTTAAGATCTAGAATATTAATTGAAAATACAACTTTATTAAGTTAATTTTTATAAATCTTCCAACAACTAATTTAGGCAAGATATCTCTTGTTTCGAGCCCTAAAATCCTATCCCGATTGACCCTTGCTACTCACAACCAGAATCCGCCACTTTTATTAAAGAATGTAGCCTTAAACATGTTCAACAAGTAAAAAATCAATTCATTTGACTAGTAAAAAATATAGGTTAAGTAGATTTACCGGGAAAATAAAAAAAAAAAAAAACTTAAGGACCAATATGGAATTTTGATAACTTCTTCATTTAAAAAAAAAAAAACATCTCATTGAAAATGTATTTAAAAATATTTTTAATAAAATAATATCATTTAAGAATATTAAAAAATAATTTTAAAATATTTAGCGGTAATATTGAGACAAAAAATATCATCAGAAAACATTCAAATAATTTAAAAATTCAAATCAGATCAGTTGACTGTCTAGTCAGTTTAGTCGCTTGAATTGAAATTACTACCAAAGGTTTTGGGAATCTGATTCTACAAGTCAACAGTTTAGGTAAAGTAGTCGATTGAATCATGTTATATTTCAAAACTCTTGGGAACGTGAATCCATTAGTTGACTGGTTCAACAAGTCAGTCGAATGTTTTAGCCCATTTTACAAAAAACCTAGGAACTTGTATCAACCAGTCGACTGTTTTGATCCCATTTGAAATTATTCCGATTTCTGCATCAATCAGTCGATTGAATCACTCATTCAGTCGACTCATTGAACCGTTTTCTTATAATTTAAAATTTTGGTGTAGACCAATTGACTGAATTATTAAATGAGTTGACTGATTTGGCCTATTCATGCAAGGAAGTGATCAAGACATTTTTAATCAAATTGGCAAGCACTCTAAACACTTAATCACACACAAATAAAGTGGTTGACATATTTTGAAGTGTCGTGTGTAATCCTAATCAAGTTAATATGAATTTAAGTAATATAAGTGTTGTTTTACCTTAAGAAAAAAAACATTTGTCTTCGAAAAATGTCTTCATCATGCCACTGATCTTGTATCATCTTGATTATTCATGTCTCTTTCAAAGCTCAGATTTGTCATACAATCTTCGTGATCCATTGAAAATTTGACTAATATCCTTTTAATATTATCATCACATCTCAAACACAATATTAGTGTAGATAAACATTCAAATTTACTGGATCATCTAAATCATCAAAACAAGACTTGAATCATTTTGAGTTAACATTTTTAATTTCAAAATTGATTTCTACAAATAAATATATGGATAGGTAATTTTGATGAAATAAAGATTTTTTTATTGTTTATTTTTTTGTTTTTTTGTTTTTTTGTTTTTTTATAATTAATAATTGAGTACATTTTATTTGGGAAAAAAAATGAGCGCGGCGCGTGGGCTCCAATCTAGAAAATATAAAAATGGACTGGGCCGCGATCGGTGGCATGTGGGTCTGTGGCCCGATTATCGCCACACGCAGTTCCCTTGATCTTATATTATTCTTTGGGGGCCTTATTTCGCACGTGCATATTATAAATTGACCCATTATTAACGGGGTGGTTCGCACGTGCACAACTGGATTCTGATTGGATTGGCTCAAGCAACTTGCACTAGAAGACTAGATTATAGTTCTTGTCTCACTGTAATTTAGCTGACAATGACATAAAAAATTATTTTATTTTTTTCGAAATTTTGAATAACAAGAATTTAAAAAATAAAAGTACTTATTGAACATCAATTGAACAATAGGACAATAAAATTCCTCCTAACGAACACAAACACAAGAATTATATTATTATCAATTCCATCATTTTTATATTTTTTGATTTTAAGATAAAATATGTTCGGATTAATTTACGCAATTAATTATCTTAGACAATTTTAAAACCTCATTTTTCCGTATTAACTTGTACATTTAAAACTAAAATCAAAATATAACTTTTTGAATGTTCTCTACAAAAATCAAATGTTAGTTAACAAATAAATGAGGCATACCCCTTTAACAAATACCTCTTGGTCCATCATTGAAGATTTAAAATGGATATTTTTTCAAAGATAGTGAGAGAGAGAGACTGCATTCCCATTTCGATACTCCATTGAACAGTAACACACACAGTCCATCCATTTCCCTTCACAATCCACCGTTTTATCCTTACACCTCCTCTCTCGTTCTCCATCAGAAATCTCCGCATAAAGACTCTCTCTCTCTCTCTCTCTCTCTCTCTCTCTAGAAAAGCACACACTGTCTCCAGAGGCACTCTCTCTCTAGAAAGGTCTCTAGCTAACACTTCACGCATTAGCTTCAACCCCAGAAACCCTGTTAACCCTCTCTTTTTCCTGAATTATTCATATATATATTTTTTCTGACGGCTTTACCCTCCCTTCACTTGCTTATAAGTTATCATAACCCTAAAAGGCACCCTTCTAAGACTCCTATATTTTTACTCGACCATGCAATCATAAACCAGTCATAAGTCATAAACTCAAAAAATCTCAATCCATTTCTTAATCATTATCAAATTAATATTTCAATTTTTTTTTTCAAAACCCAAATGGGGAGGAGTATTCCAGATCTTTCTCTACAGATCAGCCCACGATCAATTCATTTCTGTGAGGAATCTAATTATAATGGGCGGACGAAAAGTTCATATCACAGTTGCCTGAGCCCCGCCGCCGATTCCGGCATCAGCGGAGGAAGCGATTTGAGCGATGAAAATGGTGGTTCTTTTCAACCCATGTTGAGTTTAGGGTTCGAGAAGGGAGTTCCTACCCACCCTCCTCCTACTCCTCCACCACCACCGCATGTGAAAATGGTGGGAAGAAAGTTTGATCTGAATCACCACCACCGCTACCACCATTTTCAAGTTCAAGTTCACGGGAAGGAGTTTAAACGGAGTTCGAGATTGGCCGGAGGGAATAAGAGGAGTGTTAGGGCTCCGAGGATGAGGTGGACCTCGACTCTCCATGCCCATTTTGTTCATGCCGTTGAGCTCCTCGGCGGCTACGAAAGTATGTACGCCACTTACCTTTGTTCTATATGTTTGTGTTATTTAGTACTGGTTTGGCGTATAGATAAAGAACTCCATATCGCAACTATCTTTTGAATTGCGTTTTGAAGTTCTCAAAACAATCGCGTAATTAATGATCTTAATTTACAAGTTTGGTGCATTGTTCGGATATCCGTTTTTTTTTTTTTTTTTTTGAAATTTCAAAGTATATTATTTTCAGATTTATACTAGGAATAAATTAAGCCCCTGCTTCGTTAAACAGTAATATATATATATATATATATTAAAATCACCCCGAAATTATTTATTTTAAAAATTTAGTTAATTCCCAAAATAATATCAAGATAGTGGACAAATTACAAAATGATACAAGTCTAAGTATGACTCATATAGTAGTTATAAGAAGCAAATTTTCATAATTTTTGGTAAAAGGTTGTAACTTAAATTATATGATATGAATGGAGTAACTCTTTTGACTTATATTCTCATTTGAAAACTCTCAAATGATCAATGTGGACATAAATTTTATAAATATATATATATATATATATTTTTTTTTTTTTCTTTTTTTTAATTCCAAATAAATATTCACAGGGGCAACTCCAAAATCAGTTATAGAGTTGATGAATGTGAAGGATTTAACCCTGGCTCATGTGAAGAGTCACTTGCAGGTGGGTGCGCTTCTTCTTTTTTTCTTCGAGTGCAATCACTATTTCTGTTGAAAGTTAAGAAGATTTAATATACTTGCTCTATATTCCGTGGGTAGTTTGGTAATTTCATGATGCCAGATGCCATAGAGACATAAACTGCCCTATTATTGTTCCTCTGTGGGACAAGGAGTAAGGACAAAAGGGCATCTAGGAAGTATAATCTTAGAACTGTGGATTTTTTTCTAACATTTTTTCTCGTCTGTTTTCATGCAGATGTATAGGACAGTGAAGAGCACTGATCACAAAAAGTCAGGTACACATATTATAGTAAACAACACTAATAAATATTGTATATTCCCTAAAAAATTTGGCCTGACTTAAATCCTGTTACATAATATAATTAAGTACTTGTATTAAATAATTATCAAATTAAATGCATTCGATAGTAAAATTACGTAATCATTTAAAATATAAACATTACTTACAAATTATTCAAAATCATCAAACAAATTAAATAATCATTTAAAATATAAGCATTACCTAAAAATTATTCAAAATTTTAAATGATATGTGATTTACTTAATTGTTTTAGTACTTATTACTTAATCTCATATAAAATTTAATTATTACAATCAATATTTTAAACCAATAAAGTAAAATCTCACAAAAAAAATTATATACAAAAATTTATAAACGGAGAAAATAGAAAAAATATAGAAAAAAAAATTATAGAGAGAATATTTTAGAAAAAAAATTATAAAGATTATTTTAGGAACAAAAACTTGTACAAAAATTAAAAATATTAAAATTTAAGCATTATCAAGCACGGCATCAATCAATTATGATGATGCATTGTGTTGCAGTGGGAAGTTGAAGGCGGCATGTGGATTACATTGTTAACTTTGGGGGCCACAAAGTAGTTTTATATAAATATAGGGGTCAATGGTGATAGTATTATTGTCGTTGTGAGTGTCTGATAAAGGAAGAGCAATATGGATTGATGATTATAAATGGTTTTTGCAGGTGAAGCACAGACAGATATGTTTTTATGCAAAAGGACAGGATTAGTTGAGGTTGAGCCTGAATTATTGGCTTCTCAAAAGCCGGATATCATCAATCCTTTACTTCCTTTATCCCCATCTTCCCCAACAACTCAGAAAACCCTAATGTAACTCTCTCTCTCTCTCTCTCTCTCTCTCTCACGCTTTTAATTTATTTTTAAAGCAAGTTATATTTTAATCCTTATCCAATTTTTAGTAAAATTTAAAAATGATATTTGTTAGGAGATTCTAACTTAAAACAATAAGGTGTCATAGCTTATTTGAGTTATATAATGATTTAGACACTCTCATGTAATTAAAAAAATGACAAAAATTTAACATTTGTCTTTAGATGCAATCTTTGATTTGTACGAAAGATTTGAATATGAGAGAATGAAAAGCGAATTCTCATAATCTTAACTGTGATAACATGTTAGGAGGCTGCAATTTAAAACAATATGGTGTCAAATAGAATAGTTGCTTTGACTTATATAATGGTTTGAGCACTCTCATATAATCGATGTGGAAGAGAATCTAACAATATTAAATGCAAATTCAACATTTACTTAATGTCAATTAGACATATATATTCAATGTATTGATGAGAAACTTAATTTGACAGATTAAGAAAAAGCGAGGATAAAAGATATGTGAAATATTTGAAAAACTAATTTGATTTAGAAAAAAAAAATTGTATAATTTTATTAAGGATATATATTTTTTTTAAATCTTATATTTTTTTTTTTCCACATTAATTTCCTTCTTCGAATACCTCACATAAGTTCAATCGAGGTGAATTCTTTAGTAATTTTCCTTTTTGAAGATTTTTTTAATGATATAAAATGCCCATTCCTATATCTTTCTTACTTAGCAGATGCCCAAATATATGGAGCCAATCCCATCAAGAAAATCAATCTTATTCATCTCCCAGTGCTAATTTTGAAACCAAGGTAAACAATCGATCTATTGACTCCATCAATTCAGCATTCTATACTGGAGTGAAGTTTTATTACACATGTTATTATTATTTTTATTTGTTTTCCACTAATTAATTAATAATACATGTTCATGAACTAATTTTATATTAAACCAACAATTTTTTTCTTACTATATTTAGTTGAATTATATTCACATTCCAAACGTAAAAAATCATCCTGTAGTTCACAAATTATAATAAATTTTTCAGAAATTTAAATTTATTGCACCAAAAAAAGTCACTGCAATTTTTCCAAATGAAAAATTGGAGTATCGTAGAGTATTTTGAACTTTTGATAGAATTATTAGACTTTTAAAAAAATTATTGTATCAAGGGGTTAAGTGAACATTGCAAAATTTAGGGCTTATTGTATCAAAACACTCTAATATTATTATTATTATTATTATTATTATTATTTGTAGATGGATGATAATGAGAAGTGGAAGCCTGACAATAGACCTACTGATCATATGTGGCTGAATTTAGAGTTCACCCTTGGGGGGCCGGGTTGGCAAAATGATGGTTTAACCCTTCTCAAACGTTGAAAAAAAAAAAAAATACATAATGTTTTCTTGTTGAGCATGGAAAAGATCTATAAAATCCATTTGGTCCGTGTTCTTTCAATTTTGTCCAAAAAGTACAGGTTTAGTTTACAGACGCAAATCTGTTCGTTTTTTTTTTTAAACTCATGATAAACTTTATCAATGCGGCAATTTTTAAACGAAAGTGTATTTTTCAGATTCAGAAGACCGTTTACAATTCATTCTTTGTTTTTTCTTTCGTTGGTAAGAAAAACTACTAGAACCTTTTCAAGTTATCTTTACACACTCACGAATGAAAGACACTCAAATTTTCTGTAATTTTATAGGATAATGAATGTCTACCGAATCGACATAACCCTTTGAGACAAAGAGCCACATCAATTTATTATGGTGGTTGTCCATAGAATTTGAGATCCATGTGGATGCTTCAGGGATCGACTCAATCCAGCTCTATAAATCAACAACCCATAAACTATTTTTAAAATCTATTTAAATTATTTTTTTCTCTCCAAAAATTTTACTATTGAAACTCTATTTTGATATTTACAATAAAAAAGACTTTTAAAAATAATTTTTTTATTTCAAAGCATGATTACACTACGTATTCATGTTTTAAAAATTATTTCAAAGCTTAATAAAACAAAATCGTGATGATTTAAAGTCATACTTAAAACTAATTAAATCGTGTTATATTCCATAAATAATTTTATTTTTTAATGGGTCGATGTATATTGTTACAATCTTATCTAATGAATTTTATTTGATGAAGTAACAGTTTTAAAATCAGGCCTTACAAATAGCATCACAAAATAAATGGGCATAAAATTCTTTCTAAAAATTATTTTCAAAATTTCTTGTTTACAGTCTTCATTTTGATGAGTGCATGTAGAATTTAGGCACCGTTTTGCTACTGTTTCCATTAGGGATAGCAATTAAAACCAAATCCATGGGTAATCGCACGAAACCAGACCGAGTAGTCCATTAGAGATGGCAAATTAAACCGAATCGATGGATAATCGCACGAAACTGAACCAAGCAGTCCGATTTTGAAACCGACTAAATGATTTTAGTTGTGTTTTGGTTTTAAATTTAGCAGCTGAAACAATTTTGGTTTTAGTTTTGAGATAATAACCACATAACCGAACCACGTGACCAGAATCATGAACCGAATTGTGTAACCGATATATATATATATATATATTCTGTGTGTTTTGTGGTTTGGTTTTTATTTTTGGAATTTATGTTTTATATTGTAGTTATGTTTTTGTTCATATATAAGAAATAATGGTCCGCGGTTTCGCGATTTCTCTTTTGGTTTTGGTTTTGGTTTTGATTTTTTTATAAAATTTAAAAGTCTTAAACGGTTTCGCGATTTCGGAGTTTTGGTTTTGGTTAAAATTAAATGGTCTGATTTTAAAACCGTTTAAAAAAATCGACGGTTTTGGTTTTGGTTTTGGTTTATATATGTTTAACGATTTTGGTTTTAGTTTTGATTTTGTATGAAATCGAGTCAAACCCAGACCATTGACATCCCTAGTTTCCATTCTCTCATTTATGTTCCTGTTCCTAAAATTTCAAGATTAATGTACAGAAATACATTTGGTAAAAACGTTTATGTTCTCAAAAAATTAGGAGTAATGCGAGAATAATTTCTGAATTCTTTAAGAATATAAGAAAAAACAAAATGTTGATCCTATTTATTCTATCGGCCACCACCTTGAGCCGACCCCCATACATTTAAAGAGAAGAAAAAGGAACAAATGCAGCAACCAAATGTGTTTTTTGTTTATGTTCTTGTAAATTAAAGAAACAATTTCAGGATAATAGTCATTACTAAATATGTTTTTATGCCCGAAATACTTCATAACAGAAATATAATTCTCATCCCAATTTAATTGAAGTAGAAACAAAAAGAAAGAAACACTAACCAAACGCCACCTTAACAACCCCCCGCATATGTACAAGTGGTAAAACTATGAACAAGTATTTTAATTGAATCCTCTAAATTTATCGTTCTCATCAATATTCAGAACTAGTTTCAGAGCATAACAATGGGTTTCTTTCCCTTAATTCAATGTTGAAACAGAAGCACAAGCTGGTAAAAAGGAGACAAAGGTGACCACATTTGGTTCAGACCCAAAAATCCTCATCTATATGAACATGTCTAGAGCTTTATAGCCTTGTCCCCTCTAAACATACCTGGAAATTATAGCACTCCATGTTATTATATTTAATTTGATATTTTGTTCCTTTATTTTCTCGAACAAGTCAATAGCAACTTCACATTGATTGATCTGTGAGTAACCAGTCACCATTGAATTCCACGAAACAACGTCTTTTACCTTCATTTGTCCGAAGAATTTGTTGGCTTCGTCCATTTATTTACACTTTGCATACATGTCAACAATGGCGAATATGAAAAATGACGACGGTAATGGTGATGATAAGATTGCAGACATGGTGTTCGACAGAATCATCATGAGGATATTGTTCTTAGTTAGGGTCCCACTATTCACTGACTTGGTTTTCCTGTTCGCAATGGACGTGTTAAAGGGACGACAGTTGTGGAATCCGCCGACATGGCTGGTTTTCTTGATGGTCTTCATCACGTTTGGCGGCTCGGTGCTCGGATTGGCATAAGGCGTGGTGTCGACTAGTTGGGATCCAATGAAAGTGGGATCGTTTACAGGGTTCAAAAGAAGTGCAGAATAATGTGCTTGAGCTTTGGAGAAAAGAATATGAAGGTGTCCGGCGACGGTGAGAGATAAAGAATGCTAACGTTGTCCGAAAATAAAAAGAGAAAAAGAAAAAGAAAAAAAAAAGGGAAAATTACTTTTCTATTCCTGAAATTTGCATCTGCAAGTCACATGCCTCAAATCCGTCATAATTAACGCTTATTTTTTTACGGAATGGCCACTTAAAAAAATGACTACAAATACAAGGACAAATTGGATGGACAAATGGAAAAATGTATACAAATAAGAGGACCGAAATGGTAATTTTCCCAAAAAATTACTTTTCTACCCCTGAAATTTGCATTTGCAAGTCACATGTCTCAAATCCGTCACAATTCACACCTATTTCACTACAACAAAAATTACTTTTAAGGAAACCTAAATGTGTCCTAATATACTTTCTTTTGAGGCACATTATGTATTGAGACAATTAAAAAATGTGTCCTATAAAAGATTGTTCCAATAACTTATAAAGACACTTATTTTTTGTCGCATTAGTTTATATTTATTAGGACACTATTATGTGTCCTAATAAATCTTTTGAGCATTTGTATTAGAAAGACTTTTGAGACCTAAATAAGTGTCCCAATAAAACTTTAATAGGACAAAATAATGTGTCCCTTAAACTAGTAATAAATAATTTATACAACAATTTTATGTGTCCCAAAAAGTAAAATTTAAAAAAATATATATATACATTTAATTTTGTTAAAACCAATAATCTAAATTGTTGATCTTAAGATTTTGATGAACAATTAAATGTTGATATTTTTTGTGAAACTAACGGTTTAATTAAGTGTTTCAGTTTATGAGTTCCAATGATAAAGATATAATAACAAGTAATGAATGGATGCTAAAAGATGATGACAAAGATGATGAAGGATTAAGAGTTTGAAGAAATTGAAGAATTTAGGAAAAACAACTCAATTTAAATTTCAACTCTTAATATCCCAATTAGAATCACACACTTCACAAAAAAAAATTAAAAGTTTATGCATGTTTGTTTAGGGTCCTAATTAGTAAATTTATTTGCTCCTATCTGTGATTGAAAAAATAATAAAGATAATTGATTAAAATAGAATGTCATATTTTAGTAGAGCTAACCAAGAAAAGAAATCGATTAAATGGGCGAAAACGTCGATGAGAACGAATTGCAAACGAATTTAGTAGAGATTCTAGCAATGATAAATCGATAGGTAAGTCAACCGGTGTATAGAAGGAAAACTCTCTGTATTGATAAGTTGACAGATAAGTCGACCTGTGATAAAAAATAAATAAACTCTCTGTACCGATAAATCGACAAAGCGGTCGACTTGTGAAATGTAGTGGAACTATCTGAATCTCTTGGTCGACAGATAAGTCGACTAATGGGCATAGAAATTCTTGGCTTGGCTACATCCAGAATTGAACGATCGACAGATGCCTTTGGGCGGTCGACTTGTGAGACTGTTTCAGGATTTTGTGGAATTCCAAATTTTATTCTGAAAGTAGTCGTTACTAGCCTTTTTTTTTTTTTTTTGGATTCACGAGAGATTTCAAGGATTTGATGTTTTTTGAGATATATAACACATATTATGATATCCCTATAGATTTGATTCATTAAGTTTTAATATTTCTCAATTTAGTACATGTAATTCTCTCTATCTTATTTAATTTGTAATTGAGAAATATTTGAGGGACTTAATTGAGATATTTGAAAGCTTTAATTAAGTAATTTGAACCAGAATAAAGTCGTAATGATATAAAGGGTCTATAAGAGCAATTAAATATCACGACAAGTGGAAACTAGCCGTTAAAGAGCTGATTTCATTCTCCTATATATAGACCTACGTTTTTCACATTAATAATTATCATTAATCATATCATATTAGAGAAAGAGTATTATTCTGAGCTTTTCTAAGAGAAATCAAATTGTGAATTGAGAGAGCTTTTCTAAGAGATATTTTCTGAGAATTACTTGTTGTGAACTATTACTGCTACCAAATCTGAAGTGACATTACTAATTATTTTTTTCGTGGATTTCGGGTGAGATATTTTCAAATTACTTTCGATTTGATATTACTTGATTATATTTGGAATTAGATTTTTAGAAATTGTTTTATGGTTTTTATTGAAAATGTTTTTTTTGAAATAATTTCTTGAAAAATCTGATTACGTGTTTAATTACGTGTTACCCGATTTATTTAAAATCAGATTTTGAATATCTCACTTTTCTATCACTAGTTTGGGATATTAATTGAGTTTTAATTTATCTGAGATGGTAGAAACTCTGAGTGAGATAATTTGTTTATTAAATTTTGTATTGGTAAGTAGTGAGATAGATTAAATACTATTGGGAGTATTTAATCAAAAGGTAGCCGATTTCGATCTCTTCCTATAAAGAGATTGAGGTAGTAATTCTTCCTGGATAGAATTTGTGTGTAATTTTGTAAAGGTTCAATCCTTACCGGGTAAAAAGATATTTTGAGTGTTTGAGAGGTTTTGATTCTTCAGCCTAACGTATAAAAAGAATTATGTTATTCTTAAGCCTGTAAAAAGAAAAGGTTATTCCTATGTTTGGGAAAATAAATTGTAAAGGTTGATTCTGAGCCTATGAAAAGAATCATTGTGAACATTTGGTTCCTACCTTTAAATGAATTTTGGTTTTAGTGGGGTGTGACCCTCCGTGGAGCTCGGGAGACTAGATTAGCCAAGAGTAGCTTGGTGGACCAGTCTAAATTTCTAATGTGTTATATTATTTATATTATTTATTTTTTGTTATTTGGCGTGCATCTAGTTGATTTTATAATTCCGCTGTGATAAAAAGATAATAATTAATTTAGAATTAAAATTAATTATTTTTTATTATTAAAGTATTTCTTTGATGATTTTTTTATACTACCCAATTCACCCCCCCCCCCCCCCTCTTGGGTAGCTCACTGGGCCAATAATTGGTATTAGAGATGGTTTAGCTCGAAACACTAAGCTAACAAGATCACATGGCGCACACTATGGGCACACTAGTTGAGGGGCAGTCTATACACCGACCACCTTTATTTGCAGGTGAAAACTATTCATTCTGGAAAGACAAAATGATTGCCTTTATTCAAGCCACAAATTATGACATGTGGCTAGCAATCGAGGATGGTCCATATATTCCAATGGAAAACGGAGTTGAGAAGAAGAAAGAACAATTAACTGCTTATGATAAGCAGAAACTCTTCATAAACTCTCAAGCTATAAATATTCTATTTTGTTCTTTAGATACTAATTAATATTCGAGAGTTTCAGGTTGTAAATCAGCGAAAGAGATGTGGGACAAGCTACAAGTTACCCACGAAGGAACAAGTTAAGTGAAGCAATAAAAAATCAACGCACTTATGAGGCAATTTGAATTGTTCAAAATGGGAGAAATTGAATCAATTCAAGAGATTTACACTCACTTCAACATTATTTGTAATCACTTGAATCGGCTTGGAAAGTCGTATTCCATGGGGCACAAAGTTTGAAAGGTCTTAAGATCACTGACAAAGATATGGGAGCCAAAGGTGACCACGATTGAGAAAGCTAATGACCTTGTAAATATTAAATTGATAATCTCATGGGCAATTTGATGATGCATGAAATAACAATTCAAGGATATGAGAATGATACCGGAAATAGCAAGAAGAAATCATTGGCACTAAAGGCTCACAAATCACAAGAAGATGATGACAATGATAATGAAAACCTTGATAGTGAGCAAGAGAAAGATGTTGTCTTTCTCACAAAGAATTTTAGAAGGATGACTCAGAGTACATTCTGCAAGAGAAGAAATCTCAACATGTTTAAGGTGGAATGTTACAACTGTTATAAGATTGGTTATTTTTAAAATGATTGTCCCGAACCGAAGAAGAATAAAGAAAAAAAAAGAAAAAAAAAAAAAAAAGAGTAAGAAGAAATCCATGAAGGCTACTTGGGATGATATTGAATCAAGTAGCTCCGAAAAATCTGATAGTGGAGATATGTCCATGTTTGCACTAATGGCCACTGGTGGTGAGGTAATTAAATGTTCAAGTTCTTGTCCTTTAAATTTTGATAAATTATTTGATGTTTATCAAGAACTTTCTTGTGATTATAAAACTAGTGTTCTAAAATAAATGCCCTTCAAAGTACAATTAATTCATTAAACAAGTAAGTGATGGACTATGAATTTGAAAACTTTGAATTGAAATCCAAAATCTCGGATTTACATTCAATTGTTCTCAAATTCACCGGCGGTGAAAATAATTTGAAAATGCTTTTGGGAAGTTAACAAGGTATCTTTGATAAAGCCGGTATTGGATTTCAGAAAAATCTTAATCAAAAATATTTTCTTAAATTCTTTTCTGAAACTAAAGATCTTGTTAGATGTTTTAAATGTAATGTTGTGGGGAATATTATTTGTAGATGTTTTGCTAAAATATCTAATTGTAGACAAGTTTGGGTTCTAAAAGGAACTAAAATTGTAGGTTATTCTAAAAGCATCAATAAGTAAGGACAAATGGTTCCTGGGCAGCGGTTGTTCTCGACACATGACGGGAGGCAAAGGAAAATTTACATCTTTGACACCTAAAGATGGAGTTTATGTGACTTTTGGAGACAACGCAAAGAGTAAAATTATCAGTAATGGTGATATTGTTATTAATGATATGTTACTAGTTGATAGTCTTAAACATAATCTGATTAGTATTAGTCAACTATGTGACAAGAGTTATAATGTTATATTTGATCATGATAGGTGCATTATTAAGAATGGTCGTGATGATAGTATTCTGTTAGTTGTATCACATTTTGTGAATGTTTATACTTGTTCGTTTGATGATTTTAATTCTCAAAATTTATATTATTTAAATGTTTTAGCTAAAAATAATTGGTTGTGGCATAGGAGACTTGGACATGCTAGTATGGAGTTAATTTCTAATTTATCTAAGAAGAGTCTCATACATGGTTTACCTGATTTGAAATTTGTGAATGATAAAGTATGTGATGCATGTCAATTAGGCAAGCAAGCTAGATCATCATCTAAGAAAAAAATGCACATGTCCACGTCTAGATGTCTTGAATTATTGCATCTTGATTTATTTGGTCCAAACTCTGTTGCTAGTCTTGGTGGTAAGTTCTATGGTTTTGTCATAGTTGATGATTATTCCAGACTTACCTGAGTGTTTTTTCTTACTAAGAAAAGTAAGGTTGCTTCTGTTTTTGCTAAATTTTGTAAACGTGTTCAAAATGAGAAGTAATGTTCCATTATTAATATTCGTAGTGACAGAGGAAGAGAATTTAAGAATGATGGTGTGGTAAGTTACTGTGATAAGCATGGTTATGCTCATAACTTTTCTACACCAAAATCACCACAACAAAATGGTGTAGTGGAAAGGAAGAACAAAACGCTTCAAGAGATGGCCAGAACGATGCTTAATGAGAATCGATTACCAACCCACTTCTGGGCCAAAGCGGTAAGTACAGCTTGCCATGTGGAGAATCGGGTATCGATTCGTAGAGGGTTTGCCAAAACCCCGTATGAAATCTGGAATGGTAAGACTCCTAATATCTCTCATTTTAAAGTATTTGAGTGTAAGTGTTTTATTTTGAATGACAAGGATAATCTTGGAAAATTTGATGCTAAATCTGATTATGAGATTTTTTTTGGATATGCTACTAACAATAAAGCGTATAGAGTTTATAATAAACGTACGTTAGTAGTAGAAGAGACTATGCATATTGTTTTTGAATAAACTGACCCATTTTTATCGAGAAATATTTTGTATAATGATGATGCAGGTATTTCAAACAACCAAAATGAGAGTGATAATGTATCTAAGGAGTAACAACAAGAGGAGGAACCTAAGGAAAAAAATTCGAATTTACCACGAGCTATAATGACAATACCATGACATTCAGTAAAAGAAATTATTGGTAATTTTGAAAGAGGTGTAAGTACTCATTCTTCTCTTAGAGATTTAATTAATCTTGTTTTATTATCTCAAATTGAACCTAAAAATGTAGATGAGGCGTTAAGTGATGAATCTTGGATTTCCGCAATACAAGATGAGTTAGTTCAATTTGAGCGAAATAAAGTGTGGTGTCTTGTTCCGAGACCAGATTTTCATCCTGTTATTGATACTAAATGGGTTGTTAGAAATAAAAAGGATGAATATGGCATCGTAATTAGAAACGAAGCAAGATTAGTAGCACAGGGTTATAATCAAGAAGAATGAATTGATTATAATGAAATCTATGCTCCTGTGGCTAGATTAGAAGTAATTAGAATGCTACTCACCTTTGCATGTTCACGAAATTTTAAGTTATATCAAATGGATGCTAAGAGTACATTTTTAAATGGCTTTCTAGCAGAAGAAGTTTATGTGGAACAACCCCCGGGATTTGAAAGTGATAAATTTTTCGATCATGTATTTAAATTTCGTAAAACTTTGTATGGGCTCAAACAAGCTTCTAGAGCTTGATATGAGAGATTTAGCCAATATTTGATCGAAAACGATTTTCGAATGGGGTATTTATGATATAACATTGTTCGTAAAGCAAAATGATTCTGATGTCTTATTAGTACAAATATATATTGATGATATTATTTTTGGATCTACTAATGAGAATTTTTGCCAAAAGTTTGTTAAGATAATGCAGATCGAATTTGAAATGAGCATGATAGGAGAATTGAATTTCTTTCTTGGATTGCAAATTAAGCAAACCAAAGAAGAGATATTTATAAATCAAGCTAAATACACCAAGCAATTGTTGAAGAAATATGGCTTGGAGGATGCTAAAGAGTACAAAACTCCCATGACAACGACTATAAAAATAGACAAAGACGATACAGGCAAAAATGTTAATGAAAAAATGTATCGATGTATGATTGGTAGTCTGTTGTATTTAACTGCTAGTAGACCTGATATTATGTATAGTATTTGTCCTTGTGCAATATTTAAGTCTGTCCTAAAGAATCACACTTGACTATAGTTAAGCAAATTTTTCGATAGCTAAAGAGGACGACTGACCTAGGATTATGATATTCTAGGGGGAATGATTTTAAATTGATAAGTTACTCAGACTCTGATTTTTCCGAAAGCAAAGTTGAGCAAAAAAACACAAATAGGTCATGTCATTTGTTAGGACATGCATCGGTTTCTTGGTTAAGTAAGAAATAAAATTCAATAGCCTTATCCACTACTGAGGCTGAGTACATAGCAGTTGGTAACTCTTGTACTCAAATTTTATATATTAAGTAACAATTAAATGATTTTTGAATCTGTATGGAGGAGGTCCTGATTTATTGTGATAATAAAAGTGTTATTTGTCTAAGTAAGAATCCTACACAACACTCACGAACTAAACACATAGAGATTAGACATCACTTTATTCGTGATCACATTCAGAAAAGGGACATTGTTATTGAATATATTGATACCTCTAACCAGCTTGCTAATATTTTTACCAAACCACTAGCGAAAGATCAGTTTGTGAAAATCATTCGCGGTTTGGGTATGGCTAGACATAATGATGTTTGCCTAGAGTAGTAGTGTTCATTTATGGTTCCCCTTCCCCACTTTTTGATATGACAAATGGGGAGAATTTACTGATGCTTTATTAAGGGGGAACTAGAATTATTTTATTACATATCTAGAGGGGGAGTTCATCATATTTTGTCAAGTTATACCCTGTTGAATATTTGCTTATGATTATCTTCATTGCGATATTTTAAATGAGTTGTAAAACCCGTCCTCGGATTCAGGGAGAGTGTGGTTACATTTTACTTTGACAAAAATATTAAAGTTAATTGTCAACATAAAAAAGGGGGAGATTATTGATCCTAAGATTTTGATGAACAATTAAATGTTGATGTTTTTGGTAGAACTAACGGTTTAATTGAGTGTTTCAGTTTATAAGTTCCAATGATGAAGATATGATGACAAATAATGAATGGATGTTAAAATATGATGAAGGATTAAGAGTTTGAAGAAATTAAAGAATTTAGGACAAACAACTCAGGTTAAATTTCAACTCTTAATATCCCATTTAGGATCACACACGTCACGACAAGTTTTTAAAAGTTTATGCGTGTTTGTTTAGGGTCCTAATTAGTAAAATTATTTGCTCCTTTGTGTGATTGAAAATATAGTAAAGATAATTGATTAAAATAGAATTTCATTTTAGTGGAGTTAACTGAGAAAAGAAATCAGTTAAATGGGCGAAAACGTCGATGAGAACGAATTAAAAATGAATTTAATAGAGATTCTAGTGATGATAAGTCGACAGGTAAGTCGACCGGTGTATAGAAGAAAAATTCTTTGTATTGATAAGTCGACCTATGATTAAAAAATAAACTCTCTATATCGATAAGTCGACAGAGCGGTCGACCTGTGAAATGTAGTGGAACTCTCTGAATCTCTAGGTCGATAGATAAGTCGACTGATGGGCATAGAAATTCTTGGCTTGGCTACATCCTGAATCAAGCGGTCGATAAATGGCTTTGGGAGGTCGACTTGTGAGACTGTTTCAGGATTTTGTGGAATTCCGAATTTTATTCTGAAAGTAGCCATTACTAGCCCCTTTTTTCGTTAAGATTCACAAGAGATTTCAGGGATTTGATATTTTTTGAGATATGTAACACATATTATGATATTCCTATAGATTTGGCTCATTAAGTTTTAATATTTCTTAATTTAGTACATGTAATTCTCTTTATCTTATTTAATTTGTAATTGAGAAATATTTTAGGGACTTAATTGAGATGTTTGAAAGCTTTAATTAAGTGATTTGAACCATAATGAAATCGTAATAATATAAGGTGTCTATAAGAGCAATTAAATGTCATGACAAGTGGGAACTAGCCGTTAGAGAGCTAATTTCATTTCCCTATATATAGACCTGCATTTTTCACATTAATAATTATCATTAATCATATCATATCAGAGCAAGAGAACAAGAGTATTATTTTGAGCTTTTCTAAGAGAAATCATATTGTGAATTGAGAGATCTTTTTTAAGAGATATTTTTTTAGAATTACGTGCTGCGAACTATTGCTGCTACCGAATCTGAAGTGACATTGCTAATTATTTTCTCGGTGGATTTCATGTGAGATCTTTTCAAATTAATTTCTATTTGATATTACTTGATTATATTTGGAATTAGATTTTTAGAAATTGTTTTCTGCTTTTTATTGAAAAATAATTTTTTGAAACAATTTCTTGAAAAATCTGATTACGTGCTTAATTAAGTGCTACTTGATTTATTTAAAATCAGATTTTGAATATCTCACTTTTCTATCACTAGTTTGGGATATTAATTGAGTTTTAATTTATTTGAGGTGGTAGAAGCTCCGAGTGAGAGAATTTGTTTATCAATTTTTGTATTGGTGAGTAGTGAGACAGATTAAATACTATTGGGAGTATTTAATCAAAGGGTAGCCGGTTTCGATCTCTTCCTGTAAAGAAATTGAGGTAGTAATTCTTACTGGATAGAATTTGTGAGTAATTTTGTAACGGTTTAATCCTTATCGGGTAAAATGATATTTGGAGTGTTTGAAAGGTTTTGATTGTTCAGTCTAATGTGTAAAAAGAATTAGGTTATTCTTAAACCTGTAAAAAGAAAAGGTTATTCCTGAGCATGGGAAAAGGATTGTAAATGTTGATTCTGAGCTTGTAAAAAGAATCATTGTAAGGGTTTGGTTCCTACCTTTAAAGAAATCTTGGTTTGCGACCCTCCATGGAGCTCGGGAGACTGGATTAACCAAGAGTAGCTTGGTGAACCAATATAAATTTCTAGTGTGCTGCATTATTTATATTGTTTATTTTCTGTTGTTTGGTGTGCATTTAGTTGATTTTATAATTTTGCAATGAAGGATAATAATTAATTTAGGATTAAAATTAATTATTTTTTATTATTAAAGTATTTCTCTGATAATATTTTAATACTACCCAATTCACCCCTCTCTTGGGTAGCTCACTGGGCCAACACAAATTTATCCAATTGAAAAACAAATATTATTAAAAATTGTGAAACAAAATTTGGGAACAGAATCGAAACAGAACCAAAAATTCTACATTAATTTTCGACCAAAATTCCTATAACATATATGTTTACGATGTAGTCCACATTTTTGTTTGAAAACAGAAACATAAACAAAATCTTTTTTCAAACAAAGTTTTTTAGGTTCCCATATTTCTGTTTTTTGAGAACAGAAACAAAATCTGTAAATAGAAAATGTAGAAACCTTTGAGAACAACAACCAGCTTATTAAGTAATTCAGTTTTTAACAACCAGTATCACTTATCTGATTCACGTCCACACACTAATTTAGTGATCTATCACTAATTTTTACTCTTAATATATCTTGATTAGGATCACACACGACACAAAAATGAATTTATAATTACGTGTGTTTTTATTAGGATCCTAATTAGTTCACATATTTGCTCCAATGTGAAATTGAAGAATAAATATTGATCTAGAAATATTCGTGTTTGAAAATTTATTAATAGGGTCAATTAAGTTAATCACGAAAATAAATCAGTTAAAGGATCGAAAACGTTAAAGATTAGAGTTTAAATGAACTAAGGTAAATTTGTTCCAATACTGATCGGTCAACCGACCAAATAGGATTGGTCAATCGATGGACGTAGACTGAAAAATGGTGTGGTTTCTAAATCAATCGGTCAACTGGCCAAGAAAGATCGATCAACCGATGACTGAGAAGTGAACTCTCTGAATTGATCGATCAACCGACCAGGGCCAAAAAATGGCCTAGGAAAGCATCCTAAATCAATCGGTCAACTGACCCTTAGGGGATCGATCAACCGATCATATTTGAGAAATGGCTTGGGTTACAACCTGAATCGATCAGTCGATCGAAAGGTCATTGGTCGGTCAACTGACCTGGCAGTTTCAGGTTTGGAAGATTTCATGGACTTGATCTACAAGTAGCCGTTAACTAGCCGTTTTTTGCTGATTTTTTGGAGATATCTTAGGGATTTAAACTTATAATAGATATATCATCCTTATTTGATTATCCCTATAGATATGATACACTTATTTTAAGTGTTTCTCAAATTGGTATATTAAATTCTTCCTATCTAGTTTAATTTGAGATTGTGAAATATTTGGTGGACTTAATTTATAGATTTAAAAGTTATAATTAAGTAAATTGAATCAGGATTGAGTTATATCAATATATGGGGTCTATATGAATATTTAAATGTCATATCTTGTAGGAACTAGTCTTTAGAGGTCATGTTTTAAATCTATTTAAATATACCTGCGTTTATAACTTTTAAGATATCATTCCATCAAGAACAAATAAGTTCCTTAGTTTTCTGAGAGTCATTATTCTGAAAATATACTGATAGTTTATTGTGAGATTCTTCTTGAGGAAAGTATTTAGAATTTTGCAATCACCGATCTGACTTTAACTACAATTCAGTTTTTATTCTTTCAGTGGTATCCTGGTGAGATCTTTCCAAACTACTATTTTACATTTTGAGTTATTATTATTTTTACTAGCTTGGATTTAATATTTGTGTGAAATCGTTTTCAAACTTTGAAGTGCATAAAAATTATTTTAAAAAGATTTCTTTGTTAATTTGATTACGTGCTTAGTGTGTTCCCATATATTTTATAATCAGATTTTTAAATTCCTCACTTAATTTTATCACTAGAAAATTTAGGATATTAATTGAGTTTAAATTAATTTGAGGTGGCAGAAGTTCTGAGTGTGAAGAAACTTATCAATTTATTGTAATTGGTGAATTGTGTGCAGATTAGATATTATTGAGAATATCTAATCAATGATAATTGGGTTTTAATCTCTTCCGGTAAAGAGAATGAGGTTTAATTTTTACCTAATGCATAAAAAGGTCAGTTTATTCCTTTCCTTTGAAAAGAGATAGGTGTTAGTTTTTTCTGAATAGAATTACTTTGTTAGTGAATTGTAAAGGTTCCATTCTTACTTGAGAAAATGATACTTTGAGTGTTTTTGTGAGGTTTGATTCTTAACCTAAGGTATAAAAGAATTAGATTTGATCATTAACCTGTGAAAGGATTAGGTTAGTTTTGAGTCTGAAAAAAACAAATAAGGTTATTCTTGAGCCTATGAAAAAGTATTGTAAAGATTGATTCTGAGCCTGCGAAAAGAATCAATGTAAGGGTTTGGTTCCTACTTGGGAAATGAATCTTAAGTTGAGTGGGTGCGAGTCTCCATGGGACTCGGAGGACTGGATTAGTCAAGAGTAGCTTGATAAACCAGGATATATCCTTGTGTGCTATATTATTACTTTATTTATATTCCTGTTGTTTAGGTGTGCACCTAGATTAAATACATTTATCTGTTGTATTATAAAGATAATAATTGTTTTAGAATAAATTGATTAATTGATTATTTTAAGTGTTGAAAATATATGAATTTGCTTAAATTTTTTATAACTATCCAATTCACCCCCTCTCTTGGGCAGATCATTAGGCTAACAGATTTAATATTTTGTTGAATTCACCATGATGATAAATTTTGTGTTGAAATTGAACACAGTAATGAATTTTGTATTGAATTTAATATGAATGTGAAAATTTGATGAAAAAATGGCAAACGTGATATAATTAGTTTCAAAGCAATAAAAATTTGAAGCGCCATGTCGAATTCAACAAGAAATTGAAAATTATGAAAATTTTGAAAGTATCATGTTGAATTTAACACGAATATGAAATCTAACAAAAAATGGTGAATGTGATATCGTTTGACGAATCTAAATATATAATTAAATCTATTGATGTCAAATTTTGGTCGATATCAGCGGTATAGTCTGGTCAGCCTTGGATAGAGTTGGAGAAGCCTAGTGTGGAGATCTTCAGTCCGTGTAGCCTCTGATCCGCGAAGAGGTCCCTAGCCGGGAACGGGAGAGTCTGTATTGAAAATGGCCCAAAAACCTTCTGGGTCGAGAAGGGAAGGACCAAAATGCCTTGGAACTTGAGGAAAAGTGAACAGGAGCTTGAGAATGAGCTACTCCGAGAAGAGGAGAGCTAGAATACTTTATGATCCAACAGGAAGGGAAAAGTTGGAATGTTTTCTAATCCGGGAAGGAGAAAGTCCCATATGGGTAGCAACCTGTCGCATGCACACGTAACCTAGCCAAGGGTATCCCGGAAAACCCCGCCGGTATGAGAATCAGCGTACAAAAGAAAGATTTATAAAAGTGCTATCATGTAGAGGGAGAAAATTTAGTGTGTTTAGAGTAAATTCCATATCTTGAATGTGTAGAGAGTCTACCTTTGAGCAATTGTATGCTCTCCTTTATATAGGTATTGTAAGACACTGATTTCGCACGTACGTCATTTTTGTTGCATTTTAAAAATAATTGAGACAATTCGGGGTAAAATTGGGTTAAAAAAAATAATAATAACAATAAATAAATTCCAATTTAAATATTTAGGTGTCGATTTGAAAATTTAGAAAAAAAAAACATTTAACCCGAAATTTTCGTTTAACTTTTAATTAAAACTTTTTGGGATGAAATTGCAATTTAGAAAATCTTGAATGTGGAAAGTGGATAAAAATGAAGTGTTAAAGAAATAAAGAGGAGAAAGGTGTAATTAAATAAAAGATATTTATATATATATATATATACATACACACTTACATACGGACGTGCGTGTGCCGTGAGCTCAGCCGGACGGAGGTGTGGGAGAGGAGCGATGTGGCGTAATGAAAACCAAAAATCCATCCACAAAAACCCATGCAATTAAATGTTATCGTGATCAAAAGCTGGGAGAGAAAGGAAGAAATCACACAAGTTAGAGAGAGAATCGGAGGGTGTTCGGCGGTGTACTCATTCCGACGTTGTGGTTGTGGGTTCTGTCATTAAACGATCATGCGGGTGGGTTCAGTCCGATCCCTGTGAGTGAATGCATCTTCGGTTGTTCGTTCGACGATCGTGGGGGTAAGATCATCAATAGCGTGACCGTTGCCATTCATCGCCGTCGTTCGGTAAGTAAGCGTATACGTTTAAATTTCTATGGTATATGTATATATGTGTTGTGTTGATCATTCGGGTGCACGGGTGCATGTGTGTGATCGTCGCCATAGTGCGGCCAGCGGTGTGTGTCGTCGCTGCTGCAGTGTGTGGGCGTGTGTGTGATTTTTGTTTCGGTATAGTGCAGCAGAGGTGGGTGTGTGGGGAAGCTGTTTAGCTCGTCAATCGTCGATCGTTGACGATCGTGGGTGGATCACAGTCGATCAGTAGTGATCATTGCACTGAGGTGGGATGCCGGTGGTGAAGGGAGGTTAGAGAGAGAGAGGGTCGAAAAGTGGGTGTGTGGGCTGGTGTGATCGTGCTGTGTGGAGGTGGTGTTGACGACGGGGGGGGTGGGTGTTGTTAAGTGCCGCCGCCGGTGAGAGGGACATGAGGGGGTGGGGGTTGATCGGCGATCGGACGGGGACTGTAACTGCAAGCAGGAAAAAAAAAAAAAAAAAAAGGGAATTCGGAAGAAATAATTACACTAACCACCCCAACAATAAAAATAAAAACTAAAAACCTAATTCAACTTCTTGGCCTACGGATGATTTGGAAGCGGGTGAAATTCCAATCGATTATTATTTCTCGTTAAATAAAATCTTTAGCGTTACAATTTCCGTAATTGTAATAATTTTCGTAACAGTTAATTGTAATAACGTTATACATAAAACATTATCGTAACGGAGTGGGGTGAATAATAATAATTTTCCATAATAAAATGTGGGGACGGGAAAATTGTAGAATGTAAAGCCTGCATTGCATGATTAAATTATATTTTTACCCAAATATTAATTTAGACCCTGTCACTAATAGGTTCGCAGGCACCTGAGGAACGGTAGAGCATAGTCGATAAAGGTTTTTGGTGAACGGATCACCAGGTGAGTGTACTGCCTTCTTGCAAAAATCTATTTTCATATATATATATATATATATATGATGGAAAAATGTATTTACTTGAAAATGGATTAACTTTCTAACTTACATGGATCAAGCGTTATTTTGGGTATTTTTGATATTGTGGATTTCATTGTTGTTGTTGAGGTGGAGATGAGTTGTTGTTATTGTTGTTGTTGAGGTGAGGTGGAGATTGGTGGTGGATATTCACCCGTCTGGCATAGTCTAGCGGAGCGGTGTTTCACCCGTCTAGCATAGTCCAGCGGAGTGTTGTTTCACCCATCTAGCTTAGTCCAACGGAACGTTGTTTCACCCGTCTGACTTAGTCCAACGGAGCGTTGTTTCACTCGTCTGGCACAGTCCAACGAAGTGTTGTTATATCCTGCTAGGAAGGCATATCCTACGGGATACAGTACCGTTGCAACTCCCAATCGTGAGGTTAAAACGATCACATGGCTAGCCGAGGTGTGGTGTGATGTGGAGTGATGTGGTGTGATGGGGCGTCGTATATAGGGTTTTGTCGTATATGGCATTTATATATACTTTATTTTATACTGGCTTGGTGTATTCATTTACGACGATATATCTATTATTTCAGTTGCGTTATACTAAATGGTTGCTGTGACGTTTTGGTTGATTTTTCACTGCTTAGTTCAAATGTTATAAACATATATACGTTGATTCTGTGGTGACAGGAAAAATGTGTTTTCCTTATGGTATATATATATATATATATATATATATATATATATATATTATAATATGAGATTTCTATTTGGAAATGTGATGTGTATATGTTATATACTTGATCAATTTAAATGTTTTTATTAAGAAGGCAATACACTCGCAGGTGAAACAGTTAGGGGTCGGTCCCCTACTGGCGCTAGTTAGGATCCGGCAATGAGGTAGTGAGAGGGTATTAATTTGGAGGTGCTGGTTGTTGCAACTTATGAGAGGTTCAGGATTGTGTTTATCTTTGTGGTTATTAAAGTTTTTGTAGGGACGAGTGTGTCCCCACTTAAAGAGTGTATTAAACTAGTATGGTTATTTTTTTTTTGGTGGTTGTGTATTTATTAATGCATATGTCGGTTAGTAGATGTTTTGGCATGCAGATGATGTCATGATGTTTGTCATGCTGGCCCCAAGGTGATGGGTGTCCGGGTTGGGTTGTGATAGGTATGGAGTGGATTTGATTAAGGGCTTCAGTAAGGATTAGTGTCCCCCTCAAAATCTCATCAATGTGTCACCATATCATGTAGCCAATGGGAGGATGCCAAGAGGCCCTTATCTTGACCATGTTAGAAGATATTTAGTGGTATTTATTGTTGGGAAAAAAGAGCCATTATTGGGGAAGAGAGCCATCATGATGGTTGTAGATATTTTGTGATATTTAGGGGATATTTTGGGCCATTTTAGGATATTTATGGATGCTTTGGGAAAATGAGTCAGCCAATAGCTAGAGAAAGACATATTCCTGCTGCACCCGGATGAGGAATTTCACCTCTGTCTTTCCCAGATAACTAGAGACGGGAAGGGGAGTTATGAGGAGCTTTTTGCCCTGTCCTTCCCAAATAGCCAGAGATGGGAAGGGGGGACTTTGTTGAGAAGCTTGTAGAGTTGATTTTCAAGATGGACAATGCCGCTGTGGGGAATTCCAAGATGGGGAAGGGTTCCCTATCCCACCGGTGGCTCACTTTTCCTTCCTAGAGAGTGTTGCTAGTTATCTTTTGAGTGGCATAGGCTAAGGTGTGCCCCTGCCCGGCACAACTTTCATACTTAATCTTTTGGCAAGAGTTGATCTTGGTGGAGAACTGATTTGGTAGAGAGTTGTGGACACGTGGTGGTCTTCCATTGGTTGCATGAGAGTGACCATTTTTACACTCATCAATAGTTCTCCACTCTTTAGTAGCGAGGTACGAGACACTAGGGAGTAGTATTGATTCCTTCACCTATTGGTTGAACTTCGCCCCATCCCGATCCTGGAAATACCGAGATGGGAAAAAATCTAAGCTCGGTAAGGTACATGAGTACGAAGTCTAGCTTCTGTTCGGTGGATTGGCTGAGTTCATCTTGGAGATAGACTTGAGCCTTGCCCGGTCATTTTCGTAGACTTGGATATTTTTGTTGCTATGTCCGTATTTTGTCCTTCCAGGAGCATCGTCCCTTTATGTCGCCTAAGCTCAATTCGGCTGTCGAGGATGAGATACTTGATGTAGGCCCTCAGACCCGATCGATGTTCTGCCGTCAGAAGATGATAACTATCAAACCCTGGGCTCTAAACTATCGACTTGTGGAGAGGGTCTGGTTATACCCTCAACGTGGTCTGCCTGGATAAGTTCCTTTGTAGAGATTACCCTCAACGCTGTACGTTGAGATACCGCTTTATCCTGTAGACCACCCTCGACACTATGCACTGGGATGGGGTTCTTTGTGGAGATTACCTTCGACGTTGCACGTCGGGAAACCGTTTCTTCATGGAGATCACCCTCGACGCCGTGCGTCGGGATGCCATTTCTTTTTGGAAATCACCCTCAACGCCGGGCGTCGGGATGCCGTTGGGAAGAATCATTCACAACGCCAAAGTCGGGATGAGACTTGGGAGGTCAGAATGTCATTGAGGATAATCACTTATGACACTAAGAGTCGGGATGCGAATTTAGGGAATCATCCGCGACTCACGGGGGTCAGAATGCCGTTGTTGGAGAATCACTCACGACGTCAAGAGTCAGGATGCAGATTTGGAGAATCATCTACGACTCAAGGGGTTGAAATACCTTTGCTAGAGATAGGCTAGAGGGCTACTCATCCCCATCCGAAATGGGACAGAAAGATGCTCATCTCCATTGTGGAGAATGCCGAGATGGGGACTGAAGTTCGAACATCTGGCCTGGGGACTCTTGACATTTCTCTAGCCAGTTGCTATCCACCGTGCTATTCGGGTTTTCTCAGCCGTGTAGAATGACCAAACCTTGTATTTATCAAACCTCTAGCCGAGATGGGAGTTGATGATTAGAAGAAAGCTTTTTGTAGTATTTCCCATAGACGCTGCCAAACTGTTGATGTCAAATTTTGGTCGACACTAGCGTTATGGTCCAGTCAGCCTTGGATAGAGTTTAGAAATCCTAGAGTAAAGATCTGCAGTCCGTGTAGCCTCTGATCCAGGGAGATGTCTCTACTTGGGAAGGGGAGAGTCTGTATTGGAAAGGGCCCAAAAACCTTCTGGGCCGAGAAGGGAAGGACCAAAATACCTTGGAGCTTTAGGAAAAGTGAACAAGAGCTTGAGAAAGAGCTACTCTGGGAAGAAGAAAGTTTGAATGCTTTCTGATCCGAAAAGGAGAAAGCTGGAATGCTTTATGATCCGGGAAGGGGAAAGTCCGAAATGGGCAGCAACCTATCACATGCACACGTAACCTGGCTGGGGGGTACCCTGGAATACCCCTCTGGTGTGAGAATCAGCATACGGGAGAATGATTTATAAAAGTGTTATCATGTAGAGAGAGAAAATTTAGTGTGCTTGGAGTAAATTCCATCTCTTGAATATGTAGAAAGTCTACCTTTGAGCAATTGTATGCGCTCGTTTATATAGGCATGGAGTGGATTTGATTAAGGGCTGAAGCAAGGATTAGTGTCCCCTAAAAATCTCATTAATGTGTCACCATGGCATGTAGGCAATGGGAGGATGCTAAGGGGCCTTTATTTTGACCATGTTGGAAGATATTTAGCGATATTTGTTGTTGGGGAAGAGTCATTGTTGGGAAAGAAAGCCATCATGATAGTTGTAGATATTTTGGGATATTCAGGAGATATTTAGGTGATATTTTGGAATATTTTAGGATATTTATGGATGATTTGGGGCAATGATCCGGCCAATAACTAGAGAATGACACATTCTGGTTGCGCCTAGATGGGAAATTTAACCCCTACCCTTCCCAGATAGCCAGAAACGGGAATGGAAGTTTTGAGGAGCTTCTTGCCCTGTCCTTCCCAGATAACCGGAGATGAGAAAGGGGGCTTTGTTGAGGAGCTTGTGAAGTTGATTTGCAAGATAGACAATGCCGTTGTGGGGAATTTCGAGATAGGGAAAAGTTCCCCATCCTGGATGCTGATATGGGGAAGGGTTCCCCCATCCCGGTGGCGGCTCGCCTTCCCTTCCAAGAGAGTGTTGTTACCTGTCTTTTGAGTGGTATGGGCCAAGGTGTGCCCATGTTTGACACAATTTTCATACTTAGTCTTTTGGCAAGAGTTGATCTTGGTGGAGAATTGATTTTGGTGGAGAGTTATGGACATGTGACGATCTTCTATTGGTTGTGCAGGAGTGACCATTTTTATAATCATCAAAATCATTAAAAAAAAATGTGTAAAATAATAATTATTTCGATTTTAATAATACAATTTTTAGTAATTATTTTTTAGGAAATTATATATTGGGACAAAACTAAATCACAAAGAATTATTTGATAATCCGCTTAAGCAATAATTTATTGGATAATTTTGCCTCTTTAATAGTACCGTTGCTAATTGCCCCTTAATTTTTTTTGTATCTCAATTGAATATTTTTAATGACCAATTAAAATGGAGTTTCTAGTTGGAAAGTCTGGGGATACAATTACAATTCTACGACCCTTATTTTAACCACCACCTGGTCCCATTAAGCTTTCAAAAGACAAATTGAGCACTTTTGGAAAGACAATTGCGATCCATTAGTTTTACTTCATAAAACCCGCGGATGATTGGACCATAAAAAATTAAATAAAAAACAAAAAATAAGATAGAGAGCACAAAATAAAAATAAAAATAAAAATAAAAAGCATGAAAAAAAAATAAAAAAATTATGTTACAAATGTATTTTTGTCAACAAAATATAATAAATAACAATATTAGTAACCAAACTCAAAAAACGAATCGTGCCACAGATATTATAAAAATGTCAGGAGGTATTTTTAGTATTTGTCGAAATAGCAATGATTGTCCCGGGTTTAAACTCATTAAAAAAAAATTCAAAAACAAATAAGTTCTTTAATTTAATTGCTATCTATAAGAGTTCATGGAAACACTATTCCAATTAGAGTTGCATCTTCAACCATCACCCCACTTTTGTCTACCACCATACTCTGGCTGTCAAATTCTAGCCACCCGCTAGTCACTGGGCTCTAAAATTTCAGTCATCCATTGTTAGAATTTTTTAGTCACATTCAACTAATTTAGCAATACATTTTTAATATATTTTTAATTATATTCAATTAATTTTTTTATTTTTGATTGGTGAAAAATTAAATGAATGTAATTAAAGAACATACTAAAATGCAATTAAAAGTAGACTAAAAAATAGTTATATGTAATTAAAAAAATCCGGCGACCGAATGCCAAAAATCTAAAGGCGGATGGCAAATGGTGATAGAGGTTGGCATCAACAACTAACAATAAAAAATTTTATTTGGAATCATTTGATCGAAGATAATAGAGAGCACTGATTATGAACAAAAAATACAAGACAAAATATAATTAATTTATTTAAGCTCAATTTAAATCAAAATTAAATAAATTATGGATTAAATTATATAATTGAGATTATTGATCAATTATCCCTACTATTTAAAAATGAAAATGGAAAATAAGGCCCCGTTTGGTAACTATTTCCATTCCAGAAATTCTCATTCCATTCTCAGATTTTTGGGAATTCTGTTTGGGAATAGCGTTTGGTAATTTTTGTTTCCGTTTCCATTTCATTCTCATTTGAGAATTGTGCCCACTTTTTTCTTAAGAAGTGAGAAACAAAAAAAAGTTGTTTCTCATTATTCTCATTCTATTCCCAAAACACATGGTCACTATTCACCTACCAGCCGACCACCGTCCGCCGCCGCCGGGGGCCATCTCCGGCGACCGTGGCCGATCACCGTCTGCCGCCACCGCTGGCCATCTCCGGCGACCGTGGCCGGTCACCGTCCGGCCGGAAATTTTCTGGCCACTTACGGCCGTCGCCGGCGACAGCGCCATTGCCTTCCGGCCAGCGTCGCCGTCCGCTGGTGCCGATGACGGCGCCACCGCCGTCATGCCAAAATAGAAAAAAAAAAAAAAAAAAAGATTTTAGGATAAAATCGTTACCAAACACAATTCCCTTCCCAAAAAAAAAAAAAAAAAAAAAAAAAAAAAAAAAAAAAAAAAAAATAAATTATCGTTACCAAACGCGATTCTACTCCCAAAAAGAAAACAAAATTCTCATCCCATCCCACTGCTGGAATGGAAACAGAAATGCTTACCAAACGCCACCTAAAATACTAAGGTCACGTTTGGTAACCACTCTCATTCTATCCCATTTCATTTCCATTCCTGATTTTTATTAAGTATAGCGTTTAGTAACCACTCTCATTTTTTTGTTTTCATTCCTATTCTTTTTTAAAATGGGAATTGTGTCCATTTTTTCTTAAGGCCTGAGAAACAAAAAAAAAACCTTCTCATTTGTGCCCATCCTATTCTCATTTGCCAAAAAGGACACGGAGGGAATTATTGCAATTGTTAGTGAGACCCCCCCTTCAATCTTTGGTAGGCTCTTTTCTTTCTCTCATTTTTCTTCTTCTTTTTTTTTCTTCTTCTTTTCTTCGTGTTCTTGCGTCTGGTTCTTATTCTTCAGCAATTTCGATCTGGTTCTTCATCTTCAACGATTTTGATCGTCTAGTTTTTCCTCTTCTTTGTTCTTCATTTGTTCGCCTGGTTTGTTTTTTTCGTTCGTCTGGTTTGAAGAGGTTCTCTGTGTTTTTGTTTTGAGTTTACGATGTCGTCCGATTTCGTTCGATTTCGTCGTCTTCGTTCGTCTGGTTTGAAGAGGTTCGTGTGATTTCGTTCGATTTTGAAATCGAAATAGGGCTCTCGATTTCGAAATCATTCGATTTCAAAATCGAAGTAGGGATCAATTTCAAAATCGAAACCCTATTTCGATTTCGAAATCTAAATCGAAATAAGGTTTCGATTTTGATTTCGAAATCAATTGAAATCAAAACCCTGATTTCGATTTCGATTTCAAAAGTCGATTTCGATTTTGAAATCGAAATCGAAATAGAAACATATTTTCGATGATTATTTCAATTTCGATTTCGAAATCAAATTGGAAATCTGAGGGTTTGTTCTTAAATTTGTTCTTAGTGTTCTTGAATTTCTTATTGTTGTTTTTGAATTTGTTCATGGTATTCTTGAATTTGTTCTTGGGTTTGTTCTTCAATTTATTTTTGTTGTTCTTGAATTTGTGGTTTAGGGTTCATTCTTGAATTTGTGGTTTAGGGGTCCCAGAACCAAAAAAAAAATTTGTGATTACTAAACGCGATTATATTTCTAAGAAGAAAACAAAATTCTCATCTTATCTCATTTCATCATATTCCTATCCCACAACATGGGGTGGGAACGGAAATGGTTACCAAATGGGTAATAAATTAATACACCCTTAATAAAAAAAACCTCTAGATTTTGAAATTAGATATGGACAGTTGGAAAAGAAGGGATTTAAAGATATGTCATACATATTTCATAGTCAACAGTCAATGTTGTCAACTGCTTTGTTGTATTCCCTCCAGTAAATATTATATGATATCTGCTCATAATTAGTCTAATGATGATGATTAAAGCCCCAATATTATTACCTTCGTCTTATCTTCTCTATAGAAAATCTTGCTCTTAAAAAACTTTTTCCCCGGAGGACAAACACACAATTGGGACCACATCTTGACTACCAAGGAAAGAAAAAGAGTATTGATAGTTTGTACCCCAGATGTTTAAGATTCTTTGTACTTCACTTCTTCATATTTTCAATTTCTCCATGTTTGCCCTCATAGATCTTATTTTCTCTCTGATTGGCCCAATTATTATGACTAAAACTATTGTGAAACTTGCTTCATGGGATGACTTAGTTTTAAGGACATATTAATGAAGTTCACTCTATTGTACAAGTGATTTATGGGTGGATGTAGTGCAGCAGAAACTTCAATGTGCAAAATGAAAATTATACAAACATTATAGGTGTAATGTGTAATTAGTAAAAGGAAAAGGAAATTTGTCATGCATTACACTTTATAAATTGTTCCAAATTAACACACCATCATCCCAAAGAGTACCATGGAATTCTCTGTCTTAAACACTGCAGTATCAGGACTCATCGCTTTCTTTTTCCTCTATTTATTTCACTTAAAGAAGCCTAAAAACAGAGCACCACCTCAGGCCGGCGGCGCTTGGCCGATTATAGGTCACCTCCGCCTCCTGGGCGGACCTGAGCTTCCCCACATAACGCTGGGAGCCTTGGCCGACAAATACGGGCCTATCTTCACCATCTGGTTGGGTCAGCGTCGTGTGGTGGTGGTAAGCAATTGGGAGACGGCCAAGGAATTATTCACAAACTTTGACGTCGCGGTGTCTTCCCGGCCAAAAACTGTGGCGTCGGAGCACTTGGGCTACGACTACGCCATGTTTGGGTTCTCTCCGTACGGCGCATATTGGCGTGAACTCCGGAAGATTACGTCACTGGAACTGCTGTCGAACCGCCGGCTCGAGCTCCTGAAGCATATCCGGGTCTCCGAAACAGAGACCTCTGTTAAGGAACTTTACAGGCTTTGGAAGGAGAAGAGAGAGGCTTCAGGTTGGGAAAAAATTTAATTGTCAGACTAAAAGTTATGGTTTCAAAATTTATTTATAAAAAAATTAAAATTCAATGAAATAAATTTCTAACTCAGTCATTGAACCCAGATCAAGTTTTGACGGAGATGAAGCACTGGTTTGGAGACCTAACCCTGAATGTGGTCCTTAGGATGGTCGCCGGAAAACGATACTTTGGAGCGGTTGCAGTCGCGGACGAGAAGGCGGCAAGGCGGTGCCAGAAGGTGATGAGGGAATTCTTCCATCTCACGGGCCTCTTCGTGGTGGCAGATGCTCTCCCTTTTCTGAGGTGGTTGGACTTTGGTGGATACGAGAAAATCATGATAGAAACAGCAAGAGAAATGGACAATATGGTTGAAGAATGGGTGGATGAGCATCGCCGGAAGAGAAATTCCGGCGAGGCCACGGATGGTCAAGATTTTATGGATGTGATGTTGTCGGTTTGTGAAGGGTCTGACCTTGGCGGGTTTGATTCGAATACCATTGTAAAAGCTACATGCATAGTAAGTGTGTTATTATTTAGTTTTGAGGGCTATATGATTTTTTTTTTAATTGTGAATTTTTATTTTTTTACTTTAACTTGATACTCTGGGTTTAATGTTCATTTTTTTTTTGGTCATTTTATTGATTATTGCAGAGTTTAATTGCTGGAGGCAGTTACACCACCACAGTTATGTTGACATGGACACTCTCTCTCTTACTAAACAATCGTTATGCTTTAAAGAAAGTTCAAGATGAATTAGACACTCAAGTCGTTAGAGACAGACAAGTAAATGAATCAGACATCAACAAGCTCGTATACCTCCAAGCTGTCGTCAAAGAGACACTACGTTTGTATCCGGCAGGTCCACTTTCTGGTTTTCGAGAATTCACTGAGGATTGTGTAGTGGACGGTCACCACGTACCTAAAGGCACAAGACTTATACTTAACCTCTGGAAGATCCAGAGAGACCCTCGAATATGGATAGACCCATCAGAGTTTCGACCTGAAAGATTCCTCACGACCCACAAGGATGTGGATGTGAAGGGTCATCATTTTGAACTAATCCCGTTTGGTGCAGGTAGGAGGATTTGCCCTGGGACAACCTTCGGGCTTCAGATGGTGCACTTGATATTGGCTAGTTTGATTCATAGTTTTGACCTCTTTACTCCGGCCGGTAAACTGGTTGATATGACTGAAAGTGCAGGACTGACCAACATCAAAGCTACTCCACTTGAAGTTCTTGTTGTCCCACGATTGGCTACAAAACTTTATTAATTAAACTTGAAACTCATGATACTCCCATGTCAAATGTTATGATGCATGATTCAACATTGCTGCTGTCGTTTTTATCTATGTGAAAAATCTAATATTTCATATTATGACTATCCGAATGCATGTACATTACATAGATATATAATGATATTCGCTAAAGAATATTTGAAACATGAGTCAAGATATTATGTAAATCTAATTTTCCTTAACAAACAAATCATTGATAATTTGTACACGACAACTCAAATACTATGGGAAACTTTTGTTGTTGCTTTTAACGTTGAAATACGTATTTTTTGTTTTGCAAAAATTACTTCCATTTATACTATACAAATCAAATATATATATATATATATATATATATATATATATATATATATATATATATATATATATATATATATATATATATATATATATATATATATATATATATATATATATATATATATATATATATATATATATATATATATATATATATATATATATATATATATATATATATATATATATACTAGCGTATAACCCGTGTCTGAAGACACGGGTGTAAAAGAAATTGAACCTATTTTTTTTTTTTATATATATAATCTCCTATGTTTACACAACATTCTAATAGCGAAAGAAACAGAGGAGCTCGGAGGTCTAACAATGACGAATGCGGAGTCAGTGATGGAAGAGAAGATTCACCAGTGCCTTATTTGTTTCTGTCGTTTTTCCTCCGGTTAAGCACTCAACAGCCATAAAAGAACACATGGAATTGCTTCATTGACATACTCTTCCTCCTGCTACTACTACTAAAGTAAATCATCTTCACCTTCATCACCATTTTTTATCCTCAAAATACTTTCGAAAAGCCAATAATAAAAAAAATAAAATAAAATTACCCATATAATATAGCACGTGCATCTCGCGTGCTAAAATCCGTCCAAATTAACACTACTATTTGATAAAAGGGTTACATGAAAAATTAGAAACAAAAAAAAGGATGACATTGAAAATAAAATAAAATTGCAGGGCCACGTAAAAAACAAATAGCAAATAGGAGGATAAAAAATATATAATTTGTCCAATCAATAAAAAATTCAAAATTAAATTATTATTTCATTTTTAATCCTGTTTATTAGAATTTATGAAAACATTAATATTCAATTTCTTAATAGATCAAAAAAACTAAGAAATGAAATCAAATCTATGAATATATTTGTTAGGAAAATCAAAGAAAAAATGAGAGATTAACAGAAATAAAAAACTAATAAATAAAAGTACTCTAATTGCCTTTCGTATGAAGATACTGCAAGCTGTGGTAGACCATGGTGGAGCGACTGAAGTGATCTTTGCACCACAGTACATAAGATGGAGATGACTTTTTCTTCTTCGTGTTGTATTTGTTTTCTTGCACTTTGTCCCCTAAAAATTGAATAATTGGCAAATTCTGGAAAAGAATTGAAACGTTTTTTAATTTTCTTCCTGGATTTTTATTTTTCGCCTCAATTTTTTATTTTTATTTTGTTGGAAACACAAACAAAAAAAGGGAAGTAGAAACAGTAAGGCGGCATTTGTTTAGTGTTTCTATTCCCAAAAAAAGTAAGAACAAAAACAGAAATATGGGAATGAAAAATATGTTCTTGTTTTTTACCCAATTCTTAAGAATAGAACAAAAACCAAAATTTGGGAACAAATAAAAACACTAATCAAGTAGACTGACCCAAGTACTTGGCGGCAACTTTCGCCAAAGCTCCACCGGAATCAGCAACAGGGATGGCAACCATCATTAACTTGCTTGCATCCTAAAATTCCAAACCCAAAGAACAAATTAATCACATAAAAAAATAAAAAACAAATGATTAAAAGGTTGGAGCTTGGTTTAAATATGAACAAATTCATGTGAAATATATATATATATATAATATTTTACAAAAAAAAAAAATTATAATTATCTATCAATGTAATCTTTTTTAAAATATTTTTTCTTTGCTTTGTAAAAATTATTTTTATGTTTTATTCTAGCATTTTCTCATGCCTCATATTTGTGTCTCATAGCTTTAAACACATTTTCAAACAATTGCACCTAATTTATCTTCACCTTTTAAATTTTTTTAATCAACCACATCGTATAACTTTTAATTTTGATATTTTAACGCATTTCAAAAAAATTCATAAATAAAAATAAGCAATTTTTTTTTTTTTAATTTTAAAAAATATTTTCATATTTTTTTAGAAACATTTTATTGTTGTAAACAAACATCTGAACTAATACGACAAAATGTCATAAGAAACAAATTAGGGATCAAGATTAGAAAAAAAGAGGTCAGCTTTTGTTACTCTCTTTTATATATGTATATATATATATATATATATATATATATATATATATATATATTATAAACAAACAAAAAAATGAGGTCGAATTAGGGGTATATGCCATTTAGGATTAATAGCATTTTATCTCCATGTGGTTTGGTCCATTTGCACTTTATCCCCTATAATTTGAACTTCGCCACTTACCCCCTGTAGTTGTAGACTTAAATGCAAAACTAACATTTTCCATCCAAACTAACTGTGTTTACAGTCCACACGACTAATCTGAAACGGATCATGTTTTCTGTTTTTTTTTTTTCATCTAAAACACCTATTTGTTGTTCCTATTTTACCCTCACTACTTCTCTATATAATATCTAACTTTATCACAAACTTTTTACATTATACCAAATCTTCTCATGACTTTTTCTTCTCCCTCTCTCTTACTTTTATTTTTCATGCCTTCTTCAATTTTTTATGGTGGTAATTTCTTACCTTCACCAATCCATTTTATTTTATTTTTCTATTTTCTCTCTTATTATTATTTTTCATGTCTTCAAGTTTTTATGGAGATGATATTGAAATGAATTTCAGAAAGAAAAAAAATGCAAATATTGTTGTAATTTTTACTATGTTTATGGCAATTAAATGAATTTATAATATTTGAACTATCTATCTTTTTGTCTATTGACCTATTATCCAATGAAATTCAAAATATATAATAACTTGATATATCTCAAAATGCACAATTTCACTATAATACATCATGTTAATATATCAAAATATATCAAAATGTCAACAATTATATTTCACCATAATGTATCATTGTAATACATATCCTATTAAAATACTTCAAATTAGAAATTGTAAACACCATTTTATTAGAAACAGAAATTTGAGAACAAAATACAAAATAAATGTCAATTCAAATACGAAAAACATATATGAATTCGTTCTGAGTAGAAGCACATCCAGAATTCATTCGAGAATAGCAGCCCTCATGCCTTCTTTGAAAAGCTGAACTTCTTCTTCATCTATCTCCATTTCAACTTCCTTTCCAGGTTCAACAATTTTTTCTTCCTCCATAATTGAAATCTTGTTTCTCCTTATAACCTCTTCAAGCGTCATTGGAGGTGGAAATTCTTCATCCTCATCATCAGCAAAATCTATTGTCTCATCCACAACAAAATCATGTCAGTCAGTAGCCATCTGCAACATTTCCTGCTCAATCTCATCCTCAACTTTCTATCTTGCCTTATCTTGAGAACGTTCCCACTCCAGCCAGTACAAGCACCTTTCAAGCACAATGGTCATATCCTCAACACTTCCCTTCATCTTATCGGTCAACCCTTTAGGAGGCATCAACACTTTAGAATATGCATCAACAACATCAACCCTTTAGAATATGCATCAACAAGTGATGTAAAGAACATGAACATACTGTGGGTTGGCTTCAGAAAATGAACTTGGGGGTTAATTTATGTCTTTACTAGTTAGACCAGTCAAAAAGCACTTCCCGTTATGTGCAACAAATTGTGTTGTCAGCTTAATGATATCCAACTCTTCCCCTATGATCCCTTCAAGAAGTCGAACAATAGATAGAACTCAAAACAATCGTATACACAAAGAGATAATTACATCAAGCATCGAATTGGAGAAACACATTGCTACTAAAATCTCAGGAGTGGAATTTAAAAATGCAAAACCCCAAAAATCCTCAAAATCAAACGAGAAATCTCAAGAAATTAGACCCACTACAACAAAAATTACTTTTGAGGACACCTAAATGTGTCCTAATATATATTCTTTTGGGACACATTATGTATTGAGACAATTAAAAAATGTGTCCTATAAAATATTGTCCCAATAACTTATAAAGACACTTTTTTTTTATCGCATTAATTTATATTTATTAGGACACTATTATGTGTCCTAATAAATCTTTTGAGCATTTATATTAGAAAGACTTTCAGGACCTAAATAAGTGTCCCAATAAATCTTTGATAGGACAAAACAATGCATGCCTTAAACCATTAATAAATAATTTATACAACAATTTTATGTGTCCCAAAAAGTAAAATTTTAAAAAAATAATAAATATATTTAATTTGGATAAAACCAATAATTCAAATTTATCCAATTGAAAATCAATTATCACTAAAAAATTGTGAAACAAAATATAGGAACAGAATCGAAACAGAAACAGAAAGTTTGTTTACTATAACAGATATATTTACTATGTAGTCCACATTTTTGTTTGAAAACAGAAACAGAAACAAAATCTTTTTCAAACAAAATTTTTTGTTTTCTTTTGTCTGAGAACAGAAACAAATTTTTTGTTTCTGTTTTCTGAGAAACAGAAAAAAAAATGCTGAAAATGCTGACAAATATGTTTACTATATTTCTGTTTTCTGAGAACAAAAACAAAATTTGAAAACAGAAAATCTGGAAACCTTTGAGAACAACATCTCCTGCAAAATTAGCTCTCTTTACAAACCTACCTTTCATTCATGGCCGCTTCTCAGCATTCAGTTTATGAACCTCGTACCTTATTTTCTTTTAAAACAACCTCTCCCTTCTCTTCTCTCCATCTGCCATTGCACTGTACCCCCCCCCCCCCCTCCATATTTCTGTTTTTCTGTTTATCGCTCCATGATTGCCAAAATATTCATCAAACAAGACAAAAAAATAAACTAAAAAAAATACATTTACCTCATTAAACATGAAATTCATACCTTGTCCTTTATTAATTGTCAAAAAATATGACTCATTTCAATCTTCAACCAAGGCAACTTGTACAAAAAAGAAATGCACAAATAATAGGAGTATAATTAAATAACTCTTATTCAATATTAGATCAATGCATTAATAGCTAAAAATGAAAAATAACTTACTAAAGATAAAGGCCAAGCAATAGGTGCTCCAATCGCATCACCAACGGTTTTAAAAAATCTGTAAGGTCTAATTAAATTTTCATCCCACTTCACCGGAACTTGGACGTGAACTTCACACCAATTTGGCCCTAATTCTTCTCTTCCTACTTGTGCAGATGGATCCATAATATAGATTCTTTCTTTTGTCACGCATTGGGATAGCTTTGCTATACTTTTGAGTAATGCATAATTTCCAATCTAATACATAATTTTTATGTAATTTATGAGAATAAATTAATTTTTTTTGGTTTATAAATTCTCAGATTTTTATTTTCTTTCCAAGATCTTTAAAAAACTTAAAAAAATAAACTGATTTCTATTTGATAAGAGGTTGAGATAAATTTGTTTTACCCGAATAACTCTTTAATGAGAGGAATATTGATCACTTGAAGCCCCTGATGAATTGTTTGCTTGTCTTCCATTTTTTACAATCAAAGCTTTCAATTCTTCATATTGGTTGCTTAATTTTTCACATTTTTTTTCCATTCGACTCAATTTTCCTTTATACTCCACGGCCAATCTATAAGATGTTTCACGACTAGGTATTGTATCCCAAATATCAGAAGCAGAAATACTCAATCCGTACATACAAACACGTCCTGGATTTTTATTTCCCATAACTTAAAAGTATATATCATTTGGACCACAATTATCTTCATAACGTCCTGGGGATTGGTCAAATAGCTCTTTCATTGTACCTACATGCATGACTAATTATTGAAAGAATCAAACGAAAAGACAACTAAAAATAAAAATATATAGGATTACCATTGCACGACTTGCTATTTCATTTATCGGCCTTTTATCCTTCCTCTTGTAGCAAAACATAAATTTTTCTGCACGACACAGACAGTGACCATAGTCTTCTTCCTACAAAAATAGTTTTTAGAATAAATTTCTAGGAATTTACCAAGTGTTATTTCGTTAATTCTAAAAAATGTGCCAAGAACTTACCATCATCTTTTCAACCTTTGCAAAACTTGTTTTTCCTATACAATGAATCATCTTTAACTCTTTCCAATTGGCTTTGTTAGTTGCACTGATTTTCTGAAGAAAAAAAAGGTGAGTAACCATCCATTTAATATTCAAGAAAATAAATCGTTTTTACCACGCATAGTACCTTCCCTTCAAGAGAGTCCCAATACTTTAATAATGCTCTCCATTGATCTTCTTGCACTCTATTGGGTACATTATTCAATTGCTCCTCCACAGACAAGGTTGGATCGTAATTCTCCGACTTCATAATAGATTTCCAAGTTCTCCAATTTTTTGCAATCGACTTTAATATATAGCTCTCGTGGCCGGGAGGAATATCAAACTTCGACTTTAAACAATACACAATAATGAAGTAAAAGACTCAGATAAAATTTTAAACAATATTAAAAATAAATATTTTTTATACTATTAAAATACCATTGTACCTTTACCAAGTCTATCATGTCGAACTTGTTAACTTGAGGAACCTTTATCCAACTCTTGTGGTGTAGTGGAATATACCTTCCGTTACGTGCTACCGTCCCAAGGAAATGAGAAAACGTGCTAGAACCTTTATCAATTGGTTCAACATCTCTCACTCGATAACGAGGATTTTGATCTCGGATCATATTTTTATGTTGTCTAAACAAGAAAAAAAAACCATAGTTGTTGGCAAAATAAATCATAGTTGTTAGCAAAAAAAAATTACATAATTTTAGTAATTAACTTACACCAAATAACCTTCAACTTTATCACAATTGAATAGCACATATTGATGCACTTTCAACAATGTATCGTTATCTAAAAGTTTTGCCTCTTCTTCTCCAAATGGACGAGCCGTTTTCAAAAACATTGCCAACTCCTTTGAGGGCGTGTTTCCCTCATCATAATTTTGACCCACTCTATTAAATTTTGTTTCCACGTCATCCAAATATCTCGAGCAAAATATTAAACACTCATCAGCTAAATATCCTTCATCAATAGAACCCTGAGGACGACTCCGATTTCGCACATATAACTTAAGTGTTGACAAGTACCTATATTAAGAATAAACTTTGATATCTTTAAGTAATTCATTCACTAAATAGTAAGAATTAAATAAATTTTGGCGTACCTTTCAATTGGATACATCCAACGATAATGGACCGGACCACCAAGTTTAGCTTCAGTTGCTAGGTGAATTGATAAATGAACCATCACATCAAAGAATGTTGCAGCAAAAATTCTTTCAAAATTACAAAGAATTTCAGCAATTTGACCTTCTAATTAAATCAATTGTGGAACATGAAGAACTATGGAACACAACTCTTTGAAGAACTTACACAATCCAATCACCGATAATCGTACTGGCTTGGGCAACACCTTTCGCACTGCTAATGGAAGCAGTTGTTGCATCAAAATATGATTGTCATGACTCTTAAGTCCATAAATTTTAAACCATTTTAGTTACACGCTTCTTGAAATATTTGAAGCATAACCGTCATAGACCTTGATTTTCTTTAGAACATTATAAAAGATTTCTTTTTCTTTTTTATCAAGGAAGAAACAAGCGGTGGGCAAGTTTATACGACCTGACTCATTTTCTATAGGATGAAGTTCTTCTCTTATATTCATCTTTTTCAAGTCAAGACAAGCTTTCAGATGGTCTTTTGTTTTTCCTTCAATATTCAGTAAGGTTCCAATCACATTATCACAAACATTTTTCTCAATATGCATTACATCAAAATTGTGACGCAACAAATTGTCTTTCTAATACGGCAAATCAAAGAATATACGTAGTTTCTTCCAACCAAAAGGCAACTCAAGATTATCTTTGACTAATTTTCCAAATCTAATATTTAATCCATGCAATTCATCTAGAACCTTGGATCCAAACAAGTAAGGTGGTGGCTTCCCATGTTCTTCTTTCCCATCAAAAGAAACTGTATCTTTTTTAAACACGTGATTATCATCTAAGAATCTGCGATGTCACATATAACAATGCTTCCCACTATGATCTAACCATAGGGAGGATGTGTACTTGTGACACAAAGGACATGCTAAATCACCCTTTGTGCTCCACCTCGACAAGTTCGCATATGCTGGAAAGTCGCTTATAGTCCACATTAATGTTGCACGCATCTGAAAATTTTGTTTACTTGATACATCATAAATACTTATTCCAATACTCCATAATTCCTTCAACTCTTCTATCAAAGGCTGTAAATATACATCAATATTATTCCTAGGAGCTGAAGGACCAGGTATGAGCAATGATAACATAAAAGATTATTGTTTCATGCACATCCACGGAGGCAAATTATATTGCATCAAGATAACTGGCCATGTACTATAAGAAACATTCATCGTTCTAAAAGAATTAAAACCATCAGAAGTAAGTACAAGTCTCACATTACGGTGATCTTTAGCAAAATCACTATGTTTATAATCAAAAGTGCGCCAAGCTGGAGTGTTTGTGGGATGCCTCATACAACTGGGGGTGTGCAGTGGATCGGTCCAACCCGTCAAAACTGTCCAAACTACCCAAACCGCACCACAAAAAAACCGCCCAATACAAGCCCGCACATTGCGCGGGTCATAAACTTTGAAAATCGCATATGAATGGGCGGGTTACGGTTTGGTCTATTTTCTTACGGATTCAACCCGCCCGCCAAGTAGAACACAAAAATGACTTATTTTTGTGAAGATATAAATAATATCTAAGTCGTTAGCTACGGTTTCTACATGTTCGAACCACCATTGATCATTCCTTTTGCATTTTGTTCTCGTCGTTCTTTTTGAATCCTAATTCATTCTCTGCCTTTGTGAAAATTTCTTTCTATATTCATTCGCCGCTTTGGGCAATCTACAATTCTAGTTAGCCCAACCCAAAAATAGACCCAACCCGCACATTATTGGGTAACCCGCGGTTTACACTAGCCAATCCGCATACCCCAACCCGCACATCATTGGACGGCCCACGGTTCAAATTAATTTAACCCGTCTAGTATTGGTTTGGTCCGCGGTTTTGGTCCAAACCGCCCCAACCAACCGTTGCACACCCCTACATACAACCATCATTTGTGCAACCCTCATTGTGCCACCTCATAAAGAATGCCGTCTTTGATGACATGAAGAGTCGTTGTAACCATGGTTTTAAAGGGAAATGGCGTAATACTTTTGCATGAATTAGCTTAGTTCTCTTTTTAGATGATGTTGCTCCCTCTTGATTTTCCATAGTATGATTTTGGTAAAGTTTCTCCCTCTGGAAACACCTCCTTAAACAATTCAAGTAATATTGCAAATGACTTATTGGTCCATTTACCAAGGCACTTCAAATGGAATAGTCGAATAAAGAAAGCTTAGAAACCTTTTTACAACCAGGATATAACTCTTGCTCCGCATCCTTTAGCAACTTGTAAAAAAAATTTGCTTCTTTGTTAGGTTTCTCTATATCATTCGCATTGTCTTCAATTTCTGTATCATCACTTGGTGTCCCAAAAACATCATGTAATAACTCATGTAAATTATCTTGTCTATTTGATATTCTAGACTCTTGAGCACCGCTTTCAGTGCATGATGAAGTTTCTCTATGAGCAATCCATCGAGTGTAACCTTTAATAAATCCATCATACACCAAATGTTCGTGTGCCTCTTCGCGGGTAACCCATATTCCATTTTTGCACCTCACACACGGACATATGATCTTTCCCTTAATACTCCCATTCGAAAATGCTAAATCAAGAAAGTGTTGAACTCCTTCCATATATGCATGACTCACACGAGACTCGTACATTCAACTCTTGTGCATTATGAACAACTTAAATTGTTGAGATATTCAAGGCTATTTTAACTTGTAATGTCGGTAGAAAAATTAAGTATACATTTAGTTTCATGAAGAAACATAAAAGATAAAAAAAATGAAAATAGCAAGTGGATTAAAAGAATGTATACATTTAGTTTCATACAGATGTCTAGAATTTGAGATATCAAGTGCATTAAAAGTAGAGTAAAGAAGAAATTGATCTATTCAATCACCTAATTTAAGATCTGGTGGCGAAAATTACTAAGCAATTCCAGAAATAATCGGAGTTGAAAGGCAAAAATTACGAAACTATACTAGAAAATTACTAAAGTATGGCAGAAAACTTAAACCTAAACATAAACATACCTGAAAGGCAGCAACCGAAGCCGATCTTGAAGAAGAACAGCTTGAGATTGAATCGATTGCTTGACAAATTGGATCGATTGGAACGATTATCCAATATTAAGCTCCGATCGATTCTCAAAATTTCTTTATTCATTTTCTTCAATCGATTGAGAAGTCAGAAGAGAAGTTGGAAGATAAGTGAAGATTCTGGAAATGAATGGATTAAGCGATGAATGGATGAATGGATTGAGCTCCGAAGATGAATGGATGAATGAATTGAGCTTCTAGTCGAGCTTCATCTAGCCTATCTAGGGTAAATAATTTTCCTACTACCTAGCTCAAGCATTTGAATGAAACAAGGAATTCAGCCTAGTTCAGAGAAATAAGACCAAATGAAAAAGTAGGCATTTACATCTAGGTATATCTAAAAAATAATATTTCAATTTTAGGTCAAACTCTTTTAATTGAAACTACCGTGGACCAAAGTGAAAATAAATAAAATGGAAGAGAAGTCTAAAAACACTAAAGTTCTTAATTATAAAAATAGTTTATACTTCTTTTTCAATTTGATTCATAATTATACTTTTCCCTCTATTTTATTATATATATATATACTAGGGTATGACCCGTGCCTGAAGGCACGGGCAAAAAAAAGAAAAAAAGAATCTAATTTTTTTGACATAATATCATTTGTCTTATTTTATTAAAAATCAACAATAATTAACATTTAAATATCAATATCCAATAACCTAGATATTCTGATACCAAAATAACACGACAATTAAGGCAAAAAATGTGTAGTGCTAATTTAAAAAAATTATACAGCAATAATAACAGAAGGTAATTGCAACGGTAAAGGTTGTCGCCATGTGACCTAGAGGTCACGGGTTCAAGTCGTGGAAACAGTCTCTTACAAAAAGTAAGATAAGGTTACATACAATAGACCTTAGTGATTTGAATCTCCCCAGACTCCGCGCATAGCGGGAGCTTTGTAACACCGGACTGCCCTTTTATACAACAATAATAACAAACAACCGAGTCCCACATTTGTTTATTTTGGCCATGAATAACAATAAACTGTATTAGATAGTTTGTGTACTCCCCTTGATTAATCTTACAATCACTCGAGCCAATAGATCCCAATCTTGCATTATAAAATTCCAATAGATGTGCTCACGTAAATAGAAATTGAAGATAAACTATTTATTTATTGGCATTGGTACCTTTATTTTGTTTTATGATAGAACTCCAAGATAACCAATATTCGTTATTGACAGAGATACCTGGTCATGAAAATCAAATGACTTACAATTTGATAGAGGAACGCAAAGTTGACCATGACTGAAAATCAATGTGGTCAAAACCCATTGTAACTAGAACTTACCAGTATTGCTCCGAGTGCAATTAATTATATGTGTTAAACAAAGTAGTTAAAAAAAATGACGACAATAAAATAAACTGTATTGGATAGAGATTATAAATTTGGTTGAATACCTTTTGTCCAAGTCCACAAATTGGTGTACTCTTGATTAGTTGGTACAATAGCTCGAGTCAGTAAATCCCAATCCTGTATAGTTAAATTCAGATCAATGTTTTACTTACATGAATAGAAAATGAGAGTAAACTATTTGTTTATTGGCGTTGGTATCAACTCTATTTAAAAAAAATGACTTGAAGGCACGGATGTAAAAAAAAAAATGAATCTAAAAAATAAATTGACATAATATCATTTGTTTATACAACATTCTAGACCTGTTTTTTTAAAATCAACAATAATTAACAGTTCAATGCTAGTATCCAATAACCCAGATATTCTGGTATAAAAAAATGTGTACTCCCAATCCAAATCAATAATACGTCAATAATAACAAACAATCGTGTCTCACATTTGTTTATTTTGGGCCATGAATAATCGATAACTATTAAACAATGAGTAATTAAAGTCAATTACGAATTTATAACTTTCCACCTCAAAACCCAGTGCAACTGGAACTTACCAGTATTGCTCTGAGTGCGATTAAGTAAATAATTGTATGTCTTGAGCAAAGTAGTTAAAAAAATGAAATAAAATTATCAATTTCAATGCAAAGTAATGCAAGTAGCTACATTTCGTTGGTCTAGTAAAAAAAAAAGATTATGCAACTGTGCGACTAGCACAGTAGAGTGTTCATCGAAAAAATGTCGAGCACATGAGTATACTTCAATGGCACACCCATTGGAATGCGTCATCATTCATGTTTTTGAGCTAATTCAGATGTTTCTAATAAATATAATGACCCATTTATTGATGGTAAAGGATTCTCAGAATTTCCAAGTTTGATTCTTTCTCGTTCCCTTCTCGCTCAAGGCAAAGAGCGATACTTCCTATAGATATAAAGAAATTGTGAAGGAAGTACAATTTTGTTACCATGCATAATTGTTTTCTGCCAACAATTATTGTTAGAAATGATCTCATTTATTGTAAAATAGAAATATTATAAATGATAGTTAAATAAGTAATGTATTCACACCACTTTGGGAAGAACATTATCTTTTTCCTTTCCTTTCCCTTTGTAACTTGCATATTTAGTTTGCAAGTCCAATTGTGTATCCTTATAAGACTGAAACATATAATAGCAAAAGGTTAAGTATTTATTTTAAAACAATTAAAATTTAGTTCAGACAAATGACGAACTTCATTGCTTAAACTTATATTTAAGCTCAATAACTAATTCACTCATACAGACTTGGAAATATAGATTGTTATATTGAGCTTGCAAATAAGAACGACCAACTTATATTTAAGCTCAATAACTAATTCACTCATACAAACTTGGAAATATAGATTGTTATATTGAGCTTGCAAATAAGAACGGTCACTCATTAATGTTTAAACAAACATACCACATTGATAGAAATATTTTCTTTTCCCTTCCATGTGCACCTGTCGTCGTCATTTTTCTTTGCCATCGATAATTATTTACCCTTAGGCGAATCAAATAGGTAAATGTTAACAAAAAAAAAATTATAAATTTTTAAAAAATTACCTCTCAAAATGTTATACGGGCATGGCCGATTCGTATTTGATCAAATTTGCTCTGAGCAAGTATTTAATAGAATTTTTGACACTCTGTAACCATAGAATGCTTTTTAGAAAACAATTCTAAAGATCCACCAACGGGAAAAAACATTTAAAAACCTATCACTGTAGAATGTTTTTGCTCATATTTGCTCTGCAATTAGAGTAATGAGCAAAAACATTAAAACAAACTATAATCGTAACAGTCTATTAAAATAATCACAATTAAACATGAATTTAACCGAAACAAAATAAAAGAATAAAATGTTTATTGCCTATCCAAATCTCAGTATTTCACTGCAACATTTCACAAATGCAACTATATATTTATTGTTTAAAAAAAGAAAACATTGTTCTATGAGAACAAATAAAAGAAAGAGCAAAAATGAGATTAAGAAGACTTACCAGTTGTATACGTGAGGTAGTGGACAGAGATTTTGGAATGAAACCAGATTTCACAACAACAAACTTTATGTTCACCAATTTTTTAATTTTTTTTGGTCTGCTTCCATTTTCAAACAACTGAAAAAAGAATGAAAATCGAAAAAGAAAAAAAAAAATCACTTTCTCTAAGACATTTGTTCCAAAAATTCGGAACACACAAAAGAAACAGATACTCTGTACCAACCAATTCCATTCAAACAAACACTATCGGTTATGATGAATATCATAAAGAATATCGTAGCTATTCGACTAAATATTATCCTATTTCGCTGACTCAATTAGTATGAAATCAATAGCGAGAGAGTGAGCAGAAGCGTGAGAGAGGAAGATGTGGAATTGGGAAGCAGGGTTGAGACAATTTGGATTAGATGGGAGGGAAATTAGGATATAGATATTTTATCTTAACCATTGGATCAAAAGTGATCCAATTGTTAGAAATGTCTCTCCCAATTGGGACATTTTACACCCATGGATATGAGATCCCCAAGGGTGTAAAATGTCTCCCTCCATTAATGTCTTTTAGACATTTTCAAATTACAAAAGATAAGGTTAAGTAGAGATGAAATAGGAATTCTGAAACTGAAACACAAAAAAACACCACCTTCAAAAATTTGTCTTTTCGTCATCTTAAAATTTTGTTCTTAAAATTTGATAAAAGAACTAAAACATTTTGTACCTTTTGCATCCATTTTTCTATTGCATTTGCTTTATTGCTCTTAAATAATGATTCAAAGTTTATTGATAAGGGTAAACAAAAATGGTAAAACATTTTGATAAAACCAAACACTACCTAAATGCTTCCATTCACAAAACAAAAATAGATTTTTGAGAACAGAAATAGATTTCTGAAAATGCACTTCCTTATTTCCGGTAGTTTGACCAAAAAAAAAATCCCACCCAATAAATATATAGGGTAATCTAAAAATACATATTTATATAATTAAAAAATACTTAAAATATGTGTGGCGAAACACGATTTTTAAATTATTGTGCCAACAGATCAAACTGTATGGTGCCAACCGATCAACATATATACACTTCACTCTAAGCCGTCTTTAATGGCTTTCCCTTCATTTTCGACCCCTTAAAACTTTGTTTTCCAACCAATGTGTTTGTTTTTTATTATTTAGGAAATGTAGTCTAAGTAAATTTCAAACACCAAAAAAACTTACTAATTGTTCCAATTTCCCAATTTGTTCAAGAATTATTCGCTCAATCGCAACCCATCTCAGTGCCACTTCATCGATCGATCCCCTGAAACGCTCGAATCTATATCCCCTGAGACGATTGTGCTGTTAGAATCTATTCGCTAGCTCTCACACAAACAAATCTATATCATCGAAAAACAGTCTGAAACATAAAATTTTGCAACTTGATTGTAAAAAATAAATAAATAAAAGAAAAATATATAACTTAGAGAGACTTGGACGAAAATCAGATATCAGATAGAATTGTGACATAAAATTAAATTCAAGAAACTCATAATAGAAACAAAAATTTAAGAACAACACAAAACGAAGAAAAAAATTGAGACTACCTTTGAAGGCTCCTCAATGAGTCGACCAGATGCATTTACCTGGCCGATAGTTCTCTCCTTTTGGAAAATATTATCCAATAGAGAGCAGTTGCACTACCTATAGTAAGAGAAAACATGTAAAAACAAATCATATTAAACAACTTGTTTAAACCTACACATTTTAATCTAAATGTAGATTAAAATAAAAACAACTTGTTTAAACATGAGAAGGCCTTACACACATTCCAAACCATAGTAACCAATAACGTCATTACAACAATTGAAACAACTACTGTAGAAAGGTATTAAATCCCTAGCATTTGATCAAAAAATGTGTAGAAATATAATTAACTTGAGCAAATGCAATTTTGATTAACCAAACATACAACTAAAAAATAGTAACTGTATGAACAATTGAAGAATCAAAACAATGATTTTAGTGAAAATAGAGTAAAAGAAATCGTGCGCTAGAAATGAAATCTCAAAGCAGTGATGAACTCGGACAGTAGCACACTCGGTAGAGAAGAGAAAGTACTTAATAGGATTTTTGCCACTGTAACCATAGAATGCTTTTTAGAAAACAATTCTAAAGAATCCACCAATGGGAAAAAAACATTTAAAAACTTATAACTGTAGAATGTTTTTGCTCATATTTGCTCTGCAATTAGAGTAATGAGCAAAAACATTAAAACAAACTATAATCGTAACAGTCTATTAAAATAATCACAATTAAACATGAATTTAACTGAAACAAAATGAAAGAATAAAATATTTATTGCCTATCTAAATCTCAGTATTTCACTGCAACATTTCGCAAATGCAACTATATATTTATTGTTTAAAAAAAGAAAACATTGTTCCATGAGAATAAATAAAAGAAAGAGCAAAAATGAGATTAAGAAGACTTACCAGTTGTATACTTGAGGTAGTGGACAGAGATTTTGGAATGAAACCAGATTTCACAACAGCAAATTTTATGTTCACCAATTTTTTAAAAAAAAATAAAAATTGTCTGCTTCCATTTTTCAAACAACTGAAAAAAGAATCAAAATCGAAAAAGAAAAAAAGAAATTCCTTTCTCTAAGATATTTGTTCTAAAAATTCAGAACACACAAAAGAAACAGATACTCTGTACCAACCAATTCCATTCAAACAAACACTATCGGTTATGATGAATATCATAAAGAATATCGTAGCTATTCAACTAAATATTATCCTATTTCGCTGACTCAATTAGTATGAAATCAATAGCGAGAGAGTGAGCAGAAGCGTAAGAGAGGAAGATGTGGAATTGGGAAGCAGGGTTGAGAATTTGGATTAGATGAGAGAGAAATTAAGATATAGATATTTCATCTTAACCATTGGATCAAAAGTGATCCAATTGTTAGAAATGTCTCTCCCAATTGGGACATTTTACACCCTTGGATATGAGATCCCCATGGGTGTAAAATGTCTCCCTCCATTAATGTCTTTTATACATTTTCAAATTACAAAAGATACGGTTAAGTAGAGATGAAATAGGAATTCCAAAACTGAAACACAAAGAAACACCACCTTAAAATTTCGTGTCTTCGTCATCTTAAAATTTTGTTCTTAAATTTTGATAAAAGAACTAAAACATTTTCGACCTTTTGCATCCATTTTTCTATTTTGTTTTCCACATTACACAAATCAAAAACTGAAAAACCCTTCTTTTGCATTTGCTTTATTGCGCTTAAATAATGATTCAAAGTTTACTGATAAGTGCAAACAAAAATGGTAACCGTGATGACGCTACTTAACAAACAAATCTATATCACCGAAAAACAGTCTGAAACATAAAATTTTGCAACTTGATTGAAAAAAAAAAAAATATATATATATATATATATAAATTAGAGAGACTTGGACGAAAATCAGATACCAGATAGAATTGTGACATGAAATTAAATTCAAGAAACTCATAATAGAAACAAAAATTTAAAAACAACAACACAAAACGAAGAAAAAAATTGAGACTACCTTTGAAGGCTCCTCAATGAGTCGACCAAATGCATTTGCCTGGCCGATAGTTCTCTCCTTTTGGAAAATATTATCCAATAGAGAGCAGTTGCACTACCTATAATAAGAAAAAATATGTAAAAACAAATCATATTAAACAACTTGTTTAAACCTACACATTTTAATCTAAATGTAGATTAAAATAAAAACAATTTGTTTAAACATGAGAAAACCTTATACACATTCCAAACCATAGTAACCAATAACACCATTACAACAATTGAAACAACTAATGTAGAAAGGTATTAAATCCCTAGCATTTGATCAAAAAATGTGTAGAAATATAATTAACTTGAGCAAATGCAATTTTGATTAACCAAACATACAACTAAAAAATAGTAACTGTATGAACAATTGAAGAATCAAAACAATGATTTTAGTGAAAATAGAGTAAAAGAAATCGTACGCTAGAAATGACATCTCAAAGCAATGATGAACTCAGACAGTAGCACACTCGGCAGGGAAGAGAAAGAAGACTAAGCAAGTGTTCACCTCCATGGTGAACTCATCCATCACTTCTACGGTTCCGTCCCTCTCAAATGCCTTACTTGACCCTAGGAGGCAAGATACTCAAAAATTAATATCAAATCAGAAGTAAAAATGAAGTGAATATGAATTAAAACAAAAACAGAAAAGAACAATAGGCTGAAATTTTCACAAAATCTGGGTCTAAAATTACAACCATTCTCCAAATCTCTCAGCAACCAGATAGCAACCAAAGAAAAAGGAAATCAAGCTGTTTATGTTCCCAAGATTGCAGTCAAAAGTGAATCTAAATTCTAAAATAAAAACCCAACCGAGCATGATTCTGATTGCAAATATGAATCGATTCAAATTTCATACCTGAGAGGAACCGTGGGTGGATGTGGATCAAGCCAGATAGATCAAGTAGGAAACGGTTCGGATCTAGATTTGGATCAAGCAACACAGCTGAGGAACTGAGGTGGAAGAAGGCTGGATGGGCGAAAATCAGATCAAGCTTATGCGAAGAACAATGAACGAATAAGAGGAGATGAAGAAGTAAGACTTACCTGATTTCGATGGAGAGAGAATGTCGCCAACCAAAAGGGATTTCTGGATTGGGCATGCGATGGAGATTGGAATGGTGACGGCGACGAAGACGAAGCTATAGTGATCCGGTTGTAAAGGCGATATGCTCCAGTTGCAGATGGCGGTGGTGAAGGCACTCCGACTGTCGATGTTGATGGCGTCGGCGGCCTTTGTCAGGCATTAGGGTTCGCGACGGCTGTTCGACATCGAGGTCTGCAGGGCGTAGGTTCATTGCGGTTCATCATCGGCGAAGGGCCTGGGCCTGGGAGTGAGAGAGAAGCGAGAGGCCAGATAGGAGAGATGGTGCTTCGAAGGCGTTGGAACTGGCGAGGCCGATGGCGTTGGTAAGGACGACGACGACGGCGATTGCGCTCTGGCTTCAGATGGGTTTGGCGAGTTCAGCGGCGACGTCGGGTGGGGATGAACGATTGGGTTCGGCGATGATGGAGAGGGGATTTGGGATGAGGGTTGGTCGGATTTAGGATTAGGATTGGGCAGATTTGGGAGTGAGAGAGAGAAGAATGATGAGGTTGAGTAGCTATGGAGACCGTTGGATTTGGGAGACTGGGAGTGGTCTGATCTGGACTGTTGGATGAAATCAATCCTACGGCTAAAAATGTCTATTGGTGACACTCAATCTCAGCCCTTGGATATGAGATCCAAAGGCCCAAAACATCTCCCTCCAAAAATGTCTTTTAGACATTTTCAAATTAGGATTTGATTTATATATATATATATATATATATATATATATATATATATATATATATATATATATATATATTATTTTAAAAAATATAATAATTTTGAGTCCTTAATAGAACACTTTTATATGCGTCCTATTAAATTTGTTCATAATATTTTTATTTTTTATTATATATTTTTTAAAATGTGTCTCATTAAATAAATATTATAAAGATATTATTTTTTTTGTCGGTAAATTAGAAGGACACTAAGATTAAGTGTCTCAATAAAATTTTATAAGGACATTATTTATAAATTGTCTTTAAAAACGTGTCCTAATAAGTCATTTTTGTATTTAATTATCTAAGCCAAAATCTGACAAGCAAAAACCATAATTAAGCACAAGAAACAAGATGACGGAAGTTGCGAGTTGTGCTTGATAGCCCAAATCTGGCGATGAATTCCACATAGCATCGCGTTACATGTGAATTCAACCAATCACAAGCCCAAATCTGGCGATGAATTCACCACCTTTGACGTGGCAGTGTCCTCCCGGCCAAAAACTCTGGCGGCGGAATACTTGGGCTATGACTACGCCATGTTTGGATTCTTGCCATACGACGCGTATTGGCGGGAGCTCCAGAAGATTACGTCACTCGAATTGCTGTCGAACTGCCGGCTGGAGCTCCTGAAACATATTCGGATCTCCGAAACAGAGACCTCCGTTAACGAACTTTACAAGCGTTGGAAAGAGAAGAGAGACGCTTCAGGTTGGAAGATTTAAATTGCGGTTTTGATTTTTCAAATTGTCTAAGTTGTTTAATTTATAGTTATGAAAACGATTTTCAGAAAACATAAATTTTAACAGCCTAACCCCATCATTGAACCCAGATCATGTCTTGGTGGAGATGAAACATTGGTTTGGAGACCTAAACCTCAATGTGATCCTTATAATGGTCGCCGGAAAAAGATACTTTGGGACGGTTGCAGCCGCCGACGAAGCAGCAGCTAGACGGTGCCAGAAAGTGATGGGAAAATTCTTCCATCTCATGGGTCTATTCGTGGTGGCAGATGCTCTCCCTTTCTTGAGGTGGTTGGATTTGGGTGGGCACGAGAAAGCCATGTAAAAAAACAAGGATAGAATTGGACAACATGGTTGAGGAATGGTTGGTCGACCACCGACGAAAGAAAAATTCCGGCGATTCCAGTGATCAACAAGATTTCATGGATGTACTGTTGCAGCTTTGTGAAAGAATTAATCTTGGCGGTTTTAAATTCACAACTAAATCTATAATTTTATTTATATTACATTTTTTATTTAAATATAACAAAAATAAATTTTAATATCGAGAAATAAAATAATGTTATAGCCACTCATATTTATTTTCGAAAAATAGTAAATTAAAAATTAAATAAACTTCTCGAGGGTTTTTTCAATTTTTTTAACTTTTTTTTTAAATAATAGTCATAAAGTAATCTAATCAGACATTTTTTATGTGGTTCAATAGTTTTTATTATTTGGATAAGAATTGTTAGAATATTCTTTGCAGCATTTAAAATTGAAATAAAAAAATTATATGTAATTTAAGATGATTTAGCAATTTTTATTAAATCGTTGGAGAGAGAAAATATGAGGAAGAAATAAAATGACACATAATTAATTATAATAAAAATAATTATCAACCAAAATACTGATAAATTTCAGTAACTTCCCACATCATTTAGAATATCTACAACGATATCTCTTATCATTTAAAAAATATCTTCAACACTCTTTCTTTTGATGTAAAATATAAAATTATTTATTTATCCATGTTGCAATGTCACTCTAATATTAAAATTAATTAAAATTATATAATAAAAACTATTGATGTCAAATTTTGGTTGACACCAATAGTATGGTCCGGTCAATCCTTGGATGGAGATTAGAGAGGCCTGGAGTAGAGATCTTTGATCCGTGGAGAGGTCCTTGGCCGGGAAGGGGAAGGCCTGTGTTGAAATCAGCCCAAAAGTCTTCTGCGTTGAGAAGAGAATAGTTGGAATACCTTCTGGTCCAAGAAGAGGCAGGTTGGGATGTTTCCTGATCCGGGAAGGGAAAGGTCCAAGATAGGGCAACAGCTTGTCACCTGCACACACAATCACAAGTAACCTGGTCGAGAGTATCCCGAAAAACCCCTCCGGCGTGAGAATCAGCGTACGGGGGAAAGATTTACAAAAATGCTATCATGTAGAGGAAGCAAATTTGGATTAAATATCTTTCTCTTTTTTGAGGAAGAGTTTTCTCATTACCTCTGGGCAATTGTATGCCCTCCTTTATATAGGCAAGGTGAAGATTAGATTAAGACTTAAGCAAGGGTTTAATGTCTCCTCAATGATCACATTATGGTGGTAATTTAGCTTGTAGCCAATGGAGTCATGCCAAGAGGCCTTTGTTTTGGCCACATTTAAGAGATATTTTGGTTGGAAAAGGGGATCATAATGATGATCATGGATATTTTGGGACAATGTAAGATATTTTGAGGTAGGGAACTGAGTCATTAGAGATATTTGTAGATGCTTTTAGGGAAGAGGCCATTGTTGGGATAATATGGGACATTTTGGGAAATTGTGGGATATTTTGGGGGGCTTAAAAAGTGGAGAACCGAACCAATTTTGTGGACAAACCGAGGAAGACATCTTCCTGCTATGGCTAAGATAGGGAATTTGTTCCTCTGTTCGGCAAAATCTTCACACTTAGTCTTCGGTATGACTTGATCTTTGAGATGGGTAATGCCGTTGTGGAGAATTTCAAGATGAGGGAGGTTTCTCCATCCTGACGGCGGCTCGCCCGCTCTCCTTGGAGGGCGTTGTGTCCTTTGGGGAGGCTGGTACAGTTGAGGAGGCTTTCCTTCTCAGTACATTTCTTATACTTAGCCCTTGGTGCGCTTCGAACTTCAAATTTTGTAAGACGTTGAGCACACGTGGTGGTCTTCAATTGGTTGTGTTGGGGTGACCAAATTGACCATCATCAGAAGCCCCCCACTCCTTAGTAGCGAGGTACAAGGTACTAGGGAGTAGTATTGACTCCTCTGCCTGGAATATTTTGGATACTTTGCATTAACTTTTTCATTTTTTGTCTATTCTTGGAGAGTTGTCCCATTTGGAGTAGCAATGATTCTTCTCCTCGTCGACGGAGTTTTTTTCCCATCCTGATTTCGGAGATACCGGGATGAGGAAGAATTGGAGCTCGGCATGGTACCCGAGTATGGAGTTTAGCTTCTGCTTGGTGGATTGCCTGAGCTCATCTCGGAGATAGACCTGATCCCTGCTCGGTCATTTTTGCAGACTTGAACGCTAGGGAGATGATTTGACCATTACGTCCCCTTCTCTGTTGTTTTTGGAGACTTGGTTATTTCGAGCCACAATATGTGCTTTCTTCCTTATCACAGAAAAAATCTATCCTGTGAGAAGAATTTCCAACACTTGGACAATTCGCCGTGATCTTTTGCTTGAAAAAATTCAAGTTTCAATACCCCTTGTCGGTTGACCTTGTGCCTTTTCCCGGGTAGACGACTGAGAAGAAATTCCGGAAGACATTGTGCTTCCTCTTCTCGGGAGGTTTACTCCCTAGAGAAGATTGTGCATGCCCTTATCGGGGAATGCAATTTCATGTTATTTCACCATATTCACAGTCCCCCAACTTAGTAGTCGATCAAAGATCGAGTGGTAGGTTAAATGTCCAAGGGTGGTACTTATCGTGGAATTCGGCCCTCGCGGTCCTTAGGGGGTAACTCTCGGTCGGCCCCATATGGCCGATCACAGGTGGGTTCTCCTTAATGGAGCTCAACTCTAAGCTTTTTCAGGTTATCCCAAATTTTCCCTTCTAGTGACATCTTTTCTTTGCGCCGCCTAAGTGGAGCCTGGCCATTAAGAGTGAGATGTTCACCTGTAGGTCCTTAGACCCGATCATTGTTTTGCCGTCAGAAGATGATAGCTATCAATCCCTAGGCTCCAACCCGTGGAGAGGGTCTGGTTACACCCCTGACGTAGTGTATCAAGATGGGTTTCTTTATGGTGATTACCCTCGACGTTGCGTGTCGGAATACTATTTCTTTGTGGAGATTGTCCATGACGTCGGGCGTTGGGATCCCATTTTTTTCATGGAGATTACCCTCGACGTTGAGCGTCAGGATACTATTTCTTTACAACAAAGGGCTAGGGGCTGCACATCCCCGTCCGAGATGGGACGGAGGGTTGCTCTTCCCGCCTTGCTCTACACTAGGAGATTGGCTAGAGGGCTGCTCATCCCCGTCCAGGATGGGACGAAAGGCTGATCTTCCTCTCCATTAACAAAATTTGGAGAATAGAGAACTAGTTGAACAAAATAAATTTTTTTTATTGAAAAGTAGTTTGCTTGAAAGCTTCAAAATGCGAAAGTTTTTTCAAGTCTATTGGAGCTCCCCCTCTGGGGTAGTAGCATTTTAAGTGTTCCGTGTTTCTCTTCTGTTTCAAGTTTATAGGTGTCAGAACGAGGTTTCTTCTTAGTGAGGGGCCAGGGTCTATACATCCCTGCCCAAGATGGGGCGAAGGACTGTTCATCCACGTCTCTACTGCTTTTCCTCTTCTCGGATCTTCCTCTTCCCAGCCCTTTTTCTTCTCGGCTCTTTCTCGGTCCCCCTTCACAGTGTCTCTGATATCTGCCTCATTGAAGTTCGTACCCCTGGTCAGAGCAGCAACCAAGTTTGGTACAGGTCGGGAGCACAAATCATAAGATAATCTTTAATGCCTTAGCTCGTTAATAAAAGTGTTCAAGGCCACAGCATTCGGGATGCCTTCGCAACATAGGCTTTCCCTGTGGAACCGAGAAACAAAGTCTCCCAAGGTTTCAGCAGTTTCTTGTCGAAAGGAGAAAAGGTGAATTGTCGTTTTGGGTCTCTTTCGAGAATAGTCAAAACGGGCCAAGAAGAGTTGTTCCAATTTAGCGAATGTTGAGATTGAAACTGGAGTTAAATCTCAGAACTAGGTGCTGGCCATTGCGGTGAGGGTGAGAGAAAATGACTTACACCTCACCCTTACGAAGGTCGTGTGCATGTCCATGAAAGCAACAAAAACGGAGAGGTGATCAACGGGGTTAGTAATAACGTCGTATGGAATTATTTTCGGGCTAGTGAACTTGTACAGAACCACCTCAAGCACAATATCATCGACAAAAGGAAACCTCATCCCCGAAGGAGGGTCCAACAGTCCCTCCGGGGCCCTGTATTTGCACGAGCGCTGCCTCCATCTTAGCAACGCACCTTTCCAATGCAGCTTCTCCCCTGGGCAGTGCTGCAACATGGCGATCCTCTACCCGACGACCCTGGGAGGGAAAAGGTACATAGTTGGAAGCGGTCAGTTTGGCCAGATCCCACTCTCTCACCGGTAGGCCACGCGGACGAGGCTGATTTCTCAAGATGTGACCTTTAGAGTAAATCACATGATCCAATTTTTGGTAGCGATCGTCACCCCTGCATGTCGGAGAACCGGTCCCCCTTGGTCGGGAGCCGGTGGCAGGTGGAGTTCCTCTCCCTCTGTGCTCCAGAGAACCGGTCCCTATTGATCTAGGGCCAGTGATAGGTGGGAGAGAATGGTGTCGAGAAAAGTTTGAAATTGGAACAACTGTCGTTTGAAATTATCAAGTCACCCCGCTTCTACAGCTCTGGAAGGTGGTCCGACATGGGGTCCAGTAGGTGGAGCTGACGGGCCTACTTGATCGATGGGGAGTGAATTTTCTTCTTTTTTTCAGGATGGGGAAAATGGTCCTCGCATTCTGTTGGTGATTTCTTGACATCCCTCTGGTCAAGTTACTATCCATCGTGCTATTGGGGTCGCTTGGCAACAAAAACTGACCTGACCTTGTATGCATCTCGCTTTTAGCCAAGAAGAAAGCAAATGATGATTGGATAGAGGCTTTTTGTAGCGGTTCCCATAGACGACGCCAAACTGTTGATGTCAAATTTTGTTCGACACCAATAGTATGGTCTGGTTAGTTCTTGGATAGAAATTGGAAAAGTCTGGAGTAGAGATCTTTGATCCGTGGAGCTTCTGGTCCGTGGAGAGGTCCTTAGCTGGGAAGGGGAGGGCTTGTGTTGGAATTAGCACAAAAGCCTTTTGCGCCGAGAAAAGAATAGCTAGAATGCCTTCTAGTCCAAGAAGAGACAGGCTGGGATGCTTCCTGATCCGGGAAGGGGAAGGTCCGAGATGGGACAACAGCCTATTTCTTGCACGCACAATCACAAGTAACTTGGTCGGAGGTATCCCGGAAAACCCCTCCGGCTTGAGAATCAACATACAGGGGAAAGATTTACAAAAATGCTATCATGTAGAAGGAGCAAATTTGGAATAAATCTCTCTTCTCTTTTTTGAAGAGGCAGGCTGGGATGCTTCCCGATCTAGGAAAGGGAAGGTCTGAGATAGGGCAGCAGCCTGTCTCCTGCACGCACAATCACAAGTAACTTGGCCGAGGGTATCCCGAAAATTTCCTCCAGTATGAGAATCAGCGTACGGGATTTACAAAAATGCTATCATGTAGAGGGAGCAAATTTGGAGTAAATCTCTCTTCTTCTTTTTTAAGAGGAGTTTTCTCATTACCTTTGGGCAATTGTATACCCTCCTTCATATAGGCAAGGTGGAGATTAGATTAAGGCTTAAGCAAGGGTTTAATGTCTCCTCAATGATCACATTATGGTGGTAATTTGGCTTGTAGCCAATGGAGTCATGCCAAGAGGCCTTTGTTTTGGCCACATTTAGGAGATATTTTGGTTGGGAAAGGGGATCATAATGATGATCATGGATATTTTGGGACAATGTGGGATATTTTGGTTTAGGGAAATAAACCATTGGAGATATTTGTAGATGCTTTTATAGAAGAGGGCCATTGTTCGGATAATGGGGGGGACATTTTGGGAAAATGTTGGATATTTTGGGGGGCTTAAAAGGTGGATAACCGAGCCAATCTTGTGGACAAACCGAGGAAGACATCTTCCTGCTGTAGCCGAGATGGGAAATTTGTTCCTCTGTTCGGCAAAATCTTCACACTTAATCTCTGGTATGACTTGATCTTTGAGATAGGTAATACCGTTGTGGAGAATTCGGAGATGGGAGAGGGTTCTCCATCCCGACGGTGGCTCGCCTGCTTTCCCTGGAGGCTCTGTGTCCTTTGGGAGGCTGGTACGGTTGAGGAGGCTTCCCTTCTCGGTACATTTGTTATATTTAGCCTTTGGTGCACTTCAAACTTCAGATTTTGTAGGAAGTTGAGCATACGTGGTGGTCTTCAATTGATTGCGTCGGGGTGACCAAATTTACCATCATAAAAAACTAATAACCGTCTTAAAAGAATTACGATTTTGGTCAGTTTAATTTTTCAAAATTTTTATTGTAATAAAATTTCAATTCAAACTACTTTTATTACTTTTGTGATTAAATGATGATTGCGACATTGTTTGGAGTATATAAAGAGTTTGTTGTCGATTTTTTCAATTCAAAATTATTTTTAGAATTAATTATTTTTTATTTGTGTAAATCATTTTCAATTCTATTTTTTTTTTTTTTTTTTTTTTGGATCAAATGATGGGTTGTTTCATTTGTTTTTTTTAAATTTAAAGAGTATTTGTTAGTATTTTTTTGAAATTTAAATTATTTTGAAAATTAATTTTTTTTTTTTTTTATTTATGAATTGACAATTTATATGTAAACTTATTCATTTACCATTTTTTTTTTGTGTGTGTGTGTATTGTTTGGTGAAGTCTTTATATGAGATTTTATTTAGTAATAATTTCACTTATATTCAAATTATAGTCTTGTGAGTTTCTTTCACTGTTATTTTTAACCATTTATTGTGTTTTTCCTTTCTCGTTTAGTATATGAAATTATTTGCATACAAAATAATATTTTTTTTCATTACTGTACTTCTATCACTTCTTATATGGGAAATAAATAATAGAAAAATAGAAAAAGAAAAGAATAATTTCTTAAAAGAAAAAAATAGAAAATCTAGTGGGTGAAACATTTATAATTTATTATCATATATTTATTTTTAAAATTTTATTTCATTAAAAAGGGATAGAATTGTCATTCAATGTAAAGAATAAATTATAAATGTGTAAATATTTCAAATAAAATTAGATGTTATCAGTTCATTGGGTTTCTAAAATGACAGAGGGAGTAAAAATATTTTTCTAAATGAAAGATTGTGTTTTTGTAAGTTTTTTCAAATGACATGAGATGTGAATGAAATTTATCCATGAAAATATTTAAGAAATAAAAATATTTAATTAACTCAACATCACTATCTAAAAAATAAATAACAATTAAATTCATTAAAACTATTAAATTAACGATAAATAATATTTAAAACTCATTTAAATCTAGAAATATTAAAGATAATAAATTGAGAAAAATCAAGAGATGATTTTTTTTTTCTATCATTTATGAGTTTGGAAATAGAGAACCAATGAGGGCAAATATTACATTCGGTGAACTCTTATTCATTCTAAGACAAAGTCTTCCAATTTTATATTTTAATACTATATTGTTTTGACGTGGAATTTTAATTTCCTAATTTAATTTGCTACTAAAATTTTTATTTTATTTTATTTTTTTCTAAATATTTTTACAGAATTTGATTGGCGTAGGCAGTGAGGCTATCATAGTTACGCTCGTATAGACATTCTCTCTCCTATTGAACAACCGTTATGCTTTAAAGAAAGTTCGAGATGAACTGACTGCTCATGTTGTTAAAGACAGACAAGTAAATGAATCAGATATCACCAATCCAGTATTGATGTGGGTAAAATCGGGCTCCCTCCACGCGTCCGCCAGTTGGACAAGATCTGCCACGTCACCAACTCCACGTCATGATGGCCTAAGTAGCCCGGTGAATAGATAGCTCGGGACGCCTCTCAAGTCGGCGAATATAAAGCACTCAGGATTTCTAAACAGCAGCATCCTGAAGAATCATCACAGAATGGCAGGTTTGCACGCCTAGCCCGACCTACATCGCTATTCCTTGGGCCAACCAACCTTCCATGTCAAGCCTAACCCATGGGCTTCGCCACCTACAGTGTAAGGGCCCAAGGCCCAGGCCCATAGCTCTAATATTTCGTGCCACCAATGCACCTAACTACTTAGCGCTAAACCAAGCTTAAGACCTTAATCTTGCAGAAAACTAATCACTCTTCTGTCTATAATTAGAAAGCTTCATCAAAACTTTTTAGAGAGAGAAAATTCACCACATATCACCCAGACAGGTTAAGGTAATAATTTTCTGATGACCTAAATTCCTCCCCTCGAGCTCTTACTCTCACGCCGAGGGGACATGCCAGGAAAAACCTGGTCCGTCCCATGTGCAAGTGACAAATCGGAGCTCAGCCCCGAACAGCGGCAAGGAACAGAAGACCCTGACTTAGATGACAGGCCAGACAATGCCCGTCCAGCTCGGTTCTCAGGACAAAGATCATCCCGACATCAACTTTAACTCACAACCAGAGGGTGCCCGGACCATACTGCTAATCGAACCCATTCCCGACACCAACAGCTTAGCGCCATCTGTACGAAGCGCACTAAAAGCCTTCTCTAAATCATCAGCTATCTGCTTTACTAAGGTTTGATGAACACAAGATCTGAACACTCTCTATAATTAGGAAACAAGAACGCCGCAGTGAATAACAACCCCACTGAAGATATGTCACGAGCACTGAGACCGAAAACCAGGGTTACAGCCTGTAGAACGGTCGAGGAAGAGGACAGAGAGATTAAGAAGCGAAATATCAATATTGAGGGATAATCCCATCCCCAAATCCCAACCTAAGGAGCCCATCCAGGCCAAGCTTCTGGGACCATCGATGCTGCCCAGCTCTACGACGTGGAACACCAACTCGGTAAGTTCTAGGAGTACTTTGATGGAGTCCTTCTCCTGTGAAGGGGTGTCTGATGTCGTGGCCCTCAACGCCGTCATTGATGGGTTAAGTCACCAAAGACTCACCTACGACCTAAATTCTAGGTCGACCACCGGCCTGCGTGAAACTCTAGATCTCGGCGCCAATTACTACAATGCCAACCTTCTCGATAGAGTCAAAAAAGAGAGGGAGGATCTCCTCAGGAAGAGATGAACAAGCTCGTCATGTCAGATGTCATGGAAGAGGTTAAATTTTCGGATTGGCTCGCCAACGTTGTCCTAGCCCCTAAGGCCGGCAACAAATGACGACTTTGCATTGACTTCAAAGACCTGAACAAAGCCTGCCTAAAGGACTTCTTCCCCCTCCCTAGGATTGTCATCGTGATCAACGCCACGGTAGGGCACTCTCGATACTTACGTGGGCTATAATCAAATTTCCATGTATCCCCCGGATAAAAGTAAAACCCCATTCATCACCGATAGAGGCACCTACTACTATAAGTTCATGCCTTTTGACCTCCGAAATACAAGGGTGACCTATTAGAGGTTTGTCAACAAAATGTTCAAGGATGAAATCAGGAACACAATGGAGGTGTACATCGACGACATGCTCGTGAAAAGCAACCGGGCTAAAGATCACCTCGGTCACCTCCAAGTCTGCTTCGATAAGCTCCTAGCACACCGCATGAAGTTGAATCCGAACAAGTGCATTTTCGGTGTGTCCGCTAGTAAATTCTTGGGATTCATGGTTTTCCAGTATGGCATCGACGCCAATCCCGACAAGATTGGCGCGGTGCTTAGAATGGCTTCTCCTTAAAACAAGAAGAAGGTCCAGATGCTGACAGGCCGACTAGCCTCCCTAAACCGGTTTATCTCTAGGTCGTCCAAAAAATGTCTCTTGTTTTTCAAAATTCTTTGGGGGAACAAGGCATTCGAGTGGACTGAGGAGTGTGACCACGCCTTTGAAGAGCTGAAGAAGTACCTTTCATGAGCTCTTCTACTCACCACACCTCAGAAATGAGAAGACCTGCTCCTATACATTGCGGCCTCTTCCACAACTGATAGTGCCACCCTGGTCAGAGAAGATGCTAGCGTATAGAGCCCAATCTATTACTCGAGTAGAATCTTCACCGATGCCGAGACAAGGTATACAAAGTTCGAAAAGCTGGCCTACGCTCTACTGATCACCTCGAGGAAGCTTAGGCAGTATTTCTAGGCTCATACCATAGTAGTATTGACCAATCAGCCGTTAAGGCAAATTCTCCACTCCCCTGATGTCTCTGGGTAACTGATGAAGTATAGCCTCGAGCTGGGCTAATTCCATATCGAATATCGCCCCAGAAAGGCGATAAAGAGATAAGTCCTGGTTGACTTCATAGCTGAGTTGACCTTCCCAGATGAAGAGACCATTGTCAACTAAGTAGATGGTGAAAAGGCCTCTCCAAATCTAGAACAGGCCGCAGCTTAGGTGAAGTGACCAGAGCATGTTCCGACCTAGGCCCTGGTTCTTGGCAACTCTTTACTGACGGATCCTTCAATCAAAATGGCTCGGGAGCTGGGATGATCCTCGTTGCTCTAGATAAAGAAGAGATCGAATATGCCCTCAAGCTCAGATTCTGAGCTACGAACAACGAGGCCGAGTACAAAGCCTTGTTGGACGGGTTGCAATTAGCTCGGGAATTTAATATAAAAACCCTCCTAGTGATGTGTGACTCCCAACTCGTGGTTAACCAAGTTAACGGTGAATACTTGGCTAAGGACTCGAGCATGGTGGCCTACTTGGAAAGGGTGAAGAACCTGACCAAACTCTTTGAAAAAGTGTAAGCCACGCAAATACCCCGAGAAGAAAATAGGTATGCCAACGCGTTGGTTAACCTAGCCTCAGTGGTGGAATATACGCTCAAGAAGACGATTCCTGTGGAATTTCTCTCCAAGCCGACCACAGCCTCCTCGGATGAGACCGCCTCAATCTACGCCATTAACTCCGAACCAACCTAGATGGATCCCATAGTGAGCTATCTCACTAATGGGACACTCTTAAAAGATCAAGCTCATTCTTAGAGAATACAGTACCAAGCGACATGGTACACCCCTATCGACGATGTTTTATACCGTAAGTCTTTCTCTGGTCCGTACTCCAGATGCCTTCGACCTAAAGAGGCCGACTACGTTATGAGAGAGGTTTACGAAGGCATTTACGAAAATCACACTTGGGACAGGTCCTTAGCTCGAAAGTTGTTCCTGAACGGATACTACTGGCCCAAGATACTCAAAGATGCAGGAGAATTCGTTAAGAAATGCGACAAGTGCCAGTGATTCGCCGTACACCCTCACGCCCCACCGATCGAGCTGGTCCCGATGTCCAACTCGTGGTCATTCACCCATTAGGGGATCAACCTCTTTGGCCCATCCCCTCAGGTGACCGGCCAAAGAAAATTCATAATCATCGCCATCGATTAATTTACCAAGTGGGTAGAAGACGAGCCCCTTGCCAAGATCACTAAGCAACAGATCGGAGACTTTGTCTAGAAGCACATGATTTGTGGGTTCGGCATCCCAAAGGCCATAGTCTCGAAATATAGAAAGCAATTCGAAAATGATCTGTTCGCCGAGCTGGAAATCAAAACACACTTCTTCTCCCCTGGTCACCCTCAAGTTAATGGATAGGTCGAAGTCACTAATCGGACTATTTTTGCAAAACCTGAAGACCAGATTGGATAAATCCAAGGGGTATGGGTGGAAGACCTGTACCCTGTGCTATTGGCTTACTATACAACAGCTCGGACTCCGACCGGCGAGACTCCTTTTGCGATGACATTCAGCTCGGAGGCCGTTATTCCAGTCGAGATAGACGTGCCCTCACCTCGTACTACATGGCCATTTGACCGAGTTAAAAACGAAGCAAACCAGGCCTCAACCTTGACCTGCTTGAAGAAATAAGGGAAAAGGGCTCAGATTCACCAGGCCACCTACCAACAAAGAATGGCTTGATACTACAATCATCGGGTACGACCTCGATCATTTGACATCGACAACCTCGTCCTCAAGAAGGTCACACTGGCCAGCAAGGATCAAAATGTTGTGAAGCTAGCGCTGAGCTGGGAAAGACCTTAATAGCCTGGCCCAGAACCTACAACCTGGAAAAAGAAGACGGAGTACCACTAAGACACTCCTGGAATGCCGAACACCTAAAACATTACTATCAAGAAAGAGGAGCCGACCCCTTAGGCTTGTCAAAGATTTTTTTTTATTTTAATCTTAGAAGAATTATAATGGAAAAGTTTGAAATTAATGGAAAGGGTGTTCCAATTCAGAAACTCTCCCGTTCTTCAAAATTCTCCAAGTGTAAAGGCGTGACGAGCAGCCCGCGGAGCCGAGAGGCCTAGGTAAGCCATCCACTAGCATTCTCCGACTATAAAGGTGGGGACAAGCAGCCCATAGAGCCGAGAGGCCAAGGTGAGTCGTCCTCCACCCGTTCTCCCTACAAAGGCGGAGATAAGAAACCCGTCGAGCTGAAGAGGCCGGGGTGAGCCGTTCTCTAACCATTTCCCCCGAGCAAAGGTAGCCCTCTTTCCAAGGAGATGATCCGACAAAAAGACTAGCGTCACGCCAAGGATGGGGATAAAACGATCTAATTTCAGGTTGGCCGCCCGCCCGTAAAACGATCGCGAAGTTCGGCAAAACCGAGCTTCCTTGGTCGCCTTGGGCTGGATAACCAACCTGAGCATACTTCAAGTACAATGGCAGGGATGAGTAGCCCATAGAGCCGAGAGTTCAGGGTGAGCCGTCTTCCAGTCGTTCTCTCTACAAAGGCGGAGACAAGCAACCCGTTGAGTTGAAGAAGCCGGGGTGAGCCATTCCTCCTAGTAAAGGTAGCCCTCTTGCCAAGGAGATGACCTAACAAAAAGACTAGCGTCGCACTGAGAATAGGGATGAAACACTCTAATTTTAAGTTGGACCCCCTGTAAGACAATCACAAAACTCAATAATCGAGCTCACTGTGTCGCCTAGGGAGAAAATGGCCAGCCTAAGCGCACAGGGGTCCCATGTTTTGAGTTTAAAAATAGTGTCATCGTGTGTCTCAATCAAGTTACTTGTGTTGCATAGGAGACCAAGTAGTAATAATCCTTCGGGCTTCCAAGGAAGATTTGGTTGGCCTGACTCAAAAAGACGACCACAACAGCTCGGCAAGACCAGCTCCTATGATCGTCTGGGGGGCAAGACGGCTATAACTCTAATTTAATTTGGGTTCATAGATTTTTCTCTATTTTTCTAGGCTTAGATATTTTTCGAAATAATGTGATGTGATGCAAGTGGCTAGAAACCACCAAGCTCTGGGACAAGGAGATCGAAATAATGTGATGTGTTGCAAGTAGCCAGAAACTACCAGGGCGAAGACCCACTCCAGTCCACAATGCCCTGGTCGGTAAAGGCTGAGTTTTGACTCGATCGCTAAGCCATCAACTTCTCAGCCCGAGTGTTCGAGGTTGGTAAGGTTCGTGAACTTGCAATAAATATCGAATCGCGCTTTTTAGTTACAATTAACGACCGACCAGAAAAGACTGAACAGGCAAAACCAAAAAAATAAAGCATACAACACACGATTTGCAAAGTGAAAGAGTTCTATTCATCGTTCAAAAAATGGTGATTACAAAAAACTGGGACTTCTGCCCGTCAATACAAGCTCATTCTTCGTCGGGCAGAGTAAAAATAAAAACAAGAAAAAGAAAAGCAAAAAAGTTGAAGTTTTGCTAATTGGCTAGGCTGAATGGGGGACTACCGTTGGAATGGATCCGGGCCAGTTTGACCCCCGTAGACCGCCTCTTCCCCAGCCTGGCCGCCAGATTGCCTGCTCGTCGCTCTTTGGCCCCCCGACGACCTTTGCGAGCTGCCACGACTCCTGGATGTCCTGCTCGACTCAGCATGCTACTCGATCAGCTTCGCGTCCTGCTCGACCTGAGCCTCTTTGAGATCTTTCTGGGAGGGCTCGAGCTCGATTTTCATATAGTCGACTTGCAAGAACTGGTAACAGAGTGAGTTGATGGCTCTATTAAAGCCTACCTTGATCACGCTCACCCCAATCCAGTCTCGAAGCCCGGTGAACTCGACGTTGTTCTTGAAATTCTCTATCGCTTCGGCCCTGGCCCGCTCCAGCTCAGTTGCGTGACCTTCAGTAATTGATGCCAGCCGATTAAGGACGTTTTGCTCTGCAGTTCGTGCTCTGGTCACCTTCTCCCCAGCCAATCACAGAGCCTCGTCCCTTTTGCCCAGACGTTCAACCTCAACTTGGAGCATTTCCCACTCTTTCTAGTACTGGCCCAGGAAGTCAATGTGTTCTTTCCTCTCTTTCTCCAGCCCCTCACGCGCCTAGTTAGCGTTGTGTAATCGAAGCCCCATCTCCACAGAAGAAAAGAGGCCCTGCGAGGTCGGCAAGAAATGACGTTAAAAAATTGAATCCTCAAGGTCCAAAGTTCAAAAAACCCTCCGAGGTGAAAGCTTATCAAGAGCTGGTACCAGTACATGTCAGCGCAGAGCCAGACGTCAGACTTTTCAACGAACTTTACCTTGTTTGTCAGCGGGGTGATCTGGTGGATGAAGGTTGGGAGGATAGCCGGGGTCTAGAGGATGGCTTTGTCAACTCGAAGCCCGGTCCGTGCAACGAACAACTCCATCTCTATATCCTCTTGTTGGGACTCCCCTTGCCTAGCCGGGGCTTCAACACGACTCATCTTTTACTGACCAGTTGGGACCTCAAATGTAATAACCTTCTCTTTTCCCTTATCCCTCCTGTCAACGGGGGCCAAGTTCTCAGTGTCCATCTCTATCGCCACCAGCCTAGCGGTGACCGCGGTCACAGGACTCCTTAGGGTCGCCGCCCTTCCTGTTTCTACCAGCCTAGCCTGGCTTGTTTCTTACACCAGCCTAGTTGATAAGGTGGCTGGGGCCGATCTCGCTTGGGCCGTCTGACCCGTCTGACCTACCTAAGCAGGCTGGCTGGACCCACTGCTCTTCTTTACACCCTGGGCTGCCAACCGAGCTAGAGCTGTAATATCCATAACTACAAGAAACCGAGGAACGTTAGTCAACCACTGAAATTCTCCAAGTGTAAATAATCAAATAGGCAGGGGTGAAGAAACTTACTATTCCTAGAATTCTTCTTTAAGGACAGCGCTAGCAAGGATGGGTCGCTCAAAAAATAGAGGTCATAGAGGCACGACGTGATCAAGGCACCGATGTCTACGAATAGGTTGTCAAAGATTTGATCTTTCTTAGCAAGGATCTCCAAGCTGGGCTCATGATTCTTTAAAACTAAAAAATGAAGACAAAAGCAACTCAAGAAAATAGACCGAGGAGGAAAATAACGAGCTTCGAGGTGAAAAGGCTTACCCACGGTCCTCCAGTGCCTCTGGACTGAGAACTCGAACTCCGATGCCTTGTCGGCCTCCCATCTAGTGCCACCCGGGAAGAAGAAGCCGGACTTCTAGTCCCTAATAGAGTCGGGGTAGCCCTTTAGGAATTTCTGTCTGGCCAAGATGTAACAACAGCCCTTCCCTCCAGGCATGGACTTCACTTAGAAGACGGTGTGAAATAGCTCGAGGGTTGGGGTGATCCCTTCGGCCAGGCAGATCACATGGAAGGCCACGACCATGTGCATACTGTTGGGAGCGAGCTGTGACGGACACAACCCCATATCCCAATAGACCTCTCCCACCCAGGGGTGGAATAGAAACCGTAGATTGCCTAGTAGCTGCTAGTCGTAGACCGTGATAAACCCCTCAGGTAGGGCGCAGACTCGGTTATTCTCTCTGGGAACGCGTGTCACCACCGAGCCAGGGATCGCATTTTTGGAGCGTAGATCTAGGACGGCCTTTTCTGTCAGGTTAGATTTTACCCTCCAAACCAAGGCTTCCGGGGAGACCTCACAAATCGACCGACGAGAGGTCGAACTCGCCCTAGGGGGATGACCGAACGTTGATGGCTGGGCTGCCTTCTCGTTCGAGGATATAGCTTCGGTGTCAAACTCCATGGTTGGACTCGTGCCGAGCTCAACCCCGGGGCCCCTTGGTAGAGCCCGTCTCACTCTTCGCACTCCTCTTTCGAGACCCACTAGGCACGCTAGGCAGCTGGGAGGTCCCCACTCCGGGCTCTCTCTAGGACTCTTCAGAAGAAGAAGACGTCCACTGGACGACGACCTCTTGCTCGCCCACCGGCTCGGTGGCCGAGGGAACATCTAGCTCATCGACCTCAGTCGCAGACGAGCTGAGATCGATCTGAACAACTTGGGGGTCATCCAAGACCACTTTAGATTTGGACGGGCTGTACCCCGATTAGCTAGACTTAGAAGTAGAAGATATGAAGAAAAAGAGATGAAAAGATGAGTACCGTGCTCGGAGGTTGGGTGGAGCTATCACGTTATTCTGGTGAAGAAATGTGGATGAATGAAGTGTGTATTTATAGAGGAGCCGAGCAGTGGAACTGTCGCGTTGATCAAACGGTTCACAGAATGTCGATTCAAAGCCATCAGCCATGTGTCTCGCATCCAGTCAGGGTGACAGTCAAACTTCCTAAGGAAGCCAAAAGGCACGACCGAATTAATTTCTAGTACTAGGCCAACCTAAGCTTCCGGGCTAAAGCATCTCAGTCCCCGTGTCCCTGCTCTCCATCAGCTCGGCTAACCCCTACGAACAGGCCAACGTCAAAACCCTCAGCATCTCATATCCTATTTCTACGCTAACACTTGGAGGGCAACTGATGTGGGTAAAATCGGGCTCCCTCCACATGTCCGTCACCTGGACCAGATCTGCTAGATCACCAACTCGGCCTGAGTAGCCTGGTGAATAGACAACTCGGGACGCCTCTCAGGTCGGTGAATATGAAGCACTTAGGATCTCTAGACCTGAACATCTCGAAGAATCACCACAAAATGGCAGGTCGGCGTGCCTAGCCCGACCTGCATCCCAGTTCCCTGGGCCGACTTGTCTCCCATGGGCTTCGCCACCTAAAATGTAAGGGCCCAAGGCTTTGGCCCATAGCTCTAATCCGCCGTGTCAGCCACGCGCCTAACTGCTTAGCGCTAAACTAAGTTTAAGGCCCTAATCTTGCGGAAGGCTAATCACTCATCCGCCTATAAATAGAAGGCTCCATCAACATTTTTTAGAGAAAGAAAATAAGGCACAGATCACCCAAACAGGTCGAGGTAACAATTTTCTAACGACCTAAATTCCTCCCCCCGAGCTCTTATTGTCACGCCAGATGGGACACGCCAGGAAAAACTCGGTCTGTCCCATGTGCAGGTGACAAATCAGAGCTCAGCCCAGACAGCAGCAAGGAGTAGAAGACCCCTGCTCGGCTGATAGGCCGGACAACGCCCGTCCAGCCTGGTTCCCAAGGGGTGCCCAGACCATACTGTTGGTCGGACCAATTCTCGACACCAACAAGTATATCTTCAAGATGTCATCAAAGAGACCCTATGTTTGCATCTAGCGGGCCACTTGGAGCTTTTCGCGAATTCACTGAAGATTGTGTCGTCAATGGTTATCAGATACCCAAAGGTACAAGACTCGTCTTAACCTATGGAAGCTCCAAAGTGACTCACGAATATGGCCCGACTCGTCAGAGTTTCGACCCGAGAGGTTCTTGACGACCCACAAGGAAATGGACATGAAAGGTCATCATTTCGAGCTAATCCCATTCGGTGCAGGTAGGAGGATCTGGCCTGGCGCAACATTTGGGCCTTAGATGATACACTTGGTATTTGGCTAATTTGATTCGTGTTTTCGAAATTTCTACCCCGGCCGATGCACTAGTTGACATGACCGAAAGTGCAGGAGTGATCAACCTCAAAGCTACTCCACTCGAAGTTTATGTTACCCCACGATTGGCACCAGAACTTTTATTAATTTTCACATAAAAAATAAGATAGTTTTTATATTAGATGTTGTGATTGTATGATTAAGTTTTTCTTATTCTAAAATAATGTAATAAAGATATTGATAATAATACTAATAATAAATTATAAATATAGTTTTTGTCCTTTGCTCATATTCTCCACAACATCAATGAGACAATAATTAAGTACCATGAGCTTGATTACTTGTAAAAATACTATAATATCATGGGTAATAGTGCCACTAATTATCACACCAGTCTTAAACTCAATTTTCACTTATAAATCACCAACCAAGTCAAAATTAAACTAGAAATATGACAATTAGATCCAACCGAACACTTGGCACTTACACGATATTTTGTTCGATCAGTGCATTGTGGACGGTTCCTTATCTCAACGAACCTCCCCAGGATTTTGTTTTGTATTAGCCGTCGAATGTAGATCGGCCGACTGGTCGGAGACGCTCCAAACCTTAACGGATTTGTCCAAACTCCCACTATAAACCACCCATTTTTTATCGCCGGCCGCCGCACGGCCCGCATCACGATCCTTCTCCACCGCCAAACACTTCACCGGTCCGGTGTGACCGGTCAAGAACGACATGCATGTGTGGACCGCACCATCCCTCCTCCACACGCATATGGTTTTATCCGTTGATCCGCTGAAAATCATATTCCCTGCAGCTGAAATACAGAGAACCGCTAATTTATGCCCCTTGAGGACCCCACCGTGTGACAATTGTTTCTCCCTCTCCCAGAAATTCACCATCCCGTCGGATGACCCGCAGTGTAACATCGAATCCGACCCATTTACGGCCAGTGTCGTCACTGCTGATTCCTGTTTCAAAATTGTGTCCACTAGAACGTGTTTTGTTGTTTTCCCTCGGAGCTCCCGCTTCCACACCTTCACGGTGCCGTCTGCGGAGCCGGTGAAGACCATTCCACCGGCGCCGGCAACGACAGAGTTGACGGCATCGTCATGGGCCTTGACGGATTCGAGGCATTTCGAGTTATCTACCCGCCAGACTTTAAAAGTCCGGTCCCAAGAAGCAGAATAGAGAAGGCCATTCTCTTCGTTCATGCTAAGGCATGAAATCGCGTCAATATGCTTTATCCAGACGGAGGTGCGGTTGCGTTTGACCTCGACGTAGCTGCTTGGCCGGATCGAGCATTTGAAAATGTCCATTAATTTGGGCAAAGTACCTGCCCGCCGGTGAAGACCCAGGTTTTTCGGATGGATCTTCCATACCCGGACCTTCCCATCCTGATGCCCCGTGAAGATCTTCTCGCCGCAGATTATTATCGCTTTTACTAACCCACTATTCGACTTAAAAGCAGAGAATTCCTTCATGTTTTTCCAGACCCGAATGTTCTTGCTATCGGACCCGGTATATGGAAGATCCCGGGTCGCCGCTAGAGAATAAATGTGACCCTCTTCCCGGACCAGCGACCCGATTAATCCGGTCTGGGAAGCGCTCTGATTCGGACCCCCTTCGTCGAACTGGGTCCACGTGAATTTCACGAACGGAGAAGTTTGGTTCCACGGAGACATCGTCATTGGAGAGCCCTCACCGCTCATGCGATTTGGGTCGAAGGCGGAGAAGCTCCTGGTGCTGCGGTTGCGGACGGCGTAATCCTCGGCGTTGACGGTGGAAGACATGTTGGGATCGGAATACATCATGTTGCCGAGCTTCGACGATAGGCCGGGATTCTCTGCAAACATGGCTGCCGCCTTTGATTCGTCGCCCATAATTCGAATCATCCGTGAATTTCCCGATCATATATTTCCCGAATTGAAGTCGTGAGAAACCCAGAAACTGAAAACCGAAGTTGAATTGAAGAGAGAGAGAGAGATTGTTGCAGGAAGTATGGAACGACTAAAGGTGGGAGAGAAGAGACATTGTGTATATAAATAGAACAGAGAGAGAGAGAGCGGGGGGAGGTAATGGGTTGGTGACACGTGTGAGAACGAATTCAAATCTATTGCGGTCGGAGGGATTTTCGGGTCCGACGATGATAACATGTTTGGTGGGTTTTGTTTCATCGAAAAAACAATGTCTGTTAGAGATGAACGGTAGCTTGTTAAAACTGTTACCATGCTCGGAAGCTCTGATTTGTACAAGGGAAGGTTGGAGAACAGCAAACACTGGACAAATATCACTCCTCTCCCCCTAATTTATCCATATTCTATTTACCACCCTAACATTTATCCAATTGCACTCATCCTTCATGATTTTTGTATTTGTTTTTTTAAAATCAAGTTTATAAAAATAGTTTTTTAGCAAGACGAATTTAGTTAGGTTGTAAAAACATATTTAGAGTCTATTAAAAATTAAAAAAGTAGTTTTAAAATTAAAGCAAACAAATCTTAAAAGATTTGTCATCGCAATATTTATAAAAATAATCAAATCTAACTCTTAGTCTTAACTATATGATTAGGGATGGCAATTGAATTTGAACTAGTGGATAACTAAATTGGGCTCCTCGATTTTTCTATCATCATTAGGTTTCTTTTTGCCTTATTTAAATAATATATACAAAATAAATTTAAAAAAAAATGAGATACATTTCGGAGGGAAAAATGGGCATTGAGAAAGAGATCAATATAACGAAGAAAAAAAAAAAGAGAGCATGCAAATCTTTGAAAAATACCCTCAATAATTAACTACATCACTAAATGGAATTAAAAAACCAATATAGAATTACAACCAATCACTACAACAAAAACTGTCTATAAAGGCACTTCTGTTGTGATACTATAAATATTGTGCCCTATAAAGGTACTTTTCGGAATACAAAATTGGTAGTGTCGCATAAAATTAAATTTATCGGGACACTATATTTATTATGTCCTATAAATGTGCTTTTCAAGACACTATATATATTATGCCCCTATAATCAAATATTTAAAGAACACTAAGTAGTGCCCCCAATAAAATCTAATTTGTAATCAAATAAATTAATATCTATATATAATGTAAAATGACAGAAAATAGTGCCCTAAAAACAGAAATTATGTTAGGGTACAATTTTGTGTCCTATTATAATTTAATTATTTAATTATAGGTCAATTAATGATGTCCTAATATGTATATTAAAATAAATTAAAAAAATTAAATTAGAGAATAATTAATGGTGCCCTAATATGTATAATAAAATTAATTGAAAAGAAAAAAGAATTGTGATAATGATCTTGAGAGACAACCAAAACGACGTCGTTTAGTGACAAAACGACGTGGTTTTTTTTTGGGCGCCACATAGAAAAAGGATCCTCCCGCTCATTTTTTTTTGGTGAAAGGGAGCCCTAGATAATACTCACCGCTTCAGTTGCAGAAATTCCAAAGCTCGCCTAGTTGGTGAGATTCAGATATAGAGACGATGCCATCACCGTAGACATACACATTTACTTTGTTTTGGGTGTAAAATTTATTGAATCCATTTTTATGAACCCTAGGCTTTTGTAATTTAGCATATCCTGTACCTAATTTGAACATTGATCTCCAAACATTTAGGTATTGAATCCATTTTTATGAACCCTAGAATTATAAAGAATTATTGTAAATTTAAAAATAATCAATCTATTATAGTAATTAAATAGATTAAATGAGTATTTATAAAATTAAAATTTAATTGAATCAACCTTTAGAATAATAAAATTAAAATTTAATTGAATCAACCTCTAGAACAATTGAATATGTAAGATTGTGTTATTAAATAAATTTAACAGTCTCCTTTAATATTTTTTCATGCTAAAAATTTAATAAAATATTTTGATTATATATTATTCGAATTGTTCACGAATATTAACGAGACAAGTTTGAACATGTGATTATTATTTATTTAATAAACGAACTTAATTAAAAATTTTGAGCGCTGATTCATTTATTAAAGGAAAAAAATACCAAAAAGTTTACTTAAAAGACCATATCTACAAGATGGTCCCACAATTTTTTTTGCACCCAATAATCCTACAAAAGGCACTACTTTCCACTAGATAGTTCTAAATTTTTTAAGTCAACAATTTTACCCTTGTTTTGTCTCACCCTCGCACTTCTTTGCCTTATCCTTCTTTGAAGATTTTACCACCGTCTGCTCCAAGTTGCTCTCTTTATCTCGCCTCTTTATACAACAAAGGAGATATGTAGACCATCGTCCTATGGAACCCGTCGATTCGTCCTGTGATGGGCTGTTGTGCTTGCCCCACATGTTTGTTCTTGGGTTTGGCGTTAATCCTTTGACTTGCGACTTTAAAGTTATGAGAATTGTGTACTACAAGGAGTCTCACCACGTGTATAATCTTCTTCTTCAAGTCGACGTTTTCTCCACTCAAAATGAGATCATCAACCAATTTGTCAAGATCTGCTCATCTTTAGACATATTTGTGAAAGCTAGGGTTTATTCACGATGATGTTGATTGGTTTAGATTTTTACTTATGCTCATGTGTTGCGAGAATTATCAATTTAAATAAAAAAATTGAAAGATAACACAATCTCGTGTTACATTCAACACGAGCTCGTGTTGAATATAACACAATGGCGGGTGGCTTCGAACTCGTCACCCTAAACAAATGTGTGTGTGAGAGAGAGAATAGACTTTGGTTTATACCCTTGATGGAGTGGAACTTATATTAAATATATTGTATGGTTGTTTTGGTGAGATAGAATAAGTATGACGACTTGACAGAATTTGAACGACAGTAAAAATTAAATATAACATGATTTCGTGCTGAATATAACACGAGGGATTAAATCGTTACAAAAGACAAAATAATTATTTTGTAACATGTTTTTTATAAAAATATGTATGATATTACAGAGAATCGAGCTTCAGCAGTCCACGGTTTGGTTGGTTTACGACAATGAGGTTTACGCCCCGTTTGGTTAGTGTTCCCAACCAAACCCAACCCAACCTAACCCAAAAATTTTGGGTTTGATTTTTGGGAACGTGTTTGGCAAACACAAAACTCAACCCAACCCAACCCAAAAAATAGGAATTGATTCTCAAAATCCTAAAGAAACCAGAAATAAAAAAAAGTTGTTTCTTTTTGTGCTCAAAAAATTCAATCCAAAGTTCTCAACTTCCTTCTTCATCTGCCGGCCGACCACCATCACCCGCCGCCGTTCGCCGTCTCCGGCGACCGACCTCCGTCTCCGGCCACCTCCGGCGACCGACCGTGCTGCCGGCGTCCATCTCTGGTCACCGTCGCCGGCCACCTCCGCCGCCCGCCGACCGTCTGGCCACCGTCTGACACTGCCGGCGCTGCCGCCAAACACAAAAAAAAATTTCAAAAAAAATAAATTAGTTTTAGGATAAAATCGTTACCAAACACATTCTGTTCTCAGTACAAAACAAGAATTGTCGTTACCAAATGCAATTCTGTTCCCAAAATTCTCAACCCAACTCAATTCAACTCAACCCAAACCATTCCAGTTGAGTTCAGAAAAATGAAAACACTAACCAAACGCCACCTTAGGAAATAGCCATGATGTTATGTCCATTTTTTCACACTCAAGTATCAAACAAAATTTGTTGTCAAATTTACCCTCAATTTGTTTTCGTATTCCCATTCTGTCCGACAAGCGGGACTTACCCGGGTCGGAGCTAGTAACTGATCCGCAAAGATATAACAAGGGTTTAAGACCGTGGAGAGGAGCAGCGAGAGATTTCCGCCACCGCTAAAACCCCTCCGAAGCGGCGGAAGAATATGGGTTTACACACGCCGTCTTTCTCGCCTCAAATTCACGCCGGAGCTCTCAAATCGCCACCGGCACTACGCCCATTCTATCCGCTTCCGGTAACAAAGTTTCATTACACTTCACTTTGACTCTTGATTCATAGAAATCCGAGCTTCAATTTCTGGTATCAGTCCTCTCTTACTTGAATTCATGCTTATTTTTCTTGGTTTTAAATCCATTTTCAGGTTTGTTCTCCTTACGCGCGCAGAGAATCGTTTGGTACCCGTTTCGGTTTCAGAAAGCAAATGCATAAGTTTGCGATTGAATTCAGAGGTATGTTTTCTCTCACATTTACTTCGTTTTGGGTGTAAAATTTATTGAATCCATTTTTATGAACCCTAGGCTTTTGTAATTTGGCATATCCTGTACCTAATTTGAACATTGATCTCCAAACATCTAGGTAAACCTGGATTTTAGCTATTTTAATTATTATTTTTTTCTTTTCAAAATTTGTTTTCCAACGGAGTAGCAACTCATCCGGTAGATATTTTACAACACCCAATAATTTCACTTTTAAGAATAAAGAGTTCGATTGGAGTAATTATTTCAAATCGTTCTCTAAAAATAGTATTTGTAGCAATTTGAAAATGTGAAGGAAGAGGATATCCGATATGGTCTTGGAGCATGTGCAATAGATCAGAAGTTTAAAATGACAAATTTGTACCCAAGAGGGCTTAGTCCGGTTGGCAAGGGCAGGTGCCCCTCCTTGACTCTCTTGGGGAGCACTTCAGGAATTAAATCTTGAATTTAATCCTGAATGCATCATGCCAATGTGGGGGAGTGTACCTTTAAAATCGGCTGGGAAGGTGATCAGTTGAGATGCACGTAAGTTGGCCGAAACACACCTTACCATGTAATTAAAAAAAAAAAAAGTCAAATTTGTGTAGTTCCATCCAGAATTTTGTGATCCAACAAACTCTTAGGTAAAGTAAATACGTGAATCTGGTTTGAAGCTTGGCGCAAGTCTTCAAATGTCAAGCTAGTACTGTTTTATTACTCTGAATTCTTGACTTTGTTGCATATAAATTATAAAAGCTACCCAATAAAGCCTACTCTTATTAGAACAAAAAATATTAATAAAAACTCTCTATTTTGAATAGTTTGCCAATTTTAACAAAATCAGGAATGCATTTTTATGCACTTCTTTTGGCAAAGGGGAAAAAAAGAAGTAAAAGTAGTATTTGTTTTGCGCCTGGGAAAAAAAAAATGAGACTGCAATTAGAAATTATGGATAATCTCCATTGATTTCTTACTTCAAGTGCTCTTTCATGAAGTTGAGCCAAGAGAAATATTTTTTAAATAGTAACATTACCAACCGGTGCCTCAATGTTTAATTCGGGCAATGTATGAAATTAGATGAAGTTTGGCATTAGATAATTCGTTTTCATATTGGTCCACAACCAAAAATGTAGTATTACTAGTTAATGCAATATGTGGAATGATGACATTTGTTCAGCAAATTTTCCAGAAAATTTCAAGAGAAGAAGTTTGAATCCGTTATTGCCAAGTGCAAGGGCAGGAGGTATAGTTTCCTGTGCTTCGAATTCCGATATCGAGACAAACTCAAGTTTGTCAGGAAATGGAATCAATGGCTTAGAAGCATTCCGCGGTAAATCAGGGTCCATTTCGTTTCACGGATTGACTCACCAATCGGTAGAAGAAGCTAAATTCGAGTCGGCTCCTTTTAAGGAAGATACGGGCTCATTGCTATGGGTTTTGGCTCCTGTTGCATTGATATCATCCTTGATGCTTCCTCAATTATTCTTAAGTATTGTGGTCGATGAATTTTTCCGCAATCCGCTTATCTCAGGTATGCATTTTGGCTTACAGGTTCGAATTTGCTTATGAAACTATGAATTAATTCTTCTACTTTTTTTGTTATTTATTTATTTTATTTTATTTTCTTGTGGGGGAATTGGGAAACTGACCAATTATCTATCTTAATGAGAAAAAACAATTACAGAGGAAGCAGTTTTGGGATAAAATGTATTAGGGCCCGTTCAGTTGCACAAATTACCTTCTTTTTTTTGTTTTTTTTTTTTAAATTTACCTTATTCTAAATAAATTTATTTGTGTATCTCTCCATTCACAAATGGTTTTTAATGAATTCAGGCACTGTGTGGAATGCCAAAGATGAATGCAATAATTTTAATTTAATTATATTTACACCGTTTGGTGCATTAGGAATTGCAGTTGAAGATTAATCTGGTGTTTTGACAAGATTCCTTTACATGCAATAGAATATGGAGAAATTAGTTGATTGTCCTTGAAACAAGTCCCTTACAATTTCTTTTGTCATTTGTTTTCTATCTTTATTTTTAATCCTTCGGTTAAGTTTTTAGTGCTTTAGTTAACATCGTAGTTAATGTTAACTATAGTTATTAAAAGCATGCATGGGCACGCGCCTAGGCTCAGGGTGCATGCTTCGCGCCTCGCCTATGTCAAGGCACAGGGGTTGCATAAGGTGCATGCCTTAGGGCGTGAAGCGCAAGGGGTTGGTGCACCTTAGGCTATGTTGCTACTGCTTCCGCTTCTTTTGCTGAAGCGCAAGGTTGGTGTGCCTTAGGCTCTATGAAGTGAACAAAATGTGGGGTGATATGGCGAGTCGTATTAAAGAGATAGGAAAAGAAGTTTTAGGAGTATGTAGAGGAGGGAGACCATGTTAGATCAAAAACAACTAACCACGAACATGAAGAATTTGGGAACAAAACTATAAGGAGACGAGATGAAAATTCACTAACTCAATGAATTAGAAATACAACTGAAAACAGAAACATTGAAATAATGCCCGGATTTCGAGAGTCTAGTCTCTCCTAGTTCTAGGATTTTGAGAGCCTAGCCTCTCCCATTCAATTCCTCAATTTTCAGATACCTTCACTCCCACCTCCCTTGGTTATTTATACTAAAAACTTAAACACTCTCAACAACAAACTCAACAACTAAAAACAAACTCAACAACTTAACTAGACTCTAACCAACTCAAACAACTTAACAACCAAAAGAGAATAGAAGCTTCTATGCTATCCAACCTCCTTAATGCTTTTGCCATACTTAAGTGCACTTAATCAGTGGTCTATCAATACCGCCCCCTCGGACAAGGTGATCAGTAGATAATTGAGTGTTAAAAACTCAAATCTGAAATCTATTGAAGCTTCTATTCTGATTCACAAGTTCCAGTAAAGCAACAAAAACTTCTTCAAATATAGAGGAGGCTTGCTTGATAAAAGAAATCAAAAGTTTGGACAGTGATCTGAAATTCTCATGGATATCGGTCGGAAAGCAACAATAGACACGTAACAATTCCCAACAACTGTGGGCATGGGCCTGTAGCTGTCAATTCTTGCACATAGGTTCAGAAAAAAGTTTCTCCTCACATCGGTAGCTGAGACTTTTCTTGTGGCAATTCTGATAATCATCGTCGATGTATCGCCGATAGCCGGACGGCTTCCATGTCACCGAGATCTCCTTTGGTTGTGTCTTCTTTAGATTTGGTCCTGTGCTAATGGTGGTCGCCGTCGGTGGTGGTGTGAAATCATTCGGTGCTCACGTCGTCGTGCGAATGGTAGTCACCGTTTGTGGTGGTGCGAAATCGATCGAAGCTCGTCTCGTTATCGCTGCGTAACTTTGTTCCGATAACAACCTAGGGCTCATATAAGTTGAACCGAATCCGAGCCCAATTGCCTGCCCCACAATCCGTTGGATCCCGACCCGACCCGTGTGGCCTTTAATACCTGATTTTTATTCTCTATTCTCAGGCTTTCTTCCTTCATCTCCTTCAAGTTCTTCGGTCGCAATAGTCGAAGCTCAACCCTAAGTGATGAATTGAGACCATGGAAATAGGTGATTTTTTAGTTCTTTGTCCGACAATCCTTGCAGCTTCGACGCCAAGATCTGAAATCGTTCTTGGTAATCTTCGATGCTGGACTCTTGACGTATGGCCAGGAATTCCTCCTGCAATAATCTCTCCATGCTCGAACGAAATTGGGACTGAGAAATCAGCTTGAACTCCTCCCAGGTATGCGATTCCCTAATCTCTGTCTGCTTCTGTTTCTCCACGTTCTCTGATGATGGACTTATGTTGTTCCTTTGCACCGGTTGATCGATCTTCTCCATCATAAGAGCCATCGTCTTCTCCAAGCTTCCGATCTTATGAACTTCAGTACGCATAGAGTCAATATCCTTACAAATAAGATCATTCTCTCCTCCAATGCCTCAATCCTCTTTTCTTCCATTTTATCCCAAAATAGTTACTGCTCTTGATACCAATTTGTTAGATAAAAAACAACTAACCACGAACATGAAGAATTTGGGAACAAAACTATAAGGAAACAAGATGAAAATTCACTAACTCAATGAATTAGAAATACAGCTGAAAACAGAAACAGTGAAATAATGCCAGGATTTCGAGAGCCTGGTCTCTCTTAGTTCTAGGATTTCGAGAGCCTAGCCTCTCCCATTCAATTCCCCAATTTTCAGATACCTTCACTCCCACCTCTCTTGGTTATTTATACTAGAAACTTAAACACTCTCAACAACAAGCTCAACAACTCAAAACAAACTCAACAACTTAACTAGACTCTAACTAACTCAACAACCAAAAGAGAATAGAAGTTTCTATGCTATCCAACCTCCTTAATGCGTTTGCCATACTTAAGTGCACTTAATCAGTGGTCTATCAATTTATGATCCCACATCGACTAAGTATGAGATTAGTTGGTGGGTAGCTCCTAGACACCCTCCCCTTGCAAGTCGGTTTTCAAGGGTGAGTTCTACCTAGTGGGTTTGTAACCATTGGTTTGTACCAAGTATGAGATTGGTTCGTATCAGACCACAATATAAAGAAAGCTGGTGGTGGAATATGGAGGTCCAAAAAGCCGTTTGAGGCAAGAAAATAGCTTATAAAGAATGACAAAAATGTTGGAGTAGTAAAAGTTTGAAGAAGCATAAGCATGCAAAAAAGGAGTCAAGAAAAGTGATTAAAGAATCAAACCTTAGTGTGTACGGTAATTTGAATCAAAAGTTACATAATTTCAAGGTTTTAAATCGTGGTATTGAGTTACATAACATAACGGTCGTGGTGTAACAATATTGGGAGTATCGGACTGTCCTTAATGGAAATCGGGCATAACGGTTGTAAATTTTTTAAAAGCACCAGAAATCCTCAAAATCTCAATAATAGTAATTGTTTTACTCATTAAACTTTTAATAAACACATTCTAATAGATATGACATTTAACTACATATACAATACAATAAAAATATGAAAAAATAAGAATTCTTCATTAAGGCTGAAAGAAAGTTGAAGAAAGGCTGAAATATGAAGAAATGATGAATTTTTAGCCATCACATGGCCCTTGCACAAGGCTGAAATTACATCCTGTTGATGGAAGGGTGTTTTTGATAGGAGAGGGCCTGCACAAGGCTAAATACAACCTGTATTTGATGACAGGGGGTCTGCACAAGGCTAAATATAGCCTGTATCGGCCATAATGGCCTGTAACGGCCGGAACAGCTCATCATGATGGGAAAAGACATTGTTACGGGCCCGTATTAGCTTGTAACCGTTCGTAATAGGTTGATTCGGTGTGAATTGGTCCAAGCATGAAATATCGGCCCATAACCATAACAGTGGATCGATTTTCCGTTACGTATCAACTGTTACAGTAGATATATGTTAGATAGAAATGATGGAGAAAGGGATATATATATACTGGTTAGGAGACATGAAAGAAACACTAGAGATATAGGAAGTGTCAAATGCATCAAAGGCGTTGATCAAAAGGTTTTGGTGAAGGATGAGGAGATCGTAAAATGGTGGAAAAGTTATTTTTATAGTTTATTCGATGAAAATAGGGAAGGGAAATCTAATTTAGAATAGCGTAGTTTGTCTTCAGATATGATTTATAGGTTTCATAAAAGAGTCAGGGGTATGGAAGTTAGATAACACTAAGGAAGACGAGGATTGACAAAATAGTAGGGGGCCAAATGAGATCCCTATAGAGGTGTGGAAAGTTTGGGAGATCAAGGGATAAATTGGCTGATTAAGCATTTCAATGACATTTTGAGGATTAAGAGAATGCATAATGATTGGAGGAGTATCTTAGTGCCTATTTATGAAAATAAAGGGAATGTCCAAAGTTGTACAAACTATCGAGGCATAAAATTTATGAGTCATACTATGAAATTTTGGGAGATAGTGATAAAATACAGAATAAGACAAAATGAGTACAGAAAATAAGTAATTTGAATTTATGCCCATCGATCAACCATAAGCTATTTACTTATTGAGAAGATTTGATGGAGAAATATAAAAAAAAAAAGAAAAAAAGATTTACATATGGTTTTTTTTTTTCCGGACCTAGAAAAGGTTTATAATCAGGTACACAGAGAAGTTTTGTGGTGGGTGTTAGAAAAGAAATAGATATTGAATGTGTATATTGAGGTGATTAAGGATATGTATGAAGGTGTAGTCACTAGTGTTCGAACAGAAGGAGGTGAAATACGCCACTACTTTCACTCGCAAGTATACGAGGTGAAGTTTTAGTATAGATCGGGAGAGTGAGGGTTATCGTGTCCACAAGGAGTGGTTTTGACTATTATTGAGTACCGCGTTTATCATGACCTAATTTTATCTAGACGAAGATAAATTTAATAAAATTAATAATACTAATACTAAGTTAATTAAACTAATTAAATTAACTATGCTAATACTATTATGAGATGTTTAGGGAAAGTATTACTTAGGGATTAACTTTTGTTTACAAAAACGTGTTTGGTATCGTTTTAGTTTACGTTAACGGCATTCAACTTATCCAACAATCTCAGTTCGTAAACTCCCTCGCCACCTCTCCCGAGTGTAAGACGAGGGATATAACGCGATTTCTTGTCAACGAAGAAGTCTCCCTCAACGTCTTAATGACCTTAGGTCACGCGAGTCTCGCTTCAACATCATTGATTGCACACAATCCAATTCCCGACCTGGTTGTTGGATCGTCGTGTTGTGTTTACCCTATCGACAATCTCAGTTCTAAAACTTCGCCGCCACCTCTCCGGAGTGTAAGACGGGGGAATATATGACTTCGAGTCAACGAAGAAGTCCCCCTCAACGTCTTAACAACCCTAGGTCACATGAGTCTTGCCCCCAACATCATCGATTGTCCACAATCCAAACCTCGACCGGGTTATTGGATCGTGGCATTCGTTTATTCTAGTCTGAATCTGGGATTTGTTAAACCCCATCTTCTCCATATATCATTCTAAGCATAATAAATAAACAATACGACAAACACAATCAACACAACGAACAACAACCGCTAACCAAACACGAACTCAACAAAACAACATTTTCATAAATATATTAATCCCTAAACAAAAACCCATTTAGCTCATGGTTATAACCGATTATACAATGAAAACTAAGCTAAACATGCTCAAATAACAATCCTAAGTTAAGAAATAAAAGAAAGAACGAGAGAAACTTACCCTAGTCCGAAGATTTATCGCTAAAAACGCTTTGAGATTGCTCCTCCTTCGTTGCAACGTGATCTTTTCCTTAGGATTTGCTTGAGCACTCCCCAAAACCTCTCTACTATCCTCCTAAAGTCTATGGAGGTGTGTTCGCCAAATGGAGAGGAGAGGAGGAGAAAATGGGATCAAAATATTCTAAAATATCTAAAATAATATCTAATCTAGCGCAGAGGTGACCGCCTATGCGGTGGAACAGCAGTGAGTTTATGCTTGATTCTGCACTTTTACTGCCTAGGCGGTGACACACTTTCTTGTTTTGGTTGTAATTTCTTTGTCCGAACTCCAATTGAGGTGATTTAAAAAACAATGGAAAGCTAAGAGAAAGATCTATAACTTCCACGTTTTGAGTTTTTCCAAAATCGGATTGCATCGTAGTCAAAAATAGCCTTGAAGTTACAACATCTATACTGCCTTTGCACATTTCCACCCTTTTTCCACCGTTCTTGATCCGATTTGATCATTTTTTTATCCGTTTACATACTTTTTCACCTCAAACACCCTATTTAGACAAAAACACAAAAACATATTAAAACGTACTAAACATACTCGAAAACCAACAACATTCGGATTGAAAATAGATAGGTAATTTACACCTATCAAAATAGAATCGGTCTTATTACGAAGTTTGAAAGATGGAAAAAAGTCTTAGAGTCTAAAGGTTGGTGGAAACAAGTCGGATTACATGCATTGTATTTTTTAGTAATGCCTAGAGTGATGATGGTGCGGTCAAAATTGGAGATCAGGAGATTCTTAAGGTTGATCGTTTTAGATATTTAGGTTTAATGATTTAAGGCAATAGTTTAATCAAGGAGGATATTACTCAGAGTCAAAGCAGGATGATTAAAGTTGAGAAGTGCAATTGGGATAATATGTGATTGTAGAATACCGTTGAAGTTCAAAGGAAAATTATACAAAAACTGCAATAAGATCGACGATTTTGTATGGTTCAAAATGTTGGGTGGTAAACAAAAAACATGTTTTGAAAATTGGTGTGACAGAAATAAGGTTGTTAAGGTAGATGAGTGAGAAAAAGAGAATAGATAAAATTAAGAATGAAAATATTAGAAAGAATTTAAGAATAGCATCCATCGAAGCAAAGATGAGAGAACCTTTTACAATGATTTGGTCATGTGCATAGAAGGCCCATAGAAGTATTAGTGAGAAAACGTGATTTAGTTCAAGTGCGGGGACTACAAAAGGGAGATGTTGACCTAAGTAGGCTTCGGACGAAACTATTAGAAATGATTTGATGACATTAAAATTGATTGAGGGGATGACCCTTGATTGATCGCTATGGCGTAACCGAATTCATGTAGTTGACCCTACTTAAATAGGACAAAGCCTTAGTGTGTGAGTGTGTGTTTTTCGGTAAGCAATATATATATATATATATAAAACATAAGGGAAATGGCCTCTCTTATGGCATACCAACAGTTAGAAATGTAGTACGCAAGGACCCACATATGCCAAAGACAACACATAACTAGCCTATTACAAACACAAATGGATCAAGCCACAATAATATGACTGGTGGCCTGCCAAAATAAACACACAGACGCTCAGATCCAAAAACCGAAGCACAAACACACTTACACCTTGACCAAGAATTCGGTTAGAAGCAAAACATTATACTCGAACTCAAGCTAAGCAGCAACCCTCATCTTGAAAGAGACAGACGCCATTGCACTTAGGGAAAAGGCTGAAGTCGCTGCTGAGCTGGACTCCCATCTGCCTCTCTGCTGAAACTAACAACAAAATATGGTAAAATGTAATCCAAAAATCAGCAGCAAATTACTGCAGAACGACTGTTGCAGCCGATGCTATACGATGCTTAGTAGAGAACTAAAGAAGTGCCTGAAATTAGTTCGTGCCTCACTTCCAAGTCAACTACAGAACACTAGAACTAGAAAATAGAATTCCTAGGCCCTATTGAGATGATGCCTAAACGCTGCTCGAGGCACTTCATTAGCAACTTTGTCGCAGCTTTTAAAAACTCAACCTTGAACGCCAATTTGTCCCACTTCTTATTTTACTAAGTAGTCATCTCCCACGACGTGCTTGCAAGATCTGCGATTTCCCTAAGCCCTCTCCCCTTGCCTTCTATTTACTGGAAACGTATATTAATTCTCCCATCACCTTTTACCAACTCAAAGTGGTACAAAAATATCATGACTAGAGAATTAACCTGGGGAACAAAACTGCATCAAGTTGTTGTTCCCTTACTGGCGGGAGTAGAATAAGAACACTCCTGACAAGATTAAAAAAGAAAGAAGCTTCTTCAAAACATAGTAACTCATCAGCCTTCCAACTCTCAATATCCTAGTATTACAAATCCCAAACCGTAGCCCTACAAGTCCATCAAACTGACATAAACACCCATACAAATCTCAAGAGTCAAGCAGATATCAAGTGGTACTTTTAAACTCTTTATAAACCATTTTAGACATCTTTTCACGAAAATCCCCTTCAATAAGGTTGGTCTGTAGACCTAATGTCCTCCCGATCTCTAACACTACTCCCAATCTTCAAAAAATAATATCTGCACGATTAATAACCTTCTTATTGTAAGATGAGATTTCACAAATAAGATATTGGTAATTAATTGTGCTATCCGATTTCTTCCTAATTTTTCTCCTTAATTTTTTTTGTGGAATGGCTAATAGGTTTGTTTTAGATAATATTGGCCAAGTCTTTCCGATCCTTGGGAGGAAAAAGATCCGACCCTACCCCATAAGTCTCTAAGGCATTATTAATATTGGTGGAATCAACAAATGTTCTGACCCTTCCAAACTCAACTCTACTAGCCTCCTGAGCTATCTCAACTTGTCCCGTAATTTCAGCCACACCTGAATAACTATTAGTATTTTCTAAATGTATCGAAACATCAACTCCGCTATTAACAACATTAATTTTCTCCTTAGCTCACCATATACATTTTCCAGCCAAATAATCAAATTTTCTATAATTATTGTTTAGGTATGAGACCTGGTTACAAAAAACACTCGCATCACCGAAACTAGGACCTCTATACCTTTTCTCTGAGCCAAAATCTACAAATTTTACCAAAATTCTTCGACCAAGAATTAAAACCACATTCAAAAAATAAATTGCCTTCTTAATATACCAATAAGAATTAAATCTAACAAAACCAAACACAAAATTCTTACCATATCTTTTTTTTTTCTATAAACAAACACATTCCAAATTTTCCCAATACCATGAAAATGCTCCTAAGCCAACAATTATCCATATAGAATGGAAGGTAATCAACAAATTGGGTGAATAGATTACTGGATTTCCTCTCGCCTACACCTCACGTGCAAATGGATACGGGACTTGGATTCATCGGAATTCTGCCCGGTGTTTTTCAAGGTACCGCCGCCACCTGGGTACAGCCACCACCTCTCCAAATAGCAAGGCAGTGAAAATTCACCAACAATTCAAACAGAGACCATCACAACCATTGCAAATCCTTTGCTTCCCAAGATTTGCTGCCGCAAATTGCTTTCCTATGACTCAGATCATTTCAAGCCCTAACCGACGACACTCGTGCCTCCAACTGGTTGAGACGACTCTAGCCAGTTGTTCGCTCCCCACCCTCCTTCACATACAACATGCCAATGCCGAAGATTGATGGAATTGGGTCTGAAATCGGCAATAAGAGGTTCCGAATATGGCGCTGACGCTGCTGTCGCAAGATTGGAGCCACTACGCTGGAGGTCCTCCATTTGACCTTGCTTGATCCAAGAATGCCATATCACAACGTTGAAGATTGCCGGAAGGCAGGCTGGTTAATATACGATTCAACCAAAAGCTCATCTTCTCAGACCAAATGGGTGCCCTACTCCACAGATTGGTGCTCGAAATCGGAAGAAAATGTTGAAGAAGCTCAGATCTGGTAGCGAACAATTACGACACAGTAGAGGGATGGTGGAACTATGACAGAAATGGATGGATTTTCAAAAATGGCACAACTCCTAAGGGTCCAGTGTTCCTTCTTATGCTGACGGCGAAGCTCTCCGGTCTCCGGATCTCTCTAAAACTTCTACAAAAAGATCCTTTGTTGGGAAGATGAAGAAAGTGAATATGGTGATTCACGATCTAATTACCGAAATATGGATCTTTGCAAGATGAAGATGGATCTCTCCAAGATGAAGATGGTGAAGATGAACGACCAAATTTCAAAATTCTGCTTGGCACAACTCCGAAGACAGACTTTCTCTCTCGACACTCCCACCCAACTCTACAAGGCGTCTATTAGTTGTTGGTGTTGTATGCTATAATTGTTGATCAATAATTAATTTTATGCTACAATCTCTTTTTATTAAGAATCAAATTATTTTTATATGATATGAAAGTATATTTTATTTTTAATAATTGAGTTTTAGTTCATAGTTTCACTTTTTAGTTTAGATTTGAATTATAACAATATTTTGAGTTTATTCTCTATTTTTTATGTTGGGCACCTTATTTTGCTCATGCTTGCGCCTTACGCCTAGGCTCCAGGGAACCTTTGCGCGTCGGTGTGCCTAGTGCCTATAATAACTATGATGTTAAAATACTGGTAAAGACTTAAAAATAAGTTGGTAAGGATTAAAAAATAAATTTCTCTATAAATTGAAAAATAAATATTTTAAACCAAAAATAGAGGCCTATATAATAAGAACTCGAATAAAAGCAAGTAATATATAAACTTTAGCTAAAAAGATAATACTTAGATTTGCCTAGTTTAGCGGATTTGAACAGAAACAACCCAGAATCCTAGATTTTGATCATCCTTTAGGTAGAACGAACGGCACTTCGTAAAATCTACTCTTTAGCCTCATATTTTAAGATTTTTTTTTTGGATCAGCTGTTGTTATTATGCAATAGATTTGATACTTGTATATGTTATTTTCCTTTTTTGCAGAAGCCGTGGTTTCATTTGCTTCTGAGGTTGTATTTTACATTGGACTCACGACATTTCTTGTAGTAACCAACCGAGTGCAAAAACCATACCTTCAATTCAGTTCGAAACGGTGGGGCCTCATAACAGGCCTAAGAGGATACTTTCTCTCTTCCTTATTAACCACAGCCCTAAAAGTGGTTGCCCCTCTATTCGCCATATGGGCCACATGGTCCGTTCTTGGTTTTGCGGCTTTGGTTTCCGTTATTCCTCTCTTACTTGGGATTTTGGCTCAATATTCTTTCCAAATACTACTTGCGAAGCACCGGTCGTCTTGTTGGCCTCTAGTGCCTATTATATTCGAGGTATGCTATTGCTTCTACAATTTATATAAGGGAAAATTATTATATTATGCTTGAAATAAGTATGCCCATTTTTCTCCTCTTTATTATTTTAGTTTTTTAATTAAGTTTTTAGTTATTTGGTTAGTATCAACTAGATTGAATTTATCTAGTTGATATTAATTAAGTGTTGAATTTGTATTTGATATCATAATTAAAGTTAACTGAAATGTTTGTGATGACTAAAAATAAATTGATGAGGACTAAGAAATAAGTTGCTCTAAAAATAAAACAAACCATTTATGAATAGAAAAAATGAGTACTATGATTTAACCTCTTTTTGTTGTTTTTCCAAAAGGAAAAGGAAAATGTTCTCTTGGGCATTTAGACTAAAGATCATGCGTAGTATCTATTTGTATTGGTTTAAAGGGGAACGTTTTCGAATCATAAAAAAAAAAAAAAAAAAAAAAAAAATGTTTTCTTGGGGGCTTTGGGCTTTTAAGATCAAGTGGAGTATTTGTTTTTATCAGTTTAAAAGACAAAAGGTTAAGTTGTTTTCTTGAGTTTTTAGGCTAAGATCAAGTTTAACATTTGATTCTATTAGTTTAATATCTGATACGCGAGGCCATTGGAATTTCCTTTTTTGTAGGCATATAGAATCTATCAACTGACGAAAGCTGCACATTTCATAGAGAAGATGTTGTTCTCGATGAGGGATCTCCCTCTATCGCCGGAGGTTTTGGAGAGAAATGGTGCCTTGTTTGCTTTCTTAGTGATGTTTCAAGTCCTAGGTTTAGTTTGTCTCTGGTCGTTGTTGACGTTTCTCCAGAGGCTTTTCCCTTCTAGACCCGTTGGCGAGAATTACTGATGTTTTTATTTTTATTTTTATTTTTTGTATGATTTTGTACTATTTGTGCTGCTTGTAAAATGAAAATGCCTTTTCTTACTTGATGAATTGGGTGGATCATTTCCTTTTAAAAGAAAAAAGGGGGAAGGAAGGGGATGGTCTGTTAAAATGGCGATGATGCTTGATCTTTTAGACCACGTTTGGTTACTATTTTCATTCTCTGATTTCTGTTTTTGCTCTTAAAATTATGAGATTAATATACAGAAACATGTTTAGTAAACATGTTTATGTTCCAAAATTATGAGAATAATTTATAAATGTTTCTTGAATTCCTTGAGAAACTAAGAAACAAGAAATATTAATCCATATTCACTTAATACAAAATTGCCACCTTAGCTTGCACATTGTTTCCTCTCATTATTTTTCCATTTGTTTCTCTTTTCAATCTAAAAATTTTCTAAGTAACCATCAGTTGAACTAGCAAGATTAGAATGCCAATTCAGCATTGATATCCAATTTCATGCGAGTTTTGGATTAGATTTGAGTGACATATGTACCGTACCGGAATTATGAAACACGAGAGTAAACTTAAGGGAAAAATACCAAAAAGTCTAAAAATACCAAAAAGTCTACTTCAAAGGCTAAATTTATAAGATAGTCCCATAACTTTTTTTTTTTTTTTTTGACACCAAATAGTCTTACAAAAAGCACTACTTTACACAAGATAGTTCTGAATTTTTTAAATTGATGATTTTACCCTTCATTCCTTCCTTCCATTGATCTTTTTTTTTTTTCCACTTGATCTCTACCCTTTCTTAGACCAGCCGATCGATGAAATCGTCGATCCACGATTCTCTCATGATCACTGCCTAGTAGTCCCATCAATGAATCAACGACGGTGACCGCCAACATCAATATGTAACCGATTGCAAAGTTGACGCCAAACAAGATGCCCAGACGCTAAATCTCCCCCAACCGGTAACAAATCTAGGGTAGAGGAGGGGGAAATCGATGCCGACGGCACCGGGGGATGAAGATTTGGAGGATTTAGAGCGAGGAGATTGAATCGAAGACTGCGCTAAATCTCCCCCTGGTAATGAATCTAGGGTAGAGGATGGGGGAATATATGCCGACGACGCCGAGGGATGATGATTTGGAGGATTTTAGAGCGAGGAGCCTGAATCGGAGGGGGTGATCTTCCATGAGCTAGTAGAACATGGAGAAGAGGAGACAAATGAAGAGAGACTATTCGGCCCATGAATCGGTCTTTCAAAAATTGAAAAGGAAGGTGGCCTTTCTTCGCCAGTAGGTCATGTGCATCATCTTCAATTCAACTTTCAATTATTTGTGTTTTATTGAATCTTCATAAATAATTGTGTGCATCATCTTCAATTCAACTTTCAATTATTTGTGTTTTATTGAATCTTCATAAATAATTTAGGGAGTTCTAGATTTCTAGTTGTTTTGTTGATAAGGTTTTGTTTAATCGGTGAAGTGAATGAGTTCTAACTTCTAAGTTTTTTGATGATATAGATTTGTTGCCATGATTTCTCAAAGAAAATAGTGGGTGTTGTTCAATTCGAATCCATGAACATGCTCTCTCTCTCTCTCTCTATATATATATATATAACAATGAATTTACGTGTTCTCCAACGTGATTTACTATGATGGCGATGGGAATCGATTGCCCAAGTTGCCAACAAAGTTGCAGTGGGCCAGTTCGTTGTTGAATTTTGCTTACCAGTTGTCAGCGAAGAGAGAGGAAAAATATATGTTTTCTTTTCCCCTTTTTAACTTATTTTTTCCTCTTGATTTCGTTTTATTTTTTATTTTTTGCTTTTCGTTGTTTGTATAAAAAAAAAAGAGAAATCGATCCTAATCGAATATGAATGTATATAAATAAAGACGAAAGAATGCATATAAATGTAGAGAGAGAATTATCACTTTGAATGAAAAAAAAAAATAGAATATAACACGATGGTTGTCGGTCCCGGACTCATGGCCCTAAACAAATGTGTGTGTGTGTGTGAGAGAGAGAGAGAGAGAGAGAGAGAGAGTGGACATTGTCTATGCTCCTGGTGGAGCAAAGCTTATGTTGGGTATATTCTATGGTTATTTTGGTGAGGTAGAATGAGTACGACGGCTTGTTAGAATTTGAACGGTGGTGAAAGTGAAATATAACACGAAGGATAAAATTGTTACAAAAAGGTAAAATGACTATTTATAACATGTTTTTTAAAAAGGTATATTTGGTAGTTTTTTCCTCATATGAGGACTTCTTGGTAACTGACCCTAAACTTAATATAAGAGGCACAAGTTTTGCATGCATTCCTCACCTAATTTGTATTACGAAGTTATTGAGGGTTCACTATGTTTCTGATAAAACTTAGATATATTTGATTCAGTCTTTTACGCGGCATATGCATACTAGCGTATATCCCGTACTTGAAGGCACAACTTTTATTTTTTTATTGTTAAGTTAATAGTTAATTCAATATAAAAAAAATAATACAATTTTTAGGTAAAATGAACAATATAATGGGAAACAAATGTACGCAATCAATACAAAAAATACCAAGTAAAAAAAAGGATAAAAAAATCCAATCTATTTTATTTATATATTCCAAAATTCAACCTCATTCAATAAAATTTATAAAAATATATTTTTTAATTTTATTTTACTATAAGAATAGGTTAGCGATTTCTAAAGCTGCGAACACCGATTACCAGAACCGAAAAATGGACCAAAATGCTAAAAATAGAGCCAATCAATCAGATTTTCATGAAGCAAACGAGGGTACCGAGTTTCACAATCGAAGACAGGCATACTGTGAAACAGGTGAACTGGGTTTTCCACTTGAAAGTAGAGACACACACCGGGATGATGATTTTAGGAGCGACAATCCATGACTTAGAAATCGGTGAGCTAAGGAAGTGATGTACAAGGGTTTCACGTTGGATGCTGACGAAGGTGGATACTTCAAGACATACATGACACCAGTGAGTATGGGACCTAAACAAGGTGCCTGTGGGCATGTGTGTGTTAAAAATAGAGACTGAGAGATTTGGAAAATAGACTGAGACGTGGGGAGACCATAGATGCGGAGATATGGAGAAAGGTAGATGGGGGATGGAGATATGGAGTGAGGACAAATAGATGAAAAAAACAAAAACGAAAAAGGAACAAAGAGACAGTTTCATGTTGGGATGGGCTACATACATGGTGGATGGAGGTTAGTTCGGGTATATATGCAAGTTGGGGAGATTTGTTTAAACTTGGGTGTAATGCAGAGGGGTAGGTGGACGGACTTTGAGAGTAGTGGAGTACGTGGTTGTGTTTGAGAATAGTGGGTAAAGTACGGAATTATTTTTCGTTCTTAAAAATTTTGTTTTTCATCTCAAACATTGATTCATCCTAAATCAATCACAACCATCAAAATGTTTTTCCATCTCGATTTATATAAAGATAGGATGTTCCTTCAATCAATAGATATTTTTAAAAAACTATTAAAATTTAGAAAATAAAATTTTCCTTATATATATATATATATATAGACACACACACACACACACACACATACATACATATATGTGCAAAAACCAATGTTACGTAAAACAAGAAAAAATAACCAAAATTGCCCAAAAGCTCTACATAATGTATATAATAGGAACAATTAAAAGAAATCGAAATTACTAATCATGAAAATTTGTTCATAAGATTAGAATCTCTATCTTGATCTTCTCAATGACATCGTTTTCTCTGCCGTTCAAAACTGCTATTACTGTTAACTCCAGATACCGATAATCATTGTGCATCACGGTCTCCGGTAAGACCTAGCCTAAAAAGTGGTAGTTTTCGAGATGTGATTTGAGAAAACTCTTCTAAAAGAGTCTGAGCATGACCAATAATAGCTACATGAGGCTGTTTCTCTTAAAAGTGACACAAATGTCGCGCCTCTGATAGTATCCACATACAAAATCTTAGAGGTGTTCTTGAGATTTAAGAGTGGATCTAATCTCAAGGCTTTAAGACAACTCTCATTTAAATCTAGGGGATAGCACAATTCAAATCAAAAGTATAGACATAAAAAATTGATCTCACAGACACAAGACTGAGAAAACAAAAGGGATGAGGGGACGGGCACTATTGATAGGCCAAATCTATCAAGGTTGGTGGCCATTTAGTCTTCCCCTCATTATTTATATTGTCCAAGGTTCATAACCATGAACCCCTTCTTTTCCTATTTGCACTTTGGTTCCCAAACTTCTCAAGTATAGCATTAATGTCCATTCTTTTTTCAAGGACTCTTCTGACTTAAATTTCCTATTGTGTGTGACCTATTAGATTTATACCCAAATCTGAATGGTGAAATTAATTAATTAATTAATTTACTAATCAATTAATCAATAAAAATTAATACAATTCCAATTTTGTCCTTCCAAAGCAAAATAAATTTTCTCTGTAGGTATTTTTTCTGACTGTGAGTCATGTATTCTCACTTATCATAGTCATGTCCAGTTGACAAGAATTTCACCAAGAGAATCCCCCCATGCATGATATGTGTATTTAATGATCTTTCTATCTGTGACCTGAAAGGACTAACAAGATATATTTAAATAAAAAAACTCTTGTCCAATCACATATATTTGATTGGTAACATAATTCCATGTGATACCTAATTAGAATCTTTTCCCAATCACCATATTGTTCTGCAAGAGTCTTTGGTGAATTATATTAAATCTAATCACACGTGTCACGTCTTTTTTACTAAGAGTGATAGATCCCTTCTTGCAAATTTACATATTACCATGTATGTTTCACTATATCCAATGAATACATTTGAAGGCCTGTGGTTAGGGAATAACACTTAATATTGTTAAAGTATAGCCAGACCTCACCCATCATGGAACTAGAGGAGATTAAATTAACAAGTCTTACCATGAAAGGCTAAGAACAAAGCTTTGAGGAAGGTTAATAAACTCGTCTTAGAGAAGATATGAACAATATAGGGGTAAAGAATGTTGACCGTCAATATTTCCTAAATTTTGATGAGACCCACTTGGGGTTTCCTATATATTTTAGTTTTACCAAGAATCAAGTCAAATGTAGTTCTTGTCTCAGCTATCTAGGGGGCAGGAAACATTAGAACTTTGGAAAAATATTTATCCCGCCTATTATGGAGAATGTGGACAAGCCCCGCCTATTGTGGAGAATGAGGAAGAAAAACATGTATTGGTTCAAAAGGTAGGAAAGATTATCTTCATTAGAGAAACAAATTCCAAGAAAGCATCTCGGTCTAGGGCTGAAGACAACAAAAGATAATTCTCATGAGAGAAACCAAACATAATTGGACGTCTCAGTTTAGGGCTGAAAATGCTTAAAGATGGTTCTCATGGGAGAAACTAAATTTAATTGACATCTCAGTCTAGGGCTAATGAAACTAAAAACTAGTTTTTGTGAAATAAACCGAACATTGTGGATGTCGCAATCTAGGGCTGAAGACGCTAAATGATGGTTCTCATTGGAGAAACTGAATTTAATGAGCATCTCAATTTAGGGCTAAAGAGGCTAAATGATGGTTCTCATGGGAGAAACTGAATTTAATTGACATCTCAGCCTAGGGTTGAAGACGCCAAAGGATGGTTCTTATGGGAGAGACCTAATTTGATGGACGTCTCAGTTTAGGGCTGAAGACGCTAAATGATAGTTCTCATGGGAAAAACTTAATTTAAAACGTAATGAAAAAATGTCTTTGCCTAAGGATGGGGGATCAATGAAAATGGTAGATCTCACGCGAGAAATCAATTTTTAAATAATAAAGTAACATCCTTACCTGAGATTGAGATTTTAGGGAAGAATGGATCTTATGTGAGAATTCAAGATTTTTTAACATAATGAAGCAATGTCCCTACCCAAAGGCTAGGGATGAGATTAAAAGGAACTTCACGAGGGAAGTTGAATATGATAAAATGTGCCCCAGTCCATGATTGGGGATAAATATAGCATGGACATTACAAGGGAAGTTGAAAATGATATTAAATCTAACCTAGCCCATATTGAGGTTAAATGAAAGGTATAGCGTGCCCCTAATCTAAGGCTGGAGATAAATACAAAGGTGGTTTTCATGTGAAAATCCATATATGATAAAATGTGTCCCAGTCCAAAACTGGAGACAGAATCATGGATAAATTTTATGAGAATAGTCAAGTCTGATGCATCCCAGTTTAAGGCTTAGATGGGGGTGATGAAAAATGAATTCGAGATAAGGATCCCAATTTGGGAATACATCTGCCAGTGCCATGTTGGAGTAGTAAAGAAATGGATCTACGAGAAAAGTCCAATTTCTAAAATATGCCTACTGGTATAAAGACGGGGCTATTAATTTTGTTCGGTAGTGAACCAACAAATCGATTTAATTAATTATCTCTGGTGGCACGTTCCCTAGCCTAATGGTTAGTCTTAGGGTGTCTTTTTCGAATTTCTTGTGTTTAGCAGTTGGAAGGCAAGTTCATCCTTTCTTTTCCTTATGCTTGAAGCTTCAAATACCTGTTGTTTTTCTTGATGCATTCTCTCTTCGGGTGATTGAGGCTCTGATGCGAACCTCACCAAAGGATTAGTGAGACCCGAAACCAACTTATGGTTTCTTCGCAAAGATTGAAACTAAATCAGATTTTGAACGAGCTAAAAATACAGAAATTGAAAGATAGATTACCTTGACCTAACGTTTATGAACGAAACGCGAACTAATGGTGTAATGATCTTGACCCAATAATTATAATGAATCACGAATCAAAGATATAAGTTTGAATGCCATAAGAAACTCTTGATAAGTTCAGGAAAGGTTCTCTGAAGAATTAAAGAGAAAACTCTCACAATTTTTATTAATCAAAGTAATGTGAAATTCATAGGTCTACAAAGCCCCTTAAATAGGTGGCCAAGAGAATAAGAAAAGAAACCCGAATACACTTTAAAATTCGTGGGTCTACATGGAAGAAAAATGAAACCCTAAAATCTAATTGCTAAATAAAGAATAAGAAAGTTTTCTAATTTGCCTTACATTCCTAGTTGGAAAAGGAAATGATTTACTTGGCAATCAAGCTTACAAATTAGTCTAAAAATAATAAAAAGACTTAAAATAATAAAATAAATATGATAAGAATTTCGTGGTCCACAAACCTTGGTCTATTTGAGTTCATGTCTAAACCCATTCACTTGCTTTGATGAGATGGATTAGGCCTTGATCGTCATTTGGGTTTAATTTGGGCTTTATTATTTTTGATTCAGCCAAAAGCTCTTGAATTAACCCATTAAGCACTTCTTTGATCTTCTTGGATCTTGCCTTAGTAATGGACCCATCCGGGACATACAACGTGTCCTTTGATGTTGCTTGTTGGTTCTTATCATCCCCCCTTTCTTCAAAAGGATTCGACCTCGAATCTTCATCTACATCAAACGGAGAAAGATCAGAAACATTAAATGTAGTACTAACGTTATACTCACCTGGAAGATCCAACTTGTACGCATTATCATTGATCATCTGAAGGACTTAAAATGGACCATCCCCTCTAGGATGTAGCTTGGTCCGCCTATGGGCTGAAAATCTTTCTTTTCTCATATGCACCCAAACCCAATCACTCGGTTCAAAGATGACTCGTCTACGGCCCTTATTTGCTTTCTTTGCATATTGCTCATTTTTCTTCTCTATGTGTTGTCGTACACTTTCATGGAGTTTCTTCACTATCTCAGCCTTCTTTTGTCCATCCAAACTAGCCCTCTCATTGACTGGCAAAGGCAACAAATTCAAAGGAGTTAGTGGATTAAAACCATAAACAATCTCAAATGGTGAAAAATCAGTAGTAGAATGAACACTCTGATTATAAGCAAATTCAATGAATGACAAACAATCCTCCCAATTTTTCAAGTTCTTTTGAATTATAGTACGCAACAAAGTAGATAAAGTTCAATTTACTACCTCGGTTTGTCCATCCGTTTGGGGGTGACAAGTAGTTGAGAACAATAATTTAGTTCCCATCTTTCCCCACAAGACTTTCCAAAAATAGCTGAGGAACTTAACATCACGATCAGATACAATACTCTTAGGAACACCATGGAGACGTATTATCTCTCTAAAGAACAAATCAGCGACGTGGGTCGCATCATCAGTTTTATTACAAGATATGAAATGTGCCATCTTAGAGAACCTATCAACAACTACAAAAATTGAATCCCTACCTTTCCTTGACCTAGGCAAGCCTAAAACAAAATCCATGGAAATATTCATCCAAGGCGCACTAGGTACGGGCAAGGGAGTGTATAATCCATGTGGTAAGACTCTAGATTTGACTTGCCTACATGTAACACACCCCAGTAACTTTACATTTAATGTAGAGACAAGGGCGTACCTTCTGGAGAGTGCATCAACCACAATATTTTCCTTACCTTGTTTGTATTTAATTACATAAGGGAAGGTTTCAATTAATTCCATCCATTTGGCATGCCTTCTATTTAACTTACTTTGTCCCTTCAAGTGCTTCAAGGACTCATGATCGGTATGTATGACAAATTCTCTCGGCCACAGGTAATGTTGCCAAGTCTCCAATGCTCTCACCAACGCAAAAAGCTCCTTATCATATGTTGGGTAATTCAATACTGCCCCATTTAGCTTTTCGCTAAAATATGCTATTGGCCGATTTTCCTGCATCAAAACTGCTCCAATGTCTATTCCTGAAGCATCACACTCAATCTCAAAAGTTTTAGAAAAAATATATAAAAATTGAGTTTTTTTTTTCGTTCTAATTCAAATCTGGTCCAATCTTGAAAAAAAAAAAAAAAAACGCGGTGCATCTTTGGTCCAATTAGAACGAAAAGATTTGAATTAGGTAATTTTTTTGCTAAACTATTATCTTTATATATTTTCAAGAAAACTCCGGTGAGATCTATCCAATTACTTTACATGCTCAACATTATTTGAATTTAGGTGAGATATATCTTTGCCTGAGCTCTTAGTAATTTGTTTAATAAAAATTGTTTTCGATTTTGAATATCTTAAAATATCCTGTAAAACGATTTTTGTCTGATAACCTGATTTACATAATCATTGTACTTTAATTGATAATAATCAAATTTGTATTCTCGCGTAATTCTATTTCTTAGTATATCGGGACATTAATGGAGTATATCTTGAATTGAGGCTGTAGAAGTTTTTTTGAAAAGAAACATATATTTTTTTGTAGTCTTGGGAGTTTGAGAGGATTAGACATATTAGGTTAGTGTCTAATCAGGATTAATCTTTAATCTGTTAAAAATGTAGATTTAATTCTCAGCTTGTAAAAGAATTAGGTTATTCATGCGCCTGTGAAAATGAAGATTGTAAATGTTTGGTTCTGAGTTTGGAAAAAAAAAAAAAGGTTAATCTTGAACCAATGAAATTGATTGTAAGTGTTTGGTTCTTACTTGGAAAATGGATCAAGGTTAGTGAATTGTGAAATTCCCGTGGGATCTTAAAGGACTGGACGTAGGTAAGGATAACTTGTCGAACTAATGTAATATCTGTAGAATCTTAGGGGACTGAACGTAGATTAAGGTAACTTGTCGAATTAATATAAATCTGTGTGATTAATTTTTCTATCCTTACTTATTTGGTTGTGTACTTAAATAAACACGTGTCCACTTAAATTAAGATGACTTGTAAAAAAAATTGGTGATTTGATAAATTAGTAAATTATTTGTATAATTTTTTAAATTAAATTTACCCTCTTTTTAGGTAGACACGTAGGCCAACACAGATGATTAGTATCCTTAAGTATTTTATTTTGACACCAATTCCCATCCTCAAGCCGAACGGCCAAACCCCCTAGAAACCTATAGAGCGAGAGGTTCAAAGTTCAAACTTTCAAACCTCTCTCCATTGGTCGGCGTGATTTCTCACCATCGGACAAGAAACCCTTCCAGGTATATGCTCTCTCTCCCCAACCCCCACCACCTCTCCTTGGTGCAGCAACCACCCTCCTCTATAGATCATCCACTGACCGATCGCCTCTCCCTCTCTTTCTTCGCTTCTCTCCCATACCATTCAATATCACGGCCTATACGGGAATCCCAATTATAATTTTTTACGTTTTTGGTTTTCAAATTTCATATTTTGGGTTTCATATTGTTGATTATACAGTTTCGTCGACATGAATAATGATTATCATTGTCAATATTGGGAAATGTAAAGTTAGGGTTTTGGACTTCCGTTGAAATTCGAATTATGCAATCGTGGTTTTGACATTTCATAATTGTGATTTTTAATAATTGGATTGCCTAAATCGAAGCATAAAATTGTTGTCGATTGTGAAAATTATAAATGTGAATTTTGGGTTGAATTGGAATTGAGATTGATTAATTGGTAGTTTTCATCACGCATAGCTTTTTTCTGTAGTTCCATTAATGAGAGAGTACATTTGGAATCCAAAACTCGTTGACTCGTTCCCGAAAATGGAAATATCATGTGTAATGCAAATTAAACATTTTTTTCTTTATTAGGTTGATTTAGCTTCTTGGAAATGAATTGAAAAGGGCTGACATGGAGTGCGTTGTTCAAGGAATTATTGAAACTCAGGTAACTACCTAAACTATATTACTATGCATAGCAAATCCCCTGGTTCAAAGGCATATTTTAATGGTTATATTGTTGCATCTTAAATGGGTGACCAGAAGTGTTTTTTTTTCTTTTTCTTTTTTCAATCGATCTTATCTTTTGTATTATTTGATTTTGGGTCCAGGAGTTGGGTTGTTCTTATATACGCTTTTGTTTATGCAGTATGTTGAGGCTCTTGAGATTCTTCTTCAAGGTCTATGTGGTGTTCATAGAGAGCGTCTAAGGATCCATGAAATATGCCTAAAAAGTGGCCCTAATCTCGGTACTGATTTTCCTTCTTAGACCTAATTTCACAGCTAGGCTTGAACCGCATGCAACAAACACCTCCCACATTTTTTATTTTATTTTTTATGTAATTGGAGTCTAAGCTTCTGCCTGGTCCAAATGACAAGTAGCATGAATTAGAGATGGATGTGATTCATATGGACGACGTGGATATGATCCTCTTTTCATCTTCACTAGTCATGTTGCATTGTTATGGTTCTACACACGTTAACATTGCATGTTTACATGTCTTACGTGTAAGAGTTGTGGTCGGTTTATCGGATTGTTTGATGAGCATTTTGCTTAGAATAAATCTTTGTCCTCATCTTAGGTGTAGCCTCAGAGGTCCGACTCTTGTGTGATATTGAGCAGCCTGAGCCAACTTGGTAAACTATTGTTTCTTTTTCTTTTTCCCTGGGGAAGCTGGTGAAACTTTGAGTTTCTACAGCGATACCCTTAATTTGTTTAGGCAAACATTTGATCATACTTTTTTTTAATTACTTCTTATAATAATAAAAAATAAAAAAATAAAAGGTTAATTGAACAAAAAGGTACCGTGTGTTTGGTAACGTAGAGATAATATCTTAGTATTGTCTATATAAAAAAGCTCTGAATTCAAAAGATTTTCATAGATGGTTGAGAAAATTTGGGTAGAGAGATTCTAGTTCATCGATCTCTTATCTATAAAACTTTTTTGCTTTTTAAAAAAAGTACTTAAAATATTATTTTGCAATTTTTATTTATAAAGTACTTTAAAAATGAAAACAAATGTTACTTGTAAAATTAAGGGCACCTTTTGACACTTGGTTAAGTCTTTTTTTTGCATAAAATCCACAATAACAACAACTAAGCATTTGTCTCACTTATGTAGGGTCGGTTACATGAATCTATTTACGCCATAGTGATCGATCAAGGGTCATCTCCTCCGTCAGGTTTAATGTCGTCATATCATTTCTAATAGTCTCGTCCAACGTCTTTTTAGGTCTACTTCTCTCTCTAGTAGCTCCTTGCACTTGAAGTAAGTCACATTTTCTCACTGGTGCTTCTATGGGTCTTCTATGCACATGCCTAAACCAACTTAAACGATTTTCTCTAATTTTCTCTTCGATGGGTGTTATTCTTAAGTTCTCTCTAATAGTCTCATTCTTAATTTTATCCATTTTCGTCTTTCCACTTATCCACCGCAGCATCCTTATTTCTGTCACCCCAATTTTCTGAACATGATTTATTTTTACCGCCTAACATTCTGAACCATACAAAAGTGTTGGTTTTATAGTAGTTTTGTATAATTTTCCTTTAAATTTCAACGGAATTCCACGATCACAAATCACCCCAACTGTACTTCTCCACTTTAACCAACCTGCCTTGACTCTATACGTAATGTCCTCCTCGATTTCGCCATTACTCTAAATCATTGAACCAAAATATCTAAAATGATCAACTTTTGGCATCTCCTCTTCGCCAATTTTGACTGCACCACCATCTCTCCGGGCATTACTAAAATTACAATTCATGTATTCCGTTTTGCTTTTGCTAACCCTCAAACCTTTAGACTCTAAAACTTCTTTCCATCTTTCTAACTTAGTATTAAGATCTATTCTATCTTCGTCAACTAATACTATATCATCCGTAAACAATATATTCGAAGGTACTCCATCTTGAATATGTTTTGTGAGCTCATCTATCACTAGCACGGAGGTAAGGACTCAAAGATGATCCATGATGTAAACCTATATTAATAGGAAATGCATAAGTATCATCTCCTCCTGTTCGAACACTAGTGACTATACCTTCATACATATCCTTAATTACTTCGATGTATACATTGGATACTTGTTTCTTTTCTACCACCCTTCACAAAATTTCTTTGGGTACCTGATCATAAGTCTTTTCTAGGTCCACAAATACCATATGTAAATCTTTATTCTTTTCTCTATATTTTTCCATTAATCTCCTGAGTAAATAGATAACTTCAGTGGTTGATTGGCTGGGTATAAATCCAAATTGGTTCTCTTCTATGCTCGTTTTATGTTTTATTCTATATTCTATCACTCTCTCCCAAAGTTTCATTATATGATTCATAAGTTTTATACCACGATAGTTCGTGCAATTTTGAACACCTCCTTTATTTTTATAGATGGGCACTAAAATGTTCCTCCTCCAGTCATCAGGCATTCTCTTAGTCCTCAAAATGTCATTGAAAAGTCTAGTCAACCACTCTATCCCAATATCTCCCAAACTTTTTCACATATCTATAGGGATTTCATCTGGCCCTACTACTTTTCCAATTTTCATATTCCTTAGTGCTATTTTAACTTTCGAAGCCCGAATTCTTCTATAAAACCTGTAAATCTTATCTGAAGATAAACTAGGCAACTCTAATCTAGATTCCCCGGCGTCATTCTCATTAAATAAATTGTAAAAATAACCTCTCCATCGTTCCATAATCTTCTCATCCTTCACTAGTACCTTTTCATCACTGTTTTTGATGCATTTGACACTTCTAATATCTCTAATCTTTCGTTTACGTCGCCTAACAAGTTTAAATATATATCTCTCTCCCTCTTTTGTATCTAATTTTTTATATAAATTATCATACGCCCTAGATTTTGATTTCTTAATTACTTTTCTTGTTTCTGCTTTTGCGTGTTTATACTTCTCCAAACCCTCCCTACTTCTATGTTTTTGCTATTTTTTATAAGCTATTTTCTTGTCCCAAACGGCTTTTTGGACCTTTTCATTTCACCACCAACTTTCTTTATATCGTCGTCCTCCTTCTCTACAAACTCCTAAAACTTTTCTTCCTATCGCTCTAATACGACTCGCCATCTCATTCCACATTTTGTTCACATTCTCATGTCTCTTCCATAACTCATCATTGCTAATTTGACCCTTAAATAACTCCATCTTTTCACCTCTTAGATTTCTCCAACATATCCTTACATGCCTACTTATCTTAAACTCACGTTTTCACCCCTGAAATTTCAGATCGTTTACCATTAGTCTATTTTGAGTGGCAATACTTTCTCCGGGTATGACTTTACAGTCCTTGTATATTAAACAATCACTCGTTCTAGTAAGGATAAAATTTATCTGGTTATTCCTCTTACCACTCTTAACTGTGATAAGGTGCTCATCTCTCTTCTTGAAACATGTATTTAAAAGAACTAAATCATACGCTATAGCAAAATCTAAAAGCATCTCACCTATTGCATTCTTCTCCCCGAATCCATAACCCCCATGTACTTTCTCGAAAATCCTCCTTTCTTTCCCAATATGTTCATTCAAGTCTCCTCCAATAAATATATTTTCTTGGTTAGGTATATTTTGAACGACTTTGTCCATCTTATCCCAAAAATCTCGTCTAACATTTTCTTGCAGTCTAACTTGGGGAGCGTACACACTAATAATGTTAATCACCTCCCCTCCAATCACCGACTTCATAACCATCATTCTATCGCCAATTCTCCTAATATCGACAACGCTATCCTTTAAATCTCTATCGACCATGATTCCTACCCCATTCCTATGTTTGTTCTTCCCCGTATACCATAATTTATACCTCGTACTCTCAATTTCTCTTGATCTTTCTCCAACCCACTTAGTTTCCTGCAAGCATAGACTATTAATCTTCCTTCTACACATCACGTCCACCAATTCTCGAGTTTTACCTGTCAACGTTCTTATATTCCAAGTTGCCAACCTAAGCCTATTCTCATGGACTAACTTCTTTATCTGCACCTGTCCACCATAATGCGGCAGCCCTCTCTTATTTGACACCGTATCCGGGCGAAAACACGGCGCGTTCCGGGCAACGCCCTAGCCCACCCTCTCTCATTATTCACTACATCTGGGCGGTGGAAATGTAGCGTGTCGCTAGTAGGGAACGTCCCAACGTTTAATGCATGTGGATTCATGTCATAAGAGTTCTGACAAAGTTTTCCGCTGGCTGTCAGCTACCTAACGCAACCCTCCTACTTTATCTGGGAGGTAGCGTTTATTTTGCACTTAAAAAATACTTTACTTTTAAAAGTTTAAAAAGTGAAATATGATTTTAAGTACTTTAAAAAAAAAAAATAGTAGTTATTGTTTGTTTCTTTATTTTTTTATATTTTAAGAGATTGATGAACTATGCTAAGCCTCGGTTACAATGGTAAGGTTGTTCCATTGTGACCTGGAGGTCATGGGTTCACAACCTTTGTGAATACAAGGGTAAAATTGAATACATCTAATATTTTCCAGACCCTACAATGGCACGAATTTTTGTGCACTTGGCTAACCTTTTTTTAAGAGATCGATGAACTTTGACCTCTCCATCCAAATTTTCTCAGCCAATTCATTTGAATTAAATACTAAGTTATTATCTCTATTATCAAACGCACTTTTAACTTTTCAATTTTGCTTTTAAGTAAAATTATTTTTTTGTTCAATTAACTTTTCTGATTATAAAAAGTAGAGCAAGCATTAGCAAACGGTGCCTTATTGTGCTTGCTTGAGCTTATAAAAAAATTAAGGCAAGCATTAGCAAACGATGCCTTATTGTGCTTGCTTGAGCTTATAGAAAAATTAACTATGTAGGACTGTTAGACATGTCGGCGGTGCAATGAGAGGTGCAGGTGCCGATCAAATATCGGTATTGGTGAGGACAATGGTTGAAAGCAAAGTGAGCAAAAACGCGTTACGGTTGTTTTACGCCCTCGGCTACAAGTTAGACCATGAGCTGCTAAGAGTGGGATTTGTCTTCAACTTTAACAGAGGTGCTAAGATAACTGTTACGGTTGCCTCAATCAATAAGATGCTAAAACTGCACTCAACTGATGAGGCTGTCCCTGTTACCCCTGGCATACAATTGGTTGAAGTTACAGCTCCTGCTTCTTCAGAGAACTACACTGAAGTCGTTGCTGCGATGACATCTTTTTGCGAGCATCTTGCACCGTAAGATTTTCCACCAAGTATTATTTTCTTCTTCTTTGTGTGTTAGACTCAGTTTTTCTTTCTCTTTTTAATTCAATAAAAACTCCTGGCTATCCAAGAGGTGGGGTGCAAAGAGTTGTACTTCAAAGGCAAGTACAACAATAGCAAAAAAAAATATCTAGCTCGGTTAAGTAGGGTCAACAATATGAATATACTTACACAAAGTAGCGTAGCTTTTGGGCCATTTTTTCCATTATAAGGGATGGCAATGGGTCGGTTTCGGTGCGGGTTGGGCAACCGAAACCACTAAGAAAACCACAAATCCAAAACTGAACCATAAACCACTGTTTTTTAAGCAGGTTTTAACCGGAAAGGCTCGGTTTTATAAAAAACAAAACTGAAACTGCAGACCTGCTTATTTACTCTGTTTTTTTTTTCCCAATTTTATCTCTATTTTTATATTTTATGAACATAATTTGGCAAGTAATGATGGTATCTTACTATTTGAGATAGTAAAAACGAAAAAAAAAAAAAAAAACTAACACTGCACAAAAATTATAATATATATAAGCTTAGTTAAAATTGTAAATAATGGTGTAGGATATATTTATAATTAGGCATAGGCGGGTTTGGTTAGTGGTCTCTCAAGACTGAAACGAAAAACCACTCAGTTTGTCTGTGTTTTTTTGTCAAACTAGACCTGGATCCATTCAGAGTGGGTTCAAACCCGAAGCATTGGGCTTGGTTCTAGTCTGGATATCATTGGTCCAGTTATAATTGCCATCCCTAGCAATTACGTCAGGTGCAATCAAGTCCATCCTAATTGTCACTTCCGAAGTTTTCTTAGGCATGCCTCGTCTTCCTGCAGCACCTTCAACCATTATCAAGCACGCCTTCTATGGGTAGATTTTTTCTTGGTAGATGCTTGAACCATTTTAGGAGATATTACTTCATGCTATTTCTGTGTGCTACTCTCAACATCTCTCTTCTTTGCTAATTTTTAATTTACCTATTTTTGCCTTACCACACTTTAACATTGTCATTTTGACTTTTCGCGAACATGCTTTCCATTTACTGCCCAATACTTCGCTTCATCAACATTTGAGTCTTACAGCAGACCTATAAAAATTTCCATAGGTATTAGAATGATCCTTTTTTTCTCTTAAAAAGTTTCATAGTAGTCTATGATCATATATTACCTAAGAGCGTTTCTCCAATTCAACCATCCTTCTTTATCGTTTTGCTTGATGCTCCTCAATTTTGCCCCAACATATAGGCCTTAAACCTAGGTACCGCATAGGCTGTAATTTTGCTCTGATTTTTACCATCATCTCATATTTTCACCCAATACATGAATTACTGTATATGCATTTCGTCTTAGTCATACTAGTATAAAACATTTAGATCCTAGAGTTTCTCTCCAAAATTCCAACTTTTTGTTAATATCTCCTCTAATTTCATCAACTAATGCTATATCGTCTGAATTCTACGACATACACTATAGTACCACATCTTTAATATTATTCTGTAATGCAGCACCGAAAAAAAAGAGGCGGGCTAGTATATTTTGAAGGTTAGTTGCATCATGGGATCATAACAAATTGTTGCCTAAGATTCAACCCAAGAGGGGGTGAACTCTGTTGTATAAACTTTTTCGTGAAACCCTATCAACTGCTGAATCAAAAATAGCTTAAGGCAGCGTTTAGACTGATAGATTTGAAATGAATTTATAATTGAGAAATTGTAGAATTTAAAATCTATATACTAGAGATGAATGTTAAAGTTTTTAACAAACTTGAAATATAAATTAATGAGTCCTAAAAGAAGGTTTTGAATTGTCTTGATGGAAGAAGTCATTTGAAATCAATCAAATGTATTGGAGTCGATCTAAATCAGTGCAAATAGATGCATGAACATGCTTTCGTTAGATTTCACTTCTCAATTAAGATATGTCGCTATATAAGCACATGGAAATGGGCACGTGTATCTTAATATATGTGTGTATATATAATATATACAAGTACAATATCAATTATAAATCAACTTTATTTTTCCAATTTCCAGCAGAACAAATGCTTAAAACTTTCTATGGAATCGGTATTGTCGGCATTGTGTGATTTGCTTCGTGATTGACCGTTATAGAGGCATAGCTTTAGTACTTCTCTGAGCTTGGTCTTGATCTTGACTGGTTGGGTTATTAAAACATTGAAGGCTTTTGCAGGCTCCTCCATTTGTCGAAACCAGGCGTTTCAACTGGGGTTGTGCCTACAGCTGCTGCTGCGGCTGCTTCTCTCATGTCAGATGGGGGAGGAACCACCTTGTAGAGAATAGACTTATGATCCTCAATGCTTCATGTATTTGGTTCCAAAGATTAAATTATGAGGTAAATGTATCCCTAGAAAATGCCTCTTTGAGGTTGTATTTAGTTTGGAGCGTAGAATTGAAGGTTGAATTTAGAATTTAAAGTTGCATAATTTAAAAAACTATGCAATTTTTCTAAATTTTCAGTTCTAATTACAATCACAGAGTTCCAATTCCGTGCAACCGACCACTACACCAAAGTCACAAAGGAGGCTTACAAATCATTTAATACATTGAATTCCATGAACACCTGTGGATAAGTACTAAATGCAATGTATATTAGCCTCTAGGAAAAAGGATTTTGAATTTGTGCATAAATACTTTTCCAAGGAAGAATAAGGTGTATATTAATGTAATCTAATTCTTTGTCTTATTTTAATTTTAAGCTAAGTATATAATTAATTTGAGTATAATTCCATAATTATGTTGTTTTGTGTTTTAGTCCCGTGATAAATGTTCTCTTATATCTCTAATCAAATGTTTCAATTTAAGATTTGCATTGTCGATATTTGGTACCATCCTCCGTCCCCACTTGTTGCCATGCATTGTCGGACCTAAGGTCTCCGGGCATCAAAGTCCAATCACAAGCCACTATTTTTTTTTTTTAATTACATGTAATTATTTTTTAAATGTGTTTTTTCAGTTACATTTTTATTTTCATGTAACTATTTTTTTTTAATAGATTTTTTAGTGTCTTTTTGTTATATTCATATAATTTTTCGGCAACTGACAATCGAAAAATTAGTTGAATATAACTAAAATGGGTAAGTACAAAGTATGTTAAAAAGATGTTACTAAGCCAAGATTTGTAGCTTAATAAATATCTACTTTACCTTTCATGTGGAAGTTCTAAAGTTCAACTTCCTCCCCCAACATATGTTCCAAAAAAATTGTCACTAAATTTGTTGAATAAATTAGTTGAATGTAATTAAAAAAAATTCGACAATCGGTGACTGGAGTTCCGACGACTGACAATGATTGTAATTTGGCGGCCAAAGTTTGGTAGCCAACGGTAGTGGGGTACAAGTTGGCGACAAAATCATAATTGAAACATTAATATATCCATTAATTGTAATAGATGGGTCTAAAATTACCGTGATTATTTGTTTTGAGAGTTTTTATTAATTTAGTGTCAAATATTAAATAATAAGAACTTTCACAAGCTATTTTCTTTTTTTTCTTAAAAAAAAAAATGAAAAGATGGTTTTATGCATAGAAATTTATTCTACAAAATTAAAAATTAAACAATTTATTTTCATTTTCCATTTTTTATGAAGAAGTTTAAAAACAAAACAATTTTAGAACCAGAAAACAAACGTCACCTAAAATTCACACTAAACCTTTCCGCTCTTATGCAGCCTTTAAAAAAATCGTAGTATCATTAAACTACGGGCGTACCGACGTTTATTACCAATTTTTAATAAAATCACTGAACAATATAATCACTATATATTTTGTAAACTTGAAACTGTACCACCACATAAAAAAATTTAATTATATAAAAATATTTGGTGAAGAACACAATTAAAAATGTTCTGGAAAATAATAGACGTGATTGGGTAGTTTACACACCATCAAAAATCAGAAACAAATAATATTTACCTCATACATATTAACATGAGCATAAATTCAACTCAACTTGTTCGCATACACCGAATATAAATAATCAAATTGAAGAAATTACCAAACAAAAAAATAATAATGTAGCTAGCTAAAACGATTACTACTCTCCAGATAGGAATCCTAAAACATTTACAAAAACAGAAGGGCTCTCTACATAGAAGCCAGAAGTTCTTTCATTTCTCCAACAGATGGGATGGTCTCAGAGGGGTAAATCTTGGCAACAAGTTGTGCAAAGCTGTCGTATTTGTCCAGAAATTCCTTCTGCCAAAAACACAATGTATACACAATTTGTTAGAATCAAATAAAATGAATAGAGTCGAACACAATCAGCATATAACTAAGGACATTCATTCTGAGGAACCCCCACCCACACCCAAAAAGAAAAAAAGAAAAAAAGAAAAAAAAAACTTAGTCCATGGAACTATAATCCAACAATAATCCCCATATTTAAAGTAGACATAATAGGGAACTATATACTAATTTCCTCAACATCATTTCTTTGAAAAAACAAAACAACAATCTCCGTCCCACCTAAAGTAGGGTTGCCGGCTACATGAACCAGTTCACACCATGCAGATCATTCAAAGACATTCCCTTTTTTTTTTTCAATTTTTTTATTATCTATATTTGATATATTAAAAATAAATCGGAGAGAGGAAGAGAGAAATAAAGAGAGAATATAGGAAACTAAATAGGTTCTCTGCATTGAGACAACCAAATCTGTTCTCCCTGAAATAGGATGTCATAGGATGTCATAACGTATCCCGTCAAGGTCTCACTATTTTTAACAAAAATATTAAAATAGAAAATCTCTGGGATAGGCAAGCTAATTCAATAAAACTCTTAACCTAGTGTAAGCCCTAAATTACCTTGCATTTATCCCATAATGAAGGCAATAATTCCTCAGACGTCAAGTTCTTCTGCAATTTTTTATACATTGCAGCAATTGACTTGTCAACCTGGACAGAAAAATGTAGTGTTACCGAAGAATCAACGAACTAAGGACTGGGTGAAGATTCTACAGATTTAAACTTACCCCAGATAAACTGGATTTGACCACCTTCCTGAGATCCATTTTTGACAATCCAAGCTGGAAAGGGATCTACAAATTTCAAAAGTGAATATTAATACTTCACATTCAAAATTCAAAAGTCATGGTGTATGTAACAGAAATGGCACTGGAGAGCAGTTAAGAGACTAACCTCTTCCGGGGTGATAGTATACATCAAATCCTCAATTCTTCGAGAAAATTGGAAGAGTTTCTCGAATTGCTGCAAAAAGATGAGCAGATAGCATGCATCTCTTCATATCAAGACTCGACAAGAACATTACAAGAGAACACTTGCAGAAACAAATATTGCTAACAAGCAAATGAGGGGAGAAAAAAACAGAAAGCAACAAAATGGGGTTGCTTACATAATATATGATCATACTGATATGACGCGTGCAAGCCTGTTCATAAGCTTCACTAGCTTGGTGATAGAATTTCGCTAAAGTGGGCACAACATTGGCCAGATCATAGAGACTGCATGCAACTGATTATCAGCAAACAGGAGGTGTAATGATAAAAAAAAAAAAAAAAAAAAAAAAAAAAAAAAAAAAACACTGCTCCAAATGGGATTATTACTAGAAATGAACATCTAGAACCGTTAGATTATCAAATATACCTATTCTGAAATGCAGCATAGTTCTCTAAAAGTAAAATATCAGCATATTTTGGGTCTGCTTGGGCAATTTTCTCCAGAGTCACAAACATTATGCTTACCTGCCAAATAATTTTTTCATTACGGCTTAAATGATGTCACAAATAAGCAGTGAAAACAAGAATTATAAAACAGAACGCATACGTGAAACATGCTATCTCACAATGCAGGTCACACTGAAAAAGAACAAAATTGGAAAACCAGAATTGCATAGCGTGGCCAACCAGCAAAATGTTATTAAATAGTCTCATTTTTAGGCATCACACACTTACAAGTTGGTCCTCATAAAGTTCTAAAGAACTTACATAAAGCAACCCTTGAAAACCACACCAAAATCAATAGAAGGAGAAGGGGGAAAGGGAGGAAGAACAAAGATAACAGAGAGTTTTGGGAGGTAAGAGGTACGCTCCCATGCATCTGCAAGACCAGAGAGAGTGAGAGAGGATGGCCAACCACATCCAGTATATATTTTTGGCTCCTCCTGGAATGTACAATTGCCTTGGCATGACATGGTTGAAGTGTGTAGATGCATTTCGTAGAGAGACTACAATGCTTTATTTAGTACTTCCAGACTATTTCAAAGACAATTAATGTAAATGTGAATTGTTGAAACCGTAAAATCCTAACCCCAAATGCAAAATTCTGCTGACAGATGAATTTAAATAAGCAAATACAATAGCAAATATTTAGAGTTTTCACAATATTGAGGACAAAAAATGATGTTTCAATTTTCAAATGATCGGGACGCTTGGCCCCTCAGTTCCGAAGACTCAGAATGTAAATGGAAAGTGATATCCTCTTAATTCTCCCGTGTATCTTCCATTTTAAGACTACATTGTATCATAAGACAAGGGTGCAAAGTAAGGCAATTTTTTGTAGCCTATGTGAAGACACCTTTTCCCCATCACGGTTACATTTTTGAACTAATATCTCTTAAAGCATAGCTCATGTGGCTATATGCAATCCAAATCTATCTAGATCAAGTCATAGACCAAAAACGCCAGCAAGATAAGGAAATACGCAGATATAAAGAGCTTAAGTCCCATGGACCATGCAAGCACATGTTTGTTTGAGGAACATCCAGAGGAGAAAAACATTTCAGAAGCCAAAAGAAAGTATCAGAAAATAGAAACAAAATTCTATCATATTGAATATAAATTCCATCAGACTAAATCAAGGATAAAAACAAGCCCTCTTAACCCACAAAAGCCTTTGCTTAAATACATATCAGCAAAGCAATATTAGCTGTTAGTAAACAATGTCACAAAATTTGGTATATTACCCACCATTCATAACAACAACACTGAGAAAATGCTTGTGGAGAGTGGAGGTCAATACTCACAAATTTCATGTATGCCTGATCAACCAAATCCCTTGATTGACCCTGGATGTACTGCTCCATGCGGGTCGCAAGAGTTGCAAATCTATAAAGAACAGCAGAAATCATATGAGCTCATACTAATGGTTCATAACCTATAATTGAATTATTTTAGTGCTGAAAATATAAATAACCCTAACTGAAATATTCGTCAAACAAGACAGTTACTGAAGGAACAATGAACATATACAATGTTGTGCCGTAACAGTCCAAAAGCAACTTATAATAGTACGAACATCCATCAGAAAAAACCCAATGGACAATCTGCATGTAATCATCCAGGGAAATTCCACAGCCCACATACTTACAAAAGAAGATATAGCTGAAAATAAAGAGAAACATCATTCCCTTTATTCACTCCCTCCCAAAATCATTGCCTTGTTTAACTTTGCACAATATTTTAGGTTGTGTTGGAATATCTGTTTACATTGAATAAGACTTGTGTGACTTCCTATTAGAAGTTAAAAGGGAAGAGAAGGATGTAACATTGACAACATCAAGGGCCTTGTGACAACTTCCAAGAATTTCAGAGGGTCCTGGTTTGAATGATCAAAATTAACTATCACATCTCTTGTACATATAACTTTTCATCGAGCAATGTTAAATTCAAGAGAAATATCCAAAAATTGTGGGTGGGGAGTGGGAACCCTTTATCACACCCATAAAATTTGAAACCATCAATTTCAAAGCACCAGAAAATTTCAAACAGAAAATTGCCTAAATAATGAGAAGAACACCTGTATCAACTAATAGAAGTATGATTTAATTGAAATCTGGCTTACCTTGGTATGTATGACAACTGACCCACTTGCCGAACATTTCTCTCATTCCTTTCAATTTGGTGACAAGCTTCTTCTACAAACTGCAATAAGGTTGCATTTCATCTTTGTGGTTTTCATTACATTAACTAAGAATGCAAGTGGCAAAGATAGTCAGCATAAAGGCTATAACTCACACGGCCAAACTGCATGGAAATCCTAGACTCCAGGTCATCAAGCAAGCGGCGCACAAATCCTGCCGCGTCAGCTTTCTGACCAGAAATATAGCGTTCTGTAATCCCATGCATTGATATGCAGCGCAAAGGATCAATCTTGTATGCCCAGTCCACCACGGCATAGAAGTCTTCCTGAAAACTCAACGTCGCCAAATATATTGAACATTTAATGAATAATGAATAATATTTCACCTACCAAGCAGCTATTGTTTAAATAGTAAGAAACCAAAATGATATATTTCTGAAAACTCTCTACGTATCAAACTGATATAAATAATATATATATGCTTCTTAAATAAACTAAGTATTCACCAAGTAGACAAGATAAACACTCAGGCGCCTTAGCATATGCTATTTGTAAGTATTTCTAACGAATCAAAAAACAAGGTAAATAAAAAAGAAAAAGAAGTAAAAAAAAATAGAACTCTTCATCGACTTTAGCTAATTTTTGTATCTTTGAGAACAGACAATCATTTTGTCACCCAAAATTTTCTTTATTCTTTTTTTTTTCTTTTATTATTTTTCTCTTTGAGGGGGTGGAGGGGATCAGCAGAGATTTAGATCTAGTTTTTAATTAATTTTTTTTTTTTTCTTATTGATGTTCTTGCCGAACCTTTTTTGAAATGTCTACATGTCACATGCTGTCACCTTCTTTTCAGAGCAAACAACTGAATAAATGATGGCACACACGTTGGAGACTTTCTCTACCAACTTTGTGTCAGCATCGTTCCTGATGCTCCTCAGGAGGTTCCAAACTATATCATATCCCCTTCGACTTATTGGCAAGTTTGTGAATTCTCCATAGAGTCAATGTGAGATTAAACACTCACCCCTGAGTGTAACTTCTGCTGCACTGGAGTGAGTGACATAGATCAAAAGACTGATTATGATGGCCTGAACATAGCCCAAAGTATGCCAGATACGGCTAGATGATTCGGGGATAAACAAGAGAGGATCCCCAAAGCCTGATTTTGATATCATCTCATGAAGTTCCAACCTAGAACCATATGGCATAGATGGAGTAACCCCTTCGACTAGGCTAGTTTAGGAAATCTCATCGAGGCAATGTGCGATTCAACATCCATCAATTATGCGCAAGCGCATTCCATCAGCTCTCTGAGGGAATGCATTTTGATTCCTTAGTCCACGACTGATTCAGCCGGCTGAATGTTGCTTAAGCACAACAGGCACTTACCATTAGGCATCCATCAAGTGATCAATGGCTCTTGCTTTTTTTACCAAAATTTCCCCCAGCTTTTATCTATAAACGGGAGCACCTATGAGGAAAATACATGACAAACTCATCCAACTTTATAAATTTTAGGCACCTTCCCTCCTAAATAAAATCAGAACAAGATAAAAATGTGTATCTTTCTTTCTATTACTTTATGCACCAAGGCATTGTTAGTTACTGCATCTCCAGCAGGCAACCAAAAGCAATCACTTTCTGCATTCTGTTCTCGCTTTCCTTTTCATTTTTCGCTTTTCCTTTTGGTACTCGGGAGTTGTTTTTCCAGAGTTAAAATTTTAATTATGGAAAGCTTTTAAGTAATTTCACTACAAGAATACTTTGTATGCAGAGATGAATGCCCCCGGAGGTGAAATTGCCACATGCTTCTTATATATTTAACACTCAGATCAATTTTCAGTATCATCCAGATCTCATTTGATGGACTTGAATGATATGCTATGCAAAATAATTGTAGCCAAGTTTTATTAGGATGGATATTTCTACTAATGAGGATTTCTACTAATAATATTGATCAAGTCTTAGTAAATTTTTGAGATTGAGTGACATGTAAGGCAAGATAATTGCAGCCATGTATCGAAACCACCACTGGAGCTGGACAAAACTTGGTTTTGATGATTGTGAACACAATCATATGAAAGCAAACCAAACAACCATAAAAGATATCTCATATTCTTTGCCAAAGATTAATAGTATCAGCAAAACCACAATTATATGTACTTCGCCCATAAGGAAAATTCAGCCAGATGGCTCAGAATTCATTAGTTGAACTTAAAGATCTCCATTCTAGTCATTACATGCAATCATGTATAACAGATAATACCCGCCTTTCAGTAATTAGTACACAAAGCTCCGTAAGTAGTGTACAGAATTGAAGTTCCTCACGTGTTTTCTTTATGATATTTCTTAATTAGCAATAATGCCAGTTGTAAGTGTATATCATTCAAGTAAAAAGGCACAAAGACATGAGATAAGTCAAGATAAGTTGTAAAACAATACCTGTATTCCATCAAGCAAATCATGAAGTGATTCATTTAGTGCCTCCAGTTCAACAGAACTTTTGCCTGCAAAGCCGACCAAATACAAGTGTCAGAAAAAACTTTGAACAGCGTAGAACAAAACATGGAAGAAAAAGAAATACCAGTTTTCTTGTCATTTTCATCAATGTCCATGATGCCCAAATCATCGTCATTGGCATCATTAATGGATCCACCTTTGCTGCCATTGGCAAGTCCACCTGGTGGAAGAAGTGCAGGAACTTCAAAGCACATAAAGTGTGCAAAGAAAGAACTCTGCAGTTTGAGTATAATAAATCAGATGGACGAGAAATCATCCGAGAGACAGAGAGTAGAAAATTAGGGTTATAACCTCATCTACGAGAAGTGGAATAAATATTGTGAGCATTTTTGCATAAGCTTCTGACACGGTGGAAGTGTCTGTAGTATTCGCATTTTGATTGGAACCTGTGGAACCTTCAAGCCAAACTGTTGGATTTCTTGAAGCCTTGGTGCCTGCACGAAGCTCATTTGCAAACTCACGTGCCTACAAATGATTGAGATAACTTTCAATCAGCATGAAACATGAACTTATTATGATCACTTGGAAACTAAACTCAAAACACAATTTAGAAACCTTATGTAAAATGTAACATCAAAAACATAACAGAGAAACTTTACTGCATAAACATTGCAAAAAGAAAAAAGAGTCTCCTGACCTCCCGGCGAAGAAGCAAATTAAGGGAGCTACAGTAAGCTTTCCTCAATGGACCCAAGCAATTCTTATCAAGACTCTGAAATTTCATAGAATACAGAAAAGGAATTCAGAAAAAAGCAAAGTAAATGAGAAGAAACTGTACGGCCTTTTATATGTCAAATAACCTTGAGATGCTGCAAAAGGCGAGCATACGTCCTGCATTTATACCGCAGATCAGCATGATCGGGCCTCTTCAATTGCCCCCGCTGTTAAATCCAAAAGCCCAGCACAACTTTAGGATTCTTATTTCAGCAATCATACCAGTTAGGAAGTGAGATGCCATGGAAATACCTGAGAGAAGTAGCTTTTATCACTTATCATGAAATCCACTAAACTAGCAAAATAAGTCCTCAGGAACTCAGATGCTCGGCGAACAAATGTGGTTTTCAGCTTTTCAAGTTCTGCTCGCTTCTCTTTAACCTGTAAGAGTTTCATCCCTTCAACTTAGGAACAATAATATCACAAAGGTCAATAAAAAAAAAATTGTGATCCATAGCCAAGGAGAAAAATAAAAAATGAGCATCTCTTAAATATGATTTTTATTGGAGGAACTATTAATAAATTAACTCCAGCTTTTGTCAACTGTAGCTATTGCAGGATTCCAGCAATAAGTACATTCTTTGGGTCACAAACAAATCGGTCCTTGCATGCACCACATCCCTTGCCAAGAAATGAACAAACATGTATCAAATCCAACCCTTAAATGAATAGATTGATGCTCGATAACATTTCAGGAGTTTCATTAGGAAATCACAGTGACAAAACATTGGCAATTTGCTCAACAGACATCCTCCCAAAAATACTAAATGGACATAAGTGTAAATATAACATCTTTACCATAGAGTGACTATTTCGTGTTGTATCTCTGTCATTTACATCACTCATACTCCAAAGAAATGACATGCACAAACTAACACACAACTAATGGTTGGTTGTGTTTGATTGGATGGAAACAAGGTGGAATGGAATTACAATTCCACCACTAATCTCATTCTCTTGTTTAGTTTTACAATAGAATGAAAATTTTGATTCCATTGGAAGAAAAAAAAATGGAGCAACGACATTCCTTACTTTAACGAGTGGAATGGCACTCATTGCATCAGAATCACTTTCTTTTCAGTCTCAAAAAAATAAAAATAAAAAAATAAATAAAATATATATATATATATATATATATATATATATATATATATATATATATATTTAAAAATATAATTTTTGGAAAGAGTAGTAGATAATCTAATTTTAGAAAAAAAATGCAGAGAAAGAAAATGGCTAAATAAAATTTTCAAGAGAACAAAATACTAGAGATAAAACTATACATTATTGATACATCATTGAGCAAGTTAATTCTAGAGAAAGAAAGTTGCTAAGGAAAATAATTTAAAAACAAAAATGTACTAGAGAAAGAAAGTTGAGAGTATAAATTTTGGAGAAATGAATAAGAACGAAAAGAACGATATTTTTTTAGCTTATAATTCTTGGCGTATTAACTTTCAATTTTATACATCTTAGAAATTTATTATACATGCGCTTTTTATTTGATTTTAAACGTTACACATAAAAATTTCATTCTTAAGTGAATGTTTATGTTTTCATATGTTTTGGAGAAAACTTGTAATCCTATGGTTTGAAATATTTTGGAGACTACGTGGTGATTGACTTAGGCTCTGTTTGATAACACTTAATTAATAAGTGCTGAAAATTTTAAGTGCTTAATTCATTAAATGCTGAATATATTAAATATTCAATTTTTCAATAATTTTAAATTAAAAAAAAAAAAAGATGTACAAATTTTTGTTCCTAAAGTAATTCTCAAAATTTTATTTTTCTAAAATTTTCTCTCTACAACTTTATCTCTTTATTTTTTTTTTCAATTTAGTACTCTCTCTATCTATATTTTTTTACATACAACTTTTTTTGCAAGATTTTACAGTATTGATGTTAAATGATAGTTGTAGTGATTAGATATTTCATGGTATAAGCATCATTTAAAATCCATTCAATATTTAAGTGATGCTTGATTATTATGTATGTATTTTGAATGAATTTGATCTCAGAATTGATATATAAAAGGGCATTATGGAAATTTTGTTATGTTTTGCTATTCCATTCCTTTAGCATATAATAGCAACCGAACAAAAGACTTGAATAGTGATTCCATTGGTAAATTTATTCTATTTTTTCTCACATTCCATTCCACCTCGAACTCCATTCCATCCAACCAAATGAGCCGCAAAAGCCTAGCTAATAAATGCAACTTTAGGTACTAGCACGAAACTCTTAGATAAGCAAAAAGCAAACGGATAAAGCCTTTGTGACTAATATCTAGGCCCAATAGTCACATGAACCCTTCCCTAACTATGAAAGTAATGATCTCACATTCCATTCCACCTCGAACTCCATTCCATCCAACCTAGCTAATAAATACAACTTCTGATACTAGCATGAAAATAAGCAAAAAGCAAATGGATAAAGCCTTTGTGACTAATATCTCGGTCCAATAGTGACATGCACCCTTCCCTGACTTCGAAAGTAATGATCTGCTTCAGCAAGTTGAAATTAACAAAGAAAATATACATACAGCTCGCATGTTTGCATAGCTGATATCCATGTTAGGTGCTTCAAGTCCTCGTAAAGACCCAGTCAACCATTCACATGCTTCGACATTTTGGAGCATGCGAGCCTCCTCAAATGAGCCTCCTGTTAGGCATGATGCATACTGTGACAAATAGGACATGATCAACAGCAGAGATTTAAAACCTTACTGAAAGTGAAGTCCATTTGCTAAACTGCATAAGGAAAAGCAAAGACAGTGTAGGGATACCTCCGAAGGGATGCGCAATCTTTCAAGAAGCTTATCGAGTTCCTCAATCAATGCTTTGTTATTTACAGACTGCATTTCCAGCTTGTTATTGCGAGTTTCTATCTGCATACCGCAAAAGAATACAATGATCAATTGGTCATGAACAGAATTAGTGTTCACTAGCCAATTATTCTTCTCACATGACATCAAAAGAAATCAAACAAAACCCCATGCCTCCTTCAGGTGTCAGGCTAACAAGAGACTTGCACTAAATATAAAAGCTAGTTCCTTCTCTATGTATCAATTCCAAGCCAGTTAATAATAACAGAAAAGTGTATTCCACCAGCATGTTTGTATTAAATAGAAGATTTGAATGCGAAAATTAACAGACATCAAAGACAATTCCAAGAAAAATGACATGCAGGAATATAGTTTTCCTAGTTGGAATCAATATCTCAGAGTAGAATAAAACCATAGGGAGGTGCATTTCAATAAATGCTAGTGCATGCCACACAGTATATTCGTGCATTTCCCAATATCAGTCTCTAGTTTTATATACTATATTTTTCTATGAAATTACTTTCTTTGGAGATATGGGTAGTTTTAAAAAAATAGTTTGAGCATTTACAAGGAAAAATAAGTCAGATTTTAATAAGATATAAATGATAAGAGCTAATTCATTTAATTAAATTAGGTAGTTAAGGGAGAGAGCATACCACAACAATCCTCCCCCTATATCATGTTGACAAATGCACATAGAAAAAGAAAAAGGAATAACATAAAAATGGTCATAATGTCATAACAAACAGAAAGCATAAAAAATTACAGCATCACATCAACCACACGTACCGATTCAATGTCCTCTCTCATGTGCCTAAGTTTAACATTGAAAATGCCTAGCCATTCATCCATATCCTCCACACAATTTGACGCTGATTCAAGCCCCTGTAATACCTGCAAGAACCATGAACCAACAATTAAATAATTATATCCACACAACATCAGGAAACATTAACAACAAAAGTAAATTAAAAAAATTGTTTCATGAAGAAACAAAAAAGAATTAAAATCCAGAACAACAACAACTAAGCCTTTGTCTCACTTAAGTAGGCTCGGCTACATGAATCCGTTTGCGCCTTAAAAATTAACGATTCATTATGCAGGTTTTATGGATAGAATGAATGCTTTAAGAACTATTTTAGTAATACTACAACAAAGAGATTAATCAACTTGACTTGCCTAAGATGGAGGATTCACACACACCATCAAAGAAATTCTTGACTATACAATTTCAAGGGAAATGGTTTTATAAAAGAAGTAGGGTCCTTGACACTAATAAAACTGGTTAAGGGAATTTCAATGCTCACCCTATCGAACAATCGTTGGACTTGATTTTCACTACTCTCCATCTTAAGATATATGGTAAAAATGGAGTGCATTGGTTTTTGACAAATGTGATAATTTCCCTGGACATGTTATATTATCATCTCAAACTCCCAATACTCAATTTTGACTATTCACTCCAACATAATTAAGGGTTGTTTGACGATCTTTTGATTAAATGGGGGAACCAATTGGCACAACAAGAATTTTACTAACAATTGAATTTCACTATTCATCTATCTAGTATGAACGGTATAATTGAAGTATATGTGGAATTTGGTGGGAGAATAGTTTTTCCAATCAAATATACCCCATCTCACCCAAATTGCCTAACTCAATCCTTTAATATTGCTCAAATTTTCTTCCTCTCTCTCTGGAAGTTTGTTTACTTGGCTTAAATTTTTGAGCCTCCATTTGGTTTTGTTTTGTACCAAAACTGGGGCTTTGTTACTCGTATATAACATTCTATATACATAGAAATCATAGCAAAACCTATTTGCTGCATTATTCTTACAATTGAACAAAAACGAAATGGATTAATTGTAAATTTTGAATTCACACATAGATAATGTAACTTAACCTTTTTTCTTTTGATAGTTATACCTTGAGGTATTAAATACACAACAGTATCAATACAAACTACTAATTTAGCACAAAAAAAGAGAAGAGAGGTAGATCAGACCAACCGAAAATTGCATTCTAAAACTTAAACCATAATCTTGCTTTATCTCCACTCCAAAGAACTCAGGTAAATATGATGTTCGCTAATAATTGCCAAAGTCTCTCAATTATATTTGACAATCGCCCAATCAGTAACAACATGATCCCTTTCCATTCAAGTAAAAACCTTTCGATTTCGAAATTAAGAGAGAGAAACCCAATCCCTAGTCCCTCTTCAATACAGCAGATTCATACTGTAAAGTTCATATATCTGATAATCTCTTTCTCCCATCATTCCAGCCTTATCAACAGCCTAATGGAGAAGCATGAACTTGAAAAAAGGCCCGGTAGAATAGAACCATATTGCCTAATTGAATCAACCAAATTGGAAATCTAAACAACATACACCCTAGCTTTAGAATAACGCCTCCAAATTTGATACCAAATCTGTGCAGTAACAAATCTCCAACCAATACGGGCATTCCAGATCAGGCCAAAATTTATTGATGTTGTCACGTGGTGCAATCCAACAAACAAAAAAGAGAAAACAAACATTGAAACAACCAGGGGCAAACAAATGAGACTTTCCAAACCTATCTCAAATACCGTGTTAGGAGGTTCCAACCTAAAACCATATGGTTTTAGGTTGGAAGCTCCTAACATAGGATGGATTAGTCAAATTATAGGGACGTTAATCAGGAACATCCCTCATGGACTTAAGATTGGAGCTCATGGTAGCTGGTATGGGTTATAATGTGGTGGCTAGATGCGTTCAATGGTAGTGGTCAGTAATTGCTGATAGTAGTGCAATAGAGAAAATCCATGGCTGCCTGGGAGATAGAGATAGATAGGAGCAAAGCGGGAGAGAGTGAATCTAGAGAGAGACTATGTCATGCGTCAAGGGAGGAAGAGAAGAGAGAGAATGGCAAAGAGAAGGGTGAAACTGGAGAGAATGAGGTCGTGTGGGTAGAGGAAGGTTTAAGAGGAGAATCTTGCGGCAAAGTTAAATAATCAATCCAAACTCTTCATTCCTGGTCAAAAAATAGGAACCCCTAAAATGTGTATACATTCCAGAACCAGCTATGTTTTTATTATAAATAAAGATGCACTCATATGTACACATGCTTCTAAACAAAAACAAAATAGGGAAGGATAAAATTATGAAGGTTCTATATTATAGATTTAACACAGAGAGCCTGCATAGATGGTGCTGACAAAATATGGTAGCTGCCCAAACCATATGGTTGTTAATGGACAGATCAACCCCCCCCCCCCCCCCCCCCAAAAAAAAAAAGTGCCGATTTCTGTAGCAGCCATAGGATGCAAAATATAAGCTCATGCTGATTAGAAAACCTCACCAGCTCACAATACCAATCTAGGTCACAAAATATAATGCAAGATACAACAATGGAATCACACTAAGATGTATGAATATCACCTCATCTATCAGGGGCTCATTTTCCAAAATGGCATGCACGTTTGCAGCTTCCAAAGCTTGAAGTTCTCTCTTCAAGCGTTCTGAAAATGCCTCCGCTTCACCAATACCCATGACATAACTGCAAAAACAGTCACGCTTGATATTGCCAGTACTCACACAAATGGTTCTGACAGTAGCAACTAACATAAAACTGAAGATAGCAAGTACAAAAAATGCAATAAGAAATGAAAATAAGGAAAACAATTAGAATGAAGACTGAAAAAGTCATACAAGCTACAACCTACTGCATATCAAAAGAACAAAAGGTCAAGTCCACTTACAAGAGTAATTTCGGTACATTTTTGCTAAGTCACTAATACCCCTACCTGACAGAATAAAGCAACATATAGAAAACTATAAATGCCTTCCCTTTGAGAATGGCATCACCTAATGACTCATTGAGTATGTGAAGTTTCTTTCCTATATCATTGGACCAAATTCTACCAAGGCGTGCAGCAAATCAGCAATATATTATTGTTTCATAAGCGTATTAGACAGTCCAGTTTGATCGATTTGGTCAATCAATAGTAATAAGAAAAGCTCCTTCTTCAAAGCAACTTTTATCAAATTTTGAAGAAACCAAAGCAAACCAGCTCTTGCTTGTGGCACCATCCCCATAGGCCGTGTTATCGCTTTGTTAAACTCATATATGTTCCAAATAGTACAGAAACGAATCATTTTTTTATTAAGCTTTTCATATTCCATGCAGGCAAGTCTTTTTATTGAGCTGCTTAGTCACATACTCGTTTGACATTTACCTTACCTGTTTCCAAGTAGTTAGATGGAACTGGCACCATGACTATCATAGTTATAATGTGATCAAGGAAGTTGTCGTTTGGTAGATTGGCGAGTCAAGTGGCAGTTAGGATTTAGGAGTGAGCACTGCGGGAAATGGAGAACTCTGTTAATGTACATATCAAGGTCACCATTAGTTGTATTGCCACTTCAAACGTAATGACTACTTTCTTAAATATGCCAGCCCTTTTATCGAGTAGCTTAAGAGAACAAACCATTAGAAGTGTCTCCATTTTACAAGATCCCCTAACTCGCAGGACACGTCCAAGGCGTGTCTTTGACCAACACAAATAATCTTGGTTTACGGGAAGTGTCTGAGCTTCTTAAGTTGTGATTGCTAGATTGACATCAATCACAGGCGAATGGAACATTAGCAGCATATGTTCGTTGACTTCATTTCATGGAAATCAATGCCCTTTAGACAACAATCTTTTTCCAAACATATCTAGTGTGATCTGTAACTTTACTCTGTTTTTCTCCTCCAGCTACATCATAACTCTTAAGAGAAATGTTTTTAGCATGGTGCCATGGTCATTGACTCTTATCGAAAAAGCAGTTCATAAAGGTAAAATAATACGTAGAATAGTAGAAGATTTAGATACAAATCTTGACACATACAAGTTAAGCTCAGGCGACAACATAAATTAAAAAGTACATACGTGCCTAAAAGAGCCTCCATGTCCTCTTCCTCTGCTTGGGAGACAAGTTCTCTTTCAACTGTCACTTTCATGTCACTTTCTTCCACTGCAGCTGCAACAGGCCCATCTTGAAGATTCCGTTGCTTGGTGACCGTGGGTGTATTTTCCTATATCATATCCAAGTTGAGACTTCAGTATGGAATTATCACTAGACTACTAGAGAAGTAATCAGTTCACCAAATCCAATAATAAGGTCCTACTAATTCTACATAGAAAATTGAATGATCAACTACACGAATTTCATTCCACGTCAAAGCAATGGACATTATGAAATATCTCTATCTTTCAAAAATTATGGCATTTTAATTAAGGAAAATTATCTTTGAACAAGCGGCTGCATCTGACATGCATGTCTGATCTATTAGAAAATAGATATTAACCAAAATATCTAAAGTATTAGGCTTATGGGAAATAAATGAGATATGGTCATAGCAAACCAGGACCAGAAAGGGCAACTCACAGCATAACCCTACAGCATTGTGCTGATAAGAAATGTCATACATATGCAACCTTAAACCCAAATATGGAGAGAGTGTTTCCGTGAATGTCCCAACAAATACGACGTGATACCCTAACTCGAGGACTTTTTAGATCATAGTTGTCAATTGCGCACCTAGGCTCCATGGGAACCTCCTTGCCTAGCCACAGGTGTAGGCTTAGCACATTCATTAAAGCACACACCTACGGAGACTAGGCAAAATGCTCAAGGAAAGCGTATTTGAGTTATTCAATAAAGTTTCATCAGCCCATGCCTAATGAGTTGACTCAAAGTGTTCTATAATCAATAGTAATGTGACTGTGAAGGATTATACTCTCTTCTCTCTCTCTTTTTTCGGCTAGATGTGTGTGTTGGATCATATTTAAGCATACTATGTTACAAAAAATACATCATATCCTAAATTTTCTCATGCATCTCTCAATTACAAACTATTGAACCTCACAATTTCAATTACAAAGAGCTAACATGATTAACAAAATTATATAGATACTGATCCTTTAGATTTTTCTTTTGGCATTTGAATTTTGAACCATGTCTTTTTTAAATCTTTAGATGACTTTACTTTCGCATACTAAGTTCAAAAAGATAAGGTCCTATCCTATTTTTTCTAATGCATCTCCCAATTACAAAATAAGAGCCCACATTTTTATCTACAAAGATCTAACACGATTATATAAATTTTGATCCCTTAGATTTATCTTGTGGCACTTGAGCCATATCTTTTTTAAATCTTTAGATGCTATAAATAATAATGAAATACGTATTTTACATTTATTATATGCCAATCACCCAACTAAAGAAGGCCGCACTTGGCGTCTTGATGTGCCTTGAGCCATTAACAACTATGTAAAACCTTGTCTACACTGGTAGCATTAAAATGTTTAAATATAGAAAAGAAACAGAAAGGCACCAAACAAAAAATAAGAGATGTTATCAAAACATGAGAATATATGTGATGGGGAAGGCAATGATGACAAAATTTCTCTATGATCAATTTCCACTTAGATATAAAAATACTAAAAGTTGACCGTGCCTATAGGCACTCTCAAAGCCCCAATATAATGTTAATTAATAACAATAATTTGTAACTTAGTATTGTACATACACAAAACAAAGTATTTTCATTAGTTCCGAATTAATTTAGCAATTACATGTTTTAAGAAAATGACAATAATTGATTACTAATTAATCAAAAACAATAAATTAATGGGAGAAACTTACTAATTTAAACTTTTATGATACTTGAGTGTTACGAGTATAAATAATGAATTTAAGTGTAAATTTTGTGGGAATGATCTCTTTGTTTCGCTTTGGTTGTGGGCCATCGCAGCCATATGTATATAAATAAGCCTCAAACATTGTCTTAAAAAGACATCTTGAGCCCTTATATAACATTTGGTAATCCTAACCCTTCTAGACATATTTTTTGGAGGGCCACTCGTTATATAGATAAAATAGACACACATGCACAGAATCACAGCAACGTCAAATACATTGTGTGTCGTAAAGGAAATTACAATGCACAAAACTAACCAGAATATGAAGATGAAATAAAGCAACTCTTATTAAATTAACCACAACAATAAGGACATGGAAAGCGTGGAATGAACTCCAGCAGAAACTACCAATACACACCTTTGCCCAAAGAGCCATCTCTACAACATCTATACCAACAACTTTTGGAAGACGACCCAATACATCTTTGCAGATGTTTAAGATGCAAAGTAGAAGGCGATTCCTACAATAAAGAAAAAAAATGACAAAATATTTATTAACTAAAGAAAAAGCGTAAAACAATCTCACAAGATAAAGCTACAATACCTAAATACACAAGTCACTACATCACTACCTGTCATCAATGTTTCGCATGGTCCACTGAGGTGGAGCAACACTCTGACTTCTGAGATTATCAAAACCCTGTAAGGAGTTCAGTCAACTCTCAAAAAAGTGGTGAAAATTTCCGACTTCTACAACTCGAAAGAAGGACTAAAGTTTTTCAATAGAGAAAAGAAAAAAAACCAATGCTTTACCAGCATAAATGTGCACCCGCTAGGATCATTGGTCACAACTTCCACCTTGGAGAGATGCTTTAGCTTGTATAACTTGGCCGGCTAAAAGTGCAAGGAATAGGTTTGAGACTGTTAGCTGAAAATGAACTTTAAGCAACTAAATTATGGGGGGGAAAATAAAAAAAGAAACCTCTCTTTCATAGTCCAACATCTAGCTACTTTTTTTTTTCTCTCTCATCATGCCATGTCTCAAGAATTGACATGCATGAAAGGCACAATTGATGAGTGATCTCTATAGAACAATTACAGCTTCAAGCAAACATATACAATGTGCCACATTGTGGCAATAGCCACTAGCAGATGAACTCAATACTATGTCGCGCTCAAAGTACAACATCATCTTAATTAGAGATATTATGTAGCTACCATTAATCTATTTAAAATTTTCAAGTTACTAATACTCATAGAGTAGCCTCTTAAAGGTAAGCAACTATGAAGGATTATCAGAGATTTACCTCAAGAACCCCTCCAGTAGAATACTTCAACACACGAAGAAACGCTTTAATCCGTTGACCTTTTGATTTTCCTGCATATATCAATCATTGTCATCAAACAGGCTTCATAAAGCACCAGTATTACTCATTGGTCACGGTATTTATTCTTGCTGGCACATAGCTAAAATTTATGTGACTTGAATTAGAGTTGTAAACAAACCAAGCCATTCATGGACATCCCGATCGCGTCTCATTAATAGCTCATTTGTAACTCATCATCTAATAAAAAAAAACCAAGTTCAAATTTTTATTTAAACTTGTTAATTGAACTATCCAAACAAAATATGCTCGAGCTCGTTGCTCGACTTATTAACGTTCGAATAATATAAGAAGTTGGAACTTTATTATGCTTTTATTATGAAAGTTGTTATGATTTTATCATGAAATAGCAAACTAGACTTTTAGTTTTTCATATTAATACAATCGTAAAAATCCAATTATTGTCAAATTCTATTAATTTAAGAGATAATTTTATAATATTAATTTAATATATCTAACTAGCAAATTAGATCAAAGTCGTCGATGTCTTGGCTTTTGACAACAAGATGCTCGAATAGCTCAACAATCTTGTCGACAACCTTTGTCAGGTGCCATAGGTTCGCTTGAACAACAGGTCACACTATATTCCTAAACTACAACAACCCCATAGTAAGTCTTCTTGTACTCAAACTTAAGCTAATAACTAATGTACTACTCTTCCAAAGTTTCAATGAAATATTTTATCGTTGCAATTGCAGTGCCCAAACCATCTATGCCAATTTTCTCCTAGATTATTGCGATGTCACAATTACCATGTCATGAATGTGTTATCCTACCCTTTCTTGCATTTCCATTTGCTTATCACAAGTCACAACATCCAAGTTTTCCTAACATTCATCTATTGAACATAATGTTACTTAATAATCATCCAACAGTTTTTGTAACTTTTTCTCCAATATATGTAAAACATGTTCGATGTTTTCTTTATGAATGCGTCCATAATTACATAGTTATTCAATTTCAAAAGGAAGTAAAACAAAAGATAGTACTTTAGTTACATTATTTAATTGTATTTTTATGGCATTTCTGCAACGACTTGACACATTCTCCTAAGTGTTTTGTCATCTTTTACTCAAGAAACAAGATGTTGAATAAGTTATTTCTCTATGTTTTGAAGAGGACAAAATCTGTATGCCCTCTCCCCATATCTTTTTCCTTAGCAAAAGTTACAATGGCAAGCTTGACTTAATTATGCTTCAGAGTTGAAGATGGAATTTGGATGGTGTTTGATTAGTATTTTGTTCCTTTCTTTTTTCCTTTTTATGTTTTCAGAAAACTTGGAACTCAAACCTATAAAGAAAAAAACAAAAGAAATTATGTTCCGATTCAAAAAAAAAATTTATAAAAGTTTCGAAACAGAACAAAAACATATTTGATTTCTCCTTCTGTTTTTCTACATGAATTTATAAATTTATTGAATAAAATGTTTCAATATTCATGGCAATCTTATCCAGGCCTACAACAACTCCAGCTCTCCTCAATACATTGTTAAGTGGTTTTTACTATAGTTACATTTTGTTGTTGTCTATTTTTATTTTCTTCATTCTCATTTTTCTCCTTAAACACATACAGGCACATATGCACACAATTGAATCATGTTGTCTTTTGCTAGTAGGTTTATATTCATTATCCCCAATTCGTTGATAACTCTGCTTAGGACAGGCAAGGTGTTTAAAAACATACAGCCTAACAGAGGGTATGGAAACATTGGATTCATGGTCGAATATTTGGTTGTATAAGCAACAGAAGATTGTTTCAACAGGCGGATGGAAAGATTTGGAGCTTAAAAGTGCTTTCCTGGACCCTGAAATTTGATGATAAATTGATTTTTTCTTAACAATGTTAGGATCACCGATGCTACAACATTCTTTTAACAAATGGAATTATGTAACTGTGCAACATAACCATACACATGCATATGTGGTTTTATCTTACAGACATGTAATGCAATTTGGTATGATGCAAACGAGTGCAGTATTGCAATCATCTGGGTTGCAAGTACGCAAAGAAATTTTTAGTTTCACCCTCCGGAATCACTGCAGTTCTTCTCAATTTTACGTTAAGTTCACAAATTTAATTATTTAGTCCTTTATTGGCATCATTGGTAAGATTCCTCGCATTTCACAATCCAACAAACAAGAAACAATTAAGAAGAATTGTGAATATAAGTTCATTAGCCAAATGAAAAAACGGAGCCAGATTTTAAAAAGTTACGGACATTATGAGTTATACACCATGTGAAATAACAGTGTACAAAAAAAAACTAGCAATATGTCCAGAGGGGGGGAGAGGGAATTGCTCACTGGATATTGCGAGAACCCTGGGTTTAGCCATGTGACCGCGGCCTAATTTTCCAGATTTGCCCCAGATCCCGCGGCTCTTGGCCACACGGATCGACATTACGATCGACTGCCGAGTGCCTTCTATCGCCGCCTCGCATGCTCTCCTTAGCTCCTCGTCATCTGCGCTTGATTTCGCCATTTTCGCCCTCCCGTTCTATCTCCCTGATTACTCTTCAAGCTTGAGCTCAAAAGAGTACAATAATTGCTCAATCAAAAACTCTCTCCGTCAGCCTCAGGTGAAAACAACTCCGAAATCTATATGAATACAAGCATCATCATCGACAAGCTTCGGCGTTCTCGTATCGATGAGAAGGGAATTCGCGATCGGGAGAGAGTTTGGGTCCGTTTGGTATGGATGAAAAATGGACGAGGAATAAAAAATAGAAAGAAAAATGAAAAAAAATTGTGTCATGGAAGAAGAATAAAAATAGGAGGAATAAAATACGAATTTCGAGATAAAATTTTTCCTCCCCAATTTCACCTCTCATTTCTCTTTCCCTTTCCCTTTCCCTTTTCCCCTCATACCAAACGGACCCTTTGTTTTCGGCCCAACTGTACCCCTTTCTCTGGACGTCGATGGCGCGTGGACAATTTATTGATGTTTTCTGTTCTCTTCTCGCTTCATCTCTTTTCATTGGCATTTGTCTTCAAAATCTTGTGATATTGGAAAAACTACTTTTGCTCGCTGTTTGGCAAAAAAATAAAATATAATCTAAGATCCGACCCATTTTCAAATTTTTGAGATTGATGTTTAGAAACACATTTCGTAAATTTATTTCCGTCCGCATTTCATTCCAAAATTTTAGAATTGATTCCAAAATTCTTGAGGATTGGAGGAAAAAAAAAATCATTCCAAAAAAAATTAATCCCAAAACAAGGACTTGTTGGGAATTAAAGAAGAGGCAGTTATCAAGAACTCTCCATAGGAGGACAAAACTACTAAATACATTTTTTTTTAAATGTTACAAAATAGTCCTTTTGCCTTTTTGTTACGATTTTACCTCTTGTGTTATATTCAACACGAGTGTCGTGTTATATTCAACACAATCTCATATTATATTACATTCAATACAATCTCATATTGTGTTATATTCAACACAATCTCAGATCGTGTTACATTCAACACGATCTCGTGTTGAATATAACATGAGATCGTATTACATTCCAATTTTTTCATTCAAATTGATAATTCTTCTATTCTACATTCGTGTTACACTCAACACGATCTCCTGTTAAATATAACACGAGATAGTGTTATATTCTAATTTTTTCATTCAATTTGATAAATTCTTATCTCTTATATTCATATACTTGATTTTTACCAATAAAAACCAAATGAATCTTAAATTCCATTTAAATCAACCAAATTAATCCGAACAATATAACCAAATCAAATTCAAAATTCCAAACAAATGATTAAAATGTATTCGGATCTGATTGAAATTTATCAAATTTTAGGGGGTCATATGTAACATAATGTGCACAGGAAAAATATAAAGCTAAGAAATCCCTATTCTTCAATCGGTATGGAAACGCTTCTAATCAGCTGGTGTCGATTGAGCTCGATACCTTCAAACAGGACTTCGATCTTGATGACAACCACATAGGCTTCGACATCAATGGAGTCAGATCCAAAACCACCATTTCTCTAACGCCGCTCGGCATCGAAATTGCTCCGGTGGGTGCCAGCAACTTTCGGGCTCAGATCTGCTGGTTTCTTCGTCAAAATTGATGAAAACGACCGCGATTCGTGAATCCTCCTTCTGAATCTTCCTCCACTGCCGTTAATCGATTCTCCAAAGGTCCGCAATTTCCTCCTTTACTTCTCTTTATTTTGAGGGTTTGTTTTGTATCAATTGATTTATCAAAGCGACGGTGACCACGAAGCAATGACTTGAGACGACGACAAATTGCGACTGTGACGGTGACGAAACAACGACGAGCGGCAGACGACAAGAACAATCAGATCTGAGGGAGGCAACGAAGACAATACACAAAGGAGAGAAGAAGTAGGGAAGGAAGAGTAAAATTGTTAATTCTAAAAAATAAAGACTAATTGGTGCGAACTAACGCCTTTTAAAGGATTATTATGTGCAAAAATAATGTTATGAGATCATCTTGTAGATTTAACCTTTTAAGTGGACCCCTTGGTATTTTTTTTCATAAAAGAAATTGTTAATGAGGACCCTTATTCAACTTTTGTTGGGTTTCCAAAGATGATTTTTTTTTTTTCCTTTTTTATTTGTTTGTTGTATATTGACTATTTATACTTTTAGCTTTGAAAACATACACAAATGTAAATCAGGTAATATTTTTTTAGTATATAGAGGAAATATGTATTTTTCTCCCCCCCCCCAAAATAATATATAAAGAGAATAATTTTATATTTAATATATCAATATTTTTAGATATCTATTTTTAATTTTTTTTTTTTTTTTTTTTTTTTTTAATTTGGTGTCATTTGATATTTATTACCATACATTTAAAGATAGAAATAAATAAAAAAAATAACAATTGTTGAGGAAACAATTTTAGAATAATGTTGTTACCAAACGTGATTCTGTTTTCAGAAGGAAACCGAATTGTGTCGTTACCAAACGTAATTATGTTCCCAGAAGTGAATAAAATTCTCATCTCATTCCATCACATCCTATCCCAAGTAGGATGAGAAAAAGTGAAAACACTAACCAAAGGCCACCTAATCTAAACTAATTTAACAAGATTTTATCAAAAAATAAAATATTCAATTAAATAGGTTCATGACCTATTTTAAAAACAAAAAATTCGTAGTAGTATAGAAAATTTGATTTTTTTCTCAAAAAATAAAACATTCAATTAAAAATGTAAAAATTATTAAATTGTTTAAATTAAGCGTTCCTAAATTCAGCACAATATGCGGGCATGAACCTAGTTTATATTAGTTAAGAGCGATTCATATTTTCAAAATGTAGTTTTCAAACAAAAAAATCTAATAGAAATGTATTAGATTTGTTCGTCATAAATTTTGATGTTCTTTGTTTTATTAGTAACAACTATTTAATTTGAACATCTACCATTACTCTTAAATCTAATTAAGTTGAGAATCACTATTTAAGAAATCTCAAATTTAAATCTTCCATAAAATCAGGAAGGAGAACAAATTATATTTGAAAACATAACATAAATTATTTTCATAATTATATTTCTCTTCAAATTTTATTAAAAATTAAAATAAAAAAAAATGTAGACCAAATTCATTATTTTTATTGTCTAGTTTCTCATAGTGTTCGAAGAAAAAAAAATTGAAGAACAAAAACACCAATGCAAAGTCATTATTCCCATATTTCTATTTTTGTTCCCAATCCTCTAGATTTTTTCATTTCTATCCCAATTTTTTTACAAGGAACAAAAATAGAAATTTGGAAATACAGACATCATTATTCTCATATTTTTATTTTATTTTTCTTATTTTGGGATTAATGGGACAAAAACAACAACAAACAACATCTATTTATTTTTATTTTCGTTCCTAATAATCCAAGAATAAAAATCAAAAAAATTCTCAAATTTTTATATTTATTCTGAATTTCCAGATAAATGAGAACAAAAACAAAATCCACTTTTTCATATTTTATGGTTTTATTCCCATTTTAATTGGCACAAAAAACACCAACTAAAAGCCATTTTTTTTTTTTTTTCAGATTTTTGTAGTAATTTGACAATTTGCACCACTGAACTTTGATTATTATCTCATTTTGGTCCCTATAATTTTAATTTGAACAACAATTTACAAAGATAATAATTTGTATAAAAATGGGATGATTAGAAAAATTCAAGATTTTATGTATTCAAACTTGAGGGTGCAAAGTGTAAAAAAAAAAAAAACATATTTTTGTTTCAGGAACAAAAACAATTACCAAATTTTCACTTTTATTCCTAATTTTCATTTTTTTGGTTCTCAATAATCCAAATTTCTATTTTTTCCCTATAAAATCAGAATAGAAATATAAATATGAAAATAATTTATGTTCTGATTTTAATTTGAACATCTACCATAAGACATGAGTACATATTGTTTCAAAATTTCAACAAAAATCATTATTGAAAACAAAAGGCAAAGCATAATTTTATGTAGTCAAAGCATAATTTTTCGGGGTATTATAATCTACCTCTTAAATAAATTTCATTCAAACAACAATAATTCAGAGTCGCACCTGCATTACAACAGTACCATATTTAGTAGCTCAAAAATCGAGGTGAGTGTACTGTCTTTTATGTAAATTATTAAATTATGCTTTCGTATTTAATTGTGAAAAATAAAATATTTATTAAAAAAAAGAACGATTTTATAACGTTACATGGATCGAGTAAATTTTTAAGTATGAAAAATAATTTTATTTATTATCTGACTATATCATAGTGTGATCCCAACAAGAGAGCATATTCTGCGGGATGTTGTTGGTCTTAACAGGAGGGCATGTCCTGTAGGACGTTGTATTGTGACCTGACAATAGGACAAGTCTTGTAGGTGGTTTATATTTGTTATTGTTATTGTTGACGATAATGATTATCATCATGATATGGTGGTTTATACCACATGTTAGCTCCTACCATTGCAGGTATTAAATGGCTCTAATACTGATAGTAAACTTAAATTGCACAGTTGTACAGGTTACGGTACTGTCATAACTCCCGATCGTTATGTAAAACGATCCTATGGCTAGTAGGGAAATATGTGTGCAGTATTTTTATTATATATCAAAATAATCTAATTGGTTAAATTAAATACATTATTTAATTGTGATGATAGCTGTGGAGTTTTATTTCGGCTCAGTGTGCGATTATCTTTATATTATGTTTTGATAAGTGGTATTTGATAATTATGCTTGATCCATAAATTATTTTTATATTATAAAGACAATACACTGATAAAATATTTGGTCTCAGGTAACACAGTTAGAGACGGATCCACTACTGACATTAGGTAGAGTCAGGGAGTGGTGTCATTTTTGAGGATTGGTAGGACTAGTATGAACTGCGAAAGGTTCAATTTTTTTGTTTAAACTTTTGTTGTGGATATTTGGGACATGTGTATTTCTAAATTTTGAAGTTGGTAAATATATTTTTGAAAAAAAAAAATCGATATCAGTACATGTTTATATATTTATTGGTTGGTCAGGTAATATTAAGTTGACGTCACACCTGGCCTCGGGCGTTGGTGGCCCGGGGTGGGGTGTGAAATTTACAATAATTTTTTCATTCAATTACAGGAAGAATCAAAACATAGTTCTTTTCAAGGGAAAAAAAATAAGCTAATATTTTTGTAGGATTTCGATCAAACCCTAATTTTTTTCACAGGAAAATGATCAAAATCCTAACTACCTTGACTAGACACCATCCCAAACGTGTTTAATCTACTCAAACTTACGAATACAAAAAAAAATAAATTACAAGTTTCGACCTACAAGGAAATTCTATCACCTCAATACAAATATACTAAATTAATGTCTTGAATAATTATTAGGTGATAGATATAATGTGGGGCAAAAAAAATATGATTAAATAAAAAGTGGGTAGTACACAATAAGCACGTAATTATATAATCAACCAAAAATCGTTTAAAAGATTTTTAGAACTTTAAGTTCAAAAACAATTTTCTAATAATCCTTAATCAAACAATCAATAATATATATAAATCTCAGAAAGCAAATAAAAAGGCTTGGAAGGATCTCATTGGGAAACATCGAAGATTAGAATGATTTCACAATACAAACACAAATCGGTGATGCAAGTAGTAAGCATGTTAGATCAAGAATTTTGAACATAATTTCTCATAGAAATCTCAACAATATTTTCCCTCTTAGAAAGATCAAAACTGATTGTTCTTGATATGTTTTAATTCAACCCCGCAGGTCTCTATTAATAAACCCACAACTAGACCTCCAACGGCTAGTTTTCAAAAGATATGCCATTCAATGACATCCCAAGACCCCATTTATCCCATATACTCAAAATAGGTATGTTTCATTTAAAACTATTTTTGGGAAAACCCATTTTAATCCGTAAAACTTTTTCAATTTGAAATCCACCAAAATATGAAATATTAAAGCACCTTAATTAAAAGAACATTCAATTAAATGGACCAAATTAATAAGGACCACAAAATATATCAAAGTATAATGTAGATAGACCCAAAATCTCAAAAAGATTTGACCAAGAATTCGAAACAGTTAGTTTGTTGACTGAATCCTTCAGTTGACCGCCTTGTGCCAAAGGCTTAAAATAGCCATTGGCCTAGTACCTATCAGTTGACCGGCCCCCATTGTTGGTTAACCGATAGGATCAATAGCGTATCCCAAATTATCTAATTTGTCTACAGTTTCATTCGGTTGACCGACCCAACATGTTGTTAACCGAATTGATCAGAGGCTTCACATCATTGCTCATTTTGGACACTGTTTCAATTAGTTGATCGACTCCTTTTCTCGGTTGGCCAATTGGATCAAAATGTCTTAATTCTAACTCCTAAAACACATTTTTTTGTCAAGTTGACCGACTACTTTTGTCGATTGATCTAATTGACTCGAAAACTTAGCATTTTACACTTTAAAACACATTTTTTCACTTAGGTCATGTATCAAAATAATTTCACATATGGAGCACATAAAAAATATCATTTTAGGATCTTAAACTTATCATTTCTTACTAAGACAGACATAATATTAATTCATTTTAAGTGTCGTGTGTGATCTTAATTCGGGTTGCATTAAGAGTATATAGGTAAATAGTTGTTTTCACCTAGTTTTTTTTCCACGCCTTCAAAATTCTTTACCTTTGCATAATTTCCATCTTGCACCCTACACATTTTCTTCAACGATTCTTCTTCTTAATAAAAAATAAGAAACTTTAAATTTGAAATACTCAATAAAACTATTATTTCCACAATAAACATTAACACTTAATTGTTCATTAAAACATTAGATTCAACAATCTCCTTATTTTTTATGATGACAATTAATTTTGATATTTCCTAAAAAAATATAATGTAACCACGCTCCCCTAAATCCGAGGATGGGTATTTAAACTCATTTAAGAACCGTCAGTTAAAATATTAAAATTTAAAATTTTCAACATAAGCTTCAAATAAATTCTCCTTCTTAATAAATACAATGCTTAGGTGAACAAATTCTCTAAACATCAACTTCTCCTCCTTTGTCATCTCAAAAAGTGGGGACATAAATGAAGTTTTTTCACTCAATTTCAAATAATTTCTTTGATAAAATTTATTCCACGAAAAAAAAACACCATTTTTAAAGATTGAATTCAACAATATAAGTTTGAAAAATATTTTCACACAAAATCACAATTTTAGATTTTTAAGCCATATTTAAATTCATGTGGATCACCATAAGAGATAAACGATAAAGCATAAGTAGTCATTCAATCTAATAACCATTAAAATCCATTATACTAGGCTAACACTACTTAAGCCAATTTAGTTTTAGCAAGTATCACAAATCCTAGATTAACTATTACAGACCAAAATGCTAAGTTAGAACTTGTCTAAATACATATCTCAAATGAGAGAATGTATGAAATCTAACGAGGACCGTGACCCATTAATGGGTAATATGGACTAAGAGGACTAGTGGCTAGCGGCTTTGGATATTGCCCTATGGGTTGTTCTCTTGAGCTAGGAGGCATCGACTGATAGTATAATATAGACGATCTTGCCCCTGATGGTCTTGGCCCAGTGTGTCATCTATAAGACTGTTGTCCTTCATACGATGGTTGTCAGCTAAATTGTTGTTACTCATTAAACTAATGTTGTCCTCCGAAATGCTACTGGTTTTGCATGAACATGAACATGAACATTTGTTCCATATTACTTGTAATTCTCCCAAACCCCGCTTCCACCAATACACTCAATCCTCTCATTTTATCTATAATTCTTTTGAATCCTCATTCCATTGACATCCTCATTTCCATTATCTCATACTTTATTCCGAACACTCTCGAATCAAGCATTTCAGAATATTTTTGAAAGTTATCAAATTGGCTCTGAAGTTGATCAATTTTTTTTATCAATGCTTAATTTTTCCATTTCTTCATCTTCCTCAACCATTATCTCTCTTTCCTCACCTCTCTTATTCACCTATCTATTTATAACAAATTCATATCTAATCAATATCACACTTGTTACATTAAACCATATTGGACTAGTCATAACAAATGTCGCATCATCAGGTTCCGCTTCAATTCCAAAATGCTAAAAAATTCTTTGAAGAGCATTGCCATAGGGTAATACATGTTGAAAGTAAGGGTTTGATGATTAATTAAGTATTGATATTTTTAGTTGAACTAATGGTTTTATCGAGCGTTTCAGATTTATAGTTCTATATATTTGATTAAGAATAAGATTTGAAGAAGAAGATGGTGGAACTAATGGTAAGAGTAGATTACCGAACCAAGATATATTGTTGTGTGCTGCATTGCTTATTTTCTTATATTGTGTTTGGGTGTGCATTTAGAAGTAAACACAGTTTCGCTGCATAACAAGATAATAATTGATTTAGGAAAATTGGTTATTTGTGTTTAAGCGTTTAATTGTTTAAATTTTTGTAACTACCTTATTCACCCCCTATTGGGTAGCTCGTTAGGCTAACAATACCCTTGAAGGCACACTCAACTGATATTTCACATGTTCAAACATGATATGTGCCAAATCAAGACGTTTACCTTCAACTATTTCATTCATAAAATATAAATCAAAATCATTTACCGTGGTATGACTACCTCTCCTAGAAACGATAGAGTATGAAACTATAGAATAAAAAAGACGATGTTCAAGACTCAATGACTCTACTTTATTTCCGATCATATTAATATAACGACGAACCTCTATTGCCTTAAGATTACTAACAAGCCAAAGTGTACTGTGTTATGAAAATACATCCATCTTTTTTAATTTTAAATTTTTTCCAAACTTATCCATACCTAACTTAATATGATCATTTTCTCAACATCGATATTTTTCTTCATAAAATTTGCAAAATCAACGGGTTTAGAACATACAACCTTACGATTCACAGTTTCATTTGCATATTTCTCCTCACCCTCTTTGAATAGGAAATTTATGGCATCAAAATCATGTTTTCTGGGGCATGGTTGCTTTACTCTACCCATAACCATTTTCTTTTCAAAAAGATATTCACCAAGAAGTTTTTAAACCACAAAATCACAAGAAGATCAAACCTAGATAGTAGATCTAATGAAACCCTAAAAGAGAGGAAGAGCATTAACCTTCTTTGTCATAGAATCACTCACAATGTGTTGAGAACGGTAGATCTATGCCCAAAATCTTCAAATCCAAACCAAATATAAAGATCCCTTAGAGTTTTTGGTACAAAACTTTCTAGATCTTGAATGGTTTCTAGAGAGAGCAGAGAGGAAATCGAAATAGGAATAAAAGAAGGACTTTAAGGGGTATTAACCCTGTAATGGTCGGTCGACTAACCAGTTCAGAATTTGCATCCTACAAATTCTGAATCTGTCGGTTGACCAACAAACCTATTTTCCTCCTATTTGGCCTATTTATCTCACATTTATTCCTTATTTTGATCCACACAAATAATTAGTTCAAAAACCTTTTATACTACTTAAATATTTTAACCCATGAAATATTTTTAATATTTATTTTCATACAACTATTCAACCCAAATAAATTAATTTAAAAAATGCAAAGCATTGATCTCTCTAAAAAATTAACATATTTAAATTTCAGGAAATTTGACATACCTGATTCATCCTTGGAAATAGTTTGTGTGTATACCTTTGATTAATTTTCAATTTTAAGCATATTATCCTTTGAATCAACAATTTTTCTTTTGCTTGATTCACCTTTATACTGTCTTCCTTACGCACAACAACTTTCTTCTGAATTGTTTCAGTGATGATCTTCTAGCCTTTATAAGCTGCTCTGGGTTGTTTTTTCTTGTTGTGATCTGCCACCGTCTTATACGTCATCTTTTTTTTTTTTTATATTGATTCCTTACCATTCTTTGAGGATAGACATAAATTGATCTTCATACTAAGCTTGCTACTTTCTGAGATTCCCATTGATCCTTTGCATATCATTATGATTCATTATGTTGGCCCAAAGAGCTACCTAATAGGGGTGAATTTGGTAGTTACTAAATTTAAATAATTAATTCCTTTAAACACAAATAATCAATTTTACTAAATAGATTATTATCTTTATACGCAGCAAATATGTGTTTCATACTAAGTGCACACCCAAACTCAAAATATAAAATAATTCAATGCAGTACACAAGAATTTATCCTGATTCAGCCAAGTTAGTCTTGCCTACATCCAGTCTCTTGAGCTCTACGGAGATTTTCAATCCACTAAACCCTTTGATCTCTTTATTAGGTAGGAACCAAACCTTTACAACGATTTTTTTACACCCACAAAATCAACCTTTACAAATTATCCTTTTTCTAGGCAAATGATGAACCCTATCTTTTATCAGGCTAAAGAAAAACCTAACACTCTCTCACTTATCCTTTTTACAGGGAAGGATGAACCTTCATAAATCACTCAAAAAAATAATTCAATTACAAGATGAATCAAAACCTAATTATTTTCAAGAGAAAACAATAATCTAACATTTTTACCAAGACAAAGATCAACCCCCAATATTTTTCACAGAAAAAAAGATCAAAATCTAGCTATCCTAACTAGAAACTGTCCCAAATGTGTCTAATCTACTCAAACTCATAAATACAAAAATAAAAAATAAAATACAAGTTTCTTCCCACAATGAGTTTCTCAATATGAATATGCTCAATTAATGACTCGAATAATTACTATATGATGGAAAGAAAATCTGATTGATTAATAAAGCGGACAACACAATTTAAGCACGTAATTAGATAATCAAACAAAAATTGTTTAAAAACGATTTTTAGGTTTTTAAGTTTATAATGATAGAATAGTAATAAAACTCAAGTTGGTAACGCCAAACCACAAGTGCTTTAGATCAAGAACTTAGAATGAATCCCTAAAAAAAATCTCAGCATAAATATCACTCTTAAAATAACTCAAACTGATTGTTCTTGATGTACTCAACTCAATTCTCACAAGTCTATATTAATAGACAAATATCAAGCCCTCCAATAGCTAGTGTTTCACAAAGACATGCCACTTAATAATGCTCTTAGACCCCATATATGATAACATTTCATTTCAGGTGTATTTCACTTAAAAATAACTTTCAATTATCTCATATAAGTCCATAAAACTATTTTCAACTTGAAACCATAGAAATAGGAAGTATTAAACCATTTAAATTATGAGAATCTCAAAACATATGGACCAAATCAATAGGGATAACATAATAGGTTGATAATATCTTAATTAGGTTCAAATCCCCCTAATCCCTCTCTTGGAATCATAAAAAACAGATAGGTTTTTACCAAAAAACCAAATCGCCTAAAATCTCAACTGACTCAGTCGGTTGACTGTGTCCCACAGGTCGGTTGATCTACCTGTCCAGCTCCATATTCAATCGTTGTCTTAAGGCCAGACGATTGATCGATTATTTCCAATCAGTTGACCAATTGGATCAGAGTGATTCATTTTCCCTTTATTTCACTGAATGACTCAAATGGTTGGCTGACCCTCTTCATTCGGTTGATCGATTGGATTAGTGTGCTCATTTCCTTTGCCAATTCAACTACTGTTTCAAATGGTTGACCAACCAATTTTATTCGGTTGATCGAATGGATCATTAGCACCTTATTTTAATTCCAAAACTCACTATTTGATTTGGCTGACATATTATTTTCCTCGGTTGACTGAATTGACCTGAAAAATTAACTTTTTATACTTTAAAACATATTTTCTAATTAGATCAATTATAAATTTCATTTCACATAAGGAGCACATACAATATCTCATTTTAGGATCTTGAACTTATCACTTCTTATCATGACACACATATAATTAACTCATTTAAAGTGTCGTGCGTAATCCTAATTCAGATTGTATTAAGAGAATATAAGTAGAGAGTTATTTTCACCTATCTTTTTCAAGGTCTTCAAAATTCTTCACATCTTCATTACGCCTATCTTGTACCCTTTATGTTTTCTATTGACCCAGTGAGCTACCTAGGGGGGGTAAAATGGGTAGTTATAAAAAATTTAATCAAATTTTAATCTTTTCAATACTTAAATAATCAAATAATCGATTTATCCTAAATCAATTATTATCTTTATAATGTAGGGGATAAGTGTATTTAATCAAGGTGCATACCCAAACAACAAAATATTAATAAAGTAAATAAAGCAGCACACAAAGATATATGCTGACTCACCAAGCTACTCTTGGCTAATCTAGTCCTCTGATCCCTACGGAGATTCGCACCCACTAAACCACTTGATCCCTTTAATAGGTAGGAACCAAACCTTTACACAATAATTCTTTTACAGGCTCAGGATCAACTTTTACAATTTTCTTTTCACAGACTAAAGAAGAACCTTATATTTTTACAGGTTAAAGACTAACCTAATTCTTTTACCAAGCTAAGAATCAAACCTCACAAAACACTCCAAGTATCATTTTCACCAGTAAGGATGAAACCGTTATAATTCACTCAAATTTAATTCTTATCAGGAAGAATCAAGCTTAACTCTTTTCAAGGGAAAAGAGTAACCTAACCTTTTTAGGCAATAGGTAAAGATTAAACCTCAATATATTTACTGGAAGAGATCGAAACCCAAGCTATCCTTGACTAGATACTCCCAATAGTATCTAATCTGCACAAACTCACTAATTATAAGAATTAATGAATTTTTTCCTACTCAGAGTTTCTACCATATCAAATCAATTTAACTCGATTAATGTCCCAAATTAACTAGTGATAGAATTTTACGTGAGGAATTTAATATCTGATTATAATAGATGTGGGTAGCATGAAAATAAGCACATAATCAGATTATCACAAAAATTATTTTAAAAGAATTTTTATGCTCTTTAAAGTTCAAAAACGATTTCACAAAGATCTTATATTCAAACAAATAATAATAATATAAAATCACAATTAAGAAGAAAAACTTGGAACTATTTTACCAGGATAACACCGAAAGATTGAATATGAATCGCAAGACAGCTTAGATCGGTGATGCCAAAACACTTAGCACTTTAAATCAAGTTAGCGCTTTAACTCAAGATCTTCTCTCACAAAAATGATCGCACAATGATCTCTCAAGAAAATATCAGAATAACAAGTCTTAGAAAGCTTAGGAACAATTAATTCTTGACAGAAGAGATGTATTTATCTCTAAAAACGCAGGTCTATTTAAGATGATTTGAAACAAGCCCTCTAATTGCTAGTTTTCTCAAGATATGACAATTAAATGTACATATAAACCCCATATATTAATATCATTTAATCCTGATCCAATTTAATTACATATTACTTTTAAAATATTCAATTTAATCCCCAAATTATTTCTCAATCTTAAATCATAAAGATAGAAAGTATTAAATGTACCAAATTGAGAAACACTTCAAATATGGGTACTATATCTATAAGGATAATAAAATAAATGTATCACATCATTAATATATCAAAATCCCTTCAATATCTTCAATATCTTGCTCAGATATCTCAAAAAATGGCTAGTTGACTACTAATTTTTGAATAGTTCCTCGAAATCCTCAAAACTGTAACAACACAGTCGGTTGATCGACCTATGCCCATTGGTTGACCGATGGATACAAGATGTATTCAATCCATTTTTTAAACATTGGTCGGTTGATTAATCCCTCATGGGTCGGTTGACCGATCAATACAGGATGTTTCCTCAGAGCCTATTTTTGGCCCTGGTCGGTGACTGATCATCGATGGTCAGTCGATCGATTGATACGAAGAGTTTTTATTTTGACCATCGGTTGACCGATCTCTCCTGGTCAGTTGACCGATCGATTCAGAGACTCCACATTTTTCAACCCTTATCCATCGGTTGAACGATCTCTTGTGGTCGGTTGACCGATCACTGCTGGAACACCCATTACTCACTTTATTTCAACTCCAAACTTCAACATTTTAAACCCTTTAATCGATTTGTTTTCTCGGTTAATTTAATTACACTGATATTCATTTTTAAGCATTAATCTTGCTTATGTTATTTTTCCTTTTTCAATTTCACATTGGAGCAACTATTTGAACAATAATTAGGACCTTAATTAAAACACACATAAATATAAATTATTTTTGTGTCGTGTGTCATCCTAATTGGGATACATTAAGAGTAAAATAGATTTAAGTTATTTTTATCTGGTATTTTCAGAATCTTCAATCTCTTAATGTCCGTTTCTGCATCATTCATAATTACTTCATGATTTTATCTCGGATGAAACTCTTAAACTGAAATACTCAATCAACAAGTTAGTTCTACAAAAAATGTTAACACTTAATTTTCCATCAAAATCTTAGGATCAACATTTTCTTCATAAGGTCTTCTTCTTAATCACATGCATGAAACTATAAATATGAAACACTTGATAAAACCATTAGTTCCACCAAAAACATATATTTAATTGTTCATCAAAACCTTGGATTCAACACATCCTTTTTGGTTTATAGAATCTAGAATTCCTTCTTGGCATATAATATCTATTGTATGTTCTCGGTTGAGCAAATCTATCATCCATAACTGCATAAAAAATTTCTTTCCTAGGTATCAAGTCATTTCTGGATCTAATCGGGCACCCAGGTAATAGGTAACAGGTAACATATTTTCTCAAAAAGACCAAACTTTCTACAATAAAAACATCTAGCCTTTTTTGCATTTTTCTTAGGATAATCACTTTTCCATATGGGAGCATGGTATTGATAATGATATTGAGGAGCAGCTTTAGCGAATATTGGTTTTCCAAAAAGTTTAGTTATTTCAATATCTTTGAATTTATCCACTGTTTCATTAAACTCCTTTTGAGTATTTTCAAGTGACTACTCCAACGAACTAATGTTCACCTGAAGACCAAAATTCTTCTTATGCATAAATTCAAGATTATTCTTAAGAATTCGACAATAATTTTCAACAAAATTAATTTTCAAATGAACTCTATCAAGCTCACACCGTGCATTATCCAACTCAATGTTCAAGGCATCATTTAAAGTTTCAAAATTTTTCCTTTTAAAATCACTGTGTTAAAAATCAAAAATATTATTTTTTAAAATCTCGGTCTCTTCTTCAAGAGAGTCAATCTTTTCAAGCAACTTACAAATTTTAGATAAAGAGTTCAAAAATTTAGCAGTTTCAAAATACTTGTTCAAATTTTTATTTTTAAGAGATTTAGTGGTATAAAACTACTTATTTTCTAGAATCGTAATTTTTTGCTCGAGTTTTAATTTAAAAAAAAAAAAAACTTACGTAAGAGCAATCGGCATCTCAATAGCTTATCTCCAACCTCACTATCACACTTTTTTATCATTCTCACCAATGGAACCCTAATTATCAAAGCAAGCAAGAGATTCACTAATAGCATCAAGAGACGCAGAAGATTCACATTCAACATTATCAGCAGTGCAATCCATGTGATCGTATTTAACTAAGATATTAAGTCTATCGAGCTAAAACCAGCTCTGGTGCCAATTATTGGCCTAAAGAGTTACCCAAGAGGGGGGGTGAATTGGGTAATTATAAAAATTAATAATTAAATATTTTAAACACAAATAATCGATTTTCCTAAATCAATTATTATCTTGTTACGCAGCGGAAATGTGTTTAATTCTAAATGCATACCCAAACACAATTTAGAAAAATAATCAATGCAACACACAAGAATTTATCCTGGTTAGACATGCTACTGTTACCTACGTCCAGTCCCCCATGCTTCACGGAGATTCATAAAACACTAAATCCTTGATTCCTTTACCAGGTAGGATCCAAACCCTTACAATTCTCGATTTTTTTCACATACTCAGAATCAAACTTTACAAACCTTGATTCTTTTCATAGGCTAAGAATCAACCTACTATTATCTCACTTATCATTTTCACAAGTTTAGGACAAATCTTTACAATCACTTTTTAATTCAATTACAGGAAGAATTAAAACTTAACTCTTTTTAAGGGAAAAGAATACCCTAACATTTTTGTAAGACAAAAATCAAACCCTAATATTTTTCACATAGAAAGGATCAAAACCTAACTACCCTGATTAGACACCGTCCTAAATGTGACTACTCCACTCCAACTCACAAATACAAAAAAATACAAGTTTCTTCCCATAAGGAGCTTCTACTACCTTAATACAAATGTACTCGATTGATGTATTAAATAATTACTAGGTGATAGATACAATGTGAGACAACTAAAAGTTTATTAAATAAAAGGTAGGTAGCACACAATTAGCACGTAATCAGGTAATCAATCAGAAATTGTTTAAAAAAATTCAGGACTTTAAGTTCAAAAACGATTTTCTAATAATCCTTAACCAACCAATCAATAATATATATAAATCTTAGAAAACAAATAAAAAAACTTGGAAAGATCTCACTGGGAAACACTAATGACTAGAATGATTTCGCAATAGGAACACAAATCAGTGATGCAAGTAGCAAGCGCTTTAGATCAAGAACTTTGAAGATAATTTCTCATAGAAATCTCAACAATATTTTCACTTTTAGAAAACTCAAAACTGATTGTTCTTGACATGTTTTAACTCAATCCTAAATTCTCTATTAATAGACCAACAACTAGACCTCCAGCGACTAGTTTTCGAAAGATATGTTATTAAATGACATCCCAAGATCCCATATATCCCATATATTCAAAATTAGAATGTTTCATTTAAAAATATAATTGGAAAAACTCATTTTGGCTTTTAAAACTTTTTCAATTTGAAATCCATCAAAATAGGAAGTATTGATATACCTTAATTAAAATAATATTCAGTTAAATAAACCAAATTAAATGAGATCACAAAATATGCCAAGTATAATGTAAATAAACCCAAATATCTCAAAAGTCTCTCTTGGAATCATTAAAATCGAGATGATTTGAACAAGAAACCGAAATAGTTAGTTTGTTGACTGCATCCGTCGGTTGACCGCCCTATGCCAAAGGCTTAAAATAGCCATTGGCCTAGTACCTGTCGGTCAATTGACCGATAGGATCAATATGCTATCCCAAATTCTCCAATTTGGCTACTATTTCATTCTGTTGACCGAAATTGATCATTTTGGACACTGTTTCAATCGGTTAACAAACTTATTTTCTCAGTTAACCGATGGGATCAGAATATCTCAATTCTAACTCCCAAAACTAACTGTTTTGTTAAGTTGTTTGACCCCCTTTTGCGGTTTGACCGAATTGACCCAAAAATTTAACATTTTATACTTTAAAACACATTTTCACTTGTATCATTTATCAAAACCATTTCAAATATGGAGCACAAAAAAAAAAAAATCTCATTTTAGGATCTTAAACGTATCACTTATTACTAAGACACACACAAGATTAATACATTTTAAGTATCGTGCGTGATCCTAATTTGGGTTTCATTAAGAGTATATAGGTAACGAGTTGTTTTTACCTAGTTTTCTTCAACATCTTTAAAACTCTTTATGTCTGCATCATTTCCATCTTGCATCATTTACATTTTCTTCAACGATTATTCTTCTTAATTAAAAACATGGAAACTTAAATGTGAAACACTCAATAAAATCAATAGTACCACAAAAAACATCAACACTCAATGGTTCATCAAAATCTTAGATTTAACAATATATATAATATATATAATAGCTATAGCATAACAATCACTTTTCCTCTACAATAGATACAAGACCCAAGTGCATTGTCAGTAGTCCCAGAAGATAAAGGGCTTTTTAGTCTCATAATTTTAGATTTTGTTGCTCTCTCATCCCTTCTTTTATGCACTTTTCATCTCTCTCTCTCTTCAACACTCCTTGTCCCTTTGAATCCATCAAATCAAAAGGGCAAGACGAGTGACGAAACCAAGTAATCAACTAAATCCATAATTGAAAAAGATGAATCAAACCACTTAAAGCAAACACATTTTCTATGATTTAAATATAGTAATGGTCTTGGACTCTCAGGATTGTTCATCAACAAAACCAAAATGATAATAAAAAAAGAAAGATACATTTACAAAGGTAAGTATCGGTATAAAAACTTGGTTTGAAACAACAGATGACATCACTTCTTCAACAATAAGAACATATGACAATGAGTAGAAAAACATCACAAATTTGATCTATTAGGCAAAATCATAAGTGTATTTATAAGAATAGAGGAGAATGGAGCCCAATCGATGTATCTATGTATCATATCAAATGAGAGAGTCCATATATATCTACCTTATTAATTGTGCAAGTAAATGTACATACAATCAATAGGATATTTGATTATAGTAGAGGCTACAACCATGGGAGTAGTGGAATAGTTTAAACATCAAATTGGGAAGTGGCAACTTGAAATGGCACCTCATTTGTTGCCCCAATTAGTACAACCTCATTTAATTGTTGAAATGATTCATTGATGAGAATGGTTTAATTGATGATGATAGTGGAGCATGAATCAATGGTAGCGATGATACATGAGATAGCGAGCAAGGGGATGAAAGGATGAAGCAATTTTAAGCTCTCCTTCATTTTCAGTTTTTGTCTTCCATTTTTAGGTCTTCTTATTAGATTAACAAAATTAATCTATGCTAATTAAAAACCAATTCAAGTCATGCTATATTTTTCAAATACAATATGTAATTTGGCTAAGATTTATAAAAATAAGATGTAATATAAGAATATTTTCACATACCCAATATAATTGATGTAGCATTTTAGGTTAGAATTTTTTATTTCTGATTTTATGTTTTTGTTACAAAAATGATGGAAAAAAGCCAAAAAAATAATAAAAAAAAAAATCTACAATCACCCTCATATTTTTATTCATAAAATATTAATTTTGGAGCTTTATCGAAAAAAATACGAAATGTTACAAAATACCGTACGAAAAATGAAATTATGGACCACAATTTCAATATAGAGCAGCTAATAGGAATGATATTTGTAATGAATTTAAGCTTATAAAAAAATATTTTAAAATTAGGACTCCAAACTTTCAGATAATGTCATCGTGATAAACACTTATTAGCTACTAATATGATCTAACGTTTTAACAATAACCAGGAAAAACTAGAAACTTCAGATTATTTTTACTTTTGTTGAAAAAATTATACGGATATGAAAATTGTTGATACATCTTCAATAGCGTGAGAAAGCTAAACATGGAAACAATAAACACCAACAAAATTTGAGATTTAATGTCCTTGACACTCCAATATTATATTTCCAACATTGCTAAAAAAAATACTTATGCACATGTATGGGCAAGAGTACAAACTAAAAAACCTCTATTTTGTCATTATCATATCAATTATATATTTATTGATCCATTGAAGTAGGGAAGACAATAATTGCAGAAGACCGAAGAAAAATAATTGAAGGTCGAATGCCACACATTGATAAATGTGGAAAGGTCAAAAGCGGAGTTTCATGTGAAAAATGTAAAGAAAGAAAATAACCACCTAGCAAAAAAAAACACTCGAAAGTGTATTTATTCCTATGACAACAAGTAAATGAGAAAGATTATCATGAACACAATAGAAATCCTTTTCCTCTATGTCGATATGTTGACAGGTACAACATAGACGAAAGTTTAGATTCCAAACAAAGACGAAATTTTAACATTAAAAATAACACGATTTTAAATTCAAATACATTGAGGATGAAAAACAACCTGCAATTTTTTTTCACTGACCATATAAAAAATAGTCTAAAAAATTTAGAATGAAACTACAAAAATAAAAAAGAACAAACAATGAAAATGTATCATACAATTTTAACACAACTATAAAAACTTAGATAATTAAACAAAATAGGATAATAGCAACCTATTATTGCAATGATATGATTACTACATCCCTAATTTAGAAATTACATATGTTTTATAATATTGAAAAAAAATATTATAGCAACTTATTTTTTATAATATCCTATTTGCAAGTGAATAATACAGTAACTAAGCACAAATTATGAATGCAAGTTAAAGTTTTAAGGGAAATAATTACGATATTCTATTTGTTTATATAACATTATCAAGTTCTTGACTCTTATATTTAAACGAACACAATACCTATTATCTTTCAATCAACAACTACAAAGAATTTTACAAAAAAAATGGATAAGAACAAATAATTATTTTCGGGAATATGAAGTTTTTGGCAAAGTAACAATAACACAGTCACTTATAGATATTATTTCGGCTATATTGGTTTAGTAGTCTTTTAATGTTTAATGACATTAAAAATGTGTTCATAAAAAATAAACTCAGATATGCCGCCAACAGAATATCTAAATGAAACAAATCGATACATAATCTACCATGTTGCAAGCAGCAAACAAGAACTTAGAAAATTAAAAATCACCATGGATTAAGAGTTCGATGCATCTCATAGAAAAGACATATCCTCATTTATAAAGAAGAACCAACATAATCAATTCAATCTTTGAGGAAGAAATCCCACTCCCTCTTGGGAGTGAAAACCTCTAAAGTTAGTTTGTGTTCCCAAATAATATTTTTGTAGGCTCCAATAGTGTTCATAAGTCAAATTAGTCAATGATTATTCGTCATGACTTCAATATTCATCAATGGAACTAATGAAGTTCCTTTTTTGAATATGTTTTCTATTTTTGATTATCAGAAATATGAAAATCTAAATGAAACAAATCTATACACAATCTACCATGTTGCAAGCAACAAACAAGAACTTAGAAAATTAAAAATCACCATGGACTAAGAGTTCGATGCATCTCATAGAAAAGACATATCCTCATTTATAAATAAGAACCAACATAATGAATTCAATCTTTTGGAACCCAGGTGCCAACCATTATCTTTAGAGAGGAAGAAATCACACTCCCTCTTGGGAGTAAAAACCTCTAAAGTTAGTTTGTGTTCCCAAATAATATTTTGTAGGCTCCAATAATGTTAATAAGTCAAAGTAGTCAATGATTATTTGTTATGACTTCAATATTCATCAATGGAACTAATGAAGTTCCTTTTTTGAATATATTTTCTTTTTTTGATTATTAGAAATATGAAAATCTAAATGAAACAAATCGATACACAATCTACCATGTTGCAAGCAACAAACAAGAACTTAGAAAATTAAAAATCACCATGGACTAAGAGTTCGATGCATCTCATAGAAAAGACATATCCTCATTTATAAATAAGAACCAACATAATGAATTCAATCTTTAGGAACCCAGGTGCCAATCATTATCTTTAGAGAGGAAGAAATCCCACTCCCTCTTGGGAGAGAAAACCTCTAAAGTTAGTTTGTGTTCCCAAATAATATTTTTGTAGGCTCCAATAGTGTTAATAAGTCAAATTAGTCAATGATTATTCGTCATGACTTCAATATTCATCAATAGAACTAATGAAGTTTTTTTTTTTGAATATATTTTCTATTTTTGATTATCATAAATATGATAAATATATCTTTAGGAATCCAGGTGCCCACCATTATCATTAGAGAGGAAGAAATCCCTTTCCCTCTTAGGAGCGAAAACCTCTAAAGTTAGTTTTTGTTCCCGAATAATATTTTTGTAGGCTCCAATTGTGTTAATAAGTCAAATTAGTCAATGATTATTCGCCATGACTTCAATATTCATCAATGGCACTAATGGAGTTCCTTTTTTGTGACGCATAATATATTTTTTGTTTTTAATTATTAGAAATATGATAAATAGAAGGCATTTTACAATATATTTTGGGAGAAAAAAATGTTTGCTTTTATATCTTAATTTCTACCACATTCAAAAGTTGTTGAGCAATTAGTAATGACTTCTTCATTCTCTAGTTATTTCGGTTAGCATCTACCACCGTTCGCCAACTTGCTCCAATGAACAAACCCTAGATCCCCAAACCAAATCAAAACGAGATTGCAACATTTCCATTTCCAAACCAAATTAAAATGAGATCGAAACATTTCTATTTCCGTTATATTCATTACTATGCTTTAATGAGTTATAAAACCCACCCTTGGATTTAGAGGGAGTATGGTTACATTATTCTTTTGAAGAAAACATCAAAGTTAATTGTCATCATCAAAATGGGGGAGATTGTTGATCCTAAGATTTTGATGAACAATTAAATGTTGATGTTTTTGGTGGAACTAACGGTTTGATTGAGTGTTTCAGTTTATTAGTTCCAGCGATAAGATTATCATGAAGATATTATGCTAAATGGATGTTAAAGACAAATGGCAAAAATGATGGAAGTTAAGAGATTGAAGAAAATGAAGAACCAAGAGAAAACAACTCAGGTTAAATTTTTACTCTTAATGATTCCCGATTAAGATCACACACGACACAATTTTTATTTTTTTACAATTATGTGTGTTTTTTATAGGATCCTAATTAGTTAAATTATTTGCTCCTATGTGTAATTGAAAAAAAAATATTGATAGTTGATTAAATTTGAATTTAAAAATTTAGTGGAGCTAACCAAGAAAAGAAATCAGTTAAAGGGGCGAAAACATCGAAAAAAATAAATTAAAATCGGATTGAGAAAAGTGTTCCATCAATGGTCGGTCGACAGGTAAGTTGACATGAGGTTATAAGGCTTACTTTCTGGATCATTCAGTTGACAGGTAAGTCAAATTATGGAACTCTTTGAACTGTTCGGTCGACAGGTAAGTCGACCTGTGATTAAAGGATGCACTATCTGCATCTTTCGGTCGATAGGTAGGTCGACTTGTGAAACTCTCTAGATCATCCAATCGACAGATGAAAGATGGGTGCTCTTTCGATGGACAAATAGATTTAGGCTTGGGCTACATTCTGAATTGGGCGGTCGACCAATGGGTGTTGGTCGATGGTCTGTTTCAAGTTTGGAGGATTTCATGGATTTGATCATTAACTAGCTATTTTTTTTGGCTTACCTAATTGAGATAGTCTAGGGATTTAAACTTAATTAAGATATGATCTATCTATTTTATTATCTCTATTAATTTGGTCTATTTAATTAAATGTTCTTTTAATTAAAGTGTTTTAATACTTTCTATTTTGATGAATTTCGATTTAAAAATGTTTAAGGACCAAAATGAGATTTCCCAAAAATATTTTTAAATGAAAAAGATCTATTTTAAATATACATGATGTATGGGGTCTTGGAGTGTCATTTAATTACATAGTATTTAAAAAATAGCCGTTATAAGATATCCTTAAAATTCCTATATTTAAACCTGCGAATTTTGAGTCTAAAAATTACTATTTTGGTAAGGATATTTTGGGCCAAAGATATGGGAAAGATCTAAGGGATTTTGTGTTGACCTTACAATTTAGTCCATATATTTAAATATAATTCTTTCTATCCTTTTATTGATTAAGATCAAATTATTTTAGGGACTAAATTGAGAGCTTTAGAAGTTATATTATTAAGTCATTTATAGGTGTAAAATACCTATCTAATTCTAAACCAAATTTGCCAGTTTTCGAGTATTTTATTGGAGTTTGAATACCTTTTTAGCTGTTTCTATTAGTCTGGAGAAGGGACATAAACAATCGAAAAACCGAGCGAAATGGTGGAGAAAATGGTAGCCAAAAAGATGAAAAAAAGAGGTTTCAAAGAACAGTGCAATTCCGCCTAGGCGAAGTATCCATCGCCTGGGCGGAAATTCATCAGAAAGTTACAAAAGCTGAAGAGTTGAAATCTGCCTAGGCGAAGTTTCCACCGCCTAGGAGGAAATCCATCAGAAGGTTGCAAGGGCTGAAGTATTGAATCCGCCTAGGCAAAGTTTTCACCGCCTAGGCGAAAATCCATCAGAACGCTGGAAGTACTGAACTGCTGGAAGAGCTGCACTACTGTAAATCCGCCTAGGCGAAGTAGCTACCACATAGGCAGAATTCTGTCAGAAAGAAAGGGGACCAAGAAGTTAGTCCTCCGCCTAAGCGAAGATTCTACCGCTTAGGCAGAATTCTAACTGACTTAAACTCCGCCTAAGCGAAGTTTCTACTGCTTAGGCAGAAGTCACAGAACAGCCCAAAATATCTGTTTAGATATTTTTGAACCCCTATACCTATAAATACCCCTTGCCCACGTCTAAAACTTGTTGTTGAAGAACCCTAACCCTAGTAGAAAGCTCTTAAGCTATATTTTGAAGATCAAGAAGGAGGTTTATCATTCGGATAAAGAAGGATCACTTGTGGATCGATCATTAGCGACAGTGAACCGTTTCACTTCCAGATTTGATCGTTTCTCTCTTGTTTTATTCTTTGTAATTACTTTTTCATATCTAAGAATGTTGAATCCCTCTTATTTTGTATGGAATATGGCTAAGATCTTGTAGTAATAGTTAAATGTTACTTAGGTGTAGTTGAAATCATGTAATCGTTTAGTTGAATGAATTAATGTTAGTTTAACGTATTGTTTGTCTAAATTCGATTGTGTTTACCGTTATTCTTGATATTATGATTGTATAGATAAAATGAGAATACGGGGTTTGACACTCGGGAGAGGTAACTCCGAATTCGGACTAGGGTAAATACAACGTGACGTTCTAACGACCCGGGAGGGCGTTAGAACGTATGCAACCTATGACGTTGGCTCAAAACTCACGCGACCTAGGGTTGTTAAGGCTTTGAAGGAGACTTCTTCGTTGACACGAAGTCGTGTAATCCCCCGTTTTACACTCAGGAGAGGTAGTGGAGGAGTTATTGATACAGAGGTTGTTGGATTAGATAAAAACCGTTATAGCTAACTAAATGACATTGATTATGCATTATATGAAAGAGATTAATACCTAAGTAATTAGTGTAATTAGAACTAACATAATAGTTGTCGTTTATCTTAGTATAGTAAATAGAAAACAAACAATTTATGATTAGTCGAGATAATATGAAACTATGTAAATCACAATACTCAACCGAATTACACGTATGTACCAGCGGAACGATATCCGATCTTACATGATCCATTATATTAAAACTAGACCTCATACACTTGTGAGTAGTCGATACCGCGAGGATGATGATGTGAAATCCTCGACGCGTACAAGTTTTTGGCGCCGTTGCCGGGGACAATACGGTATTTTTCAATTAAGTTGATATTGTGATCAAGTAGTTGAATGTTAATCACGATAATTCTTTTACTTTTACATTTCATTCAATTCATTTATTTATTTTATTTATCTATTGAATTTGAGCAGTGCATGCGGCGTAGTCAACGTATTGCTAAATAGAAAGAGGAAAAAGCTACCACACTGGCTGGGGGGACATGAGAATATTCCGCAACCACCGGAACCGCAAGCATTCCAGCCTCCGGAGCATGAGAGGCCACAACAAGTCCTTAGGGACAATTATCGGTCACTCATATTGGACAATTATTCAGGAATCCAGAGGCAGCCGATCCAGGCGAATAACTTCGAGTTGAAGCCTGCCCTAATCAATATGGTCCAGCAAAACCAATTTGGCGGGAACCTTCACGAAGACCCCAACGTACAATTGGCAACCTTTCTAGAGATCTGTGACACGGTCAAGATTAATGGAGTTGCCGAAGATATTTACAGTTAAGGTTATTTCCGTTCTCCTTACGAGACAGAGCAAGGGGATGGTTTCAGTCGATTTAACCGGGGAGCATTAATACTTGGGAGGACCTTGTACAAAGGTTCCTCACTAAGTTCTTTCCATCCTCGAAGACTTCTCAACTCCGAGGCGAGATTGTGCAGTTTCGCCAGAGAGATTTTGAGCCGTTATTTGAGGCATGGGAGAGGTTCAAGGACCTATTGAGAAGGTGCCCCCAACACGGGTATCAAGATTGGTTTCAAACCCAATTATTTTACAACGAGTTGGATGACCAGACTAGAATGATAGTTGATGTAGCCTCAGGGGGATCATTGTTGTCCAAAACCCCTATCGAAGCAAATTCATTATTGGAAGAAATGGCGGTTAACAATTATCAATGGCCGAATGAGAGGAACACGGGAAGATGGGTCTCTTCTATCCAAGAATCTGACCATATAGCAATGCTATCGGCCCAAGTTTCCAAACTCTCGGACCAATTGGTCGCCATGTCAACAAAAGGGGCTTTGTCGAGTCAAGGGGAAGAGATTGTGGCAAGTTGTTCTCAATCCAGATTGGATAACGCGTTTGAGAAATGCCATTTTCTAAACAACCGTGCCTACACTTTCAGGCCGGCTACAAACATTCCGACTTATTACAATTCTGGACTTCGTAATCATGAGAACTTCTCATATGCGAACAATCAGAACGCTTTGCGGCCACCTTCGGGGTATGGAAATCAAGCTTCGAGATATCCAATGCAAGCCAATCGACAAATGCAACAACCACCAATACACAATCCGAAGTCAAATTTGGATGAGGTTATGGGTTCATTTATGAAGGAGACGCAGACTATGATGCGTGAGATGCATAATCGGCTGAACAAACATGAAACACGGGTGGACTCTATTGATACCACTTGTACAAACACTAATGTCACGGTGAAGGCTCTTGAGACTCAAATCGCGCAACTTGCTAGGTCCTCAAGAGCGACAAAAAGGGAAGTTTCCAAGCAACACGGAAACGAACCCTCGGGAATGCAAGGCGATTAAGTTGAGAAGCGGAAGAGATGTGGAGGTGAGCAGGCTTATGAAAACCGAGCCGGGAGTGAGTCTTCATCATGATGAACCAAGAACAAGTGCGGAGGAGGAAGTTGAAGTAGAAATCGATGAAAGAAAGGAGAAGCCGAGTGAAGACTTGAGTGGGTATGAGAACCAAGAGAAAGTCAAGGAGAGAAGAAGAGATGAAAGGGTGATGCCAGGAAGAGTAACATTCTCAGAGAATCCACCGATTCTAGTAACACCATTGCCATATCCTCAAAGGTTCTAAAAGAGGAAGTTGGATGCTTAATTCGAAAAATTTCTTGAAATCTTCAAGAAAATCCACATCAACATACCTTTTGCGGATGCATTGGAACAAATGCCCAACTATGGAAAGTTATTGAAGGATATCATGACAAAGAAGTGGAAGTTGGAGGATTACGAAATGGTGAAGCTAACGAAGGAGTGTAGTGCAATACTACAAAGGAAGTTATCTACCAAATTGAAGGATCCGGGTAGTTTTACAATTCTGTGTACTATCGGAAAATCTCATTTTGATAAGGCGCTTTGTGATCTTGGGGCAAGTATTAATTTGATGACTTCTTCCATTTATCGGAATTTAGAACTCGGAAGTGCAAAGCCGACGACGATCTCTCTTCAAACGGCAGATCGTTCGGTAACCTATCCAAAGAGAATCATTGAGGATGTGCTAGTGAAAGTAGACAAATTTATATTCCCGGTGGATTTCGTGGTACTTGAAATGGAAGAAGACAGAGAGATCCCGATCATCCTTGGAAGACATTTCCTTGCAACGGGAAAGGCCTTGATTGATGTCCATAATGACAATTTGACCTTAAGAGTGAATGATGAAGAAATAAGGTTCAATATTTTCAACACTATGAACTTTCCGGATAAACCTCCCAATTGCAATCGAGTCGATGTTGTGGACTCTTGCGTGCGGGAGTTCTTTCTTGTAAACATGGAGATGGATTCGTTAGAGCACACTCTCACAAGTTCCTTATCTATGGGGGATCTTGGTGAGGAAGGCTCTACCACGGACCTTGATGTTGTGGAATACGTACTGGATTTAGACGCTCAACCTAAAGACGTAGAAGATCCTATTCATGTGATGGAGATTGAAGAAGTTGAAGACTCTTCCAAGAAATCAAATCCGCCTCACGGTGGATTATTACTCAAGCAATTACCGGAACATCTTTGGTATAACATTTTGGGAGAGAATTCGATCGATCCCGTTATAATTTCATCAACTCTGATGGTAGAAGAGGAGAGTAAGTTGCTGAGAATCTTGAAGAGGCACCGATCCGCTTTTGCTTGGTCTATTTAGGATATCAAGGGAATTAGTCCGTCGGTGTGGATGCATAAGATTTTGATGGAGGATACGTTCAAACCCTCCATTGAACATCAACGGCGGCTAAATCTGGCTATGAAGGAAGTGGTGAGAGCGGAGGTGTTGAAGCTCTTGAATGCGGGAATTATTTATGCTATATCCGATAGTGAGTGGGTGAGCCCGGTGCAAGTGGTGCCAAAGAAAAGAGGCATGACGGTAGTAAATAATGAGAAGGACGACCTTATTCCGACACGGACCATCACGGGATGGTGTGTGTATATTGATTACAGGAGATTAAATAAGGCAACGAGGAAATATCATTTTCCTCTTTCTTTCATTGACTAAATGCTAGATCGTTTAGCCGGATACGAGTACTACTGCTTTCTTGATGGCTATTCTGATTACAATCAAAAAGCCATTGCACCGAAGGACCAAGAAAAGATGACTTTCACATGCCCGTATGGGACGTTTGCTTATAGACGTATGCCGTTTGGCCTTTGCAATGCACCAGCAACATTTCAACGGTGTATGATGGCATTATTTTCTTTATGGATGACTTCTCAGTCTTTGGATCGTCCTTTGATCACTGTCTCTACAATCTGGCGCTTGTTCTTGACCGATGTGAAGAGAAGAATTTAGTTCTTAATTGGGAGAAGTGTCATTTTATGGTTAAGGAGGGGATCGTCTTGGGTCATTGAGTCTCTTCTAAGGGGCTTGAGGTGGACCGAGTAAAGAGTGAAATGATTGAGAAGCTTCCGCCACCGATAAATGTGAAAGGAGTTTGAAGTTTCTTGGGGCATGCCAACTTTTACCGGCGCTTTATTAAGGACTTCTCGAAGACGGTGAAGCCATTATGTCACCTTCTTGAGAAGGATACTTCGTTTGAATTCAATGAAGTTTGCATAGAGGATTTTAAGGCGATAAAGGAGAAATTGATCACGACTCCAATAATGGTCGCTTCGGATTGGGAAATGCCATTTGAGATAATGTGCAATGCGAGTGACTATGCCGTTGGCGCGGTGTTAGGCCAACGGAAGGAGAAAATATTCCGCTCAATCTATTATGCAAGCAAAATATTGAATGATGCCCAGGAGAATTACACCACAACTGAGAAAGAAATACTAGCGGTGGTCTTTGCTTGTGATAAGTTCCGTTCATATATCATTGGGTCAAAAGTGATCATCTATACGGATCACGCGGCTATTCGGTACTTATTTGCAAAGAAAGATGCCAAGCCGAGGTTGATAAGGTGGATTAGCTTATTACAAGAGTTTGATGCGGAGATAAGGGACAAAAACGGGAGTAAGAACGTTGTTGCCGATCACTTATCAAGGTTGATTCAAGAAGACGTTGGTGAGGAGTCTAGCATCACGGAAGTGTTACCTGACGAACAATTGTTTTCAATCGAAAATGCACTTCTTTGGTAAGCGGACATTGTCAACTTTCTTGCCTGTAACGTGTTACCACCAGAGTTGACGAGAGCTCAACGGAAGAAGTTTCTTTTTGATGCAAAGTATTACCTGTGGGACGAGCCATTATTATTCAAGAAATGTGCTGATCAGGTGATCCGGAGATGGTTCCGGAGGAGGAAATGGCTAGTATTCTCTACCATTGTCATTCATCACCTTGTGACGGCCATTTTGGTGCCACTTGGACGGCATCAAAAGTACTTCAATTTGGTTTTTACTGGCCTTCTTTATTTAAAGATTCATATACGTTTGTGAAAACCTGTGATAGATGTCAAAGAGTAGGTAACATATCAAGGAGGCATGAATTTCCATTGACGTCGATTCTTGAACTTGAGTTGTTTGACGTGTGGGGCTTAGATTTCATGGGGCCATTTCCACCACCATTTGGCAAGGAGTATATTCTGCTAGTGATAGATTATGTATCCAAATGGGTCGAGGCCGTGGCAACACCTACTAATGATGCCAAAGTGGTGTTAAAGTTCCTTGAACATAATGTTATGACACAGTTCGGGACACCTCGAGCCTTAATCAGTGATGAGGGACCCACTTTTGTAACAAAATGATCGATGCCTTGTTGGCAAAGTATGGAGTGAGGCACAAGGTGGCGCTACCATAACACCCACAGACAAATGGCCAAGCAGAAGTTTCAAACCGAGAAATCAAGCTAATTCTGGAGAAAACGGTTCATACAAATCGCAAGGATTGGGCGGTGAAGCTTGATGATGCTTTATGGGCGTATCGCACGGCTTTTAAGATACCAATCGGCATGTCGCCGTATCGATTGGTGTTTGAGAAAGCGTGTCATTTGCCCGTTTAATTGGAGCACCGTGCATTCTGGGTGATTAAGAAACTCAACTTTGACATAAAAGCTTCTGGTGCGCAACGTCTCCTCCAATTAAATGAAATGGAGGAATTCCATCACGATGCTTATGAGAATGCCAAGCTCTACAAAGACAAAACAAAGAGGTGGCATAATAAAATGATAGTCCGGAGGGAGTTTAGTCCGGGCCAACAAGTTCTATTGTTTAACTCAAGGCTAAGACTCTCTCCTGGAAAGTTGAAGAACCTTAACCCTAGTAGAAAGCTCTTAAGCTATATTTTGAAGATCAAGAATGAGGTTCATCATTTGGATAACGAAGGATCACTTGTGGATCGATCAGTAGTGACAGTGAACCGTTTCACTTCCAGATTTGATCATTTCTCTCTTGTTTTATTCTTTATAATAACTTTTTCATATCTAAGAATGTTGAATTCCTCTTATTTTGTATAGAATATGGCTAAGATCTTGTAGTAATAGTTAAATGTTACTTAAGTGTAGTTGAAATCATGTAATCGTTTAGTTGAATGAATTAATGTTAGTTTAACATATTGTTTGTCTAAATCCGATTGTGTTTACCGTTATTCTTGATATTATGCTTGTATAGATAAAACGAGAATACGGGGTTTGACACTCGGGAGAGGTAACCTCGAAGCCTCTAGAGATTTATTCGATGCCGCCACACCGACTATGAGTGCGGTGATTCAGGCCCTGATGACGGGCAACGCCCAGTGGACAAACACATGCCAAGGCCTGGAAATCTTCAAGTCGCGGTTTCTGAAACCGATCCCAAAGATTTGGTTTTCATTTATCTGCGCTAATCTGCTCTCGACCACTCATGTGTCCGATGTGTCAAGGAGAGAGCGTTCATGCTCTACGGCATTGATAGAGGGATGCCCGTCAACGTCGGATGTCACATTTATTCTTCCATAATTCATACTGCCGGGACGAAGAATGGTGGCCTTCCTTTTCCCTCCTTCCTCACCGCGCTCTTTCAACGAGCCGGAGTTCGTATTACGTCCACAAGGCCTTTTCCACCTGTAAAGCCACTTGATCTTGCAATGATTAACAGGTTATGGAAAGGCGAACCGGGTGAAGGAAAAGAGGGTCAGGAAGAGGAAGAAGCTGGTCCTTAGGAGCCACCGACGCCTACAACCAGCCGCGGCCAAATCATCAAAATCTCACGAGATGTCCGTAGTCTCCAGTCCGATATGAGCTAACTTCAAGCTAATTTGGCTCGGATGGAGAACTACATAGATTCATATATCCGGCAACAAGATCAAAACCAACATGTTATTTTCGAACATCTCGGAATCGACATGGCGCGTTATACGCCCGTGCCGCCTTCTGAGACTGATGAGCCGCCACCGCCATCTCCTCCACAATGAACGGTAGGAGGTTAGACTTGTATGTCTTCCCTCCTAGGTATGTGTTCGCCCCAGTTTCAATACTTATTTTTCTATTCTGCTATTGGGTTCACTGCTTAGGCAGTGAGGACACTGCCTCGTTCAAGTTTGGGGGTGTATGACCTGTAATGCATGTAGTTTTTTTTTTTTTTTTCCTTGGGGGGATATGAAGGATGAAATTTTTTGATGTAAAGGGGACAAAAATTCTTTTTGTGTACAAATTTTTTTTATTAATGTTAAATTTTTGTAAATTTTGAAATTCTTTTTGTTATACATGTGTAATGTTTAGCTATGCATGTGTAAGGATAATTAGCATAGGTAATATTAGTTTGTAGAATTAGAGTAGAATTGTTAATGAATTTAGTTGTACGAGCATGCTAAGTTTTTGAGTTCGTCCGAACCATGTCCCGATGATGAAAATTACCCCATAAATTGCATTTTAAGGTTGGGGGTAATGCCATTACGTGTGTTTTGTGTGCTTAGCATGTCGATTAGGTAAAAATTATTTTGATCCTAAATCGCACGATTGCATGAACTCTTTGTATAATTAGTTGAACGATTTGACGCTGATTATTCAGTAATAAGTTCATGACAGAAATGAGGAATCTAGAACTTGACTGGGAGAGGCTTGAGGCGAAATTATAGGTAAGGTAATTCCGGAGGCATGATATAGGCCTTCATTTTTATCGCTTGAACCGTCTGAAACTAACCTGAAAAGTTATTCTCTCGTTCTCCTATCGAAGCCATAATTTTTTTTTTTTACTTCTGAACTTGTTTCTATACTTTAACCAAGTAAATCTTTCAGAACCATTGTCGCTAGGAATAAAAGTGAAAATTGAATGAAAACAAGTAGCATTAGATTATGCTAACTTGAAGCGGGCAATCGGGGTTTCAGTTTAAATATTTTTGGTTAAGTATAAGAGTATTCACTTGTCAATACTTTAGTTGTATCTAAACGCCCCTAAAATTGTATAAAATTAAATAAGTTTGGGGGTGTGAGTTTGTCTACAAAAAAAAAAAAAAAAAACCTATGTGAATATAATGTTTAAATTCGATTGTTTTGACAAGTGAATACAAGTTTACTAGATCTTGTTCAGGGTAATATCTTCAAAGATAAGGGGTTCATAAGAGAGATTTAGCGACAAGCGTTTGTACCTCGGGTATCATTAAAATTATAACGAGTTTTTATTTCTACGATACCCTTGGCCATTCTCCAAAGCCTGACCAAGCCTTATTGATCTCGGTGAATGTCCGAACCTACATTAGTGGATAGTTGAGCCCAATCAAGCATATAGCTTTCCATAATGTTTAAACAAGTTTAAGTCATGACCTTATTCATTGAATAATCCAATCCGACTTTTGATTAGTTATATATCTGAGTTCTCACACACACAAATTTCAATTGGATCTAAAATGATTTTAACTGATATTGAGTGTTGAAATTCTGGAACACCACGTGGTGTGTATTATTCCTTAACCGGATTTGATTACGGGTTGTTGAGGGAAGAATAACATGGGTTCTTTGACTGAACTTGAATCTACAGGTGTCTACTTCTTAATTATTAATGATTACCTATTTGTAGTTTAGAATGTAGCTAATTAGTGTAGTTAGTGTTATTTAGCATTAGGATGTTTTGCTCGAGGATTAGCAAAATTCCAGTTTGGGGGTATTTGATTGGTGTAAAATACCTATCTAATTCTAAACTGAATTTGCCAGTTTTCGAGTATTTTGTTGGAGTTTGAATACCTTTTTAGCTGTTTCTATTAGTCAGGAGAAGGGACGTAAACAATCGGCAAACCGAGCGAAATGGTGGAGAAAATAGTAGCCAAAAAGATGAAAAAAAGAGGTTTCAAAGAACAGTGCAATTCCGCCTAGGCGAAGTATCCACCGCCTAGGCGAAAATTCATCAGAAAGTTGCAAAAGCTGAAGAGTTAAAATCCGCCTAGGCGAAGTTTCCACCGCCTAAGCGGAAATCCGTCAGAAGGTTGCAAGGGCTAAAGTATTGAATCCGCCTAGGCGAAGTTGCCACCGCCTAGGCAGAAATCCATCAGAACGCTGGAAGTACTGAACTGCTGGAAGAGCTGCACTACTGTAAATCCGCCTGGGCGAAGTAGCTACCGCCTAGGCGGAATTTCGTCAGAAAGAAAAGGAACCAAGAAGTTAGTCCTCCACCTAAGCGAAGATTCTACTGCTTAGGCAGAATTCTAATCGACTTAAACTCCGCCTAAGCGAAGTTTCTACCGCTTAGGCGGAAGTCGCAGAACAACCCAAAATATCTGTTTAGATATTTTTGAACCCCTAGGCCTATAAATACCCCTTGCCCACATCTGAAACTTGTTGTTGAAGAACCCTAACCCTAGTAGAAAGCTCTTAAGCTATATTTTGAAGATCAAGAATGAGGTTTATCATTCGGATAAAGAATGATCACTTGTGGATCGATCATTAGCGACAGTGAACCGTTTTACTTCCAGATTTGATCGTTTTTCTCTTGTTTTATTCTTTATAATCACTTTTTCATATATAAGAATGTTGAATCCCTCTTATTTTGTATGGAATATGACTAAGATCTTGTAGTAATAGTTAAATATTACTTAGGTGTAGTTGAAATCATGTAATCGTTTAGTTGAATGAATTAATGTTAGTTTAACGTATTGTTTGTCTAAATCCGATTGTGTTTACCGTTATTCTTGATATTATGCTTGTATAGATAAAACGAGAATACGGGGTTTGACACTCGGGAGAGGTAACTCCGAATTCGGACTAGGGTAAATACAACGTGACGTTCTAACGACCCGGGAGGGCGTTAGAACTTATGCAACCTATGACGTTGGCTCAAAACTCACGCGACCTAGGGTCGTTAAGGCTTTGAAGGGGACTTCTTCGTTAACATGAAGTCGTGTAATCCCCCGTTTTACACTCGGGAGAGGTAGAGGAGGAGTTATTGATACAGAGGTTGTCGGATTAGATAAAAACCATTATAGCTAACTAAATGACATCGATTATGCATTGTATGAAAGAGATTAATACCTAAGTAATTAGTGTAATTAGAACTAACATAATAGTTGTCGTTTATCTTAGTATAGTAAATAGAAAAGAAACAATTTATGATTAGTCGAGATAATATGAAACTATGTAAATCACAATACTCAACCGAATTACACGTATGTCCCAGTGGAACGATATCCGATCTTACATGATCCATTATATTAAAACTAGACCTCGTACACTTGTGAGTAGTCGATACCGCGAGGACGATGATGTTAAATTCTCAATGCGTATAGTCGTATATACTAGGATTGAAAGAAATCAATATATGCGGTGTATAGGTGATTTTAAATTACATATCTTGTGGAAACTAGCCGTTATAGGGCTTGTTTCAAGTGGTTTTAAATAAACCTACGAATTTCATATTTGATACACACAATATCGAGAACTGATCAGTTCCTAAGCTTTTATAAGAGTCACCATTCTGATATTATTCTGAGAGAGAAATTGTGAGATCAATTATTTAGATGTTCTTGAGTTAAAGTGCTATTTGAGTTAGCGTCACCGATTTAAGCAGTCTTGCGATACTACATGCAATCTATTCGGTGTTTTCCTGGTGAGATCATTCCAAACTTATTCTTTAATTGAGTATTTTATTATTATTACTTGCTTGTTGAATTGATCTTTTTTTTAAATCGTTTTTGAACTTTAAAAAGTATAAAAATCTTTTAAAACGATTTGTGTATTAATCTGATTACATGCTTAATTGTGCTACCCGTACTTTGTTTTTATTATAATTAGATTTTGTTTCCTCACTTAATTCTATCACTAGTAATTATCGGGACATTAATTGAGTTTAAATTAATTTGAGGTGGTAGAAGCTCCGAGTGGGAAGAACTTATCAATTTATTGTAATTGGTGAGTTGTGTGCGGATTAGACACTATTGGGAGTGTCTAATCAAGGGTAACTTTGGGTTTCAATCTCTTTCGGTAAAGAGATTGGGGTTTGATCTTTACCTGAGTACAAAAAGGTTAGGTTACTCTTTTCCTGTTGAAAAGAGCTTAGGTGTGATTCTTCCTGATTAGGATCAATTGTGAGTGATTTGTAAATGTTTCATCCTTACTTAGGAAAATGATACTTGGAGTGATTGTGAGGTTTAATTCTTAAGCCTAAAGTATGAAAAGAATTAGGTCGTGATTCTCCTTGTAATTGAATTAGGTTAATCTTTAGCCTATGGAAAGATAAGGTTATTCTTGAGCATGGAAAAAAGAAAAGATTATTTTTGAGCCTGAGAAAAAGAAAAGGTTATTTCTAAGTCTGGGAAAAGAAAATTGTAAAGGTTGATTATGAGCTTATGAAAAAAATCATTGTGTAAAAGTTTGATTCCTATCTATTAAAGGAATCTCGAGTTTAGTGGGTGCGAATATCCGTAGGGCTCAGAGGACTGGATTAGCCAAGAGTAACTTGGTGAACCAGGATATATCGTGGTGTGCTATTTTATTTACTTTACTTATATATTGTTGTTTGGTGTGCACCTAGTTGATAATATATTTCTGCTGTTATAAAGAGATAATAATTAATTTAGAATTAAATTAATTATTTAAATTTTTGAAGTATTATTATTTGAATAATTTTTATACCTACCCAATTTACCCCCCTCTTGGGTAGCTCACTAGGCCAACAATTGGTATCACAACTGGTTTTAACTCATTAGGCTTAACATCCTAGCTAAACTGATCACGTGCATACACCATGAATGATGTGTTTTGTGTATCCTCTTTTGATAGTGGTAAATTCGTTTATGAAAATGTGGTTTATGATTCTTGTGATTCTTGTGGTAGTGATGGAGATGATGATAATGAAAATGTTCATATTGTTATGGAAAAATTAATTTCTTTCACGTTACTTTTTGCTAAAGAGGGCTTGAGTTTAAAGAGAAAATTTGATTATTTTGAAAATGGTGGAAAAAGTGTCTGGAAATCTAAAGTGCATTTGGATGATTATTGTGGTACAAAAGAATTTTCGGATGTTGTTTTTGAAATTAATAATTTGCTCTCTAAAGTGAATTCTCTTGAAAATGAAAATAGAGTTTTAAAAAATAATTTTGATATGATTTCAAGGCAAAGGTCAGATCTTATTTTTAAAATTGGTTTACTTGAGAAAAATTTTGAAAAATCAAAATCCATCCTTAAGACTGTTTCAAGAGATTTTGAGAATAATTGTTCTAGGTAAAGTGGATATGCTTCATCGTCTCATCCTTCATCAAAAGCTAGTGATAATTATGTGACTATTATTAGAAATGATTATTGTTTTACATCTCGTGCTTTCTATAATAAATTGGATTTGAGATGTTATTATTTCAAAAGGGTTGGGCATTTTAAAGTATCATGTCCGTTTCGAAATCCTAAATTTATATCTAACAAAGACGGATCCAAAATGAAATGGATACCGAAGAGAACTGTTGAAATGTCTTGTGCAGAATTACATAATGCCGGAAGTGGACTTGAAGAAAAAAACAAAGAAGTTATATTAAAATCAAAACAGAAAGTCATCAAAGATCCACAAACGACTCATATAAAGCGAAAAGATGCACCAGAGACAAAATGTGAAATTATAAAAAAGCCACAAGAGAAACGTGCAATTAGAAAAGAATGGTCAAAGCCAAGATTAGATATTACCAAGAAGCCACAAGTGATACGAGAAAATGGAAGTATCAGTGAATCAAATTGCAAAAATCAAAGATTGAGAGGATACTGACAAGCGAAGAAGAATGGTGCACCTAAATCAATCATGAGTACAAATGAGGTAAAAAGTAAAGTCACCCCGAAAGATAGAAAAGGTACTTCTAACCATCCACATTTTAAATTCATTAAATTTTTTAAAAAGGGAGGTGCCCAACTTGCCAAATAGATAAGTTGAAGACCTATTTTCAAAGATGTGTTCACTTTTTGTCTTAGAAACATTGCATGGTTATTATGAGAATCACGTTTAGTTAAAGAGTATTAACATGTTTTTATGTGCTTATATCAAGTAGTGATCGTGAGTTAAATTTTTAAAACATGTTATGTGATTTAAAAAAAAATGAATTAAGTGTTTGAGTTCCCACTAAGTAGTGGTTATGACTTATTGCATATGCATTTTAGTAAGATTATTTGTATTAGTCATTCACGTTATATACTTTTATACAAGTAAGTTGAATTGAACTGAGTTTTATTAATCTTGATTTATTAAAATGCATGATATTTTAATTGAGGTAAATGATAAAGAATGATTTATTTGATTTGAATCTATCAGGACCATGATTATATGCTTACATGTATACATTTATATGAATAAGTATCTGACTATATGCATGATAATAGGTCATTCTTATGTGTCTCATAGCTCATGTTTTTAAATGATTATTATTGTATAAGGGATTGAGCATGTTACGAGATAACACTTTTAATATGCATGTTATTAATTGAGATATGATTCACGTTCTTGGGCGTTAATGATTATATATTTATTAGAAACATGTTACTCAAGATGACTAAATCTGAATCAATTGGGTTATAGGACTAAAATTGCTTGGAATTGATTAGTGATCATAAATGATGTTGAGAATGATTGATAAATTATTCTTGATATATGCTTCCTATTCTAGTGTGTTAAAGATCACATATTTTGTTTGTATAAAGGGAAGATATTATTTAGTATCATTAGTAAGGTATGTGGACTTAACTAAAATTATATGATTGCATGTTATATTGATGAAATATTTTGATTGCATCAAGTTTATTCTCTTACGCATGAATTTGCTTATTTACAATTATAAAGAGGAGATTGCATGCCTAGAATGATATTTTTGGTATGGCTAGGCATAACGATGATTGCCTATAATTAATATTTTTAGTTCCCCTTCCCCATTTTTTTTGAGATGACAAAGGGGAAAAATTAGTTGACGTTTTATTGAATATCTTAAGGGAGAGTTTATTATAGTGCTTTGTTGAATATCTTATGATTATATTCATTACTATACTTTAATGAGTTATAAAACCCGTCATCAGATTTAGTTGGAGTGTGGTTACATTATTGTTTTGGAGAAAACGTCAAAGTTAATTGTCATCATCAAAAAGAGGGAGATTGTTGATCCTAAGATTTTGATGAACAATTAAATGTTGATGCTTTTTGTGGAACTAACGGTTCGATTGAGTGTTTCAGTTTATTAATTCCAATGATAAGATTATCATGAAGATATTATGCTAAATGGATGTTAAAGACAAATGGCAAAGACAATGGAAGTTAAGAGATTAAAGAAATTGAAGAACCAAAGGAAAACAACACAGGTTAAATTTTTACTCTTAATGATTTCCGATTAGGATTACACACAGCATAAAATGTTTTTTACAATTATGTGTATTTTTGACAGGATCCTAATTAGTTAAATTATTTGCTCCTATGTCTAATTGAAAAAGAAATATTGATAATTGATTAAATTGAATTTAAGAATTTAGTGGAACTAACCGAGAAAAGAAATCGGTTAAAGGGGCGAAAACGTCGAAGAAAATAAATTAAAATCGGATTGAGGAAAGTGTTCCAGCAATGGTCGGTCGACAGGTAAGTCGACCTGAGGTTATAAGGCTAACTCTTTGGATCATTCAATTGACAGGTAAGTCGACTTATGGAACTCTCTGAATTGTTCAGTCAACAAGTAAGTTGACCTTTGCTTAAATGATGAACTCTTTGTATCTTTTGATCGATAGGTAGGTCGATTTGTGAAACTCTCGGGGATCATCTGCTCAACAGATGAAGGATGGACGGTCGACCATTGGATAAATAGATATTGGCTTGGGCTATGTCTTGAATTGGGTGGTCGACCGATGGGTGTTGGTCGATGGTCTGTTTCAGGTTTGGAGGATTTCATGAATTTGATCCTTAACTAGCCTTTTTTGGCTTACCTTATTGAGATATTCTAGGGATCTGAACTTAATTAAGATATGATCTATCTATTTTATTATCCCTATTAATTTGGTCTATTTAATTAAATGTTCTTTTAATTAAAGTATTTTAATATTTTCTATTTTGATAAATGTCGATTTAAAAATGTTTAAGGACCAAAATGAGATTTCTCAAGAATATTTTTAAATAAAAAGGATCTATTTTGGACATACATGATGTATGGGGTCTTGGGGTGTCATTTAATGACAGTATTTGAAAAGTAGCCGTTATAAGATATCCTTAAAATTCCTATATTTAAACTTGCGAATTTTGAGTTTAAAGATTATTATTTTGGTAGAGGATATTTTGGGCCAAAGATATGGGAGAGATCTAAAGGATTTTGTGTTGACCTTACAATTTAGTCCATATATTTAAATATAATTCTTTCTATACTTTTATTGATTGAGATCAAATTATTTTGGGGACTAAATTGAGAGTTTTAAAAGTTATATTATTAAGTCAAATATACTAGGATTGAAAGGAATTAATATATAGGGTCTATAGGTGATTTTAAATTACATATGTGGAAACTAGCCGTTATAGGGCTTGTTTCAAGTGGTTTTAAATAGACCTACGAATTTCATGTTTGATACACACAATACCGAGAACCGTTCAGTTCCTAAGATTTTCTAAAAGTCATCATTATGATATTATTCTGAGAGATAAATTGTGAGATCAATTATTGAGAAGTTCTTGAGTTAAAGTGCTATTTGAGTTAGCGTCTGTGATCTAAGCTGTCTCGCGATACTACGTGCAATCTGTTCAGTGTTTTCCTGGTGAGATCATTCTAAGATTATTCTTTAATTAAGTATTTTATTATTATTACTTGCTTGTTGAATTGATCTTTTCGAGAAATCATTTTTGAACTTTAAAAAGTATAAAAATCTTTTAAAACGATTTGTGTGTTAATCTGATTACATGCTTAATTGTGCTACCCGCATTCTTTATTATAATTAGATTTTGGTTTCCTCACTTAATTCTATCACTAGTAATTATCAGGACATTAATTGAGTTTAAATTGATTTAACGTGGTAGAAGCTCCGAGTGGGAATAAATTATCAATTTATTGTAATTGGTGAGTTGTGTGTAGATTAGATACTATTGGGAGTATCTAATAAGGGGTAGCTCTGGGTTTCAATCTCTTCTGGTAAAGAGATTGAGATTTGATCTTTACCTAAGTACAAAAATGTTAAATTACTTTTTTCCCATTGAAAAGAGCGTAGGTGTGATTCTTCCTGATTAGGATCAATTATGAGTGATTTGTAAATGTCTCATCCTTACCTGGAAAAAGGATACTTAGAGTGATTGTGAGGTTTAATTCATAAGCCTAAGGTATAAAAAGAATTAGGCTGTGATTCTCCCTGTAATAGAATTAGGTTCATCTTTAGCCTGTGAAAGGATAAGGTTATTCTTGAGCCTGGGAAAAAGAAAAGGTTATTTTTTAGCCTGAGAAAAAGAAAAGGTTATTCCTAAGCCTAAGAAAAGAAAACTGTAAAGGTTGATTCTGAGTCTATAAAAAGAATCATTGTGTAAAAATTTGGTTCCTACCTGTTAAAAGAATCTTGAGTTTAGTGGGTGCAAATCTCCGTGGGGCTCGGAGGACTGGATTGATCAAGTGTAGCTTGGTAAATCAGGATATATCGTGGTGTGCTGCTTTATTTATTTTACTTATATATTATTTTTTGGTGTACACCTAGTTGATAATATATTTTCGCTACTATAAAGAGATAATAATTAATTTAGGATTAAATTAATTATTTTAATTTTTGAAGTATTATTATTTGGATAATTTTTATATCTACCAAATTCACCTCCCATTGGGTAGCTCACTGGGTTAACACTTTTTTCTTGGGTTAATTGTCATTTCAAAGATGAACTCAATCTCTCGATTTGACACTTCTGCTTGTCCACTAGTTTGCAGATGATAGGCAGTTGAAACCTTGTTGGTTACATGCACTTTCTTAGCGAAGCTTCCATAGTCCGCTTGCAAAAGTGAGTGCCTCGATCACTTATTGGAGCTCTTGGAATCCTAAACCTAGAGAATGTGTTAAACTTGTTAAAATCTGCAGCCACTTTAGAGTCATCAATCCTGGTGGCTTTAGCTTCCACTCATTTCGAGACATAATCAACAACAAGCAAAATATAGACATAACCGAAAGTTATAGGGAATGGTCCCATGAAATCGATGCCCCAAACATCCAAAATTTAGAAAAATAGTATGGGGGTTTGTGGCCTCTCATTCCTTTTGGATATATTCCCTATCTTTTGACAATGCTCGCATGACTTACTGTTGATCCTAAGATTTTGATGAACAATTAAGTATTGATGTTTTGGTGGAACTAATGTTTTAATTGAGTGTTTCAGTGATTTAAAGTTCCAGTGATGAAGATGCAAATTAAATGGATGCTAAACGATGATGTTGAAGATATTGAAGAATTAAAAGTTTGAAGAAGGTAGGAAAAACAACCCAGGTAAATTTCAACTCTTAATATCCCAATTAGGAACACACACATTGCACAAAAAGTTTTTTATTATTTTATGTGTGTTTTGATTAAGTGAAATTATTTGCTCCAATATGTGATTTGAAAAGAAATAATTTTAAATGACCAAAATGGAATAGAAGAATATTAGTGGAGCTAATTTAGAAGAAAAAAATGGTTTAAGGGGCGAAAATGTAAAAGAGAATAAGTTAAAAACATGTTCAGAGAAGAGATCCAGAAGACACAAATCGACTGGTAAGTCGACCGGACCAAGCAGTATGAAGTCTCTGTATCTATGAGTCGACTGGTAGGTCGACCGCTCAAGGGAAGTTGAACTCTCTAAATCTACAAGTCAACCGGTGAAGAAAAAACGAACTCTCTGAATCTACAAGTCGACAGGCAGGTCGACTGATGAATGCCTTTGGCTACAACCTGAATCTGGCAGTCGACTGGGCGGTCGACTAAACGCATTGTTTCAGGAAACTGTTTTATCAGAGATTATATCCAAAAGTAGCCGTTTTTTGTTAGGATTTGAGAGAGATTTCAAGTATTTTTAAGGTATTTAAGATATGGTTCATATATTAATTAAATCTTATTGATATGATTCATTAAATATTAATATTTCTCAATTTGGTAGTTAAAATTGATTCTATTCTAATTAATTGAGTTTGAGAAATATTTGGAGGACTTAATTGAAAGATTTGAAAGTTTTTATTAAGTGTATTGAACCAAAATGAAGCTATTATGATATAAGGAGTTTATAAGTGCTTTTAATTGTTATGACACATGTGAACTAGCCGTTAGAAGACTGATTTCATACTCCTTTAAATAGACCTGCGAATTTCTTATATCATTAATTAATATCAAGAGAGCTGAAAAATTAAGATAATTTGTGATCTATTATAAGAGTTATCATTCTGAGATATTGTGAGCTTTTCTGAGAGACGATCTTGAAGATCAATTACTATTAATCTTTGTTGCTATCGGATCTGAAGTTACATTACTTTATCTAATTATTCTGTGGATTCTGGGTAAGATATTTCCAATAATTTTCTATCATTGCATTACTTGTTTATATTTTGGAAATTAATCTTAGAAATTGTTTCTGATTTTTGAAGAAAATATTTTTACAAACAATTTCTTGAATCTGATTACGTGCTCAAATTTGCTACCCATATCTTGTTCAAAATTAGATTTTTCTATCTCATATTTTTCTATCACTAGTTGGGATATTAATTGAGTTATTATTTATCTGGAGTGGTAGAAGTTTCGAGTGAGATTTCTTGCTTATAATTTTGTATTAGTGAGTAGTGTGATGGGTTAAATACTGTTGGGAGTATTTAATTGAGGGTAGTTGAGTTTTCGGTCTCTTCTTGTAAAGAGATTGAGGTAGTGATTCTTCCTGGATATAATTGCGTTTTTTTGAGTGATTATTGTAATGGTTCAATCTTTACCGAATAAAATGATATTTGGAGTGATTGGTGAAGTTTTGATTCTTTGGCCTTAGTGTTAAAAAGAATTAGGTTATTCTTTATCTTGTAAAAAGTAGAGGTTCTTCCTTAACCTGAGAAAATGATGTTGTAAAGGTTGATTATGAGCTTGTAAAATAATCGGTGTGCGAGTTTGGTTCCTACCTTTAAAGGAATCTTGATTTTAGTGGGTGCGACCTCCGTGGAACTCGGGGATTGGATTATCCAAGAGTAACTTGGTGAACCAATATAAATCTTTGGTATGTTGCTTTATTAATTTGTTTATTTTTGCTATTTGTGTGTGCACCTAGTTGATTAATTAATTCCGCTGTGATATAAAGATAATAATTAATTTAGGCTTAAAATTAAATATTTGATTTATTTAAGTTTTTATTCTGATAATTTTTTAATTACCCAATTCACCTCCCCTCTTGGGTATTCTACTTGGCCAACACTTACAAAAAGAATATGAATCTCGAAATAAAGATGGCTAATAGAAACCACATTCTATCACTTTGTTCATCATCCTTTTAGCTCCAAAGTGACCTCTACTAGCGCAAGAATGGTAGAAGGTGAGAATAAACATAATTTCGTTATCAAGAACACACCTTCTTGTCACTGGATCCGCACAATGCTTCCATTGGTATGGGTCATCCCCCGCATAGTACTTGGCACCACTCTTGATCTTATCTCTTTGAGCCTTAGACAAACTAGGAGGTAACATATTAGTAACCAAATAATTTACAATATTCACATATCAAGGTCAAGTTGCACTTGCAGAGAACAAGTGCTCGTCAGGGAACATTTCCTATAGGCGAAGTTCATCCTCCACATGAACTAAACTACTCAAATGATCAGCGACATGATTTTCTGTCCTTCTTTTGTCTTTTATCTCCAAATTAAATTCACTCAAGAGAAGTATCCATCTTATTATTCTTGCTTTTATCTCTTTCTTCTTCATCAAATAACGAAGAGCTGCATGGTTAGAGTAAACAATGACTTTAGTACCAAGCAAATAAGATCGAAACTTTTCTAAAGCAAAAACAACAGCTAAGAGTTCTTTTTCAGTAGTGTAATAATTTCGTTGGGCATCATTCAAAGTCCTTGAAGCATAGTAAATTGCATGAGATGTTTTTCCAATTCTTTGACCTAATACAGTGCCTACTGCAAAATTACTTGCATCACACATTGTCTCAAAAGGAACGTTCCAATCAGGGGGTTGTATTACTGGGGCAGACGCTAGGTGTTCCTTCAGCTCATCAAATGACTTTTTGCATGTCTCATCAAACTCAAAGGACACATTCTTTTGTAGCAACTTTCATAGTGGTAATGCTATTTTGGAGAAGTTCTTGATGAACCTTCGGTAAAAACCTGAATGTCCAAGAAAAGAACGAACTTCCCGTACACTTAAGGGATACGGTAAAGATTGAATAATGTCATCTTTAGATTTATCTACCTCAATTCCCCTAGATGAAACAACATGACCCAAAACTATACCTTGTTCAACTATAAAATGACATTTTTCAGAATTTAACACAAGGTTAGTTTTTATGCACCTTCTAAGAACAAGTGTAAGGTTATGCAAATAATTATCAAAGGATTCTCCATAAACTGTAAAATCATCCATAAAGACTTCTATGATATTCTCAATGTAATTAGAAAATATGCTCACCATACACCTTTGGAAAGTGGCTAGGGCGTTGCGAAGACTAAAAGGCATGCGACGATATGAAAATGTCCCGAAGGGGCATGTAAAAATCGTATTTTCTTGATCCTTAAGAGCAATTGCAATCTAATCTAATCTTTCAAGAATTTGATCAATAAAAGGTAAAGAAAAATGGTCCTCGCGGGTTACAACATTTAATTTTCTATAATCTATACAAACTCGCCACCCATTCTGAACACAGGTGGGAACTAACTCTTCATTCTGATTTTTCACAATAGTTATTTCAGTCTTTTTAGGAACCACTTGAACCAGGCTAACCCAATTTCTATCCGAAATAGGACAAATCACTCCAACTTCAAGAAGTTTAAGGATCTTCTTCTTCTTCTTCTTCTTCTTCTTCACTATATCTATCATGGGTGGGTTCTATCTTCTTTGCAGTTAACGAGAAGACTTTGCTCTCTCTTCAAGCAAGAAGCGATGCGTTCATGTAGGATGGATAATTCTTTTGATGTGTGTAATTGTCTAACCAATGGCTGTCTTATACTCTTCAAGAACCTGCATAAGCTTTTCTTCTTGCGGTGCATTGAGTTAACTGGAGATGATTATTGGTAACGTTCTTCTATCTCTAAGGAACACGTACTTGAGGTGACTGGGGAGAGGCTTCAAATCTGGAAAGGGGACATGTAAAATAGAAGGTAAAGGCCTCTCGTTAGACACTGGTAACACAATATAAAGAACGTTATCTGACTGCTGTAACTTTGGAACATCATTCAACGTTACAACGGTTTCTTGCAAATCAGTACTTAAAACCAACTCTTCGTTCTCTTTATCAAGATGCTTACTAATGACAACTTCCAATTCATCTTTTCCATCAAATTCAAAAATTTCTTGCACTAACGAATCAATCACATCAATAGAATAAACAGGATTATCATTGACATGATATTTCATGGTATCATAAATATTAAACTTAACAATTTCACCATCAAATTCCATAGTAAGTGTGCCACTATAAACATCTATCCTAGTCTTGAATGTTTTTAAGAATGGTCTTCCTAACAAAATAAGAAAATTTTCATTATTATTCTCCATATTAAGCACATAGAAATCAGCAGGGAAAACCAAATTATTAACTTGTACAAGAACATCCTCAACTACACCCTTAGGATATGGATTAGATCTATTAGCCAATTGAATCACAACACCAATTTTATTCAAAGGTCTAAGTTTTAAAGAAACATATATGTAAAATGGCATGACATGAATTGATGCTCCTAAACCTAACATGGCCTTCTCAAATCTAGTGTTACCTATGGTACAAGGGATAGTAAACGTACCTGGATCTTTACACTTTGTAGGAAGTTTTCTTTGAATAACTGCAGAAACATTCTGCCCAATTCTCACTTTCTCACATCCTTTAAGTTTCTATTTTCTCTTAATTGTACACAATTCTTTCAGAAATTTGGCATAACGAGGAATTTGTTTAATAGCATCTAAAAGCTGAATATTTACCTCGCATCTACGAAAAGTCTCATATAAATCTCTATTTTGCTCATATTTTCTAGATTTTGCTAAAGCCTGAAGAAAAGAAGGTACTGGTTTATAGTCTGAAAGAGGCGAAAACTTACTCTTAGGTATATTGTCGTCATTGGGAAAGTTCGTCTCATCATTATTAGGGATGTTCCTGTCTGCAATGACATTCTTCTCCTTCTCTTACTTCGATGATTCAGGGACTGTCTTGATAGGAATCCCAACTTCTTTACCACTTCTCAAAACAATTGCACTTACATGTTCTCTTGGATTTACAATAGTTTGAGAAGGTAATTTTCTCGAACTTTGTGCCTCTATCCGACTGATTGAGGTTGCCATCTGGCCTATCTAATTCTCTAAACTTTGAATATTGGCCCTCGTCTCGTATCCTGTTGAAATTGTAATGTATTAGTAGCAAAAGACTTAACAATATCTTCTAAAGGCATACTAGAATTAGAAGTTTGGCCCAGTTGTTGTTTAGGGGGTATGGCTGCTTGTATTGCTGAAAACTTGGGCGGTTTTGAGTCACCGTCTATTTACTAGTGGATTCCCATAGCTAAAATTGGGTGATCCCTCCATCCTGGGTTATACATGTTCGAATAAGGACCATATTTTCTTTGCGGTTATCCAAGAAATCCACCTGCTGCATTCACTTGCTCAATGGGATCCTCTTGAAGAGTTAGGCACATATCGATTGGATTCCCTAATACCGAACAAATCCCACAAGCCTTCACCGTTTGTATGTTACCTATAGCCATTTGACGAACAAAAAAGGTTAAAATAGCAATTTGTTATTCAAGGGAGGAAACATTTACCTTATTGACATGTTTAGATGGTGGATCAATCCCAATGTCGAATTATTGAGAGTTTGTCGCCATGTTCGTAATCAAGTTTCTAGTGACCTCGGGAGCCTTATCTACCAATGCTCCTCTACTAGCAGCATCAATCATGCTCTTATCAGTGGGTAGAAAGCCCTCATAGAAATACTGGATAAGTAGCTACTCACTAATTTGATGATGGGGCAGCTTGCACACAACTTTTTGAAACGTTCCCTGTACTTGTACAAGGATTTTCCATTATCTTGCCTTGCACTACAAAGTTCTTTCTGAATGTTATCCGCCCTTGAAGTTGGGAAATATTTATCCAAAAACAGCCTCTTCATCTCTTTCCATATGGTAACACTCCCAGAGGGTAAATAATAGAGCCAATTCTTTGTTGCATCCTTTAATGAAAACGGGAAGGCTCTTAACTTGATTTGCTCTTCCGTCACCCCCGTAGGTTTCATACTTGTGCATACCACATGAAACTCCATTAGATGCTTATGAGGATCTTCACCTGCAAGACCATGGAAAGTGGGCAAGAGGTGTATTAGTCCAGATTTTAATTCAAAAGTAGTAGTAGCATCTAAAGTAGGGAACATTATGCAAAGGGCTTGTTGGTTCAAGTTAGGGGAAGCAACCTCCTTCAAAGTTCGATTTTCAGCCATGACTTCTCCCTCGTCTAAATTAAAATCACTAGAAAATAGGGAATTAAGAACTAGATCGTCCTCTTTTGATTTTTGTATAGCCTCCTTCCTTAACCTGTGCAAGGTTCTTTCTATTTCTGAATTAGACTGCAAAACACCTTGATTAGAAGATCAAGTAAAATGCATACATGGTTAAGAAGGAAAAGATAAATCACGAAAAAAAATTCACAAAAATCAAAAACCAAAAATCTACGCTGAAGAGAAAAAAATAAATAAAACAAATCGCCTAAAAACCTAGAAGATGTTAAAATTTTGTCGAAACTAAGGGTTTTTTTTTTTTTTTTTTGCAAAAAAAACCAATTATTCTTTACCCAAAAAACAACAACAACAACCTACTTAAACCAAAATGTGCCTAAGCAATCAGTATCTTAACTTTCTAGGTCTAATGTTGCAAAATCATGATATATGTTTCTTCTTATCTTTTTGTTTCTCATGATCACTTCCACGTAATTGATTTTTAAAAAAAAATTATAACCTCAAGGACCGTGACGTCTATAAATAGTTGAATGCAAAGCTAGCATCTGCGTTGTACTTTCATTTCTTCATTTTGTTTTTTAATTTTAGTTTTCTTTGATTTTTTTTTTCTAATGTTTCAGATGGATTCTCTTGGGTGGAAATATTCCAACGCGTTCGGTTGAATATTTTGGTGGAAGAACATAATCAAGTTAGGGAAAAAAATCAACTAGAAGCACTCCCTGGCAACGGCGCCAAAATTTGATGTGCTATCATAGGCAATCAAAAATAAAATCCTACTCAACGGAGCCAAAATTTGATGTGTTGTCATAGGCAATCAAAAATAAAATCCTACTCCTAAATATGAACTGTAATAGTGTGAGCAGATATCGTTTCCACGGAGAGTGCCCAACCTAAATTTGTGCTACGTGAACATGGATGGGAGGGGTTTGATTATACGATAGAAAAACTAAGATATTCAATAAGAAAAAAAAAAAAAAAAAAAAAAAGGTGAACTTAATTCCGAATTCAATCAGAAAACACACCTTGGTCTAACTCAACATCCACCTTCGAAATTTCACAATTGTTCATCGATGTAAGGATATATCAATTTTCACTTTGAATATTCACCGTTGGAACTATTTTCCTATATCTCCTTACTTGTTGTTAATTAAAAAACAAGTGATCTAATCAACCCTAATTACTAAACAACCCAAGACAAGTGCTAAAGGTTTAATCTAGTAACAACCTTAAGAATTAGAGAGATCGATGAAACTAAACAACATAAGCATAAGCGATTGTATTTAATTCAGTTGAATGTCCTCCCTAAGATCTAATAATTTATAAGATCTAATAATTTCTGAGGCAAAAATCATTAAATCTTAGTTGCTTCACAGATTAGAGGGATCAAACAATTATGGATTTTATATCTAACATAGTAATAGATTGTAATGAATAATAAACTAGTAGGTCTCCTAGTGATTAAACGAAATAATCATGAAAATAGGCACAAAAGAACAATTGATACTCAAAGCATAAATTGAACAATGAAAACAAATTAGATCTCACAGTTTTATTGATTCCGAGGATTCAGTTTCATTCAATCAAAAGAAAAATTTAGCCACGCAAGGCCATAGAAGAGTACAAAATGAGAAGAGAGAAGAGGAGAGAAAAAGACATTGTTCCAATAAAAACCATCGCCTAGCTACTATCAAATTCCCTAAATACTACTCTCAAGAAAATGAATATATCAAAGAACAAAAGAAGAAATGAAAACTAATAAATGCAAATCAATATAGTCCTCTTTCTTTTTGGTGAAATTCCTTATTTCCTCCCCTTAATGATAATGGACTTGAATGTTTTCCTTGTTTGTGTAACGGAAGTGATAGCCAAGCAAAAACTTGGTCTGCTAACACCACCCATCTAAAAATAATTATCCTTCAATGTTATAAAGCTTGAATCAAGTCATCCCACTCACACCCCACTGTCCGAAACCGAAAAATAAAATCCTCTTAAATGACATCATTACTCCTTGCAATATCTTTTCTTTTTTTACGTCTTTGACCCTCATAAATTTGAATGGGCGTAATTTCTCATTACATCACATGTAACGGTTCCCAAATTGGGAACCATTACAAAAGTAGTTGGCTTGGGATGTTGATTAGCTGTATTGACAGGCGCAAAATGTGGGTTTGCACTTGGTTGTCGGACTGTGACGGATGCAAGGGTTGGGTCCGGTTCGTTTCGCTTCGTGACCTTTTATTTTTTCCATATTGCTTAAAAATAGTCTTTTTAATTTGATTCTTTAAATCTCAATCGGAGTTTGGACGTGAAATCTATGGCCAAAATACAAACATGTGTCAAAACTGTCCAAAACGCGTGATTTATTCCGTTTTGCTCCAAACGCCTTCATTTGTTTTCTAAATTAAAATATAAGTTTTATGAGTAAAATTAGTCATAGAATAAGCATAAATAACTAAGTATAAAGGAATTAATATATGGACATTTACGCACTTATCGAGGGCCTCATGAACGGAGTGAGGAATGATAACCAAAGCAATTTGTCCAATGAATGATTTATATTGATCCAGAGATCTGAAAAGATAAATACTTAGAAATCATATGATTAGTAGAACATGAAAGAAGGTAATGAGATGATGGGCGACGTTTCAGAGTAGGGTAACAAGGAGGAACATGGTTAGAGATAATGGGAGATAGAGATATACCTGAGTCCGAAGAAGATGTCCGCAAAGGACGTGAGACACGTGGATGACGATAGTGGACTTGTAAGGGGGTGGGTGAGGGGTCAAGTGGTGGGTGTGATGTGCACGAGGTATGGTCCTCGGTAGTGGCTGCCTCAATAGGTGGAGAAAATATAGTACCGAAAACATAGGGTACAGTCTTAAAGAACATAACATCGAGAAAGTGGTAAGTACAATGAATAACCGGATCGTAGCACCTTTATCCTCTCGACATGGAAGAATAGTCGAGGAAAACACATCGAATATATTTATCATCTAACTTAATGCGACTAGGGCTCCGATTTTGGACAAAGCACGTACATCCAAAGATACATGGTAAGATAAAGAAAAGGGTGTTAGTGGGTTGCATTATAAGAATGGGGTATTTCTTGTAAGGACCCGACTCGATGTGCGATTAATGAGATAGAAAACAGTAAGAACTATCATGTGCCACAAAGATTTGGGAACACTCGTTCCTCGCAAAAGACAAAGGACTATAGATATGATGTGATGGTTCTTACGTTCTGCCATACCATTTTGTTCAGGGGTATAGGGATAAGTAAGTTGCTAAAGAATGCCTTGGTTATTAAGCTCAGCCCAAAATTCATCGGATAAATATTCCCGCTCATTATTTAACCTGATATTACACACGACAGTTTTATATTGGGTTTTTATCAATTGAAGAAAGTGGGTAAAGTGAGCGAAAACATCTAATTTTTGCTTCATCAAATAAATCCAAGTGCACTGACTATAGTCATCTATGAATGTAACATAGTAGCGTGTTTGGAAATGACTGTAACATGAGAGGGTTCCCAAATATCATAATGGATAAGATCAAATGCTTGGGCAGCACCGTGTATGTGATGAATGTAACAAGTACATGTGTGTTTAGACAATTCACAAACCACACGTTGAAATTTAAAGTTCTTGCAAGCTTTATTAATAGATTGAAACAACGTAAATACTGAAAATTTGCATGTCCCAGACGGGCATGCCACAAGTTTAAAATTTTGAAAGAATGGATAGAGGAATCAAAACAGGTAATACAAAAGTTTGCAAATTAAAAGGTGGAACAATTGGAGGTGGATGACTGCTGAAGCAGTAGAGATCATTGTATTCATATTCCCTGTCAAAAAATTTTCTCAGTCAGGTCCTGTAGGAAGTAACGATTAGGTAAGAAAATAAAGGCTCAGTTAAGATTTTTAGCAAGACGACTAATTGATAGAACATTATAGGTAAATTTAGAACATAATAAACATAGTAAAGATTGATGTCGGGGGACAAACAGGTATCTTCCTGGCAAAGAATAGGGATAGAGGTACCATCGGTAATGCACACAAATTGATTGATAGGCAAAACATGAGAGATAAAGGTAGAAAATTCACCAGTTATGTGATTATTAGTTTAGGATCTAGAATCTAAGTAGGACAACCAGACTTACCATGAAGCGCAATAGGAATACCCGAGGCAAGAGTAGTCATGGGGCAAGAAGATGATGCTGAAGTGGTTAACTGAGCCTGAAGCTAGACAAGTTGGGTCTAGACGTGGGAAATATCCAGGGGAGCTGGTGGGGGATTTTCTGGACCTGGGACAATATCAACAATAATACCAGTACGTGGCCCTTCTTTTATTTTTCTACCTCTTAGGTTTCAGGATTGAAATTCAGGATGAATATTATAATAACGGTTAATGTGATGACCAAACTTTTGACAATATTGACAGTATGGTCGCGTGCCTAATGGGTGAGGACCAGAGAGAGCCAGAAAGGCTATTTGCTCAGGGATTGAATGAGTGTCTTTAGATGAGAGAAGAAGCAGACGTTTTGAATCATTGTCAATAGTAGAGAATGCACTATATAGGTCTGGCATCGTTTACGTGTTTAAAATCTGAGAGCGATGATTTTCGTACTCTGGATTTAAACCCATCAAAAAATGGTATGTGTGACGACGATCCTGTGCTTGGCTTTGATTTCAAGACCATTCTCAGGGAATACACTTAGAGGTTCATACTACGCAAGTTCTTCAGATTGAGATTGAAGGTAGCCAAAGTTATCTACAACTGAAAGTCCCAAGGATGCTTGGGAGGCATGGAAAATCTCACGGTAGAGCTCGAAGATCTGTGATTTATTGTGAGAGTAGGCATACATCTTCGTAAGAGTAGACCATAGACCTCTGACAGTCTCTTGGAACATGAAGATATTATAGATCTGTTTCTCCATAGAATTGAAGATTCACCCGAGGATGGTACAGTTATCAGTATCCCATTAAGCAAACTTGGGATGGCTAATATCTGATCGTGGCTTAGTGCCGTCGAGCTATCCAGTCTTACATTTTCCACTAAGGTAGAGACGGAGAGAGTGAGACCAGGCAAGAAAATTTGCAACATTGAGTAAGACGGTAGTAACACGGTAGCTATAGAGCATGAACGGTCTGAGATAGGACGTCTCTTTCTCTTTTGGATGCCATTAATACAGATGAGATAAGATCATAGTAATGAAACAGGCGGACAAATACTACGAAAGACTGACCGGGCTCCGAAAAAAAAGATACAATATGAAAAGGGTAACTAGAGATGCAGTTACCTAACCCTTTAATAAATAAAAGAGACAGGTATGCATTTAAGACATCTAGAACACCGACGGATAGAGAACAACAGCAATGAGCAGCAAAGATTTACTTATACGGACGAAGAGTAATCTGTAGCGAGATTGTTATTTGATGTCAGCCAGCGGCAAACAGAGCACAACAAACACGCTTGGTTTGAGCAAGATGGTGCGCAAGGGTATGGTTTTGGGAGATTGCTGGTTGTGAATGGTTTCGTGAGGTCGCAGCAAGGAATGGCGGCGGCTGACGGTGAGGTCGATAGTTAGGATTTTAAGGTTGTTCGAAGGTTTGAGAGATTCACAAGAGGTGGTGGCTTTGGTAGCTAGTTAGGGTTTTGATCTAGGCGATGACAGCTAGGTTTCTGGGTATAATGGTAGCGGCTGGTTAGGGTTTCGAGTTGGGCGGCAGCAGCTAGGGTTTCGGGGTATAATGGCAACAACGATGGCCAGGGTTTTAGTTATGTGGGCGATGGTAGCGGCAACGGCAACGGCTAGGGTTTTAGTTATGCGGGCGATGACTGGTTAGAGTTTAGGTGGTTCGTGGTGGTGTGGCAGCTAGGGTTTTAGAAGATAATGGCAGCAGAACGGCGGCTAGGGTTTCAGGATATAATGGCAGCGGTGGCTTGGTGGTGATTTTGGGTGGTGAAAAAATTGGCTCTCGATACCAAAAAGGTTATAAGGGGAGAGAAGAAGAATCTATTGTATTATATTGATTATATAGAATTGGTTCTATATCCCTAATTATATAGCCACAGAAGTAGGTTAAATTAGAAAATATATTACCGGAATGAATGGGCTAATAATGCCCTACAATCAAGATACCAAAAATAATAAATACATAAATATTGTATTACAACAGTTCAGGCTAAAAAAGCAGAACAGTATGATCTCACGTCGAATTTGTGAGGCTTCCCAAAATAGTGTATATTTGAAAAGAGTTATTCTGGCTATGTTGACATAAAAAAATCCTATATAACTATTCTTGCACAATCATTAAAAAAATAAAGAAAAAAAAAATAAAAAAAATACAAAGCAACAACTTCCAACTCATCCAGGTATTGTTGAGATCTATTAGGAAACTTCAGCTTCACATGATAAGTAGCACCACCACTACTACCACTAACCCCTGAAGAATCCCCATTAGTTTGAGCAAAAACTGCAACCCCACGAGCAAATGCAAATGATCTTGTCCCTCCAACAACACTCAGCTCTTCTTCTTAAAAATTCCTGGCCTCAACACTTGAGCTACCTGAATACTCATGAGTCGCAAAGGTTAGATGTATTAGGTTAAAAGCCGATTGCCCGAACCTCTCTACCGGAATAATGAACCCTTGGGCTTTTCCAACTGGTCGGGAGGTGTTAGTAGGACCCTCGGTGATCGTTTGTCGGAACACTAGGGCTGAGCTGCCGCCAGTGGTGGTTGTGGTTGTGGTGGTGGAGATTTGGGGTTGTTGGATGTATAATGAGAGGGATAGGATGCGGTTGTGTTGTTTCTGGGAGGACTTTTGTGGGGGTATAGGAGAGAATAAGGCCAAGAGTATGGCTGAGAGGATGGCTAGAGAAACTGCAATGAAGAATATGATTTTTGGCAGCATGGTTTTGGATTTGAATGCATTCCTTTCAAGGAGTTGTTTTGAAACAGCACAAGTGATATAGTACTCTCATCTCTTAGATATTTTTGGCAACTGAATCCATAATCTTTATGTGCATCTAATCCTATATGACTAGAACCTTCTCTAGAGATGAGTTAGAATTCGAGGCTTTGTTTGGTTTGTAAGCCTTTTTTTTTAAAATCCAAAAACATGTCTATTTTTGGTTTTTCAATTTTCTTATCCTATGTCTAAAAGTACTATATCGATTTTTAAATTTATAAATATAAAAAATAATAAATAACAAAAAATTAATTAATAAAATACATATATTAAATTTGAAGGGTAAAAAATATAATTAGTGGGTCTTAACCTACACCTTTGCCTCATCGTATACATGCTACCACGGGATCCATGTCCCAAAATTGCAGGTATAGAATTTGAATGCCATAAAAAAGTCACTCCTAAATTGGGACTTTGAGTGAACCCAAATAAAATATCTTGTATCTAATCAAACAAAAACACGATAATTTGGGACTTGATATTCTTTTTAAAGACATTGCGAATTGTTAGGGACCATTTAATAGACAAAGAATCATGAAATTATGGCCCCTGTTTGTTTATTTTTATTCTTTTTCACAATTTTGAGTTTAATGTACAAAAACGTGTTAGGTAAACAAATATTTGATCTCAAAAGTTCTCAAAATTTTGCGAGTAATTTCGAAATTTCTTAAGAATTTGAGAAAAAAAAATTGATTTTTATTCACTATTACAAAATTATTTCCAATTTATTTCATAAATGTAAATATTGAGAACCGCCACTACGCTAGCCACCACCCACATTAGCTACCACTCACGCCGATCCACAACAATTACCGCACATCTTCATCTTCTTCTCTAATCTCCTCTTTCTCTCTCTCTCTCTCTCTCACACACACACATACATATAAACTATCCAAACTTAGTTGCAATCAAATGCATTTTTTGTTTTTATTCTGGGAAAAAATAAAAATATTTTAAGAATAATTATTATTACCAAATGTAATTTTGTTCTCACAATACAATACAATAGAACAACAAAAGAATTTTCATCCCATTTTATTGAATAGAAGCATAAAAATAAAAATGCTAAACAAATTTGTTGATCTTAAGATTTTGATGAACAATTAAATGTTGATATTTTGGTGGAACTAATGTTTTAATTGAGTGTTTCAATGATCTAAGTTCTAGAGATGAAGATGACAAGTTAAATGGATGCTAAATGATGAAGTTGAAGATATTGAAGACAAGTTAAATGGATGCTAAATGAAGATATCAAGATGATGAAGAAGTATTAAGAGTTTGAAGTAAATAGGGAAAACAACCCAGGAAAATATTAAACTCTTAGTATCCCATTTAGGAACACACATATGGCACAAAATAAATTTTATCTTTTATGTGTGTTTTGGTTGAGTATATTTATTTGCTCTTATGTGAATTAAAAATAAATATTTTTGAATGACTAAAATAGAATATAAAAGTATTAGTGGAGCTTATTTAAGTATAAAAATGGATAAATGGGCAAAATTGTAAAAGAAAGTAAGTTAAAAATGAGATCAGAGAAGTGATTCAGAAGGAGAAAGTCGACTGAGGAGTCGACCTGAGAAAGAAGATGAAATATCCTGAATCGAAGAGTCGATCGACTGGTCGACCTATGAAAACATCTGAACTCTTTGAATCTATGAGTCGACCGAGAGGTCAACTGATGAACACAACAAGTTACATCCTGAATTGAATAGTCGACCGACCAGTTGACTGGTGGCTTTGTTTCAGGATCTTATGGATTCCGATTTCATATCTAAAAGCAGCCATTTTTTGTTGGGATTTGAGAGTATTTTTAGGGTTATGTACTTAATTGAGATATGGTCTATATATTTTATTATCCCTATTAATTTGGTCTATTTAATTAAATGTTCTTTTAATTAAAGTGCTTTAATATTTTCTATTTTGATGAATTTTGATTTAAAAAATATTTAAGGACTAAAATGAGATTTTTCAAGAATATTTTTAAATGAAAAAGATCTATTTTGATTATATATGATATATGGGATCTTGGGGTGTCATTTAATGACACAATATTTGAAAAGTAATTATTATAAGATATCTTTGATATTCATATATTTAAAACTGTAAATTTTGAGTTTAAAATATTGTTATTTTGGTAGAGAATATTTTGGGTCAAAAATATGGGAGAGATTTAAGGGATTTAGTTTGATCTTACAATTTAGTCCATATACTTATATATAATTCTTTCTATATTTATATTGATTAAGATCAAATCTTTTAAGGGACTAAATTGAATATTTTGAAAGCTATTATCAAGTGAAATATTCCTTAAATGAAAAGTATCAATATATGGGGTCTTTAAGTGATTTTAGAAGACATGTCTTGTGGAAACTAGCCGTTATAGGGCTTGTTTCATATGCCTATAAAAAGACCTACGGATTTCATAATAAAGTAACACCATTTCAAGAACCATTCAGTTCATAAGCTTTTATAAGAGTCATCATTCTGATATTTATTTTGGGAGATCATATTGCGATATCAATTATTGAAGTGTTCTTGAAAGCGCTGGTTGTATAAGCGTCACCGATTTGAGCTGTTCAATATTTTAATCTATTATTCGCCGTGTTATCCGAGTGAGATCTTTCCAATTATTCTTTATTATGTATTGCTTGTTTATTATTTAGAAATTGATCTTAGAAATTATATTTGATTTTTGAAGAAAATATTTTTATAAACAATTTCTTGAATCTGATTACATGCTCTAATTTGCTACCCATATATTGTTAAAATTAGATTTTGTATCTCACGTTTTTCTATCACTGGTTAAGATATTAATTGAGTTATTATTTATCTGGGGTGGTTGAAACTCCGAGTGAGATTTTCTTCTTATCGATTTTGGTATTGGTGAGTTGTGACGGGTTAAATACCGTTGGGGATGTTTAATCAAGGGTAGTTGGGTTTCAGTCTCTTCCTATAAAGAGATTGAGGTAATTATTCTTTCTGGATAGAATTGTGTTTTTGAGTGATTTTGTAATGGTTCAATCCTTACCGGGTAAAATGATATTTGAAGTGTTTTGGAGAGGTTTTGATTCTTGAGCCTTTGTATTAAAAAGGATTAGGTTATTCTTTAGCTTATAAAAAGTAGAGGTTATTCATTAGCCTTGAAAAAAGAAATTGTAAAGGTTGATTCTGAGCCTGTAAAAGAATTAGTGTGTGGGTTTGGTTCCTACCTTTAAAGGGATCTTGAGAATTAAAGGGTGCGAATCTCCGTGGGGCTCGGAGGACTGGACTAGCCAAGAGTAGTTTGGTGAACCAGGATATATCTTGGTGTGCTGCATTATTAATTTGTTTATTTTTGCTGTTTGGGTGTACACTTAATTGATTATATTATTCCTCTGTGATATAAAGATAATAATTAATTTAGGCTTAAAATTAATTATTTGATTTATTAAATTTTATTCTGATTATTTTTTAATTACCCAATTCACCCCCCCTCTTGGGTATTCTACTGGGCCAACAATTGGCATTAAAGCTGGTTTTAGCTCATTGGGCTTAACATCCTAGCTAAACCGGTCACGTGCACACACCATGGATAATATTTTTTGTGTATCTTCTCTTGATGGTGATAGATTCTTATATGATAATATGGTTTATGATTATTGTGATTCATGTGGTAGTGATGGAGATGATGATAATGAAAACGTCGATATTGTTATGAAAAAATTACTTTCTTGCACACTACTTTTTGCTAAAGAGAGCTTGAGTTTAAAAAGAAAAATTACTTCTTTTGAAAATGGTGGAAAAAATGTTCAAAAATCTAAAATACATTTGGATGATTATTGTGGTTCAAATGAGTTTTCGGAAGTTGTTTTTGAAATTAATAATTTGCTCTCTAAAGTGGATTCTCTTGAAAATGAAAATAGAGTTTTAAAAAATAAATTTGATATGATTTCCAAGCAAAGGGCAGAGTTTGTTTCTAAAATAGATTTACTTAAGAAAAATTTTAAAAAATCAAAATCCGACCTTAAGTCTATTTCGAGAGATTCTGAAAATGATTTTTCTCTGCAAAGTGGATATGCTTCATCGTGTCATCTTTCATCACAGGCCAGTGATAGTTATACTTCTATTGTTATAAATGATTTATGTTTTATATCTTGTGTTTTCTATGATAAATCAGATTTGAAATGTTATTATTGTAATAGGGTTGGGCATTTTAAAGTATCATGTCTGTTTCGGAACCCTAAGTTTATGTCTAACAAGGACGGATCCAAAATGAAATGAATACCGAAGAAAATTGTTGAAATGTCTTGTGCAGAATTACAAAATGTCGAAAGTGGACCTAAAAGAACAATTAAAGAGTTTATATCAAAGCCAAATCTACAAGCAACATGTGCAAAGCGAAAAGATGTACCAAAGACACGAGGTGAAAGTGTAAAAAAACCACAAGAGATATGTGCTAAGAGAAAAGTTGTACTAAAGCCAAGATGGGATAGCACAAGAAAACCACAAGCGATCCGTGCAAAGGGAATCTTCAATAAATCAAATGGAAAAGATCAAAGAAAGAGATGATACGAATAATTCAAGAAGAATTGCGCACCTAAATCAATTATGAGCTCAAATGAGGTAAAAAGTAAAGTCACCCCTAAAGATAGAAAAGGTACTCCTAACCCTCTGCATTTTAAATTTATTAAATTTGTTAAAGAGAGAGAGTCCTGACTTACCAAATAGGTATGTTGTGATGGTTTCTAAGACCTATTTTCAATAATGTGTTTACTTGTTGTCTTAAAAATATTATTTGGTGATTATGACAATCACATTTTGTTATGGGATATTTATATGTTTTTTATAATGTGCTTATATGCTTACATGTTATTAAGATTTAGAAATTGAATTGAGCTAAGTTTTTTTTTTAATCTTGATTTATTAAAATGCATGATATTTTAATTGAGGTGAATTAAATGATAAATAATTATTTATTTGATTTGAATTGTTCAGGATTTTGATTGTATGCTTACATGGATATATTTATATGAATTAATTGTCAGGCTATATACATGGTAATAGGTCATTCTTATGTTTCATGCCTCCTGATTTTTAAATGCTTATGCTTATGATGAGAAAGCATTATTATTGATTGAGATATGATTCATGATTTTAGCGTTAATAAGAAGCATGTTAATTGAGAAGACTCAATCTGAATTGATTGGTTTATAGGATTAAGATTGCTTGAAATTGATTAGTAAATATACATGTTGATGAAAATAATTGATAAATATATATTCGCTTGATATGATTTGATTATATGACTATGCTATATGAGATTATCTAAAAGTCATGTTTAAAATATGCGAAATATCTTGTATCAATTCATGACTCATTTATCATTGAATTATTTGTCAATATCTCTAAACATATATATAGCATGAGTTATTTGTTAATGATTATTGTTGAAAAATGGACCTGATTTTTTTATGAAATAAGTATGCGTTATATTGATAGCTTCATAAATTATCATTGAGAAATATTTTTTGTTTTAGTGCGTTAAAGATCACATGTTTGCTTTTATAAAGGGAAGACATTATTTGATATCATTAGTAAGGCATGCGGATTTAACAGAATATGATTACATGCTATATTGTTGAAATATTTTGATTGCATCAAATTTATTCTCCTAGGCATGAATTGGCTTGTTTACAATTATATATGGGGAGAAGTGTTTATAAAATGGGTAATATTACGTCATACTTATATTGAAAGATAAGTTTTGTTGAAAATCAAAAGAGTTAATATGCTTGTGAAAAATTAATATTATGCTATATTGCTGAAATGTTATGATTATTTACCTATACATGAATATTATTCATTTAAAATTTGATAGAGGAAGATTGTATGCTCAAAAAGATATTTTTGGTGTGGATCTGATTGGATTGAGTAGACTTGATATTTATCTATAAAAATGATCCACATAGTGATGATGTTTTGTGCTCAAAAGTTGAATTTATGAGTTGATCCAATATGCTTATATTATATGATTTCCTAGAGTGAATTATCTATGTGCTCCCCTCTTACTTAAATTTGTTTTTAAAGATGACAAAGGGTGAGAATTTGTTGATATTTTATTAAGGGAGAGTTTTAGATGATGTTTTATAATATCTTCATTATTATGCTTAAATGAGTTAAAGAACCCGTCCTCGTATTCAGGAGGAGTGTCGTTATATTTAATTTTGAAGAAAATATCAAAGTTAATTGTCATCATCAAAAAGGGGGAGATTGTTGATCCGAAGATTTTGATGAACAATTAAATGTTGATATTTTGGTGGAACTAATGTTTCAATTGAGTGTTTCAGTGATCTAAGTTCCAGTGATGAAGATGACAAGTTAAATGGATGCTAAATGATAAAGTTGAAGATATTGAAGACAAGTTAAATGAATGCCAAATGAAGATATCAAGATGATGAAGAAGTATTAAGAGTTTGACGAAATTAGGAAAAACAACCCAGGTAAATATTAAACTCTTAATATCTCATTTAGGAATACACATATGAAACAAAATAAATTTTATCTTTTATGTGTGTTTTGGTTGAGTATATTTATTTGCTCCCATGTGAATTAAAAAGAAATATTTTTGAATAACTAAAATAGAATATAAGAGGATTAGTGGAGCTTATTTAAATATAAAAATGGATAAAGGGGCAAAATTATAAAAGAAAGTAAGTTAAAAATGAAATCAGAGAAGTGATTCAGAAGGAGAAAGTCGACTGAGGAGTCGACCGGAGAAAGAAGATGAAACATCCTGAATCGAAGCGTCAACCAATCGATCGACCTGTGAAAACATCTGAACTCTCTGAATCTGCGAGTCGACCGATGAACGCAGTAGGCTACATCCTGAATCGAACAGTCGACCGACCAGTTGACTGGTGGCTCTGTTTCAGGATCTTGTGAATTCCGATTTCATATCTAACAGTAGCCGTTTTTTGTTAGGATTTGAGAGTATTTTTAGGGTTCTGTACTTAATTGAGATATAGTCTATATATTTTATTATTCCTATTAATTTGGTTTATTTAATTAAATGTTCTTTTAATTAAAGTGCTTTAATACTTTCTATTTTGATGAATTTTGATTTAAAAAATGTTTAAGGACTAAAATGAGACTTTTCAAGAATATTTTTCAATGAAAAAGATCTATTTTGATTATATATGATGTATGGGGCCTTGGGGTGTCATTTAATGATACAATATTTAAAAAGTAATTATTATAAGATATATTTGATATTCATATATTTAAAGCTGCGAAGTTTGAATTTAAAATATTGCTATTTTGGTTGAGAATATTTTGGGCCAAAAATATGGGAGAGATCTAAGGGATTTAGTTTGATCTTACGATTTAGTCCATATACTTATATATAATTCTTTCTATATTTATATTGATTAAGATCAAATCTTTTAAGGGACTAAATTGAATATTTTGAAAGCTATTATCAAGTGAAATATTCCTTAAATGAAAGGTATCAATATATGAGGTCTTTAAGTGATTTTAGAAGACATGTCTTGTGGAAACTAGCCGTTATAGGGTTTGTTTCATATGCCTATAAAAAGACCTGCGGATTTCATAATGAAGTAACATCATATCAAGAACCATTCAGTTCATAAACTTTTATAAGAGTCATCATTCTGATATTTATTTTGGGAGATCATATTGCGATATCAATTATTGAGGTGTTTTTGAGTTAAAGCGTTGGTTGTGTAAACGTCACCGATTTGAGCTGTTCAACGTTTCAATCTATTATTCTTCGGTGTTATCCGGGTGAGATCTTTCCAATTATCCTTTATTGTGTATTACTTGTTTATTATTTGAAAATTGATCTTAGAAATTATATTTGATTTTTCAAGAAAATATTTTTATAAACAATTTCTTGAATCTGATTACGTGCTCCAATTTGCTACCCATATATTGTTAAAATTAGATTTTGTATCTCACGTTTTTCTATCACTAGTTGGGATATTAATTGAGTTATTATTTATCTGGGGTGGTAGAAGCTCCGAGTGAGATTTCCTTCTTATCGATTTTGGTATTGGTGAGTTGTGACAGGTTAAATACCGTTGGGGGTGTTTAATCAAGGGTAGCATGGTTTTAGTCTCTTCCTATAAAGAGATTGAGGTAATGATTCTTCTTGGATAGAATTATGTTTTTGAGTGATTTTGTAACGGTTCAATCCTTACCGGGTAAAATGATATTTGGAGTGTTTTGGAGAGGTTTTGATTCTTGAGCCTTTGTGTTAAACATGATTAGGTTATTCTTTAACCTGTAAAAAGTAGAGGTTATTCCTTAGCCTTGGAAAAGGAAATTGTAAAGGTTGATTCTGAGTTTGTAAAAGAATCGGTGTGTGGGTTTGGTTCTTACCTTTAAAGGGATCTTGAGAATTATGGGGTGCGAATCTCCGTAGGGCTCGGAGGACTGGACTATCTAAGAGTAGCTTGGTGAACCAGGATATATCTTGGTATGTTACAGTATTAAATTTTTTATTTTTGTTATTTGGGTGTGCACTTAGTTGATTATTTTATTCCGCTGTGATATAAAGATAATAATTAATTTAGATTTATTGAATTTTATCCTAATTATTTTTTAATTACCCAATTCACCCCCTTCTTGGGTATTCTACTGGGCCAACAAAATTTATCATGCTCTATTTGATAGTAAGAATGAAAATTTGGAAGGAATTATGGAAATTTGGAAGGAAAGCAACATGGGTCATACATTATTCATCCATTATGAACAAAAATTGTTTTTACTCTTACGTGCTTGGCATGAGTAATGAAAAGTGAGAATATAAATTTTTTCTTTTCGATAATAATGGATAAAAAAAAAAAAGATACTATTAAGTAATTTTACTTTTTTATCCTACAAACGTGAGAAAACCAACATTTTTCATTCATTTCTGATGAGATTTATTTCCACTTTTCCTTTTCTTTTTTCCATCCTTCTGATTTTTCCATGATATCAAACAAATGAAAATCATCAGACATTTTCTATTCATCTCTTTCTTTCATTCTATTTTTCCATCCTACCAAATGTACCATCAATAGTTATGTATTTTCGGCATCTTCCCATTCAATCTCTAGTTTCTAAAAGAGATATCTTTGACTTTAATTATGCACCACTTCCCTATGAAGTGGTCGGTCCCAATTGTATGTCCATCTGTTTTCTCTGCAACAAAGTGATCTATTCCATTACCATAATAATTTCAATTCTATTGTCATTTCATTTCATTTCATTCTAGCATACCAAATGAAGTGTTAGAAGTTTAAACATTGAAACGTGAATGAGGGCATCTATCATCCACACTATATATAAAGGGGGACCAAATTAGAACTAGTTACTTTTTTGGTGTATCAATGTGTGAAATATCTACGATACTCTTATTTTCCAAAATAATTAATATATCTTTAATTTATGCTGCAATAAAGGAAAAGAAAATGGTAGATAGTTATTTTTTGGTATATCAACATGCGAAATATCTGAGATACCCTTATTACGGAAAAAAATAAATTAAATCTCTCTTTAATTTATTTTACAATGTTTAGAAGTTGCACACGCACCCAATGTGGCCAAGTCGCTAGTTTGAGATTATGACCTCCTTTGGTTGCTATAGAAATATTTAGATTAAATGCAATGAATATCTATTTTGTTATACATATAATCGATTTATTTACTTTTATATAAAAAAAATTGATCTGATTTTTGTCGATTTATTTGAATATTACAAGATTTAAACTGAAAACATTCAATAGAACGAGAAGCATTTAATGCAGATACGTTTTTGCCTACAATTTCATCTTATGTTGGCCGCAACTAGCATATAAGGAAGCAAATGTTCAAGTGAGGGGGAAGACTAATGGAGAGGATATAAGCTTTTAGTTTATTTTACTAGAGTAGATGTTTTCTGCACAAACAATCCCAAATAAATAATTAAAAAAGTTATTAAAAAAGGAAACACAATAAGAACTGCCACAAATTTGATCCAAAATCAATACATTAGAAATGCTTTTATTTAATTATCAAAAAGAAAAAAATGCTTTTATTTTAATTTTTTTGGTTGTTTTCTACACAAATCTTTCACAGCTGCAAAAGCCTCAACTATGGACACCACCTGCCACACAGACGGCACCAGAATACAAACTGCCAACCTTTACCCCAACTACCTGTGCTGCCAGTACTGCTATTGCTTTAGGCACCTAGCGACAGATCCGCCCCTGCTATTACTGATTCATGAAGGACCTTATGGATGTGTTCCATATTTCTATTCTGCAATTGTGGTTGACGCTTGAGTGATAGTCGTAATTTATATTTGATCTTGAAAAAATTGGATCGTTAGATATGGTTATTTAGAATCAGAATATTGATTATCCTTGAGCTTTGGCTCTTGCAAAATAATGCACACGCAGGTGGGGCTTACCAGCATTGCACCTCCAACGTGAGAATCTGTAGATATTTTTTGAATATTTTAGTAGAGTAACGGCTAGGAGCAGAGAACCTCCCTTGGCTGGACCTCCTTTTATAGTATTTATAGGATATGAAAAACTTGTTTGACGAGTCTTTCCTTAATTTCAGTCAACTCTCACTAATATCCCAGATTTGGTAGGATTTGGGTTGTTGTGTCATAATCGTCGGGCTATAGTACTGTCTCCCAAGCATGGGACACGGCCCGAGCATGGACATGCGTTGGATCATCCTCGATTAGCCCCGAGAATGGCCCTTCCTAGTCAATTTGGAGCCTTATGCTTGGATTTCAGGTGAACATGGTTGGTCATGAACAATATCCCCAATTTTATCCAAGGGACCCGGGTTATGTGCTTGACATGTGAGTCTTATCCAGTCATGCTCACGGGCATGTTTTTTCCACGTGAGTTCTTACACGTGATAGTTTTTGAGCTATTAAAAAAAAAAAAATTCATTAGATGCCCTCTATTTTTAGTCCCGAAGAGGAAAAAGGGATTGGAAACGTTCAAAAAGATGAATAGGTTCTCAACAACCTGAGGCGAGAAACGATGATTTTAAAAGGTTGGACATCTCAATTTTTCCACCTCGTCATGCATTTGGAAAGATTGCGACTTTTTGATCCTCGCACCAAAAGTCTACCATGCATTAAATGCATGGCTTGGTTGGACTGGGGGTGTCTTTCCATCTCCTAAGTGGCTTTTGACATTCCCCTGCCATGTAGATTTTCCTTATTTAAGCAGCTTGCCCATCATTGGGGTCCTCCAACAGTTTGTCTTCCTCGCACTCATCTTCAAAACACCTTTGAAATTTCCAGCAGCTTGCTTACTGTTCCTCTCGATTCGAATAAGATTATGTACTTTCAATCCGACCATTCTTCTCCATTTTGTACTTCACATCTATCCGTGTAATGGTAAAATAATTACCAAAAAAACAACGAAAACACTCACCAAACACAATGCTTGGATGAAGAAATAACAATTAAAAATTACTGTTTTTTGTTCATTCCCATTTCTCATTGTAACACAGATGACAATTTCACCACCAAAGTTTACAAACAATTTACAAAGATATTGCAAAAGATAAAACTAACTGAGGCTCCCAACTTCCAAGCATCTCTTAAGCAATTGAACCAGGCCCTTAAATAATTTACCTGTGAAATCATGCCACTGAGAATTAATTAGCATTTTAATCACCATGAATGTATTAGAAAGAGAGATGCACATATGATGGAAATTTAAGGGTTTGTTTAGGGACTGTTTGGTTTAAAAGTCAAGTACTGTTTTTTCAATTTTCAAAAACTCAAAATAATATTATTTCTCTTTTAACAACACAACTCAAAACTAGTTTTACAAAACAATTTTCACAATACTCAATCTCTCACATAACTTACTTTTAATATTATTATTATTTTTAATTTACTACTAACTTTTTCTTTCCATCTTCATTTTTTATTTCTCTGCAAATTTTCTCTACAATACATTCACTCAATAAACATCATTATTATCTCCCCTTTAAACATTTTATTTTAACCAACAACATGAACTAAGTCTTTGTCCCACTTATATAGAATCGGCTACATGAATCCGTTTTCGCCATAGCGATCGAACAAGAGTCATCCCCTCAATCAGGTTTAATGTTATTAAATCAATTCTAATAGTCTCGTTCAACGTCTTTTTAGGTCTATCTCTCCCTCTAGTAGTCCCCTACACTTAAACTAAATCACATTTTCTCACTGATACTTCAATGGATCTTCTATACACATGCCCACACCATCGTAAACGATTTTCTCTAATATTCTCTTCGATGGATGCTATTCCTAAGTTCTCTAATAGTTTCATTCTTAAACATCTTATTTTAAACAATCACATTATTTTTACTTTTCAAAATTTTAACACATTATTAATCTATTCTTTTTTTAATTACTTTTTCAAACCTAAACCAAATAATTTTGAAAAACTATTTTCGAAATCTTATTTTAACCAATCACACTATTTTTACTTTTCAAAATTTTAACACATTATTAATATATTCTTTTTTTAATAACTTTTTCAGACCTAAACCAAACAATTTTGAAAAACTGTTTTCGAAATATTGCATTTAAAATTTTAAAAAACTATACCAAACAGATGTTTGGTTAACAACTCGAGTAATTGTTTGTTTACGAAAACAAAAAATTCAACTACTTTTATTTTTCTCTCATACACGCATTTTCAATCAATCACATCAATAATCTCTCTTCACTTTTTTAAAGATTCCCCATGACTTCTAGTTTTATTTTCTAACACCATTTCGATTAAGATTTTGTTTTAAAAAAAAATTCAAAACCCATAACAACCAAGTTTTCACAGTTTTCAAATATTGCTTTAAAAATGGCTTCAAACTTTTTAAAGAACAGTTTTGAAGAAAGCGACCGTCACTTGAATAACTCAACAAACATGTATATTTACTAAAACAAATTGGGGATTTCGGAGATTAATCTCACTAACTGCTAGATCATCAAAAAAATTGGAGACCCTAAAATGTAATTAGAAGACACCAAATCAATTAAGTTTTGAATATTTAAAGTAAAAGAGGTCTCGAAATGGTCCGCCAAACAAAACAAGTACTAAGTTGGCAAGCACCTCGCCCTAATATAGCATGCCAAATCCCATGGTGAACCTTATAATTTTTAATTTTTCAATTTTTTAATGTTTTAAAGGAAGACTCTTGAGGTCTAGAAAAACAATAGGGAAGAAAATACTTTAGTTAAAGTAGACAGAATAAAATAGCAAAGACCCAAATACACAACCATAGAGATTGTGTAAGGATGCATGAGGTTGAAAACACCAATGCTTCGACTATTCCAATGATCCAAACTTGTTGCTAAAGTAACCTCACCATGGTTTTGCTTATTAACAATCCACGTCAAAGAAGTCTTTTTGCCCAACGTGACAAGCTAGGAAACTGGTCCTATTGTGACAGCAGGATTTTTACTTTCTTCGACAGTAAGGTAGCGTTTGGCATAATTACTTTCTCTTAGGATTTCTAATTCCAACTCCAAACCTTCAATTCCGTGCTACCAAATGCAACCGAACTTCAAAAAATTGGTGAAATTATATGAGAAAGGTTTATTGATTCTCAGACTAACAAAGACTAGCTTACAGCTCACCCCTCTCCTGTCACTCAGTAATTATGCCTTGCATAAGTAATTAGCCATAAGCGACCGTGACTTAGTCCTCAATTAGAAAATTAAAAAAGGGAGACAAACCAACCTTAAGTACATTCATTAGGGAAAATTAAGCTTCACCATACCAACAATCAAAAGAAAGAACATAATTTTTCACGATAACCTCGTTTCAAGTGTTTATATCACATTAACACCAGGCTCAAGCCCATTCAATAAAACCATTATATTCTATCTTTGGCATGATTGCAAAGTTATCTTGATTTTATCTTCTATCTTTGGCATGATTACAAAATTATCTTTCCTTTTTTATAAGAATATAGGAAGCAAATCGTATAAATGACACATGAGTATTTTGTTACAGTGAACGCTCTTTTCAAATTGATGGGGTTTTCTTACTTAAAAAAAATGCAAGTGGTGCTAGTGTACTAAACTAGTGGTCTTATGGGGTCCATATAAAATTAGACAAGAAAGAATTATGAAGCATAAATATAAGGTGTATTATATATAATGTATGGGTGCGTTTGGGTGAGGTATTTGAAGAAACAATCTGATTTAGAAAGGGAATAATAAAATTTCCATAACAAAATTTCTTAATGAAATTTTAAAATTCCTTTTCCTAAATCTGAATACTTCTTCAGATACTTCACCCAAACAAAGAATAATTGTTTCAATGTTATACCTCAACGTTTGGAGTATTGTGGGGCTTTACGAGCTTTTCGGAGACCGACTTTCTTCCTCTCAACCACTCTCGGGTCACGGGTCAGAAGGCCTTCCTTCCTCAAAGGTTTTCTATGGCTCTCACTCACCTTTAGTAGAGCACGAGCAACGCCTAAGGAGATTGCTTGGGCCTGTCCGGAAAGACCACCTCCATGTGCCTTCACAAATACATCGTAACTAGTTTCGTACCCTAGAGTCACTAATGGGACCTTGACATACTGAAGCCACAATGGATTCCCTTGAAGATATTCCTAGAAATAAAAAGAAACACCTAGTAAAAAAAATATAATAACCATAGTAGAATCACAAAAACAACTTTGTGAGTTAAAGGTTTTAATGTTATTACAATGTGAAACAAGGCTCAAGAAACCTCTAATAAGCCATAAAAGCAAATATCAGCAATAACAATTTAGGGTGTGGCTAAGGTAGCATTTCGTAGCACGGAGTTAAAACCTTTGAATTGGAATAAGAAACAAACCCATATAATTTTGAAATTTTTACATGCGTTCATTACCAATTGCGAGCAACCAAAAACAAAAAAAGCACGCATTCGGGTAAATTATTTGAAGCAATAAGGTTCATGATCACTGAGGATATCATTTATCATAATACTAGAGACTCCCCATGCTAAAAGGCATTATATTGAATTTTTAATTTGCAAGTGTTAAAAAATAGTAAATAAAAAAAATAAAAAAATAAGACAATAAATGCAAATGTGAAAATGTGAAAATATAATTTAATTCAACCATCTTACTAATAAAAATTTTGGGCGGAAATTTCTCCTAAAAAAACTTCTATAATCCGATCTCATCCATCCATTCCCCTCAAATCAATCTAAACACATTTAAAAAACCGTCATAATTTAAAGAATAGATAACAGTCATGTAACTTATTGAGTTCATTCTACATTTCAAGTCCCAAACTACAACAATTTGGGAAGTTTATTTTACATTTCAAGTTCCAATTCTCCGAAAACAGTTCAGGTTTTCAGTTTTTCTGTGGCTCAGTATGATAGTCATACCATGTAACATGACGAATCCACAGAGGACTCCCTAGCATTTTGAAATATAGTTGTAAATAATGCAATTTTGCAGGAAACCTCGAACCCAGAACCCCAAAGAAAAACACTCTACTTGTTAATGATACCGGTATGACCTCGACGAATTTGGATAGCCCAAAGAGAACGAACAGAGAGACGGCAACATTGTATATGCGCATAGCGAAGTGAGGAAATGGAGTACCGTAGCGTCACGATAATTGATGAAGACTTTGCCGGTGCCTTCCTGTAGAACGACACGAGCAATGGCAGATTTCCGACGACCGGTTCCAATAAGCGTCTGGGCGGCGATTCCACCAGGGAGCCTCGACTGCACGTACTTCTTGATATCCGATGTCTCCAAATCCACCGGCGAAGGCATGGTAGACGCGGTGGCAACGACGACGAAGCGAGGGATTTTTAATCCGTGCGAAGACCAGGAAAGAGGTCTGATTCGGGCCATAGAGAGCGCATCGGGCTTCTGAGAAATCTGAGAGGAAAATGACAGGGAAGCGAATGAAGACGTCAGCGTCGACATTGAAATCGCCATTTTTGCTCTTCGAGCTCTGTACGAGAAGAATATCTGATGAGCGAGCGTGCTTTGTGCTGACTAGAGGATAATGTTCACGGTGGCGTTGGTAACCTTTTCTGTTTGTGGAATGGGAATGGAACGGATAAGAATTTTATTTATTTTTTTAAGAATAAAATCGTGTTTCATAACGATATTTTTTTTATTTTTTTATTTTAAAAACAGAATCGCGTTTGGTAATAATTTTATCTTAATTTTATTTTTTTTTGAGATTGTTTTTTTTGTTTTGGCCGGACTGTGGGTGCGGCGGCCGCGGTGGGTGGGTGACGGTGGCCGGACGGCCGGCAGCTGACGGGTGTCGGACGACGGTGGCAGAAGTTGTCGGAAGGTGGCTGGCGGCGGCGGTGGCCGAACAGTGGGCGCCCGGCGATGCCGGAGATGGGCGGCAGACGGTGGCCGACCGGCGGATGAACAATATTATTGGTTTTGGGAATGAAATAGGAATTATGAGAAACAATTTTTTTTCGTTTCTCATTTTTTAAGAAAAAAGTAGACACAATTCTCAAATGAGAATGAAATGGAAACAAAAACAAAAATTACCAAACACTAATCCTAAACAGAATTCCCAAAAATTTGGGAATAGAATGGGAAATTTCGGAATGGAAACGATTACCAAACGGGGCCTATAATGTCGATTAACGAAAATACCCATTGTTTGAGCAAAGTCTCCGTCTATTTGCTTCAGGGATATGCTTTTATCTCCTCATTTTCCTCCAACCAAAGTTTCGATTTTCTACCCATCCAATATAACAAGAACGACTAAGTCTTTTTCCTAACCTTTGTCTTGTAGGGTCGACTACATGATTCTATTTACTTCATAAAGATCGATCATAGGTCATCTCTTCCATCAGATTTAATGTCGCCAAATCATTTCTAATAGTCTCGTCCAACATCTTCTTAGATCTACCTCTCCCTCTAGTAGTCCCCAGAGCATGAACTAAATTACATTTTCTCTCTTGTACTTCTATGGGTCTTATATGCACGTGCCCAAACCATCGTAAACGATTTTCTCTAATTTTCTCTTCTATTAGTGTTATTTCTAAATTCTCTTTAATAATTTTATTCTTAATTTTGTCCATTCTCGTCTTCTCACTCATACACCGCAGCATCCTCATTTCTGTCACCCAAATTTTCTAAACATGATTCATTTTTACTACCCAATATTCTGAACCATAAAGAAGTATTAATCTTATAGCAATTTTGTAAAATTTTCTTTTAAGTTTCGACGGAATCCTCTGATCACAAATTACCCCAAACTGTACTTCTCCACTTTAACCAACCAACCTGCCTTGATTCTATGTGTAATATACTCTTCGATTTCGCCATTGCTCTAAATCATTGAATCTAAATATCTAAAACGATCAACCTTCGATACCTCTTCGTCTATCTCTCTAGGCATTACTAAAATTGCAATGCATGTATTCTGTCTTACTTTTGCTAACCTTCAAACTTTTAAACTCTAACGCTTATCTCGATCTTTCTAACTTAGTAGTAAGACATATTCTACTTTCGTCCACTAATGCGATGTCATCCGCAAACAACATATTTCAAGGTACTTCATATTGAATATATTTTGTGAGCCCATCTATCACTAGAACGAAAAGGTAAGGACTTAAAGATGATCCTTGATGTAAACCTATATTAATAGAAAATGTACAAGTATCACCTCTTCATGTTCAAACGCTAGTGCCTATACCTTCATACATGTCCTTAATTACCTCGAAGTACAGATTGGATACCTGTTTATTTTCTAACACCCACCACAAAACTTATCCGGGTACCCTATCATTAGTCTTTTCCAGGTCCACAAAAGTTATATGTAAATCTCTTTTCTTTTCTCTATATTTTTTCATTAATCTCCTGAGTAAATAAATAATTTCAGTGATTGATCGACTGGGCATAAATCCAAATTGGTTCTCTTCTATGCTTGTTTCATATCTTATCTATATTCTATTACTCTCTCCCAAAGTTTCATGGTATGACTCATAAGTTTTATGCCCCGATAGTTCGTGTAACTTTGAACATCCACTTTATTTTTATAGATGGGTACTCAGATACTCTTTCTTCAGTCGTCAGGCATTCTCTTAGTCCTCAAAATGTCATTAAAAAGTTTAGTCAACTATTCTATCCCAATATCTCTCAAACTTTTTTATGCCTCTATAGGGATTTCATCTGGCCCTACTGTTTTTCCAATTCGCATATTCCTTAGTACTATTCTAACTTTCGAAGCCCTAATTCTTCTATGAAATTTATAAATCTTATCTAAAGATAAACTAGGCAATTTCAGTCTAGATTTCCCAACGTCATTCTCAGTAAATAAATTATAAAAATAACTTCTCTATCATTCCATAATATCCCTATCTTTCACCAATACCTTTTCATCAGTGTCTTTGATGCATTTGACATATCTAATATCTCTAGTCTTTCGTTCACATCGCCTAACAAATTTAAATATATCCATCTCTCCCTCTTTTGTATATAACTTTTAATATAAATTATCATACGCGCTAATTTTGATTCTTTAATTATTTTTCTCGCCTCCGTTTTTGCATGTTTATACTTCTCCAAACTCTCCCAATTTCGATATTTTTGCCATTTTTTATAAGCTATTTTCTTGTCCCAAATGGCTTTTTGAATCTTCTTATTCCACCACCAATTTTCTTTATATCGTGGTATTTCTCCTCTACAGACTCCTAAAACTTCTCTTCGCATCTCTCTAATCCGACTTGCCATATCAATCCACATTTTGTTCACATTCTTATGTCTCTTCTATAACTTATCATTGCTAATTTTATCCTTAAACAACTCTATCCTTTCACCTCGTAGATCTCTCCAATGTATTATTGAATGCCTACTTATCTTAGACTCTCGTTTCCACCCCTGACACTTGAGATCAATTACTATTAGTCTATGTTGGATAACAATACTATCTCTGCGTATAACTTTACAGTCCTTACATATTAAATGATTACTCACTGTAGTAAGGATAAAATCTATCTGGCTATTCCTTTAACCACTCTTAAATGTGATAAGGTGTTCATTCATTTTCCTGAAACATGTATTTAGAAGAACTAAATCATACGCCATAGCAAAATCTAAAATAATCTCACCCATTGCATTCTTCTCCCCAAATCCATAACTACTATGTACTTTCTCGAAAGTCCTACTTTCTTTCCCGACATGTATATTCAAGTTTCCCCCAATAAATATTTTTTCTTGGTTAGGTATACTTTGAACGACTTCGTTCATCTTTTCCTAAAATTATCGTCTAATATTTTCTTGCAATCCAACTTGGGGAGTGTACACAATAATAACATTAATCACCTCCGCTCCAAACACCATTTTCATAACCATCATCCTATCGCCAATTCTCTTATATTCCAAGTTACCAACCTAAGCTTATTCTCATGGACTAACTTCTTTATCCACACCCGTCCACCATAATGCGACAACCCTCGTTCATTTGACATCGTATCCTGGCAAAGACATGGCGCGTCACTTTCGGGCAACACCCTAGCCCACCCTATACCATTATTCACTGCATCTGGGTGGTGGAAATGTAGCGCGTCGCTAGTAGAGAACGTCCCAATATTTAATATCTTTGGATTCATGTCATAAAAGTTTTGACAAAGTTTTTCACTGGATGTCAGTTACCTAATGCAACCCTCCTCCTTACCTAGGTTTGGGATCGGCTGTGTGTAAGGAATAAAACATCAAACCCTATAGGCAGAGTTTTTTTATACCCATCCAATACTAATATTCAAAAGTGAAAGATTTTAATAAAATTTGATAATGTCTCTTTCAAATTTTTTGATAAATTTATATTTATTCATTTTTTTAATATATCAAATAATGCGTGATCTTACTATTTTTTTTCTTTTTTAAATTAATTTAATTTTTTTAATTAATACATAAATATATGATTAAGTTCTTTATCCACATTTTAAATTATTTGAACAAATAAGTGTGATTGAAAAAATACATAGGTAATTTACACTTATCAAATACCCTCAAACTCAGAATTTTGCTAGTCTTTGAGTAAAACACCCATACAATACAAGAAAATATACAAAATAATTATGAAATTGAAAACTAAAAACGAAAATGTGAAGTTTTTATTATCATCTACCGGCCGAAAGATTTTTCCCTCATCGACCCCCAATCCTATCAAGTTCAAGCATAAAACACACTATATGGTATTCTAGAATTTCAACGTTCAAAAATAGTAAGTGCTATTCTAGATCATGTGTAAGTGTGTGTGTGATTAAACTCAAATATACTACTATCCATTGATTAGATGGGATTATCCCTCAATATAGTTCATGACTAAAACCTTTTAGGTATAGGGAATCCATATGCCTGACCCGGGATTTATTCTCCACTAATGTAGGTTTGGAGGTTCATAAAGATCAGTAGGGGTTGGATCGGTTTTGGAATAATGGCCAAGGGTATTTTGGAATAGAAAACAAGTTAACGTCGTTAACTTAACATTACCTGAGGCACATCGCTTGGCACTCTCACACTCGAAATCCCATTGTTTAATTAGAAACAACCTTGAACAAACGTTTAAGAACGTTGTACTCACTTGTCATGTCAAAAGGAAACATAATTTTTTTTTAACAAAACAACACACCCCCAAACTCGTTCGAATATTACAATTTTAGGAGTGTGCAAAAAGGATTAAGAAATACACCCCCAAACTCATTCGATTTTCTACGATTTTAGGAATGTGCAAAAATATGAACGACAACCGACAAACGAGTACTCGAATACTGAATCAGTTAGAATTTTGGCCTAAACCTAACCGCTCACATAGCGAAATGCTAACTTAATTCACTTACATTGTGCCTTTGGTTAAGCGATAAAGGTTTAGAAAAAGTTCAATCGGCTATGGTATTTGTTAAGTGTTTAGAATTGCAACAGCTTTTAGGCTTCGACAGGTAACGAAGGGTAATGATTTATCAGGGTAAGCTTAAAAGGCTCAAGCGATCAAATGAATGCCTAAATTATTTCTCCTAAACTACCTCGCCTAGGATTTTGCCTCGAATTTCCCCCAAATCAGGTTCTAGAATCCCTATTGTCATGAAATTGAGTGAAGGATAATCGATTTCAAATCAATTAGATAGTGCTATATTGAGTTTATGTGCTCGTTCAATTTAGGATCTACAATAACTTTTACTAAGACGATATGTTAAGCACACAAAACACACATGAATGAGCGTTATGCTCGACCTCAAAATAATCATGGGACAAAGTCATCATCGGGTAAAGGCTCAGATGACGTCAAAACTCAGCACAAAACAACAACTAAACTAAATAATCTAATCCTAAACAAGCATGCACATGATAAAAAACTGTAAAACTAAACTAATAACATAAACACGTACTAAAACATACTAACACATCACCACCAACTTAATACAGGTGATGTCCAAACAACCCGTCAGCGATCCCAGTGACAGTTTATAGCATGATATTGAGGACGGGGGTTTAAAACACATACCTGGGAGGCGAGAGGATCTTGCCTCCGACTCAAATTGACGGAGATGTATCTAGCTTATTTGTGACCCTGGGTTGCGTCCTAAGAAGTGCTTGGTTTAATGTCCTCGGCCCGACACATGCCCTCAAGACTGACGAGATGTTGCAATGCAAGAATACAAGAGTACCTGTTGATCTAACATCTTCAAGCATCCTACCGGAAAACAAAAACAAAACTACAAAGAAAAATTATATACACTAAAAATGCCTAAATTAAAATCAAGTTATTTACTTACAATATCGACAATAACCACAAACCAATTCCCGACAATTGTTACCAAAAACTTGGTCGCGATCGTTGAAAACTGAATTTGACAACAAACCAATTCCTGGCAATCGTTACCAAAAACTTGGTCGCGATCGTTGAAAACTGAATTTGATGACAACCAATCCCCGGCAACGGCGCCAAAAACTTGGTGGCCGCAATTTATGCGCTGCCACTTTTACCGTAAGCGTACGGATCAAGTTTTAGTATAATAGACCTTTCGGTTGGGTATCGTATCCACATAGATTAGTGTTGTTACTATCGAATACTATGATTGTCACAACTTGACTTTATTTAGGCGACAAAAAAATATAATTTAATTAATTAATACTAATACTAATATAGCCTAATTTAATCTATACTAATACTAATATTAATATGAGATAGTTTTGAGAGAATAGGTTGTCTAGGAATTAGTTTCGTTTATGAATACGTGTTCAGTCTCTTTTTAGTTTATGTTAACGGCGTTCGACTTATATGACAATCTCGGTTCGTAAACTTATCCGCCACTTGTCTCGAGTGTAAGACGGGGGAATACGTGACTTTGTGTCAACGAAGAAGTCTCCCTCAACGTCTTAATAACCCTAGGACACATGAGTCTCACCCCAACGTCATCGATTGTCCATTATCCAACTCCCTCCCAGGTTATTGGATTGTCGCGTTGTGTTTACCTTATCGACAATCTCAGTTCTAAAACTCCCCCGTCACTTCTCCTGAGTGTAAGATGAAGGAATACATGACTTTGCATCAATGTTGGAGTCTCCCTCAACATCTTAACAACTCTAGGTCACGTGAGTCTTGCCCCAACATCATAGATTGTCCATAATCCAAACCCCGACAGGGTTATAGGATTGTGGCATTCGTTTATTCTAGTTCGAATTTGGGATTTGTGAAACCTCGTATTCTCACAATAATCATTCTCATTAATATGATAAACAAACAATAAAGCACGCACAATCAACATAACAAAGAACAATCGCAAACAAAACACAAACTCAACTAAACAACGTTTTCATAAATTATATTAATAATCCCTATACAACCTATGTTTAGCCAATTTCCATAACCATGTATACAATATAAAATGGCGTAAACATGCTCAACAACTACCAAAATATAGAAAACAAAGAGAAGAAACGAGTGACTTAGCCAATATCCGAAGAATAGCTGCTAGAACCGTTGAACGATCACTTCCCTCTTCATCCTCCACCTCGGGTTGAGAGCTCTCCCTAAAAAATCCTTTATCCTAACCCTAAAATATGGCCTAAGGCCTTAGGGGCTGAATAAGTCGGAAGAAAGGAGGGGAGAAGGGTATAAATAGGCGAAAAAATATCTCAAAAATATCTCCCACTGTGCAGAGGTTTCTGCTTAGGCAGTGGAATTTCCACCTAGGCGGAAGGTATGCCAGTTAAAGTTCGCCTAGGCGATGGAGAAGGCAGTGGCTGTGGAAAATATTCTTTTGGATTTCCGCCTAGGCGATGGTTGATTTTCGCCTAGGCCGATGAATTTTTGCTTAGGCCGAAATCCAGCCGAAATTAGCTTTTTTCTCCGTATCTTTTTTGCCTAGGCGGAGGTCTGGAAGCTTAGGCGGTGGGCTTCTTTCAGAATCTTGCCATCTTGCTCATTTTTCCACCGTTCTCCGATTGTTCTCGATACGATTTGATCGTTTATACTCCGATTTCATACCCTTTCACCCCCACGTACCTGTTTTAATACAAAAAGAATAAAAACATATTAAAACATATAAAAAATAACTATAAACGTACTAAAAAACTAACAAATTTAGTTTGGAAATACATAGGTAATTTACACCTATCAGTGAGATCGAAGACAATCATGCAAATTCTAAGAAAACCTAAGTATGGATTGGCGATGAAGAATCACATGTTAATAGTTGTGAATTTTTACCATTTGAATTCCAATTGGTGATGCCGCCCCCGATCCAAAACGATTACATTTACGAGGATCCGATGTGGCTCACCTATCCTACTCCATTTCCAGCTCAGTACATTCATGATTTCCAAGCACAAAATCCAGAGCTGAGTCAAGTTGAAAGATCAAGCTGAACAGAGCCAAATCTCGCCAGTCTTGAGGGCTTTCTGAACCAAGACCCATATGTGGTGTTGTATGACACTTACTATGGGTGAAAGTCGCTCTTTGACGAGTTGTTCTTCGTGTCAAGCCGAAGACCTTAAATCATGCACTTCTTGAGAGACAACCCAAGTAAAAAATAAATTAGATTCATCACCGTCGACTTGATTCGGAGGCGAGCTTATCTCGTCTCCCAGGTTTGTGTTCTAAACCTCTGTCTTCGTTATCATACTTTATGCTTTTAATGGGATCGCTGATGAGTCACCATAGACACTGCCCATTTTAAGTTCAGGGGTGACGTGTAGTATGTTATTATGTTGTTTGTTATGTTTTATTGTTTCAATGCATACATGTTTGTTTAAGGTAGTTGTTGTTATGTGCTGAGTTTTGTAGTTCATCTGGGCCATTACCCGATGATGAGTCTATCCCCTATTTGTTTATCTAGGTCATACGTAATGCCTATTCATGTGGGTTATGTGTGATTAACATGTCGTTTTAGTAAAAATTATTGTGGATCCTATTTGCACGAGTATGTAAATTCAATGTGTATGTATCCAATTGATTTCAAAACGATTATTCGTCACCCAAGTTGATGACAATAGGGATTCAAGAACTTGATTTGGAGAAATTCGAGGCAAAATCCTAGGCGAGGTAGTTCAGGAGATATGATTTAGGCATTCATTTTGATCGCTTGAGTCTTTGAAACTTACCTTGTTATATGTATATCCCTCGTTACCCTGTCGAAGCCAGAAAATCATTTCAATTTTGAACACGTAACTAATACCCTAGCCAATCAAATTCTTTCCAAACCTATATTGCTGAACCTAAGGCATAATTTGAGTGAAATCGAGTTAGTAATTGTGTATGCTATTTGAAGTGAGCGGCTGGGTTTAGGGAAAAAAATTCACTGGTTTGGTATTCGAGTACTCACTTGTATTTTTCTTTCGTTTTAACCACGCATGTGAAATTGTAAAATCGAATAAGTTTGGAGGTATAGTTTATGTTGTTAACAAAAAAGCAAATGTAAATATAGTTCTTTTTTAATTTCTTTTGACAAGTGAGTACAACGTTCTTCAATGTTTGTTCAGGGTCATTTCGACTTGATCTTTGGGGGTTCGAGAGTGATTGAGTGCCAAGCATGTGCCTCAGGTATCGTTAAGTTAATGACGTTAACCTATTTTCTATTTCAGATATACCATTGGCCATTGTCCATAAACCGAATCAAGTCCTATTAATCTTTTTGAATTTCCAAGCCTACATTAGTGGAGAACAGAACCCGGTCAGGCTTATGGATTTCTTATACCTTATTAGTTTTAGTCTTGAACTTTATTGGTGGATAATCCAATCCAATCCAATCGGCATATAGTTGTATTACTGAGTTTTTGCACACACACTTTGACAGGATCTAGAATGATGCTTACTATTATTGAATGTTGAAATTCTAGAACACTACACAATGTATTTTATTCTTGAACTCGGTAGGACTGGGGGCCAATAAAGGAAAAATCGTTTGGCCGTTTAGATGAAATTCAAAACTTGCACATTATTGTTTTTTAGTGTTTTTCATTTTTATTATTTAAATTTCATAATTGGTTATTGTAATTTCTTTTATTGTGTGAGTGTTTTGCTCGAGAACTAGCAAAAATTCTAAGTTTGAGGGAATTTGATAGGTGTAATTTATCTATTTATTCTCAAGCTAGTTTTGGTAGTTTTTGAGTATTTTTATAGTGTTTTAATATGTTTTTATGTTTTTTTTTTTTTTTGTATAAATCAGGTGTTTGGGATAAACAAGGATGAAAACGGTCCATAAACAATCAAATCGGTGGAATGACAGTAGAAGAACGAGGAAAAAAAGTCAAACCTGCAACTGCAGCCCACCGCTGCAGCAGTGAAACAACAGGATGAACAGAAATCATTCTACTTCCACCGCTGCAGCGATGCCATCAGCCGACATTCCCACTACTACAGCGGTGACCCCTACACCTGTAAAGTGTTTTTTTTTTCTTTTTTAAGATATTTTGTGATATTTTGTTCCCTTATTCACTCAACCTCCTCTTATTTTCGGCTATAAGACCCTCATTAGAAATTAGAGGGATATTTTGAGAGGTTTTGGGGAGAGCTCAACCAAACCGAAGGAGAAGAACACCGATCGAAGAAGGAAAAATACTCTTAGAGTAGTTTTAGCGTTGGATCTTCAGATAATGGCTAAGTTGCTTTGTTTATTTATTTATTTCTTAACTTTGGTAGTTTGTTTGAGCATGTTTAGCTCATTTTGTTATTGTATATACGGTTATGGTTATTGGCTAAACATGGATTATCTATGGGATTAATATAGTTTATGAAAATGTTGTCTATTTGAATTGTGTTTCTTTAACGGTCCTCGTTATTCGATTGGGTTTACCGTTCATATATTTCCATATATGTTTGTTAAGATATATTGAGAAATCGGGGTTTGATACCCGGGAGAGGTAATCCCAAATTCAGACTAGACTTTAAACACAACACGACAATCTAGCGAACCGGGAGGACGTTAGAAAGTGTGCAATCAATGACATTGGTGCGAGACTCATGTGACAATGTGTTAGAAAAGATGTTAGAGGGGGACTTCGGCGTCAACGCGAAGTCATATATTCATTCACTTTACACTCAAGAGAGGGAGTGAGTGAGTTTACGATACCGAGATTGTCGGATATGAAAAATATCGTTATTGTTAACTAAACAAAATCAAACATGTTTAAGTAAATGAAGTTAATCCCTAGACAATCTATTCTCCTAGACATCTCAATATAGTATTATAGTATAATTAGTTTAATTAGTTAATTAGTTTAGTATTTATTTTATAATCAAAACCTATTTTTTATCGCCTAAATAAAGTTAGGTCATGATAATTACGGTACTCAATGATAATCTCAACCAATCCATGTAGAAACGACAATCTTTACTCTTCCCACTCTATTAAAACTTGACCCGTACACTTGCAGTGAAAGTAGCGATGTAATTTCGCGCTACCAACGCGCACAGAATGGGATAGAAGTCCTTAATGCATTATTTCTTTAGATCTGTCTAGCCTTGTCTTTTGGTTTTGCAAGATGGTTCGATTGGTGACCTCAACCTGACCATTTGCTTGAGGATGACCCAGGGAGAAAAAGTGCGCACTGATTCCTAACCCCGAGCAGTGATCGATGAAGAGGTCATTATTAAATTTTTTACCATTGTTCGAGAGGATGGCCTTTAGAATGCCAAATCGACAAAGCATACTCTTCTACACGAAGTCTTTAATTTTTTTTCTTTGGTGATTTGAGCTAGGGGCTCAGCTTCCACCCACTTCATGAAATAATTGATAGCCACGATTGGGCAAATGGCCAGGGGCTAGTCCTGGCACTAGCACGATCGGTGAGGGGTGGGGGGTAAGCGGCAAACCTCTGGCACTTGTCATATTTCTTCATGAATTCACTTGCCTCTTCTAACATTTTGGGCCAGTAATACCTATGCCGAAAGAGTTTTTGGGCCAGGGATCTGCCCCTTGCATGGTTGTTTCATACCTATTCATAAAGCTTTCTCATCATGTACTCATCCTCCTCAGGACGAAAACATCTAGAGTATGGGCCTGAGAAGTATTTCTTATACAACACTCCATCGAGGATGGTAAACCTCATAGCTCGGTATCTCATTTTTCTATCCTCAGTCTAGTCACTGGGCAGGGTAATTTTTTTTATATAATCTTTGATTGGGTCTAGCCAGACTGGCTCGTACTTGTGCTCACAAATGGTCATGACTTTGTCGGACACCGCTGTGCTCGGCTCGTCCAGATATTCTGCGAGCACAGTCCTCTTTAAAGTATCCTCCACCGCCAAGGCCAGATTTCCCAGGGCATCCACATGCCTGTTCTCTTCTTGGGAAATCTACGTGATTTGAACTTTTTTAAAGTCCCCTATCAGTGTTCTTACTCTCTCCAGATATGCGGTCATGCTTGGGTCTTTGGTAAGATAGTCCTCATTCACTTAGTTGACTACAAGCTGAGAATCACAAAGAACTTGGAGCATTTTACATTGAAATCCCTTGCTAATCGCAGTCTTGTAAGCATGGATTCATATTCAACCTCATTGTTTGTAGCTCAAGATCCTAGTCGGAGAATATATTCCACTTCTTTTTTCCAGGGGATACGAGGACTGTCCCGGCCCCGCACCCATTCAAATTGGAGAAACCGTCCACAAACAACTATCAGGAGTCTGGTCTTAGGTCAGTTTTCGTACTGGGGGACTTGTCGACTTTATTTTTTAGGGAGGATATTGCCTTGGCAACTTTCAGGTCGGTAATCGTCTGATCGTCTAGGAAGGTGAGCTCAGTGATAAAATCTACCAAGATTTGACCCTTGATGGCTATCCTTGGTAGGTAATCCATATGGAATTGTCTGAGATCGAAACTATATTTTGTTAACCGCCCGGCGACGTCGGGAGAATAGAAAATTTGCCTCAGTGGTTGATCGATCAGGACAACGATAGTGTGTGCTTGAAAGTATTGCCTCAGTTTCCTCAAGATGATCAGCAAGGCGTATACCAGTTTCTCAAACCGCGAATACTTGGTCTCAACATCAGTGATGACTGTTGGCCCAATGGGCTATCCAAGAGGGTGTGAGTTGGGTAGTTTCAAAAATTTAAACAAATAAAGCTTTAACACTTAATTATCAAATAATAAATTTTTCTAAATTAATTATTATCTTCGTTACACAGCGGATAAGTGTTTAGTACGTAAGTATAAAAGTATAGAGTTGTTTTCACTTAATTTCTTTAAGGTTTTCACTGCTCTTCATTTCTTCAATGAATCCATCTTTTCACCCTTAACTTTTTCTTTAGGATGTCTTTAGCAGAATTAAATGTGGAACTCTTTCTCTGAAATACTCAACAAAAATATTAGTTCCACAAAAAATATCAACGTTTAATTGTTCATCAAAATTTAGGGATCAACAAGGACTCTACTAGAGTAGTAAACCGGACTTTGGACACTATTCTTCTCTATAACTAAGGTCGCACTTATCGCCGTGGTGGACACAAAAATTTAGAGGAATAACTCTTCTCCTCTTCTCAGCGTGCTGAGTAGAGAAGTCGAGACACCTGGACGAGAGTTAAATTTGCTATAAAAGGAAATATTGTAACATTTCAGGTTTTGGCGTAAAGGTATATTTGGAGCATTAAACTATCTATTTTCTCTATGTTGGAATATTTAATATTTCTATTAATACATTATTTATTATTTATTTTTTAGGTCATATTTCCTATTTAGATCATGTTGACCAATTTGACAGTTTCTTTTATTTTATTAATTAGTCCGTTTATTGATGCGATATTCTTCTTAATATGATTATATATAATAGGAAGTGTAAAACCTTTTTTGTATAGAATATATTACATCTAACAAAATATTCTCTTCTTTTCCAAAGTTCTTTTTGGTATCAAATCCTAAAAAGAGAAAAATAATGGGAGGCGCGGGGAGAAAGAAGACCTAGCCCCCCTGCACCTCATCATTGTAATACCCTAGAAATTTATATTTTGAAAATATTTTTTTTTATATAAGTTAATATGTGTTGAGTTTATTTTGTATATTGTGGGAATTTGTGGTACAAATATATATATTTGATAGGTTTTATAGAGATAAGTGTAATTATTAGGTTTAATATAAATTATCTTATAATCATGGGGTGTTAGTGTAATTTTACAAATCTTACAAAGGAAGCTAAACAATTGTGGCTATAAATTAAGGGAAAAGAAAAGAAAAAAAAAATTGTTGAGACCAAATACACACACACACACGCGCACACACACACACACGCACATATATTATGCATCCAACACGTGGATGGTGTGAACTTTAAATAGAAGATGAAGGATAATAAGGAGAATGATCTTATTAATATCGAATAAAAGTTACAATTTATATAATCTTGAATGTTTTTATGTGAGAAATATATTTCGATTTGGATTCCGGCTTCGGATTTCAAGTAGAATTTCAAACTCTTTTAATATTTGTATTTAATCTCATTATGTGATTCATGCGAAAGTTGTCATTAATTTTTAGTTGTTAGTTTCATAAAATATTTAGGATTATTATGTGAAAAAATGTCTATGTGTTTTATTTGGGAATTGATTAAATGCACGTATTAAAGGGATTAGAATTCTACTTAGCGTTGACTCACAACCCCACAGTTTTGATTGCAAGGCCGGTGAGAATGAAACGATGCCATGAATTCTATATGAATTTCTATTTAATTTGTAAAAATTGAATTTCTAATTCACTATTGTAAAATTAATTCGATAAGTCGACAAATTATAATTGTTTCCATCGCATTGTAAAATTTCTAGGATTTCTTTTAATTAAAGTATTGATTATTTAGTTGTAGTATTAATTCTCCAAGAGAAGAAACCATGGGGCGGTCTTAGAAAACTGGACCGTTAAGAGTGGTATCAGAGCTAAATTAATAGTAATATTAATTTATTTATAAATGGTAAAATATTTGGGGTATAATTCTTTATAGGAGAAACCAAGTGGCGGCCCTGGGAAATCGGGTCATCATAGATGGTATCAGAGTTGAATTAATAGTAATACTAATTTATTTATAAATGGTAACATATTTGGCGTAAAATTCTCTATAAGAGAAATCAAGTGGCTTCACTGAGAAACCAGGTCATTACACTCACCTTCTAGTCTCTGTCTTCCTATGGCATCAAACCTCTTTCTATAGCTACCACCTTCCCGCAATACCAAAACTCTTTTTGAGCATTGTCTTTGCTCGACGCCTTACTTTCTTCCGGCCACCATCTTACCATGGCGTCGAACCTTTTTCAGGCCACCACTTTCTCGTGGCGTTGGTCCACCTTCTAGCCACCATCATTGTTGTATCCTTTGTCCCGCAGTAGAACTGTCTTCTTCTTCACCTCAAGTTGGCCCCCTTTCTTTAGTATCTTTCTCACAACAGTTGTCCGGCATTCCAGTCGTCAGATATCGCCCGACATTCTAATTGTCTCCTTATGACGCTCAACGTTCTAGTTATTTCCATATGTTACTTGTTGGTCTACTTCTCACTGTTGATCATCTGTTGTTCCAATTATAGTTGTCAGTCGCCTAATGTACCAGTTGTTGCCGTTGGTTACTCGATGTTCCAGTTATCTCCATGGTGAACCCTTGTTGTAAAGGCCCTAGGGAAGAAAGAGGTCTTCGATCCCTGGGTAGAAGTCCTAACCTCCCCTCCGCTTGGATCTTTCTTAACCCCTGAGATCGGCTTGGTCCTTCCTCAGTTTGATCCTTCTTCTTCTAGACCCCTTCTCGGTCCCTCGTCACGTTGTCTCTTAGATTAGCCTCATAAAAATTTGTACCTCTATCCTGGGTAGCATGGAGGTTTGATGCGGGGAGCGAGCAAAGGTCATAGGACAATGTCCAATGTCTTAGCCCATCGATGAAGGAGTTCAGGGCCACGACGTCCGAGTGGTCCTCACAGGAGATGGTCTCCTTCTCGAACCTATCCACGTAGTCTCCAAGTTTGTTACCCATCTCTTGCTGGAGTGCAAGGATGTGCGTTATGGTCTTTGACCTTCATTTGGAGAAACTAAATATGGTAAGAAAGAGTTGTTCTAGCTAGGAGAAAGTGGAAATGGAAGCTGGGGCCAAATTTCTGAACCATGAACGAGATGTTCCAGTAAGAGTGAAATGGAAGGACTTACATCTAGGGTAGTGCAAAATAATCGAATCACCTGTCCCACCTGGTATTCCAATTGACCTGGACCCGAATTAAGGCGGGTTTTGGGTGAGATTCACGGTCAGATCGGGTACACCTGATGAAGAGAGCACTGGTCGGATCGATTAGCGGGTTTGTATTCTCCCACCTGATGTTCACCCGACCTGACCGGTTTTGCTATACTATAGAATAGATTTTCTCATTTTAGGGTTCTCTATTTCGCTGCCTCATCTGATCTCATCGACACTCGACAAACTCTTCATCTCCTTTGAAACTTGAAACCTTCAATTCCATTCATTAATTCCATCCTCCAAATCCATCGATGCTTTGATTTGTATATTTCATTTTGGTTGAAATATTCAATTATATTAATTGATTTGTCTTTGTCGCTTCGTAATCGTAACTTTCCCTTCCAGCCAAGCTTTCCAATTCCATCATCTTCTTCGATTAAATCCTTCTAATTCCACAATGGCTATACATCAACATTTTTCATTCCAAGATCATCTTGTAGCCTTCTTGTTTGATTCAAAGTCATACTCTAAAACTAAACACTTAATATGTGACGATGAGACTTGTGAGAAACGAAATCGATTGTTCAAATCAGGCCCAAAACGATGAGTTCTTCTATTTATTCTTTGATTTGTTCTTCAATTTCGATTTTGTACTGTATGGATTAGGGTTTAGCATTTTGTTTCCGCGTTCAATTAATTATTCTTCGAATTTGTTCTCCGATTAGGATTTTGTTTTAATTATGATTAAGCAATTTTATGGGTTGTTTTCTTCTTGTTCATTCAAAGGCATTTGTTTAGTGTTCTGTTCCCAAATTAAATTAGTGTTCTTGTTCATGATTGTGAGAAGTATATATGTTTAACCCATATTGATATCAGAAGGTGTATATATGTTTAGACTTTCCTTTGCAATAAATACTCTCTTGATTATGCATATATAGTTGAATTGTTGCATATTTATGGGGTTTGAACTTGTTTCTGTTTGAACTTTGAATGAAACCTGGAGACGAAATTGGTGCATATATATAGCTGAATTGTTGCATATTTATGCGGTTTCCCAAATTTGTTTCTGTTTGAACTTTGAGTCTATATCTGTTTTTGTTTGAAGTTTAAGCTGAAATAGGTTCAAACCCCTATATGTTAACAAATATCCTCATAATTTGCTTACACTTTGTTCGAACACCCCTGTTTCATGAAGTTTAAACAGAAATAGGTTCAAACCCTTGTTTGTTAAAAATGCACCCCTATTTCCGTAGACTTTGTTCAAATATCCTTAGACTTTGTTAACAAATATCCTCACAATTTTCTAGTAACAAACTTTGAACCTGCTTTTGATTATGTTTCTGTTTCTGCTTTAAAACATGATTCAAATACTTGTGTTGTGTGCATTTTTCAGTTTCAGTTTCTATTTTTGTTTAAATTAACACTTGTGTGCATTATGAATGCTGAAAATTGTTTCTCTTATTTTTCAGGGAGTATTTTCTTGCTAATTACATTTGTCCACGTGCTTAACTACTTTTGCCATTATGGAACATGCTAATGCTGAGGGTTCTTTTACATCCCTTGAAGGTAACCTTCCAACTCTTGCCCCTGCTCCCCTGACTAGTAAAAACCACCATTGCCTAAAAATGTGAAGAAACGTGGTACTACTAGTGAGAAAGTTTTTTGAGGTCTGGAGTCATTTTGAAAAATTTGTTGATGTGGATGGAAATAAAACAGTGTCTTGTAATCATTGTGGGAAAGTGTATCACGCAGATACAAAAATTCATGGGACAAGTAATGTAAAGGCTTACATTTTTAATTGTAACGATAATCCGAATAGGGAGTTGGCTAAGGGAGAAACCCAATTAATTAGTCAACTTAAAAAGAATGGACAAGATAGTGTTGTATTAACTAATTTATCCGTGGATAAAGCTAGAAGAGCTCTTGCATAAATGGTTATTTTAGATGATTGTCATTTAGATTTGTTGAAATTTATGGCTTTAAAAAGTTTTGTTATGCTTTGCAACCAAAATTTAAAAATATTCTAAGTCATACTACAGTTGCTAGGGATGTTGTGAAGATATATTACAAGGAGAGAGAGAGAGATAATTTGAAGAAAATTTTGCAGGGTTGTAGAATATGCTTAACTACAGACACTTGAACTACAATACAAAATTTGAATTATATGTGTCTTATGTGTCATTTTATTGATGATGATTGAGTTTTGCATAAAAGAATATTAAATTTTTGTCTTGTTGAAGATCACAAGGGGAAAACAATTGGAAAAAAAATTGAATCGTGTTTGCGTGAATGGAATATTAATAGTTACTTCACCTTGACGGTTAATAATGCTAGTTCTAATAGCACTACTATTAGATTCTTGTAAAGTGTAACTAAAGATTGGAAGGGTACAATGTTAGATCATGAATTCTTACACATGTGTTGTGCTCATATTTTGAATTGATTGTATGTGATGAATTGAAAGAATTGCACGAGTCAATAGTTAAGGTTCGAGAAGCGGTTAGATATGTTAAGTCCTCTCCAAATAGATTTCATGCTTTTAAAAATGTATTGAACTGCTTAAAATTGAATCGAGGAGTCTCTTGTGTCTTAATGTTCAAACTCGTTGGAATTCCACATATAAGGTGTTAGAGAGTATTGAAAAAATCGATTTTTTTTTTGTTAAATTAGCGGATGAGGATGGAAAATATCATGATCACTTTTTTTTATAGAGATATTGGTGAGGTAGAGAAATATTTGGTCGAAAATCTCGAAGGTGCCAATGATGAGAAGAATAGAAATAGTAGGTTCTGAGTATTGTCTCGATTGGCGAGGGATCTGTTGGCTGTACCGATTTCTAAGGTTGCTTCGGAATCAGCATTTAGTACTGGGGGCGTGTGCTTGATTCGTTTCGTAACTCTTTATCTCAATTGATGGTAGAAGACCTTATTTGTCGGCAAAATTGGCTTCAAGTTTCTATTTGATTTCACTTCGAAAGGGGATGGATGATGTTGAGGAGATACAACGAGATTTAGGTAATTTAAATTATATTATTTTTTCATAAGACTATAATAGCAATATTAGATTGATTTGTTTTTTTATTTTTGTAGGGGATTTGGATTTAGAGATATCAAATCCTTCGCAAGGCTCATCTTTAACTCAGATTATTTATTTAATTGTTTATTTTTATTGGTTTCTCTTATTTGTATATTATTTTAATTATAATTTGTTTTTTTTGGTAATTTCTTGAATGGGGAAAAATTGGAAGACGCATTGCCTCATCGATTTTATTTGTGTTGATTCAATTGAATTTGTAATAATTATTTTATAGTTTTTATTTCATTTAAGAGTTAAGACTGACTATTATTTTAGATGGGATTGTATTGGTAATTACTGTAATATTGGTTTTTGATGGTTTTTTTAAGTTATGATTTTTTTTAATGGTTTGTTGAAATGAGACATTGTTGAATTTTTGATTAATTTTTTGATTTGTTTTGTTTTGTTGAAAAATCAGTGTTTTATAGAGAAATTGGGCCACACAGCCCACATTAATAAAATAATTTTGTCCAACCTGAACAACACCCGACCCATAAACCCGCCCGCTAACTGAAGGACCCGAATTTTTTGGATTACATAGATTGATCGGTTGGCAGCGGGCCCAAAATACCTCACCGACAACCTTCGGGTCGGGTGGCGGGTCAACCAAAATTTTACCCCACCCGACCCGTGCACACCCCTACTTGTATCTTAGCGCCACAGAGGCCGTATGTATATCTATGTAGGATATGAAGATAGAGAGATAGTCCACTTGGTTAGCATTCTCGTCATAAAAGTCATTTAGGGATGAGGGAATATGTAGAGTACCGGTTCTTCCACAATATCATCTGTAAAGGGGGAGGCAACGTTCCACGAAAACTTTTCTTCTAGGCGATGCTATTACTTGACTGGCAACTGCCTTGGCTCCTTGTCTCCTAGCAGGTGGAGAGTGGGAGTGAACCTCGCGAACACGGTAGACCCGATGCTCTGTTCGGGCGATATGGCTAGGTGCTCTGCCCGACAGAGACCCATGATGGTCCTCGGCTTCGTGTCTTTATGAGGGTTGCAACGACGAGTTTGAAGTAGTAGGAGGCTAAATCTCGCTCCCTTACTGCTCAGTTACAAGGCTAAGGTCGGGCCACGCTTCAATAACTCCAGAAGTCTAACCCATAAAGGCTCTTGAGGGCAATATAGAAGGGCACGTCTGCCCTGTGGGGGGTAAATTTTCTTCCTCAGCCGGGATGGGGGCTGAAACCCTAGCTTCTAACCTTGGGACGCTTGACATCTCTCTGTTCGGGCTATTATTCACCACGACGTTTTGATCTCTTCGCTGGATGATCTGGCCAGACCTTGTGATCGTCAAATCTTAGTTGAACAGGGGGTTGATGACTGGGGAAGACGTTTTGTGCGTTTCCTGCAGACGACGCTAAACTATTGGTGTCGAAAAATGGCTAACACCCACAGTCAGTCTGATCTTAGTCCACATGGATTGTTGATGGTGATATAGAGGTGGCTTGCTTTGAGGAAAAATCTCTTGAATTCCTTGTCCTTGGATCTCTATGTGACCGAGCTAATCTGAGCGTTTTCCGGTCTGAGCTCCAAGTGTGTACCTGTACAGGACCCACCAGGGTTTTGCCCTGTGAAGCCCTTCCGACGTGAGAGTAAGAGTTTGGGAGGAGAAATTATGTAAATATTTTGTATATTCTAAAAGCAGTACCTTTGGCAACACTGTTTACCCTCACTTTTATAGAAAAAAACCTGATTAGCGTTTTGGATATTAAGAGCCTTACACTCGGTTATCGGCCTTCATATTGCGCGTGCTCAAGAAAAAGGGTGTGTGAAGAGATTAGAGCATTGGGAGTGGGTTTTTCAACGTTGATAGAAAAATTCATGGGCCAGTTCTCTAACGAAGATGGATAACCGATCTGGACACGAGTACGGATGTTAAGGAGGATATACCGACCAGGACATCACTGACCAGAACTCCTTTGATTGTGGAAGGTTTTCGGGTATAATCGTCTATGTTTAAAAATTTGTTGGCCTGAGTCAACTAAGCTAAAATGAGCGATCAGGAGTTTATAGTGACTAGGGCATAAGTTTTAGTGTTCACATTGTTGGTGCTTCTTGCCATGTCGAACACTTGATCCACGTATAAGGCTTATGTGGAATGATTCGGGAGTGGTTGGTTTTTACCTTCATCAAATATTAAATTGATAATATTAAAAATATTAATTTATAAATATTAAATTTGGTTCAATTTTTTTTTTTTTTTTTTTTTTTTTTTTTTTTTTTTTTTTTTTTCTGACTGTAAATTCAGGCACGTGTCATGTACTAGTAGAGAATAAAATATAAGTTTTCTTCTTTCTCTATTAAAACAAAAAATTGATGAAGATAATTTTTTTTAATAAAATCTGTTAATTAAACAAGTAAAAAAGAGCTAGTGTAAGGGTGATTTTATAGTATTGAAGTTGATTTTGTTTTTTGTTTTATTTTTTTTTTATTTTTTATTTTTTTTTGTTTTTTTTTCTATGATATTTTTGTTAATTTTTCCTGAAGTTAGGTGTTCTCGTGGAAAATTTGTAATTCATTTCAATCTACGTCTTCATGCGTCATTTAACACACTCTTTCAATGTCCTTATTCGTCATTTCATGTGTTGGACAACACATACTATGCCCTAATTTTATTAGGGTTAATACCATTTACATCCCCTATATTTTTTAATATTCAAATAAACCCCAAGTTCTCAAATTACCACAGGAACCCCTCACCGGTGTAAATTTTAAAGAAATGACCATACTACCCTTACTCATTCAAAACAAAAAAGAATCCAAGTTAGTGAATGACCAAACTACCCTCACTCATTTTTAATAATTTTTTTCGTTTTCTATTTTTTACCCTTTTTCTTTTTTATTTTTTTCTTTATTTTTTTATGCTCTTCTTCTTTGTTTCTCTACACCACCAAACCAAACACCACCACCGCCGAATAACACCACCAAACCAAACAACACCATCGCGTCCACCAAAGAAAAATATTTTCCTTCTCTCAGATCTACGACCTCGCTCTCAATTTACCATCTCCACCATCGCCGAACCAAACACCACCACCACCACCACCACCGAACAAAACACCACCACCACCGTACAATACTATTGCCTCTGCAAAAGAAAAATCTTTCATTCTTTCAAATCTACGTCCTCACTCTCAAATTACCATCTCCACCGCTGTTTCCACCATCGCCGAACCAAACACTACTGCCGCCGACCAATACCACAGAACCAAAAAAACACCACCGCCGTACAATACCACCGTCTCTGTCAAGGAAAAACATTTTCTCTCTCTTAGATATACGACCTCACTCTCAAAGTACCATCTTCACCATCGCCGAGCACCACCGCCGCTTCGTTCATGTATCAACTACCGTCAACCACTACAATTTTTAAATATATACCCAAAACTCAACAACAATGTCTCATCTTTTGTTTTTTTGCAAACCCATATCCTCGAAGACCCTAACCCAACACCTTATTCTCTGTGTGTGTGTGAGAGAGAGATATAGTAGATCTGGACCATTCCAAATTGATTGGCATACCTCTTGCTCGAAATCATATGCGATTCGATTGATCTATCGGATGAATTTAGAGGATTGGTGGAGTTGATAAAGAAGCGAGCATTTGATATGAAATTTGAAGTCGAATTTGATGATAAACAGGTTTCAGATAGATATTTGTTCAATCTTGCAGGGGTTCATCCTTGCTAGTGGTGGTGTTCGTTTGGTGCTCGGCGATGGTAGAGAAGGTAATTTGAGAGTAAGGTTGTAGATCTAAGAGGGGGAAAAAGTTTTTCTTTGGCGGAGGCGATGGTATTGTACGGTATTGTTGTTGTTTGGTTCAGTGGTGGTGGTCGTTCTTAGCCAACAGTGAAGTTGTGGACGGATCTAGAATAAAGTACAAAAGGAGGAGGAGGAGGAGGAGAAAATGGTGGACGGTGGCGGCAAGAAGATGGGCAATGGGGGGTAGGGAATTGAGGATGGGGAAAATGGGGGAAAAAAGAGAAGGAAAAAGAGGAAGAGAAAACAAAATGAAAGCAAAAATACAATAATTACCCTAAGTATTTTCTCATATTTGATTTTAGATACTTATTTTTATTACATGGATAATCTTGTCTTTGGATAAAAATATTAGGGTCAATTTAGTTAAAACAAAATAAAAAAAATGGTCAACCTAGTCAACAAATACGAATTATGACTTTGAAAGGGTAAAATCGAAATTTGAGATGAACATGGATTCTTAGTGTACCTTGACAAAATAGTTTAAGGGATCTCCTAATAATTTTTTAAAACTAGAGGATTCCCGTGGTTCTAATGAATATTTGAGGGAGCGTAAATGGCATTAACCCAATTTTATTGGTTTAAAAGACAAAAATACCACTAGTCTATCACAAAATTACTTGCAGCAAAGTGATAAAAATCCATGTGGGCCCTTCAGGCATTTGAGAAGCAGGGACCACACGGCTCCTTACAGCGTGGGTACACACACTCCTGATCCTTCCGAGAGCCCTTCTACTGCACTGAACTGCCGGTTCGACTTTATTACACTCGGATTTTCCGCTTTTGTACACTCCTCTTCGTCTTTCTTCTCCGCGGATTATGCAATCGTTCTTCCTACATTTTGGAAGCAGGGCCCACACTGATTCTTACAGACAGTAGGTACACTCTCTTGATCCTTCCGAGAGCCCTTCTGCTCCACTGAACTGCTGGTTGGACTTTACACACTCCGATTTTCCGCTTTTGTGCACTCCTCTTCGTCTTTCTTTTCCACGAATTACGCAGTTATTCGTTGAGTGAATTAATTTCTTCATTTCCTCACACTTGCCTCGGACAGGATGGACAGCTGTTAGGGTTTTGAAGTCAACATTCAATCCGGCAAGTTTTTTTTTTTTTTTTTTTTTTTTCCATTACAACGTGTAAGAAGGGTTGCATCATGCTGAACTTCATATCAGTGCACTGAAAATGGTTCAATTTTGCTTTTAATCTCATAGATTGTGCATCATCTCAGATTTTAGAATAGGTCTGCTGCAGTGCAGGACTCCCAAAGGGCCATACAGACATACCAGGACAGCTGTTAGGGTTTTGAAGTCAACGTTCAACCGGCAAGAAAGGTATAAACTCTCTCTCTCTCTCTCTCTCTCTTCCATTACAACGTGTAAGAAGGGTTGCATAACGCTGAACTTCATCTCTTTAAATAATGGTCCTATTCTTCCCATAAGTTTTGCAAGTGATCATATTCAGTGACCGAGCCAGATATCATAAAGAATATATGGTTAAAGGATATTTCATTTGAGACTATTTCCCCTGGTTTATATAACCCAACCTTAGGCTGAAGAAGAAAGAAAATCACCCTAATAAATGAGCTAATTAATAGAATAAAAGAAGCTACCAAATTGGTCCATATGACCTAAATACAAAATCTGACCTAATTACTGAATACTAAATAATACATTAATATAACTATTAAATATTCCAGCAAAATCTAAATGAACAAAAGGAATTGTTAAACGGACAAATCATATGACACAAGAAACTTTGCCCTAAATGCTTGCTTCTTGTTTGATTTATTATAAAGAGTTGCATATTAAACCGTAATTAAGTGCTTGTAATTGTTGCTGCATATATACTTACATGCCATTCTGAATTTATTCTGGGCGGCTTTCCTTTTCGGCTACTTTGATTTATCTAAATGTTGGCTTGACATGGTTGGGCCAGTAATGCTCTTGCATTGTTTGTTTAGTATAATTTCTTTGTTTTATCATTTGTTCTTTCCTTTTTTGTATTTTTTTTTTAAAGAACTTTAGTTTTATAATATTTTCCAGGGATTTCGGGTGAGAAAATGACGTTTTCGACAATATTTAATGAAAGGATAAAGGAGGTCGAAGAAAAACTGAAGACCATGGATGGTGAAAATAAAGGTCCGAAATGGAATGCTGTGGAAAAGTTGCATGCGAAATTGAAGGAAAATATATCAGATGAAGAATCACTAACAGAACTGGATACTGCAATAGAATCATTACCCAAAATTGAAATTGAGTCATGGGAATTGGTTTCGCGAATAGTTTTCTTTGGGCTTATTGCCGCCTTGGAATCGAAAACTTGTCCAGGGGAAGAGATTGTGCAATGTATTGAGCAGCTGAAGAGGCGGGTTTATCTGCCCTTATACATAGCCCCAAGTTGAATCCAGAGGAACTGGACTTCATTTGCAAAATATCTAATAAATTTTGCACGGACAATGACATGTCCTCCTCCAGTGAGATAATAGATTGGTCCGTGAAGAACATCAAAAAATGCTTTTCGAGCGAGATGCAAGGTAAGATTGTAGTTTAATTTGTTGACTATCAAGTATTGCTAAAATGTAGGAAGTGTGTTAATTTATCTAATTGGATGTGCAGGTGAAACGCTGAATAAGAAAATTCAAGATATTGGTTCTTCAAAGTGCTTTACTCCTACTGCTATCAAATCTATTAGCGATCCTTACTATGTATGCTCAAATTTACTAAATGTTTTATTTATAATTGCACAACTATTGATTTTCTTCTTTTCAAATATTGATAAAGCTTATGATTATACATTTTCATTGATGTCTTTTTAGTCCACGCATGTTTTAATATTAGAGACAAGTGTTATAAATCCACTCTTAGTATTTTAACCGAAGTACCCTACTGCCTACATTTTCTTGTCTAAATTTTCTAAACCTGAGTGGCTCCGTATTAAATAAGAGCTTTATAGATGTTTTGTAGTATTTAAAAAGAGATCCTTACTAAATATGTATGTGAATCAGTGCATATCTAAAACAGCTAGCACCCTCATATCCTCACTCCTCTGTAAATTATTGAAAAAGAGGTATACAAAATCCCGTTTTATTTATGTTACTATAAGTTGCGAAAAATTACGTGGTTACTATACATTGTTCTTCATGGCAATATGTCTGTTAGACATTTCTTTCTTGTGTTTCTTTAAATCTAATACTAATACTTAAAGTGGAAGGAGGGATGATATTTTAATGAGGTTAGAGAATGTCTCTTTCAAATTTTTTTTGTGAGTTTTTCCATATTTTTTTTTTGGTTTTTTTTTTATATATCAAATAATGAGTGGCCCACTCAATTCTCTTTTTTGTTTTGGTTAATTTAATTTTTTTTTTTTAATTAATGCACAAATATATGATTAATTTTTTTGGTCCACAATTTAAATTATTTAAAAAAAAAAATTGATTCAAAAAATATTTTCACAAAAAAAGTATACGATATAAATGAATTAAATTAGAATTTGTTGACTTGCAAAAATAGATAAAATTAATTCTAATTTAAGGTTATTTGTTTGTTATTTTATAGCATATTAGTAAAAGTTAATTTATAAAAATATTATTTCACTTTTGGTGAGTTAATTTGTAGAAATTTTTAGAATTATTTAAATATATATATATATTTTTTATATATATATTAAATATTTAGTGACCGCACTCAAGTTTATCTTAATTTAATTTTTTTCTCATTAATGCATGGATATATGATTAATTTTCATAGTTTACATTTTAAATTAGGGGCGCTGACTGAGAAGTCCTAAAAGGCGGTGGAAACTATCGATCAAATCCGTTCCTCTTTTCATGCGCCAACAACTTTTATTTATTTATTTTTTTTTTATTTTTTCTGATCAAAATATCTCTCACATGCAACTTTCAATGCTAACATCAAAACATATGGATTTTTTTCGTAATTCCTGATATTATAAAATTAATATTTTTACATTGTATTAATCAGTAAAATGTCGTTTTTTTACGATATGCTAATTATATTTTTTGGACGTATGAATCGTATTATATATGGATGTTACATGTAACATTCAAAGGTAATGTCCAAAGGAATATGCAGTGGTACTTTTCAATGGATGTTACATGTAACATCTAAAGACAATGTCTAGAGGAATATCCATTGAACATATTTTCAATGGATGTTACATATTATATCTATAATAAGTAATTATTTTAAAATATATTTTCAATGGATGTTATATGTAACATCTATATCAATAATTATTTTTCAGTTGATGTTACATGCAAAATATATTTTTATGTAGATGTTACATGTAACATCTATATTTTAGAGGATGTTACCTGTAACATTAATGTGATTTTCAATTTATCTAATTAACACAGACCTACATTATCATAGACCCACATTTCTCTCATAATATTTTAAAGTGATGTTACATGTAACATTAATTCAGACCCACATCACCAAAGAAACTCCAAAGGTTTTAATACCCACTTCACCATTTCTCTCTCTCTCTAAACAAAAAATTCTACCAGATTGAAATAGAGCATAAAATAAGGTAACGGCATCCATTGACATGCTCGGATTTGAGTTGCAAAGGTGGTGGAGAAGCCGGATCTGGACGGCGACGGTGGGGAAGGCGTCGGCGATGATGGGAAAGACATCGGATCTGGGCGGCGAGAGTGTGTCGAATCTTGACACTTGACAGTAACATCGGCGAATTTGGGTTGCGAAAGCGTTGGCGACGGCGGTAAGGTGATGCTTGGCGAAATCACGGGAGGGATATTTCGGTAATCTCGTCGCCAACCTTTTTTGAAAAAGGGACTAATCGGTGCAAGAAATCGCCGGCATGGGAGTTTTCAGTGCAAGAAAAAAGAAGTGGGTTTTATTGGTAGATTACTGCTAATAGTAGGTCTAGCTAAAAATTATTTCCACCAAAAAAAGAAAGTAGACACGATATAAATTAATTAAATTAGAATTTTTTGACTTGATAAAATTAATCTTAATCTATGGTTATTTGTTTGTTATTTAAAAGTTAATTTGTAGAAATATTCTTTCACTTTCATGATCGTTTATGTAATTTTTAATAGCATGTTTTTATTTCGTATTTATAAAACACCATTACTCACTAAAATTTATGTATCCGCACTTGGATATTAGTACCAAAATAATCGGATGATATCTATGTGTTTTATGTTTCGTATTAAGTATTTATTATAATTTTTTTCTAAACCCGCGCAATTCGCGGGGTCTAAAACTATTTTGTGTTTAAAGCAGCGATATCCAATTCTCATTAATCAAATTCCACTTGACGCAGGAATACTTCCTTTTGCTTGTGGAAAGGGAAAGGTCCGAAATTATAAAATATGTCTAGTTTCGCAATGATATGGAACCTCGTCTAACTGATGAGGCAAGATATACAATTCAGTTAGTTTATATCTTTTCATTATTCTAATTCTTGGAATTGTTTGTGATATGTATTTTGCGATAACTTTGTAGAGGCATTATTTCTAGAGTGAGTGAAGTACATGACAAGAAATGTTCCATTGGTTTGTTAGCTGGAAAATGTATTTGTCAGTGGAGATGGAAAAGTGGAACTAAGAGGTCTAAACTTACTTCCGGTTCCACCTAATTATGATGAAAATACAAGGATTCTTTCTGATTTCAAGCAATTGAAGGATGTAATCAATCAGTATATCGAGATCAGTCGGGAAGATGAAATTCCAAAAGATCTCACACACTTTTTATCCCTCCTCGACAAACAAACAGTAGTGAAAAGGTCTTTCTAGAAATTTATGCTTTTTGTTATTATTATTGAATGTTTTGCAGCTAATTATGCCTATGGTATATGACATAGGATGAGAAATGGTGCCTCCATAACCACTGGAGTCGCCGACTAAAAATCAGGTGTGATGTTCTTATTTATTTACGTTGGTTTGTAGGAAGGAATTAGATATCTTTAACCACAGTTGTCTGTGGAGTGAATATGATCAAATAAAGTTTGTTCTCCTACTTCATGCTGTAATTCTTCGCCTCCAGAATCCGGATGAACTTAAATACTTATCACCCAAATTCGCGGGGACAGAGCCTGCATGGCGAACTAAGATTGTGGACACACCATATGACATTTTTGCTACAGACTCGGGGGTGTTTAAAAAAGAATTTGCCTATTTGCACACAATGAAGAATTCATTTGGGCATTTTGAGTGTGAGGTATATGTTGTATTATCTTTACACAATTATCCATCACTATAAATTTTGTTTAGCTAATAATTTCTTTCATGATAATATAGGGATATAGACAAAAGCTTTTGGAAACAGAGAGAGATCTGTCCGTAATTTTTCCGGATTATATTCCGAAACTCATGGTGCTCATTGTCGACCTTGACTTCAGAGGTGCGTGAGTAGCTGCGAAATGTGTTAAAAATGTTTTATGTTAAAAATTGCCTTTTACCCCTCTCTTTTTTGTCTAATTTTCACTTTGTTTCCTTCCAATTCAAAGATATATTTTACTTGCTAGTTTTGAACAAAGTGAAAAAGTAACCTTTTTTCTATTTGAATTAACGAAATATTCAACCTTTTTTCTATTTGAATTAACGAAATATTCTTAAAAATTGATGGAATTAAATTTTTCATCCAATTTTTGGATGAACGACGAAATTGCCCCTCTATTTTGATTTTGATTTAATTTTTTTAGGGGCATGTACGGGAAGGTCTCTTTTTGCAATTTCATTGACTGATCAAACTCAAGTGTTTTTTATTGCACTACCAACTCCTTTTGTCATTTTTCGGACCAAAATACCCCTCGTCTAATTTTCAACTCTCTTTCGCAGGTGCAAAAAAAATCCCACCCTACCGTCACTATTCTCCCACCATCGCTGGTCGAATTCGCCGCCGCTGTCACCATCTCCGTCCCCGTCGCTGGTCGGCCTTCGACTTTGCCGTTTGATTTTGCCGTTCGCCGCAGCTGTCCATGGTCAAATGACTTAGATCCGACTTCCCTGGTCATTTTTCTTACTATTCGTCTTTCGCCTTTCTCCGTCTTCGTTTGTCTTCGCCATCCGCCGTCGCCGATCATCCTTCTCCGTCGCCTTCGCCGTTGTCCTTCGCCTTCGCCTTCGCCTTCGCCTTCGCCTTCGTCGTTGTCCTTCGCCGTTCATCTTTGATATACCGTTGACGATGACGATCCAAAGCCGCAAAGAAAGATGGAGGCTAGGGTTCCAATTCAGAAACATTTATTACATTTTCTATCCGCTTATTTTATTTTGGATTAAAAATTTACTCTTTTTTTTTTTTTTTACACTTTCCTCCCTAAAACTTTTGCAACTGTTTATGCATGTTTTAGGGTTTTTCGTTTTTTTTTTTTTTTTTAGAAATTTCAACAATTGAGCCTCATCCCCATTATTGTAGTTTGTGTTGTTACAAAAATGCCAAAAATTCAACATTCAAATCCGTGTTGAATGTGACACTGTCTGTGTGTTGAATATAATATTGCCTAATATTCTCAAAAATCATTTTTTTTAAAAAATTCAACAATTGAACCTGTTAATTTTAGTAGTTGTTGAATGTAACACTGTTTAACGTTTTGATTGTAATATTATCTATTATAGCCAAAATTCACGTTTCAAATCTCAAAAATTGCATATTGAATGTAACACTGTATTAAATTCTCAAAAAAATCAATTTAGTACTCACCAATTGACCCCTCATTTGTTTTCAGTATGTTGAATGTAACACTTTTTAGTATTGCCAAATTCAAAATTCAAAGTGAGTGTTGAATGTAACACTTCCTAAAATTGTCAAAATTCAAAATTTGAAGTGGTTGATGAATTTAACACTAGCTAACGTGTTGATTGTAACATTGTTTAACATTCTCAAAAATTAAATTTTAGAAATTCAACAATTATATTCTCAAAATCAAATTTTGGGAATTCAACAATTATATTCTCATTATCTTCACAGTTGCTGTCATCGTCTCCGTCCTCGGCCGTCTTCGCCATCACCCTTCGTCTTCGTCTTCACCGTCACCCTTTGTCTTCACCGTCCGCCGTCGTCGATCATCCTTCTACGTCGCATTCGCCGTTCATAGTTGATAGACCGTTGACGATCCACCGCTGCACAGTCGCAGAAGGTCCCAATTACATGAGGCTAGGGTTTCAATTTAGTAATGTTATTTACATCTTTTACCCCCTTATTTTATTTTAGATTCAAAATTTACTTTTTTTTTTTTTTTTTTACACTTTCATCCCTAAAATCTTTGTTTATGCATGTTTTAAGGTTTTTCAAAAATCATTTTTTTTTTTTTTTTTGTAATTCCAACAATTGAACCCCATCCCCACTGGTTTAGTTTGTGTTGAATGTGACCATTCCAAAATAGCCAAAAATTCAAAATTCAAAATTCAAATGTGTGTTGAATGTAATAATGTCTAATAATTCCAAAAATTCAAAATTTAAAATTCAAATGCGTGTTGAATGTAACAATGTTTGATCTTGTCGCATATTTAAAAAACAAATATGTGTGTTGAATGTAACATTGTCAGTGTGTTGAATGTAACACTGTCTAACTAATCTCAAAAATCAAATTTTTAGAAAATGTAACAATTGAACCCAATTATTTCAATGTGTGTGTTGAATGTTTCAATATTCTTGTTGAATGTAACACTTCCAAAATATTGTCAAAAGTCAAAATTCAAAGTTTCAAAGTGTGTGTTGAATGTGACATTATCTACGTGTTGAATGTAACACTGTGTACGTGTTGAATATAACACTATCAAAATCCAAACCATGTCAAAATCAACAATCGACAACGACGAAACGAGAATAAAAAATCGAAAACGAGAGACGATCGAATTGAATCGAAGCTAACAATTTTTCAGTGGTCGTTGATAGGCGCGACCCTAAAAGTCAATTTCTGCATATGAAAATTAAACAAAATTGATTCAACAAAATGGAGTTAAAATCGTTGATTTCAATCGATCCTGTGAATGGAATAATCGACCTAACTCAACCAAAATTAAATTCTCATCATGCTCAAAACTTGATAACCCAAAACATAATAAGTTGAAGTAATTTCTATCCAATCCAAAAATAAAATCAACCGAATAACAAAACAAAAAATAAGTGTCGGTACTCACAAACAATATATGTGTTGAATGTAACACTACCTGTCTTGTCAAAAGTTCAAATACAATATGAGTGTTGAATGTAACAACTGTGCGTCTTGAACAAAGATCAAACAAATATGAACAGAAATTACTTTAGTTTCATAACCAAGATCAAACAAATATGAACAGAAATTATAGGCTGAATGAACAAAAATTGTAGGCCGAAATCAAACAAACAGGATAAAAAAATATGAAGAAAAATATGAACAAGTTTTAGAACATCCAGTATGCAAACAGAAATCCTTGCTAAGGGGTGACAGTGAACGCCAAATGTTGCCTTAGTAATACCATAAATTTCAGAAATGAAACAAACACCAACATTTTGAGCATGTACATACTAGATTGGAATACCCAACAACACTTAGAGCATGAAACGAAAACATACCTCTTCAAACGAAACAAGCAGCAAATTTAAGTATATAATTACCAAATCTGAAACTATAAATGGAAATCAAAGTATTTAGGAGGAGTAATTGCATAAGGTCTCGAGACCTGGAAATCGGTGCCGGAACCATTTGATGCGATTTGGTTTGTGATTTGAATCTTCGTAGCTGATTCGTAAGTTTTGCCCTAAGTGCCTTAGATTTGGTGTTTTAAGTAGACTTGATTGAAGTCAAACGAAAATCACAAAAATAAGATGTAAATAGAGTGTTGGTGAAATCAAAACCTAAACCGATTTCTGCAAATGAAATTAAAATCAAAATAAACAAATCAAAAATTGAAATTGAGATAGAGAGAGAGAGAGAGAGGATCTTACACATATGGTTGAAAGGGGACAAACGATCGACGACGGAAGGCTATACCGATCGACAATGGAGGGCAGTGATTGAAGACCAAAAATCATCGTTGATGGAAGGCATCTACATGAAATAATTTCATCATTTATTTAATCCTTAAACCTAAAAATAGATTCTGGAAAAATGAACAAATCGAAATCAATAAATCGAAAAATGAAATCGATCGAGATAGAGAAAGATGGAGTTTACATGGATAACAGTGGAGGCGAAGACAACGACGATGGTGGTGTAGACGACGTCGACAATTGCTAATGGAGACAACAGAGAAGACGACGATGGAGAAGAGCAATGGCGATAGAGAAGAGCGAGACGTCGACGGAGGTTCGGATCTGAGAGGTGAAGACGCATGAATGAAAGAGAGAGAGAGAGTAGAGGGTTAATGAGAAAGGGCAGAATAGTAATCTGACATTTGAAATTTTTTAAAAATGGGACTAATCAGTTCAAATAATTACAGGGATGTGAGTTTTTGGTTCAGTTATGACTAATTGGTATTAAGTGGTACATAGAAAGTAAAAAGAGTACTTGGTGGTAATTGTTCCTTTTATTTATCGTAGGTAATTTGAAAAAATTAAATTAAAATTAAAATGTAAAGGGATTTAATCTATTTCATCCAAAAATTAGATGAAAAATTAAAGGAGTTTTCTTTCATATGTCATATTTTAAAACGAAACAACTTTTGAGACCTGCTCAAATAAAAGATTGTTTACAATCTTATTTTAAAAAATAAAATAAAATTGTACACCAACTTGTACTAATATTTTTAATGGCAAAATAGCCCTTCAATTTTATTGTTACAAAACAATAAATTTTTCTTTTATGAAAAATATCTATCACTCAGCCCTCCACCGTACCCCCCTCTCTCTCTCTTAGCCGTACCCCTCTCTCTCTCAAAGCTACAGTGAAATTGTCGCTGTCATCGTCTCCATCCATCGTCGTTGTCGTCCCCTCCTTCCATCGATGCTCATCAATGCCATTGTTGTTTCCATTCTGTCTTTGTCGTTGTCGTATCTTTTATCAACCAGATCTAGCCTAAATTTAATCGGATCTAGGCTAGATCTGTTTGCATCACAATCGATTTCTGGTTCCTTCGCCGCCACAATGGATTCGATTTTCCTCTATCTATCGCCGTCATTTGCTTTGTTCATTGTGTGTTAACTGTCAACTCCATCTATGTTATCTTCTCTGTCTGCCATCGTCCATCAATCTATTCTTCTGTCTCCACTCCATTGCTTCCTTTTCAGTTCAGAATCTTCATATCTAGCCAATCTAACTAGATCTAGCTTAGATTTGATCGTCTTTGGTACATTTCAATTATGTTCATTTTTTTTTTTAATTTTTGAATTCAATGGATTGAGTTGTTCATTTTTTTTATTTTCATTTGCTTAATAATCTTGGTTGATGATGGTTCAATTGTTGAATGCGTCAATTTCGAATTGATGAGGCCTGAAAATGGATCACCCGACACATCACTTTTGAGATTCGTGAAGGGGATTGAGCACTCTCCCAGCGTCCTCATTTTCCCTCAGTTGGGGTTCCTGCAAAATAGTACATCGCGGGTGGACTTGCTGGTGATACACCTTTGGTGTGAGAATCAGTCGAAGGTACTGAGCAAGGACTTAGCAATATGATAGCTAGGAGAGGGAGCAGGTGTTCAAGCGTGTGAATGCCTGATCTTACCCGTTTATGTGTACCTTAGACATTTTATGCTCTGGTATTTGTAAAGGGAGAGAGCAGACTTGTTTGACAACTTCTCCCTGATTTTCTGAGCACTGTTATGGTGATTGCGCAAATCTTAGTCCCGTTACCATAGAGATGTTTGGAATCACGGGAGGAGATCGTGGAGCCTTTATCTTGGGAAAGTAGCGTTAACTTCCTTTCCGGGAAGAGGCGGCTCAAGCTTCTTTCGAGCAGGAGTATCATGGCGCTCTATTTCAGAAAGGCATGAACATGGTTGGGTGAGAAGACGGGGCTTGGTCGAGCTCGCCAGTTTTGGAGTCCTCGTGCCAGTCGCATGTCCGTAACACGTGGTGCCACTATACCGAATTTTCCCTCATCAAAAACCTATATTTTTGGGGTTCAGTAATTTTTATGTGGAACTCCACTTGATTTTATAGTGGAAAATCCACTTAATTTGCTAAAACCGGTTAGGCTAAATGGTAACCAATATTAATATCCATTCAGTAGTAGTCCTAAATAACCTTTCATAGCCCTTACTTTCTAGGGTTCTTTTCTCCACTAATGGAATAGAAACCACCACATGACTTGTGTCAACATGGTACCCATCAAATCTCAATCTGCATTTATTAATCTCATGTCTAGCTTTGCGCATATTGTAGCGTCTCCAAATATTTCATTAGACCATGAAGCAAACATTCCTTGATATCTCAAATCTGAAATCTCATCCTCACGGAGCATTGATATCTCGCATCAATATGATAGGTTTGTGCCTTCCGAAGATCATCTCTCTTGATCAGTAATCGAACCATATGCAATGGACACAAATTTTGACTATCTCCAACTTCATATCACACACCATCAATTGGGAATGTTTGAGAGCAACAAACACAATTCTCTTATGATTATGCCAGCCAAACCAATCCCTCCCAATATCGTGGTATGAGTAATCGGTAACGTAGCTTCTATTTTGGAACATGGGATTGCCAACTAACAAATTACATTCCTTAACTTTAGTTTCGCCCAGTCCACACAATACAATTATGCTTGTACCTAGTAAATCTCTTCACCTGCTTCAGGTGATGATTCAACCCCCTCATGTTCCAGCAACCTATATTTATCATCAAGTGGGGAAAGAAGAATGTAATCCATCCAGCCCCACCAGTTAACCTTTCCCCTTTCTACACTGAATTGACTTTCCAATTTCTTTTCCTTTCACTTTTACCTTTATCACCAGAATTTAGACAAATATTACATTCCTCTACAGAATTCACATTTTAATCTTCTTTGCCCTTATCCTCATTAAGTTCCTAAAATCCATTGGTAGTTGCTTGCCCTTGAGTTCGAGTCCTTAAATCCACCAAAATGACTGAATTAGTTGCAGTGTATCCCATTCTCAATTGCCACACATGCTCCAATGTTGAAGCAGAAAATAAATAATGAACGAGTTTATCGAAATTTCTTGGGTTGAGTCGCGGACTAGGTCGTTCTCTTTAAGACGTTTTGCGGCTCTGCCCAAGAACGTGCAAGCAGTGTAACAGCCCCGTCGTCCCCAAGATAAAACAACCCAGAATCACCTTTGTCTAGGACCTTCTCTGTACAACAGAAGGCCTGAATACTAAACACCCACACACTGTTTGAACAAACAAACAAACTGCTCGGAAATCAAAGTTAAAAACAAAATTATTTCAGATGAAGAAACTGTTTTAAAGACAAACAAGATGCAGAAACTGTTTCAGATGAAGAAAAACACTGAAACTGTATTTTACTGTGAAGAAGAAGACTCAAGCAAATTCTATGTGTTTCAACTGTGTTGAAGAAATCAGTATTTATAGGAAGGAAAAAATCAGAACGTTTGAACATACATTAAAAACATTTAAGAAAAATAAACGTTTTTATTTATTTTTAAACGTTCAACAGTTAAATGTTTTTTTTTTAATTATTAAAACATTTCTGAATCAAGAATTTAATTGTAAAAACGTTTTAATCAAATTGTTAAAAAAAATGATATTTTAAATAATTTTTTTCAAAAAAATAAATAAGTACCACCTTATCACACGCGCGACTCGATTCTACATGGCACGGCCTAAAGGACGGCGGCGGCGGCGGCCGCACGCGCGCGCCTGTGGTAAACCAGTAGGGATGTAGCTCCTCTCCCCTCCACAAAATATGAGTACCCCTTGGGGCACATCCTAAGTGTCTTACATACCCCTAGATATCCTCCTCAATACCTCTTCTCCCAACCAATGTGGGATAGAAGGACTAGAGGAAAAAGAATTTGACACTTTCTATAATAAAAAATAGTTTAAAATTCATTTGTTTCAACAATCCCCCACTTGAATTTTTTAAAAACAATTTTTCATCGAGCAGTATAATACAATATAAGATTGTGCATAAGAAAAGATGTCTATCGACTTGAACCTTTACATAGTAAAGATGCTTTAGATTATACTAGAGTAACTCGTAGTTTTGAACTCTATCTCTAACAACATCACACACACAACCCTATCAGAGTGTAGTCCAAAAGCCCATGCTTTACGGCCATGCACGTGTATCCTAGTATAGTGAATGCTCTAGAGAATTTTGTCCAAAATTCCATAGGAAGAGGCCACACTTCCACATTCACATAGGTAAATCTATCAAGAGTACTCCTGTAGCTAGGTACTCCACTCCAAATAGAGTATAGATCTCATTAAGAGTTAATAAAAACTTAACCTTCTATCGCTTCAAGATATCATGCTTTAAACAACACATTTATAAAATAGAACTCAATTTTATTATTATAGTATGATTATTCTCATATCACTTCATGAGTTGTTATTACCCTTTAAATCTATTTCTTGGAATCTCCAGTCTATAGGTTGAGTTTCCCTCACAAGTGACTCGTCAATCTATGGGCTTGAGTCCCATTATTTTTGAGGTTTTGTAAACCTTTTCTCGAGCTAATCATTTCATTAAAGGATCGACTAGGTTATCATCAGACCGTACATGATCTACTCTCATAGCCCCTGTCGAGATATACTCTCTAATAGTGTTGTGTTTTCGACGTATTTGTCATTTTTTTTTCCGTTATAATAACGGTTCTGAATCTTTGCAATAACCGCGGTACTATCGCAATGGATCAAGACAGCTGAAATCGGTCTCTCCCATAAAGGGGTATCAGAAAGTAGACTTATTAACCACCCTGCTTTCTCGTTAGCTGAAGTTAGTGCAATCATCTCAGACTCCATAGTAGATTGAGCCAAAATAGTTTGTTTCTTAGATTTCCGAGAAACAGCACCACCAACTATGCTAAATATATAGCCGCTAGTTGTCTTGGAGTCATCTGAAAGGGTGTTCCAATCAGCATCGCTATATCTTTCCAGAACAGCGGGAAACTTCTGATAATGTAATCCAAGATTCATAGTTCTTTTTAGGTATCTCATGACTCTATCAATAGTATGTCAATGCTCAATACTAGGTCTGCTTGTAAACCGGCAAAGTAATCCCACAGCATACGCTATATCGGGTATAGTGCAATCAATGGCATATCGAAGACTGCCTATGATACTCGTATACTCAAATTGTCTAACACCGTCACCGGTGTTCTTTAACAACTTCACACTAGGATCATAAGGAGTACATGTTGGTTTACAATCAAAATAATTGTATTTCTTTAGAATCTTCTCTATATAATGAGATTGATCCAAAGAAATTCCCTATTTAGACCTAGTTATTTTAATACCAAGGATTACACTTGCTTCACTAAGATCTTTCATGTCAAAATTAACACACAACATGGATTTTACATTATTCACAATATGAATATTGGAATAAAAAATCAGCAAGTCATCCACATAAAGACACATAATAGAGCAAATATCATTTTCAGATTTATAATAATTACATTTGTCACTTTCATTTACTTTAAAACCATGTGAAATAACAAGATTATCAAATTTTTCATGTCATTGCTTAGGTGCTTGTTTTAAACCATAAAGAGATTTATCTAATTTGCACAATTTGTTTTCTAGACCAGGAATTACAAATCCTTCAGATTGGTCCATTTAAATCTCTTATTCTAATTCACCATTCAAAAAAGCAGTTTTAACATCCATTTGATGTACAATAAGATCATGAATTGCAGCAAGAGATAAAAGTACACGAATAGATGTAATTCTAGAGACAGGTGAGAAAGTATAAAAGAAATCTATATTCTCTCTTTATCTAAACCCTTTGGCTACAAGACGAACCTTATATTTATCAATGGTTCTATCGGATTTCAATTTCTTCTTAATAATCCATTTACATCCTACTGTTTTACCACCAGTAGGTAAATCTACTAAATGCTAAGTTCTATTTGACTCAAGAGAGTTCAACTCATCATCTATAGCCTCTTGCCATAAATTGGCATCTATAGAGGACAATGCCTCTTGGAGAGTAAGCGGATCCTCCTCTAAGGTATATGCATAGAAATTCGAACCAAAGTTCTTAGCAATATGAGGTCGTTTACTCCTTCTAGGTTCAATATCTGATTCCTTATCAGATTCATTTATCCTAATGATAGGTTCATTACTAGATATCGAGCCCCCACTATTCTTCAATTTGAAAGAAAATTTATATTCATAAAAATCAGCATCATTTGATTCAATGATAACTCGATCTTTCAAATCATAAAATCTATAAGCTTTTCTATTTACCACATAACCAATAAAATACATTCATAAGCTCTACTGGCAAGTTTTCTTCTTTTTGGATCAGGAATTCGAACATATGCTAAACAACCCCAAGTTTTAAAATAAGACAAATTAAGTTTCTTATTTTTGAAAACTTCATAAGGTGAAATTTTACTTTTCGATTTGGGAACTCTATTAAGTACATAGCAAACCGTCAATAAAATTTCACTCCACTAGTGAGAAGCTGTACCGGAGTTAAGTAAAATAGCAACTACAGATTCAACAAAAGTTCTATTTTTCCTTTCAGCTTTACCATTCATTTCAGGAGAATACGGTGCAGTTTTTTCATGAATAATTCCATGAGAATTATAAAAATAATAAAAATATCAGAATCATATTCGGTTCCTCTATCACTACGTAATCTCTTAATTTTCTTATTGCATTGATTTTCAATCTCAGTTACAAATATTTTAAACATATCAAATGCTTCACTTTTATTTTTCATGAGATAAACAACAGTGTAATCAGAGCAATCATCTATAAAAGTAATAAAATAACATTTACCATTCCTAGTCATGACACTATCAAATTCACAAATGTCAGAATATATCAAATCAAGAGGTTCAGATTCTCTAATTATTGATTTATGAGGGGTTTTAGTAATTTTGGCTTGAATGCAAAATTCACACTTTTCAAAATCATTCAAAGACAGTTTAGGAATTAGTTTTAAATTGCTTAAGTTTTTAATAATGCGTTTGTTAACATGACAAAGTCTAGCATACCAAATATTAAAAGAACACAACATGTAAGCAGAAGAAGAAATTTTATTAATTTCAACATTCAGTTTGAACATTCCATCAGTTGCATAACCCTTCCCAACAAAAAATATTATTTTTGGTTAAGGTGTACAAATCAGCCCCAATAGTTTAAGTGAAACCCGCCTTGTTAAGAAGATAGCCTGAAACCAAATTCTTTCTCATCTCCGGAGTATGCAGAACATCTTTAAGGATGACTGTCTTTCCAGAGGTAAACTTTAATTCCATTTCACTAGAACCGACAACAATAGTGGAGTGGGAATTACCCAGCAACACTTTTTTGTCTTCACTTTCAGAATAAGACTTGAACATGGTACGATCATAGCAGACATGACGTGAAGCACCAGTGTCTACCCACCACCTTTCAGATCCACCAACTATATTGATTTCAAAAATCATAGCTATAAGTTGGTCCTCGGTAAGATTCGCCTGTGGAATAGGACGACGTCTTTGCCGGCAGTTCCAAGCCAAATGGCCCGCCTTCCCACAGTTATAACAAGTAAACTGTTCAGAATTATTACTTGAAGGGAGTTTGTTTCTATTCTGATTTTGATGCACATTTCTGTTCTGGTTGTTGTGGTTGCGATTTTGATTTTGATTTTTCATATTTTTTCCTTTAGGTTTCAGAACAACATAAGATGATTTTTTGTAAGCGTTGTTAGAAACAACAAGCACTTCATCTTTCTGATCTTGTTTTCGGGTCTTCTCTTCAATCCGAAGACAAGTGATCAAACTTTTTAAAGAAAACTCTTTAGTTTTGTGCCTCAGAGTATTCTTAAAATCTTTCTAAGAAGGGGGTAATTTGTCAATTAAAACAACAACTTAAAATTGTTCATCAAGGGACATACCTTCAGCAATTATTTCATGAGCGATTTTCTGAAGTTCATGAGACTGAACTTCCACAGATTTGTCGTCGGTCATTTGGTATTTTAGATACCGACTAACAACATATTTTTTACTTCCAGCCTCCTCAGTGTCGTATTTCTTCAAAAGAGCATCCCAAACTTCCTTTGCAGTTTTGTTAGAGCAGTAATAATCATACAGATCATCAGACATACCATTAAGAATGAAATTCTTACAACGAAAATCATTTTCCTCCCAAAATTTAACTTCTTGAAGTTGTGCCATGCTATAATGGACTTGAACAGTTATTGGATGTTAAAACAAATGAATTTTAAATTGTTTTTTATTATAGAAAGTGTCAAATATTTTTCCCTCTAGTCCTTCTATCCCACATTGGTTGGGAGAAGAGGTATTGAGGAGGATATTTAGGGGTATGTGAGACTCTTGGGGTGTGCCCCAAGGGGTACCCACATTTTGTGGAGGGGAGAGGAGCTACATCCCTACTGGTTTATCACATACGCACACGCGCCGCCACCGCCGCCGTCCATCCGGCCGTGCCGTGTTGAGTCGAGTCGAGTTGAGTCACGCGTGTGATGAGGTGGCACTTATTTATTTTTTTGAAAAAAATTATTTAAAATATCATTTTTTTTAACAGTTTGATTAAAACGTTTTTACAATTAAATTCTTGATTTAGAAACATTTTAATAATTAAAAAAAATGTTTAAAAAAAATTAAAAACGTTTAACTGTTGAACGTTTAAAAAAAAATAAAAACGTTTATTTTTCTTAAATGTTTTTAATGTATGTTCAAACGTTCTGATTTTTTCCTTCCTATAAATACTGATTTCTTCAACACAGTTGAAACACACAGAATTTGTTTGAGTCTTCTTCTTCACAGTAAAATACAGCTTCATTGTTCTTCTTCATCTGAAACAGTTTCTGCATCTTGTTTGTCCTTAAAATAGTTTCTTCATCTGAAACAATTTTGTTTTTAACTTCGATTTCCGAGCAGTTTGTTTGTTTGTTCAAACAGTGTGTGGGTGTTTAGTATTCAGGCCTTCTGTTGTCCAGAGAAGGTTCTAAACAGAGGTGATTCTGGGTTATTTTATCTTGGGGACGACGGGGCTGTTACACTGCTTGCACGTTCTTGGGCAGAGCCACGAAACGTCTTAAAGAGAGCGACCTAGTTCGAGACTCAACCCAAGAAATTTTGGTAAACTCGTTCATTATTTATTTTTTGCTTCAACAATTTTAAGACGTTCAATTTCTGCCGATTATCTGCTAAGATGTCTACTGATCACAAATTTAATCAAGTCACTGTTGATCTCAACAAACCCTTTCATTTCGAAGGGTTTAATTTTAAAAGATGGAGATAGAAAATATTATTTTTTCTAACTATCGAAAAAGTAGCACATGTCTACTGATCACAAATTTAAACAAGTCACTGTTGATCTTAACAAACCCTTTCATTTCGAAGGGTTTAATTTTAAAAGATAGAGATAGAAGATATTATTTTTTCTAACTATCAAAAAAGTAACATATGTCTGTACAACCGAAAAACCTCAATTACCTCAAGTTCCTATTGACGCTTAGATTTACCAGTATCCTTTTGGTTCACCAAATACTTTCCTTTGGCTTTCCAGCAACTACTCATTCTTGCTTAATAAGTGACATCTCTTTGAGAAGTGCATGGGGACTCATTGAATGTCCATAATTTGGACTCCAAACTAATGTGAGTGCATATCTTTGGTTTCCATTGATATTCCACTTTAATCTCAACAATATTCTTCAGAGCTTCTTTGAATAGATCGACGTAGGGCTTTCCTTCCAACCTCCCATATATTCAGAAGTATAAATCTGCGGCCTCTGAACCAAGCGAAAACCACAACCAGTCAGAAAAATTAGCTTCACAAGAGGCTTACTATTTGTCCCTAACAACGTTGGAGGACTAATTGGCACGGACTTGGTGCATTTTGCTACTGGACATGGTGCATGTAGCACAAATGAGACGTTGATAACAAAGGCACCAATTTGGTGCACGTCTGTGGACAGTGGCGGTGTGGCACAATACCAGCGGGGGTTGTTGGGCAATGTTGGTAATTCTAAACGCAATATTAGGATCGGTGATATATGGATGGCATGCCAGTGGAAAGACCTTGGTGCGGTACCAATGTAAGGTGGCACAACAATAGGTTGTGGACAATGTCATGTGTGCGGCATGCCATACTGTTGGGCACGACGGTATATTTTGGTGCGAAAAATGCATACGGCGTCGGGAAGTCATTGGGCGCAACGACGCAACAAGAAGAACGTATGTGCATGATACGTTTTGGCCATACAGGTGGCATGGAGAGGCGTTGGCGAACGTCGGTATGCTTAAGGGAACGGGATGACAACAAGACAGGATGTTGGCACAATACAGAAACGTTGGAAATGAAGTATAGCTCGTGGTGAGTTGAAGGACTGGAAGTTATAGGCATGTGCAAGGCATGTTGGACAGTTTCTAGACAGTTTCTGGGCAGTTTTCAGGCTGGAAAACTGTCTTCTATGGGCTAGACATGTATCAGTGTCAATTAATTGCTTATGCAGTTGGGGTTATTAACTGCTGTATTTCTCTGTAAATAGTCATGTTATAGTCTGATTGTAAGGCAGTGAATGTGTTTTTGCAAATTTCCAGACCGATATTGTAAATTTGATTCCTTGTTTCTTGAGTTATAATACAAGGTTGGGCATTGCCCGTAAATTGTATTGTGCCTGTGCTTATAGGTACGTTTTTCATATTGTCGGTGTGGTTCCATTGCATTGCAGGACATTCATGAGGCTGACTAGTTAGTGCGCAACTAGGCCATCACTCGGTTATAATTTTCGTGGTGAAACTTTGACCCTGTGACACTTACTATAGAAAAAACCCGTATCTGCTAAATTGTGCCAGAGCATTTTCCTGATGTGGTCACCTGGTTCCGTAATCAATGCTTAGCCACGGTAAAATTAGCGGGTTGAATCGGCTGAAACAGGTGGAAATAAAATTAGCATGGAGTTTGTTGATTCTGATTTGAATTATTGAAATAAAAAGCAAAAGCAGATGTGTGGAGCTCATCTTTCTATTGGATGATTAGAACTTCAATTCTGTAGGGAAATAAAGGTCATTGACCGTAAGCTATTTATGAAAATTGAAGAGTACTTTGTGTGGAGGAGATAGAAAGGGTTCTAGGCATTTCTATTAAACTCAATGAAATGAACTTTGGAGAAAGGATATTTTTTTTTTTTTTTTTTTTTTTTTTTTTTTGTGTTACACATTACTTGTCATGTCATCTGGCGGCGATTCTAGGATCTTCAAGTCCTTGTTACTTGCATTCCCTGTTTAGGCAAGATGATCTGCACATTTGTTAGCTTCATGAGGGACGTGCTGAAGTCGGTAATTGTTGTTCTGGAGTAATCTATCACAATCTGCAACCCAATGCTTCAGTCGTTGCGGCAATCTTCCAAAATCAGAGTGACTGCTTCACAAGAGTCGGCTTCTACTGTTAGTTAGTTTAGGGCAATTTTCGAGAATCAGATTGACTACTTCAGAAGAGTTGGTTTCCACTATCAAATTCGCAATTCTTTTCAAAAGTAAATAAGGTTCTGTTTTAATCCCTTCAATAACTTCTGTCACTTATCTATTCCTGTTTTTCCAAATCTCCCAAATGGTGGCAATAAATGTACAAGAAAGAGAAGGATTAAAGATACTCCCATCAAATGTGGTATTTGTAAAGGGAGGGAGCAGACTTGTTTGGCACGTTCTCCCTGATTCTCTGTACACCGTTATGGTGATTACACAGATCTAGGTCCTGTTACCATAAAGATGGACGTAATCGTGCGAGAAGATCGTGGAGCTGTATTTTGGGAAACTAACGGTAACTTCCTTTCTAGGGAGAGGCGGCTTAGACTGCTTTCGAGCAGGAGTATCATGCCGCTCTCGTCCGGGAAGGCATAACCTTGGTAGGGTGAGGAGACGGGGCCTAGTCGATTTTGGAGTCCTCGTACCAGTTGAATGTCCGTGACACGTGGTGACCTTTTAACTATGACCTAATTTTCTGTCATCAAGAATCTATATTTTTGGGGTTCTGTAATTTTTAATTGGATTTCCACTTGAGTTTTTTAGTGGATTCCCACTTAATCTGTTTAGTGGATTTCTAGATCCATCTTCAGTCTGGTTAGATATTGGTTGGATCTAACTTGTTCATGGTTTTCTTTTATTTTCTGATTTTGTAAGAACCATCACCAAACGAATGGATTTGCTACTTTTTCAATTTAATTATTTTTAGTGGATTTCCATTTGATTTTTTTTTTTTTGGGAAATCCACTCAATAATGCTGTAGAATTTTTTGATTATATGATTTTCTCCATTTGATTTTCAAGATTGATTCACGAGAATATGGTAAGGTGATGGCTTGTTTGAAGGTAGTTAGATTTTTGAATGCTTCTATTCATAATCTAAATTTTTGAGTTTTATAAATATTTAGGGAATTTCCACTTGATTTTTTTAAAGGATTTCCACTTAATTATTAAGTGGGTTTATGTAACATGATTTTTAGATGTATTCAGGATATTGTGAAAAAACTATATATAGTGAATTAAAAAAAATTATTGGAATTTCTATTGAAAATTAAGATTCAGTGGATATTAAAAAAAAAAAAAAAAATTTGAAACGTACATAAAGGTATTTATGACGTTTTAAAAGAAAGTGTATATTTGTAATAAAAACCAACATGAGTTTGTCCAAGCAGAAGGAGTGTGGGCTCCTTAAGCATCAACTCCAGGGATCGAACTTTGGGGGGTTGTGAATGAAAAGTGTTCTGTTGGAAGAGGTGTCTCGCTTCTGGCGCCTAACAGTACATTGAGGGATTAATCTTTGCCTGCCGTGGTACGAGAATAACCTGGGAATCTGAAAAAAGTATATTTGTAATAAAAAATCAAATTACCTAAAATATTTAGTCATACATAAAATTTCAGTGGGATTTTAAAATTTAAGTAGAATTTCAAAAATTAAGTAGAATTTGTGTATATAAAGGAGAGGTAATTTTGGAATGATAATTGTTTTGAGACTTTTGAACAAATTTAATTTTAGTAGTTCTTAGAAATATATATATATATATATATATATATATATATATATATTGACTTTTAGGACCTTTGAAAAAAAAAAAACCCAAAATTTAATTCCGTATATTTTAAGTAAATCCCGTTATTTAAACAGAAAAAATTGATTTTTCACTTTCTTCAAAAATAAAATTAGATAAAATGAAATTTTTTAAAAATTAGATAAAATGGAACTTTTTAAATTGGAGGGGATAAAATGATAACTAAGCAAAAAGGGTAAAAGGCAATTTGCCCAAAATGATATTTCTACATGTACATTGTAAAGAAACTTCTCATTTCACAAGGATTTACCAGTTGTTCCGAGGCAATATCAGGTATGACAATCATTCATTATTGTATTGCAATCACGAATGCCTATCGTCTTTACTTCATGTGGTCACGGACGTGGTTTCATGGTGGTGGATGCCCACTTGTTAGCTGGGTTAGCGTGGGGACAAACCCAGCCAACTTAATCCAAAATTGTGGGGATGAATCATTCCTGCAGGAAAGGTGCACGTGGATGAACCTTCGTTTTTAAGACAACACATACGGGTCTCACTCACGTACAAGTTTATTTTGTTGTAATAGACTTCGAATAATATTTCTTTTTCTTTTACAATAAAATGTGTTTTGACCATTTTACACACACCTCGACTAATCACCTTCCTAGTGATCTTAAGAGTACACTCTCTCACATCGTCTTAGTGTATTCATGATTAAATTTAAGACTTAATTTCTAAAGTAGTCTTCAAGAGAGTCGAACTCTGATTGACAAAGAAAAGGGTAACTCCTATTGCCTACCAAACTAACATTGCTTGGGTAGATCTAATTAGTTAATCTATAATAATAAGACAAGAAAGACTTAACTAAGTGATATTTGAGCCCTTAGACCATTATTTATAAATAAATAATAATAATAAAAGATTAAGAGTTCAATTTGAATAGAGTTAGGTTGCCCACTCAAGAAAAGAAAGTACTATTTCACGCTCTCGGTTGCCCGTTCTTTTTTTATTTTTCTTGCTCGAAACGGCGATCAATACTGCATTACCTTCTCTTTTGTTAGGAATCCTATAAATTTCCCAATCTCTTATTATGAGATATTAGAAACAACTAGAGGACTTACTAATGTAATAAGGGACTAAAAGTGATCATTCTTGATATCTTACATGGCAACTTCGCTTAATGTCAAAATATGATGTCTGAGATAGTTGGGGTCTTGGAAATCGTCATCATCGTCGTCGGTTGGAGCATCAACTGTGGAGAACTCGAATTGAATGGAGCGTGAGGGATACACGAAATAGGGAAGGTAAGTTTAGGGTGTTCCCTAAATAGTGCAAATGTGGGTGGGGGTGGTTCTGGGCGGGTTGGGTGTAGTGTGGATGTACGTTTGGGTATGGGGGTGGTGTTGTTGTTATTTGGGCTCTTAGCTTGGGTGGGGAGGTGGGTAGCAAAACAAAGGGAAAAAAAATGGGGTGTGAGATTCGAACACGGGTCCTCATGTAGTTTTTACTAATTATTTGCCAACTGACTAATAAATGCCTCACAGTTTATAAAAGGAGCCGTTATTTCAAATATCTGCCTAAATCCTAGCCATCCATTTCAACAGATCGCTCCGGACTGTCGAAATGTCTTCTAGCCTTTATTTATTAATAGATTTGTGTACTTGGTATATTTACTACAAAAGGTTCCCGAGAAACTCTATTATGAGTTCCTTCAGTGTCCAACACATCGTCCATTTCTATCTTTTATTAATGTTGGAAGTTTTGAGAAACAATTTCTCGAGAATATATTATTTTTGCTAACAACTTTTGTTTATTTGAATGGTAAAAGTAGTCTACCATAGTTTCCACAGATTTGTAAGCTTTGGGGATTAAGGTTCCATTCGGTACTGTAACTTGCTTGACCTTAACTTTGACATCTATCAATTTCTGCATATTGCAAGAATTAATTGTATACCCTACTTGTTTACAACCTTTTTCTCACGTGTATAGAAATTTTGAAAGGTCTTCTGATTTTGTTTTTATAGAAAACCCAAACCGGCTTTGTCGAAGGACCTCTTTGATTTCCTGTGTCGAAGAACCTCTTTGATTTCCTGTAACAATTTAAAATTCTTCTCTCCTTAAACTTGAGAACTGTTTTTGTTAAATCTTCAACTTGTTTTCTCAATTTCTCATTCTCTTTTCAAAAATAATTTATTTAAAAAAACAATAGAGAATAAAATATGAAAAAGGTTGAATGATTTTCTGTATTGATGTACAAGTTTTTATAGGTCTCTTCTAGGAAACAAAAAAGGCAACTAATCTCCAAATTAAGAGGAAAATAAAAATTGATTCCTAAGATTTCTATCCCAGCCCACAAATCTCTCAATTAACTAAATATAGCACCTAATTAATATGGTACATAATTACAAATATTCTAGAAAATCTTTCATCACTCCCCCTCAAGTTGACATAAAGATATCACCCATGGCAAGCTTGCTAACTAAATTCTCGTACTGCGCCTTAGGAAGTCCTTTGGTGAGTCTGTCAGCTGCTTGGCTCGCGGTAGGTATGTAAGACATGCATATCACGCCACTATCTATCTTCTCCTTGATGGAAGCATGTAGAAATGTTTGTCCACTTCTACATGCTTCGTTATGTCGTGTAGAATTGGATGGTGAGCTATAGAAATTGTAGCCTTTAGACTTTAATAGGTGTTGGTATAGGAACCTTGAACTCTTTTAGGAATCTCTTGATCCATAATACTTCACAAAATCCATGTGCCATGGAGCGGAATTATTGAATTGAATAATCAATATTATTACCTTGTTAATTTTATAATATGAGACTACATATTGGAGTAATTAGGAATTAAAAAAGGCAACTAATGACTAATAACTACTTTCTTAATCTACATATTTGACTTTCCCTATATACAAATAACAAAAATATCAAATCTTCCAACACTCTCCCTCAAGCTGGTGTGAAGATATCTTCTATTGTCAGCTTGCATACTAGATAGTCGAATATCTTCTTTGGTAATCTTTTTGTTAGAATGTCTGCGATCTTTTCAGTAGTCGGTACCTATGGGATCCATATTTGTTCACTCTCGATCTTTTCCTTGATGAAATGCTTGTTCACTTCCATATGTTTTGTTTGATCATGTAGCACTGGATTGTGAGCAATTGCAATGGCTGATTTGTTATCATAGTAGACTTTCATAGGTGCTGAATTGGACATTTTCAACTCTTTTAGTAATAAGTTAATTCATAACACTTCACAGATGCCATGAGTCAATGATCTGTACTCTGCTTCTATGCTAGTTCTAGCTACGACATTTTGTTTTTTTGCTCCGCCATGTGATGAGGTTCCCACCAACAAAAGTGCAGTAACCGAAGGTCGATCTCCTGTTCGTGATGCTCCCAGCCCAATCTACATTGGTATATACCTCCACCAGTTGGTGACCATGTTTTTTTTATACAAAATTCATTTTTCGGGTGTACCCTTCACGTACCTTAGGATTCTATAGGAAGTTTCGAAGTGTTCTTATCCCGGTGAGTACATAAATTAGCTGAATGCTTACAACAAAAGCTATATGCAGACGAATATATGATAAGTAGATTAATCGTCCCACTAGCCTTTGATATTATTCTCGGTTTACTACTGCTTCAGGTTTGGCCGGTTGTAGCTTCTCATTCTGTTCGCTTGGAGTTTTTGCAGTTTTGCACCCGAGTAGCCTTATTTCATTCAGTAGGTCTAGTACATACTTCATTTGACTCACAAATATGCCTTCCTTTTATTTAGTAAATTCCATTCCAAGAAAATACTTCAACGGACCTAAGTATTTGATCTCAAAGTCATACGCAAGTTTTCTTTTAAGTCTTCCCATTTCGTCACTATCACTTCTTGTTAAGATGATATCATCTACATAGATAATTAAAATGACAATCTTACCATCGGTTGAGTATCTATAGAATATAGTATGATCTGCTTCGCTTTGTTGATAACCATAACCTTTTACAGTGGTTTCGAAGTGTTTAAACCACGCTCTCGGAGACTGTTTTAAGCAGTATAATGACTTTTTCTAGCTTGCACACATTTTCTTGTCCTATTTTTCTTTTAAAGCCCGGTGGTAAACTCATGAACACTTCCTCCTCCAAGTCTTCATTTAGAAATGCATTTTTTACGTCTAATTGGTGTAGGGGCCAATCAAAATTCATTACTAGGGACAATAAACCCGAATCAAGTTTATCTTAGCAACTGGAGTAAACGTTTCTTGGTAGTCTATCCCATGTGTTTGTGTGAATCCTTTAGCCACGAGCCTTGCTTTGTACTATTTTATACTTCTATCTGCCTTATACTTGACGGTGAATACCCATTTACACCTGACTATCTTTGTATCTTTTGACAAATCAACTATTTTTCACGTACCACTTCTTTAATAGCATTCTATCTCTTCCAGACTGCTAGTTTCCAATCTGGATCACCTAATGTTTCCTCAATGTTCTTTGGAATAAATAGATTAATAACTTTAGAAGTAAATGCTCTATTTGGTTTGGAAAGTTTTGTGTATGATACATATCTGGATATGGGGTAATTAGTGCATGTTCTTACTCTTTTCCTGATGGCTATAAGAATATTGAAATATGAGGGAATACTAGAATGAGGAGGTTCATTAGAAGGTGACAAAGAGATATGATTACCTGGATGAGAGGGTTCATTAGGAGACGACAGAGGGATATGATTACCTAGATCATTGCTTGGGGAGTCGGGTTGATCTTGTGCTAGAACGGTAGGCTGGTCTTTGTTCTTCTTTGTACCTCTTCGAGTATAAGTATAAACTCGCAACTCAGTATGTGATCAAGGTATTTCTTCATCTATTCGTAAGGGAATTATGCTCGGCACTAGTAGGGATCCCTTTTTGTTTTTCAATATTTTCATCATTTATTTTTGACTAATTTGAAGTAATAGTTTCTAAGGCTGTGGTAGGGACCATTAGATTCTCCCCCTGAAGGGGATTTTTGTTAAAGAAATAGACATTTTCCAAAAATGTGACATCCATACTAATACGTTTTTTTTTTTTTTGGGGGGGGGGGGGGGATTGTAGCACTTATACATTTTTTAGTTTGGTGCATAACCTATAAAAATACATTTTTCTGCTCTAAGATCAAGTTTAGACTTATTGGTTGGGAATATAAACATAGAAGGTGTAGCCGAATACCTTAAGAGGCAGGTTAGCTTATATCCTAGATGTTGAAAAATGTGTTTTGAAATTATCAAATGGTGTTTGCTGATCCTAAGATTTTGATGAACAATTAAGTATTAATATTTTGGTGGAACTAATGTTTAATTGAGTGTTTCAGTGATTTAAAGTTTCAGTAATGAAGACGCCAAATTAAATGGATGCTAAATGAAGATATCAAGATGATGAAGAAGAATTAAGAGTTTGAAGAAATTAGGGAAAACAACCTAGGTGAATCTGAACTCTTAATATCCCATTTAGGAACATACACATGGTACAAAATGTATTTTATCATTTATGTGTGTTTTGATTTAGTTAAATTGTTTGCTCCTATGTGAATTGAGAATAAATAATTTTGAATGACTAAAATGGAATATAAGAATATTAGTGGAGCTAATTTCGAAGTGAAAATGGTTAAAGGGGTATAAATGTAAAAGAAAATAAGTTAAAAACGAGATCAGAGAAGAGATCCAGAAGATGGCAGTCGACTGAGGAGTCGATCGGTCAAAGAAGCTGAAAGATCCTATATCTCTTAGTCAACTGATAGGTCGACCGGTTAGTGGAGGCTGAACTCTCTGAATCAATGAATCGACTGATAAGTCGACCGGTGAAGAAGTGTTGGACTCTCAGAATCAACAAGTCGACCAAGCGGTCGATCGATGAACTACATTGGCTACATCCTGAATCTTCCAGTCGACTGGGCAATCGACTGAACGTACTGTTTCAAGATACTGTTTTATCCAAGATTAATCCAAAAGTAGATGTTTTTGGTTGGGATTTGGGAGAGATTTCAGAGATATTATCTATATTTAAGATATGGTTCATATACTAATTAAATCATATTAATATGGTTCATTAAATATTAATATTTCTCAATTTAGTACTTGAAATTGAATCTATTCCTATTAATTGAGATTGAGAAATTCTTTGGGGGTTTAATTGAGAGTTTGGAAAGTTGTTATCAAGTGTAATTGAATCTAAATGAAGTCCTTATGATATAAGGGATCTATAAGAGCTTTTAATTGTCATGACACTTGTAAACTAGCCGTTAGAAGACTGATTACATATTCCTTTAAATAGACCTGCGAATTTCATTAGGAAAATTAATCATTCTAAGAAAAAAAATCATTCATTGAGAGAGATAAAAAAGTCTATATTATTTTGTGAGCTTTTATAAGAGTTATCATTCTACACTTGATACCGGATTTGAAGCTACATTGTTCTAATTATTAATTCTATGGATTTCGGGTGAGATCTTTCAATATTACTTATTGTTTGTTTATTATTCTATATTTGGAAATTAATCTTAGAAATTGTTTCTGATTTTTGAAAAAATATTTTTACAAACAATTTCTTAAATTTGATTACGTGCTTCAATTTTCTACCTATATCTTGTTAAAATCAGATTTTCATATCTCACATATTTCTATCACTAGTTGGGATATTAATTGAGCTATTGTTTATCTGGGGTGGTAGAAGCTCCGAGTGATATTTACTTCTTGTCAATTTTTGTATTGGTGAGTTGTGACGGATTAAATACTATTGGGGGTATTTAATCAATTTCAGTCTCTTCCTGTAAAGTGATTGAGGTAGTAATTCGTCCTAGATAGAATTGCATTGTGAGTGATTTGTAAATGTTCCATCCTTACCTAGGAAAATGATAGTTGGGGTGTTTTGTGAGGTTTTGATTCTTGAGTCGTAGTGATAAAAAGAATTAGGTTAGTCTTTAGCCTATAAAAAGATAGGTTATTCTTGAGCCTATAAAAAGTAGATGTTATTTCTGAGTCTTGGAAAAAGAAATTATAAAGGTTGATTCTGAGCCTGTAAAAGAATCGGTGTGTGGGTTTGGTTCCTACCTTTAAAGGGATCTTAAGAATTAATGGGTGCGAATCTCCGTGGGGCTAGGAGGACTGGACTAGCCAAGAGTAGCTTGGTGAACCAGGATATATCTTGGTGTGCTGCATTATTAATTTGTTTATTTTTGCTGTTTGGGTGTGCACCTAATTGATTATATTATCCCGCTGCAATATAAAGATAATAATTAATTTAGGTTTAAAATTAATTATTTGATTTATTCAAGCTTTATTCTAATTATTTTTTAATTACCCAATTCACCCCTTTAATTACCCAATTCACCCCCCCTCTTGGGTATTCTACTGGGCCAACAGTGTGGTGTAGTTTAGAACACGTGTAGGCATGCGCTTGATTAAATATGCAACTGTTAAAAGTGTATCACCCCACAAATATTTTGGAATATGCATAGAAAACATGAGTGCACGAACTATTTTGAGTGAGTGTTTATTTTTCCGTTCAACAATGCCATTTTGTTTTGGTGTGTCACGACATATGGATTGATGTAAACTATCATTTGTTTTAAAAAAAAAACTACCTAAACATTCGTTGAAATATTCTTTGCCATTATCTGTGCGAAGAATGCTATGTTTTATTTGAAATTGGTTTTCGAGCATGATGCAAAAATCTTTAAATAAGGTTTCTACATTAGATTTTGCATGCATCAAGTATATCCAACATAAACGTGTGTGATTATTAATAAATGTCGCAAACCATATTTTTTCGGATAGTGTTGTAATTTTTTAGGAACCCCATACATCTCTATGAATTAAGTAGAAAGGTTTCGATGCACAATATAGTTTTGAACAATGTTTTAAAAACAGGACCGAATATCGAACCAGAAAAGTTACCGGGTCACGGGTCAACCGGTAGGCGAACCGTGACGTTATAATTACATTATTAATAATTTAATATATATATTTAATATAAATAAAAATATTAAAAAATACATATACAATGAAAACATTTTTTTTTCTATATATTAAAAAATACAAATATACTTATACAATGAAAATATTTTTTTTCTATTCCCAGCAACAGCAAATCACACAACAAAAATAGTTGTGTAGATAGTGGAAAAAATATGGTAACTAAATGCCCCCAAGTCCCTGCAACCAAACGCTACCTAAGACTTAAGAGAACACCACCCTTGCCCCAATTCCCTACAACCAAACACTACCTAAGAGAACATCACCCTTGCCCCAAATCCTTGCAACCAAACGGAACCTAAAAGTACATCACTCTTACTGTCCAGTCAACCATAATAATTAAAGTGAGCATATTATTAAACAAACAAAAAAAAAAACATATAAACAAAAATCACATTCAAATTAAAATATTAAAAATACAGTGTTGTCTGTGTCGACCTTCTGTCTTCTACCGTCTGCCATCTTTGTCATCATCGGAGGCAGCGAGGAGTTAGTCTTCATTGTTGTAGATCGGAAGTGAAACAGAAAGATCGGAGTAAAGAAGGAAGAGAGAGAGGAGGCGAAGCAGCAAGCGGTGCTGGATGGGAGTTGCGATTTAGGGTTTCACTGTAAACAATTTATACAACTGCGAAATGGGAAAAATCGGCCAGTTCAAGGTGGATCGTTCCGGTTCGACAGTTTAGAGGTCGAACCGGTATAAACTGACCAGTTCAACAGTTTTTGCCCTATAACAGTTTTCACCTGCTAACCGGACCAGAACTTGGCCCAGGTGGCGGTTCAATCGGTTGAACTGGGCGGTCAGGTCCGATTTTTAAAACATTGGTTTTGAATATAAGAAGTACGCTGACTTTTTATTGGCAAACAACTTTCGCAATGAAAAGATGAACAATCCACATTCTTAAATAAAGTCAGAAACAAATGTTTAAGATATTGAAAACTCGGATGACCTAGTCTAAGGTGCCAAAGCATTATTTTATCATGAACAGACGTTAAACTCATACAACTGGAACCGTGAGTTGTTTTATTTTTTAAGAAGTTATCATTGAAGTAATAAAGGTCATCCACCATTCTAGCATTGTCAATCGTCTTCCCCGAGCCCTGGTCTTGAAATAGACATTGAAATTTAGAAAATATAGCATGACAGTTATAATCTCTCAACATTTTACTTATAGATAAGAGATTACAAGTAAGTTTAGGAATATGAATGATTGTTTTTAAGTTAATGCTATTTGAGATTTTTATTTGGCCTTTTCTTGCAATAGGTGAGAAACTACAGTCTGCAATCCTAATTCTTTTGTTACCAGAACATGGTGAATACTTTTTGAAAATGTGAAAATAGCTTGTCATATGGTCAGAAGCACCTGAATCGATAATTCAAGGCACTAGTTTAAGGAACAAGAAAGGATTTTAGAGTTGCTACCTATTTGAGCTAAGGAAGTATTAAGAGTACCGAATGATGGATTGACAATCATCAGTTTCAGAAGTTGATCAATCTGCTCTTTATTGAATGGAGTGGTTGCCGCTTCATGCGCAGAAGGATAGGGCAATTAGATTTTTCTCCCGACTTGTTGCTCTTCAAATTAGCTGGTTTCCCATGGATTTTCCAACATGTTTTTCGTGTATAACTGGGCTTGTTGCAGTAGTTGCACCATATACGAGGGCGTTCCTCTACTCGGCGTTGAAACCTGCTAGAGCTAGCATCAGCGGCAACAAAAGCAGACTGGTCAATTGATGCAGCTGCAGGACCAGTAATTTGTTGCTTGTTGAGCATTATATTATGACGGGTCTCTTCTCTTCGGACCTCCAAGAAAATCTCACCGTTTGAGGGAAAAGGCTGACGACCAATTATTCATCCCCTAACTTCGTCGAGTTTGAGTTCTGATTTTAATCCTGCAAAGAACTTAAAAACACGGTCATCCTCCACCAACTTCTTATAATGATTATATAATCTTCGGTCGAATGCCATTCATGATCATTGAACATATCCTGATCCTGCCATTTTCTCTTCAATAAATTGAAATACTTGGTGATACTGTTTTTTCCTTGACGAACATCACAGAGTTTTAGAGTCAATTCATACTTTTGAGATTGATTTCCCAGGTCAGAATACATCTGATTGGCATTGTCCCAAAGTTCCTTCACTGTAGGGTAGCACATGTAGTTGAAGTTGATTTCTTTATCCATAGAGTTCACGAGCCACGTCATAACCATAGAGTTTTCAACATCTCAAGTCGTATGTAGCAGTTCCGTGAGGGCAGGCTCCTTTGCATCACCGGTTAGATATCCCATTCGTCCTCTTCCGCGGATATACAGTCGCATCGATTGAGACCAACATAAGAAATTGGTTCAATTCAGTCGAACATAGGTGATCTGGATGGAGTGAGATTCAGAAGGGAGGTTTTTTGGTTTGGTGAGTTGGTTGGACCTTTGGGTGGATTCCGAGGTAACGTCAGATATGGTGAAGGTCGTCGGAGGCTGAGAATCGTCGGATGCTGATTGATTTCGTCGTCGGCTGTGGGAGACCGATTGATTTCGTCAGTTGTGAGAGGTTGATCGATCGATTTCGTCATCGATTGTGGGAGGCTGATCGATTTCGTTCGTCGTTGGCTGTAAAGAGGGTTGGTGTTCATCGTAGGATGTAAAGAGGCCGTCAATGTTCGTCATTGGCTGTAAGGGGGCCGTCGGCGTTCATCCCCGGCTGTGAGAAAAGAGGGCTAGTGGCTAAGTTAGGGTTTTGAGTTTAGCTCTAATACCATATTGAATTGAACAAATCAATATTATTACCTTGTCAATTGTACAATATGAGACTACACATGAGAGTAATTATGAATTAAAAAAGACAACTAATGACTAATAACTACTTTCCTAATTTATATATTTGACTTTCCCTATATACAAATAACAAAAATATCAAATCTTCCAATAGGAATTCTGCTTCAGCGCTACTTCTTGACACAACACTTTATTTTTTGCTTATCCACGTAACCAGATTTTCCCCTACAAAGGTGCAATAACCCGAGGTAGATCTTTTATCAGTTACATTGCCTGCCCAATCTGCATCTGTGTAGGCCTCTACCTGAAGATGACCTTTATTTTTTTTTTATTTTTTATTATTATTATTATTATTATTATTATTATTATTATTATTATTATTATTATTATTATTATTATTATTATTATTATTATTATTTTATCAAGAGTCCTTTTCCTAGAGTTCCTTTGAAGTATCTCAAAATTCTGAACACAGCTCCAAAGTGAGTAGGTCCAGGTGAATACATGAACTGGCTTACAACACTTACTGCAAAGGCTATGTCAGGTCTAGTGTGTTGTGCGCCAAATAGATTAGTCTCCCAACTAATCTATGATAACGTTCTCGGTCCACCACTTCATTAGCTACCGTTGCTTTCAATTTCACATTAGGCTCGCTTAGAGTATCTGCTGCCTTACAACCAGTCATTCCTGTTTCTTTGAGCAAATCAAGAATGTATTTGCGTTGGTTGGTGAAAATTCCCTCTTTAGATCTTGAGAACTCCATTCTAAGGAAGTACTTCAGCTTTGCCAAGGCCTTGATATCAAATTCATCTCAAGCTTCCTCTTCAAGTTGCTGATCTTAAGAGAATCATCCCCAATTATGATTATGTCATCAACATATACTATTAGAATAACCACTTTACATTTAGTGGAATGTTTGAAAAATAGGGTGTGATCAATTTGGTTTTGTGAGAAACCACGTCTCCTAATAACATTTCCATTCAAAAATGGATTTTTAACATCAAACTGATGAAGTGACGTGTTGATCGCAAGATTTTGATGAACAATTAAGTGTTGATATTTTGGTGGAACTAATGTTTGATCAAGTGTTTCAGTGATTTAAAGTTCCAGTAATGAAGATGTCAAAGTGAATGGATGCTAAATGAAGATATCAAGATAATAAAGAAGTATTAAGAGTTTGAAGACATTAGGGAAAACAACCCAGGTAAATATAAACTCTTAATATCCCATTTAAGACCACATACATGACACAAAATGAATTTTATTTTTTATGTGTGTTTTGGTTGAGTATATTTATTTGCTCCTATGTGAATTAAAAAATAAATATTTTTGAATGACTAAAATAGAATATAAGAGTATTAGTGGAGTTTATTTAAATATAAATATGGACAAATGGGCAAAATTGTAAAAGAAAGAAAGTTAAAAACGAGATCAGAAAAGAGATTCAGGAGGGAGCAGTCGACTGAGGAGTCGACCGGAGAAAGAATATGAACTTTCTGAATCTGTGAGTCGACAAAGTGGTCGATCGGTAGAAACTTGACAAATTCTCTGAATCTGCGAGTCGACAGAGCGGTCGACCGATGAAAGCTTGGCAAACTCTCTGAATCTACGAGTGGACTGAGGAGTCGACCGATCAAGTGCATGAGCTTCTTCCAGTATCTTTCAGTCGACTGGGCAGTCGACTGAACGCGCAGTTTCAGGATATTGGTTGATCTGATTTTAAATCCAAAAGTAGTTGGTTTTTTGTTAAGATTTGAGAGAGATTTCGGGGATATTCTTAATATTTGAGATATGGTTCATATACTAATTAAATCCTTTCAATATGATTCATTAATTATTGAAGTTTCTCAATTTGGTACTTAAAATATATTCTATACTTATTTGGTTTGATTGAGAAATACTTTGGGGATTTAATTGAGAGTTTTAAAAGTTGTTATTAAGTGAAATTGAACCTAAATGAAGTTCCTATGTTATAAAGGGTCTATAAGAGTATTTTATTGTCATGACACTTGTAAACTAGCCGTTAGGAGGCTGATTATATGTGCCCTTATATAGACCTGCGAATTTTCTAAAAGAGCTAATCATTCTAATCATTCTAAGAGATAAAATTAGTCTATATCTTTTTGAGAGCGTTTATAAGAGTTATCATTCTACGATACTGTGAGCTGTTCTAAGAAAGTGATTCTGATAATTTACTGCGATCAATTTGTGCTGATACCAGAATTGAAACTACATTGTTTTCATCATTAATTCTGTAGATTCCGGGTGAGATATTTCCATATTGATTATTACTTTTTTATTATTTTATTTTGGAAATTGATCTTAGAAATTGTTTTTGATTTTTTAAAGAAAATATTCTTTTAAACAATTTCTTGAATCTGATTACGTGCTCCAATTTGCTACTCTTATATTGTTAAAATCAGATTTTTGCATCTCACATAATTCCATCACTAGTTGGGATATTAATTGAGTTTATATATATTTGGGGTGGTAGAAGTTCTGAGTGAGATTTACTTATCAATTTTTGTATTGGTGAGTTGTGATGGGTTAAATATCATTGGGGATATTTAATCAAGGGTAGCTGGGTTTCAGTCTTTTCCTGTAAAGAGATTGAGGTAGTGATTCTTCTTGGATAAGAATTGCGTGTTTGTGAGTGATTTTATAACGGTTCAATCCTTACTGGGTAAAATGATATTTGAAGTGTTTTGGAGAGGTTTTGATTCTTGAGCCTAAGTGTTAAAAAAAATTAGGTTATTATTTAACCTATAAAAAATAGAGGTTATTCCTTAGCCTTTAAAAAGGAAATTGTAAAGGTTGATTATGAGCCTGTAAAAAAATCAGTGTGCGGGTTTGGTTCCTACCTTTAAAGGAATCTTGGTTTTAGTGGGTGTGACATCCGTGGAGCTCGGGAGACTGGATTAGCCATGAGTAGCTTGGTGAACTAGTATAAATCTTATGTGTATTGCTTTCTTAATTTGTCTATTTTTGCTGTTTGTGTATGCACCTAGTTGATTGATTAATTCTGCTATATTATAAAGATAATAATTAATTTAGGCATAAAATTAATTATTTGATTTATCAAGTTTTATTCTGATGATTTTTTAATTACTCAATTTACCCCCCTCTTGGGTATTCTACTGGGCCAACATGACGAATTGGAGTTAACTGGAAGAGAAAGAAGTATTCTGATAGAGTTAATCTTAGTAACCGGAGCAAAAGTCTCTTGGTAGTCAATACCATGAGTCTGAGTAAACCCTTTTGCTACGAGTCTTTCTCTGTATCTCTCCACGCTTTCGTCAGCTTTACACTTTACTTTGAACACCCATTTGCACCCAATTGTCTTCTTGTCTTTGGGTAAATCAATGACACTCCAAGTGTTATTCTTCCTAAGAGTATTCATCTCTTCCATCACAGCTCATCTCCAATTTGGATTACCCAATGCTTCCTGAACAGTTCTTGAAACAGACAGATTAGAAATCCTAGACACAAATGCTCTATGAGTGTTTGACAATTTTTCGTATGACAAGTATTTTGCAATAGGGTGTTTAGTGCATGTTCGGGTTCTTTTTCTTAATGAAATTGGAAGATCAAGATCATAAGAAGATCAATTCGATAAATCAAGAGATAAAGAAGGAATGAGAGTAGAAGGAAAGTTACTCTGAGTTGTAGGACCATCACTTGGAAAATTGGATCGAACATCTGCTGGAGGAATAATTGGAACAATAGTACGTTTGTGAAATCTTTTTCTGGAATAAACCCGAGGCTCAGACTGAGGATTGTGATTTGTTGGAAGTACTTTTCCCCCTGTCTCTAATAAAGTAACATCTGGCAAAGTAGGATTAAGAGTACTACCACTAGTTCCATACTCCCAATAGGCGTTTCCAAAAAATGCTTATCAGAATTAATCAAAGGCACAGAAACCTTCGAAATAGGTAAAGTTTCCCAAAAATTATTTTCTTCTACTATATTCTCATCCTGAAGAAATTTTTTTTGAAAGAAAGGTTTGTCCTCAACAAAGCTTACATCCATACTTTCGAAGAATTTCTTTGTGATTGGATTAAAGCATTTGTATCCGCTTTTGTTAGATGCATAACCAATAAAGACACATTTTTCAGCTTTTGGGTCTAGTTTTGATTGAAAAATATTTGGTATGTAAACATAACAAATGCAACCAAGCACTTTTAAAGGAAGATCTGCAGTTATCTGAGATGTAGGAAAAAAACCTTTTAAAACCTGTAAAGTTGTTTCAAAATTCAAAACTCGAGATGGTATTCTATTTATTAAGTAGCAAGTAGTCAAGAATGCGGCACCCCAGAGATATTTAGGAACATTCATTGAAAATATAATGACCCGAGCAACTTCAAGTAAATGCCTATTTTTTCTTTTGACAATACCATTTTGTTGTGGTGTGTCACGACAAGTTGATTGATGGATAACACATTTTTCTAGAAGGAATGTTCCCAAATATTTGTTAAAATATTCAGTCCCATTATCCATTCTTCGAATGCCAATTTTTGTTTGAAATTCATTTTCAATCATAAGAAAAAAATCTTTAAACTGTTGTTCAATTTCGAGCTTTTTTTCCAACAAATAAACCCAACATACTCTTGTGTGATCATCAATAAAGGTTATAAACCATTTTTTGTGAGAAAGTGTGTTAACTTTAGATGGGCCCCAAACATCACTATGAATAGGGTTTTATTAGGAATGAAACACGATGGTCTTTAGCCAAATGACAAGCTTCACAATGAAATTTTGAACAATCAATTCCTTTAAACAATTCAGGAAATAAACGTTTGAGATATGGAAAACTAAGATGACCTAATCCCCTATGCTATAACATGACTTGATCATAGACACAGTTTGAATTAGTATTACCTAATCAATGAGCTTTTTTTTATTCCCGAAAGAAGTTTCATCAAAGTGGTAAAACCCATTTATTTCTCTAGCAATTCCAATCGTCTTCCTTGGTCCTGAAAAACACAAGTTAAAGAAAAGAAAAAAATGGAACAGTTAGAGTCTTTAGACAATTTGCTGACGGAAAGAAGATTACAAACAAGTTTTGGAACATGTAAAACTAATTTTAAAGTGATTTTTTTTTTAGATTTTAATGAGACCTTTGCCTGCACTGGGTGAAAAACTACCATCAGCTATTCTAACTTTTTCGATGCCAGAACACGGATAATAGGAACCAAACAATTGGGAACAACTTGTCATATGATCAGAGGCCCCTGAATCTATGATCCAAGGACCAGTTCTTCCAAGAATAGAAAGTGCCAAAGGATTGCTATCTGTTTGTGCCATAGAACCAATAAGAGCATTAGGCGACGAATCGTATTTTAGTAGTTTAAGAAGATGATCTAATTGCTATTATTGAACAGAGATAACTCAGCCTCATTTGCTGCAGGTGTGCTCTGTTCACTAGGTTTGTTTTCCCTACCATTAGATGGTCTACCTTGCAACTTGTTGCAATTCTTTCCAATATGGCGCAGTTTTCCACAATAGTTGTACGCAAGTTGTTTCTGTCTCCTGTACACTAGTTTTGGGACATTCTACGACTGACTTGAGCTTCAGGAATGGCCAAGGTATAGACCCGGTTGTACCTATAGCTTTCTTTCCCAGCATCACATGTCTTCAACTTTCTTCTTTTCGTACTTCTGCAAATACTTCCCCAATTGGAGGCAGGGGATTCCTTCCAACTATTCAGCCATGGACCTCATCCTTTTCAACATCAAAACCTGCAAGAAATTTGAAGATTCAACCAACATCCACCATTTTCTTGTATTGATTGCAATCTTTCGGTGATTTCGACTCGTAATCGTTGAATAAGTTCAGGTCCTGCTAAATCCTTTTAGGAGAACTAAATTTTTTTGTCATAGAGTCCTCATCTTGGCGAATTTTCACGTGTAGTAGGGTTAACTCGTACACTTGCGATTGATTTCCTAGATCGAAATACATCTATGAAATGTTGTCCCATAATTCCTTGGCTATAGAGTAACAGAAATAGTTCACACTTCCTTGGTCATACGTGCAAGTAGGTTGTACTCCTACTTGCTGCATTCTCCATTCAATTCTGAGTCCTTGCAATCGTCCTATGTAGCCTTCATTGTCTTTTCCTTTCCACGATGAAAGTTTGGCTTGCTCTTACGTTTGTCTTCTTTTTTCATAAGAGGATAATCATATTTGAAAATAAGGCGTTGCGGCATTTGTTTCATTCTATTTTCGATGGATACACTTTTGAGAATGATTTGCTTTTGACTGCCTTTTTTGCGAGTTGTATGAATTTTCCTATAAGAAAAGCATAACGTTCATCTCTTCATTCTTGTGGCGCTTCGTCTTCATCACTTTCTTGAGCAGTTTTGAGTGTCATTCCTTTCTTATTTGATGTCCAGTTCTCTTTTCCATAGGACATTATTAATGACTTGTGTTTTGAAATTTCCGATGACATCTTCAGTTTGATAGATGTTCAAGCAGCTTCTTGAATTGTCGTTATTTTAGGTTCGTATGCATTTGGCAATGCATGGAGCCACATACTATCTTCCTCACTTTTTCGGGTATTTGCATACAATTTTCCGGGAGCATTTAAATTATTTCAAATGTTAGAAAACAAATACAAATACTCATAATTTTCTCATCTTCATTTTAAATAGTTCATATTGGTGGACAAGAACATTGATGTTTGTTTCGCTAGAGAAATCCCTTCATACGTAACTTGAAGTGTGTCCCAAATCTCTTTAATCGACTTACATCCGGAAACCTTGTTAACCTCATTAGCATCTAAAGCAAAATACAACAATTTTATAACTTGCGAATTAACAAAAACCATACAAATGTCTTTTTCATCATATTCGATTATAACTTAGGTTTTGAATCATTCTCTTTCTTTTAAGGAATTCTAGGACCACTTTTACTTGCTAGACCAGGCTTCAAAACTCTTAGCTTATAAAAACGCAACCATCCGAACTTTCTAAAATATGTAATTATTATCACTAAGTAGATGAGGTCTATGCATGAATTATCCTTTGGGAAGAGTGAGGTTCATGAAATTTTTCATAGATGATTACTGGGATTTGAAAGCGTATAATTGCAATCACTCTGATGCAAATTGTAGCACAAATAACTATCCAAGAGGGAAAGGGGTTGAATTGCGCAAGGCAAATTTAACAGCTAAAAATTATAACTCCAAAATCTAACATTTATATACTAAACAAGAGATATACGAAAACAATTAAGCAATATTAACAATCCAAATAAACTACACAATACAAAGAAAGTAATGGCTGAAGAAAATGACACCATGATTTATACTAGTTCAGCGAACGACTCTCCGAACTCCATCGAGAGTTCAATCCACTAAGTTTTGCCCTTGTACGCACTTTATTTTCACACCATTTCAAAAAATCAAAGATTACAAGTAGTTAGGCCCATTAAACACTTTCAATATAGATACACTCACTCGTGCATAGGATAAAATCAATTTCAAAAAAATTTAGTTTGGCTAGCACAACAATAAAATAAGGTGTGAATGTAGGTTTTTCACCCAATGTTGTAAAAAGGCGTTCGTGGGGCTCGCCTAGAGGCGGGGTAGCCCTAAATTGCCATGGGATGATGAGGGGGTTATTTTCCACCTGGGCTTGCGCCCATATGCCGTGGGCAACGCCCAACTTCGCCCAAGGCATAATTTGACGGGGCTTACGCCCTGTGTTTCCATCCCCCAAAAAACCAAGAGGGATAAAACTTGAGTTTGACACTTGTTTGGTATGTTCGACTTCGTCTTCATTACTTCGTCGGTGCCAGACCACAAAGGCTAGAGGTGCGACCAAGGTTTGGGGTAGTAGAGGTTATCATTAAGATAGGAAGCAAAGATCAATATCGGCAGAAACAAAAGAATTGTGGAAATAGGAGAACTGAGGTTAAGTCATGTGGTATTTTTATGTTTTAGTTTGGAAATAAAATAGTTGTCTTCTCTAATTTATATATTTTTAAATTAATGAATGTGAAATTTAGAGTCTTTGATCAGACTTCAAAGAAAATTATTATTTGTTAGTGAATGGATAACAAAAAAAAGAACAAAATTTAAGAATATCTCTAAATAGGTTGGCTTCATATCGAAAATAGAATTTTAATTAAATTACTATTTATGATTCCTGACTTTTGTCAATTTATGTATAATTATTTTTCATATATGTAATACATCCTGTTTGTTCATTTTGTTTATTTTCTATATCTTTCAATTACATATAGTATTTTTAAAATATTAAAAATTTATGTATCATGAGACTTAGGCCCCACACCTCAAAGCTTATGTCTTGGCCTGGACAGGTCAAAACGTTTCGCCCAACGTCCTTGTTTTTTACAACATTATTTCCGCCTAAGAAGATGAATATAATGTTGTGTAGCTTTCTGGGTATATAAGAGTTATGTAAAGTTATTCAAGAGATGTATACAATGTCTATATAAATCCCTATTTATAGTGGAAAGCTATTTAGAATGTTGGACTAAGTTTTGGTAGTTGTTTGTTACGCAAAAGGAATGAATCAATCTGTAACGTATTAAAACACAATCTTGAAATAACACCAAGTGGTCAACCAGTTCAAGAGATGGTAGACTATTCCTATGTGGAAGAGCCTAACAAAAGTAACTAACCGGTCAACAAGTTCAACAGATGGTCGACCTCTTACATTGCAAAACAAATGAGGTGGTCCAGTACCCCTAAAAGTGTTCGACCACTTGGCCTTAAAATGTTTAAACCAATTTTGTTCCATAATTCCTACCATCATTTTCATGGCATTTTAGAAATTATTTTAAGCCTAATAAACGATCCTAAATTTTTTTCCAATATTTTATTGAAAACCTTTTTTATCATATACGGTAAAATGTTACCTGAATACCCAAAATAAATTATTTTTAAAGCACGACGGATCAAGAGTAAATCGATTTTACCTCATTAATTTGAACCTCCCATAAGTGAGTGTGTGTGCATACTGTAATGAGTCCAAAATAACATTGAAAGGTTTTTTACATATATCTAGTAAAAAGAAAATTACAATGTATTTGTTCTTGAATTCTGTCCTGACCACTCTATTTTCTAGCATTGTCATGTTCTTAAGTCAATTGTTATGATAAAAAGCTAAATCGGGGTTCCGTCATGGTTAAAACCAGTTAGGCTAAATGGTAACCAATATTAATATCCATTCAGTTGTAGTCCCAAATAACCTTTAATATGTTAAACCTCCATTCATCAGTTACGAATCTCCTCCACAACATTCTTCAGTTACAAATCTCTCCTCTTCATTTCATATTATTTTATGAATATGTATTTTAGATATTTATGATTAATTTTATATCAGTGACAAATCTTATAATTTAGGAACAATTACAACATTACTCTTGTATAAATAAGATCAGTGTTTGTAATGAAAAACATATAGAACTTGATAACTTACATGGTAGTAGAGGAACAAAGCCCATGATGATGGAGTGCTTCTAGTGTTAGATGTAAACGAGAAATGTTGTTCATTAAAACGGATATGTTGGGAAATATACACTCTGTCAGTTGTGCGGTCCAAGCAACGATAACCCCTGTGCTGCAAGTTGTAGCCTAAAAACACACATTCAACAATTCTTGGCAAAAGTTTATTAGTTAAGTAAGCACCTAAATGCGGATAACATGCACAACGAAACACACGTGGAAAAGAGTATGACCATAAAGATGGGAGAATGGTGAGGACCACTGAAATTTAGAGGATGAAAGACGATTGATCAGGTGAATAGCAGTGGAGACTGCTTCGGGCCAGTGATGGAGGGGAATATGATTTGTGAGAAAGAGGGTATGGGCCATGTCAGCAATGTGGCTGTGTTTTCGTTTGGCAAGACCATTTTGTTCGAGAGTGTGAGGACAAGAGAGTCTATGATGAATGCCCAAGGGACCACTATCATATTTCCCACCACCATCACTCTGAAATTGTTAGACGTGTGTATGGCAAATTGAGTCTGAACATAGGCTAAAAGTTTTTGCAATGTTAGATAACTTCAGATAATTGTTTCAAGAGGTATAACCAAGTAAAACGAGTGTAGTTATCAGTAAAGACCACATAATAGTTATAGCCAGAAACATAAAGCATAGGAGATTTCCATACATCAGATTGAACTGAAGTAAAGGAAAAATAAATTTTTATTTCATGTGAGCTCGGAAACGGGAGATGCGTGGATTTACTCAATGCACACCTGGAACAGAAGGAGGATTTGAATTTAAAAAGAGTAGATAACAATTTATTTGAATCCAAGTATGACTTTACTTTAGTAGATGGATGATCAAGCCGATTGTGTCAAAGGATGTCTGAGTTAACTGAGATAGATAAAACGTGTAGGCTTGGAGGAAGGGTAAGTAATTTGTAGAGACCATCCTTACATAGACACTTATAGAGAAGAGAACCAGAGGTGAGATCAAAGATATAGAAGTGGTAAGTATCAAAAGCGCAAAAAACATTGTTATCCGTGCAAAATTAAGCAATGGAGAGTAAATTTTTACGCATCGATGGAACAACATAGACATTATTAAGAAGAAAGGATGAGGAGCCAAGTGGTAATGTCATGTTACTCGTATAAGATATTAGTAGGTGATCACCATTGCTAAGTTGAACAAAGTCAGACCCATTGTATGATGTGTACTGCTGCAGGAAAGTGGGGTTGCCTGTCATATGAGTAGATGCACAAGTGTCTGGATACCAACTAAAATTATTGTGCGTCCACTGTGAAGTTCGTTTATTCAGATGCACCTGAGCTAAAGCAATCTGTAGGCCTGCAGAGGTAGAATTTCGTGATAGAAGAACAAATTGTTGTGCAAAGGAAGAGAGCTAGTAACAGTTGTGGGCAGAATGACCAATCCTAAAGCACAATTGACATTGTGACATGGATGCGGGTGTAGTAAACATTATTGATTTGGGGAGACAGGTAAAATGGTAATTGGGAAAAAGTGTGGGGTGCAAATAGAAATTGGGACAAATGAGGGGTGAGATTAGTTAATTATGAAAAGATGGGGCTGTTTTGGCAAATTGTGGGGTACCTAGTGAGTTTTAGAAACTATTGGGTACTTTATGTAATTTAGAGAAAAAAATAAACGTGGCAGTGACTAGTGAGAATCGATCAGATTAGGGTATTAGAAAAAAGAAAAAAAAAAAAAAAAAAGAGGCAGCAGCTTGATAGCTTATCAGCTGCCATGCTCAGGCTCAAAAACTTGGTCAGAAAATAAAACAGAAATGAAGATCGATGTGGCTGGAAATGAACCGGCGAAGACTAGTCTGTAATGAAAAGCAACGGCAAAGGGCTAGATTGATCTGATGAGCAGCAGGGAGTTGAGTTTTGGTCAGAAAATCAGCAGCGAAGGGCTGAACGGAGGGCAGTACTGCAGGGATACAGCTTTAGATCGACGACGGCGGCAGCGGATCTCAGTGATTTCAAGATCGAGAGAGAGAGAAGAGTCAGCCGAAGGAGCGACGTTTGTTGAAGCAGTGGCTGAACAAATTCAGCGGCAAAAGGAAGCAATGGTGAGGAGGAAGACAAAGATGAAAAACGATTTCACTGTTCGGAAATCGGCGACTGCGACTTCGTAGGTCTATCTCGCAAATCTGAGGTTTGGAAAAAAAAGGGTTTTCTGAGAAGAGGGGATCATTATTAGACTGATACCATATTAGTGCCTGAATCTACATGGGTATTTCATCTATTCCAAGAGTTGCAAATTCTCATATCCACACCTATCACCTTACATTGTGACAATCTCAGCACTATATATATGGCGCCTCAAATCCCGTGTCCCATACTCGTACTAAAGAATATTGAACTGAATTATCACTTTATACGGGAACACATATTTACTGGCACACACCAAGTTTAATTTGTTCCTTCTACTGATCAACTTGTCGACATATTTACCAAGGAACTCCATAAAACACACTTTCATCTTCTACGAACCAAACTTGTATCTCCAGACTAGCCGACTTTCCGGGGAGTATTAAATCTCCATTCATCAGTTACAAATTTCCTCCACTCCATTCATCAGTTACAAATCTCCCCTCTTCATTTCATATCATTTCTATTTAGGATAAATTTCATATCAATTACAAATCTTATAATTTAATAACAGTTACAACATTACTCTTATATAAATAGGATAGGAAAAACATATAGAATTTGATAACTTACATAATGGTCTTATACTTTCAATGGTTCTTTTATCCACCAATGGTACCTATCAAATCTCAATCTGTATTTATTAATCTCATGTCTAGCTTTGAACATATTGTAGCATCTCCAAATATTTCATTAGACCATGTAGCAAACATTCTTTGATTTCTCGAATCTGAAATCTCATCCTCGAGGAGCATTGATATCTCCCATCAATATGATAGGTTTGTGCCTTCCAAAGATCATCTCTTCTGATCAGTAATCGAGCCATATGCAATGGACACAAATTTTGACTACTCTCCAACTTCACATATCACACTATCAATTGGGAAGGTCTGAGAGCAACAGACATAATTCTCTTATGATTATCCCAGCCAAACCAATCCCTCCCAATATCGTGGTATGAGTCATTGGTAACATATCGTCTTGGTTCACCAAATGCTTCCCTTTGGCTTTCAAGCAACTGCTCATTCTTGCTTAATAAATGGCATCTTTTTGAGAAATGCATGGGAACTCATAGAAATGTCCATAGTTTGGACTCCAAACTCTTCAATGTGAGTGCATATCTTTGGTTTCCATTGGTATTCCATTTTAATCTCAACAATATTCTTTAGAGCTTCTTTGAATAGATCAACGTAGTAAGCGTGGATCTTTCTTCCAACCTCCCTTATAGTTGGAAGTATGAATCTGCAGCCTCCAAACCAACTGAAAACCACAGCCAGTCTGAAAAATTAGATTCACAATAGGCTTACTTTAGAAAAATGACGTATCGCTAAATTGCACAGAGTATTTTCCTGATGTGGTCACCCAGTTCCGTAATTGACCCCAACCCAGAGTGAAATTAGCTGGTTGAATCGGTTGAAATGAGTAGGAATAAAATTAGCTTGGAGTTTGTTGATTTTAATTTGAAATATTGAAATAAAAAGCAAAAGCAGATGTGTGGAGCTCATCTTTCTATTAGATGACAAGAACTTCAATCCTGTAGGAAAACTAAGGTTGTCGACGGTAAGTTATTTATGAAAATTGAAGAGTACCTTGTTAGGAGGAGATAGAAATGGTTCTAGGCATTCCTATTAAACTCAATGAAATGAACTTTAAACTTCTATTTTTTTTATTTTTTTTAGATACACAAATGAAAATAGAACAAAACTATGGCATTCTATCGAAGATTCCTGGGTTCATCTACGCGAGCACCATACTCTTCATTTCATCTGACGGAGATTCTAGAATCTTCAAGTCCTTGTTACTTGCATTCCCAATTTTGAAAAGATGATCCGCACATTTGTTAGCTTCCCGAGGGATGTGCTGAAGCATGTGTTCTCGAGGAATCAAGTGAATCCGCAACCTAATGCTTCAGTCGTTGCGTATAAAGGCAATCTTCCAAAATCATAGCTACTTCGGAAGAGTCAGTTAACACTATCAGTAGGGGAATGTCCTTAGATGAAGCAATGTGGATGCTGATGTAGATGCTTTGAATTTCGGATTCAAGAGCTATGTAAGACTCGAGATGGCCATAGTAGCCAACCACCTAGACTCCAAGACTGTCTTTGACTATTCCACCGATTCTACCTCTTCCCAGGTTTCCAAGAGAGTTTTCATCCGTATTAAGTTTTAAAAAATCATCCAAGGGGACACACCAGTTAGGGGACGATTGAACAATAGGACCATTTGGGAGATGTTTTTTGTTAAAGACTTACTCAATATTCTTACTCAAATTCACAATTCCTTTTAAAAGTACATAAGGTTCCATTTTAATTCCTTCAATGACTTCTGAGTTCTTGTCTTTCCAAATCTCCCAAATGGTGACAATAAATGTACATGAAAGAGAAGGATTAGAGATATTCCCATCAAATGTGGTATTTGTAGAGGGTGGGAGCAGACTTATTCGACAACTTTTCCTCGATTCTTTGTACACCGTTATAGTGATTGCACATATTTCGGTCCCGTTACTATAGAGATGGATGTATTTGTGGGAGGTTATCGTGGAGCTGTATCTTGGGAGAGTAACAGTAACTTCCTTTCTAGGGAGATGCGGCTTAGACTGCTTTCGAGCAGGAGTATCGTGTCGCTCGCTTCTGGGGAGGCACAACCCTTGTCAGGTGAGGAGATGGAGCTTGGTCGAGCTGTCCGGTTTTGGAGTCCTCGTACTAGTCGTATGTCCATGACACGTGGTGCCCTTTTAACTATGACCCAGTTTTACCTCATCAAGAACCGATATTTTTTGGACTCTGTAATTTTTAAGCGGAAATCCACTTGAATTTTTTAGTAGATTTCCACTTAATTTGTTTAGTGAATTTCTAGATCCATCTTCAATCTGGTTAGATCTAGGTTGGATCCTAGTTGTTCATGTTTTTTTTTTTCTTTTCTTTTCAGATTCTGTAAGAACCATCACCAACTGAATTGACTTGCTACCTTTTCAATTTAAATATATTTAGTGGATTTTCATTTGATTATTTTTTGTGGAAATCCACTTAATAATTCTGTAATTTTTTTTTTCTAATTTTCTCCATTTGATTTTCAATATTTATTCACAACAATATGGTAAGGTGATGGTTTGTTTGGACATGTTTAGGTTTTTAAATGCTTCGATTCATAATCTAAATTTTTGGGTTTTATAATATTTAGCGAATTTCCACTTGATATTTTTAAAGGATTCTCACTTAATTATTAACTGGATTTATGTAAGTGATTTTTAGAGGTATTTAGTCCCTATACTTGTATTGGTTCCAGTTACTTTATTTGTTGGAGTTCTAGGAATTCCTTTCAAATATTCATAATATTGAATTTCTAAAATTAAAGTTAAATTAATTTTTATTCAAAAATGGGATGAATCACATGGACTGAAAATGATAGTCACTCAAAAGACATTTTTTTCCCCAATAATCTATTTTAGCATTAATATTATTCTAAATCAATGAATTTTTTCCCATAATTAAAAAAAAATGATCCTTAATGAACATCTCATAAATTAAAAATGATTTTTTTTTTCAAATCCAAATTTCACGATTTACTATTTATCGAATTCACTTTGTGCAATGATTGTTTTTTAAAAAAACCAATAACTCTCTCAAAGGATTAAAGTCATTGTACACCACAAACATTATTGTAATTTTTTATATGAAAATTGCAATTATTTTAAAGTAGTATAGTAATTTTGGATTAAAAAAAAATATTATACTAACGTGGAATATATTGACTAAAATTTTAAGTTCGTATACTATTCATAAAAAAAAATTAAAATTTATGTGCATACAGTCTATTAGCTCATAGTAATTTTACAAAACTTGAAAAACACTCAGTATGTTAATATTTTTGTGATTTTTTGGCTTCGAGCTTAGAAACCAGTTTTGCAATTCCATAATTTTGCGATTTTTATTTTGTTTATTTATATTTTATGGCTTATAACTTCTGTTATGTTTTTTCGAAACTGGTCTTGCTATAAATACTTGGGTATTCAATGAATTTTATTAAGAGTATCAAATGCAAATATCATGAGGAAGAAAATACGATTCCTATTGGTGTAGCATCCCAATAGTAAACAACTATTTCGTATTATTGCATTATAAATAGGCCTAATGTACATTTTCTTTATTTTTGTCTAAATCAACACATTGCTAGGACTAAAACTAGTTAACATTATTATGGGCATTATCTTCACTGGAAAATAGGTTTTAGAAATAACATTACTCTTTATTTCCTCCATATCCTTAATCCATCTGTTTCTACTCTTGATGGTGACAATTTTATTTCTCCTCCTTCTGTTAAGGGCCATAGAGTAAAAGAATTTATTGTTATGATTTCTTAATTCTAGCGACTTAATTCTCGCTTTTTGGGCCCTAAACATTTCCTCTCGATTCAACAATACTCTTTTCTAAGGTAATCTTCCAGTTTATCAAGATCGTTCGACATTTTACTATCCAAGCATTTTGGACCCTTTTAATTCAAGCACGAATGTGTTTTTTCCCTTTTGAATAGGTTCCCGAAATATCCTGATTCAAAATTTTAATTTTCTTGATGGACTTATTCAATTTAAACTTAAGGACCCCATAAGTTTTATTTATCCAATAACTCTTTGAATCATGATGTTTGATCCAAATGAATTCAAAGCGTAAAGGTTTTAGGCTATTTCTAGGAATTTTACAACTAAAAAGATGAATAAGAATAGGGCAATGGTCAGAATACGTACGGGTAGGTTTTCAACCCTGGCTTCGGGAAATTTGGATTACCACTAGGGAGAGGACTTTTGGACGATTAGATTTAGTTATGAGGATTTGTACGATTCGATTTAGTCTACAAATAGGGATTTTTATGATTCGATTTAGTTATGAGGAAAAAAATCGGCTTGAGCTTTTACGATTCAATTTTCGAGTGGATTCAGTTTGGACTTGTGCAGTTTGGGCTTTAACTTTTGGCAATTCAAGTTCTAATAGTTTTGTCATGGGCAATGGTGGGGAGATCCCTGGGGCAAGGCCTATGTAAAGTGCCCTTGGGCGTGTGGGGGGGCAAATCTTGGGTGGGCGTACGCCCAACGACGTACAGGGCGTCGCCGAACGGGGCTTATGCCCTGGTTTTACCTCTGTTTTTATTTATTTATTTATTGTTGAATGAGTTGTACGACAATGACCGCGAGAGGAAGCATGAACCAGTAGAGACGAGGCAAGCGTAGACGACGACGAGCTTGGTCGACGACAGCTAGCGTGAATGACAATTTCAGCAGCAGCGGGATCTTTCCCTTGGATGATGACAATGAAGGCAAAGCAACGAGGGTAGAATGAAATTGCAAATCCCAGTTTTTCTGAGTAGAGGCTGGTGGAGTACAACTGTATTTCTGTTGTAGTGGAGTATGACAAAGCAACTTGTCTAATGGAGCACAACATCTAGATTTCCAAATAAACCAACAAATCCAAACATGAAGTAAATGATATAAACTCTTGTGAATAGAAGAGAAGGCCTTAAATTTTCACCTAGTAAGGGTGTGTCTTGAGGAGTGAGAGCTGTGAGGAATGCCCATCATATTGTAAAAGTACATCCAAATTTCTCTTGCATAATCGCCTCCACGAAGATGTGGTTGACAGATTCACAAGAATTCTAATCCTTGTAGCAGAACACTTGGAAACTAGATAGATGCCTTTGCCCTGCACAATGTCATTAGTAGGTAACCATTTATGATGAATGCTCCACAGAGAAATGGAGATCTTTGGAATAAGCTTGTGCCAGAATTTGGCAGTATACAATCTATCTTGGTGTTGCTATCTAAGAAGATGCCGTGCAGATTTCACAAAAAAAATCCCAACCTTAAATGTTGTCCAGACCAGATGGTGCCGCTCATGATTGACCAAACCCTTGTAATTGAGGATCAGGCCAACAAAGTTGGAATGGATAAGAGTATAAGAGAGTTTAATGTCCCATTGATCCTGAATTTTAACATCCGCCACTCACGATTTGGAAGTAGGTAAGTCATTTAATTTAAGCAATGGGTCTAAATACTTTTGCTCGTTTATTGGGTGGTGTATATCATTTTGGGCATGTTATAAATACCCCTCGTTTGTAAGGTGAGAGGGATCGATCAACGTTCTTAGTTTTCTCATTTATATTTCTCTTTAAGAACTTGTTCATTTCTCTTCTCATTGTGGGAACGCAAGTTAGAGCGAAATCTAGCAAACCGTTGTGTCACCAGATTCCATTGTGACGAACGAATCCATATCGCCAATTCTCGATTATTCCTGACGAAATCCAACAAATACCAAACAAATACATGCCTAAAATCATGCAGATCGTGCCTAAAAGTTGGATCCATGGTCGCTGTGGATGAGATCAAACTTCCTTAGACTCTTGATAACAGTGAAGATCAATGAATAAGCATAAAGTCTAGAGAGAAAGAAAATGAGGCTAGGGTTCATTATTTGTGAATGAATGAATATAGAAGTACATGAGAAAACCTAACAAAAAGAACGTATATAGACATATAATGGAAAGATCTAGAAAACGAATAAAATACTATTCTATCCTTAATACTAACTAATAATAATAATCTAATACTTGGAACAAAACATAAAAATACTAAAAAGAAAAAGAAAAAATATGTTTCTCATATGTTCCTAGATTTATAAAACAACCATCTGAAACAAAATGAGAATACATTTTTTCCCCTAGATCGCTGATGACATCCTTTGTTGTGTGCACGAGTGCAAGCAGATTCAAGAAGGCCTATCCAACATACGGTTGTGTTTGTTTTCCCAAATTTCATTTTTCATTATCAAAAAAATTGGAAAAAAAACATTGAAATACCAAATTCAATAAAATTCTGTTTTTGAAATGTTCCCAATTTTTTAGAACAAACTTCGGCAAACAAAACGATGATTTCTTTCGTTTTGTTTTGGAAATACTTACTGATCCATCGGAGCATAATTTAGCATCAACTAAAAATAAGCTTCCCTATAAAAAGGATAAAAAATAAAAAACTAGAGAACAATATGATAAGGACCACAAACATACAAAGACGTGCAAAAATGCATGATGTTAAGCTTTTGTTTATCACTTAATTCACCAAAAAGACCAAGCCATATTCTACTGTTTCAGTAGGTGTTGCAAGTCCACTCCTTAATATCAGGTATACCACACTAAGTGACATTTGTTTAGAGAAAAAAAATCATTTTTTTTTTTTATGTTTCCTCTATTTTTGGAACAATTTTTGGGAATAGAACAGAATTGTTCCCAAGTTTATGTTTATGCTCCATGATTTTGAGGGAATGAGAAAACAAAAATTGTGAAAAACACACTAGTCAGATGTAGCCTCCTTGGTATTTCCATTTCTATTTTTGGGTTTTGGCCCCAACAAATTCAAGAACAAAAACTGAAACTAGGGAGCCAAAAAAATTTGCTTCTGTTATTCAACAGAATTGTGTTTACAATGTCTGGGAACAAAACAAAAACAATTTTTTTGTGCTTCGATATATTTTGCGTGCCTGTTCTAGTTTTTCTGAGAAGAGAAACAGTAAACAAATGACACTTGTTCCAACCCCATCATAGGGACGACAAAGGGAACTCAATAAGGACATCATATTCGCACTATTTGGATGAATCAAATAAGGTAGGATAACGTTCTCAATGATCAAGAAACAAGTAGGAAGTTGTCAACGATCAAGAGATCTAGACATTTAATTATGACAATGACATAAAACACATACTAATGCATTAACCATGTTTGGTAGTTCGAAATAAAAGCAATTAGAAAAGAACGCATGTAAGAACAAGATTACCTGATGCTGATCCATATCACCACACGTGAACAAATGGTCCATCTGATTAATAAAACCACAAGTCATTATAAAATGAATGAGTAGTTATGTTGAAGTGTTTAAAAGTTCGGGCTTAAAGTACAATATAGAAAAATGGGAGTCTAGGGTTTTGCCCTTAGACAAGTCTATAAAAAGAGCCACCTGAGATCTAGCCGCCAACTTCATAAGACATTTGGCCACCACTTTCTCTCCCTCGTGTTTTCGTTTTGATTTTTTCTACAATCTAAAATCAAACTAAAACTACTGTAGTTCTACTTTTTTAGATTTTGATTCTTAAATCATTAGTAGACATTATTCAAATGGCGTTCTTTTTGTGGATATTGTTAGAGGCAAGATATTTATGTCGCTTTTTATAGTTCTATATTCTTAATTGGTTTGTTTAAACCTCCTTGGCATACCAACTCAAATTACGTATCTATAACTACAGGTTAAGAGGTTGAAGTGCACAGAAAGATTATTAAATCTTTTATTAGATTCTTATTGTATTACTATTTTGTATTATTACAGATTGATCGTAGGATAGATAGGGATAAAAAAGGACAAGGCCCTATTTTTCTTTTTTCTGTTGCTTCTCTTCGCTTATTCTTTAGATGAAGCTTGATTCATGGAAAGGACAACGAAAGAAAAAGAAATCATTTCATGTATGTATCATAGTTCACCGGTCTTTTTTTTCTTAATATTCTTCCACTTATGTATTGATACATTTTAAGGAGACTGAGCACAGGTTCTGAAGGAAAGTCAACAAGTGGCGAGGTCAAGCAAGATAGGAAGTGATTTGGTCGAAGATAAAAACGAAGTAGATATTTGGCTCGTGACATGATAAATTTTCAAATTCTCTTTTGTGAACTCCACTTCCAATATTATGCTATTTCTAAAAATGCTTTGATTCAATTATATGTAGTCTTATTGTTCTTAACATCTACTTAACCAAAATTGTTTTTCCATTGCATCCCGTGACTTTGTATATGCAACACATAATTTGAAGCATGTTATTGGTATTGAATTTTATTGCAAATCCAAATTCAAGGATGCTCAAGAATGCGCAAGTCCAATTTTTGTTGTTTTGATTTAAAAATCTAAACCTAATAAAATATGATTTGAACCCTATGGTATGTTTGGTTGGACAAAATGGGGTAGAATGGAATTGCAATTCCATATTTGATTCTGATTCCTTTGTTTGAGTATCGAATGGAATAAAAAACTTGATTGCATTGGAATGAAAATTGATGGAATTAGATTCCATACTTCATAGGGTGGAATCGGATTCCATAGGTTTTTTTTGTTACACCTATAATACCTCACCTCTTGGCCTACAATTTTTAATTTGAAAATAACTTCGATATTTTTTATAAATTAATTTTTCTTCTGATGGAAACAAAATATTTTGTTCTTAATTTTCCTATTTTTATTTTGGAATTTTTTTTTTCTTTCTAATGCGTTGTTTCTGTTTCCAGAACATAAAGAGATTTTTTTTGTTCTCGATTTGTTTGTAACAAAAACAAGTTTTTTATTATCAGATTTTTGTTTATGTTTTCTAAACAAAAAATAGATTTTCTTATTCACAAACATAAATTTCACACAAATGTATAAATTTGAAAGCAAAAAATCAATTTATGTTCTAGAAATAGAAACATAAATTTGACACAAATGTATAAATTTGAAAGCAAAAAATCAATTTATGTTCTAAAAATAGAAACATAAATTTGAGAATAAAAAATATGTTATTATTATCAAAATAGAAACAAACATTATTGAACAAAAAATCTAATTGTTTTCTTGAATCAGAAATAGAAATTTGAGGGGGAAAAAACTACGGAGCAAATGGAAGTAGAAATCTAAGAACAAAAAATATGTTTCTATTCTTAAATGAAAATAAATATTTGAGAAAAACTATTTATACTCCCAAAGGAAAAAATAATTTTTTTTATTAGGTTTATTGCTAAATGAATTTGATTTCAAAATTGCTATGTAAAAAAATATTATTCTATTGTATTCCCCTAAATATACACTAATAACCAAACTAGAGAATGAAATAATGATTATATTAACAAATCCATTTAATTCTTTCTCGCATTCTATTTTTTCTCTTATTCCATTTCATCCTTATTATATTCCATCCAACCAAATGAGCCGTAAATAAATAATTTGGTTTTACAAAAATAAGATATTGACGTATGATGTTTCTCAGGGATCTAAATAATTAATAAAATTTGATTCGTAACTAAATTTAAATAATTTGGTTGATGGAGGACCTAAATAAAGATTTGTGGTACTTCTAACAAATCTAAACCCTAAAAGAGAAGGGATGTTTGCTAATACAACAACAACAACATAGCCTTTGTTCCACTTATGCAGGGTCGGTTACATGAATCCATTTACGCCCTAGTGATCGATCAAGGGTTATCCCCTCCGTCAGGTTTAATGTCGTCAAATCATTTTTAATAATCTCGTCCAACGTCTTCTTTTATTTACCTCTCCCTCTAGTAGCTCCCTGCAATTGAAGTAAATCACATTTTCTCACTGCTGCTTTTATGGGCCTTCTACGCACATGCCCAAACTATCGTAAACGATTTTCTCTAATTTTCTCTTCGATGGGTACTATTTCTAAATTCTCTCTAATAGTTTCATTCTTAATTTTATCCATTCTCGTCTTCCCACTCATCTATCGCAGTATCCTCATTTCTGTCACTCCAATTTTCTGAACATGGTTTGTTTTTACCGCCCAACATTCTGAACCATACAGAAGTGCTGGTCTTATAGTTATTTTGTAGAATTTTTCTTTAAGTTTTAACAGAATCATTCGATCACAAATCACACAAACTGTACTTCTCCACTTTAACCAACCTGCCTTGACTCTATGCGTAATATCCTCATCGATTTCACCATTACTCTGAATCATTGACCCTAAATATCTAAAATGATCAACCTACGGCACCTCCTCGTCTCCAATTTTGATCGCACCACCATCTCTCCAAGCATTATTAAAATTGCAATGCATGTATTCCGTCTTGCTTCTACTAACCCTCAAACCTTTAGACTCTAAAGTTTCTCTCCATCTTTCTAATTTAGTATTAAGACTTATTCTATTTTCGTCAACTAGTACTATGTCATCCGCAAACAACATACTCCAAGGTACTCTATCTTAAATATGTTTTGTGAGCTCATCCATCACCAGAACGAAAAGGTAAGGACTCAAAGATGATCCTTGATGCAAAACTATGTTAATAGGAAATGCACAAGTATCGCCTCCTTTTGTTCGAACACTAGTGACTATACCTTCATACATGTCCTTAATTACTTCGATGTACACATTGGATACATGTTTCTTTTCTAGAACCCACTATAAAACTTCTCTTGGTACCCGATCATAAGCCTTTTCCAGATCCACAAATATCATATGTATATCTTTCTTATTTTCTATGTATTTTTCCATTAATTTTCTAAGTAAATAGATAGCTTCAGTGGTTGATCGGCTGAGCATAAATTCAAATTGGTTCTCTTCTATGATTGTTTCATGTTTTATTCTATATTTTATCACTTTCTCCCAAAATTTCATAGTGTGACTCAATAGTTTTATGCCCCGATAGTTTGTGCAACTTTGAACCTCCCCTTTATTTTTATAGATGGGCACTAAGATACTTGTCCTCCAGTCATCAGACATTCTCTTTGTCCTCAAAATGTCATTGAAAAGTCTAGTCAACCACTCTATCCCAATATCTCCCAAATTTTTTCACACCTCTATAGGAATTTCATCTGGCCCTACTACTTTTCCAATTTGCATCTTCCTTAGTGCTATTCTAACTTCCGAAGCCCGAATTCTTCTATGAAACCTATAAATCTTATCTGAAGATAAACTAGGTAACTCTAGTCTGGATTTCTCGGTGTCAGTCTATTAAATAGATTGTAAAAATAACTTCTCCATCGTTCTATAATCTCTTCATCCTTCACCAATACCTTTTCATCAGTGTCTTTGATGCATCTGACACTTCCAATATCTCTAGTCTTTCGTTCACGTCGCCTAACAAGTTTAAATATCTCTCTCTCTCCCTCTTTTGTATCTAACTTTTGATACAAATTATCATACGCCCTAAATTTTGATTCCTTAATTACATTTCTCACTTTTGTTTTTGCATGTTTATACTTCTCCAAACTCTCTCTACTTCGATATTTTTGTCATTCTTTAAAAGCTAATTTCTTGCCCCGAACTACTTTTTGGACATCTTCATTCCACCACCAACTTTCTTTATATCGTGGTCCCCCTCCTCTACAAACTCCTAAAACTTTTCTTCCTACCTCTGTAATACAACTCGCCATATCATTCCACATTTTGTTCACATCCCCGTGTCTCTTCCATAACTCATCTTTGCAAATTTTATCCTTAAACAACTCCATCTTTTCACCTCTTAGATCTCTCCAACATATCCTTGCCTGTCCACTTATCTTAGACTCTCGTTTCCACCCCTGAAACTTCAGATCAGTTACCATTAGTCTATGTTGGGTAGCAATATTCTCTCTGGTTATGACTTTACAGTCTTTACATACTAAACGATCACTCATTCTAGTAAGGATAAAATCTATCTAGCTATTCCTCTGACCACTCTTAAATGTGATAAGGTGCTCATCTCTCTTCCTGAAACATGTATTTAGAATAACTAAATCATACGTCATAGCAAAATCTAAAATCATCTTACCAATTGCATTCTCCCTAAAACCATAACCCCCATGTATTTTCTCGAAAGTTCTTCTTTCCTTCCCAACATGTCCATTCAAGTCTCGCCCAATAAATATTTTTTCTTGGTTAGGTATACTTGGGACGACTTTGTCCATCTTATCCCAAAATTCTCGTCGAACATTTTCTTGCAGTTCAACTTAGGGAGCGTACAAACTAATAATGTTAATCACCTCCCCTCCAATCATCAATTTCATAGCCATCATCCTATCGGCAATTTTCCTAATATTGACAATGTTATCCTTTAAATCCCTATCTAGCATGATGCCAACTCCATTCCTATGTTTATCCTTCCCCGTATACCATAGTTTATACCCCGTATTCTCAATTTCTCTAGACCTCTCTCCAACTCATTTAGTTTCCTGCAAGCATAGAATTTTAATCTTCCTCCTACACATCACGTCCACCAATTCTCGAGTTTTACCTGTAAGCATTCCTATATTCCAATAATACCCTATAACAATCAAAATGGATCCAAATGATGTGCAATTTGGGAGAGGTGCTATTCGTAGATCTAAGTTGGATCTGGGGATTTAGGTAGGGGAGTGGTTGTATGGTTTGTTTTTATTATTGTTTTAAACCAAATTAAATCAGTTTTAAATTTTAGAAACCAAACTAAACCAAAAGATAGAACGGTTTAAAATATGTTTCAATTCCCTAAATAAAATATTTTGTTCCCACAAAATCCTAAATAAAGACGCATGATGTTTCTCACAAATCTAAACGCCCTTTGTAAAAATATAATACGAACCTAAATTAGGGTATAACAGTCAACCCCTTTGACCAATTTTTTTCTTATCAAAAGAAAAGGATGCCCTTAATTTATTTTTTTATTCTTTGCAATTTTTTTAATATTCAATATATTATTTAAAATATATACTTTTTGCCCCAATTCTTGAACAATTACATCTACTCCTACCCTACCCCACTTTCACACTGCCCCATCTCATCCATCTCCAAGAAAGAAACTGTGGTTTGAGATTTGGAGTGAATTTGGGATGGGTACTATGCGGGTCTGTGCTCGCCGGTATAGATTCGGCATGGATCTATGTCGACGAGCACAGATCCGGTAACATATCGGAGAGAAAGAGAGAGAGAGAGAGAGAGAGAGAGAGGAAAAAGTGGTTATGGGGAGAGAGAAAGACGGGAAAGGAAGAATAAGAAGAAGATCGGTGATCTTTTTTAAAAAAAAAATGTTTTTGGTAAAAAATGGGGGTTAAAAAATATATTTTTCTAATAGGTATATTAGTGTAAAAAAGTAAATGATGAAAATATATATAAAATAAAATTTTGTATTTTAATTTTTAATTATTTAATCATTTATAAATGGATGTGGTAAAATTGTTATTGTAAAAATTTTACAATATTTTAACCGATAAGGGAAGTCTTTGACCAAAAAAAAAAAAGAGTTGACTTATATTTGTAAAATGACGGAAGAGACATGTTAACGACAAAATGACAAGGAGGCAAATGGTATAAAGCACATAAATTAAGTAATTTGGTTGAAAGAAATCCTAAATAAAGACATATGGTATTTCTCACAAAGTTCAACTTGAAGTTAGTTGAAAACATGAATGGACTGCATTCCCACATCAGTTGTGGGAGAAATAGTCAAGCAATATGTGTTGTTCCAAGTTGGGAATAGATGACAAGCTCTTTGGGTATACAACCTTTTGAACGTGGGTGTTTCTATTAACTACACATGCACATGCGCTCGTCATTGTCCCTCTGGTCGACTAGAGCCAGCACGAGGTCAATTTTGGGTCTAGGTCTGGGTCGGAGTCTGGCAAGGTATTATTTTTTTTAAAATATTTTGGTAAATTGAATTTTACCCATCTATTTTGTCTTGATATTACTTTACCCTATCCACTTTTAAAATCTATAATTTATTCCCATCTACTTTAAAAATAAAATGAGAAATATTTTTCTAGTAGAAAAATTATCAAATTACTTAATTGTCCTTTTAATTGAATTCAAAAAGGTAACAATAACAATACTATTTTTCATTTTATTTTATATATTTTTTTAATTTTTTTTTTCTCATTCGTTTTATACGTTTTTGTAGTTATCTAGGTAAATTGCCTTTTATCCCTTCTACTTTGTCTTCGTATCAACGTCCTCCTGCCTACTTAAAAACCTACGCTTTACTCCTATCTACATTAAAAAAAAAAAAGTGAGAAACTAGTTTTGTATTTGAAAAATTATAAAATTACTTAATTGTCCTTCTAATTAAATCGAAAAAGACTGTAATAATTATATCATAATTATTCACATCTCTTTATCTTATTCTCTATTTTTTTAATCTTTCCTTTTCTCACGTTCCCCCTCTCTCACTTCTGCAACCCAGAGCTACCCGTGCAATTGGAATGCTACAACTAGTAAATTGTATTGCCATGTCTCCAGCAGCATAATAGGAACACTGCCTCCAACGCCGACGTTCCCTAAAATGAAAACCCTTCATTTTTTGCCAACAACTTGCCTCATGCTCCATCAGCACTCTCAAATGCTTCAGATCTGACTTGTTTCAGTTAAATTTCATTTTTCGACACGCGAATCTCCGATGGAAACAATCTAGAACAAATAATCGTACTCTGGACTCACCTTTTATACCATTTCCCCACCTCTCTCTCTTACATCCCTAGAAACCAACATTCTCATTTTCAAATTCACCAGGACAAATGAAAATTAATAAAAATATTTATTTCATGTGTTTAATTCCATGGACTAGTATAGAATTTGAGGGGAGAGAGAGAGGCAGATAAAAATATTGTTCCTTATTCTTTGAAAATAAAGGCAATATACCTATTTGGTGCATAGTTTTAGTTTGCAATGGATTAAAAAGCTATGGGGTGGGGTGGGGGTGACGCTGAGGAGTAGTGGTGGGAAAAGGGTGGTTGTCTGGCAGTAAGGGCGAAGAAGAATGGGGGGGCTTGTTGGTGAAGAATAGGTAAAAAAAAAAAAAATATGAAAATTATAAATATTAAATTTATGAATCTTTTAGAAATAATATATAGAATATTAAATTTATGGAAATTATAGAGATAACATATGGATATAGAATTTAGTAGTAATAGATCTATTAAATTTATAAAAAATATAGATATAATATATGCACATTAAATTTAGTAATAATACTAAAACATTAAATTTATGAAAATTAGATTACCAATATCCTCTTGGTTCATCAAATGTTTCCCTTTCGCTTTCCAGCTACCGCTCATTCTTACTTAGTAAGTGGCATCTGTTTGAGAAGTGCATGGGAACTCATAGAATGTCCATAGTTTGGACTCCAAGCTCTTCAATGTGAGTGCATATCTTTGGTTTCCATTGATATTCCATTTTATTCTCAACAATATTCTTTAGTGTTTCTTTGAATAAATCGACGTAGGAAGCGTGGATCTTTCTTCCAACCTTCCTTATAGTCAGAAGTATGAATCTGCGGCCTCCAAACCAACCGAAAATTACAACCAGTCTGAAAAATTAGATTCGCCAGAGGTTTACTTTAGAAAAATGACGTATTCGCTAAATTACACTATAACATTTTCCTGATGCGGTCACTTGGTTCCATAATCAAACCCAACCAACGATGAAATTAGCGGGTTGAATTAGCTGAAACAAGTGGGAATAAAATTAGCATGGAGTTTGTTGATTTTGATTTGAATTATCGAAATAAAACGCAAAAACAGATGTATGGAGCTCATCTTTCTATTTGATGATAAGAATTTCAATCTTATAGGAAAAGCAAGGTCGTCGACGCTTAGTTATTTATGAAAATTGAAGAGTACCTTGTCTGGAGGAGATAGAAAGGGTTCTAAACATTCTTATTAAACTCAATTAGAGAAAAGACATTTCATGAAAACAGAATACAAACTACGACGTTTTATCAAAGGTTCTTGGGTCCATCTCCATGAGCACCATACTCGTCATGTCATCTAACGGCGATTTCAGGATCTTTAAGTCCTTATTAATTTCATTCCCAGTTTTGAAAAGATGATCCGCACATTGGTTAGCTTCCCGAGAGGTGTGTTGAAACAGGTAATTGTTGTTATTTGGGAATCTAGTGCAATCCGCAACCCAATGCTTCAGTCGTTGCACATTAGGAAAATGTTCCAAAATTAGAGTGATTGTTTCGGAAGAGTCACTTTCCACTATTAGTTTTCTCTATTTTATTTTCAAGATTTATTCACAAGAATATGGTAAGGTGATGGCTTGTTTGAAGGTGGTTAGGTTTTTAAATGCTTCGATTCATACTCTAAATTTTTGGGTTTTATAATATTTAACGAATTTCCACTTGATTTTTTAAAGGACTTCCACTTAAGTATTAAGTGTGGTTTTATTTAAGTGATTTTTAGAGGTATTTAGGGTATTTTAAAAAAAATTATATAGATAACAAGATAGAGAATGGGATTGAGATACCATTCTCCATCCTCGTCCACAATATTCCGGGCGTTCAGGTCATAACAATCCTGCATATTTTTATCCCTAGAGTCCTATTCCCACACCACTAATCAATCCAGAGGTTGACATCACAACCATTTTCGAGCTTACATTTAACACCTTTATTCAGAATTTCTTTAGATTTTCTGACTCCTTCCTAGAGAATGAGTAATTTGGTTTAATGTATTCTAGTTCGAGGGGCGGCAATCCACTTATACTTATCCTCTAAAACTTTAGTCTGCAGATAATCTTTCCCATTAATAATCTGCAAATCTAGTTTTGCAAGGAAGGCTTTATTATCCCAAGTAGCATTTTTTATACCGAGCCCTCCCATCTCTTTAGGTTTGCGAACCATCTACCACAATTAATTAGATGATTTTTTTTTTTGGTATTATGGGAGTATCCCTAGAGGAATTTTCTATTAATCTTATCCAGTTCATCACGGAATTACATGGGTAATAGGGAGATTTGCATAGGGTAAGCTGAGGTCACAACTTTAATGAGAACACCACTTGTCGCCCTGGATAGCATGTTAGCCTTCCAATTAGAAAGTATTTTTTGAATTTTAATCTGAATTTGGTTGTATTGGGTACGACTTTGTCTCCCATGGACAAGGGGGGATACCTAGATAGGTTACCAAGTCTTTCGTAAGGCTAGTACCAAATTTCCTACTTGTGTCCCTGGCCTTCATCCTATTCATAGACTCCACATAAAGTTAGACTTTTTAAGATTAATTTTCTGACATGATGCTCTAGAAAATGTATCAAGGGCTTAAATAATGGAATTCTAATTCTTATCATTAGCTTTAACAAACAACATTAAATCATCCACAAAGAACAAACGAGTAATTTGGAAGCCTGCCTTACCCGCACACAGAGTAACCAAATTTTTACATTTAGTGTGAAGATCAATTAGGTGGGAAATATTTTCATGCACAAGATAAACAAATAAGGGGAGAGAGGATCTCCTTGACGGAGGCCTCCAAACAGCTTAAAATCCTCAAGGGGTTTCTGGTGGACGCAATTACACGTCGCAACTTTCACCGCAAGTGTACGGGTCAAGTTTTAATATAGATCAGGAGATTCATGGTTATCGTGTCCACAAGGATTGGTTGTGATTATTATTAAGTACCGCGATTATCATAACCTAATTTTATCCAAGCAAAAAAAATGTGAATAAAATTAAATACTAATACTAATTTACTAATTTAACTATACTAATACTATATTTAGATAGTTTTTGAGGGAATATATTATCTAGGGATTAACTTCATTTACGAATACGTGTTCTATCCCGTTTTAGTTTATGTTAACAACGTTCGACTTATCCGATAATCTCAGTTCGTAAACTTCCCCGCCACCTCTCCCGAGTGTAAGACGAGGGAATATGTGGCTTCGTGTCAACGAATAAGTCCCCCTCAATGTCTTAACAACTCTAGGCCACGTGAGTCTTGCCCCAACGTCATCGATTGCACACTCTCCAACTCCCTCCCGGGTTATTAGATTGTCGTGTGGTGTTTAACCTAGTCCAAATCCGGGGTTACCTCTCCCGAGTGTCAAACCCCATATTCTCAATATATCTATCTAAGCATATAAACATGAAAAACTGATAAACACAATCAGAATAACGAAAAACAACCGCTAACGAAATATAAACTTAAACAAACAACATATTCATAAATATAGTGTTAATCCCTAAACAACCTATGTTTAACTAATTGCCATAACCATATATACAATATAAAATGGACTAAACATACTCAACAACTACCAAAATAAAGAAAACAAAGAAAAGAAATGAAAGAACTTAGCCGATATCTGAAGATTTGGCGCTAAAACCGTTGAACGATCACTTTCTTCTTCTTCTTCTTCTTCTTCTTCTTCTTCTTCTTCTTCTTCTTCTTCTTCTTCTTATTCCACCTTGGGTTGTGAGCTCTCCCTAAAAAATAAAATCTCTCAAACTCACCCTAAATATATTCTAAGGACCTTAGGGGGTAATAAAATCAGAAGAGATGAGGAGATGCAGGGTTTTATAGGGCTCAAAATACTTAAAAATATCTAATTATGTGTGCAGAGAGACCGCCGCGATTGTGGGATTCACCGCCACAGCAGTGGGTAAGTTGGTTTAGTGATCGTCGCAGCGGTGGAGGAGGCAATGGATTCAGGGACCATCCTGTAGTTTCACTACTGCGGTGGTGGATCTCACTATTGCGGCTATGGATGTTTAGCAGGAAAAGTGCCTCTCTGCATTTTCACCACTGCAGTGGTGGTCTAGACGCTGCGGCAGTGGGCTTCTTTCAGAATATTGCCTTCGTGCTTGTTTTTTACCGTTCTTCGATCGTTCTTGGTCGGATCTGATTATTTACGCTCCGTTTTCCAAACTTTTCACCCCACACACCTATTTTCATACAAAAAGAATAAAAACATATTAAAACGTACTCAAAAACTAACAATGTTCAGTTTGGAAATAGATTGGTAATTTACACCTATCAGTTTCCCATTCCACAAGATAAACAATGAGGGATTCCTCACACAACTCATAATAAGTCTAATTCATTGATTGAGGCAGTTTAAAAGATTAAGTGTGTTTATTCTAAGAAAACGCAACTAATTCTATCATAGGTATTCTCCAAATCGATCTTAATAATCAGGCTTCCAAATTTATTTTTATATTTTTTCAGAAAATAAATGATATCTTGGGTGACAATGACATTGTAAATAGTTGTTGTTGCTCCCTAGGTTTTGATGAACAATTAAAAGTTCATGTTTTTTGTGGAACTAATGTTCTTGTTGAGTGTTTTAGAAAAAAGAGTTACATTTATTGATTGTATCATAAAGAGAATGTCAAGGGTGTAAAGACGAAAAAATGAAGAAATAAAGAGTGTTGAAGATCCAGAAGAAATTAGGTGAAAATAATTCAATATTTTTTTAATCTTAATGTAACCCGAATTAGGATTACATATGACACTATTAAAAGAGTTATATTTTTGTATGTTGATATGATGAATTTTTAGGATCCTAATTCATAATTAAATATATGCTACTTATGTGAAATTGAAAATTAAAATTGACCTACGTGAAAATCATGTTTAAAGTTGAAGTTTAGGGTCAATTCCGTCAACCGAGAAAAGCAATCGGTTAACTGGATCAAACATTAAGTTTTGCAGCATAAATTGGTAAAGAAATTGACCAACCAGCTTCAATCAGTCAACTGATCAGAAAGAATTGGTCAACTGATTGAAACAACAAGGTTTTTAGAGCAAAATTGTATATCCTGCATCGACTAGTCAACCGACGAAGAAAGATCGGTCAACTGATGGGCTTAGTGAAATGGTATATAAACTTTCAGAATCAATCAGTTAACTGATTGGTAGGCAATCGGTCAACCGACTGTGTGGGAATTTGGCAGGGATAACTCTCTGAACCAATTGGTCAATTGACCGAAGAGGGATCGGTTAACCGACTGGCTGTTTTGATTGGGATGGTTTGCACGTTGTATTAATTGGTTATCCGATAGTCCTGGGATAGGTCAACCGACTGTTTCGGTTGAGATTTTGAAGATCCTGGTCTTCTGGTAAAAAACTAGCTATTTTTTTATGATTCCAAGGGAAAAATCTGGGGGATCTAATATTGTTAAAGATATGGTCCACATATTCTAAATTCATACAGATTTGGTCTACATAATTAGTCTTTCTCTCAATTTGATTAGTGAAATACTTCCTGTCTTTGTGTTTGACAATTGAGAAATATTCTATGAACCTATTTGAGAGTTATTTTTAAGTGAAACACCCCGTAATTAAAATGTATTATTATATGGGATCTAGGAGTGCCTTTTAGAGGCATATATTTTGAAAAATAGTCATTGGAAGGCTTGATACTGGTCTATATAATTAGACCTGTGGGATTAAGATTCAAAACATAAAAAAATAATAAGTTCCTATGCTTTTCTAAGAGTTATCATTCTGCTGAGATTTTCTGTGAGATATTGAGTGAAGTTCTTGATCTAAAGCGTTGTTGAATTAACATCACTGATTTGTGTTGTCTTGCGATTCTGTTTACATTTTTTGGTGGTGTTCCGGTGAGATCTTTCCAAACTATTATTCATTATTGTGATTTCATATTATTTTATTTGCTTGGTGACTAAGATTATTAGAAAATCGTTTTTCAAAGCTAAAGTCTGAAAAATCTTTTTAAAATGATTTTGTATGATTATCTGATTATGTGCTATAATTTTTTGCTACCCATACTTATTTGTAATTAGATATTAATTTGTCTTATATTGTATCTATCACGTAGTAAATTTTAGGACATTAATTGAGTTTATCTGTATTGAGGTGGTAGAAACTCCTTATGAGAAGAAACTCATAATTTTCTTTATTTGTGAGTTTGAGAGGATTAAGGACGGTTGGGCCGATGTCTAGTCTGGGTAGCTAGGTTTCTAATTTTTTTCCTGTGAAAAAGATTGAGATTTTATCCTTATCCTAAGGTATAAAAAGGTTAGGTTATTCTTTTCCCTTGAAAAGAACTAGGTCATGATTCTTTCTGGTTTGAATTAATTTGAGTGATTTGTAAATATTGTATCCTTATCTGGTAAAATGATACTTGTGAGTGTGGTAAGATTTTGATTCTTCTTGTAATAGAATTAAGTTAGTCTTTAGTTTGGTAAAAAGATAATGTTCTTCCTTAACCTGAGAAAAGAAAAATTGTTAAGGTTGATTCTGAGCTTAGTAAAAGAATCGTTGTAAGGGCGTGGTTCCTACCTGGTAAAGGGATTAAGGAGTTTAGTGGTTACGAATCTCCATGGAGCTCGGGGGATTAGATTAGGCAAGGCTAGCATACTGAATCAGGATATATCTTGGTGTGTTGTTTTGTTATTATTTTTATAATATTCTGTTTGGGTGGGCAATTAGAATATAAACACTTATCTACTGCGTAACGAAGATAATAATTGATTTATGATAAATTGATTATTTGATAATTTAAGTGTTGAAAGAATTAATTGTTTAAATTTTTATAATGATCCAATTCGCCCCTTATTGGGTAGCTCACTAGGCCAACAATAATTCTTCCCAGGACAAAACTACTCTGATTTAGACTCACATTTTTATTTATTATAGGTCTCAATCTACCCACCAAGATTTTAGTAATCACTTTGTAAGAAGTGTTACACAGACTATTAGGCTGAAACTGACAAATGGATTCCGAGTTATCATTTATTAGGATTGGAGAAATTAAGGTTTTGTTGTTGCTATAGGCCATAGCCCAGTTCCCAAAGCACATTTTTTACAAAATCACAAAGGTCATTTTCCACCGTGTCCCAATTCTATTTTTTTTAAATAGCTTGATAACCATCAAGCCTCAAGGCTTTCAGGTCTCTTATGTTCTTTAGGTTTTATTCTGACTTTCATTGACATTAGGCTCTGAAATCATCAATTCGTGTTCATCCATGTTAACTTCAGGCATCTATCACTCATATCTTATTATAAAACTTAAAAGTGAAAGACAACATTTTTAATGAAATATGGATAATCTCTCTAATCTCCTTACTATGATTAAATCAATGACTGAGATCTTTTATTCTCATTACCAATAACATTACATGAATAGAAAATAACTTTTAATTTAAATTAATAACTTTGAAAATGAATAGAAACTGCTTCCAATTCCAAATCTATTTTTGCATAATAAAATAAATTATTTTTAATTAATAATTTTATTTATTTATTTTTGTTTTGTTTTTTATTTTCAATTCAAAATTTTATTCTTTTAAAAAAAATTATATTCATAATATTAGATTTAAAAAAAATCATTCAAAAAAAAATTATTTTTTAACTAATAGTTCTATTTATTTCTTTATTTTTGTTTCGTTATTATTAAAAATTCGAACTTCCATTCTTTTTTTAACAAAAATATTATCAAATTGCTGAGAATATGAGAAAGATCTCACAACTCCGTATTACAATTACTCATTTTGGGATTGGAAAAAATAGTACTTATTCTTACCCTTATGAATCGGACAATAATATGTTTGTCCCTCAACTTGTATTGGTCCTAATTACTTTATTTGTTGGAGCTCTAGGAATTCCTTTCAAATATTCATAATATTGGATTTTTAAAATTAAAGTTGAATTATTTTTTATTCAAAAAGCAGATGAATCATGTGAACTAAAAATAATAGTCGCTCAAAGACATTATTTTTCCCAATAATCTATTTTAGCATTATTATTATCCTAAATGAATGTATTTTTTCTCATAATTGGAAAAAAATGGTTCTTGATGAACATTTCATAAGTCAAAAATGATTTTTTTTCAAATCCGAATTTCACGTTTCACTGTTTATTGAATTCACTTTGTGCAATGATTTGTTACTATTGGCCCAGTGAAATACCCAGGGGGGGTAAATTGGGTAATTAAAAATTTATCAAAATAAAATACTTAATAAATCAAATAATTAATTTTTATCCTAAATTAATTATTATCTTTATATTACAGCAGAATTATAAAGTCAACTAGGTGCACACCAAATAGCAAAAATAAACAAACCAAATATTGCAGCACACCAGAGATTTATACTGGTTCACCAAGTTACTCTTGGCTAATTCAGTCCCCTGAGCCCCCACAGAGAGTCGTACCCACTAATACTCAAGATCCCTTTAAAGGAAGGAACCAAACCCTTACAACGATTCTTTTACAGGCTCAAAATCAACATTTACAAAATCCTTTTCACAGGCTAAGGAAGAACCTCTACTTTTTACAGGTTAAAGAATAACCTAATTCTTTTTAACATTAAGGCAAAATAATCAAAACCTCACCAATACTCCAAATATCATTTTACCCGGTAAAGATTGAACTGTTACAAAATTAACTCAAAACTCAATTTTATCCAAGAAGAATTACTACCTCAATCTCTTTACAGGAAGAGATTCAAAATCTGTTATCATTTAATTAAATACCCCCAACAGTATTTAATCCGTCACACTACTCACCAATACAAATTGATAAACAAATTATCTAACTCGGAGCTTCTACTATCCCAGATAAATTAGAACTCGATTAATATCCCAAATCTAGTGATAGAAAAATGTGAGATTGAAAATCTGATTTTAAACAAAAGATGGGTAGCAAATAATTTAGTACGTAATCAGATTCAAGAAATTGTTTATAAAATATTTTCTTTAATAAAGAATCAAAAATAATTTCTAAAGATCAATTTCTAAAATTAAACAAGTAATGCAATAATAGAAAGTAATTAGAAAGATCTCACCCGGAATCCACAGAAAAAATAAATAGAGCGATGTTACTTCAGATCCGGTAGCAGCAAAGATTAATAGCAATGATTCTCAAGATCGTCTCTTAGAATAACTCTTACAAAATCTTATAATGATATCTCTTAGAACAGCTCAATATGATCTCTTGATCACTTAATCTCACTTTTCTTAATTAATGATATATGAAAAACGTAGGTATATATATATGGGAAATAAATCAGCTCTCTAACGGCTAGTTCCCATATATCATGACACTTAAATACTCTCTTAGACCCCTTATATCATTATGACTTCATTTTGGTTCAATTCAATTATTTACAACTTTTAAATCTCTTAATTAAGTCCCCCAAATATTTCTCAATCTCAATTAAATAAAATAGAAACAATTTTATGTACCAAATTGAAAAGCAAACACTAGTGAGTCAAAGTGTTGCAATCTTTATAGAAAGTGTTTAGAGCTCCAAGGTCGGTTTTGTAAGTTAGATTACAAAACCATTTTGAGTGTTGTATTGAGAGATTGTACTTCATATAAACATCAAAGCAAGGAAGATCCTCAATATCACTACATCAACATCAACTTGTAAAGAAGTTGAAGAAGACCAAAGGAGGTGCCTTTGGTGGTGACGGACCGATCTCACCGGAAAGAAGATCACGTGGAATGGTTTGATCTTCACCCGTAAGAAGATTTTGAAAGGTCTCTCTTCACCCATAAGAAAAGTGAAAGGTTGTAAACAGTTTAATCTTCACCCCTAAGAAGATTGTAAACGGTTTAATCTTCACCCGTAAGAAGATTAAAGATTAGTGAACTAGAACTCTCCGTCGGGAGCGCGGAGGAGTAGACTAGGCAAGAAGGTCTTGCCGAACTACTATAAATCCCTTGTATCTTGTGGTTTGATTGTCCTTATCCCTTACTCTTTACTTTAATTATTTTTATTTGATTGATTATTCCGCCGCACACACAAACACAAGAACTAACAAATTTGATTTGAGATTTTAGTAGAAAGATTGCACGAAAAGTTTTATATATCCAATTTACCCCCCTCTTGGATCAATCTTTGGGTCAACAAATATTTTTTTACATATCAATTTTGGGATCAAATTCATTTGCCAATAAACTTAATAAAATTATTTTATTTTCGTTCTGGAAGTATAAATAGATTTTTTTTTTCTCAAATATTTATTTTTGTTTAGGAATAGAAACATATTTTTTGTTCTTATATTTCCACTTCCATTTCCTCCATAATTTTTCCCCTCAAATTTCTATTTTTGATTCAAGAAAATAATTAGACTTTTTTTCCAGTAATGTTTGTTTCTATTTTGGGAATAATAGCATTTTTTTTGTTCTCAAATTTATGTTTCTATTTCTAGAGCATAAACTAATTTTTTTGCTTTCAAATTTATATTTTTGTGTGAAATATAAGTTTGTGAATGAGAAAATATATTTTTTGGTTAGAAAACATAAAGAGAAATCTGATAATACAAACCATGTTTCTGTTAAAAACAAATCGAGAACAAAAAAAAGTCTATTTTGTTTCCATCAGAAGAAAAATTATTTTTTAAGAAATATCGAAGTCATTTTCAAATTAAAAATATTAGGCTAAGAGATGAGGTATTTTAGGTGTAACCCCAAAAAAATGGAATTTGATTCCACCCTATGAATTATGGAATCCAATTCCATCAATTTTCATTCCAACGCAATCGAGTTTTTTATTCCATTGGATAACCATACAAAAGAATAAGAATTTAAGATGGAATTGGGATTTCATTCTACCCAATTCTGTCCAACTAAACGCACTGTATGGTTCAAATCATATTTTATTAGGTTTAGATTTTTAATTCAGAACAACAAAAATTGGACTTGTGCATTCATAAGCATCCTTGAATTTGGATCTACAATAATATTAAATACCAATAACATGCTCCCAATTATGTGTTGCGTATACAAAATCATGGATCCAATGGAATAACAATTTTGGTTAAGTAGATGTTAAGAACAATAAGACTACATATAATTGAATCAAAGCATTTTTACAAGTCGTATAATATTGGAAGTGGAGTTCACAAGAGAGATTTTGAAACTTTATCATGTCACGAGCCACATACCTCCTTTGTTTTTATCTTCGACCAAAACTCTTCCTATCTTGCTTGAACTCACCACTTGTTAACTTTCCTTTATAACCTATGCTCGGTCTCCCTAAAATGTGTCAATACATACGTGGAAGAATATTAAGAAAAAGAAGACCGGTGAACTATGATACATACATGACATAATTTCTTTTTCTTTCTTTGTCCTTTCCATGAATCAAGCTTCATCTAAAGAATATGAAAGTCAAGAGGAGCAACAGAAAAAAGAAAAACAGTGCCTTGTCCTTTCTTATCTCTATCTATCCTACGATCAATTTGTAATAATACGAAATAATAATACAATAAGAATATAATAAAAGATTCAATAATCTTTCTGTGCGTTTCAAGCTCTTAACCTGTAGTTATAGATAATAGAGAATAAACATTCATTAATTATAAATATTTAATTTATAGTAGTTTCCTTTTAATTGTAATTGTAATTAGGCTTTCCTTTATTCGTTAGGGTATTTTTATTCATATGTTTATTCTTGTACTATAAATACCCATTTATCTAATAAGAAATATAAGGAAATTATTTATCCTCTCACCTAAATCTCTTATGGTGTCAGAGCTTTAGATCTCCCAAAAGCCCTAAGCCTTCTCCTACCTTACGCTGGCTGTCTCGAGCACTATAGTACCCCCTACGTCCTGCGACGCTTGCCTTGTTCTGTCCAACACGTACGTCCTTTTGTCTCGGGGTCACATCAAATAGATTAAGGATCAACTAAAGCGACTCACCAAGGGCACACAATACATCTCAGATTACATGTAGTCCATCAAAACTCAAGCTGACGAGTTGGCTGCTCTTGGAAAACCACTAGATCTTGAAGACCTTATGAAGAAGATCCTTAATGGCTTAGGCGATTAATACAACTCCGTCATAGATGTCGTCAATGGTCGTTACACTACGATTACCTTTGACGAACTACACGAGAAGCTAATCAACAAGGAACTTTCCCTACTTGCTCCTCATACCTCCACACCATTAGTCCCTACCTCGGCCCATGTGGCCAAGTTTAAGCCCAACCAAGGCCGGCAGGGTCCCCGGACTTCATGTCCCGCTGGTTTTTCGCCCTCTAGTGCTACTCTACAACATAATAGTCATCCTCCACCCTGGCCCTTCCTAGGATGTTGCCAATGGTGTCGTCAACAGAGCCACAAGGTTCGTCAATGTTTTGTGTTTCGTCACTCCCAACCATCACTGCAACCCTTTCCAGTGCCTTGGCAACCACATTCTAATGTGGCCACTGCCACTAACTCCGAAACCTCTGGATGACTTCGTAGAAGTGGCACCTCCCACCATATTACATCGGACCTTCAAAATATCTCTCTCCACAACACATACTATGGTGCCAACAACATCATGATTGGTGGGGTCAATCAATCACTCATATGGGTTACACCACTTTACCTGCACAGTCTTGTAAGTTTACCCTTACTGATGTTTTTTGTGTGCCTACTATGCTGAAGTAACTTATTTCAGTTTCTAAATTTTGTGGTTCAAACAAGGCCTGTATTGAATTTCATTCTAATTTTTTTTTTTATTGTGAAGGATATCCGCACGGGGGTGACATTTCTTATGGGTCCGCTTAAGAACGTTGTGTATGAATGGCCAGCATCCAATTCCAACCCCTTTTCCAACTAGTTGTATTCTCAAGTGTCAAAGCCTCTCCACCCATCTAGCATCACCGCCTCGGTCACCCATCGTCTTTCATTTTTAAGCGTCTTGTTTCCAGTATTCATTTATGTTGGCGCAGTGAGCTACCCAAGATGGGGGGTGAATTGAGTAGTTTTAAAAAATTATTAGAATAATAACACTTCAAAAATTAAACAATTAATTTTATCATAAAATTAATTATTATCTTTATAGCAGCGGATAAGTGTAATAAGCTCTAGGTGCACACCCAAACAACATAAAATAAAATAAAATAAATAACTAATGCAGTACACACCGATATATCCTGGTTCACCAAGCTACTTTTGGATAATCCAGTCTTCCGAGCCCCACGGAGATTCGCACCCACTAAACTCAAGATTCCTTTAAAGGTAGGAACTAAACCCTCACAAAGATTTTTTTCGCAGACTCAGAATCAACCTTTATAAATTCTTTTTTCCAGACTCAAGAATAACCTCTACTCTTTACAGGCTCAAGAATAACTTAATTCTATTACAGGGAGAATCACGGCCTAATTTTTTATATACCTTAGGCTCAAGCATCAAAACCTCATAGAAACACTCCAACTATCATTTTCCCAAGTAAGGATGAAACCTTTACAAATCACTCACAATTAATTCTATAAAAGAAGAATTAACACATCAATCTCTTTAACGGAAGAGATTGAAACCAAACTACCCCTGATTAGACACTCCCAATTGTGTCTAATTCGCACACAACTCACCAATTACAAAAATTGATAAGTTCTTCCCACTCGAAACTTCTACCACCTCAGATTAATTAATACTCAATTAATGTTCTAATACTAGTGATAGAAATAAAGTGAGGAAACAAAATCTGATTATAATAAAGAATATGGGTAGCACAATTAAGCACGTAATCAGATTAACACACAAATCATTTTAAAATATTTTTATACTTTTAAAGTTAAAAAACGATTTCTCGAAAAGATTAATTCACCAAGAAAGTAATAATAATCAAATACTTAATTAAAGAATAAGCTTGGAATGATCTCACCAGGGAAACACCAATGGATTGCAAAACAGATCGCTAGACAGCTTAAATTGGTGACGCCAAATAAATTAATACTTGAACTCAAGAACTTTAACTCCAGAATCACAATATTTTTTAGTATAATATCATAATGATAACTCTTAGAAAAGTTTAGGAACTGAATAGTTCTTGATATTGTGTGTGTCTTATGTGAAATCCGCAAGTCTCTTTTAATAGCCCTCAAACTAGACTTCCAACGGCTAATTTTCTAATGTTATGTCAATAAATGACACATATGGACCTCATATATCATATAGATTTATAACGGCTATATTTAACCAATAATATAACTTCTAAAGCTCTCAATTTAGTCCCCAAAATAATTTGATCTTAATCAATGAAAGTATAGAAAGAATTATATTTAAATATATGGACTAAATTGTAAGATCAAAATAAATCCCTTAAATCTCTCCTATATTTTAGGCCCAAAATATTCTCCACCAAAATAGTAATATTTAAACTCAAAATTCACATGTTTAAATATAAGAATATCAAAGATATCTTATAATAAATACTTTTCAAATATTATGTCATTAAATGACATCTCAAGACCCCATACATCATATATAATCAAAATAGATCTTTTTTATTTAAAAATATTCTTGGAAAATCTCATTTTGGTCCTTAAACATTTTTAAATCAAAATTCATCAAAATAGAAAGTATTAAACACTTTAATTAAAAGAACATTCAATTAAATACACCAAATTAATAGAGATAATAAAATATATAGATCATATCTCAATTAAATATAGATCCCTAGAATATCCCAATCAGGTAAGCTAAAAACAGCTAGTTTTGGATCAAATCCTGAAATTCCACAGAATCTAAAACAGGCATTTCAATCAACCGACCAAGGTCCGTCTGTCGACCATTTGATTCAGGATACTAGCCAAGCCAAAATTCTTTCGCCCATCAGTCGACCGCCCTGTCGACTTATAGATCTAGAGAGTTCATATTTAATCACAGGTCAACATACCTATCGACCGAGAGATACAAAGAGTTTTCTTTCATTGTTCCGGTCGACTTACCTATCGACTTATGGATGTTGGATCACTTTTCTAAACTCGTTTTTAATTCATTCTTATTAACGTTTTCGCCTCTTTAACTGATTTCGTTTCTCAATTAGCTCCACTAAATTCTTAAATTCAATTTTAATTAATTATCAATATTTCTTTTTCAATTACACATAGGAGCATATAATTTCACTAATTAGGATCCTATCAAATGACACATAAATTTAAATACTTTTTGTGTCGTATGTGATCCTAATCGGGATACATTAAGAGTAAAAATTAACCTAGTTATTTTCCCTTAGATTCTTCAAAATCTCCGGTCCCTTAATGTCCATCATCTTTGTCAGTCTCTTTAGCATGCATTCATTACTTGTCATCATATCTCCATCATTGGAACTCATAAACTGAAACACTTAATCAAACCGTTAGTTCCACCAAAAACATTAACCTTTAATTGTTCATCAAAATCTTAGGATCAACAATTTAGATGTGTATTCATCGTCCGATTCGGACCACTATTGTAATTCATGTGAGATCATTAAAAGCCACAAACTTCTTTTTTCCATTTCTAGCTTAGTCTCCAAAGCACCTCTCGATATCATTTTTTTATGTTTGGACTTCTCCTATCTACTCGATCGATGGTTTTAAATACTATGTCATCTTCATTGACCATTACACCAAGTACATATGGCTTTACCCACTTAAAACAAATCTCATGTACATGACGTGTTTACACGCTTTAAAACCATTATCGAAAAATACTTCAACAAGAACGTATTTGTAAACGAAGTTTTTGGTGCCATTGGCGGGGATTAAAGGTTGTCATATTCTGCTCCCAGAAAACGCCACCAAATTTTTGGTGCTGTTGCCGGGGATTAAGGGTTGTCGTATTCCGCTCCCGGCAAACGCCACCAAGTTTTTGGTGCCGTTGCCAGGGATTGTATTTTAGATTATTGTTGATATTGTGAATAAATAACTTGATTTTAATTTAGGCATTTCTTTTGTTTATAATTTTTGTTTGTAGTTTTGTTTTTTATTTATCTTGCAGTGTACTTGAAAATGTTAGATCGACAAGTATTGATGCAATTCTTTCAACAAGATTTTGAGCCATTTTATTGCACTTGGGATCATTACAACGAGCTGCTATTCTAGTTTTTGAATCATTGTTTCCCGAGGGAATGTCAAATCCTGAATTTCCTTGACGGGTTACAAGCCGCAACCAGAACATAGGTGAAAGGAGAAAATGGTACCTCATCTTTCTACGACCTAATTGCGGACGAAGCCATTTAGTCGTTGGAGGAACTGGCGGCCTACAATTATCACTGTTGGAATTATTCACCAAGTCACCAAAGCTTGGGGGATAGTTTTACCACTTCGGCGCCATGGATTGACACCCTGATCCAAAATGTGAAGTCTTCCCCCTCCATTGAGAAAATATTCACTGATTTTATTTGGGATACTCATGCGTATTGGAGGGAGATGCAAGATCTACTCAACGAGCATGAGGATCGTCTTGATTATATTGAGATGGTCTACGCCAACATCGATGTGATCGTAATGTCTTTGCAGATACAAATTGGTCAGTTTATCTGCCTTGTTGAGGTCGAGTCAGACGCGGTGGCACAAAGGTATGAACAAGTCATTTCCGAATGTGAAAGCCACTGTGAGGAACCGAATGCAAACGGAAGGAACTTGGGTGAGATCGAAGACGATCAAGCTAATCAGGAGAGAACCCAAGTGTGGATTGGCAATAGAGATTCATATATTGATCACTGTGAGTTTTTACCGTTTGAATTCCAGTTGGTAACGCGGCCCTCGTTCCAAGACGATCGCATCTATGAGGATCCGATGTGGCTTACCTATCCTACCTTATTTCCAACTTAGTACATTCATGCTCCCCAAGCACAAAATTCAGAGCTGAATCGAGTTGAAAGTTCGATCCATATAGAGCCAAATCTCTCCAGTCTTGAGGGTTTTCTAAATCAAGACCCGTACATGGTGTTGTATGACACGTACTACGGGCAAAGGCCATTCTTTAATGAGCACTTCTCCGTGTCAAGCCAATAACCTTAAATCAGGTGCTTCTTGGGAGAAAACCCAAGGTTTCCAAATATAAGTTAAATCCGTCACAACTGACTTGATTCGGAGGCGAGATTCTCTTGCCTCCCAAGTACGTATTCTAAACCCCCGTCTTCATTATCATGCTTTATTCTTTCATTGAGATCGTTGATGGGTTGTTGTGAACATTACCCATTTTAAGTCAGTGGTGATGTATAGTATGTTTAGTATGTGTTAGTATTATTCATTATGTGGTATTGTTTTTGTTATTATTTGTGTGTGTGTTTAGGATAGTTATTGTTATGTACTGAGTTTTGACTTCATCTGGCCATTACCTAATGATGAGTCTGTCCCCTGATTGTTTATTGAGGTCGAGCGTAATGCTCATTCATGTGTGTTACGTGTGCTTGACGTATCATTTTAGTAAAAGTTATTGTAGATCCTACTTGTACGAGCACATAAACTCAATGTACAACTATCTAATTGATTTGAAAATGATTAGCTATCACCCAAATTCATGACAATAAGGATTCTAGAACTTGATTTAGGGGAAATTCGAGGCGAAATCCTAGGCGAGGTAGTTCAGAAGATATGATTTAGGCATTCATTTTTATCGCATGAGCCTTTGAAGCCTACCATGTTATATGTTTATCCCTCGTTACCCTGTTGAAGCCTAAAAACCATTTCAATTGTGAACACTTAACTAATACCATGGACAATTGAATTCTTTCTAAACCTATATCGCTAAACCGAAGGCACAAATTTGAATGAATCAAGTTAGCATTCGTGTATGCTACTTGAAGTGAGCGGTTGGGTTTAGGACAAACTCTTAAATTAGTTCTGTATTTGAGTACTCACCTGTCATTTTTCATTCGTTTTTTGCACACCCCTTAAATTGTAATAATCTAATAAGTTTAGGGGTGTAGTTTATTGAAAACAAAAAGAGAAAAACGTGTATATACAACTATATTTTCCATTTCTTTTGACAAGTGAGTACGAAGTTCGTAAATTTATATTCAGGGTTGTTCCAAATTTATCTATGGGGGTTCGAGTGTGAGAGTACCAAGCATATGCCTCGGGTATCATTTAGTTAACGAAGTTAACCTATTTTCTATTTCCGATATACCCTTGGCCATTTTCCAAAACCGAACCAAGTCCTATTCATCATTTTGAATTTCCAAGCCTACATTAGTGGAGAATAAAACCCGGTCAGGATTATGGATTCCCTATAAATTTTTTGTTTTAGTCATGAGATTTATTGGTGGATAATCCAATCCAATTGACGGATAATTTTATAATTGAGTTTTACCGCACACACTTTGAAAGGATCTAGAATGACGCTTACTATTATTGAATGTTAAAATTCTAGAACACCACGTGGTGTGTGTTATTCTTGAACTCGATAGGATAGGGGGCCGATGAGGGAAAAACCATTTGGCCGGTAGATGATATTCAAAACTTGCACATTAATATTTTTAGTGTTTTTCATTTTTAGTTTTTAATTAAGTAATTAGTTGTTCTTTTTTCTTGTATTGTGTGGACATTTTGCTCGAGGACTAGATGATAGGTTGAAAATACCTATCTACTTCTAAGCCGAATTTGTCAGTTTTTGAATATTTTATTAATGTTTTAATTGCGTTTTAGTTGTTTTTATATAAATCAGGTGTAGGGATATGAACAAGTGACAAACGAGCGAAACAGTGAGAAAACGGTGAAGAAAAGATAAAAGAACGAGGTTTCAAGAATAGAAAACCCATCGCCTAGGTGGTCAAGCCACTACTTAGGCAATAAAGAATGTTGGATGTGCTACAAAATGAACAAGTCTAATCGACTAAGCGGAGAAATGACAAAGAGTTGGAGTGCTGCTCTACCGCCTAGGCGAAAAAACCACCGCCTAGGCGGTGAACCGTCAAAATGTTTGTGTGCTAGCCCACTGCCTAGGGAGTAAGCAAACCGACATACTCATTCGCCTAGGCGGTCAACTCTGTACAGAAGAAAAGATCTTTTTAGATATTTTTGAAACATTAGGCCCATAAATACAATGCTCCCACGTCTGAAGGTTGTTGTTGACCATTCCTAACCTTAGTATAGTGTTCTTTAGCCATTCTTGAGAGAGCAAGAAGATGAGGTTCATCATTTGACAAGATGAAGCATTTGCGAAGAGATCTTTAGCGACAGTGGACCATTCCACTCTCAGATTTGATCGTTCTTCCCTTGTTTTTATCTTTGTAATTACTTTTCCATATCTAATGATGTTGAATCACTCTTCTTTTGTATGTTATATGTCTAAGATAATGTAGTATTAAACAAATATTATCTAGGTATTGTTGTAAGTCATGTAAATGCTAGTTTGATTGAATATACGTTACTTTAATGGTTTTTTGTCTAAATTCAATTGTGTTTACTGTTATTCTTGATATTACGCTAGTTTAAATAATTAGAGAACACGGGGTTTGACACTCGGGAGAGGTAACCCCGGATTCGGATTAGGGTAAACGCAATGCGACGTTCTAACAACCCGGGAGGGTATTAGAACGTGTATAATCAATGACGTTGGTTCAAGACTCACGCGACCTAGGGTCGTTAAGGCATTTAAGAGGATTTCTTCATTAACACGAAGTCGTGTATTCCTCTGTCTTACACTCGGGAGAGGTAGTGGAGGAGTTGTAGATACAGAGATTGTAGAAATGGATAAACACCATTATAGCTAACTAAACGAAGTCAATTATGTATAACGTGAAAGAAATCAATACCTAGGTAATTAATATAGTTAGAAATAACCTAATAGTTGTCATTTATCTTAGTTGTTAATTAAAATACAAACAATTCTTGAAAAGTCGAGATAATATAAAACTATGCCAATTACAATATTCAACTAATTTACACGTCCCTAGTGGAACGATATCCGATCTCACGATCATTATACTAAAACTTGACCTCATGCGTTTATGAGTAAAGTCAGACGTGAGCATCTTAAATGGCCGCGTCCACTAGCAAAATTCCAAGTTTGAGGGTATTTGATAGGTGTAAATTACCTATCTATTTCCAAATCGAACTTGTTAGTTTTCTAGTGTTTTTATATTATTTTTATATGTTTTTATTTATTTTGTTATGAAATAGGTGTTTAGTATGAAAATGAGCTAAAACGATTGAAAATCAAGCTAATCGAAGCAAGTCAGTGGAAGAACGGTGGGAAAATGGGCAAAAGGCAAGGATTTAGGACCTGCAGCCCACTGCCGCAGGGGTCAGGCCATCGCTGCGGCAGTGAAAATGTAGAGAATTTGCCTACTGTGCCCATCGCCGCAGCGGTGACACTGCCGACATGCCCACCGCTATAACGGTCACTGCAGACATCAATTTTAGATATTTTTAGATATTTTTGTTCCATTTTTCTTCCTCTTCCTCCTCTATTTCGGCTATTAGAGACCCCTTAGGTTTAGAATAGATTAGAGAGATTTTTGGGGAGTGCTAAACCTAAATCCAAAGGAGAAGAACATCGAACGAAGAAGGAGAAACAATCGTTGAACGGTTTTAGAGGCGGATCTTCGAATAACGGCTAAGTTCCTTCGTTTCTTTCTTTATTTTCTTAACTTTGGTAGTAGGTTTGAGCATGTTTAGCTCTTTTATCATTGTATAAATGGTCATGTCCATTAGCTAAATTGATTTTGTCTAGGGATTAATGATATTTATGAAAATGTTGTTTATTGAAATCGGTGTTTCGTTAATGGTTGTTCTTTGTTGTTTTATTGTGTTTACCATTATTATTCATTTATATTATTGTTTAGATATATTGAGAATACGGGGTTTGACACTCGGGAGAGGTAATCCCGGATTCGAACTAGGGTTAAACACAATGCGTTGATCTAACGACCCGGGAGGGCATTAGAAAGTGTGCAATCCATAACGTTGGGGCAAGATGCATGTGACTATGTGTTTGAAATGAAACTAGAGGGGGACCTTGGTGTCAGCATGAAGTCACATATTCATTCACATATTCACACTCGGGAGAGGGAGTGAATGAGTTTTCGATACAGAGATTGTCGAATAGGTTGAACACCGTTAACGTAAGTCAAACGAAGTCAAACACATTGAAGTAAATGAAGTTAATCCCTAGATAATCCATTCCCCTAAATATATCAATAAAGTATATATAGTATAGTTAGTATAATTAGTTTAATATATTAATTATAAACCATTTTTTATCGCTTAAATAAAGTTGGGTTATGATAATTACTGTAATCGATAATAATCTCAACCAATCCATGTGGACACAATAATACTTACTCTTCCAATCTATACTAAAACTTGACCCTCATAATTGTAGTGAAAGTGGTGACGTAATATTCCACCACCATCCATCATCATTCTCAACTCCAACAACGGGGGCGAATACCTTGCTCTCGCATCCCTTCTTGCCTCTGCCAGTATCTTCCATCTTACCACCCCACCACATACCCCTGAGCATAACGGCTATTCGGAGCGTCATCACCATCACATAGTTAAGACAATCCTATCCCTACTCTCCCATGTGTCTTTGCCCTTGTCCTTCTGGTCTTTTGCCTTTGCTACTGCCACATTCCTTATTAATCGTCTACCCACCTCACCCTTAGCCTCGACTATCCCTATGCTAAACTACTTCAATCTCCTCCCAACTACTCCAAGCTTCGCAGCTTCGGATGTCTTTGCTATCCATGGCTTCGCCCCTACTCCGCCTACAAACTAGCCCTTCTTTCAAGTCCATGTGTCATCCTCAACTACTCTACTACACAGAGTGCCTATCTTTGCTATGATCCATCCACTGCACGTCTATACACCTCTAGTCATGTCAAGTTAGTCGAGTTTGTGTACCCGTTCTCATCCCGTGATCCTCATCTACAGCGTCCGTCGTCCACCACCATCACTGACTAGTGTAGATCTATGTCTTCTCTTCCCACCTCGGCTACACCACCAACAACCTATCCGACTTTGCCCCCGGCTTTGATATCACCTAATCAACTTTCTGGTTCTCGTGCCCCAGTGCCAGCTCTACAGTGTCGTGGCACTAACTCATACTTTCCCAACACCCCGGTGCCCGTTCACCAGCGCTATAGCGCATGCTCTATAATAGTTTCTGGGCCACAAACCTGAGAGGATATTGCCACAGTACCTGACAATCAGGGCCTCGGCGCCAACTCTGCTTCACTTAGCATCGCGGCCTCACCTGACCAGTGTCGCAGCATCAACTCAGTCAATTATATTCTATCCTCAAACATTATCTCACCAGTACCTGAGGACTGCAACTCTGGCCTCTTTATTTTACCCTCAGACACTGCATCCCCAGGAACCGAGGACTGCGACTCTGGCTCCGTCTCTACAGGGGCATCCCCAGTCCTTCCCAAATCTCCACCAGAATTTGCTCATGTGATTATCACTAGATCCATAAATACGATAAAAAAAAAAAAAAAAATCTATGCAGAAGGTCAACTTGTTTACCAAATTGGGCAGAGTACCCAACACCAAACCTACTAACGCTAGTCAAGCTCTCAAGAATCCAAAGTGGTGACAAACCATTTCTGATGAGTTTGATGCACTCATCCGCAATGGCACCTGGGAACTTGTCCCTCGTGACCACTCTTAGAATGTCATTAGCTGCAAGTGGATCTATCGTACCAAATATCTCCCTCATGGTTCTATTGACAGGTATTAGGCATACCTCATAGCAAATGGGTTCCATCAATGCTTAGGAGTAGACCATCATGAGACATTAAGTCCAGTTGTTAAGCCAAGCACAATTCATCTGATTCTCAGCTTAGCTGTCAGTCAGGGATAGAAACTACACCAGTTTGACGTCAATAATACCTTCCTTCAAGGTTCACTCTCTGAGTTTGTCTTCATGGCTCAATTGGTTGGCTTTGTTAACCCTAATCACCCTCAACATATCTGCAAACTACACAAGGCCATCTATGGGCTCAAACAGGCTCCACGTGCATGGTACAATAAACTCCGTACCTTTCTGGTCTCTTTAGGATTCAGTAACTCCTATGCTGACCCCTCATTGTTCGTGCTCAACTCTGACAGTACACAACTTTACCTCTTGGTATATGTTTATGATATCATTATCACCGGCAGTGACAACTTACTGCTACAACAGTTCATTTATCAGCTATCAGTTTGATTCTCCTTAAAGGACCTTGGGCAACTCACTTACTTCCTAAGGGTTAAAGTTATTCACCATTCACAAAGACTACTTCTGTACCAACGACAATACATCGCTAACCTCCTTAAGTGCATCAAAATATTTACAGCCAAACCAGTCGCCACCCCTATTTTCACTAGCCCCATCCTCACACTCACATCAGGTCCCTCACTCACGAATCCCTCTGAGTATCACACTATTGTTGGGAGTCTTCAATATATTTCACTCACATATCCAAACGTTGCCTATGCAGTGAATAAGTTGTCTCAATTCATGCATCAACCCACTGATGACCATTAAAATACTGTCAAACGCGTTCTTCGGAACCTTAGTGGCACCCTTGATCAAGACATCGTTCTCTACAAAAACTCGCCACTCTCTCTGTATGCATTTTCTAATGCTAATTGGGCAAGGAACAAGGATGACTTCACCTCCATCGGCACGCACGTAGTCTATCTGGGTAGAAATCCCATCTCTTGGAGTTCCAAGAAGTAGCGTACGATGGCTTGCTTCTCCACTAAGGGTAAATACAGGTCGGTTGCAACAACAGTTGCTGAAATACATTGGATCTGCTCTTTGTTGTCTGAACTAGGCACCCAACTTCCACATCAACCAGTTATCTATTATGACAATGTAGGAGCTACCAATCTCTGCTCCAATCCCATCTTTCACTCGTAGATGAAACATGTTGCCCTTGACTACCATTTCATTTGCGAACAGGTCCAAAGCTAATCGCTCCGTGTTGCACATGTCTCCTCGAAAAATAAGTTGGCAGATGCTCTCACAAATTACTTGCTCGCACAAGATTCTTAACTCTCAAGGACAAAATTAGACTCTCCTCTCAGAGCTCCACCTTGAGGGAGCATAATAGAGAATAAACATTCCTTAATTATAAATATTTAATGTATAATTGTTTCCTTTTAATTGTAATTGTAATTAGGCTTTTTTTATTCATTAGGGTTTCCTTATTCATGTATTTATTATTGCACTATAAATACCCATTTATCTGATAAGAAATACAAGGCAATTATTTATCCTTTCACCTAAATCTCTTAATAGATACATAATTTCAGTCGGTTGTTCCAAGCAGGTTTAAACAAATCAATTAAGAGTGTAGAACTCTAAAAAGCGGCATATGTATCCCGTGTCAAACGGTATCCACAAGAAGAGCTCCATTTGAATAATGTCTACTAATGATCTAAGAATCATAATCTAAACAAGTAGAACTACGGTAGTTTTAGTTTGATTTTAGATTGTAGAAAAATCAAAACATGAGGGAGAGAAGATGATGGCCGAATATCTTATGAAGTTGGCGGCCACATCTCAGATGGGTCCTTTTATAGACTTGTCTAGGTTAAAACCCTAAACTCCCATTTTTCTACATTGTACTATAACCCCAAAACTTTTAAACACTTCCAACATAATTATTCATTCATTTTATAATGACTTGTGGTTTTAATCAGATTGACTATTTCCTCACGTGTGGTGATATGGATCAGAATCGGGCAATCTTGTTCTTACATGCATTCTTTTGTAATTGCTTTTATTTCGAACTACCAAACATGTTTAATGCATTACTATGTGTTTTATGTCATTGCAATAATTGAATGTCTTCTTGTTTGTTGACAACTTCCTACTCGTCTCTTAATCGTTGACAACTTCCTACTTGTTTCTTGATCATTGAGAACATTGTCCTACCTTATTCGATATCCATATAGTGCGAATATGATGTCCTTATCGAGTTCCCTTTATCGTCCCTGCGATAGAGTTGGAACAAGTGTTGTTTACTGTTTTTCTTCTCAAAAAAACTAGAATAGACACGCAAAATATATCGAAGCAAAAAAATTTGTTTTTGTTTTGTTCCCAGACATTGTAAACACAATTCTATTGAATAACTAAAGCAATTTTTTTCGGTTCCCTGGTTTCAGTTTTTCTTCTTGAATTTGTTGGGGCCAAAACTCAAAAAAAAAAAAATGGAAATACTAAGGAGGCTACATCTGATTGCTGTGTTTTTCACATTTGTTTTTCTCATTCCCCAAAATCATGGAGCATAAACATAAACATGGGAAGAATGATGTTCTATTCCCAAAAAATTGTTCTGAAAATATAGGAAACAGAAAAGAAAAAAAAAAGATTTTTTCACTAAACAAATGTCACTTACACTGTGCTCGACTATGCTGGAATGGAATGAAATGATAATATTATTGAAATTAATGTAGTAATGAAACGTAATAGTCATTACCAATAGAATAGTCATTACCATTACTATGTTTGGTGACAAAAATGATTTCATGTAGTATTGAAATGACATCGAATGGCAAAATAATAATTTAATTAAATTTTTAAATAATATAATAGTTAATTTAATTAAATTTCATTTCAATTCAAATATTTGTTTAGTATTTGGTCTCATTTTTTTGCCGATTATTGATTAAAACCTAATCTCATGTAATTGGGATTAACCAATACTGAGTTTATCTTGGTATTGGTTAATCCCATGTTTTGTAGGATTAGAGAATCCTTGATAATGGGAATAAGATTAAATCCCATATACCAGACATAGGAATGGAATGGTCGTTCCTATGGTCATTCCAATCTCATCTCAAATTCCGTGTACCAAACACCACCTTAGTGTTGTATACCTAATATTAATGAGTGGACTTGCAATACTACTGAAATAGTAGAATATGGCTTGGTCTACTTGGTCAATTAAGTGAGAAACAAAAGCTTAACATCATGTATTTTTGTTCGTCTTTATATGTTTGTGGTCCTTATCATATTGTCCTCTATTTTTATTTTATTTTATCCTTTTTATAGGGAAGCTTATTTTTAGTTGATGCTAATTTATGCTCCGGTGGATCAGAGAGTATTTCCAAAACAAAACAAAAGAAATCATTGTTCTTTTCTCCAAAGTATGTTCTAAAAATTGGGAACATTTCAAAAACAGAATTTTATTGAATTTGGTATTTCAATGTTTTGTTCTGATTTTTTTGAGAATGAAAAATGAAATTTGGGAAAACAAACACGACCTTATGTTGCATAGGCCTTCTTGAATCTGTTTGCACTCATCCATACACCAAAGCATGTCATCAGCGATCTAGGGGAAAAATGTATTCCCATTCTGTTTCAGATGTTTGTTTTATAAATCTAGGAACATATGAGAAACATATTTTCTTTTTCTTTTTCTTTTTAGTATTTTTATGTTTTGTTCCAAGTATTAGTTTATTATTAGTTAGTATTAAGGGTAGAATAATTTTTTATTCGTTTTCTAAATCTTTCCATTGTATGTCTAAATAGTTCTTTTTGTCAAGTTTTTTCTTGTACTTCTATATTCATTCATTCACAATTAATAAACCCTAGCCTCATTTTTCTTTTCTCTCTAGACTTTATGCTTATTCATTAATCTTCACCGTTATCAAAAGTATAATCTCATTGAAGGAAGTTTGATCTCATCCACAACGATCGTGGATCCAACTTTTAGGAACGATCTAGAAGATTTTAGGCGCGGATTTGTTTGCCATTGCTGGATTGCATCTAGAATCGTCGAGAATTGGTGATATGGCTTCGTTCATCGCAATGGAATCTGGTGACGCAGTGGCTTGCTATATTTCGCTCTAACTTGTGTTTTCATAATGAGAAGAGAAATGAACAAATTCTTAAAGAGAAATATAAATGAGAAAACTAAGAATGCTTATTGATCCCTCTCACCTTACAAAAGAGTACTTATAACATGTCCAAAATGATATATACCACACAATAAAACAAGTAAAAGTATTTAGACTCACTACTTAAATTAAATGACTTACCTATTTCCAAAACCTCACTAACTTAACTTAATGATGTAGGCAATGACATCAATTTATTAAGCTTGGATAATGGATAGATTATGGACTCTTTGGAGAAAAATATGGGGCTCTTTGGGAACAAATTATTGGACTGTTGCATCATCTAGCGATATGGAATCTTTAGTTCGTTCCTTCGTCGTGATTTGGAATCTAGGTAGGGTTCGTCTGTCGAGTGTTGGGAGGTAGGATTTTTCCAAAATGACAATTCTTGTAAATTCCATAACTATAGAAGGGAAATAGGTAGGAGATTCTTTTTTATTTTGGGGTGATCTTATTGATGGAGATAGAAAAGTGCATTGGACCACTTGGCAGCGACAACGCTATCTTAAAGAACCTGCTAAATCTTGAACCGTATGCATGTGCTTTTTACTCTCACACTTAGAAATGCTTGTGGATATCAAGAATTTTGTTGAATCCAATGCTCTATGCCTAATTGGTAAAGGCAATATTTCATTCGGTGTAAGCCTCGACTGCTGGACGTTCATCTAGGTGAATTGATTATGGTTATTGAAAATGAAGCTAAATTGTGAGCGGCGGGTATCAAAATTCAGGATCAATGGGACATTGAACTCCCTTATACTCTTATCCATTCCAGTTTTGTTGGCCTGATCCTAAATTACAAGGGTTTGGTTAATCATGAGCAACACCATCTGGTCTGGACAACATTTAACACTGTGATTTTTTTCGTGAAATCTGCATGGCATCTTTTTAGACACCACCACCAAGATAGATGGAATACTGCCAAATTCTGGCACAAGCTTATTCCAAAGAAGATCTCCATTTCTCAGTGGAGCATTTATCGTAAATGCTTACCTACTGATGACATTGTGCAGGGTAGAGGCATCTATCTAGTTTCCAAGTATTTCTGCTACAAGGAATTGGAATTCTTATGAATCTGTCAACCACATATTCATGGAGGCGATTATGCAAGAGAAATCTAGATGTACTTTTACAATATGATGGGCATTCCTCAAGACACACCCTTACTAGGTGGAAATTTTAAGGCCTTCTCTTCTATTCACGAAAGTTTCTATCATTTACTTCATGTTTGGATTTGTTGGTTTATTTGGAAATCTAAATGTTGTGCTCCATTAGACAACAAGCGTAATTTATCTGCTAGCATTATTTGCTAGGAAATTTTATTTCCTAATCTATTTTGGGCAACATATTATTAACTCAATTATATTTGCTATTTAATTTTAATGGGCTAAAATTAAGTGGTCTAATTAATTTGGGTAAGCCCGTAGACTAGTCAAAAGAATGTGGGTTAACTGTGCAGCTACCAGATTATCATGGGGTGATCAGGGGATTATGGGAACTCTAATCACACCATATATAAAGAAAAAATTAGGGTTGTGGTTCCCAATATACCAACTCAATCGACATCTTACTTCTTCCTATCTGGAAGAGAATCGATAATCCCAATGGGGAACTCAGAATATTTTGTTGAGGAAGATCACGTACCTACTCGATCCTTACCCTACTCGTGATCAATCGTCATAGATTTTCGCATTGGTAGTCGATTGTTCATAATGGATCCAAGTACTAATTTATGTGTTTAATAGAACTCTTGGTGATTTAATATATTATGTTAGGTGTTATAGATTCAAATCTACAGGGAATAAATCCCAGCAAGTAGTATCAGAGCCCACTTTATGTTGAATCACTAGGGTTCGTAAGTTTTTCAAGTTCGTAGAATTTTAGGGTTTGCGTTTTCTCCATTAAAGTTAGATAATTTGTAAAATAGTAAGAGAAACATTAAGTATGTGATTTGATTCAATTTTGCAAAATACTAAAGTTTTGTTACGTATCTAAGGAAAGAAAAACCACATGTTTTGGTATTTTTGGGTGTTTTTCATTGCAAATAGTTAAAACGAACCAAATCTCAACAAATCAATTGATCGATTCAAAAATTCGGTCAATCGATTCATATAGGAACTTATCCATTTTTGGATCTGAAAGAATCGGTCAACTGATTTGATTATGGGGGGTCAAAGGTTCTAGGGTTCTGATAGAATCGGTCAACCGAACTTTCATAGTTGGACACGGGCATTTAAGACTCTCATGTCTAACTTTACTCGCAAGCGCATGAGGTCAAGTTTTAGTATAGTGATTGTGAGATCGGATATCGTTCCACTGGGGAAGTGTAAATTAGTTGAATATCGTGATTTTCATAGTCTTATATTACCTCGACTTTTCAAGAATTGTTTGTATTTTAATCAACAACTAAGATAAATAACAACTATTAGGTTAGTTATAACTATATTGATTACCTTGGTATTGATTTCTTTTATGTAATACATATTTGACTTCATTTAGTTAGCTATAACAGTGTTTATCCATTCTGACAATCTCTGTATCCACAACTCTTCCGCTACCTCTCTCGAGTGTAAAACGGGAGATTACATGACGTCATGTCAACGAAGAAGTCCCCCTCAATGCCTTAACGACCCTAGGTCGCGTGAGTCTTGGACCAACGTCATGGATTGCACACGTTCTAACACCCTCCCAGGTCGTTAGAACGTCGCGTTGCATTTAACCTAGTCCGAATCTGGGGTTACCTCTCCCGAGTGTCAAACCCCGTATTCTCTAATTATTTAAACTAGCATAATATCAAGAATAACGGTAAACACAATCAGATTTAGACAAACAACCATTAAAGTAATGTATATTCAAGCAACTAGCATTTACATGACTTACAACAACACCTAGATAATATTTGTCTAATACTACATGATCCTAGCCATATAACATATAAAACAAGAGTGATTCAACATCATTAGATATGGAAAAGTAATTACAAAGATAAAAATAAGGGAAGAACAATCAAATCTGAGAGTGAAATGATCCACTGTTGCTTAAGATCTATCCGCAAATGCTTCGTCTTCTTCTAAATGATGACCCTCCTCCTTGATCTCTCAAAAATGGCTAAAGAACATTATACTAGGGTTAGGAACATTTAACAACCTTTTTCAGACGTGGGAGAGTTGGTTTTATAGGCCTAAGGTTTCAAAAATATCTAAAAAGATATTTTCTTCTATGTAGAGTTGACCGCCGTAGCGGTGGGGATCACGACTGCAGTGGTGGGAGAGTCAGTTAGTTCAGCACTGCGGCGGTGAGATCACGCTGCAGCGGTGAAGTTTTTATCGAACTCTCTGTATTTTCTCCGTCGCGGCGGTGAGCCTCTCGCCGCGGCGTTGGGACTTTGAGCAGAAATCACCCTTCTCTGTATTTTCATCGTCGCGGCAGTGGCTCTACCACTGCAGCGATGACTTGTTATCCTGAAACCTTATATTTTTCTATCGTTTCTTCTCCATTTTCCCACCGTTTTGCTCGTTTATAGCACGTTAACATCCCTACACCTGAATTACATAAAAACTAACAAAAACACAATAAAAAAAATAATAAAACACTCGAAAACTGGCAAATTTGGTTTAGAAGTAGATATGTATTTTCAACCTATCAAATACCCCCAAACTTGAAATTTTGCTAGTCCTCGAGCAAAACATCATAACACTAAATTAAACTAACTACACTAATTAACTAACAACTAATCTAAAAATGCATAAACATTAACAAACAAGAAGTAAAGGCATGCAAGTTTCAAGTTCAATCGAAGAAACCTAGTGGTTCTTCCCTCAACAGCCCTTGATCAAACCAAGTTCAGGAATAACACACACCACGTGGTGTTCTAGAATTTCAACATTCAATATCAATTAAAACCATTCTAGATCCATTTGAAATGTGTGTGTGTGAGAAGTCAAGTATATTACCATTCAAACATCAGATTAAATTATTCAATAGCTAAGTTCATGACTTAAACCATAAGGGATTTGGAAAACCATATGCCTTATTGGGATCAACTATCCACTAATGTAGGTTTGGACATACACAGAGATCAATAGGGCTTGGTTTGGCTTTGGAGAATGACCAAGGGTATCGTAGGACTAGAAAACAGAAAATCGTTATAATTTAACGATACCCGAGGCACAAACGCTTGTTGCTAAATCTTTCTCGTAACCCTAAATATTGAAAATACAACCCTAAACAAGAATTTAATAACCTTGTATTCACTTGTCACAAGAAAGGAATTAAAAACTATAGTTACATAGTTTTTTTTAAAAAACAAAAGGCAAGCACACCCCCAAAACTTATTCGAATTTGTACAATTTTAGGGGCGTGCAAAAAGAACTAAAAGACTGAACTTGAACACGTTAATACTAAACGAACAAACTTTTGTCCGAAACCCCGCCTGCTCACTTCAAGTTAGCATAAACTAATGCTACTTGATTTCACTCAATTTTGACCTTTAGGCTTAGCGACAATGATTTAGAAAGATTTAATTGGCTAAAGTATAGAAATGCGTTCAGAATTGAAAAGTTTATGGGCTTCGACAGGGGAACAAAGGAATAAATTTTTTTTAGGTTAGTTTCAAAAAGTTCAAGCGAAAAAATTGAAGGCCTAAATCATGCCTACAGAATTACCTCACCTATAATTTCGCCTCATGCCTCCTCCAATCAAGTTCTAGATTCTTCATTTCTGTCATGAACTTATTACTGAATAATCGTCGTCAAATCGTTCAAATAATTATACAATTAGTCTATGCTATCGTGCAATTTAGGATCAAAATAAGTTTTACCTAATCAACATGCTAAGCACACAAAACACACATGAATGACATTACCCCCAACCTCAATATAAAATTAGGGGATAATTTTCATCGTCGTGAAATAGTCCAGATGAACTTAGCACCTCACATGCAAAAACGACTTCATTCATTAACATATCTACTCTAATATCTAAAAACTAGCATACATACACTAACTAAACATTACACATACATAAACAAAGATTAAAATAAAACTTAACTAGAAATTAACATCTACATTATAAATTAGAACGTCTACAAAGCGTTATTACGCATACATAAACATCCAAATATAATACATCAAAAAAAAAATTGGTTAAATTTTTGTTCATCATTTTCTACAAAAAAAAAAAAAAAACAAAATGGATGAACACCATGGATTAACACCCCCCCCCCCCCCAAACTTAAACGAGGCAGTGTCCCTACCGTCTGAGCAGCGAACCCAATTGAAATATATTGCATGTATTGAAAAATATTGGGTTGGAACACATACCTAGGAGATGAGACGTAGAAGTCTCACCTCCTACTATCCTTCTGGGGGAACATCATCGCCACCACTGCCGTGTGTGAAAGGGAATTGTGGTGGTTGTGAAAGGTTAGGCGACATTTACGGCATCTGCAAAAATCACTCATGTCATAGCCAAAATACTCGCACATGAACCGGTGCACTTGATCATGATACTGCATGCATTGTCCCATAAAATCCCGTAGCGCGGCAATCCGAAGATCCGTACTATACTGTGCTTGTCGTAGAACACGATTATCAAGCTAAACATTCCGGATATCTTGAGAAATACGCTCCAAATAATTTGGGGCTTACCTGGGTGCCTCAGAAGTCGGGGCCTCGGAAGGCCCTGCCTCATCCGCCCGATGTGCTCCTTGTGCTTCCCCTATTTCTTCGCCCTGCCCCAGCACTCTCTTTTTCCATATTTTGTTTATCGTTGATTAGTCAAGTTGAGAGACATGGGCCAACAGATTATCCACACTGATTACGACACCGGCTTGTTAGAAAAGTTCAATCAAGAAAGAGGGAAAATAAAGACCTGCTTTCGTCGTTTTAACAATATGGAGAATCGACAAATATATCAAAGATCCTACGTTAATCGGCTTCCCGGACTGGATGGCGTAGAGCGTTATAGCCCTCTCCTTTGAAACATCGGAGTGATAAGAGGTTGGAAAGAGATTCCCACAAATAAAATAGCGCCAAACTTTCGGAATCGGATCTAGGTATTTGGCCGGGAAGGTGGCTTGCTCCGGCCCTGTGATAGTCCATTCAACGTTGCCGGTTGTTAGGGGTCAGATAATGGTTTCCATACTCTCGGCATTATCTCCACCTAGCTCTCTAGTTGGTGCCAGCGGCGCCACTTCTAATAGCACATTAAATCGAGAAAAAGTAAAATCTATTGGGCGGCCTCGAACTCTTGTATGGGTGTCCGACCCTTTGGCAATATTGGTATGGAACTCCCGGACTAGTGTTACGTCACCTGGGGGAGGCGATCTGCAGAATCTCTCCCATCCCCTTCCTCGGATAACATTTCGAAATTCCATCGGAAGAGCCGCCAAAGGCCCTAAGCCGTGCTGTTTAATGTAAGCCTGGTTGTGCTCATGACGGTTGTAGTGTTCTTCCCCAGCTTTTGACACAAATTTAGTAGAATAGAAATCCGGGATCGACTCCGATGCTTCTTCTCTTCTTGCCCTTTTGGAAACCACTCTTTTCGGCATGGTCCGTAGCAATCACAGTCACATAATAGAACAATCCAATCAAAATCGAACAACGCAAACCAATATAAAGAATCCAAACCGTCGAGAATACCCCCTATTTACAATCCGCATACACCAACCACAATGGTTTCACACAAATTCGACAATGTACCTAAACTCTGTATCTAATGATAATCATTAGCAAAGATCAAGCATAAACCCAAAACTTGAAAAGAAAAATCGCGAAAAAGGGGCCTAGGGTTTTTGGCATACTCCAAATTCAACCATTTTTTAAATGTAGATGCAAATCATCTTATAATTGCATCATAAATATGAAATATAAGTTGAAAAACACATACTTGATAGAACAAATAGGATCAAATGACCTGAAATTTAACGAAATTGCCCTCTTGGTTCGCAAACCCGAAAAATCCAAAAATGGGGTTTGATGCTCGGATTTAGTGGATGATTTGAGGAGTAAATCTCTAATATGGAATGAGGAATGTGGGATTTTTGGGTTTTGGAATGGTTTGGTAGGAGGAAAATAGAGAGTTTTTGGGATATTTAGGGTTGGAATTCGGTCAAGTGAAGTGGGGACAGAGTTTTAATCGAATAGATGGCTTCACCGCTGCGATGGTGAAGCGCCTAAAAAAACAAAACATTATGTCGATTCACTGCCGTGGCGGTGGGATTCTCCACTACGGCGGTGAATTGTTTTGCTGAGAATGGACCATCCTATATTTTTCACCGCCGCGACGGTAATCTTCTCACTGCGGTGGTGAACTTCTGCTGATTCTCATCATGTTTCTCAACAAAACTCATCACCACTTGCTTCCACTTCGCTATTTCAACGACTTTTAGGTTCAAAACACAACCCTGAATATCCATACTCCTTGATTCACCACCAAACATGTTCCGAGACCATTCCGGCCTCCAAAATAAAAATAATTAATACAAAATTTGGGTAAGATTCATACAAAATTTGGGCAAGATTCATACCCTCAGAGACATATCAAAAAGATTTACTTGATTTAACGTCCCTTGCTGGATGTTGTGATTCCGGCTTAGCCTTAAACGAGGGAGATGTTCTCCACAACTCGCTCTTCATTTCCGAAGTAGTACTTGATCTGCTTCTCGTTGACTCGAAAAGTTCGTCCGTATTTACCTTCCAATTCGACAGAGCCGAAAGAAAATACATGCTTGATCCGGAACGGTCCAGACCACTGGGACTTCAACTTCCTGGGAAAGAGTCTCAGCTTTGAATTAAACAACAAAACTTGCTGGCCCGGACTGAACTCTCTCCTAACTATCATTTTATCATGCAATCTCTTCGTTTTATCCTTGTACAGCTTGGCATTCTCATAAGCCTCGTGCCGAAATTCCTTCATTTTATTTCGTTGGAGGAGACGTTGCGCACCAGATGCCTTGAGGTTAAAGTTGAGTTTCTTTATCGCCCAGAATACACGGTGTTCCAATTTAATGGGCAAATGGCACGCTTTCTCAAACACCAATTGATACGGTGACATGCCAATCGATGTCTTAAAAGCCGTGTAGTACACCTATAAAGCATCGTCAAGCTTCACTGCCCGATCCTTACGATTTGTATAAACAGTTTTCTCCAGGATTAGTTTGATTTCTTTGTGTTGAAACCTTAGATTTGCCATTTGTCTAGGGGTGGTATGGTAGCGCTACCTTATGCCTAACCCCATACTTTGTCAACAAAGCATTAAGTAATTTGTTACTAAAGTGGGTTCCCTCATCACTAATTAAGGCCCGAGGAGTCCCGAACCATGTCATGACATTTCGTTAAATAAACTTTAAGACCACTTTGGCATCGTTGGTAGGTGTCACCACAGCCTCGACCCATTTGGACACATAATCCACTACCAATAAAATATACTCCTGGCCAAACGACGGCAGAAATGGCCCCATGAAATCAATGCCCCATACATCAAACAACTCAATCTCAAGAATTGACATCAATAACAATTCATGCCTTCTCGATATGTTACCTACCATTTGGCATTTATCACAAGTTTTTACAAATGTATATGCATCTTTAAACAAGGAAGGCCAGTAAAAACCTGATTGAAGCACTTTCATTGCTGTGCGAGTTGTGCCAAAGTGACCGCCACAAGGTGATGAATGACAATGATAGAGAATACTTGTCATCTCTTCTTCCGGAACACATCGCCGGATCACCTGATCAACACATTTCTTAAAGAGCAACGACTCGTCCCACAAATAATACTTTGAATCAAATAGGAATTTCTTCCGCTGAGCTCTTGTCAAATCTGGTGCTAACACTTTACAAGTTAAAAAATTCACGATGTCCGCAAACCACGGAAGTACATTATTAATTGCAAATAACTGCTCATTAGGGAACACTTTTGTAATACATGACTCATTACCGACGTCCTCTTGAATCAACCTTGACAAATGGTCTGCTACAACATTCTCACTCCCCTTTTTATCTCATATCTCGGCATCGAACTCTTGCAATAAAAGAATCCACCTTATTAAATGTGGCTTGGCGTCTTTCTTTGTGAACAAGTATCGGATAGCTACGTGATCCATGTAGATGATCACTTTTGGACCCAAAGATATACGATCGGAACTTATCACAGGCAAAAACAACCGCCAACATTTCTTTCTCCATTGTGGTGTAATTCTCCTAGACATCATTCAATGTCTTGCTTGCAAAATAGATGGATCGAAAGATTTTCTCCTTTCGTTGGTCTAACACTGCGCCAATGGCATAGTCGCTCGCATCGCACATAATCTCAAATGACACCTCCCAGTCCGGAGCGACCATTATAGGAGCCATGATCAACTTTTCCTTTATCGATTTGAAAGTCTCCATGCAAGCTTCATTGAATTCAAATGGGGCATCCTTCTCGAGTAGATGGCATAACGGATTCACCGTCTTTAAGAAGTCTTTGATAAAGCGCCGGTTAAAGCCGGCATGCCCCAAGAAACTATGAATTCCTTTCATATTTATCGGCGGCGGAAGCTTCTCGATTGTTTCAATCTTTGCTCGGTCGACCTCAAGCCCCTTGGAAGAGACTCGATGACCTAACACGATCCCCTCTTTAACCATAAAGTGGAACTTCTCCCAATTGAGAACTAGTTCTTCTCCTCATATCGCTCAAGAACAAGTGCCAGATTATATAAGCAGTGGTCAAAAGACTAATCGAAGACTGAAAAATCATCCATGAAGATTTCCATTTTCTCCTCCACCACATTCAAAAATATTGCCATCATACACCGTTGAAAAGTTGTCGGTGCATTGCAAAGGCCAAATGGCATGTGAATGTGCTTTTTTCTTGGTCCTACGGTGTAATGGCTATTTGATTATATCCTGAATAGCCATCAAGAAAGCAGTAGTAATCATATCCGCCTAGATGATCAAGTATTTGGTCGATGAACGTCCCATAATGACATGTGAAGGTGGTCTTTTCTTGGTCCTCCAGTGCAATGGCTATTTGATTATATCCTGAATAGCCGTCAAGAAAGCAGTAGTAATCATATCCGACTAGATAATCAAGCATTTAGTCGATGAACGAAAGGGAAAAATGATATTTCCTCGTCGCCTTGTTCAATCTTCTATAATCAATGCACACACGCCATCCCGTGATAGTTCGTGTAGGAATAAAATCATCCTTATCATTCTTCACCACCGTCATGCCTCCTTTCTTGGGCACCACTTGCACCGGGCTAACCCACTCGCTATTAGATATAACATATATAATTCCCGCATTCAAGAGCTTCAACACCTCCGCTCTAACAACTTCTTTCATCGCCGAATTTAGCCGCCTTTGATGCTCAATAGAGGGTTTGAATGAATCTTCCACCAAGATCTTATGCATGCAAATAGTAGGGCTAATTTCTTTGATGTCTGAGATAGACTAAGCGAAGGCGGATCGATGCCGCTTCAAAATTCTCAGTAACTTACACTCCTCTTCTTCCGTCAAAGATAATGAAATTATAACCGAATTGGTTGAATTTTCTCCCAAAAAGATATACCAAAGATGCTCCGATAATTACTTGAGTATTAATCCACCGTGAGGCGGATTTGATTCCTCGGGAGAGTTTACAACTTCTTCAATCACTGCCACATGAATAGGATCCTCTACATCTTATGATTGAGCATCCAAAGTCAGCACGTAGTCCACAACTCCAACTTTCGTGGTAGAGCTCTCCTCACCAAGATCCCCCATAGACAAGGAATTCATGAGGGTATGCTCTAATGAATCTGTCTCCACATTCGCAAGAAAGAATTCCCTCATGCAAGAGTCCACAATATCTACTCGATTGCATTTGGGAAGTTCATCCGAAAAGTTTATTATTTTGAAAATATTGAACTTTATCTCTTCATCATTCACCCTCAACGTAAGATTACCATTATACACATCTATTAACGCCTTTACGATTGCAAGAAAAGCTCTTCCAAGGATGATCGGGATCTCCCAATCCTCCTCTATTTCTAGCACGATAAAATCCACCGGGAAGATGAATTTATCCACCTTTACCAACACGTCCTCAATGATTCCCTTCGAATTGGTTAATGAACTGTCTGCCATTTGGAGGGAAATCGTGGTTGGCTTCGCACTTCCAAGTCCCAACTTCTGGTAAACAGAAGAAAGCATCAAGTTAATACTCGCCCCAAGATCGCAAAGAGCCTTGTCGAAATAAGATTTCCCGATAGTACACGGAATTGTGAAACTACTCGGATCCTTCAATTTTGTAGGCAATTTTCTCTATAGTATTGCACTACATTCCTCCATCATTTTTACCATTTCGTACTCCTCCAACTTCTTTTTCTTCGTTATGATAACTTTCAAAAACTTTTCGTAGTTGGGCATTTGCTCCAATGCATCCGCTAAAGGAATGTTGATTTGAATTTTCTTAAAGATTTCAAGAAATTTTTCAAATTGTGAATCCAACTTCTTATTTTGGAATCTTTGGGGATATGGCAACGGCATAGCTAGAATTGGTGGATTATCCAAAAATGTTACTCGTCCCGGCATCACTCTTTCATCTCTTCTTCTCTCCTTGACTTTCTCTTTTTCCTTCTCCTCATTTTTGTCCCCTCATCTTGTCTTCATTCATCTCATCCTTTCTCTCATTGACTTTGTCATCAACTTCCTCCTCTACAATTCTCCTTGGTTCATCATGTTGAAACTCATGACTTACCCTCAGCTCATCTTTCGTCAGCTTTCTTGCCTCCACCTCTTTTTTGCTTCTCAACTTATCGCCTTGCATTCTCTCGGGTTAGTTTCTGTGTTGCTTGGAAACTTCCCTTTCGTTTTCTCTTGGATGGTTCTTGCAAGTTGCACGATTTGAGTTTCTAATGATTTCACCGTGGCATTGGTGTTAGTACTTGTGGTATCAATCGAGTCAAGCCATGTTTTGTGCTTGTTTAGCCGATTGTGCTTCTCACGCAAAATAGTTTGAGTTTCCTTCATGAAAGAACCTAATACTTCATCTAAGTTTGATTTTTGATTGTGTGTTGGAGGTTGTTTCATTTGACGGTTGGGTTGCATCGGATATTCCTGAGTTTGGTTTCCATAACCCAGAGGTGGCCGCAATGAGTTCTAGTTATTCGCATACGAAAAGTTTTCATGGTTGCGAAGACCAGGATTGTAGTGAGTTGGAATGTTGGTGGCGGGCCTGAAAGTATAGGCTCGATTGTTCAGAAAGTAACATTTCTCAAACTCATTATCCAATCTAGTTTGGGAACTACTTGCTACATTCTCTGCTTCACGACTTGATGACACATCTTTAGTTGAAAAGGTACCCAATTGTTCAGAGAGTTTTGACACTTGGGTCGATAAGGTTGCGAGACGATTAGACTCTTGAATAGAAGAGACCTTTTTTCCCATGTTCCTCTCATTTGGCCACTAGTAGTTATTGGCCGCCATTTCATCTAATAATGCATTTGCTTCAGTTGGGGTTTTAGACAGCAACAATCCTCTAGAGGCAGCATCACCAATGGTTCTTGTTTGGACATCCAACCCGTTGTAAAAGAGTTGGGTTTGAAACTAATCTTAATACCCGTGTTGAGGGCACCTACGCAATAAGTCTTTGAACCTCTCCTACGCTTCAAACAACGACTCAAAATCCCTTTAGCAAAACTGCGCAATCTCAACGCGGAGTTAAGAAGTCTTTGAAGGCGGGAAAAACTTAGTGAGAAACCTTTGAGTAAGGTCCTCCCAAATGTTAATGCTTCCCGGCTGAATAGATTGAAACCATCCTCGTGCTCTGTCACGAAGTGAGAATGGAAATAACTGCAACTGGATTATATCTTCCGCAACACCGTTAATCTTCACCGTATCATATATCTCTAGAAAAATAGCTAAATGAACATTGGGATCCTCATGTAGATTTCCACTGTACTGGTTCTGTTGCACCATATTAATGAGAGCAGTCTTGAGTTCGAAATTGTTAGTCTGTATGGGCTGCCTTCGAATGCCTGAGAAATTATTCAGTATCAATGGTCTATAATAATCCCGAAGGACTCGTTATGGGAAATCTAGTTCCGGAGCCTGGAGTGCCTGCGGTATCGGCAGTTGTTGGACATTTTCTTTCCCACTAGCCATAGTAGTAGTTTGATTTTCTCTCTTTTTCCGTATCCTTTGACTACACTGTATGCACTGCTTAGTCAGAACAAATAAATCAAATAAACAAATGAATTGAATGAAAATAAAACAAAAAAAATGATCGTGATTAATATTCAACCACTTGGTCACAATATCAACCAAATTAAAATACCGTCCCCGGCAACGGCGCCAAAAACTTGGACACGACCATTTAAGACGCTCACGTCTGACTTTACTCACAAGCGCATGAGGTCAAGTTTTAGTATAGTGATCATGATATCTGATAATGTTCTACTGGGGAAGTGTAAATTAGTTGAATACCGTGATTTTTACAGTCTTATATTATCTTGACTTTTCAAGAATTATTTGTTTTTTAATTGAGAACTAAGATAAATGACAACTATTAAGTTAGTTCTAACTATATTGATTACCTAGGTGTTGGTTTCTTTCACGTAATATATATTTGATTTCATTTAGCTAGCTATAACGATGTTTATCCATTCTGACAATCTCTGTATCTACAACTCCTCCACTACCTGTCCTGAGTGTAAGACAGGGGATTACAAGACTTTGTGTCAACGAAGAAGTCCCACTCAACGCCTTAACAACCCTAAGTCGCGTGAGTCTTGAACCAACGTCATGGATTGCACACGTTCTAACGCCCTCCCGGGTCATTAGAACGTCACGCTGCGTTTACCCTAGTTCGAATCCAGGGTTAACTCTCCTGAGTGTCAAACTCCGTATTCTCTAATTATCTAAACTAGCATAATATCAAGAATAGCGGTAAACACAATCAAATTTAGACAAATAACCATTAAAGTAACGTATATTCAATCAACTAGCATTTACATGACTTACAACAACACCTAGATAATATTTGTCTAATACTACATGATCCTAGCCATAAAACATATAAAATAAGAGTGATTCAATATCATTAGATATGGAAAAGTAATTACAAAGATAAAAATAAGGGAAGAACGATCAAATCTGAGAGTGAAATGGTCCACTGTCGCTTAAGATCGCTCCGCAAATGCTTCTTCTTCTTCTAAATGATGAACCTCCTCCTTGATCTCTCAAAAATGGCTAAAGAACACTATACTAGGGTTAGGAATGTTCAACGGCCTTTTTCAGATGTGGGAGAGTTGGTTTTATAGGCCTAAGGTTTCAAAAATATCTTTTATTTTATACAGATCTGACCGCCGAGGCGGTGGGGGAGTCGGTTAGTTTAGCGCTGCGGCGGTGAAGTTTTTATCGAACTTTCTATATTTTCTCTACCGCGGCAATGGGACTTTGAGCAGAAATCACCCCTTTTTTGTATTTTCACCGCGGCGGCGGTGACTTGTTGTCTTGAAACCTCATATTTTTTTATCGTTTTCTTCACCGTTTTGCTCGTTTGTAGCTCGTTAACGTCCCTACACCTGAATTACATAAAAACTAACAAAAACACAGTAAAATATTAATAAAACACTCGAAAACTAGAAAATTCGGTTTAAAAGTAGATAGGTATTTTCAACCTATCAATGGTCAGTCGACCGATTGCTTTAGGATGCCCAGTTTGATTGATTTGGTCGACCGAACTTTTATGATCGATCGATCGACTGCTTCAGGACGCCATTTTTTCGAGTCTAAGCGATTTGGTAGACTAAACCTTTATGGTCAGTCGACTGACTATTTCAGAATGGAGGCAATTCACCTCTGTCTAGTTTGGTCAATTGAATATTCCAAGAACAGTCAACCGATTCGATGCCCCGTTGTCAGAAATTTTAATCCTTCACACGACATTCGATTAACGGACCATTAGGACAGTCAACTCATAAAATCTTGTATCTTGAAATAAATTAAAATGAAACAATATGTTACCAAAATAATTTTTGTTGCATAATTTTTATTTTATTTTTGGACATTAAGATGTTGATATTTGTTATTTATGCAAACAATAACTAGCCCAAATGAAGGTTATTATTTGGCCAAATAATAAGCATTAGTGGTTGTTGATGCTCGTTATTTATGCAAGCAATAACCAACCCAAAAGAAGATTATTGTTTAGAAAAATAATGAACATTAATTGGACGATTATCATTTATGCAAACAACAACCGGCCAAAAGGAAGGTTCTTGTTATTCCAAATAATGAATATTAATTTGGTATCTGTTATTTATGCTAACTATAACTGGCCCAAAGGAAGGTTATTGTTGAACTGAATAATTGATATTGATTTGAAATTAGTATGGTTATTATTTATGTAATCAATATTCAACCGAAAGGAAGGTCATTGTTTAACCAAACAATAAACATACATGCGAGAATAAATGTGTGATGATTATCAAATTTTCATGTGAACAGTAAGTCAGTTCAAAGAAAGACTTATTGTTTGATGGGATTTATTGTCAACATTTGATTACTACATTGAGAGTATCGCTTACAAGTTGGTATTTCTGCCCAAAGGTTAAACATCAATGTTGTGCTAGGTGATGGGTCCCACCAATACAATTATTTTGTTTATGTTGTATGTGTTAAAGTTTTAATTTTACATAAACTTTTTGTTATGTGCTTGTGTTCATCATTGTTTTTTGTTTAGTTAATGTTTCTACTACTACTATTACTGTCAACATGAATTATATTCAGTTCTTAATGGCACGAATTTTAAGGATTGGAGAGAGAACATTTTAATTGTTCTCAACTGCATGGGTCTTGACTTTGCGTAAAGAAAATAAGAGCTTTCATCTCTCATTGAGGAAAGTTTCCCTGAAGCTAAAAATGGAATATAAGAGGTGGGACCGTTCTAATCATATGTGTCTTATGAGGATCCAACATAGCATTCTAAAAATATTCAGGGCCAGTATATTCGATGAGGTAACTGCTAAGACGTTCCCTAAGAAAATATAAATACGTTTTGTAAATAACAAAAAGGTAGATACGGGTACCTTTTAGCTAATCTTGTCTCGATAAAGTATAAAAAAAAAATGAAACATGAGGGAGTACATTATGAAAATGTCCAATGTCTCTTTGGAACTAAAAGGGCTCAAGTTAGAGTTATCTGAGAACTTGCTCGTGCATTTAGTACTCATTTCTCTTCCTGCACAATACAGTCAGTTTATGGTGAGGTACAATACTCAAAAGGATAAATTGACTCTTAATGAGCTCATATCTCACTATATGCAAAAAGATATAATTAAGCGAGAAAAGACAGAAAGTGCTCACTTAGCCACCACCTTTGAGGACAACAAACGACAAAGAGCTAAAAGTTAGGAAGCTATTGTTGGAACACAACAATCCAAATTGCAAAAGAATTAGGATCAGGAATTTACCAATTTCTTCTGCAAGAAAGTTGGACATATGAAAAAAGAGTGTTCCAAGTATACCGCATGGCATTTAAAAAAGGGTATATTTCTCACTCTGGTTTGTTCTGAGGTTATTTTAGCTTCTGTACCTAGTCGCACTTCATGGGTTGATTCTGGTGCTGTTAAGTGTGTCTATGCATGGTTTCTTGTGGAGTCGAAAGCCAATTGATACTGAAAGATGCAACTATGTAGGTGATGGAAAAACAGTTGCTATAGAGGCAATAAGGACTGTTAGATTATCTTTAAAGACTTATTACTTTTTGGATTTAAAATAGACAAATGTTGTGTCATCATTTAGACGGTATTTGATTTCTATTTCTACTTTGGACAAATGTGGTTTTTCTTATTCATTTGGAAATAATAACCTTAATCTTTTTCGAGATTTGAATATTATTGCAATTGGTTCTTTAATTGATAATCCATAATTGTTGGATACTATTGCTTCACATAATGAAACCTTACAAACGACTACTCTTGATACAAAATGCAAATTAGCTAATGAGAATTCCGCAATACTTTGGCACAAGCATCTAGGATATATCTCTAAATAGAAAATAGAGAGGCTTGTTTCAGATGGAATTCTTGATCCCTTTGATCTAACAAATTTCAAAGTTTGTATTGAATGTGTAAAGGGAAAATACACAAACATAAGGAAATTGGGTGTCAATAGGAGTTTTGGTGTCTTAGAACCAATACATACTGCGGACCATTCCCTATAGCATCTTGGAATAGACAACAATATTTTATTTAGTTCTTAGACGACTACTCTCGTTATGGGTACCTATATTAAATTCATAAGAAGTCTCAATCCTTGGACGTATTTCAAGTCTTTCAAAGTTGAAGTTGAACTTCAACTTGGAAAGAAAATTAAGGTTGTCAAATTGGACCGTAGTAGTGAATACTACGAGAGATTTGACGGGTCAAGAAAAAAATGTCTAGGACCCTTTGCTAAATTCCTAGAGGAATGCAGAATCATCCCACAGTACACCATGCCGGGCAAACCTGGCATGAACCATGTTGCTGAAAGACGAAACAGAACGCTTAAGGACATGGTAAGAAGTATGATAATTCATTTTTTTTTACCAGAATCACTCTGGGGAGAAGCACTTAAGACTGCAACATATATCCTGAATAGGGTATCGAGTAAAGCTGCGGCTAAAACCCATTATGAATTGTGGTTAAGCGTAAAGCCTAGCATAAGACATTTACATGTTTGGGGTTGTCTAGCTGAGGCAAGGCTTTATAGGCTAAATAAAAGAAAACTAGACTCAAGAACAGTTAGCTACTGCTTTGTTGGGTACACTAAGCAGTTGAGAGGATTTAAGTTTTATAATCCCTCGGTTTAGACATTTTTTGAGATGGGAAATGCGAGATTCCTTGAGGTTGTTGAGTTTAAGGGGGAAGAAGAAGATAAGGAATGTTGTCTTTGAAGAAGAAAAAGAAGAACATGTTATTTACGGTTATCAGGTCTCTATACCTATTGTTGTTCAATACACAGTTTTCTTCGAAGGAAAATTTGTTATTGACGGTGATCAGGTCTCTATACCTATTGTTGTTCAAGAAACAGTTCCAACTCTAGATAACAATGTTCGAGCTCATATTCCTGACATTATTCCAGACCAAGACAACAATAAGATTCTTCCTCAAACACAACCTATAGAACAAACTCAACAACCTCAAGAAGTGCTATTATGGAGATCCACTAGGGAGAGGAGAAGTGCAATTTCGGATGATTATATCATCCTTTTCCAAAGACATAAGTTTGACATACGGACAATAGAAGATGACCCAATCGATTTCCATCAAGTCAAACAAAGTTCAAACTCTCAAAAGTGGATTATAAGGAGGCTTGCTCTCCAGTTTCATCAAATAAGCTTCCTGTCAATGGAGTAAAAAATTTCATCAAATCATTGTCTCATATGGTTTTGAGGTAAATGTAGTTAATGATTGTGTATACCACAAATTTAGTGGGAGTAAATTTCTTTTTCTAGTGCTATATGTCGATGACATACGGATGGCTAACAACGATATAGGCTTATTGCACAAAACCAAGAGATTTCCAACTAAGAATTTTGAAATGAAAAACTTTGAGGATGCCTCTTTTGTATTAGGAATAAAGATGCATCGATATCGCTCTCAGGGTATCCTTGGGTTATCACAAAAGAGTTATATCGATAAGGTGCTTGATAGATTTGGCATGAAATATTGTGCACTAGGAAATACTCTTTTCGTTAAAGGAGACGTGTTTAGTCTCACTCAATGTTCCAAGAATGAGCTAGAAAAGAAAGAGATGCAAAAGATTCCCTATGCGTCAACAGTAGGGACTCTTGTGTATGCTCAAGTACGTACGCGTTCGGATTTAGCATTCATATTTGAAATATTGGGCAGATACTTAAGTGACCCTAGGATGGATCGTTCGAAACCAGCCAAACAGGTTATAAGGTATTTACAGAAAAATAAAAGATTACATGCTCACTTATTGGAAGACAGATCATTTGGAGATCATTTGGTTTTCTAATTCCGATCAAGTTTCTAATTTCTAATGAAAGAATTCAGAGTAGGATAGTATCTATAACACATATGGGAACAAACTCCATGATTGTAGATCTGCTCACTAAAGGCTTGTCACCTAATATTTCAAAATTAATCTCTTGAAATTTTATTAAATTTATTACCTTTTGATATCAAAATTTAATATGTAAATTATAAATTGAAGCTTTTAGTTGGACGATTAAACTATTAGAACAAAAATTGATGTAATATTCTCAACTGTAGAAATATTTGGGGCTAATTTGTAAAAATATAAGTTATTCAATTGTTATTAAATTTATTACATATTTATAACAATATTGAACAATTAATTTTATGTCCAATTGTTGAATTGTATGATTAAATAAGCAAAACATAAATTGAATAAATATTTTCTATTATTCCATCGTTATAAATTGGGATAATTTCACTATATCAAAATTCAATATGTAATGTATAGATTAAACCATTCAGTTGGACGATCAAATAAGCAGTTTAACATAAATTAAATAATTATTAACTATTATATGAACTTCTTCAATTGGGAAATATGTTTAAACCCTGAACCCATAACCCTTAACCTTAAACTTTGAATCCCAATTTTACGGTCATTTCTTCATTTGTTGATCATGAACAAATTATTTGTAGTAATTATGGTATAATTAAACGATGGAGATGTAATTTATAAATTCAGATTTCATATTGTTGGATGTGTCATTTGATAATTATCCTATTGAGTTAAATAAATTAACGTGATCTGTTACAATATAAATTAAGATATTTTCTTAAATCATGAAATATTAGAAACATTAACGGGTAATTCGTAAAATAATTGGGTTAATTTATGAAAACTAAAATTATAAGATATTAATGTCACTTATGGTAAAGGATATGGCCACTTAATGTAATTACTTGAACCCTCATATGGGTTGGTTTTATCTGACGATTTGTTGGTTTAGTGGAAGTTTGTGTTTGTTAAATGTTCTTTTATTAGATATGTATATTTCATTTCAGCCGAATACAGTAGATGGATTGAATTTTATTTAATCTGAATGTACTCTTGCTAATTGTAGTTTAACATAAGGATAGAAAGACTAAGGATTGATTTCACTAAAGACCAAAGAAGGACCAGTTGAAAATAGGCATGTTTGAGATCACATTGCATGTAATTTTCATGTTATTCATCCACATTTGATCTGTGTCACTGAGTGTATTAGTATGGTGATCATCATGGTTTAGTCACGATTGTATTATGGTAAGAGCTGCAGTAATTTCATTGCTAGTATATAAGATGGACCAAATTGTTTAAGGAGAAGTCTAAGGATAAATAGCATGTGGATGCACGCCTAAGGAATTTTACGATATAATTTTTTCAAGAATAATATGTAGCCCAAGTGGGAGACTGTTAGAAAATTTCATTTCCTAATCTATTTTGGACCACATATTATTAACTCAATTACATTTGCTATTTAAATTTAATGATCTAAAATTAAGTGATCTAATTAATTTAGGTAAGCCCGAAGACTACTCAAAAGAATGTGGGTTAAATATGTAGATACCAGATTATTATGGGGTGATTATGGGATTATTGGAACCCTAATCACACCATATATAAAGAAAATATTAGGGTTATGGCCCCCAATACACCAAATCAATCGACAGCTCATTCTTCCCATCGGGAAGAGAATAAATAATACCATTGAGGAACTCAAGAGATTTGGTTGAAGAAGATCATGTACGCACTCAATCCATGCCCTACTCATGATCGATCGTCGCAGATTTATTATCGGTAGTCGATTGTTCATGTGGGGATTTTGTTGTGCATCCTGTGCTACCTTGACCTAACTGGTTATTGTACTCAACTACAATCTGTGACCCACCCCACATGATCAGGTAGGCTGTGAATTAGTAGGGGAAAAAGTATACTTTGTTTACTTTGGATGCTAAATCAATAGGAATTATATTTTCTTCTTTATGATGTTTGCATTACATACTCTTAATAAAATTGATTGAATACCCAAGTTTTTATAGCAAGTCCCATTTCGAAAAAATATAACAGAAGTTAGAAGCCGTAAAATATAAATAAAAAAATAAATATCACAAAATTACGGAATGCCAAAATCAGTTTCTAACCTCGGAGGCCAAAAAATCACAAAAATATCAACATATTGCGTGTTGTTTTCTAAAATTACTATGAGCTAGTTCAACAAATGTGCTCTTCTCTTCTTAGGTCCGATCTAGGGATTCTTTAAACTCTCAAATAATTTTTTGCAAGGTTAGAAGTGGGTGGATACAAATAAAGATAAAACAATATCTAAAAAATATCTAAAAAAATGCGTTACCAGCTGTTGCTTGGTCGCTACAACGATAAGACCATCGTTGCAGCGATGAGATCTCAATAGGGCTTCCGCACTTTCATCATTACAGCGATGAATATCTTCACTACAGCGAAGAAGGGATAATGGCCCTGGCTGGTCCTTTGCTCTTTTTCAACCATTTCTTCACTGACTTCCTACCGATTAGCTCGATTATCAACCATTTTTGTCCCCAATACCTGATTTACATAAAAATGAATAAAAATGAATTAAAACACTACAAGAACACTAAAACAAACTGTCAAATTTGGCTTGAAAATATATAGATAAAATCAATCTATCAAATACCCCCAAATTTGGAATTTTTCTAGTTCTCGAGCAAAACACCCTTACACTAAAATAAACTACCACAACTAATTAACTTAAATACTAAAAACGAGTAAAAACAAACGAACTAAAAATAACGACTTGTGAGTTTTGAATTCAACTAATCAACCAAAAAGTTTTCCCTCAACGACCCCCAATCAAATCGAGTTCAAGAATAAAACGCACCATATGGTGTTCTAGAATTTCAACATTCAATAACAGTAAATGTCATTCTAGATCCTTTCCAAGTGTGTGTGCGAAAACTCTAATTATACAACCATCCAATGACCGGATTGGATTATCCACTAACAAATTTCATGCCTTCAAACCGATAAGGTACAGGATTTCCATATGCCATACTGGGTTCTACTCTCCATTAATGTAGGCTAACTAATTCCAAAAGTTCAAAAGGACTTGTGATGCGAACCTCACCAAGGATTAGTGAGACCCAAAACCAACTTAGGGTTTCTTCGCAAAGATCGAAACGAAATCAGATTTTGAGCGAACTAAAAATACAGAAATTGAAAGATAGATTACCTTAACCCAACGTTTGTGAACGAAACGCGAACCAATGGTATAATGATCTTGACCCAATGATTATAATGAATCACGAACCAAAGATATAAGTTTGAACGCCACAAGAAACTCTTGATAAGTTCAGGAAAAGTTCTCTGAAGAACTAAAGAGAAAACTCTCACAATTTTATTAATAAAAAATAATATGGTCTTCTTCATGGGATACAACTTTCTTAAATAGGTAATGAATAGTGCGGTGAACAGTGTCGGTGAACAGTGCGCGGTGAATAGTGCGGCTAAAATACAAATAAAAGGAAACCCTAGAGAAACAAGGAAACCTTACTCCTAATCTAAAAGGGAAAATGCTAATGTGGCAATCATGCCTTACAAATTAAAATAAATATGCTGAGAATTTCGTGGTCCTCATGCCTTGGTTTTCGATTCATTTGAGCCTAATTTGGGTTTTATTGTTTTCGATTCAGCCCAAAGCTTTTGAATTAACCCATTAAGTGCTTCTTTGATCTTCTTGAATCTTGTCCTAGTAATGCGCCCAATCGGGACATGCAATGTGTCCTTTGATATTGCTTGTTGGTTCTCATCAACTTGGTTCGATTTTTATCAACTGGCCAAGGGTATATCGAAAATATAAAACAGGTAAACGTCATTAACTTAACAATACCCAAGACACTACGGTTGGCACTTAATCACACTCAAACCCACAAAGATCAATCCGAGACAACTTCAAACTTGCATTTTAAAATATAGTACTCACTTATCTAAACAAACAAAATTCAAACCATATTTACACTTTTTTTTTACCACACCCCCAAATTTATTTGATTTATACAATTTCACGGGTGTGGAACTACGATAGAAAAATGACAAGTGAGAACTCGAATACCGAACTAATTAAACGTTTGCCCAAAACTCAACCACTCACTTCAAGTAGCATAAACAAATGCTAAATTGATTACAACTCGAATCGTGCCTTAGGTTTAGCAACAGTGGTTTGGAAAACTTTTAATTGGCCAGGGTATTTGTTACGTGTTCAGAATTGAAACAGCTTACAGGCTTTAACAGGGTAACGAGGGATAAAACGTATTACATGGAAGGCTTCAACCGCTCAAGCAATCAAAATGAATTCCTAAAACATATCTCCTGAACTACCTCGCCTAGAATTTCACCTCGAATTTTCCCCAATCACGTTCTAGAATCCTTAAAATTATCATGACCTTGGCTACTAGATAATCGACGTCAAATCGATTGGATAGCCAATACATTGAGTCTACGTGTCGTGCAAATTAGGATCCACAATGACTTTTAACAAAATGAGATTTCAAGCACACAGAACACACATGAATGGGTATTACCCTTTACCTCAATAAACAACTAGGGGATAATTTCATCATTGGGTAATGGCCCAAAAGAACTACAAAACTCAGCACACAAAAACTACTACTATAAACATAAACACACTTATACTAATACTAAACAAACATGTATATAATTCACTAAACAGCCATTTAAATTAAACTACAAAACGTTTAACAACTATTTAAAGTTAACTACATAACCAACATTAACTACTTAACCAACAAAAAGTCTTCAACTAGAAAAACATACAATACATAAAGCATACAAAAAATAACATTAAACATCCAAAACATAACATAATCATCTGGCATACAAAACAACATAGACATCCCCCCAAACTTAGACTGATCAGTGTCCATAATGACCCAATAGCAATCCCAACAATAGTAACGTAGCATGATGATGAAGAGGGTTGTGAACACATGCCTGGGAAGTGAGACATTAAAGTCTCACCTCCTACTGACCGTTGTGAGAAATGTCATCCCCACCACCGTCGTGATGGGATGGATTGTGTGGTGGTTGCCAAAGATGTGTCGAGAGCTGGGGCATCGGGGGATAGCCACTCATATCATAGCCTGCTTGCATTCTGAAGTACTAGAGAGCCTGATGCATCATATGGTTGTACGAATACTACTACATTCGGAATTTAGTGTTTTAATTTCGAATTGCAACGGTATCTAGCCGTAGAGCCTCAAGTTGCTCCCCTCGATACAGCATGTAAGATCCTAATTTTTCCATACACACAATTTAAGTTGCATTTCAGAATATTTAGAAAATAAGGGAGCAGATTGTGTTATTTATTATTTAATTTAAAAGTTTAGGGGTCAATTTTCAATTTTCAAAATATTAATTTTAAATTTTGGGTTTAACTAATAACTTAAAGAAAATTGAGGGAGGTTAGTGTAATTTTAAAATAAAATTTTAAAACCTTTCCTTCTCAATGAATGAAAGGTTATGATATATATATGTGTGTGTGTGTGTGTGTGTGTGTGTGTGTGTGCATATACATATCCACAAGAGGGACACGTGGAAAATGTAAGGCATATATATACAAACATATATATACACCCATGCACACTATCTCGAACCAAAAAGAGAGGAAGAAAATGAAAGAGATAGAGAAAGAAAAAAGTCGGTTGTGGGTTTTTGGTCGGCAGTGTGGGTTGTTCCGTCGCTGATCTTATGGGTTGCTGGCAATGTTCTGCTCATTCGGTGGGAGTGATTAGCGTGTGTGGGTGTCGATCGTTGTGTGTGTGGGTTTGATCAAAATGTGTGGGTATGATCGGAGGTGGGGTGTCATCGTCCGGTTTGGCAATGTGGGTCGTCATGTATGTGTATTACCTGGTCGTCCGGTGGTGTGTGTCTTGGCGTGTGTATGTGTTGATCGACCCGTGGATGTGTTGTCGGTGGAGTAGGTGTCGTCGGCCGGTGAGTGTGTAGGTGTGTTCGACTGGAACACCGACGGTGTGTTGCTGTTCAGCTATAAGTGTATGATTCGTGTAGGGTGGCAGGTTATAAGTGAGAATTAGGAGAGAGAGAGGTTCGGCCGATGGAAAGTTCATTCGGTTGGTGAGGTGGTGTTCAGCCGATCCGTCCAGTTCGTCGGCGGAGTGATTAGACGTGTGTGTGTATGTGAACGATCATGGACTGAGTGTGTGTGTGTGTGTGTGTGTGTGTATGTGTGTGTGTCGTCGGTGCTATGCTGTCGTCGGCCAGTAGTGTGCTGTAACCGTGTGTGTGTGTTGTGTGTGCTGCTAATCAGTCAACGGTGAATGTGTGGGTGCGTGTGTTCGGCGTTTGGGTGTGTGTGTATGCGTAAATTGCCTGAGGTAAGTGGCGTCGGCGACGGCGAGAACCCAACAGCATGAAGCAGAAACGGTAGCTCACCGCCGCAGCGGTGAGGAGCAGGCACAGAACAGCAGAAAATAGAAAAGAAGAAGAAGAGAAGAAAAAAATAAAGAAAAAAAAAAGGGGGGGGGAGAAATCAAATAAAAAAACAAAAAATCAAAAACCTATCTCACGGTTGGTGGAAGATTTGGGACAGGTAGAATTTCTTATTCTTTTAATATATGTATTTAATTTTCTTATTGTGTGATTTATGGTAAATTGTTGTGGAATTTTATTTGTTAAATTATATGAAATATTTTGGACGATGTGAAAATTATGTGAAAAGCATGCTAAGGTGTTTTATGTGTCGTATTTATTAAATGCACGTATTAGAGGGGTTGGAGTTCTACTGAGCGTTGGCTCACAACCCCATAGTTTTGATTACAGGGCCAGTGAGGACGAATTGGCACCGAAAGTTGAATTTCTATTTATAAAAAATTATATCTATTATTTACTGTTGTAATCAGTGCAATCGACTATTATAATTAACACCGTCGCATTGTAAAAATTTATCAGATTTTTAAAATATGGATTATTTAGTAAAATTATCGTAGTCGATTAACAAAATTGTAGTGGAATTTTTATTTAAAAATGGTAATAATTGTATTTATTATTCTCCGTTGTAGAATCGAATCGATAATTGAAAAATTCGATAATTATAATTATCGTTGCCGGATTGTAAATTAAAATATTTTTTAAAATGAATTATTAATTACTTGTCGCCGATATATTTTTAAAATTTATTGGATTTTATAGAATTTAAATTCGGTCGATCGGTTTTAGTATTAATTTCTCCAAGGGGAGAAATCGCGTGACGACCTTGGGAAACTGGGTCATTACAGGTGGTATCAGAGCAGAATTAATCGGAAGAGTAATTTATTTATAAATGGTGGAATATTTGGGTAGAATTCTCTATAGGAAAAACTGTAGTAGCCCTGGAAAATCGGACCATTACGGTGGTATCAGAGCAGGTTTGCGACCGCCCTAAGACTGGATTATGGTACTTATTATTTATAATTTTAGTAGAAATCGCGAAAAAAAAAAAAAGTGAAATCACTTCTTAACTATGAAATGTGTTTTATGTGTGGAAAGTATATATGAAATTAATATAATATGTTATTTATGTGTCCTTCATGGGTTTCTAATATGTGAATTATACTTAATCACTTGATATAAAACCACATATATAAATTTACACCTGAAGTAATATCCACAGTTATAAATTAACACATAATTCTATAGATTCGGAACATTTATAAATTCATAACTCTTGTAATATAACTATGAAATTTTATATCACCTGATATGTGATATATGTGATATGTGATATGTGATATATGTGATATGTGAATTATATCAAGTATATATGGTTATAATCACTTAAATCGCCACATATTGCATTTATGTGGAATCACACACAGGGTTGTGATTTATGTGTCGTATTTGTCTCCATCTAGAATTACTTGATAAGTGTGTATTATCAAGTGGCGATTTATGTGCATTAATATTTTCATATGTGCACCAATTGTTCACACATATATACGTATAAATAAAGGTGAATAATATTATGGGGACAATAATAAATATAGGCATTGACGTCTCCGATATGTTTTTGGGTGGTTAGACACTTTGCACCAATGTGTTATTACCATTATTTCACTTTGGACTCTATCAATTTGAACATATTAACATTTAAGATGATGGTGGATTAATATAACTTATCAATAATAAGTTAAATAAGTCTGGGTGAGTGCCGTGTTAGCCGTGGACCATAGGAATTATCGCTAAATTGAAAATATTAATTTAAAGGTGTGTACTGTCTTCTATATAAATCGTGAAAATATATTTTCATATTAAAGTATAAAAAAAAAACAAAAGTGCTGATAAAATGGACGATTTTACGATGATTCATGGATCAAGTAAAATTTTAAAGGTGGAAAATGATTTTATTAGCCTGTTGTGCCATAGCTTTCTTCTCGTCAGGCAGATATATCCTGCGAGATGTGAATTTCTTCTCATCAGGTGGATATGACCTACGAGATATGAATTTTCTTCTCGTCAGGTGGATATGACCTGCGAGATGTGAATTTTCTTCTCGTTAGGTGAATATGAACTACGAGATGTGGTTTTCTTCTCGCTAAGAGGATATGTCCTGCGAGATGTGGATTGACCCGTTAGGAGTGCAAATCCTACGGGTGGTACCCCTACCATTGGGGAGAATAAATGGCCCTGGCACTGTTAGTCATATTAGATGACACAGTTGTACAAGTCACGGTACTGCCGTAACTCCCGATCATGAGGTTAAATGATCATATGGCTAGTAGGAGAATGGTGTGCGGTATTTTATTATATGACAAGATGTTTGGATTGGTGGATTTAAAATGTTTGAAATGGTTAACTTAAAATATTTGGATGGGGTTTTAAATATATTATTTCATTTCATTAGTGGCAGTGGAACTGGATTTTCAACACGGTATGCGGTTATATATTATATTATATTTTGAAAAGTGGTATTTGATAAAAAAAATACTTGATCCATAAATTTTTTTTATATTATGAAGGCCGCATGGGCATTGTCTTCTATGTAAAATTACAAAATTATATTTTCATATAACTGCGGAAAATGTGTTTATTAAAATAGATAATTTTGTAACTTATGTGGATCAAGTAGGTTTTAAATGTGGAAAATGGTTATATTATCTGACTATGCCATAGTTTTCTTCTCATTAGGAGGATATGTCCTGCGAGATGTGGATTGACCCGTCAGGAGTGCAAATCCTACGAGTGGTACCCCTACCATTGGGGAGAATAAATGGCCCTGACATTATTGGTCATATTAGATGACACAGTTGTACAAGTCACGGTACTGCCGTAACTCCCGATCATGAGGTTAAATGATCATATGGCTAGTAGGAGAATGGTGTGCGGTATTTTATTATATGACAAGATGTTTGGATTGGTGGATTTAAAATGTTTGAAATAGTTAACTTAAAATATTTGGATGGGGTTTTGAATATATTATTTCATTTCATTAGTGGCAGTGGAACTGGATTTTCAACACAGTATGCGGTTATATATTATATTATATTTTGAAAAGTGGTATTTGATAAAAAAAATACTTGATCCATAAATTTTTTTTATATTATGAAGGCCGCATGGGCATTGTCTTCTATGTAAAATTACAAAATTATATTTTCATATAACTGCGGAAAATGTGTTTATTAAAATAGATAATTTTGTGACTTATGTGGATCAAGTAGGTTTTAAATGTGGAAAATGGTTATATTATCTGACTATGCCATAGTTTTCTTCTCATTAGGAGGATATGTCCTGCGAGATGTAGATTGACCCGTCAGGAGTGCAAATCCTACGGATGGTACCCCTACCATTGGGGATAATAAATGGCTCTGGCACTGATAGTCACTTTAGATGGCACAGTCGTACAGGTTACAGTACTATCGTAACTCTCGATCGTGAGGTAAACGATCTTATGGCTGGTAAGAAAGTATGTTATTTTATTATATATACAAGTGAGTTGATCAGTGGATTTAGTTTCGGTTATTCGGTTACGGTGACATTTTTGTTGAGATTTGGATATTGTCAGTGTGGCTACATTTTATTGGAAAGTGGATTTGGATAAAAATACTTTATCCATAAAATATTTTTATACTACAAAGACAGTACACCGATAAAAATAACTCAGTTATATATATTGGTCCACTACTAACGTTAGATGGAGCCGGGATGTGTGGTCATTGGGAGACTATTGGGAGTTAATGTGGAAAGGATAATTTGAATTATTTTTGAGTTTGATTGGTATTTTAGAAATTTATTAGGGTTTTGGGTAATATTTTATATACATGTAACAGTGACTATTGACTCTTTGTGACATCTCAGATTTTCATAGTTGGGACGAATTTATGTATTTTGATACATATTTATACGTGGTTATATGTTCGAGGCGTCTTTATGTGGATCGAAACGTATTTGTGTGGTGGAGACGTGTTTATGTAATTCGATACCTATTTATGTGGTTTGGTGATATTTATGTATTTTGAGGGATATTTATATGATTTTGACGTGTTTAGGTGTTTTGAGACGTATTTATGTGCCTGAGAAATATTTATGTAGTTTTGACGTATTGCGGACAAAATTTATTATTTGAAGTTGGATTGTAGTAGTATTTATAAAACATTTACGAGATTATTGAAATTTTGATGTGGATATTGGGATTGATGATTTTTAGTCCCGCGGCCCAATCCACGTGGAGTTTGGGTTATATGTTGCTTATGATGTTGGTTGTGAACATGTTGGTTTAAATGTTGGATGGAATGGATAAATACTGGTCATGGGATATGGCAATGGACTTGAAAAGTCATACCAAGTGAGAAAATTATTTAGGTCGTAGACCTATTAGAAATGAGATAGACCCAATCCAGTGAGACTACCGTGATATTTTAATGATATATTTTATTTATTATTATTTTTATCAGAGTAGCACAGCGAAAATATTTAGGAACATAAGATTCTTTGACAGTCGATCATCTATGCTAGGTGTTACCGACCAAAGTGCACCCTATTTGTCGGTTGTTGAATACAATGTGGGCCACTACGAATGAAAATGTTACGATGTATGGAAGTGATTTGACGGTTTGACGGTTAAGAATTATGGGTGACTTTTGGTTATGGGACCCTACATAGAGAACAATTGTTCTAGAATCAAGTGTGACTAACATGACCATGCGGTGCGATTCTGAAGTACTATTGTTTTGAACAAAAATTTCGGAACAAAATTTCTTTTAGGGAGGTTGTAAGACCCTAATTTTTCCATACGCACAATTTAAGCTGCATTTCAGAACATTTAGAAAATAAGGGGGTAGATTATGTCATTTATTATTTAATTTAAAACTTTAGGGGTCAATTTTCAATTTTTAAAATATTAATTTTAGATTTTGGGTTTAACTAATAACTTAAAGAAAATTGAGGAAGGGTTAGTGTAACTTTAAAATAAAATTTTAAAACCTTTCCTTCTCAATGAAGGAAAGGCTATGATATATATGTGTGTGTGTGTGTATGTGTGTGTGTGTGTGTGTATACATATCCACAAGTGGGACATACGGCAAATGTAGGGCATATATACACAAACATATATATACACCAATGCACACTATCTTGAACCAAAGAGAGATGAAGAAAACGGAAGAGGGAGAGAGAAAAAAAAAGTCGGTTGTGGGTTTTTGGTCGGCGGTGTGGGCTGTTCTATCGCCGATCGTGTGGGTTTCCGGCAATGTTCTGCTCATGTGGTGGCAGTGATTAGCGTGTGTAGGTGTCGATCGTTGTGTGTGTGGGTGTGATCGGAGGTCTGGCGTCATCGTCCGGTCCGGCAGTGTAGGTCGTCGTGTATGTGTGCTGCCTGGTCGTCCGGCGATGTGTGTCTTGGTTTGCGTGTGTGTGTGTGTTGATCGGCCCGTGGATGTGTTGTCGGTGGAGTGGGTGTCGTCGACTGGGAAGTGTGTAAGTGTGTTCGACTAGAACACCGGCGGTGTGTTGACGTTCAGTTGTGAGTGTGTGATTGGTGTAAGGTGGCCAGTGATAAGTGAGAATTAGGAGAAAGAGAGAGAGGTTCGGCCGGTGGAGAGTTCGTCCGGTTGGTGAGGTGGGTGTTCGATCGATCCGTCCAATTCGTCGGCGGAGTGATCAGACGTATGTGTGTGTGGATGATCATGGGCTGAGTGTGTGTGTGAGAGAGTGTCATCAATGCTGTGTTGTAGCTCACCGCCGCGGCGATGAGGAGCAGACACAAAATAGCAGAAAATAGAAAAGAAGAAGAAGAGAAGAAAAAGAAAAGTAAAAGAAAGAAAAAGTAGAAAAAAACAAGGGAAAAATCAAATAAAAAAAAAAACAAAAAACCAAAAATCCATCTCCCGGCCGGCGGAAGATTCAGGACAAGTAAAATTTCTAACTCTTTTAATATATGTAATTAATTTTTTTATTGTGTGATTTATGGTAAATTGTTGTGAAATTTTATCTGTTAAATTATATGAAATAATTTGGACGATGTGAAAATTATGTGAAAAGCATGCTAAGGTGTTTTACGTGTCCTATTAATTAAATGTACGTATTAGAGGGGTTGGAGTTCTACTGAGCGTTGGCTCACAATCTACAGTTTTGATTGTAGAGCCAGTGAGGACGAATTGGCGTCGGAAGTTGAATTTCTATTTATAAAAAATTATATTTATTATTTACTGTTGTAATCAGTGCAATCGACTATTATAATTAACACCGTCGTATTGTAAAAATTTATCAGATTTTTAAAATATGGATTATTTAGTAAAATTATCGTCGTCGATTAACAAAATTGTAGTGGAATTTTTATTTAAAAATGGTAATAATTGTATTTAGTATTCTCCGTTGTAGAATTGAATCGATAAATCGATAATTGAAAAATTCGATAATTATAATTATCGCTACCGGATTGTAAATTAAAATATTTTTTAAAATAAATTATTAATTATTTGTCGCCGATATATTTTTAAAATTTATTAGATTTTATAGAATTTAAATTCGGTCGATCGATTTTAGTGTTAATTTTTCCAAGGGGAGAAACCGCGTGATGGCCTTGGAAAACTGGGTCGTTACAGGTGGTATTAGAGCAGAATTAATCGGAAGAGTAATTTATTTATAAATGGTGGAATATTTGGGTAGAATTCTCTATAGGAGAAATCGTAGTAGCGGCCCTGAAAAATCGGACCGTTATACACCATTTGTTGGTGAAGACTTTCCATCGTGATTTTCTCTCGGACTGGAACCTCAGAATTTTGGGCTACAGACGACCCTGTTTCTTCTTCATCTCTTACCTCTACTTCGTTGCTCCATATCCGCTTCATAGCCGGGATTTCCAAAGGTCTTTTGGGGTGGCACAAGCTATCGTCAGAGATTGCCACACCCTTTTTTTAAAATATCTCGGTGAGAAGCGAGGAGAAGGGCAGGCATGTTTTGGTGTTCCAGATGTAATATTGGATCGCGGAGTTGACGAGAAAACTGACGTTCAATAGCTGATAAGTCTCAACAACATATAAAGTCAAGGCCCTATCTTTTGTAACATCATTCAAGTGAGCCATCGGGTGTAGTTTGTCGCAAATGAAATGGAATCAAATTTTCAAAAATTTATTCAAGTGCTTGGACTGGAAATAGCTAGATCTGGCCCCATATGTAACCAACACACATTGCCGGAACATATCATCTTGATCACCATTTCTAGATCTTCCTACTCCAAGTCCTCATCCGATTCCACATCGGACTCCTCCGTGTGCAACCCCAGGTGCTCGTTTATAGTTTGAACATCAAACTTCACCAAACGATTCTGAACCATGGTCCTGTAGTTCTCGCAATCGACGACATTCGCGAAAGATTCAAGAACTAAAATAGAATCACCTAGGCCTAGTTGTCTACACAAGCGCTCCCAACCCCTATCTCGAATCACATTTGCAATTTTGTCCGAAAGCGTATCTAGTTCGACGAAGCCGCACTAGCAAATGCAATTGCGTTTGTGCTCAAACCGATTGAAATGTTTCTCTGCTTGTTTGGAAACGAATCGGCTTGAATCATAATCCGAGGCAAAATCGAAGGCTCGCGAACCGGATCCCTCACCTCTTTGTCGTTTCACAATGGCTTTCTTCGGCATAGTTTTTGATTAAACAAACAACAACCGGTCACCAAATCACAATGCGGATCTTACAATTCAACAATTTAAACTACAACTTCAAGAACACCAACAATCCCCAAATGGCAACACACAATCATAAGATTTCAACACAAATGCATAAACTTCTCAACAAAAGCTTGAACCCCACTATCAATCCATTACAAAATAAAGGTTTTCTTCACAAAACAACCGACCCAAAATCTCAATTGCCCGAAAATCGCAATTGAGAACCAAGGGTTTCACACCAAATTTTCAATTTCTCAACCAATCTTCAAATCAACAAGCAAATAAACAATTATATTGTAGCACACAAGTATAATGGCGTGTCAAAACAACTTACTTGATGAATTTTTGAGTGCCTAAAGGTTGGAAATTGAAGATCTCTCCACTTTAAACTCCAACACTAGAACCACCGATTTTAGGGTTTGGAATGGTGATTTTGTGGTTGATTTGTGGTGGGGATCTTTGTTTTTGAGTATGGGAGGATGAATTTGAGGTTTTCAAAAGATTTGGGAGAAAAAATGGAAGAGCTTTCAGGAGTTAGGGTTTGAAAATGGGGATATAACGAGTGGCACCCCTATTTATCGAAATAGGGGCGCCATCGCTGCAGTGAAGGGTTTCATCGTTGCAGCGATGAAACGGCAGTGGGCCTTCTGCTTTGCGGTCGCTACAGTGATGGCTTTTCTCACTGCAGCGATGGAAGAGCAGATTGTTTTCTGCTGCTTGTTCGCTACAGTGATCAAGCCCATCGCTGTAGCGATGAAGGGCCTTTAGGCCTTCTTCTGGTTTTTCGGTATTTTTGCTATCAGTCGGCCACCGTTTCTTTGTTGTTCCACTGTTTTCTCTTGTTGAAGATCATTTAACTTCCCCCGAACATCTGATCTCCTCCATTTACTCAATAAACTCGCTTCGTGATCACTTTAACCTCCAAAAAAGGTTATTTTAGCAAAAATTGGCGAAAACCAATCACATGGGTTGTATATCAAAAAAGGCTCTAAATTTAGCGTCCCTAGATGGACCTACCAACGAACCACATCAGTCGTCAATAAGGGGGATACTCTCCACAACTCGTTCTTCATTCCCAAAATAATGTTTGATTCTCTCCCCGTTAACTCAGAAAATCTGTTTGTCGTCACCTTCCAATTCAACTGAGCTGAATGAAAATACTTGCTTGATTCGAAATGGTCCAGAAAATCTGGACTTCAATTTCTTGGGAAAGAGTCTCAGCCGAGAATTGAAAAGTAAGACTTGTTTTCCTGGGTTGAACTCTCTCCTGACGATGTGCTTGTCATGCCATTTCTTGGTTTTGTCTTTGTATAGTTTGGCATTCTCGTATGTCTCATTCCGAAATTCCTCCATCATATTAAGTTGAAGGAGACGTTGTCTCCCTGAAGCATTGAGATCAAAATTAAGCTTCTTTATCGCCCAATAGGCACAGTGCTCCAATTCAACCGACAAATGACACGTTTTCCCAAACACCAACCGATACGGAGACATTTCGATCGATATTTTAAAAGTCGTGCGGTATGCCCATAGTGCATTGTCTAATTTCACCACCCAATTCTTCTAGCTAGAGTGGACAGTCTTCTCCAATATCAATTTTATTTCTCGATTGGATATTTCAGCTTGGTTGTTCGTTTGGGGATAGTAAGGAAGCGTTATCTTATGCTGGACTCCATACTTTGTCAGTAGAGTATTGAATATTTTGTTGCAGAAGTAGGTTCTTTCATCACTAATGATGGCTCGAGGAGTTCCAAACCTTGTCATTATGTTCTTTTGAAGGAATTTCAGAACCACTTTGGCATCGTTGGTCGGCGTGACCACAACCTCAACCAATTTTGACACATAATCCACCGCCAGCAAGATATACTCCTAACCAAAGGATGAAGGAAACGGTCTCATGAAATCAATTCCCCAAACATCAAAGAGCTCCAACTCGAGAATGGACATTAAGGGCAATCATGCCGTCTCAAGATGTTACCGACTCTCTGGCAACGATCACAGCTTTTTACAAACGTATATGAATCACGAAAAAACTTCAACCAGCAAAAACCTGATTGAAGCACCTTGGCGGCTCATTTCTTGAACAACATCGGGTCATCCCACATATAATGCTTCATATCTAATAGGAATTTCTTCCTTTGGGCACTAGATAGGTCCGGCGGCAACACCTTGCACACGAGATAATTGATTATATTTGCGAACCACAGAAGTTTAACTTTAACATTGAACAATTTCTCGTCCGGGAAAAATTTCGTGATACATGAATCATTACCAACATCTTCTAAAATGACCCAGGAGAGATGATCGGCTACCACATTCTCATTCTCCTTTTTTTCTCGAATTTCAGCATCAAATTCCTGAAGCAAGAGAATCCATCAGATTAGACGAGGTTTGGCATCCTTCTTTGCAAATAAGTACCAGATAGCGGCATGGTCCGTATAGATGATCACCCTGGACCCTATAATGTAAGAATAGAACTTATCATAGGTAAAGACCACCGCCAACATCTCCTTCTCTGTAGTGGTGTAATTCTCCTGAGTATTATTGAGCGTTTTGCTTGCATAGTATATGGATCGAAAAATCTTCTCCTTGCGTTGGCCTAAAATAGCTCCAACAACATAGTCGCTCGTATCACACTTTAACTCAAATGGCTCATTCGAATCCGGAGTGACTGTAATCGGAGCAGAGATCAATTTCTCCTTCATTGCATTAAACGCTCCCACACAAGTATCACAAAAATTAAAGGGGCATTCTTTTCAAGCAAATGTCATAACAATTTTACCATTTTAGAAAAATCTTTGATGAATCGCCGGTAGAAGCCAATATGGCCTAGAAAACTTCTTACTCCTTTCACATTGATCGATGTCGAAAGTTTCTTAATTGTCTCAATCTTTGCCCGATCCACCTCAAGCCCCTTGGAAGAGACTCGATGACCTAATACGATTCCCACCTTGACCATGAAATGGAACTTCTCCCAATTGAGAACTAAATGTTTCTCTCCACATTGGTTGAGAACAAGTGATAAATTGTAAAGGCAATGGTCAAAGGATGAACCAAAGACCAAGAAATCATCATGAATACCTCCATTATATCTTCTACCATATTAGAAAAGATCGCCATCATACACCGTTGGAACGTTGCCGATACGTTGCAAAGACTAAACGGCATACGATGGTAAGCAAATGTGTCATACGGGCATGTGGAAGTAGTCTTTTTTTGGTCTTTAGGTGCAATGGCTATTTGATTATAGCTTGAATATCCATCAAGAAAACAATAGTGGTCATAACCGGAAAGACAATCCAACATTTGATCGATGAACGGGAAAAGAAAGTGATCATTCCGTATGGCCTTGTTCAATTTTCTATAATCAATGCACACTCTCTATCCCATGATGGTTCGTGTGGGAATTAGATCATTCATCTCATTCTTCACCATAGTCATGCTTCCTTTCTTGAGAACCAATTGCACCGGACTTACCCATTCACTACCCGATATAGCATAGATGATTCCAGCATTTAGTAACTTCAACACTTCGGCACAGACCATCTCCTCCATCACCGGATTTAGACTTCTTTGATACTTAATGGAGGGCTTGAATGAGTCCTCCATCAAGATTTTATGCATGCAAATAGTCGGGATTATTCCCTTGATGTCGGAAATAGGCCACGTGAATGCGAATTTGTGCCGTTTTAGGATACTAAGCAGTTTGCTCTATTCATCTTGAGTCAAAGACGACAATATGATGACCAGATCGGTGGAATTCTCCCCCAAGAATGTATATCGAAGCTGATCCAATAATTTCTTGAGAATCAACCTACCGTGAGGTGGATTTGAGGGATCGGGAGAACTAACTTCATCATCAAGGGCCTTCATTTGAACCGAATCCACTGCGTCTTTAGTATAGCTTCCAAAGATAGGACGTAGTCCCCAACACCTTCGTTTGTGGTAAACCATTTTTCACCAAAATCTCTCATAGATAGGGAATTGGTTATTGCATACTCCAAAGGATCTCGATTCAAGTTTTCATGAAAGAATTCCTTAACGCACGAGTCCACCACTTCCACTCGATTGCAAGTTGGGCACTCATCCGGAAACTTTATTGTATTGAATATGTTGAACTTCACTTCATCGTCATTTACTCTCAATATCAAGTTCTCGTTATAAACGTCAATCAACGTCTTCCCGGTGGCAAGAAAAGGCCTCCCAAGTATAATGGGAATCTCCCGGTCTTCCTCCATTTCTAACACGACAAAATCCACCAGAAAGATGAATTTGTCCACCTTTACTAGCACGTCTTCAATTATGACTTTAGGATAGGTCAATGAACAATCTGCCATTTGCAGAGAAATTGTAGTTGGCTTTGCATCTTCGAGCCCCAATTTCTGGTAAATTGATGACGGCATGAGATTAATACTTGCTCCAAGGTCACAAAGAGACTTCTCAAAGTGAGATTTCCCAATCATGCACAGTATAGTAAAACTTCTAGGATCTTTCAACTTTTGTGGCAACTTCCGTTGAAGGATAGCACTACATTTCTCCGTTAGCTTGATGGTCTCATATTTCTCCAATTTCTTCTTCTTAGTCATCATATCCTTCAAGAACTTCCCATAATTGGGAATTTGTTCCAATGCATCAACAAACGGTATGTTGATTTGAATTTTCTTAAAAATGTCAAGAAATTTTGCAAATTGGGAATCCAATTTCTTCTTTTGAAACCATTGTGGATATGCCAAAGGTGGAGTGATTATCGGTGGATTGTCTGGGAAAAGAAATGGATCCTGAATTCACCCTTGAAGCTTTCTTGTTCTCTTCAATTGGAATGGGTTCTTTCTCAACATCAATCTTCTCCATTGGTTCTTCCTCTATTGGCCTTGTTGCTTCAATTTCCTTTTCACTCCTTAAGGTTATGGCTTTACATTCCCTTAGATTAGTTTTCGTATCACTTGGAAACTTCCCCGAGTTTTGCACCTTTATAGCACTAGCGAGCTGACCAAATTGAGTTTCCAATGACTTCACGGTTGAATTTGTATTGGTGCACGTTGTCTCAATATTGTCTAGCCTCGTCTCATGCTTGTTGAGCCAATTATGCGTTTCTCGTATAATGTTCTGTGCTTCCTTCATGAACGAGCTGAGCGAATCTTCCAACGGTAGCTTATTTATTTCCACCGTTTGTTGTGGCATAGAACGGCTTTGTTGCTACGGCTAATATCCTTGGGATTGTGAAGAGTATCCGGGAGAAGGATTATTTGCATAAGAAGAGTTCTGATGATTCTGAATTATGGGGTGGTAGTGAGTTGGGATATTGTTGGCTGGCCTAAAGGTGTAGCCCGGTTGTTAACAAAGTGGCATTCCTCAAACTCACCATCAACCCCTGGTTGCAAAGTATTTGTCTCATTTTTCATTTATCGACTAGACGAGGCATCTCGGGTAGAGAAAGCGACGAACTACTCCGCGAGTTTCAACACTTGGGCCGACAAAGTAGCTAGAGGATCAACCTCATGAATACCGGCTACCTTTTATCTCGTACTACGCTCATTGGGCCATTGATAGTTATTGGCCGCCATCTCCTCAAATAGTGCATGAGTCTCGTCCGGAGTTTTGGATAACAACGAACCTCTAGATGTAGCATCCACAATTGTTCTTGTATGTCCATCTAACCTGTTATAGAAGAGTTGAGTTTGAAACCAATCTTGATACCCGTGGTAGGGGTATTTTCTCAATAAGTCCTTAAATCTCTCCCATGCTTCGAAGAGTGGCTCATAATCCCATTGGCAAAATTGAGCAATCTTGGCTCTCAACTATGATGTCTTCCAAGGGGGGAAGAACTTAGTAAGCAACCATTGAGCTAGTTCCTCCCAAGTTGAGATGCTCCCTGGTTAGATGGATTAAAACCAACCCCTTGCTCTGTCTCGAATGGAAAATGGGAATAGCCTTAGTCAGATGACATTCTCTGTGACTCCATTTATCTTTACTATGTCACAAATCTCCAAGAATGTTGCTAGATGGATATTTGGATCCTCATGAAGATTCCCGCCATATTGGTTCTGTTGAACCATGTTGATCAGGGCGGGTTTCAACTTGAAGTTGTTTGCTTGGATCGGCTGCCTCCGGATCCTTGAATAGTTGTTGAACATAACGGGTCGATAGTAATCCCTAAGAACCCGCTGTTGTTGAACTTCCGATTCCGGTGGGTGTTGCGGTAGCGCTTGAAGCACCGACGGTTGTTGTGGTACATGATGATCACCACCGTCGGCCATTTCTTGAGTTTGGTTTCTCCTCTCTCTCTCCTTAGCCTCCTCAATATACATTCAATTTCCATATCAAAAACTAGGAATTCCAAACTTCGGCTATGTCGCATACACTATCAGTCACCACAACAAATGAAAACGGTTAAACAAAAACAAATAAAACAAAAGAGTATCAAGATTAATATACACTGGTAGTAATATAAACTTAATTAATAACTTTAAATCCCTGGCAACAGCTCCAAAAACTTGTATTTTATACGCTTTGATTTTACTCACAAGTGCATGAGGTCAAATTTTAATAAAGTATCCGAAGATCGAGTGTCATCCATTAGGATTTGTCGCTAGAACTAGTTAAGTACTATAATTGACGTAGCTTAATATTATCTAGACAATTCAAGATTTGAAATGTGTTTGCTATTTGAAAACTAATTAAACCTAAATTACTTGGGATTAATTATATGAAAATGGATAACCTAGGGAGTAATGTCGTTCACTAATGCATGTTTGATGTAGTCTAGTTTACATTAATGGTATTCAATCTATCCAACAATATAGGTATCAAAAACTCACTCACTACCTCTTCCGAGTGTAAAGTGAGTGAATATGCAACTGTGTCAACACCGATATCCCTATCTAGGGTCTAAACGACTACATGAGTCTATCCCCAACGTCACGGATTGCACACGTTCTAATAATCTCCCGAAATATTAGAACGTCGTGTTATGTTTAACCCTAGTCCGAATCTGGGGTTCTCTCTCTCGAGTGTCAAACTCCGCATTCTCAAACCAACCACAATATCATACAAAGCATACTAAGGATGTAATAAAATGGTAAACACAATCGAATATGGATGAACAACCATTAACAAAACATAGATTTATTCAAACATTGTTTTCATAAACTACATCAACCCCTAGATAAAAACTACTTAGCTACACATGATCATAACCGAATATTCAACAACACATGAGAATAATATTATTATACAACCAATAAAGTTCAGAAACAAAGAAAGAATGGAAAATCTATAAAGTGGATGGTTCCACTTCCGCAAAAACCGCTCCAAGATCGTTTCATCTTCTTCAAATGTGCTATTCTCTTCTTAGGTCTGATCTAGGGCTTCTCCAAACTCTCAAAACGTTTTTTACAAGGTTGGAAGTAGGTGGATACAAATAGAGATAAAAAAAATCTCAAAAATATCTGAAAAACGAGTTCCTAGTTGTTTCTTGGTCGCTACAGCGATAAGACCATTGCTGCGGCGATGGGATCTCAGTAGGGCTTCTGCCTTTTCATCGCTGCAGTGATGAATGTCATCGCTGTAGAGATGAAGGGACAGTGGCCCTTCTGCCCGTTTATCACTGCAGCGAAGAAGGGGCAATGGCCTTGGCTGGTCCTTTGCTATTTTTTCAACCATTTCTTCACCAACTTCACACCAATTACCTCGATTATCAACCGTTTTTATCCCGAACACCTAATTTACATAAAAATGAATAAAAATGAATTAAAGCGGTACAAGAACACTAAAAAAACTATCAAATTCGACTTGAAAATATATAGATAAAATTAATCTATCAAGACAACTACTTACTATAACGCTAACAACTCTTCAAGTTGCCTACCTTCGTTTGAGAGTCAGTCAGTAAGAATCACTTCAATCAATCTCAAAATCCATGAAACTTTTGGTAAATCACTCCACCGATTTTCCAAGTCGCCTATTGAATCTAGAGACCCCGATCGAGAGGGGTTCGTGGTTCAATGCTCAATCTCTTTCAGATCCTTCATTCGAGCAATCCCTCGCTCGTACTACTAATTCAATCGAAGGCGAGTAGACTTCTTGTTCTAGTAAGTCCCAAAGTTGAATGTTTAGTACTAAGGCTCTAAGCGGTCTTCAATGTACCAAGATATCGCTTATCGCCATTTGAGAATACCACAAAAAGGTAAGCTTTAGCTTTACTCAAGCGAGAGGGATGTTTTGCTTTATGGGAGAAATGAGGAAAAGGGGTTCATGTTATCCCAAGCCAAGGTAGCGAAAGAATGCTCAGAATCTGCCTTTCGCCTTGGTTTTTCTAGAGAGACTATGTAAACGTTGGCTTTGTGACAAAGCATTTCACTGAAACGGGGAATCTTCATTTTATTTTTCTTTTCATAAATTGGATTTCAGTTATGACAAAATAGAGTACCTTGATTCAATAGAGTAGGTTCCTTTAATTTTTCTTACAAAGCTTCATTTTGGTATACACACAGATCAAAACCATGTCAGACAAAAAGTATAGGCACATTATTATCAACCTAGAATCTTGAGTTTAATAGTACGATAAATCGACAATAGAAGGTGTAGGCCTATCAATTGAAAAATTGACTCTACTTTCAGTCAAGCCAAGCTTTCTCTTTCATTCCCTCTTTGTTGAACTTCTATTTTTTTTCCTCCCTTTTGGCTTGTGCGGAGCTGTGTAAGTTCGATTTCTTTAGCTTGAACATCAGATGGATCATCAATTGAATGGAAGAGTTCAACTTTCCTCGCAGCAGTTGAAAGTTCATTCCAATATGCTAGACAGAAAGGTCATTCCACTTGGTTAGTGAGGACAGTCGAATAAGATCTCGTCTTTATAGTCAACTTTACTTGGTTGGAGTTGAGCCCGACAGAGGATGACTAAAAAAGCTACCAAATCCATAGAAAGAATATTTAATATAATTTAAAAATAGAATATACGAATTTAAAAAACGAAAGTCGCACATCCCATTTCGTTCTCGCTCAAGCAAAGCTAAAACTTATCTTTTTGTGGTATTCTTTTTTGAAAAACATCTTAGAGAAATGTTCATTTGTTGAGATACTGGATGCTTACCCAAAGAAGGGATTGCACGTAAGAAAAGAGAGAATCTTCATGCACTGGTTTCTACCAATCGAAGTTTCACACATTTTAGATGGTGGTAAAGTATGACCACATAAATAGATCTTTTTCCTCATTCAGTCAAATTCTTCAGTCAGATATACTTTCTTTTTCTTTTCTTTTTGTTTGAATCTTCATATCATATATGAATATATAACCTCATACTCTGGACTTTATTCATTGAGTTGGAAGAATCCATAGGAGGTCCTTAGTTATGCATTGCAGGAAACAACCTTTCTTTGTGTGACTTCTCTTTTGCCTCAGGTCGAATGAATACCAAAAGGAGATCTATCAAGAAAATAGGCCACGAATAAAGAAAAGAAGTAGTGGTTAGGATTAGAAGAAACTTTGTTTCGTTGCTTACTTGCACTACCACACAACCCTAGCGCACACGGCTAAGCGCAGCAAAGGAGAGCCATAGTCGTTGGTTAGATACCCCACAGGAACTAGATTCCAAATGTTCACATAATTGGAATATTTCGCACTCCCACTGCAGCAAATGGTTCCATTATTTGCATATGGATCTGAGGCAGTAGAATTATTTTGATTTTAGCAGTATCGGAGTACAGAGCAAAAAAAAAAAAAACTTTTTTCCTCCTACAGGAACATATGTCATATTTGCTAATGGGCTAAAGTAAAGGGAGCGAAACTCGATAAATCTGGCTTCTAGCCTTCCTTTCCCCTAATATGCTCTTTCTATCTCAAAGAAAGTCCTTCTTTTCTGGTTAAGAAGCAGATGAGGAATCAAACTTCTCTTACTTTTAACATTGATTGCTAATCGACTGAGGATTTCTGAATGAAAGATTATGTTTCTTTTGTTCAACTGACTAAGGGAAAGGGAAGGCAAGACCTGACGTCATTGAACGCATCCCAATTTTCTAGAGAAAATCAAAAAAATAATATATAGATATATTGGTTTGTTGACAAAATGAGAAGGGTTTTTTTTAAAAAAACGTCGATTTTCTCATTAAAATATACTTAAGCCTGTTTTAGAAAAAATGAGTCGCCACCTAGCATTGGGTTTAAATGATGTGCTAGGTCACCATATTTTTCTTTTTTGAAAACAATTTAAAAAAAATGGCTTAAGTAAAAATTTGACTACAAAATAACATGGTCTGACCAGAGATTCGTTTAAAGAGTTCGGGGGTCAGTTACGCTCGGGAAAGGTGTCAAGCACCCCAAGACGCCCGTCCAAAGACAGTACCTTATCCGATTAAGTCCAATTAAAATTTAAATCTGAATATTTTTATTTTATTTTGAAATCCTCCTCATATACACACACATACACATACACATACACACACATTGAGGGAAGTAATCTCCCTTCTAAACCTAGACCGTTCTGATGGAAGGCTGGGAATTTTTCACCTCATCTTGTTAGCACATTATATTTAACACAAGTTAAAGAAACACACGCACGCACACACCTACACGCATCGAGGGGAGTAATTCCCTTCTAAACCTAAACCGTTCCAATGGAAGGTTGGGAATTTTCCACCTTATCTTGTCAGCACATTATATTTAATACGAGTTAAAGAAACACACGCTCACACACGCACGCATACATCGAGGGGAGTAATTCCCTTCTAAATTTAAACCGTTCAAATTGAAGGTTGGAAATTTTTCACCTTATCTTGTCAGCACATTATATTTCATACGAGTTAAAGAAAATACACGCACACACACGCACGCACACATCGAGGGGAGTAATTCCCTTCTAAATTTAAGCCGTTCAAATGGAAGGTTGAGAATTTTCCACCTTATCTTGTTAGCACATTATATTTAATACAAATTAAATAAAACACACGCACACGCGCATCGAGGGGAGTAATTCCCTTCTAAATTTAAACCGTTCAAATGGAAGGTTGAGAATTTTTCACCTTATCTTGTTAGCACATTATATTTAATACAAATTAAATAAAACACACGCACACACACACGCACACACGCACACTCCTCAAGGGGCGTAATTTCATTCTAAACTTAAACCGTTCCAATGGAAGGTCAGAAGTTTTCCACCTCGTATTGTTAGCACATTATATTTAATACAAATTAAATAAAGCACACGCGCACACACACACACACACTTCTTAAGGGGACTAATTTCATTCTAAACTTAAACCATTCCAATGGAAGGTCAGAAGTTTTTCATCTCGTATTGTTAGCACATTATATTTAATACAAATTAAATAAAACACACGCGTCCACATACTCACGCGCATCGAGGGGAGTAATTCCCTTCTAAACTTAAACCGTTCCAATGGAAGGTTGGGAATTTTTCACCTCTTTTTATTTACTCAAAAATAAATAAATAAAATAAATAAATAAATAAATAAGAAGAAGAAAAAAAATCTAATTTATAAAAAAAAAAATTAGTATAATAACAACTTATTTAAAAATAAGAGTAAGATTTACAACAGATGAAAATTTACAACTTTCTTGGAGATTTTTTTTCTTCTTCAAAATTACAATAAAATAAAAATAATATTATTTTCTTCAAAATTTCTCTCCAGATTTCACCTCTCCCTCCTCCAAAAAAAATCCTCCTGGTGTTGTGAGCCTTCATTCTATTTATAGGAATGAAGGCTCTGAAACTCGTCCGACAAAATCAAACGAAAAAGTAAGAAAAAAGGGGTGGGTACATACCCACCCCCTTTGGGTGCACCGAAATCGGTGCACCCAAAGGGTGCACTGGGCAGAGAACTTTGCTCTCTGCCCAGCTGGCCGCATATGCAGCCAGTGCACTGGTCGCACCAGCGACCAGTGCATCTGGTCGCTAGTGCGACCAGTTTTTTGTCGCACATGCGACCTTTATGCAGCCCCCCCACCCCCGTTCGATCCAAGCCTCTCTCGTTCTCGTCTGTTTCTTGTCCATTTTGTTCTGAATTAACGCGTTTTTATTCCACTTCGAAAAATCTACAAAACCAAAAAAAAAAAATCAATTACTAATTTTTAATTTACTTAAGAGATTAATAAAACTTAATTTAGCAGTATTAAACCGTACAAATACGGTACAATCAAAACAAAATAAATAGAAAAATAAAATAAAGGTAAATATAAAATAAAGTATAATTTTTTGCGAGGCGGTCAAAATGTAGTGTCTACAGCTGCCCCTCTTTGTCATGCGAGTCCCACTTGCTTGACAAAGATAAAAGACCACGTCATTTTGATCATCCCATTTTTTATTTTTATTTATTTTTTTAGTGTATTTTCCAATAATAGAACAAATAAAATAAAATGACTCATGACGAACAAGTGTACGTTTAGAGTAATAAAAGAAGACTCATGACGAACAAGTGTCCGTTTAGAAAAATAAAAGAATGACTCATGACGATGTTCATGATAAACAAATGTCCGTTTAGAGGATCATTTAGAGTGATAAAAAAAAAATTAACTCGTGATGATACTCATAACGAACAAGCGTCTGTTAAGATGATTGTTTAAAGTAATAAAATAATTCATGACGGTACTCATGACGAACATATGTCCGTTTAGAGGATCGTTTAGAGTAATAAAATAATTCATGATGGTACTCATGACGAACATGTGTCCATTTAGAGGATCGTTTTGAGTAATAAAAAAATGACTCATGACGATACTCATGACGAACAAGCGTCTGTTTAGAGGATCGTTTAGAGTAATAAAAATGACTCATGACGATACTCATGACAAACGCGTGTTTGTTTAGAGGATCATTTAGAGTAATAAAAATGATTCATGACGGTACTCATGACGAACATGTGTCCGTTTAGAGGATCGTTTAGAGTAATAAAAAAATTATTCATGCCCCAGCCCTCTTGGCCAGGGGCCTAAAGAAAGTTCAAGAGTATAAAATATGCCCCAACTTGTGACTGAGCCAGAATGAGAGAGCAAAGATATAAATGTGCCCCAGCCGAACTCTCAGATGAACGAACATTTATAGATTACCTGCGTACCTTAGTATTATGCCGAGGATCAAGTTTAGCGTAGTTCACTTTTCGCCCTTTTCAGGGCAAAATGCATACCTGGACGCTCATTTAGAGCTTTTGAACTTTCAGCAATAAAAGTTTCTAATTTGAGCCGGAAGGGAAGAAGTCTTTGTGAGAGAGAAATCCATGCTTCCATGCCCTTTGAAATCCCTGTAATGCACATGAAAATATTTCCAAAACAAAATCTTAGTCTGAAAGTTGTTACCTTTGATGACTCACAATTCCATTCCCCCATTTTTGTCGTGGTTATTTGACTAATGGCGCTCGACTTTCACGAGTCACAGGACAGTATCGGGAGATTTTTCCATTTTTGAATTTAGAAGTTTCGCTTTTCAACTAAGAGTTCGACATGCTTCAGGGTGATTCGACAATTTTTTTTTTTTTTTTTTTTTTTTTTGTTTTTAGTTCCCTTCGACTCAGGGGAAGGCCCAACATACCTCATCGAGGTCTCCTTGGCTTGCTCGACTGGATTCTTGTCTTTTCAAATTATTAGGTGCTTCAATGCTTGGGGTTCTAATACTCCTGCATGCTCTGTGTTTTCTCAAGTCCTGCAAAACTGATTTAGTCCAAAAATGGGTAAATATCGAAAATTACTAAAATGAGTACCTTCAATACCCGATATGATTTTCTGTGAGATCTTGAGTCAAGAATGTAGAGGAATATGATTCTAATACATTTTCAGACCACGACCAATGTTTCTTTTCTCAAATTTTAATTCCATTCAAATCCATCAAGTTCTGAAAAAAGAAAAATATCGTTTGCCGCTAATTTGGACCGAGGCGGAAAACATGAACAAAACTATGGACCGAGGCGGAAAACATGAACAAAACTATCTATCATCTTTCTTTCTTCTTCAAATCTCTTCCACATTTATACCAATACTTCTTATTCGGTTACCCCACTTTTTGTTTTTCCCTTTCTTTTTTTTTCTTTTATTTTTTCTCTTTTTTTTTTCTATTATTTTTTTTTTCTTTTTTTTCTTTTTTTTCTTTTTTTTTTTTTTAATCAAACTTACAATGATTTAGGGGCAACCAAGCTTATCAATGAACTTGATTTTCTTTGGAAATTGAGACCTTCTTGCAACATTTGAAAATTTCTTCATTGGGATCATTGGCCTGAGATGATTGTATTCCCTTTTTACCATTGAGTAACTCAGACAACAGGCAAATCGGGATATTTACACCCAATTTCATCAATCACTAAAGTACCACCAGAGATAGCTTGATTAGCTTGCAACAATATATCAAAGCATCGTAAGGACAATGGATACCAATCTTGACTTTCGAATCCCCCGGTACTTCTGGAATTGCTGACGAATTTGGTTACAAGCCTTTTCAGATCTCACCATCGTTTGGATAAACATAATCTTCCTTTGTTTATAGTCCCATTGAATCATGGTCTAACTTTGTATTGAAATCACACATTCACATCCTTACTCAGTCAACTCACATACAATATATGCAGGTAATTTTGGGCACCTGAAATAGTAAGATTCAAACATTAGACCACAGTTTTGAATAAACAGTATTGCATTATTGAAATTTTAAAAGTCATTACAGAGCAAATCCTTTTCCATCCAAAAGACCAACGGGATGGAAAGGTAAGTATGCAAAGATTTTCCAATTTTATCAAAACACCTCACAAATTTAAAGCAAACAAAAAAACAGTTTTGCAGTCTTTAGATTTTTCAAATTGAGCCTTAGGCACATGACTCGCTCCCATCTCCACCAACATTTTGGTAAAGATTGACTTTACCACCACTTGACGGTGCATACTCAGGCAACGGATTCTGCTGACAGTTTGGCATAACAGCCTCAGGTTTTTTAGGAAACGTGATGGCTCCTGTCCGTATAAACTCCTAAATTTTGTCTTTCAGCTGAAAGCATTGCTCAGTCGCATGTCCTCTGGTTCCTGAGTGGTATTCATAGAAAGCATTTGAAGAAGCTGTCTTACTCTCTGGTTTAACTTCGTAGAATGGAAGGGGTGTCAGCATCCCCTACTTTAAACAATTCCGGTACAACTTGGTGATCGAGATCGGAAGGTCTTGTAGCTCTCTGTTGTCGTTCTGGAAATTTTCCCTAGTAGCATGAGGTAGAAGGCCTTGGTGGTATTGGGTTCCTGACCTTGGAGTGCGGTTAGGAATTTGAGGTGGGGTGTTCGGGTGTGGTTGATAGATATGGTAAGAGGGTGCTGGGTAGGCTTGAGGATAATATTGGGGAATATGATTTTGATAAGGGGGAGGTATATTTTGGTAATAGAGGGGGCAGCTTTGGGAATAGGGTTGGTTTTGAGGATAATTTTGGTTTCGGTGATTTTAAGGAGGGTAGTTGTGATATTGGTTGTTCTGGTTCGGGTAGTTTTGGGGATAGGAAGCTTGGGGGTAGTTCTGGTAATGGGTTTGCCGAGGGGAAACGACAACAGCTACTTCATTTTCTTTCATCTTTGGCGGGGTTGACCTTTTCGTCAGATTAGATTGGGCCCCTTCAATTTTTTCGCTCCTTATTCCTTCTTCCGTCACCTCGGCCTGTTTGATCGCATCGCCGAAAGAAACCACTGCTATGCTCGAGAGATCTCGATAGAACGGCGGTGACTGAATTGACTTCAATATCTCTAACTGAGCCTCCTCGCTCAGCTTAGGGACAACTTTGGCAGCCTCTTCCCTCCAACGGGCAGTATACCTCCGGAAACTTTCGTCTTTATTTTTCAGTATCTGGTAGAGGGTATTGCGGTCCGGTGCGGCATCCCTATTGTACACATATTGCTCACAGAAGGCCTTTACCAAATCTTTAAATATTTTAATCTGTGATAGCTCCAGGGTCATGTACCAGTTGAGAGCCGGTCCTTTCAACGATCTCTAAAACATCTTTAGGCAAAGGTCTTCGTTCCGAGCATGAATTCCTAACTCCTCTTTGTAAACGCTGACATGCCATTCTGGAGGGCCAGTGCCATCATATTTTGTGAACTCCAGAACCACGAAATTTTTCGGGTACACAACCCCGGGTGGTGCTGACAACTCCTTGTATGTCGCTTTCCTGGATGGCTTCTCATTTTTCCATTCTTCCATAGTTTTTTCCAATTTCTCCATTTTCAAAAGCCAAGCCGGTGGAGGGTCATTCTCTTCTTTGTTTTCAGTTTCAATGGCCGGGGCCGGTTGGCTATCATTTGAATTGTTTGGTGGAGCAACGACCCTCTCCGGGTGAATGAGGATCTGTGGTGTGGCGGGGGCCGAGCCCTCTGGCGAGGCCTGATAGACATGCCCTTGGATGGGATATGCCGGAGCTCCATAGGCGAAGGGATGAGGGCCCATCTAAGGTCCATAGTATACCGGTACTGCAAAGTTCTGGCCGACGTGGTTCGGATTCGGCCCTGAGTTCTCCATCCCAATACTTGCAGGATTTCTATTTGGGGATTCAGTCACAGGAGTCCCGTTGGACGGAGGAATAGGCACCTCCTGAGGTCGGCTAAGTTCGTTGATCCTTTCCATCAACCTGTCAATAGTTTCCTGCATCTGAGCCATCTGGGTCGTTCGGGGTGATTCGGGATTGATTTCTGATGTCATCCTGGAATGAGTCTGTGCTCGACTGCGTGTAAAGATCGGACTTCGAAAGGGGGGAACTGGATTTGCTTTTCTGGGACCAATTTTTCTTTGTCTTGCCCTTTTCTACAAAAAAAAAAATAAAAAAATAAAATAAATCATTTTATTAGTTCACGTGGGTCTTAGGTGGTCTTAAAACCCATTCTACTTCGAAGATTTCAATTTCGATAACGATCAATTAAAACAAATGATGGTACATGAAAAATCTTTTTTTTTTTTTTTGTCGTTCCCTACCGATATTGAAAACTTTGAACTTGTTTAGTGTGCCTTTTATTTTATTTTTATTTTATTTTTTTTTAGGACTTCCTAAGACGTCATCAATCCATCAAGTACCAAAAATCCCTTTCTTGTCTTGTATCATAGAATCCTGAGGGGATAATATGGATACAAGACAACTTTGTTTTTGTCAGAGGATTTACAACAATATAAGAGCCTGAGAGCAAATAAGGAAAAGAAGAAGAAAATATATAAAAAATAAAAAATAAATGATAAAAAAATAAATAAATAAATAAATAAAAATCACAACTTATTTACTGAATTGAAGGAAAAGAAAATAAAATAAAATTTAACATTCGGACTTTAGATTAGTTGGACTTATTCAGACATATTGGGCTCGACCTTCTAAAGAATCCCCAGTGGAGTCGCCAGCTGAACGCATCCCAATTTTCCAGAGAAAATCAAAAAAATAATATATAGATATATTGGTTTGTTGACAAAATGAGAAGGGTTTTTTTTTAAAAAACGTCGATTTTCTCATTAAAATATACTTAAGCCTGTTTTAGAAAAAAAGAGTTGCCACCTAGCATTGGATTTAAATGATGTGTTAGGTCACCATATTTTTCTTTTTTGAAAACAATTTAAAAAAAATGGCTTAAGTAAAAATTTGACTCCAAAATAACATGGTCTGACCAGAGATTCGTTTAAAGAGTTCGGGAGTCAGTTACACTCGGGGAAGGTGTCAAGCACCTTAAGACGTCCGTCCAAAGACGGTACCTTATCCGATTAAGTCCAATTAAAATTTAAATTCGAATGTTTTTATTTTATTTTGAAATCCTCCTCATATACACACATATACACATACACACACATTAAGGGAAGTAATCTCTCTTCTAAACCTAGACCGTTCTGATGGAAGGTTGGGAATTTTCCATCTCATCTTATTAGCACATTATATTTAACACAAGTTAAAGAAACACACGCACGGACACACTCACACACATCAAGGGGAGTAATTCATTTTTAAACCTAAACCGTTCCAATGGAAGGTTGGGAATTTTTCACCTTATCTTGTCAGCACATTATATTTAATACGAGTTAAAGAAACACACGCTCACACACGCATGCACACATCGAGGGGAGTAATTCCCTTCTAAATTTAAACCGTTCAAATTGAAGGTGGGGAATTTTTCACCTTATCTTGTCAGCACATTATATTTAATACGAGTTAAAGAAAATACACGCACACACACGCACACACACATCGAGGGGAGTAATTTCCTTCTAAATTTAAACCGTTCAAATGAAAGGTTGGGAATTTTCCACCTTATCTTGTTAGCACATTATATTTAATACAAATTAAATAAAACACACGCACACACGCATCGAGGGGAGTAATTCCCTTCTAAATTTAAACCGTTCAAATGGAAGGTTGAGAATTTTCCACCTTATCTTGTTAGCACATTATATTTAATACAAATTAAATAAAACACACGCACACACACGCACACTCCTCAAGGGGAGTAATTTTATTCTAAACTTAAACCGTTCCAATGGAAGATCAGAAGTTTTTCACTTCGTATTGTTAGCACATTATATTTAATACAAATTAAATAAAGTACACGCACACGCACACACACACTTCTCAAGGGGAGTAATTTCATTCTAAATTTAAACCGTTCCAATGGAAGGTCAGAAGTTTTCCACCTCGTATTGTTAGCACATTATATTTAATACAAATTAAATAAAACACACGCGCCCACACACTCACGCGCATCGAGGGGAGTAATTCCCTTCTAAACTTAAACCGTTCCAATGGAAGGTTGAGAATTTTTCACCTCGTTTTATTTACTCAAAAATAAATAAATAAAATAAATAAATAAATAAATAAAAAGAAGAAAAAAAAATCTAATTTACAAAAAAAAAAATTAGTATAATAACAACTTATTTAAAAATAAGAGTAAGATTTACAACAGATGAAAATTTACAACCTTCTTGGAGGTTCTTTTCTTCTTCAAAATTACAATAAAATGAAAATAATATTATTTTCTTCAAAATTTCTCTCCAGATTTCACCTCTCCCTCCTCCAAAAAAAATCCTCCTGGTGTTGTGAGCCTTCATTCTATTTATAGGAATGAAGGCTCTGAAACTCGTCCGACAAAATCAAACGAAAAAGTAAGAAAAAGGGGGTTGGTGCACCGAAATCGGTGCACCCAAAGGGTGCACTGGGCAGAGAGCTCTACTCTCTGCCTAGCTGGCCGCATATGCGGCCAGCATTAAAGCTGGTCGCACCAGCGACCAGTTTTTGGTCGCACGTGCGACCTTTATGCAGCCCCCCCGCCCCCGTTCGGTCCAGGCCTCTCTCGTTCTCGTCTGTTTCTTGTCCATTTTGTTCCGAATTAACGCGTTTTTATTCCACTTTGAAAAATCTACAAAACCAAAAAAAAAATCAATTACTAATTTTTAATTTACTTAAGAGATTAATAAAACTTAATTTAACAGTATTAAACCGCACAAATACGGTACAATCAAAACAAAATAAATAGGAAAATAAAATAAAGGTAAATATAAAATAAAGTATAATTTTTTGTGAGGCGGTCAAAATGCCGTGTCTACAGTCATGCATAGGTAATCGTCATTGAATTGAGAAAGCAAAGTCTTTCAATGCCTTGATCCACCCACCGATGAGAGAAAGGTGAAAGTGGATTGGCCGAAACAACGATCTCGTACTTTGCCTAAGCAAAGACGGGTCTCGTAGCTGATCCTTTGTTTGGAAATGACTGAACCAAAGGCGCTTGTTTGGTCGTAGACAAAAGGTAGTTTGCCGAATCAGGATAAATCTGTATGTTCAATTTATCTATCCTTACTTATTTGGTTGTGCACTTAGATAAACACGTGTCCACTTAAATTCAAGATAACAACTTGTTAGAAAAATTGGAGATTTAATTAATTAGTAAATTATTTGTTTAATTTTTTAAACTACTTTATTTATCTCATCTTAGATTTATGGGCCAATATAAATAACTAGTGTCCTAAGCTTCTTTTATATAAGGATTTTGACACCAATTCAATATCAATAGAACAAATTAGTTTTCCTTAAAAAAAAAAAAAACAAAAAAAAAAAAAAAAAAAAAAAAAAAAAAAAAGAAGATTATGATCTTTTTAGTCTCTAACAAATAACTTTGGTGTTCAATTGGCCTCCTCACATTCGGAAGTCGACACTTTTGATCCTTTATATATGGGTTTCGTTTTAAATTGGCCCCCGAGCAAGGCGTCATTAATGAAATTAAACGGAATTATCCATATGCGAAGCACCTGACTCTTTGAGCAAGGGTAGAACAGTCAAGTCATTCACCGCTATCTCACTACCCATTACCCAACGTTCGGGCAAGGGCACAAAAGTCCGGAGGAGTTAGCGATCGAACAGGCGAAAGATCAAAGAGGAGCGATCGAACAGGCGAAAGATCAAAGAGGAGCGATCGATCGATCAATAGGGTTTTCATTTGCGGTGCGAAAATATCAAAGAGCAGAAAGATCGATCATCCTTTTTCCGAAACAAATAACGAAGACGAAGAACGAAGAGGGTTTTGGAGTTCGGACAAATTTGGGGCCGATTGAAGTTAGGATTTTCGATGACCCTAAGAACTAAATATCTGGAGCAATTTGGAACTCCATTTTACAGTAAGTAAATTCTAGATCAAGCGACTTCTTTTCTGAACAAATATTCCACTTTTTAGGGTTTGATATTTTGCCTATATCTATTTCACCTGCTGATTTGTTCATTAATAAGTTTGTTCTGGAAACCATTTTGATTTCATGTTTGAATGTTCTGGAAACTATTTTGATTTCGATAAATATTCTAGCTCGGATTGATGAAATTTGGGTATCGGGTGGTCCAGCCTTAATGAGTCTCAATTTCTCCATTCTTTTCCCCCCAGTTTATAATTTTTTGTGGGTCTATTAAAATATGTTTATGTTCATATAGTTTGGCCCTTTTTTTATTCTTTGTATGGACGCAGGAAAAATTTTCTGGTTGGGGAGGGGGGTGGGTTCAGCAGAATTAGGAAAGAAGGCCAACCTTGTTCTTGTTTAGTGAACTCTCGATCAAGTGGTCTCAGAGTCTCCACAGCAGCTGGATCAACGGCTGCAATGCTGTCCGGCGGTTTATCCAGAGATCTCCAATACATGGTGAGGGAGCCCATTTCACCTGGAGCAGCCAATTCTAGCCTGATGCATGGATTAGTAAAAGCTAACGAGTCCGTGAATATTGAGTGGTGTTGTAAAGAAGGGATGATTTTATAGTGATGGTTCTCATGTTATTCACCCTATTGAACATGGGGATACCATTGAACCATCTTTAAATACCCCAATTTTGAATGTTTTCTTGCCTCAACACTTGTTATCAAAAATTTAAAGCAGTTCTGAATGTGTTTTTGAATATATACACAGTTGCACACAAATATTTTTTTTGGAGCTGTTCAAAAAAATATGTTCTGTTGCTGTTTTTTTCCCGGACATGTTCTTCTGCTGCTGCTGCTGTTCTGTTTTTGGACCATGGATGGATGGACGGACCTGTTCTGGTGTTCATGGATGTTCTGGAGTTGTTTGGAGCTGTCTTTTTTTTTTTTTATATACATATGTTTGATCAGTACACTATTTGGTTGGTTGTTGTTTGATTCGTTTGGTGATGAATAAATATATTATTTGGTGATGAATTTGATCTAATTCCGAGTTCATTTAAGTTTTGTTTGTTTTTTGTTTTTTTTGGTTCAAAGATGAATAGCATGTTCAATCAATTTGGCTTAATGTCTAGGAAGCTAATTGTTTTTGTTTTTCTCCCACAATATTAAACTTGTTGATTCTCCTCCTTTGTTTTTTTTCTTTTTTTGACAAATAAAAAAAGAAAAGAAAAAAATTAAGGAGGGAAATAGAGAATAAATAATAAACATGTGTTAGAAAGTGTATTTATAGGCTGCCAATAGTTAATTAGCAGATAAATGAGAGAGAAAACAGTTGGAACAGTAAAATAGACGAAATGCCCTTAATTAAACGTTGATTATTATTTTGACTTAACATAATTTTGCTCAGGAGTCAATTTAGAAAGAAAATTAAATGTGAAGGACCAAATTTGTCGATTTTCAAATATGAGGGACCAATTGAACACATTGTCAAGGAAAAATAGTCATTATCCCAATAAAAAAAAAAAAAAAAAAAAAAATAATAATAATAATAATAATAATAAAGAATTAAAAGAAAATCTCATCCCATGCCAAACGGCCAAACCCCCTAAAAACCCATAGAGGGAAAGGTTCAAACTTCAAATCATCTCTCCATTGGTTGGTGAACCGCACTGTCATTTCTCACCGTCAAACATCAAACCCTTCTAGGTATATTCTCCCCCTCTCCCCCTCTAGTGCAGCAACCAGAGCATCGCCAGATTCGCCACTGCCGCACCCTCCTCTATAGATCCACCACTGACCGACCGCCTCTCCCTCTCTTTCTTCGCTTCTCCCCCATACCATTCAATATCACGGCCTATACGGGAATCCCAATTATAAATTTTTACGTTTTTGGTTTTGAAATTCCATATTTTGGGGTTCATATTGTTGATTATACAGTTTCGTTGACATGAACGATGGTTATCACTGTCAATATTGAGGAATGTAATGTTAGGGTTTTGGACTTCCGTTGAAATTCGAATGATGCCATCGTGGATTTGAGATTTCATAATTGTGATTTTTAATAATTGGGTTGTCTAGATCAAAGCATAAAATTGTTGTTGATTGTGGACGTTATAAATGTGAAATTTGGGTTGAATTGGAATTGAGTTTGATTAATTGGTAGTTTTCATCACGTATAGCTTTTCTGTAGTTGCATTAATGAAGTGTCTTGGGTCAGAGAGAGAGAGAGGCTCAGTACATTTCGAATCCAAAACTCGCTGATTCGTTCCAGAAAATGGAAATATCGTGTATAATGCAAATTAAATAATGAACATCGGTCTTGTTTTGTTATTTTGTTTTTGCTAAGGTTCATTTGATTATTTATTTCTTAATTATGTTGATTTAGCTTCTTGGAAATGAATTGAAAAAGACTTACATGGAGTGCGTCGTTCAAGGAATTATTGAAACGCAGGTGACTCGCTAAACTATTACTTTGTATAGCAAATCCCCTGGTTCAAAGGCGTATTTTAATGGTTATGTTGAGGTTGCACCTTAAATAGGTGACCAAAAGGTGTTATTTTTTTGGTCCTTTTTCAATCAACCTTTATCTTTTGTATTATTTGATTGGGTTCTAGGAGTTGGGTTTATATACGCTTTTGTTTTGGCAGCATGTTGAGGCTCTTGAGATTCTTCTTCAAGGTCTCTGCGGTGTGCATAGAGAGCGTCTAAGGATCCACGAAATATGCCTAAAAAGTGGCCCTAATCTTGGTACTAATTTTCCTTCTTAGAGCTAATTTCACAGCTAGGCTTGAACCGTATGCGATAAACACCTCCCACATTTTTTTTATATGTAATTGGAGTCAAAGCTCCTGCCTGGTCGAAATGACGAGTAGCATGAATTAGAGATGGACGTGATTCCTATGGATGACGTGGATATGATCCCTTTTTCATTTTCACAAGTCATGTTGCATTGTCATGGTTCTACGCACGTTAACATTGCATGTTTACATGTCTTATATGTAGAGTTGAGATAGATTTATCGGATCGTTTGATGAAGCATTTTGCTTAGGATGAATTTGTGTCCTCATCTCAGGTGTAGCTTCAGAGGTCCGACTCTTGTGTGATATTGAGCAGCTTGAGCCAACTTGGTAAACTATTGTTTCTTTTTCTTTTTCCTTGGGGAAGCTGGTAGAACTTTGAGTTTCCGCAGCAATACCATTAATTTGATTAGGCAAACATTTTATCATATTTTTTCAAGTACTTTTTATAATAAAAAAGTTAATTGAACACAAAAGTACCGTTTGTTTGGTAACGTAGATATAATATCTTTGTATTGTCTATGTAAAAAAGCTCTTAATTCAAAATATTTTCATAGATGGTTGAGAAAATTTGGCTAGAGAATTTTACAAAAGTACTTAAAATCTTATTTTGCAATTTATTTATAACAGTACTTTAAAAAATGCAAGCAAACGTTACTTTTAAAATTAAGGGCACCTTTTGACTTTTTTAAGTAGTTTTTTTTTTTTTTTTTTTTTTTTTTTTTTGCATAAAAGCCAAAAAAAAAATCATTTTAAAAGTAGCGTTTGTTTTGCACTTAAGAAATATTTTTAAAAGTTTAAAATGTCAAACATGATTTTAAGTTTTTTTTTTTTTTTTTTTTTTAAAAAAGTAGTTATTTTTTGGTTCTTCAGTTTTTATATTTTAAGAAATCGATGAACTATACCAAGCCTTGGTTACAAGGGTAAGGTTGCTCTATTACTTGGCATTCACGGGTTCACAATGCAAGGGTAAGACTGCATACATCTGATATTTTCCAGACCCCACAATGGGACAAATTTTCTTGCACTGGGACTTGGTTAACCCTTTTTTAAGAGATCAATGGACTAATGCACGGACACGTGACACAGACATGAAACAACAAAACACGGACACGGCGACACCGCAATTTATCAAAAATCCCGACACGGACACGGTGTGAACACATCAATAAATAAATATATATTTTTATATATGTTGGCTTAATTAATGAAAGACATGTGTCATTAAGTAAATTCATTCAACAAAAACCATTAAACCAACAATCATAAATCTTTAAAGTTCCCAACATTCACATTTAAAAAATTCCCATAAACAAAAGTAAGAAAGACACAATAAGAAAGACACATGAAAAATTCACTTAAGGTCAATTGGTTGATTATCATCTCCTCACCTTTCATGAGTGAATATTGTCTTTCTCGTTTTTTCAATTGTTAAAGACTCATTTAATAGGATTATATTATCAAATTACAAGATACACATACACCCCTTAATTACCAATGTAATCATAGTAAATTAATAACAAAAAAAATTATAAAACTGTAATTAATTACAGTAAGTTAATAACAAAAAAAATTATAAAACTGACCCCCAAGAAAATTCACCACACGGGCTTCCGAAGTGTCCGACACGTTCATTTCGCGTGTCGGTGCCGTGTCGAAATGTAAAATAAAAAATAAAAAATGGGACACGCCCCGATACGTGTTGGACACAGGTCGGAGGCGTGTCAGTGTCCGGCACATGTTGGACACCAACATTTGGTGTCTAGCGGAGTGTCGGTGCTTTCTATAACCTTTTCATCCAAATTTTCTGAGCCAATTCATTTGAATTAAATACTAAGGTATTATCAAATGCACTTTTAACTTTTCACTTTTGCTTTTAAGTAAAAATATTATTTTTGTTCAATTAACTTCTTTTTTAATATTTTTTGTTCAATTAACTTCTCTGATTATAAAAAGTAACTTAAAAAAATTGTTACTTAAAGCAAGCATTACCAAACGATGCTTTATTGTGCTTGCTTGAGCTTATAAAAAATTGATTATAAAAAGTAACTTTAAAAAACTATTACTTGAAGCAAGCATTACCAAACGATGCCTTATTGTGAGCTTATAAAAAAATTAACTACATAGGACTGTTAGACATGTTGGCGGTGCAATGAGAGGTGCAGGCGCCGATCAAATTTCGGTGTCGGTGAGGACCATGGTTGGACAACCGAAACCACTAAGAAAACCACAAAGCCAAAACTGAACCATAAACCACTGTTTTTTAAGCAGGTTTTAACCGGAAAGGCTCGGTTTTATAAACAACAAAACTGAAACTGCAGACTTGCTTATTTACTCTGTTCCCTCCCCCCCCCCCCTATTTACTATGTTCCCCCCCCCCCCCCCCCCCCCCCCCGAACATAATTTGGTAAGTAATGATGATATCTTACTATTTGAGATAGTTAAAAAAAAAAAAAAAATAGAAGAGAGAAAAAACTAGCACTAACTACACAAAAATTGTAATATATATAAGCTTAGTAAAAATTGTAAATAATATTGTGGGGTATATTTATAATTAGGCATAGGCAGGTTTGGTTCGCAGTCTCTCAAGACTGAAATGAAAAACCGCTCAATTTGTCTGTGTGTTTTTTGTCAAACTAGACCTGGATCCATTCAGAATGGGTTCAAACCCGTAGCATTGGCGTTGGTTCTAGTCTGGATATCATTTGTTGGGTTATAACTGCCATCCCTAACCATTATGTTAGGTGCAATCAAGTCCTTCCTAATTGTCACTTCAGAAGTTTTCTTAGGTATGTCTTGTCGTCCTGCAGCACCTTCAACCTTTATCAAGCACGCCTTCTATGGGTAGATTTTTTCTTGGTACGTGCTTAAACCATTTTAGGAGATATTACATCATGCTATTTCACTGTGTGCTACTCTCAACATCTCTCTTCTATGCTAATTTTTAATGTATCTATTTTCGCTTTACCACACTTTAACATTGTCATTTTGACTTTTCATGAACATGCTTTCCATTTATTGCCCAACACTTCGCTTCATTAACATTTGAGTCTTACAGCTGCCTATAAAATTTTCCATACCTTTTAGAATGATCCATTTTTTCCCTTAAAAAGTTTCGATAGTAGTCTATGATCATATATTACCCAACAGTGTTTCTCCAATTCAACCATCCTTCTTCATTGTTTTGCTTGATGCTCTTCAATTTTGCCCCAACATATAGGCCTTAAACCTAGGTACCGCATAGGCTGTAATTTTGCTCTGATTTTTGCCATCATCTCATATTTTTACAATATATGCATTTCGTCTAAGTCATACTAATATAAAACATTTAGATCCTAGAGTTTCTCTCCATTCCAACTTTTTGTTAATATCTCTAATTTTATCAACTAATGCTATATCGTCTGAATTCTACGACATACACTATATTACCACATCTTTAATATATTCTGTAGCGCAGCACCAAAAAAAAAAGAGGTGGACTAGTATATTTTGAAGGCTAGTTGCATCATGGGATCATAACAAATTGTTGCCTAAGATTCAACCCAAGAGGGGGTGAACTCTGTTGTATAACTAACTTTTTTGTGACACCCTATCAACTGCTCAATCAAAAATAGCTTAAGGCTGCGTTTGGATTGATAGATTTGAAATGAATTTATAATTGAGAAATTGTAGAATTTAAAATCTATATACTAGAGATGAATAGTTTTTAACAAACTTGAAATATAAATTAACGAGTCCTAAAAGAAGGTTTTGAATTGTCTTGATGAAAGAAGTCATTTGAAATCAATCAAATGTATTGGAGTCATTCTAAATCAGTGCAAATAGATGTATGAACATGCTTTCGTTAGATTTCACTTCTCAATTAAGATATGTGTCGATATATAAGCGCATGAAAATATGCATGTGTATCTTAATATATGTGTATATATATACAAGTACAATATCAATTACAAATCAAACTTATTTTTCCAATTTCCAACAGAACAAATGCTTAAAACGTTCTATGGAATCTATATTGTTGGCATTGTGTGATTTGCTTCATAATTAACTGTTATAGTGGCATAGCTTTAGTACTTGTCTGAGCTTGGTCTTCATCTTGGCTGGTTGGTTATTAAAACATTGAAGGCTTTTGCAGGCTCCTCCATTTGTCGAAACCAGGCGTTTCAACTGGGGTTGTGCCTACAGCTGCTGCTGCGGCTGCTTCTCTCATGTCAGATGGGGGAGGAACCACCTTGTAGAGAACATACTTATGATCCTCAATGCTTCATGTATTTGGTTCCAAAGATTAAATTATGAGGCGAATGAATCCCTAGAAAATTCCTCTTTGAGGTTTGTATTTAGTTTGGAGCATAGAATTGAAAGTTGAATTTAGAAATGGGAACACTATGCAATTTTTCAAAATTTTCAGTTCTAATTAAATTTACGAAGTTCCAATTCCGTGCAATCGTCCACCACACCAAAGTCACAAAGGAGGCTTACAAATTTTGTAATACATTGAATTCCATGAACACTTGTGGATAAGTACTAAATGCAATGTATATGAGCCTCTATGAAAAAAGATTTTGAATTTTTGCATAAATACTTCTCTAGGGAAGAATAAGGTGCATATTTAATGTTTTTCCATTTTTTTTTTTTTTGATAAGTGGTCAATACTCCTAATCAAAGAGCTTAATTCACAATTTATCTTCTACTTTAATTTTAAGTTGAATATATAATTAATTTAAGTTGAGTATTAAGGAAATATATAATTAATTTAAGTTGAGTATAAATTCCTTAATTATGTTGTTTTGTGTTTTAGTCCCATGATAAATGTTTCCTTATATCTCTAATCGAATGCTTCAATTTAAGGTTCGTATCGCCGTTATTTGCACCACCCTCTATCCTCCCTTGTTTATCCATCGTCGGACCTCAAGTCTCCAGTCGTCGAAGTCCAATCACCGGCCATTAGAATTTTTTTAGTTACATGTAATTATTTTGAGTTACATTTTTTTTTTTATATATTTTCATGTAACTATTTTTTAATATATAATTTTATTATATTTTTTAGTGTATCTTATTGTTATATTCATGCAATTTTTCAACAACCGACAACAGAAATATTAGTTAAATGTACCTAAAATAGGTGACTAAAAAATATATTAAAAAGATGTTACTAATCTCAAGGTTCGTAGCTTAATGAATATCTAATTCACCTCTCATGTGCAAGTTCTAGAGTTCAATCCCCTCCCCAATATATGTACCCAAAAAAATGTCACTAAAATTTGCCGAATAAATTAGTTGAATGTAATTAAAAAAAACTCGACAACCGATGACCGGAGTTCCGACGACCAGCAATGGCTGGAATTCGACGGCTAGAGTTTAGTAGCCAACAACAGTGGGATAGAAGTTGGTGACAAAATCATAATTGGAACATTAGTATTTCCACGAATTCTAATAGATGGGTTTAAAACTACCTTGATTATTTGTTTTGGGAGTTTTTATTAATTTAGTGTGAAATATTAAATAATAAGAACTTCCACAAACCTTTTTTCAATGAAAAGATGGTTTTATGCATAGAAATTTAGTCCACAAAATTAAAAATTAAACAAGTTTATTTTCATTTTCCATTTTTTGTGAAGAAGTTTAAAAACAAAACAATTTTAGAACCAAAAAACAAACATCACCTAAAATTCACATTAAACCTTTCCGCTCTTACGCAACCTTAAAAAAAAGTGTAGTATCATTAAACTACATGTGTACCGACGTTTATTACCAATTTTTAATAAAATCACTGAACAATATAACCATTGTATATTTCATAAACTTAGAACAGTACAACCACATAAAAAAATTATTATATTAAAATATTTGGTGAAGTTCACAATCAAAAATGTTCTAAAAAAGAATAGACTAAATTGAGAAACACTTAAAATAAGTGTACCATATCTATAGGGATATGTAAGTATGAATGATATATCTATAATATATTCAAATCCCCATAATAGCTTTAAGATATAAACCAAAAAATGGCTAGTAACGGCTAGTTTTTTATCAGATCCCGAAAACCCTCAAACACTGAAACTACCCAATAGGTTGACCGACTAATGAACCATCGGTCGACCGATCGTTTCAAGTTGTAGCCTGAACCATTTTCTTAAGCTGGTTGGTTGATTGATCCCCCATAGGTCGGTTGACCGATCAATTCTGGATGCTCCCCAAAGCCATTTTTTGGCCCTGATCGGTTGACCAATCATTAACGGTCGGTTGACCGCCTAATTTAGAAAGTTCACTTCTCATCCATCGGTTAACCGATTTCTCTTAGTCGGTTGACTGATCGATTCAGAGACTTCTCTAATTCCCAGCCATTGCCCATCGGTTGACTGATCCCTTGTGGTCGGTTGATCGATCAATGCTAGAACATACTTTCTCATTTTTACTTCAACTCCAATCTTCGACATTTTGGACCCTTTAACCGATTTATTTTCTCGGTTAATTAAATTAACACTATTAATCAATTTTAAACACTAATCTTACTTAGGTCGATTTTCATTTTACAATTTCATTTTGGAGCAAAAAATTGAACATTAATTAGGACCTTAATTTTATTAAATATAACACACATAAATATAACTCATTTAATTTGTGTCGTGTGTAATCCTAATCGAGATACATTAAGATTAAAAGAGATTTGAGTTATTTTTACCTAATTTCTTCAGAATTTTCAATCTTTTCATTTCTTTAATGTTCATATCTGCATCTTTCATAATTACTTCATGATATTATCGTTAATGGAACTTCTTAAACTGAAACATTCAACAAATACGCTAGTTCTACCAAAAACATCAATATTTAATTGTGTTGGGAATTTCGTACTAATTTTCAAATTCCCTCCCAAGATCCAATGAGCAGAATATCAAGAATAACTGAAAAATTAGAAAATATAACACAATCACACAATACAAGAATTATAGTGAAAACTCCAAAACCGAAAAAAAAAATCACAATCATTGTCAAAGACAACCCGAGAAAAATTCACTATGTGGAAAATTGTTGCAACCACACTCTCAGAAATTTTTCCTCACACCCAAAACCCATAGAATACAAAATCCCCAAACCACACTCCTTACAAAGCATACCCATAACCCATATTGAAGAGCCAAATGCTCCCCAATATTTACATGCTTAATAGCATTCTTCCCTTTGGGATTTCTCTATATTTTTGGATTTCTCTCTCCCTTTCTCTGCGATATGCAGAGAAGGTTTAATTATTCTGCTTGCTCATGTCCTCCTTATATATGCAGAGAAAAAAGGATAAGAAAACTTCCTCAATTACCAAATCAACAAAGGTGGCCACCACCTCATTTTCAAATGTCAACATAGATGGCCCTTAACTAGAAAAGCCTCTTACCCATCAGAACAAAGGTGAAGAAAGTTGGCCACCCACTCTATTTGCTTTTTGTCTTGTTGATTTTGTTGCTTTTGTGAGATTCAATGAATCTCTCCCAAATTGAGAGTGAAGATTACCCAACAAATCTTCCAATCATGAGCAATTTGGGGTTGAAGTTAAACCTATAACTTCCTTGTCATCATAACACTGTCTTCATCAACAGTCATAGTTCTCGGTACAGAGAATTATCATACTCCACCATGAAAAGTATATACACTAAAAAAAAACCATTCTAAGAATTTCACCTCGGCTCATGTCGAACAATCCTGCTGAAAAATTATAGTGCAACTCTCATGTTTGGTCTCCCCGAGAGTTCCTCAGCCATTAACATTTTTTCCACCACACACCTTGCATCTATGCCAAACCAATGCCCGTGTGCAAACTTGTGGACCCGCTAGCAGTAACACGTCCTCTTTCATGGCATCTTGGAGATCAACAACATGGCAAAAGGACTACCACAACCTCTTATGGAGAAAAGAGACTCACTGCTGACGATAATATCAATATCTCTATTTACTAATTTGGAGCAATTCGCCAAGTCCGTTCCACCTCCTTCAAATTCTTGTGTAAACCGGATTGACTATCATTGACTTCATTTGCCGGAAGCCAATATCAATCCACCCATCAAATTTCTCCACCTAAAACTCGACACAGTTTGAAATGACTTCTTGATAAATCTGCTCCGTACTTCAAATCTGGTTTCTCTAGATCATTGTAAGTCATTCCTGCGAACCATCGTATCACAGAACAACCTTTTTGTCAAAACAACACCGCCGACAAAATTCACTATTCACGTGAATCGTAACTCTGCAATGACTTCAAGATCTACCGCCCAGAAATAGTACATCATGGAACCAACGCTCCGATACCAATTGTTGGGAATTTCGGACTAATTTTTAAATTCCCTCCCAAGATCCAATGAGCAAAATATCAAGAATAACTGAGAAATTAGAAAATACAACACAATCACACAACACAAGAATAATAGTGGAAACTCCAAAACCGAAAAAAAAACCACTGTCGTTATCAAAGACAACCCGAGAAAAATTCACTATGTGGAAAATTGTTACAACTACACTCTCAGAAATTTATCCTCACACCCAAAACCCATAGAATACAAAATTCCCAAGAACATACTCATTACAAAGTATACCCATAACCCATATTGGAGAGCCAAATGCTCCCCAATATTTACATGCTTAAGAGCATTCTTCCCCTTGGGATTTCTCTCTATTTTGGATCTCTCTCCTCCTTTCTCTGCGATAAGCAGAGAATGTTTAATTATTATGCTTGCTCATGTCCTCCTTATATATGCAGAGAAAAAAGGAAGAGAAAACTTCCTCAATTACCAAATCGACAAAGGTGGCCACCACCTCATTTTCAAATGTCAATATAGATGGCCCTTAACCAGAAAAGCCACCTACCCATCACAACAAAGGTGGAGAAAGTTGTTCACCCACTCCATTTGCCTTTTTTTTGTTGTTGATTTTGTTGCTTTTGTGAGATTCGATGAATCTCTCCCAAATTAAGAGTGAAGATTACCCAACAAATTGTCCATCAAAATCTTAGGATCAACAGGTTGTTTGGCTATTATGCAGTTTATGCACATTCGAAGTTTCTGATGAGGAGCAACTAGAGGGAAAAGTCCCTGATGAAGAGCCACAAGTATTGCCTGGAAGTAATTGTTTGTACACAAAAGATGTTGAATACCATACTTATACTGTCGATAGCGACATAGATGGATTGGGAGATTTTTGGTATATTTCTTTGCGTTTCCCACCTTTCTTGTCTTATTGCTATCAATTAATTTGTGCCTTTAGTCATCTATCTTTAACATTCTAACCATTTCTTAATAACCTGCAGTTATGTTCTTTAAGTAAAACTTAGTATGGTTTCACAATCTATGCTCATATAAGTTTTAGGACTCCAAGTGTTCAGTGTTATGAAGCTTCAAAACTCATCTCCTCTTTCATATAATGCCTCTATATTTTTAATCTACTTTTTGCAATGTTTTTTTGTCTATCCGACGCAGGTCCAAACTACATGACCCAGTGTATCCTTTGGATTCATCACCATTTAAAAAATGTAATGTTTCATATTCATTGAATTTTCAGCATCTTTGTTGGCAATTGGAATTTGAATTTGATAGAGTTATCATTTGATTTGTAGGTGCGAGAGCTTGATTTTTGCTGCTGCGGTTGCTGCTGGTGGCACTACAAAGTTTTTTTTGTTTAACTTTGAATTACTAGTTATTTAAGTTTTCTGTATGCCTTTTTTGCATTATGTAATATTTATATTAAAATCGAAATTGTCTCAAGTTATGGGAACTTACGTTGACGCAGCTCAAGACAATCCAAATATTGGCGTGTTTTTTTAGTCAATTTTTTTTTTAATTATTTTCTACTTGTTAGTATTCTGTGATTAGCTTTGAATCGCCGAATATCGCTTGATTGTCCGTGAAATGAAGAGAAGTAAAGATTTCTTTAAAAGAATAGAGGCCAGGCCCTTCCTTGATTTCAGTAATGCCCCTTGTGGTGGTTGTAACTGTTAAAGACAAGATTTATGCACTGGCTGGAGACATTGGAGGAAGCCCAATTGGTTTTAAAAAATGTCGATCTTTTTATTTGTTTCCAGATTTCATCGCCAATGTGCTCAATTAATTGTTTTTTTTTTAATCGGTATTTTTCACCTCTGTTGATAATGTCCTTTATTTTTCTTGTTTCACCTAATTGTTGCTAGACTGACTTGTTCATTTAAAAAAACAAATATACTGATTGACCATCTATTTTAAAATTGTTAATGAGGTCTGACCTTCAACTCTTGTTAGCCACATTCTTTTTTTTCCTATTTCTTTTTCTGTTTTCCATTTTCTTCTTCATTTTCATGGTTGCACCAGTCGCCTGAGCCTCTTCGTTCATCTCCATCTTCTTCATCCGTCTCCGTCCGTTGCCTAAGCTTAGGGTTACTTGATTTCCATCTCCGTTGCCGGATCTCCTTTGTTAGGATTAGGTTCACGAAGAAATCAATTTCGTTTAGGAAATCGATTTCGTCCCTGAACGAATCGATTTCATTGCTCAATCTCCTTGCTGGATCTACGTTGCTTCGTCTTCATTTCTGTTGATGGATCTCCACCGAATCGATTGTTAGGGTTTTATTTTTTCTCTGTGCTTCTTCGATTGCTAGGGTTCGATTTCTTCTCTATGGTAGGGTTCAACGCAATTCTACTCTCGATTTCGATTTCACCAATCGATTTCGTCGTGATTTAGGATTTCGATTTCGATTTCGACGTCGATTTCAATGTCAATTCAGGATTTCGATTTGGATTTCAATTTCGATTAGGGTTTAAGACTTTGATTTCGCTTGGGATTTAGGATTTCGATTTCGATTGGAGTTTAGGATTATAATTTCAATTTCGATTACTTGATGATATCTTATAATTAGCGTTATTGATTTTTAGGATAATATTTTTATCAAACGTAATTATATTCCCAAAATAAAAAAAATAAAATAAATAAATTATCATTATCGAATGAGATTTTGTTCCTATTAAGAAATAAAATTCTTCCCATGGATGGAACATTACCGAACAGGCCCAATTCCCACTTGTGTAACCAAACACCGCCTTTTAAGTTTCTATATATTACCGAACACCGCTTGTTTGTTGAATGGAATTGAACCCTAACCTAAACAAGTTCATTCCCAGTTCCAGCAGCGGCCTCTTCTGCCCTCTCCCTCTTTCCCCCGTCTGTGTCGCTGCTATCTCCCTCCCTCCCTGCCCAAGCCGTCGTCATCTCCCTCTCATTCCAGCATCTGCCCCCTCGTTTGATTTTGAAAGCTCAAACCGTCTTCATCTCCGTCCCTTGCTCACTGCTGCTCCCTCTCGCTGTTCCGGTGCCGCCGTCTCCCTGCTACGGTGCTCACCCCTAATTTAAACTAGCGCTGTTCGAAACTCGAAAGAGACTGCTCGAAAGATTCATCTGGTAGCGTTGTGATGAGCATGGAGGAAGCCAACATTGGAAAGAGGAGGATTTGCAACAGAGATGAGGAATTGAGTCCTCCGTTTGGAACTGCAGGGGAAGAACGGGTGATTGTGTGTTGTTTTTTAGATTTGAAATTTAGTCATGATTTTGGTGTTTATGCTGCAGATATTAGGGGTGGTCGCTTGGAAAAGATATGCAGATTACATATTGATGGTCCTCCAAGGATCAGTGGATGTAGTTATGGCGCAGTAGGCTCCAAAATTTATAGGATCGGCGGTGATATGTCGGATGAGGAAAAGCTTTACCCGAGGGATGTCTTCTATTGCGATCTGTTCTACAAGAACGATACCATCTGTTGCACTAACTGGGAGAGAGGCCCTTCCTTGATTGCAGGGATGCCCAATGCGCTGGTTGTAACTGTTAACAACAAGATTTATGCTCTGGCAGGAGACATTAGAGAAAGCACGGGAGAGAAACTATATCGTAATTGTTTATTTCAAGTTCTAGATCCGTTTGAGCAACCACCCAGTTGGAAGCCCCTTCCAGCGCCTCCTTTTTTCTGTTTTAGCTTCCAGCCTGAAATTTCTTGCGTTCTGGTTGTAGCTTTTCGTACGGTAGTGGGTGACATAATCTTTTTGCGGGTAGAACAACCTTCTGACTGTCCCAGGCCTGAACCTGTTAATTATTATGGTTTCTGGAAAGAATATTACTTATTTTCTTTTGATACCAAGGCTAACATTTGGAAGTCGCATGGTATAAGTACTGATTCATCATCGTCGTCGTCATCAGCATTACCACCATCATTATCCTCTCTATTATCAAAATTAAAGCTCGATTTGGATAATAACATTGTGTCTTCCTCTGACTCTTCATCTTCTCATGATGAATCTTTTGATGAATATCATTTAGATGATTTAATTGTTGATAATTTGCGAGTACGTAATTGGTTGCCAGGTAAGGCTGATCCTCCTATCGAGAACAAGCTTTATTTTTGCATCTCCCATTTGTGGAGGGAGGGTACTAAAGTTTTTGCACATGATTTAGCCTACAAGAGAGAGGATTATATGGTCAAGGATGAGGATGAGGATGAGGATGAGGAAGAGGATTATGATTGTTGTTATGGTGATTATTATCCATTTTATACATGCAAAATTGCACCTTTACCTGTACGTGGTTTGGCTAATGTGACAAATTTAATCCGTGGAGCATATGATAACTTGATAACTCACATTGGTAGGAATAAGTTTCTTCTGATTGTTGTGGCGCCGGGAAATGGTTGTTCAATGATTATGCATTTATGCACATTCAAAGTTTCTGATGAGGAGGAACTGGAGGGAAAAGTCCCCGATGAAGAGCCACAAGTGTTGCCTGGAAGTAGTTGTTTGTACGCAAAGGATGTTGACTACCGTATTCATGAACTCGATAGCGACATAGCTAGATTGGGAAATTTTTGGTATGTTTCTTTGCTTCTCCCATGTTCCTTGTCTTATTGCTACCATTTAATTTACGCCTTTAGTCATCTATCTTTAACGTGTAACCCTTTCTTAATAGCCTGTTGTTATGTTCTTTAAGTTAAACTTAGTATGGTTTCACAATCTATGCTCATATAAGTTTTAGGACTCCATGTGTTCAGTGTCATGAAGCTTCAAAACTCATCTCCTCTTTCATATAATGCCTCTATATTTTAATCTGCCTTTTGTAATTTTTTTTGTCTATCTGACACAGGTGCAAACTACATGACCTAGGGTATCCTTTGGATTCATCACCATTTAAAAAATGTAATGTTTCATATCCGTTGAATTATCAAGCATCTTTGTTGGCAATTGGAATTTGAATTTGATAGAGTTATTGTTTATTTGTAGGTGCGTGAGCCTGATTTTTGGTGCTGCGTTTGCTTCTGGAGGCACTACAGAGTTTCTTTGGTTAACTTTGAATTACTAGTTATTTAAGTTTTATGTATGCCTTTTATGCATTATGTTATATTTATATTAAAACCAAAATAGTCTCAAGTTATTGGAACTTATGTTGAAGCAGCTCGGGACAATCCAAGCATCAGTGTGTTTTTTTGGTCAAGTTTTTTATTTATTATTTTCTACTTGTTAGTATTCTGTGATTAGCTTTAAATCGCCGAATATGGCTTGATTGTTTGTGAAATGAAGAGAAGGAAAGATTTCTTTAAATGAAGAGAGGCGCTTCCTTGATTGCAAGGATGCCCCTTGCGGTGGTTATAAATGTTAACGACAAGATTTATGCATTGGCAGGAAACATTGGAGGAAGCCGAATTGGCTTTAAAAAATGTTGATCTTTTTGTTTGTTTCGAGATTTCATAGCCAATTTTGCTCTTTTAATTGTTTTCTTTTTTTAATCGATATTTTTCATCTTTGTTGATAATGTCCTTTATTTATGCATGTTTCACCTAATTGTTGCTAGACTTATTTGTTCATTTAAAGAAACAAATATACTGATTGACCATCTATTTTCAATGTTGGTAAGAATGGTGAAGCCTTATCAGTTATCATATCGAAATAAATCTTTTGTTTGGTTTTATTTCTAGACCCGTTTGGATACTTTTCATTTATGTATTTATGCCAAATATCGCAATGGTCGTAGAAAGTCAGTATCCCAGCAGAGAAGGGGGCACTGTAGACCAATGTGATGTTTTAGAGGGCATATTGCCCTTCTATATTAGAAATCTCCATTTCTATATATAGGTAAATGTTTACAGTTTCTTGATATCCATATCTTGATGATACATGTCCTGGAAAACATCATTTGTTATTTGTTCACTGCTTTTTGAGTGACTTAATTTTTCCCAAGATGCTCTCTTTCTATGTTATGGTGCTTTTCGTTGCCTGCATTCATTTGGCATATTTTTTCAAGTGTTGAATTCTCAATTTATAAGTTTTTGCCCTTTCTTAATTATTTCATTATTTTTTTAAATTTTGCATGTGGATGTCATAGAATCTCAATGGAATGCTTGTTTTTTCAAGTGTTGAATTCTGAATTTAATGCCTTGACATTGGCTTTTTATTTATTTAATTTTTTTTTTTAGAGTCTGGTTGTTGCATAGCATTTTACAAAACTGGCAAACTTTGTGGACTTGTTTTATGCCATACGTAAGTGACACCCAGTTTGGTCAACTCTGTGTGTGCGTACCATGTCGGGTATATTGCTTAGGTTAGTTAATTTACTTTTAATTCCCTTTTCCACTGTAGTTATCTACAAGATTAAATGTTGAACCCTTTGATACCGTTTTAAGTAAAAATTAAAAATCTTCCGATTAACGTTGTTATATGAGCCAAATGCAGGCTGCCTCACACATGTCGTTGTCGCGTCTCTTTTTCTTTTTTACATTAAGCAGGATTTGAGAAAAATTGATGGTGACATTTGTGCTGGGAATCTTCTTGGTGTAGCTGTTACAAACGCTTGAGTTTGGTATTGATGTTGGAACCTTGCACTTAGGTTTTCCTGGTAGTATATCTAGGTATAGAACTTGCTTTGTTTCTTTTTCCATCTCAATTAGATAACATGTTCCATGTAGTATCCTAATTGGGGTTGTTTATGTTGATTTTCACTTTTTCAGTTTACGGCAGCCGTCTGGAAAGGTAAGCCCTCGCTGTATATGTTGCATTTGAAGGTCCTCTGGATCAGTATTTTATGAATTTTCCCGCGAAACTCCTTCAAAACCCTGTAGAGTGCCATCTTATTGATGCAAAAAACCAGCAGGTTCATTGATTCAAATAACTCATCATCTAGAATTTAGTATTATACATCTTTCAGTTCACATCAATTTTGTTTTTGGTTTAGTAAGGATTTGCATGCCCTCATTTCTGGAGATATTAATACTGTAGGTTCTTGAACAACACCAGATTTGTGAGGCACTCGAACACCCTATAGGATTGGTTCATGACAAGAAGTATTTTGGTTGTAGACCAAAAAACTCCATAATGACACTAGAAAGTGAAGGATATCTAAGTATTGATCGCTCACGTAATTCTTCTGCTGCAAGCATATGGAATTATATTGGGCATGAGGTATATATGAGCAAGCTCTAGCTTTTATCTTTCTATTTCACTAGTTTCTGTTATATTCTTTATCATAGAAAATGCCTTCACGTGCTGTTAGTATTCGGGCAATTGAGGCAGAGAAATATAAAGTAATTGACAAGCAAAAGGATGAAGTCCAAGAAGAAATTGAGGAAAGCAAGGTGTTCTTTCAGGTATAAAGCTTCCAGTGGGCTTCTTTGGCATGCTCACGATGTTTATGCATCATTGTATGTCTTTTGATTTGTGGACACTGAAGCAATTACTTCTTTCCATTGTTGGTCGTCAGAGTGCTTTCTTTTCTTCCCGTCTTGACTTTATACCTTAATTTTAGATGGATTGAGTCCTTCCCTCACCCATATTTCGATTCCTAGCTTTCTTTGTTTTTATTTTTTGTCTTTTTCTTCTATCTTTTTGGAAGAGTGTACTTACAATCCTCCATTCTGATTTTCTGTTTTTGGTTAAACCAAAAACCTTATCATTGAGGTTTAATATATTGATTGCTTTTTCAGGTCTATGAATGTGTCGACTATATGAATCAAGGGAAAACTTATCTGGTGAAGGACTTAGATTTGACCAGTAAAATCCCATTGTGCCAAGAGGCTGACTAGTAGTATTAAACAAAAACTCGTGATTACACAGATATTCCCGTCATTGGCGGTGAGAGTCCTATTCTTTTTTCCTCACTTACTGCTGCTTTTTACTGCATGATTTAAAGTACAATTTTTTAAATTCAACCAAATCTTGTCAAGCTGTTACCTTTATCGGTGATTACTCACTTCGGGACACCTTTTCTTGAGAATCACGTTAATGAAGTAGAATCATGACATATTGGTTTTTATGCTTCAAGCTTTGCATACAAAAAGTTTGGACAACCGTCAACAGAATATCTGGGTATTAGTCAATTTGGAAGACATGATTAGGTATTAAGGAGTTAGCGTGATGCCTTTTTTGCACCCGTAGCGACGTGTTGACACTTGACAAACTTGGATGATCACCTTCTAATGGTTTGAAGTATTTATTCATGTCAAATGTCAACAAATGACCACCTATTTTTATAAGGGATCAGCTACAGGTCATACATGCAACCCTTAATAAATAAAAGGAAAGTTGAAATAGGATATCATTATCATAGGACTTAACAAAAGAAGGAATTTGAACTATTAGAAATACGAAAATTGTCTAGCTCATGCTCCCTTGTTTCATCAATCATTTGTTTTCCGTTTTTTTGGGCATAGTTTTTATTTTTGTGAACGTTTTTGTTTCTTAAGTGGCAACAAGTTTCATCCTGTATGAAGTTAATACTCTACCACTTCCATGAGTAGCTTGTTATGTTATCTTTTCTGAGATCTCGACCTGTTATTAGGAATTTTGCCCTTTTATATATATATACACACATATATTTGTAAATCCATATTATCCTCCGATAGTTCGTTACCAATCTTGGTGGAGCCAAAAAGAAAAGTAAAGGATCTAAGAATTTCCCGACTTGGATATGGTTGGACAACTTATAAATAAAATGGAGTGTATGTATAAATTGTATTAGTTTCTAGATAAGGTACAAAAAAAATACTAGAAGAATATTAGTACAAGCCACTCACTATATATTGAACTATAAACTTTTGGGATTGAGAGGTCCCAAAATTCAAAAAATCACTTTCTAATGACTATTTTATGTGTTAAAAAATATTGTTACATGACTCTTCAAAGTGGTGTTTTTATGGGATGAGATTTTTTAAGGAATTTTCCTAAACTTTAAAATGGACAAAGGAATCAACGCTTGGCATGGATAGGCCCCCTGGAAGGTGCAAGGTGGCTAGCTAGGCCTATCATAGTTGGTTGACCGACCAACACTGGAATGTAGCTCTCAAGTTTGGCGGGAAGGTTTTTTTTTTTTTTTTTAAATGAATCACAAATAAGTTTTCCTCGAGCGAAGATTGCTGAAACCTCTTAAATTTGCTTTGATGCAAGATATGTTTGTCCATCTTTGTGAAGTTTCTCTTTTAAATGATTGTTTTAAAAAAAATATGTTAGCAAATGGTGCTTGTGGATTTTTAGATTTTGGGCTTACCTTAAGTGTTTGGGCTTACCTTAAGTGACCAAGGCATATTAACCGGTCTGTTTTTGCAAATACTTTTCAACTTTGAGAGAGAGACAATTTTCAAAGCTTACATGCTAGAAGTCTGGGCTGAACATCTGTTTTACACGTTTGACCATGTAGAAATGCTGACGAATCTTTCAAATTATTCATACGTATATGCAAGACGGCCACACTAGTATACTCAAATGACGCCCCAACTCTGTTAACATCATATACACCCACGGACAATTCTTCAAAATGTTCAATATGTATATGCAAGGATAATAGCTACGTCCCTTTCATTATCGAGTTGTTTGAACTTTTGCAGCTTCAATCTCTTTTTCAGTGAATTATTGTTTGTTGCTTTGGACCTTCTTAAGTCATGCAGCTGCGCTGGAGACACTGATTGCCCCATCCGTGTTCAGGTTAATATTACTTGAAAACTATTAGGCTGTGTCTCCAAAGGTATTTGAAGAAGGTATTTGACTTCGAGAAAGGATTTATTTTTGCGTAATAAAATTATCTAAGAAAATGTTACAGACCCTGTTTTTTTAAATCAACTACCTCACCCAAACTGACCTCTAACGCATGAAATCTACTATTGTTTTCAGTGTGTAATTAATACTAGAGATTTTTGGATGGTTGGAGAATTTTGTTTGCCAGGTGTATAATGATGTTCTTCACAAAGATGCAACCATAATGATCGTTCAGGTTGGGTTAAGAAAAAGATAAAGAGAAAATTGATTGATTTGAAACACCATTTCCATTTTATACATGGAAGGATTTACTCCGTCTTCTTGTTCTTGCTAGGTGTTTTACATGAGGAAAATTCCGACTGAAGAAAATCTTAACTCTTCCGGATGAACCAATTTTTGAGTGAATTTTCTTTTTCTAAATTTATGTGGGCAAGTCGATGGCCAAGGAAGAAGCATTATGCCAAGGTGGGCAACCTTATGTATGCGAGATATGTTTATTTGGATGTAATGAAATAACATTCTGATTTTGACGGTATAAAATCGAAATTTGAATAGATTTCTGTTGAAATTTTGATTCAATTCCTTTGAAATGCCGGTCCATTACTTCCAATTAAACATTATATCTTCCCCTCTCTAGACGTAACTGGGAAGTAGGGCATTAAACGAACTAAGCTGTTCATGAACAATTCAGGCTCTGCTCGAAAAAAGTTCGTTCGAATTCGTTTATTAAAATAAACGAGCCGAGCTCGAGTTCCAAAAAATGATCGTTTAATAATCTAGCCGAACCGAGCTTGTTCGCGAGCTATTTGTTTGTTGTTCGCAAACAAAGTCAAAATGAGCCGAGCTAAAATATTATTTATTTATTAATTGTATTTGTACTAGGGTTCTCAACTCCTTATTCACTTCCTAGTTTCCTAGGCACTCAGGATATCTCGTTCCCTTCTCTCCTCTCCATCGACTCTCTTCTCCATCTCGATCTCCCGCCGAACCGTGCCTTCGCCGCGGATCAACCCTGCTTCGCCGCTGCTCACACTTAGCTGATCTGCTCAACCAATCTGCTCAACGGATCTGTTTCGCCGCTGCTCAACCCTAACGCCGATCTGCTCAACCGATATGCTGATCTGCTCACCTGAACGCCGATCTCCAACCCTAACGCCACCGCTCGACTTTGCCGTTCGACTAACGCAGATCTGGTATTCTCTCTCTCTCTCTCAGCTTATTGTTTTATTTTTCTAATGTTTCGTTCTCTAATCTGGTACACTGTCTTTGCCGAACAGATCTGGTACATCTCTGCCTTCGTTCTCTAATGTTTCAGTTTTGTCAGGCATACTGACTTGATTCAATCTGTTTTAAGGTGAGTTTTACTCCTAGATGACAAAAGCAATAACTTAATATGAAGATGTACGAACTCATTCATGATCTTTTATAGTTGTTTGGAATGTAACAATGGCTAATGCTCTGAAATGGTAACATCTGCTTCACGTGTCATAGTTTTTTGTTATTATTATTTAACTGTAATAGATGATAGCCTTTGTGACCTTTTTACTTGCTTTACTCTCCTTTTGAACTGGTATCTTCCATACAATTTATTTGGAAAATGCTCTGTAATCCGTTCTTTGAGTTAAGGAACTAATACAATCAAGGTTTATTTTGCTGGAATTTAGACAATGAAACAAAGACACTGAGGCAGCTGCTGCACGTGGTGGATGATGATGAGGAAAGGTTTCAAGCTGACCTTAAAAAAGTAGTACGCCAAAGCCTTGGTAATTGTCTTTTATAGTTTTTATAACTCGTAATGCCATTGTTATCTAATTCTATTGAATGCCTGATCTATCTATTTATTTAACTTGTCCATAATCCAAGTTTGCCCTTCAATTTTTATTATGTTTACATTTAGGAAATATTAAAATAAAATTAAAAAAAAAGCTCGAAAAAGCTCGCGAACAGCTCGATTATTAAACGAACCAAGTTTGAACATAAGGTTTCGGGCTCGACTTGAACTCGGCTCGAACTCAAATAATTTAAAAAATAAATAAACCAGACTTGAACATTTAATACTTGGTTCGGTTCGTTTATAGCTCTACTGGGAAGTAGCCTTGAGCACTGAGCACAAAATAGAAAGCAATTTTGTTTGCAATTGGGGGCAATTCAATGTTTGAGAACATTATTTGTTCCCCCCCCTAGAGTAATTGCGTTTTGGGTAACTTCGTTATTTTATTTTAAAATTAAGGGTAATTTTGATATTTATCTAAAACTAGTTCAATGTGGTAATTTAAAGAGTCATCTAAACTTTAAGTGTAGAAATATTTCGTTCTACACCATCTTCTCCACAATTTCTACTTTTGTGTTCAACAGCTACCACTGCGACGATTGACGGCTAACGTCGCGCAGAAGACCAAGCTACCATCATTTTTCCTATTCTACTCTCCCTTTGGTTCCTACAAGCTTGTGAGGGTATCAAAGTTAGGGTTTTGATAGTAGTAATGCAAACTCTCATAAAGATTTCGTTTTTTGACGATCAATTGTGTTATCGAACATATGTATACGAATAGCATATATGAAATTGATAAATACAATGTTTTTTTTTTTTTTTTTTTTTTTTTTTTTTTTTTTTTTTTTTTTTTTTTTTTTTTTTTTTTTTTTTTAATGTAGATCGACGTATATAGTAGTGTTTTTGGATGTAAAAAGTTTGACTCACAATTTTCACAGTGTGGAATGTTACGTGCACACATAACATATGTATGAATGATACAATGTTTTTGATACAGATCGACGTATATGGTAGTGTTTTTAGATGATACAAGTTCGCTTTCACATAATTTCATAGCGTGGAATGTAAAACAGACACAACATAGTACGCATTACCTTCAACATGAACATGTTATATTGTTACATTTCTCTATATTCACATAACGTACATAGCGTTGCACTTAAGACGATGTTACATTCATAGGGCATGTTACATTAAACAGGAAAATGTTATATTGTTATATGTTTACATATTTTCACATATGTTAAACATAAACATAAGGCGTGTTACATTTAACATGAAAACGTTATTTTGTTACATGTTTGACATATGTTCACAAACGATGTATTATGTTGATGTTACATTCAATAATCAATAATTTTTTAGTTGGTGGAAAAAAGAACATGATCTGATGTTTTTTGGTACATCAGCAAGGAGTATTTTTCAATTGCATGTATGTACAAGTACGAGGGGGTGACCACAGTGTTGAGCATTGCAAACAACAACATTAGTGAAGTTGCATAATAAGATTGTAAACAAATGGCCAGAATTAGCTAAACCAAAATTTGATTTGTCATACACATTGTACGGTCATCCTAACTACATGCTTGACGACCAAACGACTTTGAGGAGATGTTGTTGCAACCCATATGAAGATTGAACTATTGGAGATTTGCATCCAGAGAAGACTGGATGATTTAAGCAGATTGAATGGTGCATCAGCAAGCACTACTGTTCTGGTAAACAGTAGTAGTGACGGCTAAAATGAACTTGACTAAATAGGTAGTTATGATAACATATTGCAGTGTAGTAATGATAGGGTATTATTGTCATCCCAGTGGGCTAATGGTATCTAAGAAGAGAAAAAATTCAGAGACGGAACAAGCGAGTTCCAAAACATATTGACAAAATATACAATTGAGATTGGATTCAATTTTTGTCATCCTAACTACATGCTTGTGGGCTGCTTTTAGGACAAACAAAAAAACGAATGAGTTTGAAGATTATTTTTAGTTGCTTAACTGATGACGTGCGTGCGAACCCAAAAACGCGTCTCGTTGATGTTGTTGATAATTTCAAGAGGCAATATGGTCTCGAGATCTCGTATCGCAGCGCATGACTTGGTGTTGAAAGGAGCCGAAATAATGTGTTTGGGGATTATTTATCCTCATACAACCAGTTACATTTCATGCATATTGCGCACATGAAAAGTTTTTGCGGTTGGTTTATTTTGCAGGAATGTTTCCCATCGCATTTGCAATTGTTAATACAGAAAATGATGAGAATTGGAACTGGTTTTTGTCTAAGTTCAGAAAGATTGTTGTGACGGATCTCGTGATCAAGTTTATATCGGATTGGCACAACGGTATATTAGAAGGAGTACGTAATGTATTCTCACATTATCACCATGCATACTGTCTTCTTCACTTAAAGATGAATCTAAAGGCTACAATGGCTGAGAGAAACACAGCATTCAAGGAATTAATGATTCAAAAATTGAATGAGTTGGTGTACGTGCACACATCGAAAGTTTTCAAAATGCTATATGATAAGATAATGTATGAATGTGGAGAAAAAATTCAAAGATTCATGCACGATCTTTCGGCAATGAAATTCAATAATGGATTTTTTGGGGGGAAATAATAAGGTGAAATGACATCAAACATAGCGGAATATTTTAATTCTTGGGTGAGCAATTATCGTCAGTTGCCCAGAATATTATTGATTGACAAAATCAAAATACGGTGGATGAATTTGATGACCGATAGGAGAGAAGAATAAAAAAATATGTATGGTGAGATCATACTGTTCTTGAAAAATAAGTTGTGCGAACTGATTAATGAATGAAAAATATGGAATATCAGCTCGTCTGGCAATGATTTTTAAAGATTCATTCCTCCCCATCAGTGCTAGTTGATATGATGGGACGGTCATGTTCTTGCAGATAATGACATATAAAGGGTTTCCCATGCATGCATGGTTTGTAGTGATTAACAAGAGCGGTTTTGCTGGCACATGAATACGTAGAGGAATACTTTCATGTTAATTTTTATCGTGAGACGTATTCAAGAGTTATATACACAAAACCGACAATCGAATGACCTATGTGAGTTGAGAGATAAGCAGTTATATTACCACCATTGTCAAAGAAGCAACAAGGTCGGCCGAAGAAAATAAGAATACAGTCAAGAGGTGAGATAAAAGAGAAAGTATGGAAGATGTGAAAAAATGAGGATACACAACAGAAGGACTTGCAAAGACCCGATGATGTAACACATGGTTATATTGATGAGATTTTTTTGATTTGAGAGCAGACAATTGAATTTAATTTTTATATATTTTTTAAATAAAAATAGATTTTTTAGATGAAGTTATTGATGTTACATTCAACACAACAATCATAGATGTTTTGCTACATTGCACATTGTATATTTTTTAGATGAAGTCATTGTTGTTACTTTTCAAATGACAATAATGTTATTTTTTTTTTTGGATTCAAGCTCTGCCATTTTGAATATTTTCAATTTTTGTAGAGATATTTGTTATATGTAACATTCATGACATTCAATAGGTTTACATGCGACAACATTGTTATATATAACATATGTCCCCATATCATACATACATTAGTATATAAGATAATCTTACATGTAACATGACATGTAAGTTTTATTTGTTTTGTGACGTACTTGAAGATGTTTGATCAATAGGTCCTCTTGCAATTTTCTTAATAAGATTATGAGCCGTTTTGTTGTGTTTGGGAATGATACAAGGAATTGCTATTTCAGTTCCCCAATCATTGTTTTTCGAAAGAGTGTCAATTACTGAACTTACTCGACGGGTTACAAGCCGCTATAAGAACTTGGGTGGAAGGAAGAAATGGTACCACCTCTTTCTACCAACTAACCGCGGACGAAGTCTATTAGTTGTTGGAAGATATGACGGAGTTTGACTGTCTGAGTTGGAATTATTCAACAGACTACCAAAGCTTGTGGGATAGTTTCAACATTTCGGCGCTATGGATTGACACCCCGCACCAACATATGGAGTCTTCCCCCACCCTAGAAGCGATGTTCGCTGCATTCATGGAGGAAACTCATATTTTTTGGAGAAAAACTCATGATGGCCTCAATAAGCAGGAGGGTCGTCTTAACCCAATTGAGACGACCTGCACTAAAATCGACGCATCCATAAAGTCCCTCGAGACACAAATCGACCAACTTGTCAGCTATATTGAGGCTGAGTCAGGAACAGTGGCACTAAGAGACACACAAGCTATATCCACTGAAAGCTACCATGAGGAACCGAATAGAAGTATGAGGAACTTGGGTTTGTTTGATAATGATGATTCCAATGAGGAAGACACCCAATGGTTGATCAATGATGAAGAATCACAAGATGACAATCACAATTGTGATTCTTCACCTTTTGACATCCAAATTGTGATGCCACCACCTATCGAAGACGATTACATCTACAAGGATATGATGTGGCTCACTTGTCCCCCACCACTTCCAACTCCGTTCTTTCATATCAACCAAACACATAAGTCGGAGCAGAATCACGTTGAGCATACATGCCGATTATTGCCATATCTCACCAAGCTTGAGGGTGTTTTGAACCAAGACCCATATGATGTGTTATATGACACATATTGTGGGCAGAAATCGCTCTTTGACGAACCCTTCTCCGTGTTAAACCTAGGACGTTAAACCAAGCGTTTCTTAGGAGGTAACCCAAGTTTTTAAATAATGGGCCTAAGGATGCATTCTATGGGAGAAAGCCCCACACCGGTCACCTTGCCTAGAGCATCACCGCTGACTACACTTGGAGGCGAGATTGTCTCGCCTCCCAGGTACGTGTCTTATTCCCTTGTGTTTAATTTGAAAATATGTTTGACTTTGAGTTTGGGGGTGAGACATATGTTGGCATATGTTTGTTGGGTTAGGAAATGATTATGTATGGGATTTTTGTGCTATATCTTGTGTCCTTTTGGCCATGTTTTAAGTCTGTTTTTCCTTTTGTTAGTTTGTTTGAATAAATAATGAGTTTTTTTTAGATTTAATGACTCAATATAGATGATGAGTATAGACACTTAATGTTCTCTTAGGTCATTTGAAATGTATTGCATTGATATTTTTGTGTGCCTGACTTATGTTAATTAAAATTCACTCTCGACTCGTTACACTTGAGCACCATGAATCACGATCACTTGGTCTTTTGGGTACTCGAAAAACATTTATGTGTTGTAGGTAGGCTTTGACATCTCATGAACACTAGATTTAAGTGAAACTTGAGGCGAAATAATATGTTATGTGTTATTGGAGAGATGATTTAAGCATTCTTTGGATCGTTTAATCCTTTGAAGCTAACCCGTGAAAATTATTTATCCTTCGTTACCCCTGTTGAGCTTTATTGCCTAATTCTTTCACTACCCACATTTGTGCATCTATCCCACTAAATGTATTTTCACTTCCTAAACCTATCACTAATTGGCATGTAACATGGATCATTGAGCATAAGGATTAAAATGGGTTGTGTTTGGAAAGTCACTGTTAGACTGAGTTGTGTGTTTCATTTTGTTTATTTTAGTTGTTTATGTAAAAAAATAAATAAATAAATTATTCATTGTAGTTTAGTAATGAGTATTCCCGCCTGGTATTTTCGTGCAAAAGACAATGTTGATTTTGAGTTTAGGGATATAGTTCTCACTTATTTTGTAAAAAATAATTATTAAAAAAAATTGTGTTTTAATTTGTTTGTGAATAATACCTTGTGAGATCGATTGAAAGAATACATGTGACGAAAGGAGGAGTCAGTAAATTTTTCTCGAAAATCTTATAAGATCCATGAGTTTTGATACATACCTAGGGTGATTTGAGTCTAAAAATGATATTTTCATTTACCTTTTATCCTATCCATACATTACAACTCGCAAAGTCCTTTTGATCTCCAATGATATATGTACATACACAATTAGTGGAAAGTGACACGAAAAATGGGCTTATAGTTGTTCTTTCATTCGCTATCTAGAGATTGTTCATTGTCTCCTTAGCACATAAATAAATTCGAGACTCGTTTGGTTGGATGAGAGTGATTGTGCACGCACTGATACTTCTAGAGTCTTGAGTGAGTTGAAATTGATACTTAAACTCAAAATTCTAGATAATCTCAATATGTGCATTTACTTTGAGCTTGGAGCATTTTGTGCCATCGGAGATTCTTGCACAGTCATTGATTTGATATGAAACTCACATTCTTATCGTTAGCACTTTTAGTACTTGATTTGTTTTCTTCTATTTTCTTTTCTTTTCTTTTTATTTGAGGACAAACAAACGTTTGAGTTTGGGGGTATTTGATGAATGATTTATTCACCAACATATCAAGTAATCTTATATTCAAATATTGTGTTTTTAAGCATTTTTGTTATTTTAATGTGTTTTTGTGTCATTTTGGAGGAATATAAATAAATGGGAGAAAAGATGCAAAACAAATGCAGGTGCAATAACTTTAAGGTCAATTTTGACCACGATTCAATCCGATTTTTGAAAACCACAAAGCATGGAAGTTTTATATCTATATTGAATCACCTCAATCGAAGTTTAGATGCAAAAATTACGGCCAAAATACGAAACAGGTGTCAATACTGCCCAAAGCGCACTGCAGCACGAACTTAAGCGCGTTGCAGCGCGCTCCCACCAGCGTTTCTGACTTGTTTCTACCCATAGAGTGCTAAAACGCTACATTTCAACTGTATAAATACCCTACATTTCAGCTCTATAAATACTCTTTTTTGGCTTAAACCAAGAAGAAGAAGAAGAAAAGGCGATTTTGGAGAGGAAACCAGCGATTGGAGGCAATTTTGGGCGAGAAAACACCAGATGGTGACGATTTGATGCGAGATTGAATACGAAAACACCATTGGTGGTACTTGGAGTTGAAGATTTGAAGCCTACATCGCATAATAGGATTTTATCTTCCTTACTCTCTCCCTAATCTTTTGTTTTAAGTTTGTATTTGTAATTTTGTATTGAACATTCTTATATATACGAATTTATTGAGAAAATTAGCTATGGTTCTATCTATGTTGTGTTCGTAATCTAGATCTAGGGCTTGATGTAGTCCCGTTTGAACCATGTTAGATTATTTGGTTAATTGTTAGATTTAATTCCATTTTATGCATCTCTTAGTACTAATGTGTTAGATTCATGTGGCCAATGAGTTAGACGAGTTTAGGTTGCAAATTTTATACTCGGGAGACGTTAAATTCATAACCGGAATTGGGAGTGCATAATTTAGATTGTTGTGAGTCCGGGAGGAAATCAACATCTAAGTAATGTAGTTGGGAATTTAGGATTTTGTGAAATCGGGAGGTGATCAAGTTCAAGATTTACCAACTAGGTTTTCTATTCAATTATGTTTGTCTTCTTAATACTTCCAATTTATGCTCACAAACGGTATTTTAGTTGAATCGAGAACTTGTGATTTGAGACTTGGGAGAGGTAATCTCGGGTTCGAACTTAGGTTAAACACAATGTAAGCTTTAATAGATCAGGAGATATTTAGAGCTTAGGTAATTTATAAAGTTGAGTTTAACGATTTTTTGTACCTATATACAAGATAGGGACATCAGTATTGAAGTGTTTATATATTCTCCCACTTGACGTTTGGAAGAGGTAGTGAGAGACCAATTGCACGGAGACCTTGATTATTGAATAAATAAAATTAACTAATAATTATTTGATAGGAAAACATGAGAATAACGAGACGAAATCAAGCTCCTAGAACATTTGTGCATAGATTATCCATATTTTATTTTATTTTTGTATTTAAATTTGTTTTAATTTATTTTTATAAAAACCCAAAATTTGATCGCCTAAATAAATTTACGTTACGATAATCGTGGTATTTAACGACAATTTAAACCAATCCTTGTAGATACGACAACCTTACTCTTCCTATACTATTAAAACTTGACTCGTACATTTACGGTATTATAGCGACAAATAATTTTCTACCAACTCCCCAATGCACATGCATGTCGTTGCCTATAAAAGGCAGCTTGTTTTCATTTGGAACCATCCCTAGCCAAACCCCTTCTCTCTCTAGATGCGATTTTTCTCTCGGGTCACTTGATTCCTTAAGCTTTCTACATCTCAAACACACTCAAATCTTTCCCCAAAAAAAGCTCCGAAAAGGTATTCTTGACACTTTTCTAAAAAGAGTTTAAGAAGTCCACCAAGAACAACCAAGTAAAAGGAAGAAAATATTAAAGAAGGAAAAAGAGGAAAAATTATTCCCCTAAGTTAGGTAAGTTTTTTCTTAAACTCCTCTTTAAGTTCTGTTTGTTTAATATCTTTTGTTTGTTTGTACATATTGTTCTTTGGTTGTTCCTAGTGTCTTAGATCTCGTACATAGTACAAATTACTTGTTTTGTGTCAAAAACAACAAGAACATTATGGTATATGCATAGCATCTTCGACCTTTCTCAAGAAGACATGAAACCAAACTCATTGAATTTAAAATAAACTACCAATGAAGGAATACTAACAACTAACATTTACTTTTCTCGCTCTACGCCTTTCCGCAACAGATCCAGCCTGACCCTATTTCTCAGGCTTGAGGACTGGCACCCTTATATATATATCCTTATGTGAGGGTGTGTGTGGGGGTGTATATATGTGTGTGTGTGTGTAGATCATGGCTAACTCTACGTCTCATATCATGGACATACACCCTTTATATATTGTTATCTCTAGACCCTTGTGGCTAAAAGTTGGAATAAAGGGAGGATCTCTATTTCTTCGGGGATAAGTGTGTACATTCTTCAGAAATATCTCCTTGTTCTTAGTTACGAGTAGGACTGACACTTAAATTATATATATATATATATATATATATATATATATATATATATATATATATATATATATATATATATATTTTTTATTTTTTATTTTTTTTTTATTTATTTTTTTTTATTTTTTTTTCTCTTTTGGACGAATAAGTAAACCCTAACTTTAGACTTGCCCAAGCAAGTAAGTTCGTTTAGAGTATTCTTGACAAAATCAAATGTGCACATTCATTTACCATTTGTGTCCTGTTGTGTTCTTATTTTTCTTAAATAAACAAAAAAAAAAAAAAAAAAAAGCCTTTCACATAAGATTTTTCAACATGAAAATACTTGGTATTTTACTCTAAAAAATAATATACCTTTGTCTTCGTAAAATATTTTCATAAATAGATGTTTTTATAAAACTTTTACTTGTTTTGTTATACTTAATACATGATTTTTCACATTCCTATAAAAAAATGTGTTCTGAAAATGTTTTTACTCTTTAAAAAATAAATAAAATAGTTTTGTTAAATTAAGTGTCCAAATACACACACACACACCCCTCCCAGGGCGTGGCTAAACTCGTTGATTATTCTATAATCGATAAGTAGTCTAAAATGGGAATATTTATTATTTATTTTCAATCTACTTTATCTATGTTGCTTTTAATAAACACATTTTCCTTATTTTTCTTACATAAAAAGACAAGAGAGAGAGAGAGAGAGAGAGAGAGAGAGAGAGAGAGAGAGAATTAGTGTACTAACCAAAACTTAAGGAAATTACCTGGACTTGTTTAAGCATAAAGATCGATTTAAACGTAGGTATCGTCCTCGGACGGGTGTCCTGGGGGTACTTAACACCTTCACCAAGCATAACCGACCTCCGAATTTAAAAGGAATATCTGACAAAGACTTAGTATTTTTCGAGTCAAAACTTGGGCCTTTTTAAAATAAAAATGATTTTCTAAAACTCCGGTGATCTAGTATACCATTTAACTCAATGCTAGTTGATGACTATTTTTTTCAAATAAATCTCAACTCAAAGAACGTTTTCAAAACTAGCTTCTAGAAAAGCCCATGAAAATTAGTTTTTCTAAAATGAACGAATTTTTTAGGATTTCGAGATAGAGGAAACCAAAATCGCGTTTTCTTCTTCTTTTCACTTTTTTCTCCTCTTTTCTAAAATCCAGGGTGCGTCACCAACTCCATTTTTCTCAAGGAAAGTAATTAAAAAGGTTGTGGGTGTGTAAAGATGATCTTTAATTGACCAATGCTAAGAATCCTATTGCTCTTTCTGTCACTGCTTGATTAGTGTGATGTGAAATGGATGCCATGCTTATGACATATAATTTTGTTGGTGTTAAGGTTATGACCTAATTGTACCTTAAACTATCTATAAAGGTTTATGTCCTCTGTTTTAAGTACAAGTTTGTGCAATGTTTAAGCTCTAGATTTTGTATGTTAAAGCTGCAGGCGAAATGAATAATTTCTCCTACAAACAAGTGGTGATTAAGCCAAGGAGAATCTTGCGAACAAGTAACGTTTGAGGAGAATCATCGATCGTTTTGCCATGTCTTTAGGTGTTTGTGCTTGGTTTTAGGTATCGGTGCTTAGTTCTACCGTGATAGTTTTTCCATGTTATCGCTTACCAATGTTTGATTTGACGTATTATATCATTATATGATATATGATTGTTTTATTCTATCGATCTTGTAACGGTACTTAGTCTATCCCTTCATATTATCATTATGTGTGATTATTTAGTCGTATAATTACATGTCAATGTTTAATTTATTGTATTGTTTTGCCATGTCAATTGGTACTTGTACATGGCTTCTCAAGTTATGTCATTATACAATGTTATCATTTTACAATAATATCACGTCATTGTTTTGTTTATCTAATTTATCTCAACATGTCTTATACTTTATGATCTTTTTGTCACATCATTATTGTGTTGTAGAATTTGATTCATCCTATCAAATCATCACACTAAATCGGTTGACGATGTGGCATCAGTTAACACCAATGATGAATCTTAAAAAAGATCGATACTATTTTTTTAACTAGTTACTAGAGTAAAATTTTAAGGGTTTCAATTTATTTTTTCAAATGCAATAGTAATATTGAAAATTTTCAAAAAAATTAAGGGAGAGGGACAAGAGTCCCCCCTCTCCTTTCCCACGTAGCTCTGCTTAGCACCATGTTGTCATGTTGCATAATTGATTCGTCAATCATTAGTAATATTAGTGTAATGATATGAAGTGATGGTTGTACGGTATATAATTTTATAATATTACAATTTGGAAGAGAGAAATTCAATTGGGCTTATGTAATTTTTTTAATGAGTTAATGTTAATGTTACAAACATAAACAAACTACACCTTTCATCATCAACTATTCTAACCTAACACTTTCAGAAAACTAGAATGACATATGCTTAAGCAAAATTTCACCTTGCATAATATCATCTTTATTGTGAGAGAACTCATTGAATTCGTCTTCAAATTCTTTGTGCTTTCGTCTTCTAGGGTTAGATGTTCTTTTGACTAGGGATATCTTCGATACATCTCCCCCAAGTTCTTCGAAAAGCACCAACAAGTTCTGCTTCGGTTTCAACCAAGACCAAGGAACATGATACCTAATAAAACACACACACAAAAAAAATTAAATTTAGAAGTTCTAATGGCAATCCTGAGTTGCCCACCATTTAGTGTTCACAAAACTATTGAAACAAGTTTTGATTTTTTAAAAACAAAATAGGAGATGTTTTTTTGTTCTCATATGTTTTTATTTTGCTTCCGTCCCCAATAATTTGGGAACGAAAAAAAAAAATTGCGAACAAAAATATTAAACAAATTTGAACATCATGAAATTACCATCGTTATGTAGGTTGACCACATCCGACTTCACAGTTTGAAACCCTATATGCCTCTTAATACTTGCAAAAACCACACTTTCCATTTGCATAGACCATACAATATCTTCGTAAACTTTGGCCGTTTATCCAAACTTGACCTTTTCCCACACTTCCCATATCCAAACCCAATCGTTCATTCCCTCTTGGTTCATCAAAATAAGCCTTAAAAAAAAAAAGTACACTATAAGATAGCATTTGTTTAGTGTTTCTTTTCTCTTCTTTAAAAATTCAGAACATATATTGAAATACCTGAACAATTTTGTTCGATTAAAAAATGTATTCTAAAATTTTGAGAGTGAAACATAAAAATAATTTTTTTGTTGTTTCCAAATTTGTTTTCTTTTTATCTTTAGCTTTTTTTTCCCCTACAACAGACAAAAGCTTGGGAATAAAATTAGTAGATAGAAAATGCTAGTTTTGCGTAAAACTCTATTTCTTACCTTGTACCATGTTAAAGGTTGTTGGCCTCCGTTTACCAATGCCCCCCCGAATCCACTCCACGGAAGCAACTCCACTTGGAGAGACCAAGTTCATCGCCTCTCCCATAAGACCGACCTATTTCAAGCAAGATAATTATGAAAAAAAAAAAAGGAAAAAAAAAAAACAGTAACATTCCCCCCCCCCCCCCCAAAAAAAAAAATCATAGAACAAAGGCACTGTTTGGTATTTTTTTTCTTAATACTTTTTATAATCAAAAAGTTAATTGAACAAAAAAATTACCGCAAAAGTGAAAAATCAAATGTTCATTTGATAATGTATATACTATTTTAGTATTATCTATATAAAACTCTCTTGAACCAAAAGAATTCCATGAATGATGGCAAAAATTTGGGTGGAGAGGTCTAAATCCTTCCATATCTTAAAATAAAATAATGGAAGAAACACAAAGCAACTATTTTTTGCTTTTTAGAAAAAAAAAAAAATTATTTTATTTTTTAGTATACTTTAAAACAAACGTTACTTTTAAAATAAAGTTTTACGCAAAATAAAAATACTTCAAAAAATTACCAACGGGAGCCAATATAACTTTTGTTTTTCTTTTACTTGCCTTATAGGTAGGGGTATACAACGGGCGGTTTGGGACAGTTTGGACCAAAATCGCGGACCAAACCAATACTAGGCAGGTTAGATTAGTTTAAACCATGGGCTGGCCAATGATGTGCGGGTTGGCTAGTGTAAACTGCAGGCTACCTAATAGTGTGCAGGTTAGGCCTATTTTTGGGTTAGGCTAACTAGAATTGTAGATTGTCCAAAGTGGCGAATGAATTTAGGAAGAAATTTGACAAAGGCGGAGAATGAATTAAGATTTAGGAAGAACGACGAGAACAAGATGCAAAATGAATGATCAATGGTGGTTGGAACATATAGAACCGTAGCCAATGGCTTAGATATTATTTATATCTTCACAAAAAGAAGTCTTTTTTGTGTTCTACTTGGTAGGCGGGTTGAACCCGTAAGAAAATGGATCAAACCGTAACCCGCTCATTCACGTGCGGTTTTCAAAGTTTATGACCCGCGCAATGTGCAGGTTTGTATTGGGAGATTTTTTTGCGGTGCGGTTTGGGCGGTTTGAACGGTTTTGGGCAGTTGGACCAATCCGTTGCACACCCCTACTTATAGGTCCATTTCTGCCATGATAAATCCCAAGATCTTCCCTAGTTAAGACCGGAGAGAAAAACTGGGCCTAGAACTCCCTTTCCAATGCCTCAAAATGCAACCCGTTGCACACCCCTACTTATAGGTCCATTTCTGCCATGATAAATCCCAAGATCTTCCCTAGTTAAGACCGGAGAGAAAAACTGGGCCTAGAACTCCCTTTCCAATGCCTCAAAATGCAACCCGTTGTTCTTCAAGACCAACAAATAAATAGTTGTAAGCCAAACGGACCCTTAATGATTCAATTGGATTTTGAGCTAGAGAGCATAGCACTAACCGGTAATCCGACGGCTATACTCAGCAGAGTGATTTGGTTCGGGCCCGTGTGCAGATTTATAGGCCCGGTGAAAGTGAATTTTGTGTTCTCCATTGTACCATAAGCTGATCCTATAGTATAAATTATAGATAATTCATAAATAAAAAATAATAAAAATCACAAAAACTAAGTAAGTTTTTACAGGAATATTAGTACCTGAAAGCTGACCATTTTTTTTTTTTTTTGGCTCTTCCCTTTTTCTCTTTTTAAACATCACAGCCTTGAAAGCTGACCATTGACAAATACATGAAGGGCATGACCTCTTGATTGCACGCTAAGGGATTGTTTGATAACAACTTAATTTTTAAGTGCTGAAAATTTAAGTGCTGAAAATTAAGTGCTGAAAATTTAAGAAGGTTGTTTGATAAAATTGTGCTGAAAATAAAATGCTGAATTTTTTTTATTTGTTTGATAAGTACAAAATTTGTATGCTAAAAATTGTTTAATTTACATAATTACCTTTGAATTAAGATAATATGAAGAAAAAAAAAAATTGAAAACAAAGCAATAAAATCAAGGTGCCATTTTTAAAAAAAAAAATTATATTAAAATTAAAAGTGGAAATTAACCTAAAAATATGTAAATATTATGTGTTTTTTTTATGTAGTTTGATTATTTAAATTAAATTATAATAATAATTTAAATATAAAATAAAATTAAAACTATAAAATTATTCAAAATTAATTCAATTCTCATTAATCATAACTTTAATTAAACCCTAGTAGGGGATCAAGGGTAAAATGGTCAAAATATAATTATTTTTTTTAAGTGAAAAATAATGGAGTGCATTAAGCAAAATAAAATAAGTGAAGGGACCTTGACTTAATTTTTTATTCACATTTTGACTTAATTTTTAAGTTAACTTAATTAATTAAGTGATACTAATTACATTTATCAAACAAACTTAATTAATTAAGTACTTAATATAATCAGTTTTAAGTACTTAATTTTTTTATCAAACATGCCCTAAGTGTGGGCTTCGGCCTGCCTCTCAAATATGACTCTGTCGGGCTAATATTGACATTGAAAAAATCAAGTTTTAAATCAATTTATTTTATTTTTAAGTGCACTTTTTGATAGTCGCTTATGTTAAGTATTTTTATTCCCAGAAGGAACAGAAATAGAATTATGAGAATTGTTTTGTTGCTAGAAATTTATTTCAACAATTCAGGATTAAAAAAAAAAACAGATTTTTAATTCCATATTAAAGAATTTGATGTCACCAGCAACATAAGAACTAACAAATGCCACCTAAGTGTTTCTATTCTGATATTTCTACTTTTGTTCCCAAAAAAGAACTAAAATAAATATTTGGGAACAATTCTATTCTATTCGCAGTAAAAACAAAATAAAATTAGATATGCTCCCTTCTCAAAATTTTAGTTTAAAAATCAAGGAGTAGAACAAAAAGATTTTTTTTTTTTTTTTTTATTTCCACATTTACTGAAAATTATGTATTGAAAGATGATAATTACTGAATTTTAAATTTTGAAATTGAAGTGTTGAATTTATTAAGTGCTTAATTGATTAAGTAATTTTCTTTAAAATATTTTCGATTTGAATAACTTTGTATTACAACTTCATCTCTAATCTTTTTTTCTTTCTCTTCACTTTTCTCTCTCTCTTTGGTATTACTCTTTCTTTCTTTCTAGACTTTTATTTCATTGAATAATTTTAAGTGATAAGTCATGTGTTGGGTTTGTGGCTCAAATTTCAACAATCAAAGCGATTATGTTTGACAAAGGGAATTTGTCTTGGCTGGCAAATTTTTTGAAATAAAAGTTGTAAAGAGATTTGTAAAAGTGGTTGAAATGTTTGATATTTTTTTCCATTCACGTGGTTTGGTTGAGAAGGGAGAACAAATGCATTTGTTTTGTCTTTTTGACATTTGTTGTGAAAAGAAAAGTTGCCCACTTTAAAGAAAGAAGCCGGCCAATTTCCCTCTGCCTATAAAATGGCAGAGGTTCTGCCTTTGAGAAGTAGAGTGAGAAATCTCTCAGTTTGGTGTATTGGAAATTCTATAGTAGAATTTTGTCTGTCCATACTCAAAGATAGTGTATTTGTTGAGAGAGATTTTTGGGGAGATTTTGTTATTAGTTCTTGAGTTCAAGAACTTATTTCCTTTTGTGTAATTTTTTTCATATTAGTGAAATCATTTGTTATTCTTCACTCGTGGAGTAGGCAAGATATGCTGAACCACGTTGTATCTTGTGTCACTTTTGTATTTATCATTTTCTCCGCTTTCGCATATTCTCTATTTTCATATTTTTTGTCGCCTCCGAACTCAACAAGTGGTATCAGAGCCCAAGGTTCAATGGCTTCCACAAAATTTGAAATAAAGAAATTTGATGGAGAAAATGGTTTCAGTTTGTGGCGTATCAAAATACGCGCACTTTTGCGACAACAAGATTTGGCAAAAATTTTGGATGCAGACGAGTCATCCAAGTTATCCAAGGAGCAGGCAGCAGATATGGAAGAAAAGACACATAGTGCAATTCAAGTATCTCTTGCAGATGCAGTGCTCAGGGAGGTTGCAAATGAAGAAACAACTAAGGGGCTATGGGACAAGCTAGAAAAATTGTATATGACGAAATCTCTCACGAACCGGTTGTATTTGAAGCAACGGTTGTACACTCTCAGGATGGAGGCGGGTATGTCCATACACCATCACCTTGATAATTTTAATCGAATTATCATGGATTTGAAGAATATTGATGTCAATGTTGGCGAGGAGGACCAGGCTCTTATCCTTTTGTGTTCACTAGAAATTTCATATGATTTCTTTGTAAATTCCATGTTATATGGATGAGATTCAATTTCCTTGACCGACGTCAAGGCATCCTTAAACTCGAAAGAGTTGAGGACTAAGTTGAATGGCGAGGGTAGTGATGATCAGGCTGCAGGCCTGTTCGTTAAAGGAAGGTTCCGAGTAAGGCGGCGGTAAATTGAAGAAAAATATTAAGTGTTATTATTGTCACTAGTTTGGGCATTACAAGACGAAATGCCCTAAGCTCAAAAATCGCGATGGTCAAGGGACAGATGCAGAGACGAATGTTGGTGTGGATAAAAATTCATAATTTGTTCTTTCTGTTACAGCTTCACAAATTCGCTCTAAAGACTAGTGGATTTTAGATTCGGGTTGTTCCTATCACGTGTCCCCTAATAGGGATGCGTTTACCACCTATGATTCGGTCAATGGTGGCACAATCTTGATGGGTAACGGTACTTCCTGCAAGATTGTTGGGATAGGCTCAGTCCGGATCCGGTTGAATGATGGAGCACTTAGAACATTGACGGGTGTCCATCATGTGCTAGATTTGCAGAAGAGTCTTGTGTCCTTGAGCAGTTTGGATTCCAAAGGCTATAGGTTCTCCGCGAAAGGTGGAGTTTTAAAGGTGAGCAGAGGTGCCATAACAATGATGACAGGGAAAAAGATTGGCGGCCTTTATGTTCTTCAAGGTGGTACAGGTTGTACTACAGGTGTTTCGGGGTCTCAGAAGCAGGTGGAGTTTTGGATGAGATAATTTGGTGGAGTGCGAGTTTGTACTCTTTCAGTCCGTGGAAGAGAATTTTCAGAAAAGACAAGTTGGTCGTTCTCGGATGAAAAACACAGATTTGTGAAACACTTATTGTGGCAGAGAATATGCGGTTCCATATTCCAGAATTGTCAAATAAGTGAGTCTGTCCGACGAATTTTGTTACATCGAGTTGATGTTTGTGATCAAGTTCAAAAGAGCTCTTGAACTTGGTTAGAGTTAATCTCTAAAATTGAGATTTTGTTGGAGAAGACAGTATGAGGAAGAATGTCCTTATATATGAAGAAATTTTTTGTTTGGTTGAAAATTTCACCAAGGTGAAGATTATTGGGTTTGTGGCTCAAATTTCAACAATCAAAGTCATTATGTTTGACAAAGGGAATTTGTCTTGGCTGGCAAATTTTTTGAAGTAAAAGTTGTGAAGAGATTTATAAAAGTGGTTGAAATGTTTGACTTTTTTTTCTATTCACGCGGTTTGGTTGAGAAGGAAGAACAAATGCATTTGTTTTATCTTTCTGACATTTGTTGTGAAAAGAAAAGTTGCCAACTTTGAAGAAAGGAGCCGGCCAATTTGAATGAGAGGAAATTGATTTCCTCTCCTCCCTCTGCCTATAAAATGGCAAAGGTTCTACCTTTGAGAAGTAGAGTGAGAAATCTCTTAGTTTGGTGTATTGGAAATTCTATAGTAGAATTTTGACTGTCCATACTCAAAGATAGTGTATTTGTTGAGAGAGATTTATGGGGAAATTTTGTTGTTAGTTCTTGAGTTTAAAAACTTATTTCTTTTTGTATAATTTTCTTCATATTAGTGAAACTATTCGTTGTTCTTCGCCCGTGGAGTAGGCAAGTTGTGCCGAACCACGTTATATCTTGTGTCACTTTTGTATTTGCCATTTTCTCTGCTTTCGCATATTCTCTATTTTCATATTTTTTGTCGCCTCCGAACCCAACATCATGTGCACATCACTTAATTTGTTGGCCTATTTTTCAATTGATAATTAATCAATTTCGTTAATTGAATAAGTCATATATTCAGTATTAAGTGTTGAATTGTGTTATAGCTTAGATCATATTTTTTCTTGGGAATAGAAACAAAAAATAAAAATAAAAAATGGTCATTGCTGCTGATCACTCACCTAGTCATGTACCATAAATAGTCACCAGTATCTCTAGTGACATTCAACTGTTCCAAGAGCCCAACAACTGTAAATGCTAATCCATTTTTTCATAGAGGGAATATTTTCATCGAAATTCTCCCACGAACTCAATTGAGAATTTGTAACTACCATTTGAATCTCTAAACTTTGAAGCCCTACCTAAATCATCACAAGAACCAGTTTGGCAAACTGTTAGAGGGTCTAAACTGCATTTGATTTGGGACATTGAAACTGTGGTTTGGGGAATAATACTCTGTAGCTACCCTTTAGGACTTAGCCTCTCCGTATAGTATGTCTGACTTTCCCCAAACCCCGCAATAGCCGGAGTCTTCGTGCACTGAGCTACCATTTTTGATGTGTTAAAAGACTACAGTCCTAAAGGGTAGCTACAGAGTATTTACTAAGTACCCAACTGGCGAACCTTCTAAACTGCAGTTGATTTGGGACCATGAAACCACGATTTTGCGAGAGCCAAACGAGGTACTAAATTTTTGAGATGAGTGTTGATTTAAATTTTTGAGATGAGTGTTGATTTTTACTTACTTTTGCTGTGTTAAAGACCACATTTTTGCAATTAGAAAGGATGCTGATGGACCAAGGAGGCAAATTGTAGTGTATGTTGTTGAAGATCACTCTTGAAGCAGATTTGCTGTTGTAATTTGAGAGAAAAGCTGCACAATTGCCCCTTCCACCGGAGAAAACATGAGCCTGGAAAGATAATAACAAGGCTTGTTTAGTTTTCTTTCCCTAGATTTATGTTTCTATTCTAAAATACTTGGAACTGAAACAGATATGTGAGAACAATTCTGTCATTTTTTCAGAATTTGCTCTAAAACTCTTGGAGTAGAACACATATAGTGTTTTTGGTCCCATAGTTTTGTTCATAGAAAACCAGGAAGCAAAACAGATATATAGGAACATAAACTCTAGATAAACTAGGCCTGCAATTTGTTAACGTTTTTGTTTTTGCTCCCAAAAAAATTGGCACAAAAGCAGAAACAAAAAAATTTGTTTTTCGTTTTTTTCTCAGATTTCTGGAACAAATATTTGGGAACACAACAAAAAAATGTTATCTTAGACCTTATGTTTTTATTCCCAAGTATTTTGAAAATGGGGAAAAACAGAAATAGAAACATTAAACAAAAGACAACTAATAAAGCCTTAATTGTTGAGATTTTCCTAGAGAAATAACGGTAGGATCGGATGAAAGCAAAGCCGGTTCGCATAGTTTTATAGCCCTGTGGAGCTTTTTCAGATGCCCATATTTTGGCTCCCTGATCAGTCCTGAGTTTGTTTTTTTTTCTCAGATAAGACAATTAAAAAATCATAAAAAAACAAACCAAAAAAATTGCAATAAAAATTAGAGGATAAGATCTTAGGCGGCGTTTGTTATAATTTTTGTTTATGTTTGGAGCCAATGTGGAAACCTTAGAACATAAAAAATATGTTCCTGTTCTATTTCAGGAAATGTATTCTAAAAATTGGGAACATATTTGTAATACTCATTCAACCTATTGGCCTAATAAGTTTTGAACCAAGTTCATGTAGCCCAAAATACTTAAACCAAGTTTTTGGTAGTACTTCAGAAACCTTTATATATGCGACTATATTTTCTACTGCTTCCGATGCGGGATATCACAATATCCCCTACTCAAAGACTTGACGTCCTCGTCGTGCTTGTGCAGTTTGGCCCCTGGTTGGTCATATAGAGAGTTGTCCATAAGCGCATACAGAGTAACTCATATACGGCCACGAGATACCTACCCTGAGATCTCTACATCTCTATAAAGCCTCTACTCCTCTCACAACACCATCACAATATTGTTTGTGGACTTGGGACTAAGGTTGAATCTGATACCATTTGTAATGTCCCATGCGGCCCACTGTTCTACAAACTTTGAGCAGAGTCGTGGTCCAAAATGATTAAGTTACTAGTATTAGTCCACACAATACTTTATATATTAGAATATCGTCTCTTTTACTTCTGATATGAAATCTCACAATATCATAAAGCGACATTTTGTTTTTATTTCAATTTTTATGGGGAAAAAACAAGGATCTGGGAATAGAAACACTAAACAAATGCCACCTTAGTTTTCTCACCATATTCATCAATAGGAGCATCATAGTCATAACTCGTCGTGTTAAAGGGCCCTCCAGCCGTTCGCCCAAAATTGGTTCCTCCATGGAACTGAAAAACTCCAAATGGAAACATAAAAAAACAAATCAAAACAAAACAAATGCACTAAGGTAACGTTTGGTAGCATATAACTGAGACCTCGGATTTGGAATCATAATGAACCTATGTCAATTTGAAATAAATTGAACCCTTTTTTGTTTTTATTTTTTATTTTTTTAACTAACCATGTAATAATTAACATAAGAACTGCCTTTTTGTATGAACCGAGCAACTACAAAAGCCAAATCTTGAACCGATCGCTGATGAATCCATACTACCAAATTCTGTGAACCTTGAAAAAAAAAATTGAGGCCAAAAGGGAAATGAAATGAGAAACTGAAAAAAAATGATGTTTTTACGGTTTAAGTTGACGATTTAATGATTATTAATAACCAGCCACTCCAGGCCTCAGTCCACATTGTTGGCTTGTAAGGCTTGTAAGGAGAAAAAGAATCATAGTAAAAACCGTTGCATGTGTTTATCTGTAAGAACAAGATTATAAGGAAAATAGATTTGGTCCCATTGCATTTAAGCTAGAACCCATTTTTATTTTTTTCAAATTTTCATTTTCCGCTTTAACATTTCAGAAATCCTTTATTAAAATCAAATCCTCTACCAAAAACATCGTTAATCTAACTTGAGAATTTTCAAAATTAAGTATAATCAATTTAAATTTTTCAAGCACACTTGATATCTTTCTTATTAAATCACAATTCAAAACCCTCATAAATTCATTTTAGGAAAAAAAAAATTAAATTCTTAAAGGCCAAATTACCAATTCGATTCTTGATTGTACAAGACGAATCATTTTTTGCAGTTTCTTCACAAGAATCACTTTTGGTCAAAATGAGAAGTAATCCCAAATGTTACTAATAGGTGTGAAAAACTTATCTATTTCTAAACCGGATTTGTTAGTTTTCAAGCATTTTAGTTATATTCAATTGTGTTTTAGTGTGTTTTAGTGTAGAACAGGTGAAAGGACGTCAAAGGGCAAGAAACAAGTGAAAATGGTGGAGAAACGGTGAACAAAATGTGCAAAACATGGTTTCGGTGAATGAAGACCACCGCCTAAGCGGAAGTTCCATCGCTTAGGCAGAAAAAAGGCAAAATATTGGAGTGTTGAAGGGCTGAACCACCAGCTAGCCGAGAAAACCACCGCCTAGGCGAGAAAAGATCAGAATGATATACCAGCAGCTACCGCCTAAGCGGAAAAACCACCGCTTAGGCGAAGTTACCGACAGAAGTTAACCGACTTAAAGCCACCGCCCGAGCGGTGAACCACTGCTTAGGCGGTGACACTCTGCACAGAAATATCTGTTTTCAGATATTTTGAAGATATTTCCAAACCTTGCCTATAAAACCCCTTTCTCTACCAAACCTCAAAAAGCCTTAGACGTGAAAGGAGGCTCCGGTTGACATCTTGAGAGCTCTCCTTCCACCTTAGTTTGGTTTAGGTAATTTAGGAAGTAGATTAGATTAGTTTAGGAGGTGTTCTTGGCCATTCCTTGAAGAGCCAAAAGAGGAAGTTCATCAACGGAAAAGAGGAAGCTCGGGAGGATCGTTCTTTGGCGAAAGTGGACTACTCCACTTTGAGATTTGGCTTTTCTTCCCTTGTTTCCATCTTTGTATTTAATGTTTATTGTTGATAATGATGATCTCCTCTTGATTTATTGTTGTATTGGCTAAGAACATGTTAGTGTAATTTAGAGATTAGTTAGGGAAAGGTGTAGTTGTGTAAATACTCGTTTGGTTTAATATACGTTTCTTTAACGGTTGTTGTTTTTAATTCCGATTGTGTTTATTATTTGATGATGATCTTAATATACTTGTAACGGTATTAGGATTGGATTTGAGAATCTAGGGTTTGACACTCGGGAAAGGTAACCCTGGATTCGGACTAGAGTAAACACATCGTTACGACCTAACGACTTGGGAGGGCGTTAGTTAGTGTGCAATCGATGAGGTTGGGTCAAGACTCACGTGACATAGAGTCATTAAGACATTGAGGGGGACCTCTTCGTCGACACGAAGTCGCGTATTCCCTCGTCTTACACTCGGAAGAGGTGGCGGATGAGCTTACGAACCGAGATTGTCGGATACCTAAACTCCGTTATTGTTAACTAAACGAAATCAAACGTGTATTAAGTGAATGAAATCAATCCCTAATTAATCAACCTAGTTAGAATTAACCCACTAATTGTAGTTTAACTTAGTTTAATTTCAATTCACGTCTTCCGTCGTCAGGATAACACGAGACTACGTCAATTGCGGTATTCAATTCAATTATTCACACTTTTCTTTGTAGGAACGATATCCGATCTTCAAAGATTCACTATATTAAAACTTTAGACCTCGTATACTTGCGAGCTTAAGTAGGCGTGTACACGTTTCGTGCCCTACCAGTTACCAAAGTTTCAAAACACGAATTATTTTCTCTCTCTATTTATTTTCTTCTTTTTTTCCCCCGAAAAGGGGAGGAAAAAAAATGAAGACAAAGATGAAGAAATTCTTACCACAGATCAGGTGCATCATCTTCTTTGCACATCACCCATGGGACTCCAGTGTTCATTTCCACAGCCATATTTGCTGCCCAATTCACATATGATTGACCAGCAGCTCCAAGAACATTTCTTTGCCCATACTTATTCTCAATCTTGTCAAACAAATTCACATAAGACCCAAAAAACCATTTTAACTATCACCATCAAAACTACAACCACCATTCAATATTATCACCACCACCACCACCACCACCAAACACACCTGCCATTATGTCAAAATCACCACCACTAGCAGCTATCGCCTACCAACAAAACATCCACAACAACCATTCATTCCAACAAGTATTGTTGGCACCTCAAATTGTACTATCACCATTGTTGGCCCAGTGATATATCCAAGAATGGGGTGAATTAGGTATTTATAAAATTTAATCAAATTTAAATCTTTTAACACTTAAATAAATCAAATAATCAATTTAATCCTAAATCAATTATTTATCTTTATAACGCAGCGGATAAGTGTAAATATCAAGATGCACACCCAAACAACAAAAAACAAATAAAGTAACAAAGCAGAACCCCATAATATATCCTGGTTTACCAAGCAACTCTTGGCTAATCCAGTTCTCCGAGTCCCACGGAGACGCACTCACTAAACTCAAGATTCCTTTCAGGTAGGAACCAAACCCTCACAATGATTATTTTCACAGGTTCAGAACCAACCTTTACAAATATCCTTTTCCCAGGCTGAGAAAGAACCCTTATCTTTTACCGGGCTGAAGATTAACTTAATCCTTTTATACTTAGGCTAAGCATCAAACCTTACGAAAACACTCCAAGTATCCTTTGCACTGGTAAGGATGGAACCGTTATAATTCACACAAAACTAATTCTATTCAGGAAGAATTAACTCCTTATCTCTTTTCACGGGAAAAAAGTAACCTAACCTTTTTATATTGTAGGTAAATCTCAAACCTCAATCTCTTTACTGGAAGAAAACGAAACCCAACTACCCTTGATTATATACTCTCAATAATATCTAATCTGCACACAACTCGCCAATTACAAAAATTCATAAGCTATTGCCCATTCAGAACTTCTACCACCCCAGATTAATTTGAACTCAATTAATGTCCCGAATGCTACTAATAGAAATAAAGTGAGAATATCAAAATCTGATTTTAAGTCAAACAGGTAGCACACAATTTAGCACGTAATCAGATTTTCACAAGAAATCGTTTCAAATATAATTTTCAAACAAATTAAAGTTTAGTAAAACAATTTCAAATATCAATATTCCAATCAACAAATGGTAATATCAAATAATAAATAAGAGCAAAGACTTGGAACGATTTCATCAGGATACCACCGAAAAGAATGTAAATGAATCGCAATGAAACTTTAGATCGGTGACAGCATCAACAATTTCCCAAGAATAATTCTCAAGAAGAATCTCACAATACTCTCAATATGATATTAGAATGATCACTCTTAGAAAGCTCAAAAACTAAATAGCTCTTAATTTAGATTGTGATATCTCATAAGTGAAAAACGCAAGTCTATAAATAAGGAATTGAAACAAGCTCTCCAACGATTAATTCCCACTTGTTATGACATTTAATTGCTCTTATAGAACCCTTATATCATTATGACTTAATCCTGGTTCAGATCACTAAAATATAACTCTTAAATAGTCCAATTAAGTCTCCCAAATATTTCTCAATCACAATTAAATAAGATAGAAAAAATTACATGTACCAATTTGAGAAATATCCAAACTATATGAGCCATATCTATAGGGATATCATAATATCTATTACATATCTCAAATAATATCAAATACCTAAGATATTTCTTAGATCCTATCCATAAAACAACTAGTAACGGCTACTAAAATATTTGATCCTTAAAGCTCTCACAATCTGAAACAGAACAGTCGGTTGACCGACCAATGTTCATCGGTCGATCGATCGTTTTAGTGTTGTAGCCCAAGCCAATTTCTCACGTTGGCCGGTTGACCGATCATCAACCTCACCAACTGATCAATACAGAAAGTTGGATGTTCAACCATCGATTGACTGAACACCAACTGCCCACCAATCGAATGATCCTGAGAGTTCATCCTCCAGCCATCGGTTGGCCGTCGGTCGACTCCTCGATACAGCTTCTTTCTTCAATTCCAGCCTTTCTCCATCGTTTGACCAATCCCTTGTGGTCGATCGACTGCTCACTACTAGATTATACTTTCTATTTTCATTTCAACTCCAATCTTCGACGTTTTAGATCCTTTAGCCAATTTCTTTTCTCGATTAACTAATATTGACACTTTTAATTTTAAATACTATTTTTTTTTAGGTCAATATTCATTCTTCAATTTCACATAGGAGCAAATATATTAACTAATTAGGATCTTAACAAAAACACACATAAATATAAATGCATTTTTGTGTTGTGTGATCTTAATAGGGACACATTAAGAGTAAAAATTAACCTGAGTTGTTTTCCCCTAAATTCTTCAAAATCTTCGGTCTCTTAATGCTTGTCTCATTATCAGTCTCTTGCATCCTTAACTCTCTTCAATCAATTATTCATGATAAATCATCAATGGAACTTTAATACTGAAATATTCAACAAATTCATTAGTTCCAACAAAAACATTAACATTTAATTGTTCATCAAAATATTAAGATCAACAACCATGATCACTATTGATCACCAAATCAAGCTAATCACCACCATGACCACAAACATTCACCATTACCATTGCCACGACCATATCAAATATTCTTATCACCACCTCCACTTCCAGCAAGGATTCACTATCACCCCAACCACTACATCAACTATTTGGTACTGCCGCCTCCACCACCACAACAAAAATACCTAATACCGCGGCCACAACCACATCAAACATACCTAACACTGTCACCATCGCAATAAATATTCGTTGTCACTAGCACCACAATAACAAATATTCGATATCACCTCTACCACCACTACAACAAATAATCATTATCACATCTATCACTACAACAAATATTTACTATTATCACTACCACAACAGCAAATATTCGCCACATTGGCACAATTAGTATTCTCTATCACTACCACAACAAATATTCAATTTCATTGCCGTCACCACAACAAAATTTAATATCACCACCAACACCACCATTACCACAACAAATAATAAAAAAAATCAACCTTAAATATCAAAATTATACAATTAAAAATACAAAAAAAAAATATATATATATATAAATTTTTATTTTGACATAGACCCAATCAAATCAAAATAACAAAATAAATAAGATATGTTTTATAAAAAATAAATAAATAAAACCAAATTCATAGGAAAAAAAAAATAGATCGTGGTGGTGCCCCAGGTTTGGCTTGCTATGGTCAGAACATGAGAGTCCTAGCACTAGATGTGGTGGTGGTGATCGTGTTTTAGATAAATTAAGATTAATTTGTTTATTTATAAAAAGGATAGGTTTGATAAATCAAAATTAGATAATGGATTTTTAATCCGGTGATTGTTTTTGGGCGTGGAGTAGTGAATGTGAATGGAGGAAGATATGGAGAAGATGGGTGTATAGTTTAATTAGTGTTTTTTCTGATTTTCCTAAAAGGGTAATTTGGAGATTTTCATTTTAATTGATGGATTTTTTTTTTAAATTTATTCTTAGAAATGGAGTTTTGTTTTAAATAAAAAAAAAAAAAAAAAAAGGCCTATGGCGCATTTTAATTTCTTTTTTAAAATTGGGGTTATCTTTAATTATACCTATATTTGTAGAACAAAAAAAAAGACAATTTTACCTCTAACATACCAAACAATTCTGTCCATTTTTTAACAAAGTTTATGATATGGACTGGAGTGATAACTTTAGGGTTTTGTCACTTTTTGTGTCCAAATTAAAACTCCAAGAGACAAAGACAGGTAAAACCTTTTGGGTGCAAAATGTGAAAATCCCAATTTTTTTTTAGTCAGTCCCGTTTGTCAATACAATTAAATACTAAAAAATAAATGCGTTAAGTAATTGTCAAATTAAATACGTTTAATAACGAAATTAAATAATCATTTAAAAAAAATATCACTTAAAAAATTTAATTACTTAAAAAAAAAATATCACTTAAAAAATTATGCAATTCACTTAATTTTTTAACATTTATCACTCAATATCATAGAATATCTAATTATCACAATTAATATTATAAAATCGCACAACAAAGTTATATACAAAAATTATAGATGGAGAAATATTAAATTAAAAAAAAAAAATGAGTTTTTATTTTGATATAGAACATGCATATACAATCCTTCCTCCACCCTTTTCTGGGGCAATGAAATAAAGACCCCGCGTGGAAAGAAACCTTTGTTTGCATACTACACATAAGTGAGATTGATTAGGTGGATGGTTGATGGTATATATTGTTAAATAAGACTTGATATTATGTGATTGCACTTTCCGCGTGTGATCAAGAAAATGATCAGTGTAATGGCTTGATTCTAGAGACCCTAGAATCAAGCCTTCTATATATGTTTGTACCATTCAAGAGATCAATACAAAATTCAGACCTTTTTTCAGTATGGCATCAAAGCCGAATTGAAACGATCCAAAACTCTCTCTTTCTCTCTCTAAAAAGGGGGGGGGGGGGGGGGGCGGGAACGCTCAATCCAATATCATCTCACCCTAAATCTAGTCAATCGTCATTGTCTCTGTCCAAGTCCAGTGACCGCTGCACCGGTGAACCACACCATCACTGCGCAGATCCGGATTGAGACGAATAGTTGAACTTCTGCCTCCAATTCTCGAGATCGTTGGCGTGGGTTTGTCTTGCTCAAGTGTTTAAAAAAAAAAAACACATCGAACCTCAGATCTAGATGTGAAACCGCCGATCTTCTACTTCTAAATCTGCAATCCAAACCCCTGTTTCTGTCACCGAAGGTGGTGATTTTTCTTCTGTCACCGATCTTCAGTACACGAGATCTTCCGCCCCCAAAGTTTTAACAAATCTGAAACCGCCGCCGTCCGATCTCAACTTTAGGGTTTGAGTTCAGTAAACAATCAGTACTCTCTCTCGTACTCTCTCTCGCTCTTACTCTTGCGAAAACCAATCTACCCACTTATTAATTTTGAGAATCACTGTTGAGTGTTGACCATTATTTTTTGATGACATTATTGAGAGGACTGATAGTTTGAGAAGCACTGTTGAGTGTCTTAGGCCCCGTTTGGTTAGTGTTTCCAATCCAACCCAATCTAATCAAAAAATTTTGGGTTTGATTTTTGGGAACTTGTTTGGCAAACACAAAACTCAACCCAACCCAACCCCAAAAAATAGGAATTGATTCTCAAAATTCTAAAGAAACCAAAAACAAAAAAAAAGTTGTTTCTTTTTTAACCCAAAAAACTTAACCCAAAGTTTTCAACTTCCAATTTCATCTGCCGGCCGACCACCACCACCCGCCGCCGTCTGCCGCCGCCGGCCAACGTCCAGCGACCATCGCCGGCCGTCGCCGGTCACCGTCCGGCGACCGACCGCCGTCTCCTGCCACCGTCCGCGCGACCGACCGTTGTCTCCCGCGACCTCCCGCTGCCGCCGGCCACCTCTGGCGACCGTCCGCGCCGCCGGCGTCCACCTCCACCGCCGCCGGCAGCCGTCCGGCCACCTCGCCGCCACCGCCTTCCGGCCGCCACCAAACAAAAAAAAAAATTCAAAAAAAAATAAATAGTTTTAGGATAAAATCATTACCAAACACATTCTGTTCTTAGCACAAAACAAAAATTGTCGTTACCAAACGTAATTCTGTTCCCAAAATTCTCAACCCAACCCAATTCAACTCAACCCAACCCATTCCAGTTGGGTTCAGAAAAGTGGGAACACTAACCAAACGCCACCTTAATGTTCTGTTCTATTCCATGATGTTGAGTGTCTTAATGTTTTTATCCTATTTCATGATATTCTGGGAAAAAAAAGAGAGAAAAAAAAGGTAAAAAAAATAATATGAGTGGAAAAATTTCTTTATGCACTGGGGAGTTTGAACCTAGTGCCATGGTTGCTCAGAATCTATCTAATTCGGGTCAACGAAATAGAACACAACCCAACACTAGAAGATCAACCACTGTTGAAAAGTCTTCATGTATATGCACTCATTGCCATAAGATCAGTCATATCAAAAATCATTATTTTGAACTAATGAGCTATCCAGAATGGTGGGATCCTAGTCGCGCAAAGAAAAATCACTAAAAGCATTCCCCTACAACAGTTGTAGTTGCAGACAATGGTGATAAGGTTTTAAACATTTCAACACCCATTTTGAATAATGCATGGATAATTGATTTTGGTGCAACATATCACATAACATATGTTCTAGATAAGTCTCACCACTCAATCACTCCACCCAAAAATTCGTCTCTATTGCAAATGGAACTTCACTAAAGTTATTAGGGAAGAATCTTTGACTCTCACTAATATATTAAATTTAGAATCTGTCGTAGTTGTTCCATCTTTAAATTATAACATTTTATCAGTTTCTCAAATAACCACTATTTTATCTTATGTTGTTATTTTTTGGCCTAATTTTTGTGTGTTTAAAGACATCAAAACTAGGAAAACGATTAGTCGTGGTACTAGATAGGGGAAGCTGTGTTACTTGGACTTGGAATCAAAAAGTACCGAAAGCCTACGACAAGTTGAGTTGGTTCTGAAGATAAAAAAAAAATATGGTTACGATATCGCCGGTTTGGACATGCTTCTTTTGGATACCTCAAAAGGTTATTTTCCAGTTTATTTACAAGAGTCTATGTTTCTAGTTTTCACTGTGAGACTTGTGAACTTGCAAAAAATCATCGTATTTCGTTTCCATTATAGTTGAATAAAAGTCTACATCCATTTATGATTATTCATTCTGATGCCTGGGGTCCATCGAAGGTCACTACTTTGGGTGGGCCACGTTGATTTGTAACATTTATTGATGATTGTACCAGGATGACATGGCTTTACTTGATGAAATCCAAAAGTGAAGTGAATTCACTATTCCAAAAGTTTCATAAAAAGATTGAAACTCAGTACAACAAAAATATTCAAATTTTTCGCAGTGACAATGGTGAAGAATATCTTAGTACTGAATTTCAACATTATTTGGAAGCACAAGGTATGATCCATCAAACAACTTGCTCCACCACATTTCAACAAAATGGGGTGGCCGAGCGAAAAAATCGATACTTGTTGGAGGTTGTTCGAGCTTTGCTAATTGGAGCCCATATGCCATTATTTTATTGGGGAGAAGTAACTTCAGCAACTTATTTAATCAACCAGATACCTTTCAACACCCTCAATTTCAAAACATCGTTCCAAACTTTAAATGATGGGATTGTGGCTCCAGTTGTATCAAGTTTACCTCCTCATGTCTTTGGATGTGTAGTGTTGGTACATCTACACAAGTATCAACGCACCAAGTTAACTCAAGTATTAAGATGTGTTTTTGTTGGGTATGCCACTCATAAAAAATGATATCGGTGTTATCATCCTCCAACATGCCGATTATTTATCACGATAGATGTTGTTTTCTATGAAGATACAATGTACTTCTTCGAACCTAAATTTCAGAGGGAATACCAAAAGGAAATTCAAAGTCTAGATTACGATACCCAAGATGGGCATTGTTGGCCCAGCGAAATATCTAAGGTGAATTGGGTAATTAAAAAATTATCAGAATAAAATATTTGATAAATCAAATAATTAATTTTAATCCTAAATTAATTATTATATTTATATCACAGCGGAATTATAGAGTCAACTAGGTGCACATCAAACATAAAAAATAAACAAATCAAATATTACAGCACACCAGAGATTTATACTAGTTCACCAAGCTACTGTTGGCTAATCCAGTCCCCCAAGTCCCACGGAGAGTCGCACCCACTAATACTCAAAATTCCTTTAAAGGTAGGAACCAAACCCTCACAACGATTATTTTACAAGTTCAGAATCAATCTTTACAAAATCTTTTTCATAGGTTAAGGAAGAACCTCTACTTTTTACAAACTTAAGAATAACCTAATTATTTTTAACACTAAGACAAAAGAATCAAAACATCATCAACACTCCAAATATCCTTTTACCCGGTAAGGATTAAATCGTTATAAAATTCACTCAAAACACAATTCTATCTCGAAAGAATTACTATCTCAATCTCTTTACATGAAGAGACTGAAACCGGTTACCCTTTAATTAAATACACCTAACAATATTTAATCCGTCACACTACTCACCAATACAGATTGATAAGCAGATTATCTCACTCGGAGCTTCTACCACTCTAGATAAATTAAAACTCAATTAATATCTCAAATCTAGTGATAGAAAAGTGTGAGATTAAAAATTTGATTTTAAACAAAATATAGGTATCAAATAATTTAGCACGTAATCAGATTCAAGAAATTATTTATAAAAATATTTTCTTCAATAAAGAATCAAAAACAATTTCTAAAGATCAATTTTCAAATTTAAACAAGCAATGCAATAATAGAAAATAATTAGAAAGATCTCACTTGGAATCCACAGAAAAAATAAATAGAGCGATGTTACTTCAGATCCGGTAGCAACAAAGATTACTAGCAACTATTCTCAAGATCATCTCTTAGAATAGTTCTTACAAAATCTCAGAAAGATAACTCTTAGAACAACACAATATGATCTCAACTCTTTAAGCTCAATTCTCTTGATTTTGATTCATTATATATAAAAAAAACGTAGGTCTATATATATAGAAATAAATCAGCTCTCTAACAGCTAGTTCTCATGTATCATGACACTTAAATACTCTCTTAGACCCCTTATATCATTATGACTTCTTTTTTGTTCAATTCACTTAATTATAGCTTTTAAATCTCTTAATTAAGTACCCCAAATATTTCTCAATCTCAATTAAATAGAATAGAAATAATTTTATGTATTATATTGAGAAACATTAAAACTTAATTAACCAAATTAATAGGATTTAAATAATAGATTAAGCATATCTTAAATATCATCAAATCCCTGAAATCTCTCACAAATCCCAATTAAAAATGGCTACTTTTAGATATGATTTTGGAATGCACAATATCTTGAAACTGCACCCTTAGTCGACCGACCAGTCGACTGCTAGATTCAGGATATAGCCAAGCCATAGCTGCTGTGTTCATCAGTCGACCAATCTGTCGACTTGGAGATTCAAAGAGTTCAATTTCTCTTCATCGGTCGACTCACCTATAGACTTAGAGATACATAAAGTTCTATTTCTCTTGACCGGTCGACCTATCTGTCGACTTAGAGATACAGATAGTTCAACTTGCTTTATCCAGTCAACTTATGTATGTTGGATCTCTTTTCTGAACTCGTTTTTAACTCATTCTTATTTACGTTTTTGCCCCTTTAACCATTTTCTTTTCTAAATAAGCTCCACTAACTTCTTAAATTCCATTTTAGTCAATTATAAATATTTCTTTTCAAATACACATAGGAGCAAATAATTTCATCTTATCAAAACACACATAAACAATAAAAACTTTTTGTGTCATGTGTGTTCCTAATTGAGATATTAAGCATTAAAATTCACTTGAGTTGTTTTCCCTAATTTCTTCAAACTCTTAATTCTTCATCATCTTTGTCATCATCATTTAGCATCCATTCATAATTTGTCATCGCATCTTCATCACTGGAATTTAATTAACTGAAACACTCAATTAAACCGTTAGTTCCACTAAAACATTAACATTTAATTATCCATCAAAATCTTAGAATCAACAAGAGTAACTTGGAGATAACTGATTCCGGTGGTAATGACTTACAGACTGGAGTAAATGAAAAAATGGAGGAATTGGAGATAGGTGGTATGATATTAGATCAAAATAGTAATGAGCAACAAATAACTGAAGATGTGGATCATTCTCCAACTCAGTTAGAAACCAAAGTTTTAGAAAATGTAACTGAAGAGGTGGATCATTCTTTGACTCAGCCAAAAACCAAAGTTCTAGAAAATATAGCTCCATCCCCAGTCAACATATCACACCAATCGTTTACTGAAGATGTTCCTGAGCCACATTGAAGACAATTACCACAACGCCACACAAGAGGTATTCTTAAACCCACATATGAACCTGAACTCTCAAGTAAAGTAAAATATCCCATGAGTCATTATGTGTCCAACCATCGTTTGTCAGAATCAAATATGTCATTTGTGAATCAATTATCTACTATATCTTTTCCTGACAGTATGCAAGAAGCCTTATATGATCCTAGATGGAAAGCAACTATGAATGATGAGATGAAATCTCTAGAAAAATGAAACATGAGAACTAGTTGATCTTCCACCAGGAAAGAAACCAGTTGGATGTCTGTGGATTTACACCATGAAGTACGAGGCTAATGGCACAATTGAACGCTTTAAAGCGAGATTGGTAGCAAAGGGATATACTCAGACCTACGGGATTGATTATACAGAAACATTTGCACCTGTAGCAAAAATCAACACAATTCGTGTCTTGTTGTATTTAGCTGCCAACTTGGATTAGCCCTTACAATAATTTGATGTGAATAATACTTTTTTGCATGGTGAATTATCTGAAGAAGTCTATATGGATCTCCCACTGGGATGCATGATACCCAAAAGACACAGCCAGAAGGTTTGCAAACTGAATAAATCATTGTATGGGTTGAAGCAGTCTTCTAGAGTATGGTTTGGAAGGTTTACAAAATCTATGATAACCTTTGGCTACCATCAAAGCAACTCAGATCATACTCTTTTCCTAAAACAGACACAGGGTAAAATAACTGCACTCATTGTATATGTGGATGATATGGTGGTTACAGAGAATGATCCTAATGAAAGAAAAGTCTTGCAAGATTACTTGTCTAAAGAATTTGAAATGAAAGATCTAGGCCCTCTAAAATATTTTCTTGGGATTGAAGTATCTTGATCTAACAAAAAGATAGTTCTGTCTAAAAAAAAAATGCTCTAGATCTATTACGAGAAACTGGTATGTCAGCATGTCAACCAGTTGATACACCAGTAGAAGAAGGTCTAAAGCTATGTGTTGAGCCCAACTAGATACCAGTTGATAAATGAATATACCAAAGACTGGTAGGAAGATTGTTGTACTTATCTTATACCAGACTAGATCTTACGTATGCCTTGAGTATTATCAGTCAGTTTATGCATAATCCTGGAGAATAACATATAAATGCAGTTATTCGCATTTTGAAGTACCTAAAGTCTGCTCCAGGAAAATGAGTATTATTCACTAAAAATATAAATTATCAAAGTATAGAAGCCTATATTGATATTGATTGGGCTGGTGATATGGGTGACAGACGATCTACTTCTGAATACTTTACCTTTTTAGGAGGTAACCTTGTGACATGGAAAAGTACAAAGCAAAATGTTATAGCACGCTCGAGTGCAGAAACTAAATTCAGAGGTTTGACAAATGTACTTTGTGAGATATTATGGCTGAGACTCCTTTTACAGGATCTGGGTTATCTATTTGAGCAACCTATCCGACTGTTTTGTGATAATAAAGCAGCATGTGATATCGCGCATAATCTAGTTCAACATGACCGCACAAAGCACGTCGAGGTCGATAGATTTTTCATTGAATTGTCGAAGATTCTATCAAAGGATCAAGTGTCTGACATCCTCACTAAAACAGTCTCAAATCGGGTATTCTTAAAGTTTTTAGACAAATCGGACATGTGGGACATCTATGCACCAACTTGAGGGGGAGTGTTAGATAAGGCTTGATTGTATGTGATTGCACTTTCCTAAATTAGAGTATGTGATTAAGGAAATAATTAGTGTAATGGCTTGATTCTAGGGATACCCTAGAATCAAGCTCTCTATATATGTTTGTACCATTCAAGAGATCAATATGAAATTTAGACCTTTTTTCAAAATAAATATAGAGAACTGAGAAGAGGATCGACGAAAAACAAAGAAAATGTTGGTTAGATGGATCAATGAAATGAATAGGGGAGGATTCAGGATGGTTGTTCAATTGAGAAAAGCCCAAGAGTAGAAAGGACAACGGACGAGAAATGAGTAGAACTAACCACGGACAATAGATGTTGTGGTCTGCGACAATCGCATTGGGGATAACACTCTACCACGCTTAATCTTTCCTTTTTCATTTCTATGCAAAGATCGATTTTTACACGATTCAGAACAATGTGCACTATCCACATAATTTTTTGGTAAATTCATCAAATTTTATTTTTTCATAAAAAATACTGAATTTTATATTTGTTCATTATATATATATATATATATATATATATATATATATATATATATATATATATATATATATATATATATATTAAAAATACCAAAAATACCGTTAATTTATTTGTGTATAAAAACGATTTCCACTATTTTTTATTTTTTTTTGCAATTTCACTTTTTTTTTAGTAAAAATTCACTAAACTTATAGCTGAAATATAATTGAAAAATACATAAAAATTCAATGAAAAGTAATCTAAGTGAAAATCCACTAAAAAGTAATCTATGTGGATATCCACCGAAAATAATCTAAGTGGATATTTATTGAAAATAATTAAAGTGAAAATTATTGTCAAACCAATTAAAAATTCTAAATTCTCAGAGGCAAATGTATTTCCAAAAACACACACACACACACACACACAAAAAAAAACAAAAAAAAACACAAGAATATAATTGAACGATGGTGACGGTGGAGCCAGGGAATGTTGCTTGGTGGTGATGATCAAAACATTAAGAAATCTCTGTTGAAGAACAAATATACTCCCACCATCTATGTGGATATCCATAGAAAACAATATAAGTGGATATCTTCTGAAAATAATTAAAGTAAAAATCAATGCTAAATCAATTAGATATTCCAAATATTCTGAGCCAAATGTATTTTCAAAAACATAAAATTAAAAAAAAAACGGTGACGATAGCGATTTCTCAACAACCTATTCCTAAAGCTCAACCCTAGCCATTCGAACCACATAACTACGCATAATCAGAGACTCGAAACTGACCCGAAATCCTCTCTTTTGCTCAGGTAGACAAAGGCTTGCTATTTTACCAATGAAAATGCTTTTTACTATTCGTACTGTCCCAAAAGAAATCAACATAAATTCTATCCAACTCCTTAAAAACAGCTTTAGGAGAACAGAAAGCAAGTATGTGGGCAAACTTTGCAAAACACGATTAATGACAATAAGATTCCCTCTAGGAGATAACCTTTTTGATGCCCAATTTACTAAGAAAATCATAAAATTGTAGTGAGAAAGATGGAGACGACAATGAATATCGGACGAGGCGACGACGACAAAGATCGAACGAGACGACGACGGCGAATAAGGGAAATCGGCCCGATCTAATTAGAACTGGCCAGATCTTAGTAGATCTCCTTGGATCTGCTAAGTTCTAAGGTAACGAGCAAGAAGAATCACGTCGAATGCTGACGAAGGAATAAGAAGACGCGACAATTGACAGCGATAGCTCTGGCAATAAATCGACAACAATCGATCTAGCAAGATCGACGACTAAAATCGAAGACGTGATGACGATGGATGAAGAGACGATGAACGGAGACGATTGATTGAGGAGGGCGGCGATGGTGAGAGAGTAATGGAGAGAGAGAGAGATGTAACAGTAAGAGAGTAAGAGAAATGACAGTGAGAGTAACGTAGAGAGAGAGTATTGAAGACAGAGATGAGAAAGATAACAAACATGATAAAAATAGGTTTTACTTGTAGGGTTAATTCAGTCATTAAAAAATATGAGTAGGAATCTGTGCCACTGAAAGATAAACTTGAGAAAGAATGAGAGCTTAATAAATGTATATTTTGCATTCTTATTCATTTTCAATTTACATCTTTAAAATCCTTATTAAATAGTCACAAAATCCATTCTTCTCAATTTTGTTTCTTTAATTAACATTTTATTTAAATAAGTTTTAAATGATAAATAAATAAATAAAAACTATAAATATTTCACTTACTAGATTTTTTATTTTTATTTTTTTAAAAATTTCTTTTTATTTTTTATATTGTTTGTTTCTTGTTGATAAAAATAATGATTTTTTTTTCTTCTTATGCAAATAATTTTATACTTACTAGACTTTTTATTTAAAAAATAATAATTTTTTTTTTTAATTATTTTTTGTATTCTTTGTTTCTGATAGAAGTAATGATTTTTTTTTTCTTTTCATGCAAATAATTTCGTGTACAAAACGAGATAAAAAGTATAAACATAATAAATAAATAAAAAAAAACAATTAAAAAATCCACAAGTTCATTGTTTTTTAATTTGAGTGACAATATTATTAAATAAATTCTCATATGAAAACTTCGCTAAACAATTAAAAAATAAATAAAAGCTATAACTTAAATGAAATAGTTTATATATAAATTGTAAGTAAATTTCATAAATAAAAAATATTTAGTTCTTAGAATAATTTCAAATTTCAAAAAATCAATAGCATTTATCTTTACATACTTAAAAAATTGTAACAAATCATCATTTGATCCTAAAAGTAATTAAAAAAATGGAATTGAAAATGTATTACATAAACCAATAATATTTAATTCTCAGAATAATTCTAAATTTAAAAAATTCAGCACCAAGTACTCTTTAGATATTAAAAAAATGTGTAGCAACCAACAATTGATCTAAAAAATAATAAAAGCAAAATTAGAATTGAAAATGTATATTACATAAGCAAAATTTAAATATAAAAATCAAATTTGTCCAAAATTGTAATTCTTTTAAGAGATTTATAGAGTAATTCTTTTATTAGATAATTTTAACTAAAATTTTAATATTATAGTAACAAGGACAAATAAGCAATTTTATATCTAACATCAAATGAAAAGGGTGTCGGAGATATTTTTCAATTGAAGCAGGATATTGTTGTAAGTTTTTCAAATGACAAGGGATATCACTGAAATTTACCCATATAGTTCATGGTTGTTTTTATTATAATTAATTATATATGATTTATCTTTTCCTCACCTTCTTTTTGTCCAACCATTTAATAAAATTATATCTCTCCATTTATTAATTACATATAAACTTTATTAAATTTTATTTGCTCAAAAGAGTATTTCAATAATTTTTAATCAAATAATAGAAACTATTAAATAACATAAAAAAAAAAAGATTTATTATATTATTTTAAAACTATTATTTGAAAAAAAAAAAAAAAAAAAAAAAACTTTTGAAAAGTCCCTTTAAAAACTTATTTACTTTTTCTGAAATTAAATATGAGTGACGACATTAATAGTTTTAAAAATTGACATTAACAAATTTTTTTGGTTATAACTTTATTTTTATTTTTTAATATTAAAATTTAATTTTTTCTATATTTTCATAAAATATATGAATTATAAAATTAAAAGATCAATTGTACATATGTCTAACATTCAAATATTTTTTTTTTTTTTTTACTGGAACTGCATAATACGCGAGTTTAAAACTAGTTTTTCTTTTAAAATATGAGTTATCAACCTATTTTATTTATATGGGAGTGAGGAAGTTGTTTGTTTAAAAAATAGGAGTTTTGAAATAAAAACTCTATTATTTATATATATTCTGATCCTACATGAACCCGGCCCGGCTGCTAACCGAACCATTTTGGATCCGATTCCCTTCTACCCATACCGAAGAGTCGACCAAACTTCATCCTTAATAATATTAATTTACCAAATACCCCTTCCTAAACCTAGCATATTAGGGTAACCCCATATCTAATAGAAGAACCTGAAATTGGAAGCTTTAGGCTTAGAATGAATCAGATTAAAAGATTTGGCCTATCTGCGTTCTCATTCATCGCCACCTCCATCCATGGCTCCATCCACTCCTCATCATCTATTTGCCTCATCATGCATCATCCGGCTCTTCCCTTATCAATCAATGATTTCACTCCATCTGCTCCACCATCATCATCCCTCATCATTATCCATCAGCCGATTCTTCCTTATCAATGACTTCAATTTGTCGCCCTCATCAATCCATCCGCTCCTCTATCAATTTCTTCACTCATTCATTGAATCCCTCAGTGATTGCACCCTTTCAACATACCATTTCGATTCATCATCTTCTTCCTGGTCGTTTCACTCTCCACTGCAATCAATGATCCGTTCCCGCTGGTTTGATACCCAAATCGGCATTTACAACTCCAATTAATGACTCTTCATTTTCTACTCAAATCTTAAATGTTGCACTTCTTCGACCTCAGTTATAAACACAATGACAAACCATACAATCCAATTTGGAATCGCCACTTACTGCTCCCAAATCACCCTTCTTCAATTAATCAAAACCTTTTCATAAATGAATAAACCCTAAACCCAAATTTTTGTCTCTGATTTTCTTTCATTTCTTTGTGATTTCAGGTATTATCAACTGATAGAGGAAATGTTTAAGCTAATTGAGGTATCAGCAACTGATAGAGGAAATTTTCACTTACAGCTCCCTCAAGGTAATACATTTCTCTGTATTTTTAAGCTTTAAAACACTAGAATAGTTCAATTATATGAATTTAATCATTGGTTTTACTTCATGCAGTTATTTGGGAATTTTTGGAAATTTTGTTGATTTTTGAATTGGGTATTTTGATTTTGATTGATTGGGACACATTCATGTAGATGATTTTGATTTAGATATAAAAGATGAGAGCCTTGGGTTAAAAATTCACTTAATTTCAAATAATTAATATATATGCGTGTGTATACATTAAAAAAATCAATGAAATTTTGGAAAATTTCATTGATTTTTCAATAGGGTATTTCGATTTTTGGTTAATGGTATGCTTATGGTATGCTCAAGGTCGAAAGCCATTGCCATTATCAATTTCCTTAGCACCCCATTGATTGTGCCCTTTACCATCATTAATGATGTGTTCCTCCCATAACAAATTGGCATTCAAATTGCCAACTCAAACTCCCAATCTCCGAAGCTGCCATTTCATATATTCCTTGCCTCCCACAACCAATGAACCGTTTCTCACTAGGACACTGACATTTCAAATTGTATCCTCCACCTTCCAAATAATATTTTAATGATTTTCAACACAGAAATTGTGTTTGCTTTCCCCATTAATTATGCAACCAAATACTACTGTCGAAGGAGATTGTTTTCTGTTTGACATTTGCCAATACAAACACAGTACTAGGTAAGTGATACAAAACTTTATCACATGGTTTCTTATTAACTAATGATACTTATATGTTCGATGAAATGCTTCAACAAAAAATAGGAGATTTTAATATGGGCCCCAAGGCCCACCAATATATTATACATATCCCCATCCATATCTTTTATTTAGCATAAAACCCATGTTCATTACGTGCAATGAACTCGTGAGAGGAAGCGCGTGAATGATGAATCTATATGGTAAGTGTTCTTTCTCAAAATTCCATATTCGAACCTTCCATCCTCAGATGTCTGTGTTATACACCAGATTCATCCGTCGCTGACTACCGTTACTGTCGCCATCACCTACCGTAGCCATCGCCGTCAACGTCGCTGACGCGTTGGGGGCTTCACGGGCGCCGTAACAGTAGCTTGCTCTCGCCTTCCAGTCGCCGTTCAATTCCAACCGCCGTCGCCGTCAATTTGAAGCCGTCAACGACCATACCTATAAGTTTCATCTCAATTAAAGCTGTTTGAATTTCTAGGGTTTAGGATGATGCGAACACTGAGCAGTACCACTCTGATTTGGTGTTGAGATGTTGATGCACATTAACAATCATATATATATATATATATATATATTGTTTGTTGTGTTCTTGAATTTGGGTTGTTAGGAATGTTAATGCATAGCAAAAATCCATCTCCCCCTTGCATTGTTCATATTTTGGCCATCTCAACACCAAGCCAGGTTTGTACTAATTCTAGCTTACTTGTTGATTGGAGTTTAATTCAAAATTATGGTTAGGAATGTGGAGAAATCAGAATCAGAATTTTGGTGTGGGGATGGTGAATGCACATTAATAATCATATATTGGTTGTTGTGTTATTGACTTTGGGTTGTCATGAATGTTAATGCATAGCAAAAATCCATTTCCCTCCCTTGCACTGTTCATATGTGTGGTGTTGAGATGGTAAATGTGCAGTAAAAATTATATGTTGTTGTTGTGTTCTTGAAGTTTGAGTTCTTATGAATGTTAATGTAAAGCAAAAAATCTATCTCTCCGTGCATTGTTGATATTTTGGGTGTTAGTGCTTGAGTTCTTGAAATATTTACTGTTAGGGTTGTTAAATTGTTGATGTGTAGCAAAATCACATATATGCAGTTATGTTCTTGAATTTTGCTTTTGGTTTCATCACAAATAGAGATGGCCATTGTTCATGTTATCAATTTCTGTTTCCAATGGCAAATTGTTTGAATAGTTAATGTGTAGCCACCAATCTTGAGGTAGTTTACTGTGTAGCAAAAATCACGAATTAAAATACTTGTTTTGGATTGACAATTTGTTACGTTTCACTATTTGTGTGGGATTTTTATCGAATTGTTACTGTGGTGTAATATTTGATATTTAATTAGTGTATATCAAAAAAATATGTTTGATTTATATAGATTATTAATGTGTAGCAAAAAACACGAATTGAAGACTTGTTTTAGATACACAATTTGAGACTTTTTCGCTGTTGATTTGTGGTTGTTGGTCAATCGTTACTGTGGTGTAAAAATTAATGTGTAGTTAATGTGTAGCAAAAATTGATGTTTGGTTAATAGAGATTGAAATTGTGAAGCAAAATTCAACAATTAAATACTTGTTTTTGAATTATACCCTTCGTCCTCTACATTGTTAATGTTTAGATGTTGAATTTTGTCCGACACCGGAATTGTTTCTTAGGTAATGGCGGGTGCATCCGACAGCGATCCAATATCCCATAATCAAGCTAGGGGTAAACAGTATCGATGTAATTTACGTAGCTTCTGTGATTTAATGGGAAAAAATCGAAGGAAGTTTCGTCCTACCCATATTGATGTGATGTTGTCCACTTCGCTTTGGCCTTTCTTTAAGGCATTCGTTGACGGCAATGTCGTGGTCCAACAATGCACTAAAAGTGACCAGGACATATTTGCGCTGTTGAAGTATTATAATCAGTAAAAATTGTTACTTATCATATCGATAAAATTCTGTTGCAATGTTATTTACTATCTAACTCTAATTTTCTGAACATTTTTTTATTGTCTTGCGTATTGGGCAGAGGTAGGAAAGCTTTTGTGTTTGGCGGCAAGAGTATTTCTTTGAGTTCGAGAAATATATCATTATTCTTTGGAATAAAAAATGGGACCAAAGTAGTTGAACACACGTATGCGAAGAAGATTATGAGTCCATTTGTTCAACGATGTTTTGCTGGAGTAGACCAAGTCTCAACGAGAGTGATATTACAGACGATCAACACGATTATTGATCGGAACGATCACGATGATGTTGAGGATGTCGTAAGGTTGATGTGTTTGTACGCTTTTGTGACTTGTTTTTTTGCAACTACTGGTACAAATATCGGATGGTCGATTGTGCAAATGGTAGAGGACTTGCATGCAATGTCTGAATACGCATGGGCTGATGTTATTGCGAAGGGGGTAAATGATTCTATCCTTAATAACATTGACAAACCATATGCGATTCGTGGATGCATCATCGCTATATTGGTAAGTTGTTTATAGGTGCAATGACAAATGTTGCATATATTCTTGTTTGTCGATGTAACAATTTTTTCTAATTTCTATATGTTATTACTCTTAGTATATGTTTTGCAAGCGTTCAACCTTGTTAGATCCAGACTACAATCACCAAGCTATGCCAGTGGGCGGTGATGTCAGTTGGATCGGCATTCCTCGATTCACCCGTTGGAATTTGTCTTCTTTAAAGAACGTGTTGCATGGTGTGAATGAACTCAGTGAAAATCAGGTTAGTGCCAATTACATCTTTGAAATATTATATGTTTGTCATTAAAGGGGTGGTTGTATAATTTATAAGAATTTTACTGCATAGCAAAACTTACGTGTGTTGTGTCATTTATAAGAATGTTACTGCATATTGACTATTAATGGTATTCCACCATGCGCTTGCTCATGTTTTGTGGGGGTGTTTATATGACTGGATAACAACGGTTTTGTTAACCCCCTCTTTTCAAAATTGAACTTTCATTACCAAATATATATATAAAAAAAAAAAAAATAAAAAAAAAAAATAAGATTAAAGCTTGAAAAAACAAGAGCAAAAAATGGTTGCTTATTATTTGTATCCTTTAGTCATGCTTTACAGCTCGCACATTTTTTCAACTGATTTTACTCTTTCTAGTAGCAACGAATTATTTTAATGTTGGCTGTGGCGATCTGTTTTACTCAATTAATAATGGAGCATATTCTGGTAGATGAGTAAATATACTTTATCCTATGTTTTGCGGATTTATTCCACATCAAATGTGGAAGGGGTTGGTTGTCTTAGACCTCTCTAGCTAGCTACTGAGGTGAGATTTTTCTTCACACCTATAACCTGACCACCAGTTCTTTCCACATTCGACGTGAGATAAATCCAACAATCTCTCTGTCACACATTAGGATCTTGGTCGGCTAACCTTTGACTAGTCTCTCCATTTATGACTATTGGGTCAGAGTTATTATAACGTGTTTTCTAATACTAGTATACTGGTGGGAGGTGGTCTTAGGCCTCTGTCACTCCAAGAACAAACAAATTATTTTTTGTTTACCCTACTCGATCAGATGCATGAACCTTTTTATTGGCTGTAAAGTGTAATTATTCTTCCTGTAAAAGAGAATCCAATGAAATTATTCAAATGAAGTTGGTAAGCTTTTTTCAAGCATTTTTTGTGCACAAGCACATGTTATACATTAAACTATGTCTTCTGCGTGTAACAATCATTCGTGCATTATACTTCTGTACAATGTTACTGCACAGAGACATTTAATGTGCATATATAAGTAAGAAATGTTACTGCACAAAGACATTTAATGTGCATCGATAATTGCATGGTTTCTTTTAAAAGTGCATCAATAATTACGTTTTTTATAAGATTGTTAATTTAAGTTGGGTGTTCTACTGTTTTTAGGTAATCTCTGACGATCTGGTGTCATCAGCTATGGAAGAGTTGTATGTATTCGGGGCCCAACCAACGGCAACATTAGCTGGCTTACCTTCCCTCGAGCAACAACCCCCGGACGAGCTCACTGAAATCTAGAAGCAATTGGAGTGTTCATTGAATCAAAATAGTGAGTTGGTTGGGGAGAATGTCTGTCTTCGATCTGAGTTGAAAACTCGTGACGAGTTGATAACGTCGTTGATGAAACAGTTAGATGATTTGGCGGAACGGACGACAATTATTGATGCATAACAATTACACAAAAAAAAAATCCGTTGCCGAATTAGCTTTATCTCCAAGTATTAAAAGTCTTGAACATGCCGAACTGCAAACTTCTATGGTAAGGAAGATTAAACTGCAAAAAAGAAAACCCGCACGAAAGTCAGATTACGCGTATGAGAGGGTTAAAAAGCAAAGTAAAAAGGGGTGTGTTCAGGTAGTGATTGATGTGGATGAGATCCTGTTGATACATCGAATGACTAAAAGGAAACCCGAAAAACTTCCAAACAAAAAAAGATGCGCGATGGCCAAATTACTAGACGAAAGTGATTGGGATAAAATAAAATCCATACATGAAACACATGATGATGCGTATGTATTCGTTATATTTACTTCGAATCAATTTGTACTTTTTTCTTAAATTCCCTATTTACTTTATTGATTTAATTTTTCGTCTTGCAGTGACCTAACATGGATTGGATTGGATAGCTTCCTTGGCGTTCGTTTCGGCGACATAATCGATCTCCTAAAAGGAGAACAATTTTCTAGTAGAGTAAGAAAATATATTGGATTTCGTGTATATAAATGAATACATAAACTTGATTTTTTGTGGTTTCGTTCTTTTGTAGGTGATAGCTACGTTTACCAAGATAATACACCATCGCCAAATTGAAATTTTTAATGGTAATTCAAATGTTGATGTTCTCCATAGAGTGTTTGTTATGCCTAATCTTTCTTGGGTAACTTCCTTTGCCACGGTGTTTGATTAAAGTATATTTTGGTGTATTTGTATTTCTAGTCTTCTAATGCATATTAAAATTTCTGTTGATTTTGATGATAGACTTACGTTAAAGAGAATAGAGAGGCAATCATTCGGGGACAAATGGACAAACAATTCAATATAGATGTTGCTGGGAAATACGAGACGATAATGTTCCCAATAAACACTCCTGGGAGGAAATCTTCACCGTCGCACTGGACATTACTTGCTTTCGAGATGGAGCATGGGACTTTAAATCACTACAACTGGCTATATAGTCTCAATTCACATGATCCGCATTTCGGGAGTGCCAAACTTATAGTAATTTTTTAGATATTTTACGAATTAATTGATTATGAGTTTACAATAATAATCCTACATACCAATTGCACTCTTGTACATTAATTTAGTGTTATTATTTGTTTAATTTTAACTGGTGATTTCATTGTTTGCAAAATATAGGTGGATTATATTAACAACTATTTCACTCAATATGTGACTTCGTCAAGCGCTTCTACACAAGAACGATCGATAACTTTGGAGTCTGTTTATGACACGCCTCAACAAAGGGTTGATGGGTAAGTGTGGATTTTGATTTGAATTAGGTTTGTAAGAATAAGCGATATTTATAATAGAAATTTGTATGTTTTTTTTTTTTTTGCCAGACCTAACTGTGGAGTAATTGTTACCTATATAATGAGGCAGTTCGTCCTTGGGCAACGAGCGAACGTCAAACGTGAATGCAAAACCAGAATAGCAACGGTGGAAAGGGCGGATCTTATCAAGGACATAATAAATAACAAACATGGTTGTTGGGCTTTTGATTCATTTTATGCGCAGAGCAGTTGAGTGTGATGGGTTTATGTACAATTTTTTTTTTTTTTTTATATTATTTTGATTAAATGATTTACTTGTTTCTACACTTGTTTGACGTTTGACTTTTTTATGATGGATGTGGTTCATGACTAATTTTGATGCGTGTGTGTATCTCTTGTTTCTTAATCAAGTTCGTGCATGAAATGTCTAAGTCGAATAATGTTATCAGACACAATTGTTTGTTCTATTAAAACTTACTGTGAATTAATTATTCTGGTGCAATAAAAAGTACTGTAAATTAATATTTGCAGTAATTGTTGTGAGCTGATAATATTTTTCAGCCAGTGGAGGGGGTTCAGGTTAGTTAGTAATAATTCAGATGAGAAATCAGGTGGATTTTTTAGGGCAGAGCACCATCCATGTGCTGTGTGTGTGGTACCATCCGTGTGCTATGCTGTTGTATCCCTTCATTTTTCTACTCAACAACTATACTCTTAGGCATTCACGTCAGATTGGCAAGTTTACGAGAAAACAAAAACTAAAAGTTATAATTTTTTTTTTTGGGGGGGGGAGGGTGTCTATTAACCATATACCTAAAAAGGCTTAAGCTACCTCAGTTGTATTCAATCATTGGAAATGTGCAAATTGGTAGTGTACCACCATCTGGACTGTTTGTTAAAGTCTTTTAGGTCTCATTTGGTAACTGTCACTTCTCTCATTCGTGGTCTCGTTTAGAAATCCGCATGGACCTAAATTACTGTGTATTAATTATTTCGCTACAATAAAAATTACTGTAAAGTTATATACATATTGTACTCCGTGGATACACATCTAACTACCGGATCTTATGGAATTCGAGTTGAATAAAAAATTACTGTGTATTAATTATTCCACTACAATAAGATATTACTGTGAAGTAATATTCATCTATTACTCCTTGTTTTTTATTTGCTTAATAAATCATTGTATCCGCTGAATAATCATGTCTTTTAATCATTTAATTCACCTTCATTAAAATATTACGTAATTTGGTTAAAATAATCGATTTTTTTTTGTCACCATTTTTTTTTTACTTGGCACAAGAATATAACCAAAACATAAAATTAGCATAACAAACTATAAAAACTGAAAACCAATTGATAAAACGATTCTAGTCATGAAAACATCCACACGAATGTCGAATTTTTCAAAAATAAATAGAAACTGTTGCTCCAAAAAATAATGAAAGTCTAATAAATGATGTCATCTCATATGGGTTCTTTACATGTTTTCCTATTGTGTCCTTTCCCACCGCAGCAACTGCACTTCAATGTTCCTTTCTTGAATTCTCCCTTTGATGGGATCCTCGTTTTCTTCGGTCGTCCCCTAGGTCGTTTGGTAACTGGTGGTAATATTACAATATCTTCTTGTTTTGTCTCTTTCTTCCCCGCAGTTGGCACAACAAAAATTCCATCCTCGTAACTTAAATGGTAAAAGGACATGTGGAAGTAATCCTCTACATATGAGTTCAAATCTCCACCGGTCTTTGTAATAGCAGCGCAAACGTGTGTACACGGTATCCCGTTGTCCCTCCAATCGAAACAAGAACACGTTTGGTTTTTTAGGTCCACAAGTACAGAAGGGTCTGATTGGACCTCGAAAACTCCATTCACATATTCACGCACCACCCATGTCCTGCATTCTTCCAATCTTTTTAGCATTTGTTTCTCGATTATCTCACACAGAATATTGTTCACCCCCGAAGCCATGTTACGTTGTTTTGTCCGTTGTTCCATTAAGTCAAAAACAAATTCGATCGACAACTTTGTGAATTGGTAGGTGTCTAGCTTCAACAATCCATCCATTGAATGACTCTGTGGCGTTGGATGTCAATTCACCGTGTCTTCAACCTTTGAAGAACACATTTATCCAATTCTCTCTGGCAAATCATCAACCCAACCAGAAATATACTTGGATCCCTTTGCTTTTAGATCTGCCAATAGTGTGTAAAAGACGAACTCCATTTTTGCTTTGTAACACTCACGTAACAACCACAACAATCGTTGTTTTACCACTGGTAAACGAGCTCCAATTTTTTCCTTCAAATTCATTGTTAAGTAGTTCAAACAAAATGAATGGTATACATCTGGGAATACCTTTTTCACAGCTTTTATTAACCCTGTATGTCGATCAGATACGAATGTCATTACTCATTCTGGTGGTATAACATTAACTAGTTGTTTTAGAAACCATTCCTAGTGGACTTCCGTTTCTGAGTCAACGATTCCAAAAGCCAATGGATATATACCTGTCAGCAAATGACAAAAGTCTAGTTATTCAATATGAAATATTCAATGTACATCGAATATTATTACTAAATTAACAGTAATAATTGTTTTTTTGCTGTATAACAAGAATATTACATCGTATACAACAACGACAAATTGATTAGCACGTCAAAAAACAACTAGATTTTTTTCCCCCGCTTACCGTTATTCCCGTCTTTGCCGGTTGCGCCAAGCAACGTGCCTTTATACTTTGCTTTCAGAAACGTTCTGTCGAGAAATAATAGAGGTTGTACATATTTAGACCCTGCTATGCTAGCACCGAATGAAACAAAAATTCGGTTAAAACAACCAGTACTCATATCATATTCAATTTCAAAACAGGTTCCCGGGTTTGTCTTCATGCACACTTCTTTATACCATCTCAACTCATCGTATCCACTACGATAATCCCCCAAAACATCTTCTCTAGCCTTTTCAACCCCCCACCGTGCATGGTGATAACTTATGTCCAACCCATAGTTATTTTTAAATTCTTTGACGACATCAATAGGGCGTTTTAGTGGTTGAACCTTTAGCGTGTTTTTTATACAATTCGACACAATTTTGGAATTAATTCTACCGTTTTGCCTGGTTCTAACTGCAGCACCACACGTATGAATATTGTTTATTTTCTTGATGTAAAAAAATTCATTCTTACTATCGATGCTCGCACGTACGAACCATTCACATCCTCACTCAATCTTATATGCGCAATATGCTACAACACGAGATGGTTCGTTCTTATGGTAATCAAATTTGAACCCTATTTCAATAGAATACTTTATCAAACATTCCCTAAAATCATTAGCCCCACCTTTAAAAACTTGCCCTACCTCACGAATTAAATACCTCCAATCAGCAGACATTGTTGTCGACTTATTCGGGCAGTACGGTATCAATAAATTTTCATATTCGTCACTCCCTGTATTTTCGCTGTAATAATCAGTATTAGTTCTAGTTGCATTTTCGCTACTCTCTCCAACAGGCATCTCGTCTTTTCAAACAATTTTAGATGTACATCAAATATTCAGCTAAAAAATAACTGTACTACAATACTCAAACATAAATGGTTATGCACATAATATTTTTCAATGAAACGGTTGCTCAACGTTGCATGTTGTACAATAAAAAATTCAACCAATTGTAACTGTATATTAATATTCAACCCAATTATAACGGTACATCAAAATATTGAATCAATTATTACTGTATAGTAATGTTCTTTCCAATTATAACTGTATAGTCATATTTACCGCAATTATAACTGTACATCAATATTCAACCAATTATAATTGTATATTAATATTCTGTCCAATTATAACTGTATTGTAATATTTAACCCAATTATAACTGTACATCGATATTCAACCAATTATAACTGTATAGAAATATTCAGTCCAAATATAGCTTTATAGTAATATTCAACAAAGTAATTATGTGCAAAATCAAGAATTGACCCCAGTAATATTCAACAATGTATAACTGCGAGTGTTGCTATCAATTATGCTGGACTCTTGACATTCCTCACATGGCTCCATATCAAAGAATGTGGAAAATAAAATTAGAAGGACAAATTCTAAATTTGAAGAACAAATTCTGCAGTGGCCTTGCTCATGCTATTTCTCTCTCTAAAAATTCAAGACCCACGACTCTCTCTCTAGAATTGCACAATTAAAATGCAACTTTCAAATGTAATTCCCACTGCATAATGGAACTTCCCATGATGGTTGGACAAAAAAAAAAAGATAATGGACAAAAATAAATTAGAAGGACAAATTCTAAATTTGAAGGACAAATTCTGCAGTGGGCCTTGCTCATGCTGTTTCTCTCTCTAAAAATTCAAGACCCACGACTCTCTCTCTAGAATTGCAAAATTAAAATGCAACTTTCAGATCTAATTCCCACTGCATTTTGGAACTTCCCATGCCTGTTGGATAAAAAAAGAGATAATGGAGAGTGAGGACACATATCGGTTGAGGAAACAAGAATCGCTGCTGCTGTTCGTTTGCAGAATTCAAATTTGCTGCTGTTTTTTTGTTTTGCAATTTAGGGCAATAGAAACTATGAATATATGGTATAATCAACACAATATCTTCCATTTTTGCAGCTTTGAATGTGTGATTTTGGTTGTTATTCCCTTGTTTAGCTTGATGTTGTTTCCAAAAATACATTAACCCCCGATTTCTTGCCAAGCTGCGCGTGAAGAATTCTGCTGAAATATTTGGGGTTTTCTCCAAACATAAATAATTATATGGGTTTTGTTTTGTTTGGGCTTGATTATTGGGGCCTATTTTAATATGTAACAAAAAAGTGGGTGTCTAATTAAAAATTCCCAAAAAATATTAGTTTTAGCAAATTGTTTTTTTTTTTTTTTTTCTTTTTTTTTTTCGATTCTTGAATGTTGTCTTTCTAATTTTTCAATGCTTGATTTTTATTTTTTTTGCTGAAGTAAATGGGTTTAACAATAACTGAAGCACACTGCTTTATTGTTTAATTTGATACATTAATTTACCTAAAATAGATATAATACATAAATCAGGCCTTTCAACCAATGCTTCTTAGGTGTTCGATAAAATGCTTGAACAAAAAATTATTAGGTTGCAGTATCTATCTTGAACCCTTCAGCGCCGAAGATCCCGTCACCATATGATTATGATCTTCTTCCTCTTCACTATCTTTTATATTATATGCGTTCAGCATGTGTGTGTTTGAGTTTGTTAATGAGTGGGCACCAATGGCCTTAATGAATGCGTTGTGTTCAACATGCAACTCGGTCTAAAATAGGAAAATCTATCTCAATCAATTTATTAATAAATGTTGCTGAAGCTGCTCAATATTGTTTTTTTTAATATGACCTTGGCTTCAACTTAGTTACTTGTGTCAAAACTCATGAACAACTAATTCATGTCCTGTTGGATATGGATGAAAAAGAGTATGGTGGTCGAGAATTAATTTCCCATGATCAATATGCTTGAAGAACTACAAATAAAAGGTAGTTTGGCTTACTAGATTTTTACCCTTTATATTTCTGTAATTCATATTTTCCATTTTATTTAATTTTGTTTTTGTTTCTGAATTAAGAAATGCTTTCTTTGTAGGGTTGATGACCTCCGTAACGTTTTGGAAGTTCCATTGCTAAGTAGAAGTGCCCAGGTAAATCACATGTGCTTGAATATTTCTTAAGTTCATGTAAAGCGGGATCATTCTAATCAACCCAATGGTTATTTCATTGCCTTATTCTTTGGTCCCTTAGGGAAGCCTAATTTTTGTCTTTCTTCTTTTTGAGAGCGCGAATCAGAAAGAGATCCCCAACGGAGTTATGTTTATTATTCTTCCCTTTATTTTGAGGTTATTTAGGGTAAGTTTGGTTTAGAACGCATAAAACATTTTCAAAAAGTTTGAAAACGGTTTTCAAAAATTATTTTTGAAAATTGTGAAAACTTATTTGGTTAAGTGAAAAGAAACTTTTGAAAACAAAAACTATTAGAAGTGATGTTATTGATTGAAACTTTTCGAACATATGAGAAAATAGGTAGTGATGCTAGCTAAATTTGTGAAGTTTGAGTCTTTGAATTGTCGATTTAGTGTCATGTAAAGGTAGTATGATTTAGTTGTTGAATTCAACTCAGAATGGGAAAATATGAAAGCCCTGCTCATGAATGAACCTTCTACTTCAAAATTATGTTATTACTTACCTGTTAGATCGCACGAGCACTAGCACTTCAGGCTAACTCCCACTGGAATGAGAATATTTTCCCTTTAAGGTGCTAATAAGACCAATAATTTCCTCCCTCCCGACTTAATACTATGTTTTTAAGAATGAGGTCATATTGAGGAACAATCCATCTTTCTCAACGTCTATCCATTGTCTTTAATTTTGATAGGCAGGCTTGCCACATCACAATAGAGCATCTAGGAATGGATTAGAGATTTTTTTTTTTTTTTTTTCAATTGATCAAATGGAAATGAGTTCTAATAGAATCCAAGGCTGATCTGCAATTAATAAATTAATATTTTTAAGTGGATATTTGTTGATAATGAATTGGTAGTGCATAGTCTAACTAGGTTTGTTTCAAAAATCTACGAAAGAATTACTTAATTTCATGACTTGCTTGTGGAAGAACATTTGTAATCAAGCTAAAAAAAACTGTTCTCAGTCCTTTCTATCACTCCCATTTTGGGTTCACAATATTTTGTTTTGTTTCATTTTTCTCTAAATCACGTTAGAAGTGCTTTCCAAAAATTATTTCGGGTGAGAGCAACTTCCTAATTTTTTCATCAGACGGCCAATGAAATAGTCTATCCAGTGCTTAAATTATAGCTGATTTTTTTTAAACCTTGAAAAAACAAAAAAAGAAAAAAAAAAATGTTATTTTCTAGACGTTTGAATTGAAAGTCTATAAACAGAACATAGATATATTTGTGTTACTTTTTTTTTTTTCTTTTTTTCAGTTATCCAAGTACTTGGCCTGTATAGCCTTAAAGTCAAGATGGTACTATGAACACCATATTCTTCTCAACAATAGTCTAAATAGTAAAACATTTTTGCTTTGTTAGAAACTTTTGTCTCTTCATAAAGACACTAAAATAATTTCCTTCATATTTGTGTTTATGTTTTATCATTTATAAATACTTCTACCACAATTCTGCCAGTTATTTCTTTGACACATAATAATGTTACAACTTTTGTTTCTTAAGTTGTCTACAAAATCGTGTCATAACTATAAATACATAACCTTCAAATTAACAAATAATCATTTCTTTAAAATAAATTTTAGTCCTTTTATTAAAAAATTAAACAAATTTTAATATTATACCTTATCAGATACAATATTCTTTTCTAAAGCTTTATAATGATATTAATTAAAATACACCTCAACAAATTAAATTAAAAAAAAAAAAAAAACAGAACAAAGAAAGAATGAGAGATTAGCATTAGTTTACTAAAATGTGAACTTTTTTGTGTTACGCCATATTTTTTTAATACAAAATAAATTTGCGAATGCCTAACTCTTTAAATTTCAAATTATGTTCAACTAAATTATAGTATCGAACAAACTTCAATATCATACCATTACTCAACACCATATCAGGTAAACTATGTTTCTATAACACTCAATAACAATATTAATTAAAAACAAACAAACAAAAACCCCCCCCCCCCCCCCAAAGAAATCAAATACAAAACTTAAATATTTAAAGAAAATATAAAAAAAAATAGATCAACATTAGTTTATTATAAAATATTTGAACTTAATGTGTGATTTTTTATTTATTTATTATAATAAAAATACAAAAATGAGTTTCAAACTTATGTTTCATTAAAATTAAAATTCTCTATTCAACTAAAATTTTATAATTTCATCAAATATTAAATAATAACTTCAATTTAAATATCTAAAATTAAAATATTCATAATATTAATTAAAAATAAAGATTAAAAGCATTTTAAATCCCAATAATACATATTTCATCCAAAAAACAAATAACTAATACAAACTGTTTTCACAGATACAACAAATACAAAATTACATATAAACAATCAAATAAATTACAGCATATCGAAAAAAAATTAAATAAATTAGACATCCAAAATATTCTAAAACCCGTGCTAAGCCTGGGTTTAAAACTAGTATATATACTAGAAAAAACCCTAACTCAGCAGCAGCGCCTCCCCACTTCCCGCTGTTCCGTCTGCCCCCCTGCTCTCTCTCTCACTCAGTTCTCTGCTCTCTCTCAAATCTCAACCTGTTCTGAGCGTCGGCCCAAGAGCCTGAGACCGTTTCCTGCCTACGATTCCGTGCTTCGTTTAGCTGCGCTGCTTCCGTACTTGTCGTCGTCGACGAAGATCCTGCTCGTCGTCTTCCTCTCTTGTTTCTGTCGACGCTGAATTTACATCGCCGTCTTCCTCTCTATCGTTGCCGTCGCCCCCGTACGTCATTGCCTTCTCTCTCTCTCTCTCTCTCTCTTTGGGTGAGTATTGTGATATTCATATATGTGTGCTACTGCGTTGTATTTTATTAATTACTGTGATTGATTGTTATAGTAGTTCTTTTTCTTCAATCATTTGGAGTTTGCGTTTGGTTTTGTTTCTTCGATCGTTTTAGATATATTTCACCCCTTCCTAGATTTCTGTTTGTGTTTCAATACCTATATTTCTGTTTACTGTCGCATTCTGATTTCGTTCCTATTTTTGTTGGTGTTTTGGGTCCTCAATTTGATAGAAGAAGGAGAAGAAATCTTCCATACTACAGAAATTCTTAGCATAACTCAAAGTGGGCTGGAAAGCAGTAATAGAATCACACCAGAAACCTTCGGGAAACTGTGTTATCAGGCCCCGTTTGGTAACCGTTCCCATCTCATCCCATTCCATTCCCATCCCAGATTTTTAGGATTTATTTTTGGGCATAGTGTTTGGTAATCCATCCCACTTTTTTTGTTTCCGTTACCATTCCATTCCAAAATGAGAATCATTCATTCTAGGCATGGCTAATTTTTGGCGTTGTTTTAGTTCATCATAACTAGAAGTAGAAATGGTTTAATTCAACTGCATCAGTATTGAAGTAAACAAAGGTTTGATTATATAATGAATTAATTAGCCAAGAACCTGTAAAATAATTAGTGAAGTTCTAGTTTTGTAATTCCGGGGTCAATTTCGTCCTTTTTTCTAGCATGGCAATTTGGTTATTCTTGTCAATTGTTGTCCATAACAGTAACTTTCACTCTCTCTGTTGTGTCTTTTTTGTATTCTAAATTTGTTCAACCTTAAGAACATGTTCCCAGAATTTCATAAACAAATATGTTTCTATAATTAAGAAAAATATTTCGAGAATTAAAAACAATATTTGCTTAATTAAAAAACTATTCCCAGAATATTTCCTATAATTTAAAAACTATTCCCCGAGATAAATAAAATCCAAAAACAATATTCCCAGAATAAAGAACTGTTCCCAGAATATTATCCCAGAATTAAAAACCTTTTTATAATTAACTTTAATTAATTTTAAGAACTTCCATGAAATTTATTTGCTTATTTCGTTTTTCCTCTTTGTCTACTTTGATTTTGTGTTGTCCCGGCAATCTCAGATTTCACATAAATATATTTTGTGCTTCGTCTTTGATATGTTTGAAGATTTCAAAGAAGTAAAGATTTTGACATTTCTTTGATCAAGATTTTCCTTCTTTGAAGATTTTTAAGAATTTTCCATTTATGTAAACATTTATATTTATAATATTTTGATCCTACATGAACCTGGCCCGTTTGCTAACTGAGCCATTTCGGATCCAGTTCCCTTCTACTCATACCCAAGACCCGATCGAACTTCAACCTTAATAATATTAATTTAACAAATACCCCCTCCTAAACCTAGCATATTAGGGTAACTCAAACCCTACCTCAGCAGCTCCTTCCCACTTCCCACTGTTGCCTCTCCTTACTCCTCAGATCTCTCTCTCACTCTCTCTCAGTAATCTGATTTCGACCAATTAATACCCAGGCCAATGTTTTCAAAACCGGGCCGGACATCGAACCGGAAAAGTTGGCGGGTCACGGGTCACCGGTTCAACCGGCGTTGAACCGTGACGTCATGATGATGTCATTATTATTAATAATATATATATATAAAATAAGCCAAATAGATATATATTTTAGATGATGAACCGGTAACCAAACAACAGAAAAAAAAAAAAAAGTTGTGAGAGAAGCAGTAGGAGCGAATTAAAAAAGAAAAAAAAATTAAAAAGTAAAACAAGAAATAAGGGGAATGATAAAACCTAACCAAGATGTCAATTCTCCATATTTTCAGGCCTAACATTGTGCTTAGCTGTCCTACATCATCTCCAATTGCTCACTACAGTTTACGCTTGGGAATTGGGATATGAACAAACAATTTGCTAGCAGCTCTCTTGCTCTTACGATCTTTAGAGAGAGAGTCTGAAATTGTTCACGATTCCCATAGCCTTGCCGGAGATTTCAACGTCGAGACGAACCTGCTTCAGGACCGTCGTTCGACCTTCGATCTCTTCTTCTTCTTGTCTCCGGCAGCTGCCCCGCCTTCCATCAGAAGCTTCTTGCCGGCCTTCGGCTTCTTCAGGCGGAGCTTTCTCGGCCACAACGGTCTTCTTCTCTTCCGTCAGCTTCTTCTCCAGCCGGTCGACGGTTCTTCCGTCAGTTTCTTCTCGTCCGTCAGCATATATGGAGGGCTTTTGTTGAAAAACCGGCCGGTTGAAGAAAAACCGCTCCCGTTCTCCGGTTCAACCGGCGGTTTGACGGTTTTTACCGGTTTGACCCCTGCAATGGGTTTTGCTGGTTAACCGGACCGGAAGAAGAGAAAAAATTTCTTAAAAAAATAGGTGAGACATTGATTGCTGAATCAGATTATTCAGTATCTTTAAAATTTCTTCAAGATGTGTTCAATGACTCCGTATCTGGTAATTCCACTTTCTTTTGTCTCTTTTTTTTTTTGGGTTGGGCACCACTCTCATTGCTTTATTGTAATTGATCATGTGATGCATGCAGGCGATACTGTAATTTCAATTTGTCATAAAGATCTCTTAGCAAAAGAATTGAAATTGTCAAGGAATTTGTGCCGAAACCTAAGAAGTGATATTGATAAGGTAAATGCATTTTTGTTCTTTTTTGTTTGATGTATTGTTTGAGTTATTTTCTAAAATATCTAAACAATTGCCTATGTTTTTTCTTTCCCTATCTGCCCTGCTCTAAAAAGTAAATAAAATGTTCTTGATATTGTTCGTGTTACCCTTGTAGTTTTTTCACCGACTCATTGCATAATCTTTTTACCAGAAATCGGGGTGTCATATGTCATTTCAATGTTCTCTTATTTTTTATTTCTTCATTTTGAAGGTTTCGTAAATTTGTCATGAATTAAGTATTTGGTCGCTCAATGACGTGTGAAGTATCAAAAACAGGGAAGGCTATGATAGACATTTGAAACCCGTGGAGGTGTCCATGCCTTCATAAATTCTGGAACTAAGTATGTAGTAGTAATAGTTATGTAAACCATAAAATTAGGGTTTTCATTACCAACGACTTGCTGTTCCAGTGTGAGATTTCTCATAACAAGCCATCGTACTAATAGCTGGTATAAAACAACTATTGTTACTTTTATATTGATTGGCTTCATAGTGACATAGATTGTTATACCGAGGTTGGTAGTGGTTCATATTTAGTCATTTAATGGTAAGAAATGCTTAGAATATGTTTTTTTTTTTTTTTTTTAATTTTCGTTAGGTAATAGTAATTAGTGAAACAATGAATCAGTTGGTTAAAGTAATATTGTTGTGGTTTATAGTTATATTTGTGAATGGATATGTTGTAGGGCAAACAATTGGGCAATCATTTAGGGGTTCAATGCATAATCTGATTTTAGAAGGCTTAAATTTTTTGGTGGCCGAATGGAGGAAATGATGGAATTCTTAGGGTTAAAAACTGGTAGGATGAGGACGTTGGAGTTTAATGCTATAGAGAAACAACAGAAAACAATGAAGACTATGAATACGTTGCGTTAACAATATCAATGGAAATAGGGGAAGAAGCCCTGGACTTCATGCACAAAGACCTGAATAATCAAATACCCTTGACCTTAATTATGATTCATGGAAGTGAAATAATACAAAAGCTCAAAATAGCACTTGACCACCTTTCTTGTAATGCCAAAAGTTACTAAATAAGGTGCCAACCAAGTCCCATCTCATCTGAGTTGGTACTTAATCAACACATGAGCTTGTGAGCTATCTTTTCTACATCTTTCATTGACTATAACAAGTTGTTGCATTTATCCCAATCATCTCTTCCTGGCTTGGAAAAACACGACTTTGTTAGGTTGATGGCATGAATTGGTCAAAAATTAGAATTAAGGTGCTGAAATTCTTCGTCAAAGATCCATGTAGATACGGAAAAATGTTTGTTCCTACCATTTAATGGCTCTCTAATATATATATATATATATATTTTGAAAGTACAACCATTTTTATTGTGCAATGCTTTCTGTTTTTGTCAATTAGTACTTCCTCTATTAGTAATTATTATTATTATTATTATTATTATTAATATTATTATTATTATTATTATTATTTTTTTTTTAAGATCTTCCGTTTAAAATCTCCCCCTTCTTGTAACTCTCCTTATGTGCCAGGGGTAGGTGTGGGGGCAAACTGAGCTTATTTATGCATGGGACTCGTTACTGCATTTGTGCTTAAGAACAGATTTCAAGCATATTCCCCCAAAAATGATTTATTTCTCTGATATCAATCTAATATTCAAGTATTTGATGTAGATATGGCTTGGCGGTCCTTTAAGACATTGTTGAAAGAGAATAAAGAAAAACTTGTGGAAGTATTGGAACTAAAGCGTTATGAATCTTTTCCTCTCCACGAATCTAGATTAACATCCATTGGCCGATTTCTTATAAGGTATTTAAGTACGGTTTAATTAGTCTTTCTGTTTAATTTAGTTGTCAAATTAGACTGAATAGAGGGTAAATTTGTGAATTCATATATATATAATTTGTTTTGTATTCTTTTTATTTTCTTTTATCTTTTTCTTTCTTTTCATTTTTTTTTTCTTCTTAGTTTTTCACCGTCCCTTTAATCTTACAAATTTATCTCATATTCTGTTAATTTAACAATTTAATTAGACGAAATGAATAATTAAAATCGTAATTAAAGATACATATTCCAAAGTTTCACTCACCAAACTAATCTAACACAACCTTGACTCATAAGATATGGCATGCAGGTAGAACCACACCTAGACCTAACAGATATTTCATAAGGAGTTATTTCATTGATACCAAGCCCACCGAGATCAATTTCATAGCTAAAGGGTCAAAAATTGTTTTTTTCCTAAAATTAATATGCTATTTAATTATGTTTGTAGGAGCTTAATGAAAGCGGTGACAAATGAACATTTAAAGATATTTACGCATTTAGAGTTGAAGATGGACAACATTGTCGTTAATGATCTTGGTGACATTTATCTCGTGAGAAGTAAAAAAGGTGCACATGGTAAAGACAATTTGAATATTGATAATCGTAGTTTGATGTATGTAATTCAGGAGATTTTCGAAGGCATTGAAATGCCTAAAGATGTTGGTGCGTTATGCGATTTGCTTGGTGAAAGTAGGTAAACTCATATGAAATATATATTATATTATATATTATATGAAGTTTAAAAAAATTGATTAATGTCATCTGTTTGACTTTTTTTTTTTGTTCATTTTTTTTTCTCCTAGTTCTGATTGGAAACAGAAAATCATCTATGATCACCCATGCATGTGGGTTCCTTATGAAGTGGTGAGTAACGTACTAGTAATGAAGCTTCAGCTGAGAGCAGGTTCAAAGATACGTGGAGATGGATCAAACGTATATAAAACTACAATAGAAGATGTAAAGGATACCGATGCTTTGAATTGGGAAGATTGCGTGAGCACAGTTAAAAGATTAAAAAAGCAATTGGACAATTACTATAAGGCATTGGAGAAAAAACGAAATTCCGAATCAGCAATTGCTGCCCAAGTAGGAGACGAAACTTCACCGTCAGTGGCAGTTTCACCGAAGACACCAACGCAAAGTCCAATGGGTGGTAGAGTGGCAACTTTACCAGGTATTGGTCTAGTAGGAAGTTCGCGTGGGACAGCGGGTTCTTCGGGAAGTCAAAGGCGTGGGACAGCGGGTTCTTCGGGAAGTCGAAGGGCTGTAGGCTCCGTATCCTTGCTTTGGTTCATGGCGTCGTGTTATGGTCATCAAACTGATGTATATTTATTTTTCTCGTTTATTTTCTTTTATATTAAAATATTTGTCTCCTTCAATTTTAGTGGCTTAGATGTATAAAAATATATTTTTTGACTAATCTATTATGTTTGTATTATTAAAATAGGTGCCTCTGGAGAAGATCGAGCAAGATTTTTTCGTCCTTTTTCCACGTTATTTGTCAGATCTTGTGAAGAAAACCAAAAAACAACAATTTATTAAGGGTAAAGGAACCATGATTAGTCTTTGAATATGTGTCGCATCTTGTTTTTTTGTATTACTAATTTGAAAATGTTTCCTAAATTTGCAGATATATGTGAGAGAAAGTTTTGCTAAGTGGTAAGTTGCGTGGGTGCTTTGATTTTTGTGACATGCAAAAGAAAGTATTTGTTTTAATGTCGTGCTTATAAATATCTTTACTAAGTTATTTAATAGGCTATCTCATCTGCTTGTAGATTTTCAATTTGGATGCTCATAAAGCACGCAAATGAAGCATGAAATAGGTCAAGGGTACCCAGTTTGGTCAGCTCTATATGTGCGTAGGTGTTGGATATACCGCTCAGGTTAGTGTATTTATCTTCTGTTTCTTTTTCATACTAGTTACGCAGCAGTTAAAAAAATCCCTCGGTGTGGAAATGGACTGCTTATTTTGTTGTTGAGGAACAAATTGTTTGTAGGAAGCAGTGTTGTATATGGTGAGGGTGTTGGGCGGAGCATAAACCGTGGGGGGTGGGCCTTACGGTACATGAATTTTACTATTATAAATATGTTAGAAAAATTCTGCGAACTCATTGCTTCGTCTGGTATATAAATATATGATTGATTTATAAGTTTACTAGATTGAAATATTTAATTAAAAAATATCCAAAAATAATGAAAAGGATATATATATATATGAATGATGGAGACCATGGGTTTAGGTGTGTTAAATACATATCCAAACGTTTCCGTATTATAATGGATGCACTGACTTTTATTTTTTACTCCCTCTATCCCATATACTCCCTCTATCCCTTATAAGTTGCGCTATTTGCTTTTAACAAAATTTATAGTGTTTGAAAATGTTCTATCTATTTTAGTATATTACCCCATACTGGGAAAGGTGAAAAAAGGTTTTGATTTTTAAAATTTCAATTTGTGGTTGAGACAAAGGTTTTTATTTTGGGAAACGTGATAAACTCTGTTAAAAGGATGAAAGACAATTATTTTGGCACCTCTGGAAGAGAAAAATTTGAGAATTATTTTGATGGGACAGTAAGATTATATTTTATATACATGCTAACAAAAAATGTAATCACCATGTTCAATATGAATAGAATATTCATTCATTCAAGAGCCAACATTCAACATTCCCAAGAATTCGAAATTTAATTACACAATTTTAACCAAAAAGAATAAATCCAAATAAAAAATAGAAAATATGTTTTGATGAAATAGAGCTACGAGTTAATTATTCATTTTAAAAAAAATGTGATGTTAATTTCATAAATGCAATGTTAAATCTTCTTACGTCATATTGCCATCATAATTTTACTGCAAGAAGACTATTAATTAGATCATCCGAACGCTTCAGTTTCAAGCCAAAAGCAAGGTACACATAACGCACCGTGAATATTTTGCATGTATTGTATAATTTATTTAGTTCTTACATCTCTATAGTTATTTACTGCTCTCATTTCCTTACAAATCGGAAGCTACTGATTAAATTGAACATAATTAAATAATTGTAAATTTAAAAATAAAATACGTAAGTAACTCTATAAATTTATTATATATATACTTTGACTTAATAATTGTAATTTATTAAATGCACGTGGCCCATTAGAAATATTGCATTAATTTGACTTTTTTAATTCCACATGAAATATTATATAAATGCATCAAATGCATAAAAATAAATATTTTCAATTTATGACCGCTATCATTTTATATTATATTTCTTTTATTTATGTTTAGTCTCCCTTATTCAATATATTTCTTTGTGGTTTATTTTATATACTTTTATTTATTTATTTAGTTTTCATTTTTAATGTTTTGTTTTATGTTTCTATTATAGATCATAGACGAATAAGAAATTAAATATGAAATATGAAGTACAATGTAATTACAATCAAATTTTAAAGATAAAAATCTATTTTGTACATGTAATTTACAAGGCGATTGCTTATTTTCGAATATATTAATATTAAAACATTAAGAAGTAAATACTAATTATGCTCAAATCTTAGGCGTAAAATTAATATTTTATTCAATTTTAGAATTTGATTTGTTTAATTATAATGCAAATTTAAATTTATTTCTTTCAATTTGAAAATTAATAAAAGAATATAGTATAAATTATTAAAAAAAAAAGTATAAATATTTTGTCAGGATTATGACTAATAATAGATAAGATCAGATTCACTTATTTCATTTCAACATGTGTATATAATATGTTACATCTATTTCATATGAATATTAATAATAGCTAATAATCGAGACTAATAATATTCACCTACTTCATTTGATTAATAATAATTAACAATTGAATATCAATAATAACAAACAAGATTAAAACTCGTATCGATGTAAAATAAGAGACATAGCATAGGTTATATGGAAGTAATAAATAAGTTTTATTGTAAATTATATGAAATGAAATATCAATTCAACCATATTACGTGAATGGTGTCATGGAGGCCTTTGAGAGCATGTTCCCTTGCCATTTTCAACGCGGTAGTGTGCGACGGTGGTGGTGTGCACATGTAGAGAGAGAGGGAGAGAGTTCGTTGTTGTTGGTGGCGGCGGCCTGCAAGAAAGAAAAACATCGAGGGCAAGAGGGAGAGGAGAATGTGAGATAGAGAGAGAGGCAAGAGATGGAAGTGGTAGATGGGTAGGAGAGGTGCAAGAAAACCCTAGGCGAATGGTGAACAAGACACCCGGCTAAATTAATGTAATTAATCCCAATTCTTTTAATTATGTATAAATATGATGATCCAAAAATTCAAAAATATGGAGAGGTATGACTCTCCAACCTAAATTGTAGACATAGATATTTAGTAATAATATCAAAATATCAAATTTGTCTAAGGGTAAATTGTCTATCGAGAAACTAATAGAACAAACCTTTGTTACCATAGAAACAATTGAACAAGGGTTTGATTATACCCTCCAATTAAGGGACAACTAAAAGAACAAAGGTTCTCCGTGTAAACTAATAATGGAACAAAGGTAACTAGAAACTAATGTCCCATATTTGCCCCAAAACTAATAAAACAAATATGGGAACAAATAATCTCTATAGAAATTTACATACACGTGTCATGAAAAATGAGAACAGAAACATAAATATGGGAAAAAAAAACTGATTTTTCCCCATAGTTTCGAAGCAATTGTTTTTTTGGTAAACAGAACAAAATTGTTCCAAAGACAAAATTCTCAAGAGTTAATCAAATGAATCTAACAGGAATTACCTTAGACTTCGTACAATTGATTCAGTGGCCACAACTTCTTCCAAAGCTTCAGCATAAACTCTTGAAGCTAGGAATCTCGTTTGCATGGCCTCCTGTAAAATTTGAACAAAATTGAATTACCTTAGTTCATGCTAATTAATTGGATTGATGAGAAATGTTCTCGATTTCGTTCATAGCATACCTTCCCAAGTCTTTCGTTCAAAACTCCTGAGCACAGAAACATAAATAGGATTTTAACTAAATTATCAACAACATAATATCAACAAAAGTAAAAAATCAAAACTAACTAAACTAATCAGCCAAAAACTATAAAATTAAACAAAACACTGACCTCTTGACATGAGCTACTAAGCAATACCGTGGGCATCCTCTTAATGTTGATTTGTGATGGACCTTTCTCCGCAATTTGTAGATGTTCCCTTCGACTTGAAAATTCAACAATATAATGTGAAAAAAAAAAACAAAAAATCAAAGAATCTTAAGCCAACTTGGAGGAGTTCACTTGTAAGGGAGAGTGAAATCGGAGATACCATATCTAAAATGCACGAAAAACAAAACAATTAGACTGATTCAATGAGTAATTAGTAGGTAGAGAAAATTGAGAATACTTAGAAAGAGAGAGACCTGTGGCTGTGGATACGACCGATGGGGCGGGGATGGGTGGAGCGACTCTAAGCTTATACTTTGATGCCGAGCTTCGGCTTTCGCGAATGAAATGGAAGACAAAAGCCCTACCCTAGCAAATAGGGTTCGATCTGAGAGAGAGCATGTGAATATGTGATAAAAGATGAGAGATCGTGAGGAAATCAATCACAATCTGATCTGAGCTCGGATCGCAGTCTAATCTGAGCTCACCTGACTGTCCGAGAGGGTAGTGATAGTTGACGTGAAGGTTTGTGCGCTGCTGAGAGAGAGGAGATGACAATGATGATCGCAGCCTGATAAAACAGTGAGGAGAGGAGATTGACGGTACGATTGAGAGAGACGGCCATTGTAGTTGGAGAGAGAAAAGTTGCTAAGGTGAGAGAGAGAGAGAGAGAGAGACAGCGTCCCGTGAGCGAGAAATAGAGGGGAACGGTAGTGGCGGCAAAAGGGTGAAAAACAAAGAGCGAGGGAGAGAGAGTGATAGAAAGCCGTAACATAATTAAACCTAATTAGGTTTTAACTTTAATTTTGATTTTATACCTAGGTTTAAAATGATTCGACGGTCTTAAAATGTCTAGAGTTTTGTCTCTCATTCTACGACTATGAATATCTCAGTCTTGATTTGTTATATAGATGATATATTTCAAATTAATATGAAAATTTTAAGAAGTTAAAAGAAATATGTATATATATATATATATATTAAGAGTAATATGCAAATACTGAAAGTTAGAGAAGGAAATATCGATATGCCTAAATTTCTAAGGATGTATTTGTAATTTTGAATAAAGAATATAAAGTTTTTGCTAAGAGGACAAAATTAGAAAGTGGTTTACAAGATTTTCACTCAATTAAGATCCTCAAACTGCTAATTGCCTTTTTTATATTAACTACATATGTTTATTTTAAACTTTATTTTGTTTTTATTTTTTTAACAAAATAAACAATAAAACAAAGAGAAGACGATTGTTGGTTGTCTTCTTTCTCCCATCTCTCTCTCCCCACGACCACAACCTCCTCATCTCTCTCTCTCTCTAAGTATACCAATATGAAGGCACACGTGTAAAAAAAAAATATTAAACCTAAAAACCGTTATTTATGTGATAGAAATAATATTAAACAAACTTATGTGATTTAGATACCAATTTAATATAAATAGAAATAATGTTAAGAATGTTATACTTAAAACATGACAATTTTTTGGTTGATTAGGACAAATTTATGATTAAGACAAAAAAAATATGATTAGAACAAACAAAGTTGCTGATTAGGACAAACGAAATACTGACTAGGACATTTTAAGACATAAGTTGAGGATGTGTAAGGAAACTAGATTTGCTAAACAGAAAATCGGATTAATGTAAATAGAAATCAAATTAATATAGTATTTGATTAATTAATTAGACAAATGCAGATTAGGACAAACAAATTTGCTGATTAGAACATTTTTGAGATATTAGTTTAAGAAAATTGGAATTTAAGTTTAGGCCAAGAGTGTTGGGATACATATATGACCCTAAATTAACATTAATTAGTAAAGATAATGCCTAAAATAACATTAATGCCTAAACTTTTGGTCCTAATCACCTTAAATTTTCCAATTAATTAATTTCAGGGTCAAAATTAACATATTAAGTTTAGAGCCAAAAGTTTAGCCATTAATATTATTTTAGGTAACGATTTATCCATTTTTCTCTAATTAAATTACTAATTAATTGATTTAAACATTAATTCATCCAATTTTCCTTAATTAAACTACTAATTAGGATTCAATATAATTAACTCTTCTTTCAGCTCTTTTATCTCTTTTCTGCAATTATTCACCCTTCAAGTAATTAGACAAATGAATCGGGTTACTCACCCTCTCTTTCCATATCTATCTATGTACTCTTTCCATATTAGACAAATGTTCTCTTTTTTGCAATTGTTTAATATTTTTTTTTAATCATTTCCAATGAAACTATGTTTTTATTTTTGAATTATTAATTTTTTAGTTACATATACGAAATGTATCATTGAATTAGTGGGATTTAGATAGGCAGTAAGTATTTTTTGATTTGTTTTGGTTTAACTTAGATTTAGTTGTGGTATTATTTGAATTGACGAATATCTATATTATCAATATTGATTATGTTGTATTTGTAATATACATTATTAGTTGATGATGATATTTAAATGTTAATTTTTTGCTGATATTTTAATAAAACAGGTGTGAAATGTTATGTCATTTTTTTTTTTTTAGGTTTAATATTTTTTAATACCCGTGCCTTCATATTGGTATACTTAACAAATGCACCAATCTAATGGTATACCATTACTTATTTATGTGATTAAGTAACATTATTCTACACATGTTTAACAACCGTGCCTTAATCATAAGACGTCTTTTTTGCTGATTAGGACAAACAAAAATATGATTAGGACAAATAATTGCTGACTAGGATAAACGAATTTGTTGATTGGGATATTTTGTGGGCATAAATTAAGGACTATATAAGAAAATTAATTTGTTGATTGGGATATTTTGTGGGCATAAATTAAGAACTATATAAGGAAATTAATTTGTTGATTAGGATATTTTGTGGACATAAATTAAGGACTATATAAGGAAATTAATTTTGTCTAAAAGGAAATAAAGTTATATATATATATGGACGTTATGGTTTAGAAAGACATATATAATGAAAAAAAAAGGAATATAATTTCTTGATTATTTAATTTCATTTCTCTATTTGTTAGTTCTTTCTCACATAATCTTAATTCTCTAAATAGAGATACTGAAATTAATGGAAAAAATTGTCACTTTTAAATTTATTATATTATACCCAATCAATTCCTAATTCCTAATTTCTATCCAACTTTGATTATTTCCTCATTTTCCTTCTTTCTCACTCTCTCTCCTCTAATTATTTCCTTATTTTTTTCTCACTCCCCCTCTCACCGATTAATTAGTCTATCTTTTGTTGCTTTGTAATTGATAATTGGTACACGCTCTCTCTGTCTCTCTATTGTCTCAATCTCTCTCTTTTCACCACCCCACATCGCTCTCGATGCATCTATCGTCGTCGTGCCTCACCAACCGCTGAAGGTAAGACTCCCTTCTTCTTCTCCTTCTACTTTTCTTCGTTGTTCACTTCTAATTGATTTGGTTTTCACTTCTTCGTTGTTCACTACAGCATGATGATTACCGCTCCGTCGCCGTATGTATCTCCATCGTCATCTCTCACATTGGCAAATCTATGAGGTACATTTTTCTCTAAGATCCTATTATCTTCTTTTATTTCTGATTTCATTTGTGTGTATGTGTGTGTGATAGAAGATACCAAATCGTGGTAGAGAAAATGGATTCGGCTATTGAACATTGCCTCTGAACATCGCCATCGTCAGCTTCTTTACTATCGCCGGCCTCCAGTAGACATCGCACTTTTCTCTTTCCCTTATGTCGTGCGATTTAGGGTTTAGCGAACCCCCACTCTCTGTCGTGTTGCAAATCGCATAATCTTCAGGTAAATCGTTGTCTTCATCTCTGCCTATCTGCAATCTTCTCTAAATCGCGCAATCTTTAGGTTGCGATCTTCAATCGCACATTCATCTAATCTGTATCATTATCTCATTCGTGATTGTTTGATTTAGCTATATTGTTGTACTCTTAGTTTAATATTTGTGATTTCAGGGTTTAATTCGACCCTACTGATTTAGGGTTCATCCTTAATCTGTTCCTGTTCGATTTTGTTGCAATCTCCTTCTGACTGGCTCAATTTCTAATTTTGCAGTGCCCCAATATTTTTTTCGCTTCTACGGTGTTTTGTCTATCTTCCTATATGTAGGACATGGTATCAATTTTCTGTGTTATAATTGGATTTTTAAAGTTCAATCGATTACTGTTTTAATTCTTGAACAAATTTGGTCATTTGGCATCTGAGAAGCTTGGAGCCCACATTGCGAGTACCTTGAAGGTGTTGGTTCTTCAGTTAATGTATAAATACTATGCATGAGTTAGGGAAGGAACTTCGGTCTATTTATTGAAAATAGAATGCTTGAAATTAATCAAAGATTAATCATGTGGTTTGATTGTGATTTTTCTCCACCTGTGGTCATGTTTCCAATTTCATTACCACTGTCCCTTTAATTGCAATTTACCCTTCAATTCAAGAATTAAAAATTCCTTAAAAAAAAGAATATTAGATTTTTTTTTTCCAAATTTTGTTTTGTTAAAATAATAATAAAAAAACCTGTACGACCTTCCATTCTTTTACAATGGATTGATGAAAATAAGGGTTTATGATGTAATATTTGCAAGTAAAATAAGGGGATCATAGCAATGGAAATATAGTAGTTGATTCTTATCCTCAGTACAAGGTAATTAATTGTTAATTATCTTCAAATTATGTCTCTACATATCTCTTTGATAGTGTAACTTCAAAACAAATGTATATTGTGTTTTTGCAACACCATTCTAATACCATCCCTATAGTAAAACTATACATGCACTAAACATACTTGCCACATGCATAAAGTTTACATTTTGCACTTCTTGATAGGAAATACTATTCTAGGGCGAATTCAACTACGTATGTAGATTTTTCGGACGATTGCAAGTCCCATTAATAGTTTTCCAAATGATTTTTCTGCAAATGTGAGTGAATTATGTTTTTATGGTTTATTTCATCATATTGTTGTTGTTCACTTGATTTATTGAAACGGTGTTGGTCTAACTTGGGGTTAGGATGTTCCTAGTCGTTCGTAGATTGCATTTTTCGTGTTCAACTTTCTATTTACTCAATTTTTTCACTTATTGTTCCATACATGTGTTTTTGTTTTTTGAACTTGCATTTGTTTGTGGTGCACATTTTAAAAATTTCAGAGCCATTTTTCTATCTTGGAAAATTTGGGTGAGGTGGTAATAAAGGTGTAGTATTATACTTTTTTTTTTTGGATCGGAATATTAATAATTCTCAGCATGGACTTATATTACTAAGTTTATAATGTACATAATTAATTGTTTTTATTATTTGTCGTACTGTTAAAGTTAATGATTGTGTTAATTATTGTTGTGTCTGATTGTTATTGGTTGTGTTTGTTTGTGTCGTGTTGTTTCGAAATAGGAGTTGAGAATTTGGAATGTCATATAAATAAAGGGAATTATGTCTAATTTTTTTGTACATTAATTATTGGTTGTGTTCATTTAAAAATAAAGGGGTTTATATCAAAATAATCTAAATTTTTTATTGGTCATATTTGTTTATGTCCTGTTCATTACAAAACAGGAAAAATAGGATTTAATAATTTTGAAATGTTATAAAAATGAAGTAGATTATCTCAAATATTTTTTTCACTATATTGTCTTTTTTTAAAGCCTGTGCCTTCAAGCACGTGTCATTTAAGAATGTAATATACATTGTTCATTAGTGATAGTATTTAAATGTTCATTATTGCTGACACATACCAATAATGTTACCTCATTTTTGGGAGAGATCCAAGCCTCTCAAAAGTTGGGATTTATCTTGTTATCTTTCATTTATTCAATAAAATTCATAGTACCGATTTGATTCATATCAAATTGGTGTCGGAGCAATTTGATACTTGAGTAAGATGGCAACCAAGAATGTGGCTCAAAGACTCGATGCGATAGAGGAAGTGCAGAAGAAAGTCCAACTGGGGATGGGAATGTTGAAAGAGGAGATGCAGAACATGAACAAAAGGCTGGATCAGTTCTTTAAGCACCAAGAATCATCGCTTCGTCGTCGTTGGTTGGTAGAGTGCCGGAGGCCATGGTTCTCAAACCGATGGTGGGAGAATCGCATGCAACTGAAGGCAACAACAATCTTCAGGGTTTGTGCCATGATTACCCATCTCGGAAATCAGAGATGGCACTATTCGATGGTACGACTCCTAACGCCTCTTCCAAATGTGGCAACGACCATGAACCATGGCTTTCGCCGTTGTCGTATGGCAGAGAAGAATCACATGCAGCTAACAAATTTGAAGATAGCTCTAAAGACACTGCCTTCAGACAACTCTAGACCCTCCGTGATGGCATTCTCACTGGCAAGGCCAAATTCGAAGACGTTGCTTCTCCATTCTCCAATTCTAGCTCCTCCGAACATGGCGGCGTGATCTCGGCAAAGACATCATTTCTTCTTTCTCTGATTGTAGCTTTTCCTAACGGGGTGACGATTTCGGTCATTTAGGGTATGGATTGTATTTCGAAATGCAGAAGCCTTTCGAAGAAGATGCAATTGCATTCGGGATTGTGGGCCGTGCAATGTTGGGCCAGAAAATGGCAAATGAATTGGTGGGCCATTCATTCATAACAAATTATTGGATTCATAATAAATTTTTGGGCCATTCGTACAAGCCCAACAGCTCAAAATAGATTCAGCCCAACAACTCAAAATGAATTATTTTTTTGGCCCTGAAAATGAAAAAATTATTGATGGCTCACTCATTCAAGCCTAGTGTCACAAAGATTACTGTGGTCGGTCTAAAAGAATGAAGTGAGATCCTAGAATTGTTTTGAAGCCACTTGGGAGGATTTCCACCTGATTCGGAGATTGTTTTCCTGAATTTCTCCTTGAAAACAATGTGAATGTTTGGACGGTGGGTAATATTAGGCCTCAGGTTCTAGAAGGAGTGGTAAGATGGGTAATTGAAAATAGGATTGTTATTTTGTTATGGAATCTGTTTTAGAGTTTGTTTAGAGTTGATTATGGCTAGAGATGGGTGAGAAGGTTATAAAAGGAGATTGAGGTCAGTGCAGGGGGTATTGAGAAATTAGAAGTGTGTTGTAGTCAGCGTAGCTCATTTTTTGGAGAAACCCAAACCTCTCGAAAGCTGAGATTTATCTTGTTAACTTTCATTTGTTCAATAAAATTCATAGTACCGATTTGGTTCATATCAGAAGGAGGAGGATAGATAAAATCAGTAACACAATTACACAATCATATTGATATGTCGTTTTAATATTTGTGACCATAGTTGTTAAAGGCTCTAGGTGCACAAGGTGTCCCGGAGCCTAGGCGCTAGGCGCACGGCGAGGCGCTAGCCTGAGCACACCAGACACACGACATTTAAAATAAATAAATAAATAATATATAGCACTAATATATTGCAAATCTAAAATCAAAAAGTAAAACAATGACTAAATTCCAATTATAAATATAAAATACACTCGTAAGTAGCCCGAAACTCCAAATGGAAGTTTTTAAACATACACAAACAAAGAGCAAACAAAAATACAATCAATCAAAATCTGAATAATCCTTCAATTGCCATTTAATTTGTCCTAACTCCTAATAAACAATTAAACGAACAAATAATAACAAAAATAAACTAAATAAATAATTAAACAATTATTTTATAAACAATTAATATAAACATAAACATAGATCATCAAAAATCAGAAACAAAAAATTAAAACAGATTTTACAGATGAAACATGAAACAAACAGACAAATAATAAATAAAATAACTAATTAAGTAATTGTATAAATAAAATAAATAAAACATAAATAATTAAATAAACAATTAATTAAGTAAATAAATAAATAAACGATTACCTGAGCAGAGCCAGTGGCTAAAAGACGAATAACGAAGGAAATCGAAGCAGCAACAGTTAGAGGAGAGCAAACGACGAGCAACGAAGGAAATTGAAGCAGCAACAATCGAAGTAGCAGCAACAATGAGTGATGAAATCGAAGGAGCAGCAATCGGAGCAGCAACAACAATGAGTGACGAAATCGAAGGAAATCGAGGTGCGATTCTGTCCGATAGTCAATCAAGGCCGATTGTGCTCAGGTAAAGGATCTGGGTATTTATTGGGGACTTGGGCTAGGGCCGCTAGGGCTAATTCGAGAGTCAATCAAGGCCACGATGGAAAAAAACGCCTTGTCTACCACAGGCGCGCCTCCGGCGACGGTCGCGACTCTCGCCCAGGTGGTAAAAACGATCGCTTCTTGTACCTTCATCGCCTAGACCTGAGCGAAGTGCAGGTCCTGCGACTTGATGAGCCTTGCGCCTGGGCGCGACTTTGACAATTATGTCTGTGACTATTTTAGCCAATGAATCTCAACTAAAATTATCACCAGGGACTAATTTGAAACAATTTTATGATTCAAGGACTGAATCGAACAAAAAATCTTTGGATTTTAACATAAATAATTAAATAAATAATTAATTAAGTAAATAAATAAATAAATAAACGATTACCTGAGCAGAGCCAATGGCTGAACGATGAATAACGAAGGAAATCGAAGCAGCAACAGTCAGAGGAGAGCAAACGACGAGCAACGAAGGAAATTGAAGCAGCAACAATCGGAGTAGTAGCAACAATGAGTGATGAAATCGAAGGAGTAGCAACAACAATGAGTGACGAAATCGAAGGAAATCGAGGTACGATTTTGTTCGAGAGTCAATCAAGGCCGATTGTGCTCAGGTAAAGGATCTGGGTATTTATTGGGGACTTGGGCTAGGGCCGCTAGGGCTAATTCGAGAGTCAATCAAGGCCACGATGGAAAAAAATGCCTTGTCTACCACAGGCGCGCCTCCGGCGACGGTCGTGACTCTCGCCCAGGTGGTAAAAACGATTGCTTCTTGTACCTTCATCTCCTAGACCTGAGCGAAGCGAAGGTCCTGCGACTTGATGAGCCTTGCGCCTGGGCGCGACTTTGACAATTATGTTTGTGACTATTTCAGCCAATGAATCTCAACTAAAATTAGCACCAGGGACTAATTTGAAACAATTTTATGATTCAAGGACTGAATCGAACAAAAAATCTTTGGATTTTGACATGGATTTTGATGTGCCCCGATTTTTATGAAAATTAAAGGATATGAAATATTAAAGCCTAAATGGGGAAGATTTTTTAAAGTGCTAGTTTTCTTAAAAAAGTATTTAAGCCATTTTAAAATAAGGAATCGCTAACTAACATTGGGTTAGGTCACTAATTTATTTATTTATTTATTTTTTTTTAATAATTTAAAAGACCTAAATAAAATTGACTCCAAAAATTCTTTTAAACTAAAGATTCATTTAAAGAGTTTAGGGGTTGGTTACGCTTAGGAGAAGATGTTAAATACCCCAAGATGTCCATCCGAAAACGGTATCTTATGTCTAATTAAGTTCAATTAGTTTAAGTTCAAATATTTTATTTTATTTGAAAATATTTTCTTTCTTATGAAATCTTTTTGTTATTTTCCAAATTTATGAGACAAATTTTTGGTATGTTTCTCCAATATGACCTCTTATTAAATATTGAGGGATTCGACAAGGATAGCCTCTGAGGGATGGTTTTATATATATTTTCTATGCATTGCTTTAATTTAAATGGGAAAATTAGAATAAGTGAATTACAAAAGTATGAAAGTATGAATGTGAATGCAAAACATGATGATATAAACTGGTGTGATTTGAATTTATTTTTATTTATGCAAAAGTATTTATTTTTGTAAGGTCATGACCTAATGTTATAAAAACAATATGTGTGAATTTTATGCAAAACAGTCTTAATTTAACTGTGTCAATGGAAAATGATATGAATACGGGAATAAATTAAGGAACTAAATGAATTAACATAACTATGTGTTGCTAAGATGTATAAGTGACTTATATAAAGTGCAAAGGGAGTACGTGTCGTATACTAAACGATGAAAAGTGGCATAAATTATAGTCTAGAATAACCTATGTGTAATGTGATGAAACATGAGAAGTGTAGGTGGTGAAAGTGTCCTAAACATGTCCTCTAAATAATACAGAAGATAATGTAGACACCGCATTTTGTTTCGCCTAATCAATGTTGGATCAAGTACAAGTTAAAATAAATTTCAAACCTAAGTTTAAAGGGAATGAATTTTTATTTGAGATCATATTGTATAATATATAGAAAAATACCCAAAAACATGAGAAAAACACAAAAATGTTAAATTTGACAAAATACAGTTAAGTAAAAGTTTCTGGTCAACCTCGAAAATCTCATAATTTAAGGTCTAAAATGATTTTTTTAAAGTGTGATTTCCATTAAATCATCTTTAGCATAGAGAAAAATTAGTCACTACCCTTAAATTATAGGATATTTGAAACAAATTACTCCGGTTGCATACCCAGACCCTGAAATATTTGAAATCACTGAATCTTGTCGGCTTAGCACCAAAAACAATTGTTTCATTTATGCACATTACATAAAATACCACTGAGAAACAAAATTCAAGAGACCTTAATCAATTCTTGGAAAGGTCATGACAAGCCTTAAATCACCAAGGTGATTAAGGACTTGGGCTTGGTTTGGAATTGCTCCAAATCCAAGTTGTCTTGACAAACCACACTAGGCTCATTGAATTAAGGGTCTGATCATCATTAAAAGTCCCACAAAAGGGACCTTGAAATGACCAAGGAACCTTCTTATACGTTGTCTACAAAATATCTAGGAAGGGAATCAAGTCACTTAAGATGTGACAAACTGTTATCGAAACTAAATCGACTCGGTTCACCATCTAAGCTAGGTATTTAATGAGCATTGAATCCTCATACCATCAAGAATTAAATGCTTGGGATGACATGGATATGCCACGTTCAAGGGATTTACATATTTTGAGCAAAATATCTTAGGTATAATCGAAAACCTTAAATTGTGACTACCCGTTACCAAAGTAAAATCAAATTGGTTTGCCACTTAACCAATGCATTAAATGCACATCCCATCAATCAATAAATTCTTGGGATGACATGGAAGGTCTAGGTTCAATGTGTCAAGATATTTTTCCAAAAATATCTGAGGGTAACTAAGGAACTTGAAAACCAACCATCGGTTGCAAGGCAAGTTAACCCGATTAATTTCGAAACCAATCGGATGAGTGCTCTCCAAGTCATGACTCATCATAGTGCATTAAATGAAATGGTGACACATCAAGACCATGTTCAATGCATTTGGAAAGAATTAATGTCAACTAAATCGAAATAGTAAAACTAACCGATATTTAGCTCCTAAAGCGAACCGAAAGTGTCATATCAATCCATTAATGTATCCATGTGCAACCTATATGATTGGAGGAGAGGTAATGATTTACAATCATTACCAAATCTAGGAAAAGATTTGGTAATGATTATCAAATCTTTGAAGATCTTTCCTTCCACCCAAAATTCTTTTAACACAAAACAAGATCAAATCAAGATAGCATGTTCCCTAAGACAAACACCCTCTATGGAAGAGGCTCGGATGGCCTGCGCAGATATAAATGCGCAGGCCTCCAACCTATAAATAAGAGTGCTTGGATTTCAGTTTTTTCAACCCTTGAATGCCTAGCTTCTCTCTCTAAAACTTGAGCCAAGTCTCGGATGCTACACTTTTTAAGCAAATCTCTTGAATAACACGCTGTTATTCTGCTGAAATTCGGTAAGGAGGGTGTTCTTGGGGTTTTTGGAGCAAGAACTTAAGAGGAAGACGATCACCGTTCAACATCAAGCCAAGGAGATCAAGGAGGAAAGATAGATAGCTACTTAGAGATGGTCACTTCCTCTAAGTAGGGTGTTCTTGAGGTTTTTGGAGCAAGAAATCAAGAAATCGATGGTGATTGATCGAGTTCCAACCAAGAAGATCAAGGAGGAAAATGAGGTAATCGCTTAGGAATACATCCCCTAATTAGGTATGTTTTCTTCAAAATCCCCAATTATCTTGGTTTAATCTTGTGTATGTTGCGTGTACATAGCATAATCATGTAGTTAATACACTTAATTTTCATGTACATAACACACAAAATCTATAAACAACCAAATAAACACTTAATTTTTGTTATGACAACCAAACTATTTCTAAATCATACAAAACTGTCTTAAGAACGTATGAGAACATGATCTGAAAACATGTGGGGATTCAAACAAAACTACAATCACACCATGAGTTGTGCATACTCTCTACGATTCTCTCAAGAACTTTAAGCTGACTCTTTACTAACTGTTAATACTAACTACATAACTATTAATAACCGGATTTATTTTCTACTAAACATCAAGATCACAACCAAGTTGGCTTGTGGATAAAGGGAGGGCCTCCATTCCTTTGGGGATAGGTGTGATTCTTCTTCAGAAACCTTCCTGTTTTCCTTAGTTACGAGTGGGACTGTCATAAATATATAGTATTTCTTTTACATTTTTAACTAACAACTCACACACTAACACTAACCAACCAAAACAAAAGAGTTCGGTTAAGATGTTCTTGACAAAATCAAAGAGGTTATGTACATGTCATGTTCTAATTCTGGTTGTTCGCGACTTAAAAACAATTAATAATAAACTAAGTGAGGTTGTGATACAAGTTGTTCACAACTTAAAAACAATTAATAAAAACTAGCTAATGTTGTGATTCAGGTTGTTGACAACTAAAATCAACTAATAACAAAACCAATCTTTAACTAAAACAGACCAGTTTTCAATTAAATCAACCCAACCTGTTTATTTTCAATTTAATAAGGATCTCATAATAGCAAATATATGTATGTATACGTATATATATATATATATATATATATATATATATATATATATATATATATATATATAAATAAATCAGGATGGTGTTTGCTGACTGGGATATTTTAAAGGTTAGGATTGATTTTCAGTTAATGGATGGCTAAGATTAACGTCGTGTTGGTTGTGGGTGAGCTGGTATATTCGGTGCTTAATGAGCCAGAGGTATAGGGTTCGGTTCTTACCCCTTTCTATTCTTTTTGCTCCAAATTAGTTCAAGATTCAGCCCTAAGGTTCGACCCCCATAGGCCACGATCAATTCTTCTACTCCCACCATTCCACGATCTGCTCTTCCACAATTACACCTCCATCGTCGTACTATCTCCTTCCACCTCTCATTTTCCCATCAAGATCTACTACATGTTCTTGAAAACCGTAATTAGAGGTTGGAGCCTCCCACTTTCCCACGATCTGTGCCCCTTCCATCTCATATTTCTCCTCATCGATTTGCTCCCAATCTCTCCCGATCCACATATCTTCCCCTTTGACCTTAAGCTTTATGATTGATAGTGATAGTTATCGTAGTCATGATTGATAGTGATAGTTATCGTAGTCGTTTGTAAAATCTCTCAATTTCGAAAATATTGAATATTTGGTTTTAATATAATTGATTTAAGATAATTGATTTAAATTGAAGGTGGAAATTCGGTTTTAAATTATGAGTTCGGTAATTATTAGTTGCTGCTGGATTGTAAAGTGGAAATATTTTTATAAATTAAATTATTAATTATTTGTCGCCGTTATATATATAGAATTCACGATTTAATTTAAAATAGATGATTGGTTATTTGGTGGTATTTAAAATGGTGATTATTATATTTATTAATTTCCATCGTAAAATCGGCAATTAAAATTATCACCATTATTATAAAATTTACCGAATTTTATAGATTGGAAATTTGACCAGTTGGTTTTAGATAAAAATTCTCTATAGGAGAAACCATAGTAACGGCCTTGGAAAATCGGACCGTTACAAGGATTAAAAAGTGGGAAACTGGACCGTTACCATAAATTGTTTAATATGTGAAAATAATAATTTTAGTAGAAATCACGAAATAAAAGTGGGAAAAAAATGATGAGGTGCGGTAAACAATTCATGGATTAAAAAGGATATTGAATATGTTGTGTTAAGTTTTTGTGAGCATTTATGAACTTCATGGAACAATTACATTGCAAACGGTAAGCTTTGATCAACTAATTCTAGGTTTAATCTGGTAATTGTTTACATGTTACAATTGACTGGGACTGTAATTACTCATACTTGTATACCTGTTTGATTGATTATGTGGACCTTTCGGTCAGCCAAATTACATAATTTGATCCCTGTAGTTTCAATTTGACTATGTTAAATTGTTAGTATTAGCATTGACTTGACAAATTGGAACCGATATTAAATTATGCTTTGTGATATTTGCATAAACTGTTGATGTTGAAATATTTATTCAATTAAGTGATAAAATACTCAGAATTTTATGAATGAAACATTGGGCATTTTATTTGGTACTAATAAGTGATAGCGAATTGACTCCTATGAATGGTTGTGGATAAAAATATTTATAGTTGGTGGTGGGGTCAATAATATATATATATATATATATATATATATATATATATATATATATATATATATATATATATGCATTGATGTCTCCTTTATGTTTTGGGTGGTTGGACACTTTGAACCAATGTGTTATTACCATTATTTCACTTTGGTCTCTATCGTTTTAAATTTGAACATATTAACATCTGAGATGACGGTGGATTAATGTAACTTATCAATAATAAGTTAAATAAATCTGGGTGAGTGTCGAGTTAGTCGTAGACCATAGGAGTTGTCGCTAAATTGGAAATATTAATTTAAAGGTGTGTATTGTCTTCTATATAAATCACGAAAATATATTTTTATATTAAAGTATGGAAAAAAAAAGGGGGTGTTGGTGAAAATTGACAGTTTTACGATGATAAATAGATCAAGGAAAATTTTAAAGGTGGAAAATGGATTTTATTATCCTGTTATGCCATAGTGTGATCTCGTCAGGAGGGTATGTCTTGTGAGATGTGATTGGTCCTTATAGGAGGGCATGTTCTGTAGGACGTTGTTGTTGTAACCTGTCAGGAGGGTAAGTCCTGCATGTGATTGTTTATGTTGTTGATATATGTTGACCTGTCAGGAGGGTAGTCCTGCAAGTGGTTGATTGACCCCGTCTGGAGTGCAAATTCCACGGGTGGTACCCTTACCATTGGGGAGAATAAATGACCATGACACTGTTAATCTCCGATTGATCCAGTTTTTGCCAGTGGTAAGACTCTCTTCTCTTCGATCCATGCTGATAATTGATTCATCTATCATATTCACTATTCTCTAAGATCTGATTATCTTTTTCCATTTATGATTTTATTACACCGATCTCTTGATGGATTATTGTTTAAGGTATGTTTGTCTTGATTGAAGGTTAGTGTTCGATTCTAATTAGGGTTAGTATTTCATGGTGTTTTGTTGGTGTGTGATCTTAGAAAATCTAGGAATAGAAAAAGAAACCCAAAAAAAAAAAAAAAATTTGATTTTGAAACTTGGGAGCAATTTGTTCTGTTTCCTAAATTTCTGTTCTAAAAATTTTAGAATTTTTCTTCTCTAATTTCTGATTCTATTCCATAGTAGTGCATGTGTGGGGATTGGATCTGATACGGTGATTTCAGGTACAAATTTTTATTTTTTCTGGAATTGCTTTTGTATTGTACTCCGTAAATGAAAATGTATTCATATTTATTGATATTTTCTATTTTTGTATGAAGATTTACTGTGAAGATAATGGATTTTCTGTCGCCTTTACTGATGATGGTATGTGTGATTGATCCCACGAACCTTATCGTCCTTAACTCCCATGATCAATTCTGCAGTTCCACCTTCACCTCCCACCTCCCATGTTGGGCAGTTCCACCTTCACCCTAATTGAAACGATACTCCTATTCCATCTCAAGAAATCTTTTGTAGCCCTTCCATCATTTTCACGAAACCATTTGTCGGTCGTCTCCCTTCGCCAGTCGTCGAGTGGCTCGGATCCAGGTTTTTATTTTTCTCTCACTCTTGCACCTTGAATTCTGTTATGTCATAGTTCTCCATCCTTTCATTTTTTATTCTGAGCACTTTGAATCTGAACTATTTGATTTGGATTTCAATTTCAACTGTTTCTTCGATTGCTTATTTTTTTGATTTTTTTTTTTCTGATATATTTCTTTTTTAATTTTAGAATCTCCAATTGATGCTTGGATGGTGACCCCTGGAGTTGAAGCAGTGTCATTTCTTGATTAACAGACCCCTTTTTAGGCATGTTTAACTAACCTCAACCCTAAGTTCCGAAGCTATAAACATATTTTTTTCCCTTTTTTGTTACAATACTTTTGTTTCTGTTCCTAAAGAACTGGGAATAAAAACTGAAATCTGGGACAAATGCTAAGTTGGCATTTGTTTAGGTGGCGTTTGGTAACCGTTTCTGTTTCCATTCCAGCAGTGGGATGGGATGGGATGAGAATTTTGTTTTCTTTTTGGGAGTAGAATCGCGTTTGGTAACGATAATTTTTTTTTTTGTTTTGGGAAGGGAATTGTGTTTGGTAACGATTTTATCCTAAAATCTTTTTTTTTTTTTTTCTTTTTCTGTTTTGGCCTGCTGGCGGTGGCGCCGTCGCCGGCCGGCAGCGGTGCTCCGGCGCCGTCGCCTGCCGGCGGCGGTGCTCCGGCGACGCCCGGCCGGCGCTCCGGCATGGCCGCCGACGGTTCTCCGGCGTCGGAGACGGCGGTGCCCCCCGCTGGCGATGATCAGACGGCGGTGGCGCCGGCGACGTCGGCCGGAAGGCAATGGCGCCATCGCCGGCGACTGCCGGAAGTGGCTGGGAAATTTCCGGCCGGACGGTGGGCGGCGGCGGCGGACGGTGGTCGGCGGCGGCGGGCAGTGGTCGGCCGGTAGGTGAATAGTGACTATAGGTTTTGGGAATGGAATGGGAATAATGAAAAATAATTTTTTTTTGTTTCTCATTTTTTAAGAAAAAAGTGGGCACAATTCTCAAATGGGAATGAAATGGAAACGGAAACAAAAATTACCAAACGCTATTTCCAAACAGAATTCCCAAAAATTTGGGAATGGAATGGGATGGAAATGGTTACCAAACGGGGCTTTAGTGTTTTTGCTCTTCAATTTTTGTTTTTGTTCTTCCAAAAACCACTTAGGTAGCATTTGTTTTAATGCAAATTGGAGCTTCCGAATTGCAATTCAAAACGAACACGTGAAAATCTAAAACATAACCAAATTCTTCCATTTCTCCTCCAAATTTTAGTTCTATTTTTTTTGACTTTTGCATAGATGATGAACAATATCAAGCTTGGGGTAGAGGTGGCGAGTGCCCATGGATGGTGGAGAAATACAGTTAGGGCTCATCTCTTGCCCTGTTCACTGATGCAACCAACTCTAAGTACTCTCTCTATCTCTCTCTTCAAATTTGTATTATTGGTGTATCAATATATGTGTGTTGGTGTATATTGTTTGTTTGGTATTAATGGATAATCAATTTGTAGGATGGATTCACACTGCTTTGTTACCTTTAAATTGCTATCATCAATTAAGCATTGTGCTTTGTGGTAATGCTTAACTGGGGGAAAGCTAAGGCATAAATTGTTGACTAGACTGGCATTTTATTTGCAAATAGTTGAAAATATATTGTATGTGGCTTGTGATTTTAATCTTATTTGGCATTTTGTGATGCAACCCTCCGTATTCAAGACCTCACCCCGATCTCTTTTGTAAGCCGTGGCCTTCGATCCAGGTTCTTTTTCTCTATCTTCTCTAATTTGTTCAGTGTGTGTGTGTGTGATTTATCTCTCTACAGTTTAAATTTTAGGTTTCAATTTTGATTATGTTTATGAATTCGATTAAATTTTATTTTTTTCTTCTACTTAGTTTAATTAATGTTTTTGGTCTATGAATTTGATTGCATTTGCTTACAATATTCTCATTTGATTCGTCAATCGATTCATGCACAGTTGAGTTTCGATTCCAGATAAGTGAATTTGTCATGCCCTCTCAATAAATCATTCATGGCATGATGTCAATCATGTCATGTTTCTGCTATTGCCGTCGCTGTTGCATCTCTGTCTCCCTTGGTCTTTGATTTCTTTCATGTAAGTGATTGATTCAATTTTGCATCTAAAGTGAGCCACCAAAATAAGCCTTCGTCACTCTTACTTCATTGACTCCCGTTCCCTCTCAATTAGGATTAAGATTATTTTTCTTAAATTATGTTCTTTGGTAATTGTCTAAAATTATAGTTAGGTTATTAATTTCTTATAAGGGTTATTTATCGAATTTATTTTAATTTGTGAAATTAGTGTTCTTCATAGACTCTTGAGTGTTTTACATTTTTTTTTTTTTTTTTTCATTGTTTTTTAGTCCATCACTAAACCAAAGTTGGGGACAAATTTTTTTTGGGAACTAAGTCCATTCTGGGAACTAATTTTAAGGGAATAATTTTTTTGCGAATTTTCTGAAAATTTATGAAATATGCGAACAACTCTTTTATATCTAACCATGATTTTTGGGGATCAAAGTTGCAATATGATGTATGATATGTTTTATGCTCCCATAATGTATAAAGCAAAGTTCTAGGAACTTAACACAATTGTTCCCAAGGTCAATTTCTTGATTGGAAGAATATTTTTTTTTTTTCAGTTGGTTCTTTTGTTTATGAACAAATATGAGCTGATTTGTATTACTTCGAAAAGGAAGATTAGTTCATAGGTCAACAACGTGGTTTTGATGTGCATCAACACGTATGAAGATTATTCTTTGACAAACTCGAGAAGTTTGAGCTTTGGTATGTAATTTGAAATTTGGAGAGTTCATTTTAGGATGTCATTGACATTTGTATTGTGTTGTTGCCCGATGAAATTGGTGATAATATATGGCTTGGATAATCAATTTTCAGTATCATTTCTTTTCCACGTGTTGCAATTTAATATTTCGTGATTTTGAGCACAATTTTGATTAGATTTAAGTGGTTTTAGTCACAACTTGATTCTAATATTGTTGTTAAATTTTTTTTTTTTTTCCTTGTGCGCACCCGCGGCTCAGTAATTGTTTTTTATTATTAAATTTGTATTGTATAGTTTTGTGTTAGTTACTGTTTTGAGACCATGAGACTTGGGAGTGTTGGAAAAACAAAGAGGACTTTGTTAATGTCCAGTTAAAATTAATCTTTCATTGTAGTTGTTTTATTATTTTTTTGTATTTAATAAATTATATTATTTTTTTATTAAATTAACTATATATTTAATAATAAAAAATTTAAAACCTGTGCCTACAGGAACGGGGTATACGCTAGTATATATATATATCATAACATATTTACATTTTGAGATATTTTGAGCCGTTGGATCGAATATTTGACGTCTGAGACTGAATTTGGACATATTTTACATTTGATATATTTTCGACCGTTGGATTGAATATCCAACGGAGATTGAATAATACCAAGAGATATTTACAGCCTTCAATTAGATCCGAGGGTTGAAATATTTTGGTCTTTTTTGACCATTGGATCAAATTGATCCAATGGTTGAGATTGATCATTAAATTAGATTTAATTTTATAACCTTCGTACCTCACAAAATTTGGCTACAAATCTCAATAATCCCCAATCTTACTAAAACCACCCCCCAAATGATGCTAACTCCCTCATCTTTTTCAACCCAACCCACTGGTTCAGAAAACATTTAGCCTCTTTTCTCTTCCTTTCTACATCATCCCATCCTCCATCACTGTGTCATCGACAACCCACCACGTCGATGATGAACCCTAAGGCATTGCAAGATCTGACCTTTATTTTGCACCTTCTCTGCGAACCCTAATGCCGAGGAACAACAGATCTGACCTCTTTTTTGCATACAGCTTAACATTGTCATCCAATCCGACCTTTCTCTTCTACATGCGTAAACCCAAACGTCGTCGATCTCTTTCTCCCCATCCCTTACACAATGTTAGCACAATTCTCACAAATCACCCCCTTTGACTTACCGAGATGCTTCTGCCTCCTTCTCCACCTCCCTCTGCTCTCTCAATTTTTCTTTTCTCTATCATTTAAATCTTTTTCTCTATCTTTCTTCTACCCTTGTCTTCTAGAAAACCTAAATTACTTGACGGTGGAGAACTTGAAGCGATTTTCTTCAATCGAATAGAGGTAAACCCTGCTGAATGGATTATCTTGACTATTGTTTTCCCAACATGATCCTAAGTGTATCATATTGGCTCAAGGACACATGATGGTAGTTGACAATGCGGCGGCGAAGGAGGTGGAGAGGCTGTAGAAGGGAATCGCGGAGTTCTACGGCGAGTCGCAGGGTCTATGGGAGGACATGTGGGGAGACCGTATGCACTATGGCTTCTACGATCCTAATACGCCTCTCTAATCATCAATTGAAGAGGCTATTCGTTTCGCCGCCATTCCTAGTATGGCAATTTCACTCTCTCTCTAAAAATCATCGATACATATTCTTGAACAAATTGCAGTACTCTGATATTGAATTCTTCTTTAATCAAAATACAATAATGATTTTGAAATTCATATTGGGTAATTACAAGCTTTTTGTGCTTTGCGATGTAGAGGTCGCTTTGATAATCTTCTCCAATAGAGGAAAACTGTACGAGTTTTGTAGTAGCTCAAGGTACTTCAATTTTATAGAATAGATATTTTATAACACTAGCATCATGAATTTTATTTGTATTTTTTTTTCCAAATTGATGATGTGTTTATAATCTAAAATTTTTGAGCTTTCATTTGGGCGTAGAATCGATGAAGACGATGGGAAAGGAGATCAGTGGGTTGAAGTGATCTTTTGGGAGCCAAGAGTAGTTATTTATTGTAATTTCTTGGTGAGTGTGTGGACTGTTGTGTAATTAGAGTATCCTAATCACATTTTATTCATGGATTGTTGACGTGATTAGTACGTCTTTACTTGTATGTTGTTTGCAAAGTAGGATATGTTTCATTTTGTTGGCAGTAGAGATAGTAAAATGTAGTAAAATTGAGGATTACTTTCAGAAGTTCGTAACTTGATAGACAGGTGATACTTCATTTCTTATTTCCACGAGGAATTCTTCTCGCGAAACTTCCTTAGCAACTTGGTTCGATGGCATAGAAATAAAATACATGGTATTGATTTTTATTTATTTTTTTATTATTTTTTTTTTGCCAAGGAGGAATACGATTATCTAATCAATCTTTGAGAAGCCTTATATAAAAAAGTTATTAGTGTTTGATAGTGAAACTGACAAGAGTAGAGATAGTAGTTATGCATTTTCTACCTCCCATTCCTGCCATTTCACTTGGATTTGGAACCTGAAGCTTTGAGTCTGCACAACTACTATCTCTATTCTTGTTTCATCCTCTGCATTTATTTAGTCGTGTACTTTTGCGCTTTGTCATCCCTATCTTATGCAGGTTTCGGACAAGATCTAGAACATTTCTGGCCTGAGGATGTGATAAAACAGTTTGAAACATTGAGAAGCAGATTGCGGACTTCACCTTCATTTGTGTAGTTATGGAGTTGGAGGAACTCTTTTTATTCATTCTCTTCTGTTTGTTTTGAAATTTCTTTTTCTGTTTTGTGGTGAATTAGATTCTTTTTCTATGTGAGAAAATATATTTTGTTAAAGGATTAGTATGCATGAAAATTGTGTGTACTTCATCAGGCATTAAGCGTAGTATTTCGAAATAACCAAGAGTGTGGCTGAAAAACAAATTAATAAATAATAAGTCAACTGTTAAAATGGTACATTCATACCCACTTTTGGGTCATACTCTATTTGGTAGAGAATTATCGTACTTACCTAAATCGTTTGTTCTCTATTTTTCTTTTCAGTTCACAGATTGCATTGGCATTTTCTCTTAGAACCTTTATTTTTTTTTTTTTCAAATTTAAAAAGGTGGTGAAACATCATTTTTTTTTTCTAGATTATTTTGAAAGCCGAATTGGTGATCAATGATAATGATCTTTTGGTGTTTGTTTCAGTGACTCGATGGATTTTTTGTGGGCAATTTCGGGAGATGTTGGGAGATTTCATTATCGGATGTCTTATGTATGAAATCTCTTTAATCCAATCCTTTGTTTGTTGATTCTGTCTGTTCTTTTTGCATTTTCTTTCTTTCTTTTTTCTCTTTGTGCTTTGTCTTTTTTAATTATTAAGGGTCTTTCACATTCTTTTTTGTTTGTGTAGTTATTAAGCTCTCTTAATATCATTTACATGCTCTTACAAAAATTTTCAAATTTGTCAAGACAAATAATCTTCCTGGGGCAATACCGATGTTGGACTCCTTAGTTGTGCCTTAAATCATCCAAGTTGTTAATTATAAATCCCTATTGTGGATCTCAATGAACTAATGAATGACAATCAAAATCAATTATTCTGGCGTTTAAGGATCAATTTTAATTTGAATACAAAGTCAATTTCAAATAAAAAATGGTATGCATCTATCATTTTGGCCCCCATTTACCTTGAACCTGCTTTCACCGATAATGTATTGTAGCAATTTCAGAATATTTTTGTCTATGTCTTTGATTTAAAAAATTGGAAAAAAATATATTATGCTAATTATTGGATCAAATCTCACTGATTACATGACTAATGATTTAATTAAAATATACATTTATTTTCATGCTTATCACTTGATAACATTTTTGTGTGTGTGTGTTGATTTATGATTATAACACACTTGAGGCTTATCACGGAAGATATGTTGTCGGTGATTTGGGGGATAAAAACACTATGTTCTATATTTTTCACTTGATTTTATTCATTAAATTATGCTAATTATTTTTGATTATTTGAATAATCAAATTTTGACGTCAAATACCACTGAATTCTACCATGGGAGAACAAGACATTTACATGAAAGATGGGATGGTTGATATCAATCAGAACCTTGCCAATTAGGAGGAAATAGAAAACTTGAAGGCTTGTCTTTCATCCTCGGTATAGTTTTTAATGCCCTGTTTGTTTAGTATTTTTTTCAGCAACAAGACATTTCTGCTATGCTCCAAATTTTTAGAATTGTTTCCATGTTTCTTTTCACGTTCCATGAATTTTTGGGTACAAACAGACGCCATATAAGCTTTTACTACCACCTTGTTTGGATGACCGAAATCGATTGATTTCAAAATTTGAAAGCACAATTATTGATAGGTCAATTTAACCTAGATAGGATATTGAAAACTTAGGAATTTAGTAAGATTGGGCTGCAGGTTGAAGGTTTCTAAAAGCCCATTTGGTAACTATTTCCTTTCCCATCCCATGCAGTGGGATGAGAATGAGATGAGATGAGATGAAAATTATGTTTCCTTCTTGGGAGCAAAATCGTGTTTGGATGTTTCCTTCTTGGGAGCAAAATCGTGTTTGGTGACGACAATTTTATTTATTTTTTGTTCTGGGAACATAATTGCGTTTGGTAACAATTTTATCCTAGAAAACAAGAACGAATCCTAAACTACAAATTCAAGAACAAATCCTAAAACAAATTCAATAACAAATCCAAGAGCAAATTCAAGAACAACAATCACAAATCCAAGAACACCAAGAACAATTTCGATTTCGAAATTCGAAACCCGAAAGAGAACACCACAAATCGAAACCTGATTTCGATTTCGAACAAATTCAAGAACAATCACAAATCGAAACCCGATTTAGATTTCGAAATCGAAATCGAAATAGGGTTTTAATTTCGAAATCGATCCCTATTTCAATTTTGAAATCAAAGACGAAGCGGACGCGGACGAACAAAGGCAAAACAGATGCGGACAAAAGAAGGCGAAGAAGATTGATGAATGAAGATGAAAAAGACGAAGGAGTTTGATGGATGAAGAATCATTTTTATTTCGACATCGATTTCGATTTCAAAATCAAAATTAAAACCGAAGAAGATGGCACGAAGAACACTGTTGAAATTGAACCTTAGGGTTTTGATTTTGAAATCGAAATCGAAGGCGAAATGGACGAAACAGACGCAGACGAATGAAGGCGAAGCAGACGCGGACGAACAAAGACGAAGACGAAGAAGATTGATAGATGAAGACAAAGAAGACGAAGAAGATTGATGGATGAAGAATCAGTTCTATTTTGAAATTGATTTCGATTTCGAAATCGAAATCGAAACAGAAGAAGATGACATAGAGAACACTGCCGAAATTGAACCTTAGGATTTCGATTTCAAAATCAAAACAGGAAATCAAAATCAAAATCGATTTCGATTTTGAAATTGAAATGAAAACTGAAGAAGATGGAACGAAGGAGGGCTCACAAACCAGACACAAGAACACGAAGAAAAGAAGAAGAAAAAGAAGAAAAGAAGAAGAAAAAAAGGATAGAAAGAAAAGGAGGCTACCAAAGTTTAAAGGGGGGTCTCACTAACAATTGCAAAAATACCCAGCGTGTCCTTTTTAGGAATTGGGAATGGGATGGGAATAGAATGACACCATTTTTTTTTGTTTCTCAAGCCTTAAGAAAAAATGGGCACTATTCCTATTTTAGAATGGGATGGGAATGGAAACAAAAAAATGGGAGTAGTTACTAAACGCTATGCCCAATAAAAGTCTGGAATGGGATGAGATGGGAACAATTACCAAACGCCACATAATTTGCCCATCTGCAGGTATTTTCTCTCAATTCTACTCTACTATGTAATGTAGAGGAATGTGATATTCTCTCCATGGTATCACAAGTTAATTGGTGCGGTTGACTCAACAGGTTGTATTGAAAAACACATTCTTCTCAATTTTTGTTGCAAAATAAATATTTCTTGTTTATTTTTTTTTTCGGTTCTTGGTTATTGTGAAAGCTTAATTGCTGATAAATGATAATGTTCTTTTGGTGTTTGTTTCAATAATTTGAGGTAATTTTCATGGGTAAGAATTTATGTTTGTGAGTATGCTTAAATTAATTTTGAGCAGTCCTAAGTCACGGACTTATTTATTTATTTGCAATTGACAACCATTGTGTTTGTTTTTTCATTGGCAATGGAGAGAATCTATGGTTTGATAGTCTATGATTAAGATGGGTTGCAGTATCCTGGGTGGTGGACTTATTTGACCAAGTTTATAATGAACATTATTAATTGGCTTTATTATTGGTCTTATTGCTAAGTTCATATTGTAGACTATGGCATATTGTTCATTCGAAAATAATTGTTTATAATTGGTTATGATTTTGTTAGTTATTGTCGTGCTTGGTTTTTATTGGTCGTGTTTGTTAGTATTGTGTTGTTACAAAACAGGAGTTGAGAATTCAGAATGTCATATAAATATAGGAGATTATGTCCAATTTTTTTGTACATTAATTATTGGTCGTGTTTATTTGAAAACAATTTTTGAAAAATGAAGTGTGTCGTATAAATAAGGGGATTATGCCAAAATGTTTTTTTTCTTTCTAAATAGTCGTGTATGTTATGTTCACTAAATAGGAGTTGAGAATTTGTGATTGTTATATAAATAATATCACAAAGTGTGTATTATTGTTCATTTGTAATTTTTGTGTGTTATTGTTCATTGGAAACTTTGGTTTTGATTATTTTGTTAGTTATAGTTATGTTCGTTAATATCGTGTTTGGAAGTTATTGGTTGTGTTACTGTTGTGTTTATTTGAAAACATGAATTTAGAATTTGAAAATTTTGTATAACCAAAGAATGTTATGTAAAATTTTTTATGTATAGGTTATTGGCTGTGTAGTTATTTTTTGAGTTTATTTGAAAGCAAGAGTTAAAAATTTTGAAAAGGGGTGGTGGGGGGTTATGTTAAAAAAATAATAATAATAATAGAGAATTGACCTTATATTATTGTATTATTATGTGGAGTATGTTGTGTTCAATTTAAAATAAGTGTTTAGAAGTTTGCTACTGATTACGATTGTTTAACTTATTGTTGGGTTATTTGAGAATAAAAATCAAGAATTCAAGAATGTTGTATAAACAAAAAAATTTTTGTTATTTTTTTTATAAAATTTTAGGGTCGTCTTATTGAAACTTTATTGTTCATTCGAAAACGTGTATTTTATCGGTTTGAATTTTTATTGTTTTTGGCGGTGGATTTATTAAGTTTATATGATTGGTTATTATTTACTTCATTTAAAAGTAAAACTTGAATTTAACAAAATTATTTTTACTGTTTTGAATTGTGCATGACATGAATTATACTAATTTCTCAAATCTTTGCAAAAATTAAATAGAAATAAAGTTACTCATTTTCTCACTATCACTTTCTTATAATATGTATGATATAATTATTTTACTATTTATTTGTAACCTATTTTATCTAATTATTTATTTTCAAATCTCTTTGGTGTAAGAAAAAGGTGTAATTGAAACGAAAAATAAAATAAGTATTACAAAAATAGTCTAATTATACATAATAGAATTTGGGAATATTATAAAAATAAAGTGGCTAGGTAAAAAATTTCTCTCTCTCTTTTTTTTTTTTTTGCTAAATTATGTTATTTTTATATTAAATTAATTATAAATCTCACAACAAAAAATTAAAATCCGTGCCTTTAGGCACGGGTTATACCTTAATGTGTGTGTGTATTTTTTATTGTATAAAATTGTTCTACTCTTTTGGAGGAGATTATATATAGATATATATACATGTATTTCTTAATTTTCTTAAAAATTCTACATGTTTCAGGTCGAAAAATGTTGCATTACCTGCTGCATTAATGATGCAGTTCAACAGGAATGCGACCTCATGGCCCAAGAGAGCTCTCTAAGGTCCCAAAAGGCCAAGTTTAACCAGAAAAGTCAATTGTGTCCGTTTTCGACAAATAATATCACTTTTTTTTTTTGGGGGGGGGGGGGGGGGGGGGGGGTCTGAGCAAAATTCCATCGTTTCGAGGGTCAAAATAACACTTTCTCGTTTTATGATAAAAATTATGCTAGTTTTGCAAATTTTCAATAATTTAGGATTTTTTTTTTCGCAATTTTTATAATTTCTGCATGTAGGGTTTTGTTTATATGGTTTTTAAAGCCTCTTGATGGGTAGAGAGTTTTATTTTCAATCAATATTGAGGGGTTTCTCAAATTTTCAATTCAATTTCTCGGTATTCTTTTTGTGAATCTACTAGTTTTTTATCTGCAATTCTAATTTCACCACGCACATTGCATCAGTTAAACTGATATATATTCCATTGATGGTTTTGATATATATATATATATATATATATATATATATATATATATCCATTTTATGATTATGGTTAAGTTACCATTTTGTTTCTGTTTCAAATACTCTGTTTCTGTTCGCATCTGTTTGTTTCTAATCCAGAAAAAAATTCTCTCTCGATCATTCGAGTTTGAGAAAATCTGCACCTTTTAAGTCTATGTTATTATGAGAATTTGTTTTTTATTCACTATTACACATGTTTTTCAAATTCGGTGGAATGTTGATATTTTTTCACAAATTAAATTTCCTCACAAAGATTTTACTTTTTTTTTTTTCTCATGGTCACTGTTATTGGGATTTAAAATGTTAATGGAATTTATGTTTGCTATGGATTTGTTTCTATCGGAAGCTAGTTTTTTTATATGTTTTAAAAAATAATATTTTTTGTTTGTTTTGTACTTCTTTAGTTTCTCGGTACTTGGTTTAATTTCTCAGTTTTTAAATGCTTAGTTTAGTCAATTTTTTTTGGTTCAATGTTTCTGTTCCCATCTTTCTGTCTCTTTGCCAAATTTCTATTCCCATTCCCAACTTTCTATTTTTTCTTCATGAGTTTCTTTTCTTTTCTCATATACAAGTAAAAGAAAATCAAGCATTATTGTCTTGAGTGTTGATTATATTTGTCTTATTATCTATATAATAAATTAGAATTTTATGTGTTGTTATATCTTTAAATCTTAGGTAATATGGTACAATTTGTTATTTTATTGAGAACGAGTATTAGGTTAGAGTTGTGTACAGGAAAACAATTGGGGCAGTTACCGAGAGATCATTTTAACTTGGAAAAACTATTGATTAAACATTTTTTTAGTGGGTTACCAAATAGTCAATTGTAATTATTCGGTCAGATTTGTCCTCCAACTACTTATATATAACTTCCTAAAAAATAAGTATTCAAAATTATTTTATTAAAAATCAAAATATCTATTATTTTATATTTTTTTTTCACGATCTAATTATATATTCAGATTCGTCTTAATACGATTTTCAAAATGATCACATTCAATATTTTCTTTTCACTTGTTTTTTGATTCGTGTTATATTCAACATGATATTTGTAGAATTTTCAAATTTCATACTTATGTTATATTCAACATGTTATTTATAAGTTTTGTAGTTTTTCATATCGTGTTGATTCAACATGTTTTTTTTTTTTTTTTTAATATAACTATTATTTAGATTCGTATGAATTAGACATTCAATAAAATATCACGTTCATCATTTTCTTTTTATAAAAATTCAGATTTGTGTTATGTTCAATATCGTATTCCATAATTTTAAGTTTTCGTGTTATATTTAACATGCTACTTCGATTTTTTCGTAATTTTTCATATCATGTTGAATTCAACATGGTATTTCTTTCCATGATCTAATTATGTATTCAGTTTCATATGAATAAAATCTTTAAAATGATATTATGTTCCTCATTTTTATCAAAAATTCACATTCGTGTGTTGAACAAATTCACATTCATGTTGAATTCAATATAGTATTTTTTTTTCACTATCCAATTATATAAATACTTTCCTAACATAATATTTTTTGTTGTTTATTTTATATTTTATATTTCTATTTTTTAATGTCATTTTTTTTTTGCATTCTTTATTTCTTTTGTTTAAAGTTTTTGGTATGGTATTTGTAGGAAAAAAAGAAATAAAATTCTAGAAGAAAAATAAAATTTTTAATAATAAATTTACATTCATGTTATATTCAACACGAAATTCACATTTATGTTAATATGAAATCGTGTTATATTCAACATTGCAGAAGGGCAAAATCATCCAAATCTAATTTGAAATTTGAAATTGGGATTAATTGATAATACAATTCCGTAAGTTATGGACCATTTCGTTCAATTAAAAAATTGATGGATCATTTAGTAGATTTGGGCTCTTATTGAAATCATTTGATAATTTTTCCCCAAAAAATTCTTTTATGGTAAAGGTTTTTTTACAAAATTGTCCTGTGAGAGTTTTATTATAAGATTTAAACGTTATTAGATTATTGATGTTCAATTGTTAGTTGTTATTGATATTCAAATGAAATAGGTGCCGAATGTTATTCTTGATTATTAATTGTTATAGATGTTATGATGAAATAGATGTTGAATGTTGTATACACAAAAAAATTATGTCAATTTTTTTTTATTGTTTTACACCTATGCCTTCATGCACAAGCTATACGCTAGTATAACATCTATGTGATAAATCAAGTCATACATAAAGACAACTGTCGGATCATGGAAAAATTCTTAAATATTTTTGGACAGTTAGATTACTTTTAATCTACTTATGAAAGCTAAATAAGAAAAGGGGCAAAATACCTTTTAAACCCCTCTAACTATTGACACATTTCTATGTAGTCCAATAAATTATTCATTTCAGTTTAAATCCTCTAAGTATCAATATGATTTAAAAGGTAATTTTGTTAGATTTTCAAGCTTTACTTATTTGAATCGCAAATATTATTTTGCAAGTAATTTACTTAGTTTTGTTATTTCACACTTAAAAGGCTTTATTCATCTAAATATTTAAACTTATTGGTTATTTTCTAGGTTTCCATTTTGATACAGAAGATGCATATACAATCCTTCCTCCTTCCATTCCTTTGCAATAAAATAAAGACCCTGCATGGAAAGAAACCTTTGTTTGCATAGTACGCATAGGTGAGATTGACTAGGTGAATGGTTGATGGGATAAAGATAGAGAACTGAGAAAAGGAGTGACGAAAAACAAAGAAAAGGTTAATAGGGGAGGATTCAGGATGGTTGTTTAATTGAGAGAAGCCCAAGAATAGGAGGGACAACATATGAGAAAGGAGTAGAACTAACCATTAGGGGTAGTCATGGGCACGTGGGCCCACCCAGCCCATATTTTAGGGCCCGATCAATTTTAGGGCCGGGCTTGGGCAAGGCCAAAATATTTTAGGGTTGGCCCAGCTCGGCCTGGCCTGAAGAATAATAAAAATCATATATATATAACAAACTTGCCAAACCCTAATCTAATTCACCGTTGCTATTGAGACTTGAGAGAGTGAGAGGCGAGAGAGCTGAGAGTGAGAGGTTGAGAGCTCCATTCCCTACCCTAACCCTAATCTCACTCCTACATTCCCCACCGGCCGTCGTTGCGTTGAGATCCACTCATCCGTCGACATTCATTCATCTTCTCTTCTCTCATCGTTGTTCCACTTCACTGATAGTTCATTCTTTTTCATTCCCCAACTGAACCCTAGTCTTCATTCCTCTTTTCTCCTCTTCGTTCACCGTCGATTGAACGCCCCCACTATAGATTTTAGGTAATACAATATATTTGTTTGTTGTGTTCTGAGTTTTACGCCTACTGCTTCAGATTTGTTTTGTGTTCCGTTATGTTCTTGTTGTGTTGTGTTCTGTTCCCTTCCTAGATTAGTGTCATGTTTATTGTTTCATTTTTTTGTGTTATGATATGTTCCCAGTTCTGTTTGTTGTTGTGTGTTCTGTTTACTGTTTTTTTTCCCAAATTTGTGTGTTTGTTTATTGTTTGTTCCCAGATTTGTGTAGCATTTGTTTTAGCATATATGGATTGAATGTCTTATTCCATTTTTTTTAGTGTAATTTTAGTATTTCTTATTGGTTTGGTGGTGTAATTTTAGTATTTAATTTTTAAATTAGAAAAAAAAAATTATAAGGCCGGACTTTGGACTTGGTTTTTTTAATAGGGTCGGGCTTGGGTATGAAATTAAGTCCCGAACATAGGGCTGGGCCGGGCTCGGGCGTAGCAAATTATTGTAATACCCTAGCCTAAACCCGACCCGGCCCGGCCCGGCCCAACCCATGACCACCCTACTAACCATGGACAACAGACGTTTTTGTCTGTGACAATGGCACTGGGGTAATGCTCCACCACGATTAATCTTTCATTTTTCATTTCTATGCAAAGATCGATTTTTACTCGATTCAGAACACTGTTGAGAAATTTCTTCTCCTTAAAATGTGAAAACATTATCATTCATTACACTGGGATCTCTGGACAATTACTTTTCCAACTGTTGTCTGTGAAGAAATGGGAAATTGAGCATACCATCTGCCAAATGTTTCAATTTCTTCATTAACTCCTGTTGAAACTTCTAAGTGTTGTAAAAACTAAAACAATCTAAACATGCTCATACAACTAAAATAACAATTAGATCAATGTCAACTTAAAAATATGGATCGGATGCGTACCTCCAGCCATAACCATTCTCACTCATTCAAGGTTATGAAAAGTGTTGGTTTTGGGGTAAAACTCTTCTAAACCCCACTCAATCTTTGTTTGATGATGTATATTATATCTGAAATGAGATTTCAGGCTTGGGGAATCAAAACCAGTTGCACAACCCCTTTTATAGACACTGTCCATCACAAAATCGTTCTTGGACGTGCACAGGTAATGGGTAGTTAGGCCATGCATGGTCATGCCTTTTAACTCACGTAACTCACATTCTTGCACATGGAATGCATGACCACACTTTCTCTAACTTATGGCCATGCATGACCACGTTTTGTAAGCCACGTTCTAGAACATGGAATACATGGTCATTCTCTCTCTAGCTTATGGATAATTTTAATTATCGATCTATCAAGTCCATTTTACAATGATGAATAATAAATATAATTATTATAAATATTAAATACAAATTCAAATAAAATTTCCTACGCAGTTACATTCTCACTGGCCTTGCAATAAAGATTGTGGGGTTGTGAGCTAACGCTCAGTAGAATTTTAACCCCTTTAATATGTGTATCTAATCAAACCTCAAATAAACACATAAACATGTATCTCATATAATTTTCATATAATATGTACTCATAAATATTTCATGAAAAACAACAATTATAACAATAAATAATATAAACCACATAATATTATGAGAGATTATATATATATATATGTATATATATATATTTATTAAAAGAGTAGAAATTCCATCTGAAATCTGAAGTCGAAATCAAAATCGAAAGCCAAAATCAAAATCAAAATATTTTTCTTTCTTAAAAAAAAAACATTCCAAATGAAATCCTCCGCCCATTTTCTTAACATACATATATCTCTTAATTATATGCCTTAAGTTGATGACTTTCTTTTATCTCTCCCCCTAGAAAACACGTGTTTGATGCATAATAAATATCAATAATATATGATAACTTGTGGCCTCCCTTTTTTACTTTTTTTTCCCTAGCCATAAACAATGGCTTACCTTGCAAGATTGGAAGGAAATTACACTATCATCCTGCAATTATAAAATATATATTAAACCCAATAATTATACTTAGTTTTCCACAAATTATCAAATATATATATATATATTTATTTATTTATACCATAAATTCACATAATATACAAAACAATCCCAAAGAAAATATTAAATTTATATAAAATAATATTCTCGAAAATATAAATTTTCGGAGTATTACAACTTACCCCCTTAAATAAATTTCGTCCTCGAAATTTCATTCAAAACAATAATAATTCAAAATTGTATCGCATGATTATGTTAGTCACATTAGATTATAGAACATTTGTTTTTCTATGTAAGGTTTCATAACTGAAAGTCACCCACAATTCATAACCGACAAAGTTTATTCCACACATCGCAACATCCACATTTGCGGTGGCTCACATTATATCCAACAATATACAGACATGGTACACTTTGGTCGGTAACACCTAGCATAGATAACCAATTGCCAAATAATCTTTTATTTTTAAATACTTTCGTTGCGCTACTCTGATAAAAATAACAATAAATAACAAAATATCTTTACAATATCACGGTAATCTCACTAAATTGAGTCTATCTCAATTCTAATAGGTGTATGACCTCAATAATTTTCTCACTTAGTATGACTTTTCAAGTTTATTGCCATATCTCATAACTAGCATTTATCAATTTCATCCAACATTTCAAGCTAGTATATCGCAACAACCAACATTTTAACCAATAGATAGTCCAAATTCCTCGTGGACTATCTCGTGAGACAATATCAATTTCAATATTCACATGAAAATTCCAATAATCTCATAAATATCATCACAATTCAAATTTCAAATATGTCTGAAAACACATAAATTCCTCCTAACCACATAAATACATCTGAAAATATATAAGTACTTCTTAACGACCTAAATATATCTTAACAACATAAATACATATTAGTCACATAAATACGTCTCAAAACACCAAAATACGTCCCAATCATATAAATATATTTCAAAACACATAAATACATTTCAACCACATAAATGCGTCTCGAAACACATACATATGTGTCAATCAAACGAATACATCTCAAAGCACATAAATGCGTGTCAACCACATCAATACGTATCGAAATACATAAATACATTTTAAACCGCATAAATATATCTGAAAACACGTAAATATGTCGTAAACACATAAATATGTCTCAACCATATAAATATGTCTAAAACACACAAATACGTCTCAATCTTATAAATACATCTCAAATGATCAAAACTCACGTATCCGAATTCAATATTTAAGTAAAATATGTATATACAAATATTTCATAAAATCCTCAAAAGTCTCAATAATTTTCCCACACTCCAACTCCACCTATTGTTAGTAGTGGACCAATATCTATTTGAATATTTTATCGGTTTACTATCTTCATAATACAAAATATTTTATGGATCAAGTATTTTTTTTTTTTTTTATCAAAATTCACTTTCCAAAATAGAATATAAGCACACTGGGCAATATCCAAATCCCAACAAAATATAGTCACTCACTTGTTAATATCAAAATTCCAATAAAATATCATCATAATAAAATAACCAAATTTAAATCGATTGGTCAACTCACATTTATATAATAAAATATCATATAACCTGACTAACCATATAATCATTTACCTCACGATCGGGAGTTATAACGGTACTGTAATCTATCTATCTGTGCAATTTAAGATTGCAATCAGTGTCTGAGCCATTTAATATCTCCAATGATAGGAGTCAACACGTGGTATAAATTACTATATCATGATGATAATCATCATCGTCAACAAGAACAACGACGACAATAACAACAGATATCAACTACCCTGCAAGACTTATCCTTATATCAGGTCACAACATAACGTCCTACAAGACATGCCCACCTGTAAAGATAATTCACATTTTGCAGGACATGCCCTCCTGACGAAACGACTATGATATAGTTGGATAATAAAATCACTTTTCGCATTTTAAAATTTACTTGATTCGCATCATGTTATAAAATAATCCATTTTAATAAATATTTTCTTTCCATATTTTAGTACGAAAATATAATTTGACAATTTACATTAAAGATAATACACTCATTTTATCGGTGTACGATCTTCATAATATAAAAATAATTTATGGATTAAGTATATTTATCAAACACCACTTTTCAAAATATAATATAAATATAACCGCCGAATGAGCCGAAATAAAATTTCACAGTTATTATTGCAATAAAATAAATGCATTTGAATTAACCAATCAGGTTATTTTAGATACATATAATAAAATACCGCACACATATGTTCCTACTAATCATATGATCATTTCACCTCACGATCGGGAGTTACTACGGTACCGTAACCTGTATAACTGTGCAATCTAAGGTTGCTATCAATGCCAGGGCTATTCAATATCTCCAATGGTAGGAGCAACGTAATAGTATAAACTACTATATCAACAACATAATCAACTACCTGTATGACTTGTCTTCATGTCAGGTCTCAACATATCAACAACATAGTCGACCACCTGCAAAACTTGTCCTCCTGTCAGGTCACAACAACAACGTCCTACATGACATACCCTCCTGTAAGGACCAACCACATGTAAGATCCTATTTTTTTTAAAGTCGTATTTTAAAAAAGTTTCAAACAAAATAATATATATATATATATATATATATATATATATATATATATATATATATATAATAAAAATATAGTAAAATAAAATGAAATAAAATAAAAATAAATAAATAACGGTGTAGATGGCGTAATTTATTATTTGATTCAAATATTTTAGGGGTCAATTTGTAAATTTTAAAATATTAGATATTAATTTGGGTTTAATTCAAGATTTAACAAATGGAGGGGGGGTGGAGTGTAAATACCCTACCTTATTTTCTTTCCTACGGTGTATACACACACATGTATATATATATATATATATATATACAACCGCAACGTGTAATCAAATGGAATTCAGAGAGGATACGTGGCCAATCCCTCACCCATATATATATACACACATGCACACACGCGGGAGAAGGGGGAAGAGAAATCGAAGATGGAGAAAGAGAAAGGAGAGAGAGAGAACGTCCGACGATAGGGTAGTCGGTGGGCCGTCGATCGTCCGGCGGCGTGGGGTTGTCACATGTTCGCCGTATGTGTGTGTGATGCGATGTAGGTGTATGTGGTGGGTTTGGTCAGTGAGTTCGTAAATAGATGTGGCGGTGGTGTGTTGATCATCATCGTCGTCGCCGAAATTGGCCGGAGTGTGGTTTAGAGAGAGAGCAGGGCAAGCGTGTGTGTGGGCGCCTGCTGTGTGTGGGTATGTGTGTGTGTATTCTTCAGTATTATTGGTGTATGTGTGTGTGCGCAGACGATGGGGATGACCGGCGATCGTCACGGTATCGTCGCCGGTGAATGGGAGTATGAATTCCGAGGGTGTAGGTGAGTGTTTAGTTGTTGGTATGTGATCAGGGGTGTGTGGGTGTGTTTTCTATGCGGTTATGGTTGTTATAGGTAGTCACTACCGGAGTGGAGAGTAGAGAGAGAGAGGGTGCTGTTCGGTTCTGTTCTGAGGTCCGGTAGTGAGCATGATTGTGTGTGAGTTCTGTTCTGAGGTCCGATGGTGTGTGTGTGTGTGTCTGTTCTTCGGTTTTGATGGTATGTGTGTGTTCCTCCGGCGAGTGTAGGTAGGTACCGTCGTAGGATCGTCTGTGCGTGTGTAGTGGGTGTCGTGTGTGTGTTGCGAATCAGACGACCGTGACGGGGAATGCGTGTGTTTAGTGTTTGGGGGTGGGTTGGTGTGTAAATGACTGGGAATGGGCGGCCGACAGAGGCGGTAAACGGAGAGGATGTGACCGGAGGTTCGTCGGCGGCGGTGGTAGCAGAACAGTGAATAGGAGCGGGAGAAGAAGAAGCGGGAAAGGAGAAAAAAAAAAGAAGAGAAAAAAGAAGAAGAGGAAATTGTACAACCCCCCTCCCCCCAATAAAAATAAAAATCCAATCTCGCAGCTATCGAGAAATCTGGGAAAGGTAGAATCTCGAACTTCTTTAATATATGTATTTAATGGTTTAAATGGATATGGTGACAGGAAATAGTGAGCCCGCTCACATGAATAATTTGATATAATAAACCGTAACGGAGTAATATTAATTAAATGGTAATATTTCATAATAAAATACGGGGAATAAAAGATCACGGAAATTAAGGCCCGCATTTCATGGTTAGGTTATTTTTACCTAAAAATATTAATTCAGGCCCTATCACTATTAGGTTCGCAAGCATTGGAGTACCGGTAGAGAATAGGCAGATAAAGTCTTCAAAAATGGGTAATCAAGTGAGTGTACTGTCTTCTTGCCAAATTATTTTCATATAAAATGGCCGTACTGAGACTAAATGATTTTATAAGACGATATGGAACAAGCAGGTTTTAGGATGAGTGAGTAAAAATGGATTTTCAGGAGATTACAATAGTTTTCGAAAGAAAGTTGAGAGTGATTTTCATTGGATTCGGTAGTTTAAAAAGAGAGTAGGAAAATGGTTTTGGTAAAAATCAAACATTTTTTAAAAGTAAAAGAAATATATGATTTTGGATTAAAAATCAGTTTTGGAAATAGAGAGTGATGGTTGAGATTTGCCGATATTGATTAGACGATAATAATGGTTTGTGAATTGATGATGAAGTTATTAATTTGACAATGCTATGGTATTTATCTGCTTCGGCAGAGTGATGTGATCCGCTTCAGCGGAGTGATATTTATCTACTTCGGCAGAGTGATGTTAGACGTTTATACTGTGCAGTGATTATCCGCTTCGGTGGAGTGATGGGTGTTCATAGGAAGGCATATCCTACGGATGGTACGGTACCGTTGCGAACTCCTGATCGTGAGGTTAAAACGATCACTAGGGCTGGCCAGCGTGTGTGTGTGTTTGAGAAGATGTTTTGAGATGTGGTATTTTGCTTATACTGGGTGATTTATTATGGTGATTGGCATGATTCGTATACTAAATGATTTTGCATGGAACTTATATATAGTGCTTTATTCTCACTGCTACTATTATGAAAACCTTTACGAGCTACGTAATGTTTACATATTTAAACTTGATCCATTTAGATGTTGCAGAATAAACTATTATTATTACAAAAATATTTTACTAAGAAGGCAGTACACTTGTAGGTACCACGGCTAGGAGTCGGTCCCCTACTGGCACTAGGTAGAGCTACGTGATGGAGTCATATAGGCGATTGAGAGATGCTGTCAAAGGCGAACCTATAAAAGGTTCATGGATAAATACTTTGTGTTAGTAAAATTTCGGGATTGGTGTGTCCCCCATAATAGATGTTTGTATTATACAGTGGATGTATATTGTCATTCATTTGGTTATTTGGGTATTGGTGATGTCATGTTGTAATCACGCCAGCCTTGGGATGACGGGTGTCTGGGACGGGTTGTGACACCACATCTCGCCGGACATGCCTTCCTGAGGAGACAACTATGGCATAATAGGATAGTAAAAATAATTTTGTACTTTTAAAATTCTACTTGATCTATTTAACATCATAAAACTGTCCATTTTCAGTAACACCATTTTTATAGAAGCTAGTAAACACCTTTAAATTGGTTCTTTCAATTCAACGACAAATTTTATGGTCCACGACTAACACGACACTCAGGAAATAAGCTAATCGTTAATAAATCACACGCAAAATTAATAAATTAATAGCATGCAAATACAAAATAATATTTTTCAACAACTTTTTTTTTTCTACGAAATTTTCTACCTTTAATAGTCAACAACAAAAGAACATGATCAGAGAATAGACCAAAATCTACAATGGATTTCGGTGGCAAAAATAAAAATAGACGCTCACACAAGTAGTTTAGGAAATCAAAAATGAAAAAAAAAACCAAGAACACAGATAAATTAATATAGCGACAAGTATGCTTGCAAACAACCAAACTAGAACTGTCTACAATATTTTTCTTTTTTCGAATGTTCTTTTTTTGAATTAATGAGTTATACCAAGATTATTATTTTCAAGTATTACTTCACTTATTATGAGTAATAGGTACCATAACCCAAACTTAGGGTATTCGCAAACCAGCTCTGATACTACTCTCTAATGGTCCGATTTTCCAAGGTCGCCATGCGGTTTCTCCCATTGGAGAATTAACCTAAAAGCGAATATCCGATATTTTGTTTTAATAAAATCCAAGAAATTTTAGTAACTACGACGATAATTTTAATTATCGATCTATCAAGTCCATTTTATAACGGTGAATAATAAACACAATTATTATAAATATTAAATACAAATTCAAATAAAATTTCCTGCGTAGCTACATTCTCACCGGCCTTGTAATCAAGACTGTGGGGTTGTGAGATAACGCTTAGTAGAATATAACCCCTGTAATACATGTCTTTAATCAAACCCCAAATAAACACATAAACGTGTATCTCAAATAATTTTCACATAACATGTACACATAAATATTTCATGAAAAATAACAATTATAACAGTAAATAATATAGACCACACAATATCAGGAGAGATTAAATATATATAATAAAGGAGTAGAAATTCTACCTGAAATCTGAAGGCGAAATCAAAATCTAAAGCCGAAATCAAAATCATTTTTTTTTCTTTCTAAAAAAAAAAAACATTCCAAATGAAATCCTCTAACCTTTTTCTTAACATACATATATATCTTAATCATATGCTTAGTGTGTATATCTATATCTATATCTATATATATATATGCCTTAAGTTGATGACTTTCTTTTATCTCCCCTCAGGTGTAATACGCCGAAAATTTGCATTTTTTTTGAAAATATTATTTTATATAGATTTAATATTTTTGGGATTATTTTCCAAATTTATTGTATAAATAGTATTTGATAATTTTGGGGATTGGATGTTAATTTAAATCGACTTTTAAAAGTTTTGAGACTATTGTGCCATTTAAAATATACTTTTAAGAGTTTTGTGATATAATTAATATTTTTTATTTTATTTTAAGGGAGTATTGTGTAAATAAATAAATAAATAAATAAATAAAATATTTACAGTTGAAATTGATTCCTTCTTAAAAAAAGAATCAATTTAAAACCACACACACACACACACACACACACACACATATATTCATGTGGTTCAACACGACAAGTGTCCTATATATATATATTGAACAAGTGATCATTTTTTATGAATAATTCTAAACAAGTGATCAATAGACATATATATTAAAACTTATAGGAAACTTATATCATACTGTTGATCCTAAAATTTTGATGAACAATTAAAGATTGATATTTTGGTGGAATTAATGGTTTGATTAAGTGTTTCAGTATATTAGCTCCAATAATGAAGATATAATGACAAGTAATGAATGCATGCAAAAGAGACTGACAAAGACGATGGACATTAAGAAACCAAAGATTTTTAAGAATCTAAGGGAAAATAACTCAGATGAATTTTTACTCTTAATGTATCCCTATTAGGATCACACACCACACAAAAAGTTTTTAAATTTATGTGTGTTTTGATAGGATCCTAATTAGTGAAATTATCTGCTTCTATGTGTAATTGAAAAAGAAATATTGATAATTAATTAAAATTGAATTTAAGAATTTAGTGGAGCTAATTGAGAAAAAAAAATCAGTTAAAAGGGCAAAAACATCAACGAGAATGAATTAAAAATGAGTTTAGAAAAGTGATCCAGCATCCATAAGTCGACAGATAAGTCGATCGGAGCAAAGAAATAAAACTTTATGTATCTCTCGGTCGATAGGTAGCTCGACCTGTGATTCAATATGAACTCTCTAGATCTATAAGTCGACAGGGCGGTCGACCTATGAAGAGAAATGAAACTATCTGAATCTCTAAAACGATAGATAGGTTAACCGATGGGCACATAATTTTTGGATTGGCTAGTATCCTGAATTAAGCGGTTAACAGAGGGACCTTGGTCGGCCGACTGACATGTCTGTTTTAGATTCTGTGGAATTTCGGGATTTGATCCAAAATTAGCCGTTAACTAGCCGTTTTTGGCTTACTTGATTGAGATATTCTAGGGATCTATATTTAATTGAGATATAGTCTATATATTTTATTATCCCTATTAATTTGGTGTATTTAATTAAATGTTCATTTAATTAAAGTGTTTTAATAGTTTCTATTTTGATGAATTTTGATTTAAAAATGTTTAAGGACCAAAAATAGATTTCCCAAGAATATTTTTAAATGAAAAATATTTATTTTGATTATATATGATGTATGGGGTCTTGGGGTGCGATTTAGTGATATAATATTTGAAAAGTAATTATTATAAGATATCTTTGATATTCCTATATTTAAACCTGCGAATTTTGAGTTTAAATATTGCTATTTTGGTGGAGAATATTTTGGGCTTAAAATATGGGAGAGATTTAAGGAATGTATTTTGATCTTACGATTTAATCTATATATATTTAAATATAATTCTTTCTATACTTTCATTAATTAAGATCAAATTATTTTGGGGAATAAATTGAGAGCTTTAGAAGTTATATTGTTGGTTAAATATAGCCGTTATAAATCTATATAATATATGAGGTTCATATGTGTCATTTATTGACATCACATTAGAAAACTAGCCGTTGGAGATCTAGTTTGAGGGTTATTAAAAGAGACCTGCGGATTTCACATAAGACACACACAATACTAAGAACTATTCAGTTCCTAAGTTTTTCTAAGAGTTATCATTCTGATATTATACTGAAAAATATTGTGAGATTATTCTGGAGTTAAAGTTCTTGAGTTAAAGCGCTAATTTATTTGGCGTCACCAATCTGAGCTGTCTAGCGATCTGTTTTGCAATCCATTGGCGTTTTCCTGGTGAGATCATTCCAAGATTATTCTTTAATTGAGTATTTGATTATTATTACTTGCTTGGTGAATTGATCTTTTTGAGAAATCGTTTTTGAACTTTAAAAGCAAAAAAATTATTTTAAAACGATTTATGAGATAATTTGATTACGTGCTTAATTTTGTGCTACGTATATTATTTTTATAATTAGATTTTTATTTCCTTACTTAATTCTATCACTAGTAATTATCGGGACATTAATCGAGTTTAAATTGATTTGAGGTGTTAGAAGCTCCGAGTGGGAAGAACTTATCAATTTCTTATAATTGGTGAGTTGTGTGCGGATTTTGTACTATTGGGAGTATCTAATCAAGGGTAGCTTGATTTCAATCTCTTCTGATAAAGAGATTGAGGTAGTGATTCTTCCTAAATAGAATTGATTTGTGAGAATTTTGTAACGGTTCAATCCTCACCGAGTAAAAGGATATTTGGAGTGTTTGTGAGGTTTTAATTCTTTAGCCTAAGGTATAAAAAGAATTAGGTTATTCTTGAGCATGTAAAAAGTAGAGGTTATTCCTGAACCTGGAAAAATGAATTTGTGAAGGTTGATTCTGAGCCTACAAAAAGAATCATTGTGAGGGTTTGATTTCTACCTGTAAAGGAATCTTGAGTTTAGTGAGTGCGAATCTCTGTGGGGTTTGAAGGACTGGATTTGCCAAGAGTAGCTTGGTGAACCAGGATATATTGGTGTGTACTGCATTATTTATTTTTATTTTTTATTTTTTCTTGTGTTGTTTGGGTGTGCACCTAGAGCTTATTACCCTTATCCGCTGTTATAAAGATAATAATTAATTTTAGGATAAAATTAATTGTTTAATTTTTGAAGTGTTATTATTTGGATTAATTTTTAATACTACACGATTCACCCTCCTCTTGGGTAGCTCACTGGGCCAACAATTGGTATGAGAGCTGGTTTTAGCTCTTTAGGCTTAACATCCTAGCTAAACCGGTTATGTGCACACACTATGGATAATATTTTTTTGTGTATCTTCTCTTGATGGTGATAGATCCTTATATCACAATGTGGTTTATGATTCTTGTGATTCATGTGTTAGTGATGAAGATGATGATAATGAAAATGTCCATATTGTTATGAAAAAAATTACTTTCTTTCACACTACTTTTTGCTAAAGAGAGCTTGAGTTTAAAAAAAATAAATTGATTCTTTTGAAAATGGTGGAAAAAGTGTCCGAAAATCTAAAATGCATTTGGATGATTATTGTGGTACAAAAGAGTTTTCGGACGTTGTTTTTGAAATTAATAATTTGCTCTCTAAAGTGAATTATCTGAAAAATGAAAACAGAGTTTAAAAAATAATTTTAATATGATTTCCAGGCAAATGTCAGATCTTGTTTCTAAAGTTGATTTACTTAAGAAAATTTTTGAAAAATCAAAATCTGACCTTAAGATTGTTTCAAGAGATTCTGAGAATGATGTTTCTAGGCAAAGTAGATATGCTTCATCGTCTTATCCTTCATCACTGGCCAGCGATAGTTATGCTTCTATTATTAGAAATGATTTATGTTTTACATCTCGTGCTTTCTATGATAAATCAGATTTGAGATATTATTATTGCAATAGGGTTGGACATTTTAAAGTATCATGTCCATTCAGGAACCCTAAGTTTATGTCTAACAAGGACGGATCCAAAATGAAATGGATACCGAAGATAACTATTGAAATGTCTTGTGCAGAATTACATAATGTCGGAAATGAACTTGAAGGAATAAACAAAGAAGTTGTATCAAAGCCAAAATAGGAAGTCACTAAAGATCCACAATCGACGCATGTAAAGCGAAAAGATGCACCAAAGACAGAATGTGAAATTACAAAGAAACCATAAGAGAAATGTGTAAAGAAAAAAGTTGTACAAAAGTCAAGATGAGATATCACCAAGAAGTCACAAGTGATATGTGCAAAGGGAATCATCAATGAATCAAATGACAAAAATCAAAAGAAGAAGGGATACAGACAGGGCAAAAGGAATTATGCATCCAAAGCAATCGTGAGTATAAATGAGGTAAGAAGTAAAGTCGTATCGAAAGATATAAAAGGTACTCTTAATCCTCCGCATTTTAAATTAATTAAATTTGTTAAAGAGGGAGGTGCCCAACTTACCAAATAGGTAAGTTAGTGATTGTTTCTAAGACCTATTTTTAATTATGTATTCACTTGTTGTCTTAGAAATATTGTATGGTGATTCTGAGAATCATATTTAGTTAATGAGTATTAACATGTCTTTATATGCTTATATCACAATTTTAGTGTTTTAGGCACTTTTTGTTCAATTAAAGACTAATTTAATTATTAAAATTGAAAGTGAAAAGAAATAAAATAAAATTATACAAAATATTATTAGTATGTTGAATTTTAAAAAATAAAATATTTTTAGCCGTTAATTTGACGAAATCGGTGAAAACAACTGTTTTGGGGTCAAAACGAAAAACAAGTGTGATTGGTGAAATTTATTCACATTAAAGGGTGGAAACAAAATTAAACATACTAAAAGTTATGTGAATAAGAAAACCACTTTCAATTTTATCAATTTGGCTCCAAATTAACTTTTTGAAATTTAAATAGTGACCCAAAATTTTTATTTACGTAGGAATTCGATCAAATTGTGGATTATTTTTGTGTAATATTTAATGTGAAAATTACCTAGAGGACCCAAATTAGACACCAAATTACCGGCTAATTCCATTGATTTGATAATAAACCAAGAACTTCAAGAATACATATTACTGCAAATCTGTATTTTTTTATTGACAAATTTGCCCTCAATAGATCTAAAGGGATTGGGAGCTTTCACATTCGAAAAAATCATTTTATTTGATTTCATTGCAAGATAATTAGGATTGAGAGTTTCTATATTCAACAAAATTATTTTATTAAAACAAAAATAATTTTGTTGTACACATTTTTTCACAATCTAATTATATATTCAGATTCATCTAAATAAGATCTTCAAAACAATATCAAATTCACTATTTTTTTCATTAGTTTTAGTGTTTACATTCATGTTACGTTCAATAGGGTACTTCCAAATTTTTAGTTTTCTATTGTATTGGATATTATATTCAACAATTACGAGGCACACAAAATAATATTACAGTTAATGTTATATGTAACATGAACATGTATTACAATTTAGAACTTTAAAAAAATGTTAATATCAAATATCGAATATTACATTAAACATTGGTGACACACGAACTATAACGTTACGTGTAACATTGATTCAAGAATCAGTTAAGATGTTACATTCAACACACTAGCATTTTAAAGAGAGACCATCATAAGTACATATTATATGTAACATGGTCTAAATAATAAATGTTACATGTAACATTCATATTCCTTACTACAAACAACTCCAAAAATATGATAAATATCTCATTTGAGAGAGAATTATTCACATATAATTGATGTGTGAAAATGTTGTGGTTTCACATTCGGATTGAGGTTAAAACAAACTTTTTTGTTCCATGTTTTATGATCACTTGTTATCTAAACTAGTTCTGCATTAGGGGGAGTTGATTATATGATGTTATGAAGTGACACATTAAATAGGGGGATTTTAATCATAAAAATGCCAAAAGTACTACTTGGTTTACAGAAACAGTTGTGGGTTTAATTGGTAGTTTTGATATTTTTTTGGATTGTTTGGTAACTTTCCCTTTACTGGGAATCTAAGGTGAAAATTTGGTGACTGCAAATAATGCGCTGCCACTTTCACCACAAGCGTACGGATCAAGTTTTAGTATAGTGGACCTTTAGGTCGGGTATCGTATCCACAGGGATTGGTTGAGATTACTATCGAGTATTGCGATTGTCATAAGCTGACTTTATCTAGGCGTCTGGTAGCGCGCGAAATGACACGCCGCTACTTACATTTGCAAGTATACGAGGTCTAAGTTTTAGTATAGTGTGATCGTTAAGATCGGGTTATCGTATCCACAGGGATTGTTGTCGTTACTATCAAATACCACGTTTGTCGTGACCTAATTTTATCTAGGCGCAAAACAAATGTATTTAATTAATTAAACTAATACTAATATATCCTAAATTAATTGCACTATTATGTTAATATGTTTTAGGGTGAAGAATTACATAAGGATTAACGTGTTTACAAATACGTTTTCGATTCCGATTTACTTACGTTTACGTTGTTCGACCTATTTGACAACCTCGGTACGTAAACTCCACCGCCACCTCTTTTGAGTGTAAGACGGGAGAATACATGACTTCGAGTCAATGAAGAAGTCCCCCTTAACGTCTTAACGACCCTAGGTCACGTGAGTCTCACCCAGCGTCATTGATTGCACACAATCCAACTCCCTTCCGGGTTATTGGATCGTCGCGTTGTATTTACCCTATCGACAATCTCTGTTCTAAAACTCCATCGCCACCTCTTCTAAGTGTAAGATGAGGGATATAACGCAACTTTGAGTCAACGAAGAGGTCTCCCCCAACGTCTTTACGACCCTAGGTAGCATGTGTCTTGCCCAATGTCATCGATTGTCTACGATTCAAACCCCGATCGGGTTATAGAATCGTGGCGTTTATTTGCCTTAATTCGAATCCGGGCTTTGTCAAAACCCCGTATTCTCCATTTATCAATCCAAGCATGATAAACAAAAAATACGATAAATACAATCAAACTACGAAGAACAAACATAAACGCAACACCAAAATCATCCAAACAACGTATTTATAAATATAATGTTAATCTCTACTACAATCCATATTTAACTCGAGGCCATAGCCGCATATACAAGAAAATAACGAGATAAACATGCTCACATACTCCTAAGATAAAGAAATAAGGAAAAATAATCGAAGAACTTAGCCTCGTCCGAAGATAAACCGCTAAGAACGCTCCACGATCGATTCACCGTCTTCTCCACTTCGGGATGTGAGCTCCACACCTAAAATCCCTAACTATACCCTTAGATATAGCCTAAGGGGCTCAAAAAGCCTTGGGGGCCAGAGTGAGTACCAGCCAAGGGGGAGGAGAGAGGGTATTTATAGCAAAAATATCTAAAAATATCTCAAGACTGTGCAGGGCAAATCCACTTAGGCGGTGGAAATTACGCCTAGGTGGAGTTAGGTTGGTTCGGTCTGATCGCCTAGGCAGTGAAGTAGGCGGTGGACTGGGAGAACATTCTGTTGGATTTTCGCCTAGGCGGTAGAATTTTCGCCTAGGCGAGCGGCTGTCAGTAGCCTATTTGCGTCCTCTACTGGATTTTTGCCTAGGCGATGAATATTCGCCTAGATGGTCGTCTGTCAGTAACATTTTTCTCTTCTCTGCATCTTCACCGCTTAGGTGGTGGTCTGGACGCCTAAGTGGTGGGCCTGTTTAATCTTTTAGCCTCAGAGCTTGTTTATCCACCGTAATTTCGAACCGCTTTGGTTCGATCTCATCGTTTTAGCTCCAGTTTCCTATCTTTTTGCCCCCCACACCTGATTTATACAAAAAGATAAAAACTAATTAAAACATAATAAAAATAACTATAAACGTACTAAAAAACTAACAAATTCGGATTGAAAATAGATAGTTTTTTCACACCTATCAATAACCCCAAACTCAAAATTTGGCTAGTCCTCGAGCCAAACATACACACTATAATGAAAACAAAAATACAGAAACAACACACTGAATTAAATAACAAACAACCTAAAAACAATCTAAACATAACAACATGCGAGTTTTAAATTCTTCTAACGGCCTATTTATTTTTCCCTCAATAACCGCTAGTAGTATCGAGTTCTGGCGGTAACACACAACATGTAATGTTCTAGAATTTCGACATGCAATAATGGTGAACGCTATTCTAGATCCTGTAAACGTGTTAGTTCGAGACTCAATAATATAACTATACAACGATCGGATTAGATTATCCCCCAACAAAATTCATGACTTAGACCGTAAAGGACTAGGATTTCCATAGGCCTGATTGGGGTCCACTCTCCACTAATATAGGTTTAGTAGTTCATGAAGATCATTAGGGCTTGGTTTGGTTTTGGTATATTTGGCCAAGGGTAATTTGGAATAGAAAATGGGTTAACATTGTTAACTTAACGTTACACAAGGCTCAACGCTTGACACATTCATTCTCGAACCCCCATAGAAAGATTGGAAACAATCCCGAACATGCATTTAAGGCCGACGTACTCACTTGTCAAAAGAAACGGAAATAAAAACCGTATTTACATTTGATTTTTTTATTTTTATTTTTTTTCTATTGTTTTTTCTTCACACCCCCAAACTTATTTGATTGTTACAATTGAAGGGGTGTGTGAAATACAAATGAAAAATGATAAGTGAGCACTAAAATACTGAACCAATTAGAAGTTCGCCCTAAACCCAACCGCTCACTTCAAGTAGCATAATGAATGCTAACTTGATTTGCTCAAAATTGTGCCTTTGGCCTTTGGTTTAGCGATAAAGGACTGGAAGGAATTCAATTGGCCAGGGTATTAGTTTATGTGTTCAGAATTGAATTTGCATTTAGGCTTCGACAGGGTAACAAGGGATAAATGTATATCAAGCTAAGCTTCAAAGGCTCAAGCGACAAATAGAATGCCTAAATCACGTCTCCTGAACTACCTCGCCTAGGATTTCGCCTCAAGCTTCCCCTCAATCAAGTTCTAGAATCTTTAATGTGTCATGAATTTGGTTAATCGATAATCGTCCTCAAATCAATTGAATAAAAATACATTGAGTCTATGTGCCCGTGCAAATTAGGATCTACAATAATTTTTATCAAAAAGCATAGTCATGCACACAGAATCACATATGCATGGGTATTACCTTTGACTTTGAAAACAACCAGGGGTAATCTCATCATCGGGTACTGGCCCAGATGAATGCAAAACTCAACATATAAACAACAACACAAAAACATAAACACATTCTAACCTAAACACACATGCAATACGGAAAAACAATAACACATAAACTAACAATACTACATACTACACATCACCGCCAAACTTAAAGTGGATAGTGTCCTCAGCGAACCCAATCATCATTCTTCAACATATGGAATTAAAGCATGCTGACGAAGGGTGTTTAGAACACTTACCTGGGAGGCGAGAGGATCTCGCCTCCGAATCAAGTCGGATGGGATGGATCAAAAAGAATTGCTTGGGTTGTCTCCCAAGAAGCGCGTGGTTTAATGTCCTTGGCCTGACATTTTCAGAACACCCTCAAGATTGGCAAGGTTTTGCTTTGGATGGCTCGATCTTTCAATGAAACGCCTCACCGGCTTATGTGCTTGGCCAAGCAACATAAAATGGATTGGAATCCCATCGAAAGAAATGCATCAATACCCGTCGATCTAACATCGCCAAGTATCCTGCATTGGAAACAAAAATAAAACTATAAACAAAAATTATATACAAAATAAATGCCTACAGTAAAATTAAGTCATTTACACACAATATTAATACTAACGAAATCGCCAATCCCGGAAATACGAAACACTTACTTCTCCTATCTAAAAGTTAAGTCTAGAGCCGTTATCGCGTTTCTTCAACAATAACATCAAAACAATCCTCGGCAACGGCGCCAAAAACTTGTAGCACGGGAAATGACACGCCGCTACTTACACTCGCAAGTATACAAGGTCTAAGTTTTAGTATAGTGTGATCGTTAAGATCAGGTTATCGTATCCACAGGGATTATAGTCGTTACTATCGAATACCGCGTTTGTCGTGACCTAATTTTATCTAGGCGAAAAACAAAAGTATTTAATTAATTAAACTAATACTAATATATCCTAAATTAACTACACTATTATGTTAATATGTTTTAGGGTGAAGAATTGCATAGGGATTAACGTGTTTACAAATACGTGTTCGAGTGTAAGACGGGAGAATACATGACTTCGAGTCAAGGAAGAAGTCCTCCTCAACATCTTAATGACCCTAGGTCACGTGAGTCTCGCCCAGCGTCATTGATTGCACACAATTCAACTCCCTCCCAGGTTATTGGATCGTCGCGTTGCATTTACCCTATCGACAATCTCCGTTCTAAAACTCTCTCGCCACCTCTTTCGAGTGTAAGACGAGGGATATAATACAACTTTGAGTCAACGAAGAGGTCCCCCTCAATGTCTTTACGACCCTAGGTAGCGTGTGTCTTGCCCAACGTCATCGGTTGTCCACGATTCAAACCCTGACCGGGTTATAGAATCATGGCGTTTGTTTACCTTAATCCGAATCTGGGGTTTGTCAAAACCCCGTATTCTCCATTTATCAATCCAAGCATGATAAACAAACAATACGATAAATACAATCAAACTACGAAGAACAAACATAAACGCACACCGAAATCATCCGAACAACGTATTTATAAATATAATGTTAATCCCTACTATAATCCATATTTAACTCGAGGCCATAGCCGCATATACAAGAAAATAACGAGATAAACATGCTCACATACTCCTAAAATAAAGAAATAAGGAAAAACAATCGAAGAACTTAGCCTCGTTCGAAGATAAACCGCTAAGAACGCTCCACGATCGATTCGCCGTCTTCTCCACTTCGGGATGTGAGCTCCACACCTAAAATCCCTAACTATACCCTTAGATATAGCCTAAGGGGCTCAAAATTCCATGGGGGCCAGAGTGAGTACCGGCCAAGGGGGAGGAGAGGGGGTATTTATAGAAAAAATATCCCAAGACTGTACAGGGCAAATCCACCAAGGAGGTGGCAATTGCGCCTAGGCGGAGTTAGGTTGGTTTGGTCTGATCGCCTAGGCGGTGAAGTAGGCGGTGGACTGGGAGAACATTCTGTTGGATTTTCGCCTAGACGGTAGAATTTTTGCCTCGGCGAGTGGCTGTCAGTAGTCTATTTGCATCCTCTACTGGATTTCTGCCTAGGCGATAGAATATTCGCCTAGGCGGTCGTTCGTTAGTAACATTTTGCTCTTCTCTGCATCTTCACCGCTTAGGCGGTGGTCTGGACGCCTAAGCGGTGGGCCTGTTTCATCTTTTAGCCTCTGAGCTTTTTTATCCACCGTAACTTCGAACCGTTTTGTTTCGATCTCATCGTTTTAGCTTCAATTTCTTATCTTTTTGCCCCACACACTTGATTTATACAAAAAGATAAAAACTAATTAAAACATAATAAAAATAACTATAAACGTACTCGAAAACTAACAAATTCGGATTGGAAATAGATAGGTTTTTCACACCTATCAGCGACAAAAATGGAATTTAATTTAATACTAATACTAAACTAAAATACTAATTAAGTTAACTGTAGTATAAATACTACTTTGAGATTGTTTAGGGGAGTAGATTTCCTAGGGATTAACTTTGTTTACTTAAATGCGTTTGATTCATTTTAGTTAACATTAATGGCGTTCGGCGTATCCGATAATCTCGGTTCGTAAACTCCCTCACCACCTCTTTCGAGTGTAAGACGGGGGAATACGTGACTTCGTGTCAATGCCAAAATCCCCCTCGATGTATTAATGACTCTAAGTCACGTGAGTCTCACCCCAACGTCTTCGATTGCACACTTTCTAACGCCCTCCCGGGTCGTTAGATTGTCGTATTGTGTTAACCCTAGTCCAAATCTGGGGTTACCTCTCCCGAGTGTCTAGTCCAAATCCGGGGTTACCTCTATCGAGTGTCAAACCCCGTATTCTCAATATATCTAAACTAGCATATAATCATAGAAAACACGGCAACACAATCGAAATTATAAGGAACAGCCATAAACGAAACACAAATTCAACCAAAACTACATTTTCATAAATAATACGTTAATCCCTATTACAATCCATATTTAACTCATGGCCCTAACCGTCATACAATGTAAAACGAGCTAAACATGCTCAACAATTACGAAAATGAAGAAAACAAAGACAGAAAATGAGCGACTTAGCCGATATCTGAAGATTTGCCGCTAGAAACATCGATCGATTGCTTTCCTCTTTATCCTCCACATCGGGTTGAGAGCTCTCCCTCCAAAATCCCTAACTATACCCTTAGAGATAGCCTAAGGGTCTCAAAAATGCAAGAGAGGCCAGAGAGGGGAGAGGAGAGGGGGTATTTATAGCTAACATATCCTAAAAATATCTAAAAATATCTCAAGACTGTGCAGGGCAAATCCACCTAGGCGGTGGATTCTTCGCCTAACTGGAGTTAGGTCGGTTCGGTCTAATCGCCTAGGCGGTGAAGTAGGCAGTGGACTGGGAGAACATTCTGTTGGATTTCCGCCTAGGCGAAGAAAACTTCGCTTAGGCGAGCGGCTGTCAGTAGCCCATCTGCGTCCTCTGCTGGATTTCCGCCTAGGCGATAGAATCTTCGCCTAGGCGGTCGTCCGTCAGTGATATTTTTCTCTTCTCAGCATATTCACCGCTTAGGCGGTGGTCTGGACGCCTAAGCGGTGGGCCTGTTTCATCTTTTAGCCTCTGAGCTTGTTTATCCACCGTAACTTCGAACCGCTTTGGTTCGATCTCATCGTTTTAGCTCCAGTTTCCTATCTTTTTGTCCCATACACCTGATTTATACAAAAAGATAAAAACTAATTAGAACATAATAAAAATAACTATAAACGTACTCGAAAACTAACAAATTCGGATTGGAAATAGATAGGTTTTTCACACCTATCAAAATTCATCCATCTAAATGTCGGTTTAACGTTTGTCCAAATTGATGAAACTCCTTTAATTAGCCCATCTATCCATGCGACCAACTTTTCTATAAATACCAGGATATTTTTTCTTTTATACTCACACCAACTTCATTCACTACATTACTTTTTTTTTTCTTCAAGATCAGCAGGTTAGGAGTCAACATGTATGATTTCAAAGAAGCCTAATGAGCTTTATGTTGATCTCGGAATTTTGATGGACAATTAAGTGTTGATATTTTTTGTGACACTAACGTTTTTATTGAGTGTTTCAATTTAAAGAGTTCCAATCAAGATAACATCGTGAAGTAATTGTGAAGGATGTAGAGACGGACACTAAGTGATTGAAAATTTTGAAGAATTTAGATAAAAAACAACTCAAATCTATTCTACTCTTAACGTATTCCCCATTAGGATCCCAACGACACAAAATTGAAAATTATATATTTGTGTGTTTAATTTGATAAAGCTTAGGATCCTAATTAGTATTCAATGATTTTCTCCAATGTGAAATTGAGAAAGAAATTGACCTAAGCAATATTAGTGTTTAAAATTGATTAATAGTGTCAATTTTGTTAACCAAGAAAAGAAATCGGTTAAAGAGTTTAAAACGTTGAAGTTTGGAGTTGAAATAAAATTGAGAAGTAGTTGTTCCAACAACAATTGGTCAACCGACCATGGAGGTTTGGTCAACTGATAGGCAATGGATGGGGAATGGAAAGTCTCTGAATTGATCGGTCAACCGACCGAGGAAGATCGATCAACCGATGGCCGAAAGCGGAACTTTCTATTTCGATCTATCAATAGACCAGGGCCAAAATAAGGTTTGTGATTGCATTTTGTATCGATCGATCAACCGACCCATGAGGGATCGGTCAACCGACCAGTGTTTGGAAATGGCTTGGATACATTTCACCAACTCACCCAAAAACCTGCTTGATCCACATAATTTTAAAACCATCCAATTTAAGTAAAACCATTTTACACGCATATATATATATATAAAATATAGTTTGGCAAGAAGACAGTACACTCACCTCGATATCTATTTTACAAAACTGACACTGACCACACTTTATCTGGACGTCGGTGCCTGCGAACCTAATAGTAACAGAGCCTAAACTAATATCTTATCTAAAATATCCTAATCATGCAAGTGCAGACCCTATATTTCGAATCGTTACTATTTTATGTACCACGTAATTAAAATTAATTAATCGTTACGAAATTATTACGATTTCAGGAATTGTAACACTAAATAAAATTTAATTTAATGAAAATTAAAAATTGATTGAAATTTCACCTGTTTACAAATCGTTTGGCGACCACGAGATGAGTTTTGGATTTTCCTTGGGTGGTTTCTGCAAATTCCCCATTTTTTTCCTTTTTTTTTTCTTCCTCTGTTTGCGCTTACCGTTTCTGTTTCGGTTTAAATACCGATGGCCACCTCCTCTCTCTCTCTCTACTATTACCATCCACCAGAGACCTCCCATGCCTCGCCGCTCTCACCATCGACCCTACTCCATCCCCCACCATGGATCACCAACCACCACCGGCCACTCCACCACAAATCGCATCTACCCACTTGACACATACACTCCCAACCGTGACGACCCCCCCCACACCATCGGGTCAAACTTATGCCGCCACCGCTTCCATCGTTTACTCCAGTTAATTACACACCCACACACAGCTGCCCAATCAGAAACAGAACACAACACACATCACTGCCACCACTGCCGATGGAGGAATACCCACACAAACGACGATCGCCGATCACCTGCACATACACATCGGACAAACACACCTTCACGCAAGCACACCGGAGGAACACACACATACTCTGTCGTATACACGCCGGCGATCACACGTACACACATCGTCGATAGCAGCACACACCCACCCACAAAGGACGACGACCATACCGCCAACCGAAAATGGGAAATGCACACATACCCTTACACAGCACTGCCGATATACACTCTTATGCCATGATCACCCATACACAACAGCAGCTCGAAACAGAACACACACTCTAGGCCAAACCTACTTTCTCTCTCTTTAACTTTCACTTACCGCCGACCTTCCTCAACGATTCAGGGCATGCAGACACTCACACCCACGAAATCGACGACACCCATACCGAACGACTTTCGTCGGACCAACCTCACACCACCACCACCGGCGGTACCAACAACACATGCACGAAACACACACCTACACTGTCTGTACCAAACCGAAAATAGAGCACACTCACACCTATGATGAACGATCGGACAATCACTTTCGTAATAATTTAAACATACATGCATGTGAAAATATACACACTCACCGAATGATGGCGACGAACGACGACGATCACATCGTTGACGATCTACTTCCACGATTGCTGAATCCCGCACCGAACCAAACGGCGACGATCCATTCATCCCACGATCACGGGAGAATAGACAACGAACGGAGAGCAGAACACACTCAAACTACCACACACACATGCATGCTAATTCCCCCACCCATCGCCGGAGGAGACACACCCACCGAACTCCTCCTCCGTTTCTTTCTCTCTCTCTCTAGAATTTCTCTGAAATGGGTTTTGAGATTTTGATCATTTTCACTTGCATGATTATATATATATATTGCATGATTTGAGTGGAGGAAATTTTGATCTTAGCTTGCCACGTTGCCCATTTCCCGATTCCTTGCTCGGGCCGGTGATCGCTCATCTCACAGTGTGGGTATATATATATATATATATATATATATATATATATATATATATATATATATATTTGTGTTTAAAATAATCTTTAATTAATTACACTTTTCTCCCCCCAACTTCTTAAAGTCTCTTTTCTAATCAATTTCAACTTTTAAAAGTTTCTAAAATTATAATTTCATCCTTAATATTTTCAAATTTTGATTTTAATTATCAATTTGAATCTCAAGTTTAAATTTAATGTTTCTAAATTTGCCAATTTTACCCCTAAATGTTTGATTTAAATTTTAATTAATCAAATTTCTCCCCGAATTTTTCCATGCTCAAGAATGCAATTATAAATGACGTACTTGCTAAGTCGGGGTCTTACATAATGTTTCTTAATTTGGTACATAAAATAGTTTCTATTCTATTTAATTGAGATTGAGAAATATTTGGAGGACTTAATTGAGAGATTTGAAAGCCATATTTAAGTGAATTGAACCAACAAGTCATAATGATATAAGGGGTCTAAGAGAGCATTTAAGTGTCATGATACATGAGAACTAGCCGTTAGAGAGCTGATTTGTTTTTCATATATATAGACCTGCATTTTTATATATAATTTAATCAAGAGAAGTGAGATTAAGTGATCTAGAGATTATATTGAAATGTTCTAAGAGATATCATTATGAGATTTTGTGAGAGCTATTCTAAGGGACGATCTTGAGAATTATTTGCTATTAATCTTTGTTGCTACCGAATCTGAAGTAACATCGCTCTATTTATTTTTTCTGTGGATTCCGGGTGAGATCTTTCAATTACTTTCTATATTGTATTGCTTGTTTGATTTTCGAAATTGATCTTTAGAAATTGTTTTTGATTCTTTATTGAAGAAAATATTTTATAAATTATTTCTTGAATCTGATTACGTGCTCAATTATTTGCTACCCATATTTTGTTTAAAATCAGATTTTCAATCTCACACTTTTCTATCACTAGATTTGGGATATTAATTGAGTTTTAATTTATCTAGGGTGGTAGAAGCTCTGAGTGAAGTAATCTGCTTATCAATTTGTATTGGTGAGTAGTGTGACGGATTAAATAATGTTGGGGTATTTAATCAGGGATAGTCGGTTTCAGTCTCTTCTTATAAAGAGATTGAGGTAGTAATTCTTCCTGGATAGAATTGAATTTTCAGTGAATTTTGTAATGGTTCAATCCTTATCGGGTAAAATAATATTTGGAGTGTTGGTAAGGTTTTAACTCTTTTGCCTTTGTGTTAAAAAGAATTAGGTTATTCTTTAACCTGTAAAAAGTAGAGATTATTTCTTTGTCTATGAAAAGAATTTTGTAAAGGTTGATTCTGAGCATGTAAAAGAATTATTGTGAGAGTTTCGTTCCTACCTTTAAAGGGATATTGAGTATTAGTGGGTTCAACTCCCAGTGGGGCTTGGGGGACTGGATTAGCCAAGAGTAGCTTGGTGAACCAGTATAAATCTCTAGTGTGCTGCAATATTTGATTTGTTTATTTTTGCTATTTGGTGTGCACCTAGTTGACTTTATAATTCCGATGTGAGATAAAAATAATAATTAATTTAGGATTAAAATTAACTATTTGATTTATTAAGTATTTTATTCTGATAATTTTTAATTACCCAATTCACCCCTCCTCTTGGGTATTCTACTAGGCCAACATAACTGTTAGAGGGTCTGTTTTAAATCAGCTTAAATAGACTTGCATTTTTTTTAGATTAGTATATCACTTTCCATTAAGAACTAATTGTTCCTGAGCTTTCTAAGAGTCGTTATTCTTAGATTATATCGATAGATCTATTATGAGATCAATTGTGGTTAACGTTCTTGAGTTAAAGTACAGATTATTTTGGTGTCACTGATCTGAGCAGTCTAGCCATTAAATTTTTAATCCTTCGTTGTTTTCCTTGTGAGAACTTTCCAAGTTATTAATATTTTTTGTGAATTTATATTTCTATTTTTTCTTGGTTTATAGATCTTAGTAAAATCATTTTTGAATAAACAACACAAAAATTCTTTTAAAACGATTTTTGTAATAATCTTATTTTGTGTTTATTTTTGTGCTACCCATATCTATTATAGTCAGATTTTTGAATTCATCACGTAAATTTAATCAGTAGTAAATTCAGGACGTTAATTGAGTTTAATTGATTTGAGGTGGTCGAAACTTCGAGTAGGAAGAAACTTATCGGTTTTTGTTATTCGTGAGTTTATGCAGATTAAATATTGTTGGGACTATCTAGTCAGGGCTAGCTTGGGTTTTGATATCTTCCAGTAAATAGATTGAGATTTAATCTTGACCTATTGTATAAAAATCTTAGGTTACTATTTTCCCTTAAAAAGAGTTATGCTTGATTCTTCTTGATTAGAATTAAATTGGTGTAAATTGTAATGATTCCATTCTTACCGGTGAAAATGATATATGAGTGTTTTTGGTAAGGTTTGATTCTAAGCCTAAGGTATAAAAGAATTAAGTTAGTCTTTACCCTGAAAAAAAGAAGATAAATGTTATTCCTTATCATGTGAAAAGGGAATTGTAGAGGTTGATTCTGAGCCTGTAAAAGAATCATTGTGTAAATGTTCGATTCCTACCTGTTAAAGGGATCAAGTAGTTTGGTGGGTGCGAATTTTCGTGAGGCTCGGATGACTAGATTAACCAAGATTAGCTTGGTGAATCAGAATATATCGTGATGTTCTACTTTGTTGCTTTCTTTACTTTATTTATTTCTCGTTATTTGAGTGTGCACCTAGAATTAATAACTCTTATCCGTTGCGTTATAAAGATAAATAATTGATTTAGGATAAATTAATTATTTGATTCAATAAGTGTTGAAAGATAAAAATTTGTTTAAATTTTTATATCTACCCAATTCACCCCCCCTCTTGGGTAGCTCACTAGGCCAACAATTGGTTCTAGAGCTAGTTTTAGCTTAATTAGGCTTAATATCCTAGCTAAACCATTTAGTTGCACACACCATATATGATATTTTTCGTGTATCCTCTTTTGATAGTGATAGATTTGTATATGAAAATATTGTTTATGATTCTTGTGGTATTAGTGTTAGTGATGAAGATGATGATTATGAAAATGTCCATATTGTTGAAAAAATGCTCTCTCTCTCGTACTTCGTTTTGCTAAAAAAAAACTTGATTTTAAAAATAAAAATTTATTTTTTTAAAAATGGAGAAAAAAGTGTTTGGAAATCTAAAGTGTATTTGGATGACTATTGTGGAATAAAAGAGTTTCAAATTTTATTTTTGAAATTAAAATTTTTCTCTCTAAAGTGGATTTTCTTGAAAATAAAAACAGAGTTTTAAAAAATAATTTTGACATGATTTCTAGGAAAATGTCAGATCTTGAATCAAAAATCAATTTAATTAAGAAAAAAAATTGAAAAATCAAAATCCGACCTCAAATCTATTTCGAGAGCTTCTAAAAATGTTTCTTCAGGTTTTAAAATAATCTATGGAAGTGGATATGTTTCATCGTCTGATTCTTCATCACAAGCCAATGATTGTAATGTTGCTATTGTTAGAAATGGTTCATGTTTTACATCTTGTGCTATCTACGATGATCAATCTAAGTTGAGATGTTATTATTGTAATAGAGTTGTGCATTTTAAAGTATCCTGTCCATCTAGGAACCCTAAGTTTATGTCTAACAATAATGGATCCAAAATGAAATAGATACCAAAGAGAGCTATTGAAATATTGTGTACAGAGTTACATAATGTTGGGACTAAACTGGAAAGAATAAACAAAGATGTTATATCAAAGTTAAGACAAGAAGTCACCAAGAATCCACATGCGACGCGTACAAAGTGAAAAGATGTACCAAAACTAAAATGTGGAGTTACAAAGAAGTTACAAGTGACACATGCAAACAGAAAAGATACACCAAAGATAAAATGTGAAGTTACAAATAGGCCACAAGTGAAACATGAAAACAGAAAAATTTGTCAAAGAAAAGATGGAATATCACTAGGAAGCCCCAAGTGACACGAGCAAATGGAAGAATCAGTGAATCAAATGGCAAAAATCAAGGACTAAGATGATACAGACTGGCCAAGAGAAATTGTGCATCCAAATTAATCATCGATACAAATGAAGTAAAAAAATGTCCCTAAAGTAATGAGAGTAACCTCTTGCAGTTTAAATTTATTAGATTTGTTAAAGAGGGAGATTGCCAACTTGCCAAATAGGTAAGTTGGAATAGGTAAGTTGGTATTGGTTTCTAAGACCTATTTTAAATTATGTGTTCACTTGTTGTCTTAGAAACATTGCATAGTGATTATGAGAATCACATTTAGCTAAGGTGTATTAACATGTTTTTATGTGCTTATATCAAGTAGTGATCATATGTTTGATTTTAAAACATGTTACGTAATTTAGAAAATGAATCAAGTGTTTTTGCATTCACTAGTATTTGTTGCATATGCATATTAGTAAGAATATTTGTATAATGTGTTGACATTCATATCATATTTTTTTTTATATAACTAAGTTGAATTGAGGTGATGTGTTTTGCATCTTGAAATGGCATCTTGAATTGTTAGAATAAATGATTATGTAAGAAATTTATGTGATGTGAAATTATCATCTAATTTTTAGAAGTTGACTCACATCTCGATGAATATTATGTTCCGATTATATGCCTATGTGGAATTCTATTGTTAGCTAATATTGATTTATTGATGAAATATTTATTGCTAAGAAATATTTAAAAAAATCAATATTAATCATGATATTATTTTTTGGTCTACTAATGAGGATCTTTGCCAAGAGTTTGCCAAAATGAAGGTTGAATTTGAAATGAGTATGATGGGAGAGCTTAATTGCTTTCTTGGGTTGCAAATCAAGCAAACCAAAGAAGGGATCTTCATAAACTAACCTAAATACACCAAGGAATTACTGAAAAAATATGGCTTGGATAACGCTAAAAAATACAAAACTCCCATGGCAATAGCTACAAAGATAGACAAAGACAATATGGGCAAAAATATAAACGAAAAATTGTATCGAGATTTCAACCTTGTCCTAAAGAATCACATTTACTGTAGTTAAGCGAATTTTTCGATATTTGAAAGGGACTACTAACCTAAGATTATGGTATCCTATAGATGGAGTGATTTCAAGTTAATAAATTACTCCGATGTTGATTTTACTAGTTTCAAAGTTGAGTGAAAAAGCACAAGCTGGTCATGTCATTTAGTAAGGCATCCCTTAGTTTCTTGGTCAAGTAATAAACAAAATTCGATAGCCTTATCCATTGTTAAGGCTGAGTATATAGCGGCTAGCAACTGCTGTGTTCAAATTTTGTATATTAAGCAATAGTTGAATGATTTTGTAGTATGTATGGAGGAAGTCCTGATCTACTGTGATAATAAAAGTTCAATTTGTCTAAGTAAGAATTCTACACAACACTCACGAACTAAGCACATAGATATTAGACATTATTTTATTCGTAAGCATATTTAGAAAGTAGACATTATTATCGAGTATATTGAGACATCCGACTAGCTTGCTGACATATTTACCAAAACTTTAGCGGAAGATTAGTTTGTGACAATCATTCGAGGTTTAGGTATGACTAGGCATAATATGTTTGCCTAGAGAAGTGTTTTTGGTTCTCCTTCCCCACTTTTTGAGATGAAAATGGGGAGAATATATGTTGATGTTTATTAAAAATCTTTTAATTGAATTGATTGACAAAGTGGAAGATTTAAAGGGGAAACCATGTTTGCGCTTAAAACGAGTTAGTTAATGTTTAGGATTTCTTTGCCTAAGCATTGCACTGATATAGGGGGAGAACATTGTTGATATGATCATGTTACTTTATTGAATATTTATAATTGTTTCATTAATAATATTTTGTGCTTTGTTGAATAGCTGACAAATTTATTAAATTATCTTTATGATTGTGCTTTCATGAGTTAAAAAATCTGTCCTCAAATTTAGGGGTTGAATATTTATAATTGTTTTATTGATCATATTTTGTGTTTTGTTGAATATCTGATGAATTTATTAAATCATCTTCATGATCTTGCTTTCACGAGTTAAAAAACCTATCCTCGGATTTAGAAGGACTTGTTGAAAGAAAATATCAAAATTAATTGTCATCATAAAAAAATGGGAGACTATTGATCTGAGGATTTTGATGGACAATTAAGTGTTGATTTTTTTTTTTGTGGAACTAGGATTTTTATTGAGTGTTTCAATTTAAAGAGTTTCAATCAAGATAACATCATGAAGTAATTGTGAATGATGCAGAAACGAACATTGAGAAATTTAAGATTATGAAAAATCTAGGTGAAAACAACTTAAATATATTTTACTCATAATGTATCCCAATTATGATCACACATGACACAAAATTGATAAATTATATATTTGTGTGTTTAATTTGACAAAGTTGAGGATCCTAATTAGTATTAATTATTTGCTCTAATGTGAAATTGAGAAAGAAATTGACATAAGCAAGATTAGTGTATAACATTTATTAATGGTGTTAATTTAGTTAACTGAGAAAAGAAATCGGTTAAAGGGTCTAAAATGTGGAAGTTTGGAGTTGAAATAAAATTGAGGAGTCGTTGTTCTAGCAACAATCGGTCAACCAACCATGGAGGTTCAGTTCACTAATGGGAAATGGCTGGGGAATAGAGAGTCTCTAAATCTATCGGTCAATTGACTGAGGGAGATCAGTCAACCGATGGTCAAAAGCTGAACTCCCTGTACCGATCGGCTAACCGACCAGGGCCAAAATTAGACCTACGAATGCATCCTTTATCGATCAGCCAGCCGACCCATAAGGGATCAATCAACCAACTAGTAATTGAAAAAGGATTGGATACATCCTGTATCCATCAGTCGATCGATGGGCAAAGGTCGGTCAACCGACCAAGTTGTTTCAGATTTGAAGAATTTTCGGGATTTGATCAAAACTAACTGTTACTAGCCTTTTTTTCGTAGATATTTTGCAGATATCTTAGGGTTTTGAATATATTGATGATATGTTACTCTTATTTAGATATCCCTATAGATCCGGTACATAAAATATTGGTGTTTCTCAATTAAGTACATTTAATACTTCCTATCTATTTATTTTGAGATAGAGAAATTATTTGGGGATTTAATTGAATATTTTAAAAGCCATATTTAATTGAATTGGACCAAGATTAAATGGTATTTATATATGGTGTCTATTTGTGCATTTAATTGTCATATTTTGAGGGAACTAGCCTTTAGAGGGCTTGTTTCAAATCAGCTTAAATAGACTTGCGTTTTTTTTTTTTTTTTTTTTTTTTTTTATCAATACATCACTTCCATCAAGAAATAATTGTTCCTGGGCTTTCTAAGAGTCATTATTTTGAGATTATATCGAGAGATATATCGTAAGATAAATTGTAGTTGAAGTTCTTGAGTTAAAGCGCTGATTATTTTAGCTTCACCGATCTGAGCAGTTTAGCGATTAAGTTTTCAATCTTTTGGTGGTTTCCTAGTAAGATCATTCCAACCTATTAATATTTATTTTGAATTTATATTTCTACATTTTCTTGGTTAATAGTTCTTAGTAAAATCGTTTTTGAACTCTAAAGACCATAAAAATTCTTTTAAAACGATTTTTGTGAGAATATGATTACGTGCTTATTTTTTGTGCTACCTATATCTATTATAATTATATTTTTGAATTCCTCACGTAAATTCTATCACTAGTAAATTTGGGACATTAATTCAATTTAATTGATTTGAGGTAGTAGAAGCTCTCAGCAGGAAGAAACTTATCGATTTTTGTAATTGATGAGTTTGTGCGGATTAGATACTGTTGGGAATATCTAGTTAGGGGTAACTTGGGTTTCAATCTCTTCTGCTAAAGAGATTGAGGTTTAATCTTTAGTTATTGTATAAAAAGATTAGATTACTTTTTTTTTCCTTAAAAAGAGTTAGACTTGATTCTTCTTGATTAGAATTAAATTGGTGTGAATTGTAACTGTTCCATCCTTACCGGTGAAAGAGATACTTGGAGTATTTTTGGTGAGGTTTTATTCTTAGCCTAAGGCATAAAAGAATCAGGTTAGTCTTTAGCCTAATAGAAAGATAAAGGTTTTTCCTTAGCCTGTGAAAAGGGAATTGTAAAGGGTTAATTCTGAGCCTGTAAAAGAATCATTGTATAAATGTTTGGTTTCTACCTGTTAAAGGGATCAAGTGGTTTTATTGGTATGAATCTCCATGGGGCTCGGACGACTGGATTAGCCAAGATTGGCTTAGTAAACCAAGATATATCATGGTGTTCTGTTTTGTTGCTTTCTTTACTTCATTTATTTCTTATTGTTTGAGTGTGCACCTAGAATTAATAATACTTATTCGGTGCATTTTAAAGATAAATAATTGATTTAAGATAAATTAATTATTTGATTTAATAAGTGTTGAAAGATAAAAATTTGTATAAATTTTTATATCTACCCAATTCACCCCCTATCTTGGATAGCTCACTAGTCCAACATTTTAACCCTCAAAAGAGCCAAGGTTTAAGAGGCTTACAACTTCCCCCCCCTGGACACCACCACTAAGGAGTTAGCGGCCTTGAGTAGCCTTCGATCGACTATTACCGTAATGGACAACCAATTTCTTCACATTATAGTGAGAAAACTAGAGCTGGAGAAGGAATTGGCGTGTTGAGGCGAAGATCGAGTAGTTGTAGAACACGATGGGTAACTTGAATAAACAAATATGCAGTCCGACTGAGCATCTTATTGAAAAAGACGGGGGGCCTGGGACTTGAGGAATAGTCTTTCTGGCGCATGTTGCTTACTTGGAGAGCACATTGAAACACAACTTGGGTGACGTATGTTAAGATATGTTAGCCCCCCATCTCTTTATTGTCAATCAGTTACAGTTCTTGTGCCCTCTTGATTCTCTTTAATCTCCCTTATTTCCCTCAAAATCGGAGAGGGGTTCTCTTCCGCAATTTATCTTGTTTTCTCCGAAGACATCTCATCCAAGTCTAGTTCTTCTAGTGGTCACAAGAAAGGGAAACAATCTCTGGCAAACTAACTAGGACATGAGAAGGTCAGAGGAAAGAAGAAAAAGAGCAAGCAAGAGAGAGAGATAAGAGAAGATAGGGAAAAAAAGAAGAAGACATAAAGAAGAATGAGACGAAAAAAAAAAGGAAGGGGAGAAGAAAAATCCCACCCCAAAAATGTTATATTCTTTTCATTACATTTTTTTTTTATGTTGGGGTTACCCTTCTCTAACTATTTTTGTTAATGAAACAAAAATACTTTTACTTTTATTCAATATTTCATTATGTTGCCTTTTTCATTCATGAAACAAAGCAAAAAAAAAAAAAACAAAAAAAACAAAGAAGTCATTTAGCACATTCATTGTCTCGCCAGTTACACTTTTGGCTCCCCTGCCCCCTGTTCTTTAGCCGGCCTAAAAGCATTTCAGAATGGGTAAAGGGTTAATCATTCCAAACTGCGAGATGGGATACGTGTACTTTATCGAATATTTGGTTACTTGGGCGACGAGAAGCTTTTTAATCCCTAAGTTGGGATCACAATAATTTGGTGAAATGTCCCCGTTATCCTTTCCTCTTTGAAGAATGCACACATGAAGTGTAAAGATTATAAGATGTGATCTACATAACCTCTCCTAATGAACTGCGGGTGTTATGTTTCTCTATCTATATTTATTTGTGTGTGTCTAAAAGTAACGTTTCCATGCTTAATCAAATAAAATCGACTAGGTATAAAGTATTTGATTAAAAAATTTAAAACTATTCAATTCATTTCCTCTTGAGTACACCTTCAGGCCAACAATTGGTACCAGAGCTAAATTAGTTGAATATGCTTAACATCCTGGCTTAAATGATCACATGGTACAACACATGAATATCATACTAGCCTAGGGGTAATCCATGCACATTCCTCTACTTTTCATTAACAACAACTATGTCTTCTGGAAAACCAAAATAAGATTGTTCTCGTAATAGACTCGTTGGCTCACAAATCTACCCTAGAATATGAAGTGGATTGGGTAGTGATAAAAATATAATTCATTAAATATCAAACAAACAAATTACTAAATTTCCTAACTGATTATTATCATGTGTTACAGAGGAAGCGTATTTAATTACTCTTAACAAACAACCAGAAATAAAATAGAAGCACACAATGATTTATTTTGATTTGGTAAGCTACTTTTACTTACGTTCTGTCACCTGAGCTCCACAGGGATTTCTCAATCCACTAATCCCTGGTTCATTTTCCAAGTAGGAACCAAAACCCTTACAATTTGTTTCATTGGCTGAAGACCAACCTAATTCTATTCATAGACTCATAATCAAGCCTTTACAATTTTTCCTGTCACAGGTTAAGAAAGAACCCTTATCTTTTTACCAGGTTAAAGACTAACCTAATTGTATTACAAGTAAAATCAAAATTAATCATTTTCACAAGCTAAAGATCAAACCTAAATACCATGATTAGTCACCGTCTTAAATATGTCTAATCCACTAATACTCAGAAATATAAAAAATAAATAGTTTTTTTTCCATATGAGCTTCTAACACCTCAATACAATGTATGATCGATTAATGTCCCAAAACTACATGATTAAACTATATGAGAAATTAATTCTGATTTTACTTAATTTAACCACATAGATAAATTAAATCAGATTTCACAAGTAAATACCAATTTATAGGATTTTCAAAATATTCTCAACTGAAAATGATTTTTCACATAAAAATTCTAGTAGGTCAATTTAGGAATATAACTCAATTAAAGCACAAACCATATTGAGCAAGTATTCAAGATAAATCTCATCAGGATTTCTTTTAGAAGATCGTAGGAAAGACTTAAACTAGAAAAGAACAAGAACGATGATTTCTTCAAAGCATATTTTATCTCTTGAAAGTACTCTCAGCCAAAATAATTCTCTATTTATGAATATAGATGATTAAAACTCTTGTTCTTGATTGTTATTAAGTTAAAAATACAGGTCTTGTTATATAGATTTCAAAGTATGCCTATGACGACTATTTTTCAAAACATAAGACCATTGTGACATATTAAGACCCCATATAAAATACTCTTTCAAAATAAATGGATTTGATTTAAAATTACTCTTTGAAAAATACAATATAGTCCCCAAAACTTCTTTGAATCAACATCCTTAAACATAGAAAGTAGTTTTACCAATTAAACTCATAAAATCAATTAATATAAGGACCAATTATTAGGATCTTCAAAACATATGATAAAAACTTGAAAAATACTCAAATCCCCTTAAATTATATTTTCCAATGTTCAAAACCATAGCATTTGGATTGAAAATCTTGAGAATCAAAATAGTCACGGTAGACTAAATTTGCCTTCATCAGTCGACCGGACCCCCAGTTGGTCAATTGACTATTTCCAATGGTTCAAATCCCAATCGTATAATCCTTCCATCAATCAAATGAACCTTTCAATGGTCGACAATTTTAGCTTGTAGCTCTTACTTACTTTTCTTTTCAATTTACTATTCTTATTGGTCGATCGAGACTTCCCGTCGGTCAACTGAATGAACCAGAATCTTCTCTTTTTATGTTTCAAGAACTTTTTATTGATCCACACTTAATTTATCACTTTATAAAAATATTTAGGATGTTAAATTTATCACTTCTTACCATGCTATGCATAAGAATACCCAATTTTAAGTGTCGTGCGTGATCCTATTAGATTACATTATGACCATAAAGGAATTAAGTTGTTTTTACCTAGAAATATAAAAAAATATCCGTTGCTCCAAAAATTATTTGTCACCTTCACTTGCAACCATCTTGAATATTTTTTAAAATGTTGTCTTTGTAAATGTTCAATGACCAATGTATTTTACGATTCAATCTTTTTATCATTTTCTCAAAACAAAACTCTAATATGAAATCACTCAATAAACAAATTAGTTCCATAAAATATCAATATTAAATTGTCCATCAAAATATCTACGGTCAACAAGGCTAATTATAAAGCTTAGTTGGCTATTAAGAATCGTTTGTACATTAAACTACTTTGCATGACATCCCTAAAAAAGAAAAAGAGTACAATGTGGATGACTTTAAAAAAATTATCTATAAATGGTCAAGTGATTAACCTTTTATTATGGGTTTAGATATATAGGAGAATAATATGATATCAGATTGTATATCGTCCAAAGAGATATGAGATGCCTTGCGAATTACATATGAAAAAACGAATCAGGTCACGATATCCAAAATCAACTCCTTGATCCATCAATTTGAACTGTTCAAAATGGGTGATTCATAGTCGATCCAGGATATGTACACTAGATTCACAAACATTTGAAATAGTCCTAGTACACTTGGAAAATCATATTACATGCCGAAGAAAGTATGAAAAATCCTATGGTCATTATCTAAAGCATGGGATCCAAAGTGACATCTATTCTGGAAGCCACAGATTTAAACACATACACCATTGATGAGGCCATTGGTAACCTGATGACTCACGAGCCTTCTGTATAGGGATATGCAGAGGAGTTAAGCTCCTTTAAATGAAAGTGATTGGCGTTGAAGGCACAAAAAGATCATTAAAATGATAATGAATTAAGCTTAGATACTAATCAAGAGAGGGATATGTCTCTTATAATAAAGAACTTCAGAATGATGGCCTATCACTCTTTTAGAGGTAGGATAAACTTCAATATTAAAAACATTGAATGTCTCAACTATCGCAGGACATGACACTTCCAATCAGACTGTCTTGAGCTGAAGAAGGACAATAAATGAAGTGATAAAAATAAATAAAATAAAGTTAAAAAGAAATCTGTGACGGCTACATGGGATGATTTAGATTTTAGTAGCTTCGAGACTTTATGTAATGACTAACACACCCAGGATTTTGATAGTAGAAGAAGTAGAGATCGGGAAGAAGAGAAAACAAGTTTCATTCCTCCCTATCTAAGTCATCCAAAATCGTTCGTTTTGAAAATGGTTTTTCAAGAGATTTTCTAGCCATTGGTTTTGAAAAACTTATTGATTCGGGATTTTATGTTGGAAACGAAGTCGCCACCTAACGTGGGGTTATATGGTGTGCTATGTCATCAAGGCTTTAGAAATTCATTTTTTTGTTTTGTAATAGCCTGTGTTATGACTCTTAAATGTCTATGTACCAGAGATGCCCAGAACGTTCGGTGGTCGGTTAAACTCGGGGAAGGTTTTACGTACCCTATGACACCCGTCCAAAAACGTACCTTGGTCTAAATGTTTAAGCATTTCCCAATTAATTTTCTTTGATTTCATTAACAAAACAATTCTTTTCTTTTTTTATTATTATTTTATGTTTTCCTTTTTTTTTTTTAATGTATTTTGACATGATTAAAGCAGTAAAGGTTAAACAATCTATCTTACAACTACAAATAAAAATAAAAATATTTTTGTATTTTTTGAAGTAATAAAAGTAGTAAACTACACTAATATAGGTAGCTACAACCCAATGATATTTTATAAGAACAGAAATATAAATGACTGAACCTTAAAAAGGCTTCATACATGTCCATGTTTTCATAGGGAAGAAGGTTAACATGTAGTTACCTAATTATCCTTGTTTGTATAAGGAATCAGGTCGACATATAGTTCCATCATGCAAACTAGACTAAATTATTTAGATATGTGACCAAATCTATATGAGGCTGCCTGCGTACTTTAGCGAGTAACCAAAGATTAGGTTAGCACGTAGTTCATTTATGTTAAGTTGAAAACTGGTTGGTTGGGTTTTAGTTGATTATAGTTGATTTAGTTATTAAACAAGACATGAATCACAACATGATATGGGCATGACTTCTTTAATTTGGTCAAGAAGACCTTAACATAACTCTTTTGTTTAGACAAATTAGTGTTAGTATATGAGTTGTTAGTTGAAAATGAAAAGAAATAGCACACATATGTGCCGACCCTACTCGTAACCAAGAAAAATATGAAGATTTTCAAAGAAGAATCACACATATCCCCGAAGGAATAAAATCCCTCCCTTTATCTGGAGTTTTTAGACACAAGGGTTTGTCGGTGTAGTGTATGTGTATGTGTGTGTGTGTGTGTATAAGGGTGCCAGTCCACTAGCCTAAAGACTTAGTGCCAAATTGTGATCTTGATGTTTAGCAAAAAGTATATCAATTTATTAACATTACATAGTTAGTATTAACTATTAGTAAAGAGTCAGTTTGAAATATTGGTGAGAGAATCATAGAGACTATGCACAACTTATGGTGTGATAGTTGGTTTGTTTGGATCCTTATTTGTGGTATGATTTTGGTCCTCACATGTTCTTGAGATGATTTTATATTGTTTGGACATGGTTTGATGACTATAACAAAATTTAAGCATTATTTAGTTGATTATGGATTATATGTGCTTTATACATGAAATTAGTGCAAAGATACTATATGATTCTACTATGTACACGAAATATATATGACATTGAGACAAGATTGATGAAAGTTCAAGGAACATATCTAATTTAGGGGAGTGGTATTTCTCTAAACAAGTAACCTTCTTATCCATCTTGATCTTCTCGGCTAGAACTCGATCGATCACCGTCAACTTCTTGAGTTCATGTTTACCTCCTCAGTGTTTTGGTTTCTTCCTTAGATTTTTTTTATAGAGAATATATAAAGGCTTCTTGGTCATTTCATGACTCAGTTTTGTGCCGTTTAATGATGGGTTTCTCCCTTAATTTATTGGGCCTTGATTGTTATGTCAAAATAACTTGAATTTGTGTAAATCTAAACCAAGTCCAAATCCTTAATCATGTTGGTAATTTAGGACTTGTCATGACATTAAAAAGCCTTTTTCATGCTCTTTTGTATTGTATCTTGGTAGTATTTGATGTAATATGTATAATTGGAATAATGTTTTTCAGTGTTAAACAAAAAAAATCTGGTGATAGTAAATGTTTCACGGTCAGGGTAGTGAACCAAGGTAAATTGTTGAAATATAGTATATTTGAATTGTAGTGACTAATTTTTATTTATATTAAAGGTGATTTAATGAAAACCAATATGTAATAATGTCTAATCTAAACTTTTACTTAGTTGAATTAAGTCTAATTTAACAGTTTTTGTGTTTTCTTATAATTTTTTTGGTATTTTTCTATATTACACAGAGTGATCCAAGGTATAAATTCATTCCCCTAAAACCTATGTTTAAAATTTATCAGAACTTGTACTTGATTCGACATTGAATGGGTAAGACAAAATGAGGTGTCTACAGTTCCCCCTCTTTGTCGTGCAAGTTTACTTGTAATGACAAACAAGAAGAAAATGACATTTTGTTCTGCTAGGTAGGAAATTGACGCACCCCATATTTTGGTAGCGAAAAAAGTAAAGATTGGGAACAAGAGGAAACAATTAACCTTCCTCACTCTCTAAGTTCTCTAAATTTGCTCATTTTGAAAATGATTTTCCAAGGGCTTTTCTAAAGAGGAAACAATTTACCTTCCTCACTCTCTAAGTTCTCTAAATTTGCTCATTTTGAAAATGATTTTCCAAGGGCTTTTCTAGGCATCGATTTTGAAAAAACTTCTTGGGCCATTATTTTATGTTGAAAACAGGATCTCCACCTAGCATATGGTTAAATGGTGTGCTACGTCACCAGGAGTTTTATAAATTAATTTTTCTTTGAAATAACCCGTGTTTTGACTTCATAAAAGGTCTATGTATAAGATATAATCTTAAAATTTGGAGGTCGGTTATGCTCGAGGAAGGTTTTATGCACCTCAAGACACTCGTCCATAAATAGTACCTTGGTTTAAATAAATATTCATTATTAAGCAATACCCAAGTAATTTTCTTTGATTTTCATTTTCTTAATTTTTTTTTTATTATGTATTTTTATGTAATATGAAAAGCTTGTAAAGGTTTAACTATCTATTATGCAACTATAAACGAAAATATTTTTTCTATTTTTTGATGTAACGAAAGTAAGTTAACTAAACTATACTACACTATTCGAGATAGTGACAACTCAATAGTAGTTTATAAGAAACAAAAATATATCCGATTGAACCTTATATAGGCTTCTTACATATCTCTATTTACATAGTGAATCAGGTGGACATGTAGTTCCAATATGTATGCTATACTAAAAGAAATGTTTTTGTATTTTTAAGAGACCGAACCTTATATAGGTTGCCTACATATCCTTGTTTTCCCAATGAAGAGGTCGACATGTAGTTCCGGTATGCAAAACTATACTACCTTATTTGGATATGTGACCAAACCCATACGTGGGTTGCCTACGTATCTCAGATTAATGGGAATTAAATCACATAGTTCATTTTGTCTTAAGGTGATTACTAGCTCGTTGGATTTTAGTTGATTTTAGTTATTAAATGAAACATGAATCACAACATGATATGCACATGATCTATTTAATCTTGTCAAGAGCACCTTAATCGAACTCTTTTATTTTGGTTAGATTAGTGTTAGTATATGAGTTGTTAATTAAAAAGAAAATAAAATACTATATATTTATGTGAGTCCTACTTGTAACTAAGAAAAATAGGAAGTTTACTGATGAATAATTACATATATCCTTGAATAAAGAAAGGCCAACCCTTTATCCTGAATTTTTAGCCACAAGGGTCTTTCGAGGTGTGGGTGTGTGTGGGGTTATGTGTGTGCCAGTCCACTAGCTTGAATACTTAGTGTCAGGCTGTGATCTTGATATTTAGCAGAAAGTAAATCAGTTTATTAACAATATATAGTTAGTATTAACAGTTAGTAAATAATCGATTTGAAGTGTTCTTGAGGGAATCATAAAGTCTATGCACAACTCAAAGTGTGATAGATGTTTTGTTTGGATCATCTTATGTTCCTAACATGTTCTCGGATAATTTGGGTCCTCACTTGTTCTTAACATGTTCTTGGACATTATTGATGTTCTTGAGATAATTTTTTATGAAATGGACATGGTTTGATGATTATAACAAAAATTATGTGTTATTTAGTTAATTATGGTTTGTATGTGTTATACAAATGAAGTTAAAGTATAAATACTACATGATTATGATATGTACAAGCATAATACATGAATTTAAGCCAAGATTGAAGGATTCTCAAGAAAATAACTAGGTAAGGTGAGTGGTCTCTCCCTAAACATATACCTCTTTATCCTTATTTGATCTTATTGGCTTGAACTCAATCGATCACCATCAAATTCTTGCATTACTGCTCCAAGAACCTCAATAGCACTCTCCAAGACTGAATTTTAAAAGAATAATAGGGTGTTAATCAAGATAAAATCTTGAGGATCCTATAACCTGAGAGAGTTGCTCAAGCTTAGAGAGAGAATCTAGCATTTCAAGTATTGTCCAAAATGAAAAGAAGCCACCTCTATTTATAGGACAAGGGCCTGCTTGATCAGTTATGTGCAGGCCATTCCAATTTCCTCTTTAGGGAATGTTTTCCCTAGGGGACATGCTTTCTAGTTTTGGTTTTGATCAACTTTGGATGAATTTTAAGGATATTGTAACATTAAAAAAGAATTGGTATTGATTACCATATCTTTTATGATATTTTGTAATGATTGGAAATTATTAGTAATAATTGACTATTATTTGAAATTATTACACACCCTTGAATATGATTGGTTTCACATGGGTGTATTGATGGCATGAGGTGACACTTCCGATACGGTTTAGGGGCTAAGTATCGTTTATTGTCATTTGGTTGCCATTAATGATTCCAAGGGAAAATAGATTTTATCTTGATGTGTCATCTTGTATTTAATGCTTAATGATGACTCAAGACATGGTGAGCACTTATCCGGTTGATTTTGGATTGAATCGAGTTAGTACGCCTTGTAATGGGTAGTTGGATTTCAATGATTTTAGTTAACCGTAAGATATTTTGAGCAAAATATCTTGATACATTATGTCCACCCCTTCTATGTCATCCCTAGCAATAAATTCTTCATGGGATGTCCATTGCATGCTTTGGCTAGGTGGCAAACCCGAAACTATTACTTAACTGAATTTAGTCAAATTTAATAGTTTTTGTGTTTTGTTATATTTTTTTGGAGTTTTTGTGTATTATATAGTGTGATCCGAAGTAGAAATTCATTCTCTTTGAACCTAAGTTTCAGCTTTATCTGAAGTTGTACTTGATTCGACACTGACTAGGTAGGATAAAATATGGTGTCTACAACCACCCCTCTTTGTCACGATAGTTTACTCGTAATAACAAAGAAAGAGACACTGACATTTTGTTCTATTAGACGTGAAATGCAAAGGACAAGTATTTAAATATTTAACTAAGCAATGTCAAGAACATTTGACATTATTGACTTTGCCCTATGAGAGTGATAATTCCTAAAGGACGACAACATGCCCAATCCTTGAGGAAATATGGTTTGGATGGCGATCGATTACTCTTACAATGACTTGGATTCCTAACGGATTACCAACAATCAATCCTAGAGGATACGTAAGGGAGACGGTCGATCAATCTAACCAATGATTATTGATATAATAAATTCAGACTATTTTTTATACCTAGGTCATTTTGAGGGTCGAGATCTGATAGGTGTAAAATACCTATCTACTTCTAAACTGGATTTGGCAGTTTTCGAGTGTTTTAGTTATTTTTAATTGCTTTTTAGTTTGTTTTTATATAGTTCAAGTGCAGGGACGTAAAGAAGCAACAAACGAGCGAAAACGGTGAAGAAATGATGAAGAAATAAGGTTTCAAGATCACAAGAACCACCGCCACGGCAAAGACCCACCGCCGCGGCGGTGAGAATGTAGAGAAGTGCTAAAAATACACAAGGCCCACTGCCTAGGCAGTGAAGAGGCAGAAAGTTTCGAGCAGTCCTACGGCCTAGGCGGTGAGCGATCAAAATGTTAACCGACATACCCACCGTCGAGGCGGTGACCTCTACACAGCAAAAAGATATTTTCAGATATTTTGAAACCTTGCACCAATAAAACCTTTTTCCTCCCATTTCCATTGAATCCTCTTGGATTCTTGGACGTCTCTAACCCTTAGGCCTTGATCCTTGGCCATTCTTGAAGAGGATATTCATCATCCAGAGAAGAGAAAATATTGGAGGATCGGTCTTTGGCGACAGTGGATCACTCCACTTTAAGATTTGATCTTTCTCTCTTTGTTTCTCTCTTTGTAATTTAATGTTTTATTGTAAATGATGATGAATCTATTTTGGTTTGTAGTTCTAATGGCCAAGATCATGTTAGATTAGATAAATATTAGCTAGGGATTGATGTAGTTGTGTAAATACTAGTTTGGTTTAATATATGTTTCTTTAACGATTGTTTGCTTTTAAATCTGATTGTGTTTATCATTTTATGATGATCTTAGTATGATTGTTAAGGTATTAGGGCTGGATTTGAGAATACAGGGTTTGACACTCGGAAGAGGTAACCCTGGATACGGACTAGGGTAAACAAATTGTTACGATCTAATGATCCGGGAAGGCGTTATTTAGTGTGCAATCGATGACGTTGGGGCAAGACTCAAGTGGCCTAGATTTGTTAAGACGTCAAGGGGGACTTCAACATTGACACGAAGTCGCGTATTCCCCTGTCTTACACTCGGGAGAGGTGGCGGTGGAGTTTACGAACCGAGATTGTCGAATACCTAAAATTCGTTATTGTTAATTAAATGAAATCAAACATGTATTAAGTGCACGAAATCAATCCCTAGGTAATCAACTTAGGTAGGATTAACCCACTAATTGTAGTTTAGCTTAGTTTTAATTAGTTTAATTTGAAAACAATTCTTTAACTGTCTAGGTAATAGGAGACTATGCAAATTACGATACTCAATTATTCAACCCGTCTTTGTGGACACGATAACCTGATCTTTCACAATCACACTATTCTAAAACTTTTACCTCGTACACTTGCGAGTAGTCAATACGCGAGGATCAAATCCTTCAACATATAAGTTTTTGGCGCTGTTGCCAGGGATGGTGTTGAATGTGTAGAATTGACATTTCGACTAAGTAGTTGAATATTAATTTAGACAATTCTTTTATTTTATTTTCTTTTAAATTTTTTTGTTTCATTTGTTGTGATCAAGCAGTGCGTGCAACAAAGAAGGAGTTGGAAATCTTGGCTCTTGATCCCGAGATTGAGCGTACATTGAAGCGAATAAGGAGAGAGAGAAGAAGCCAACTTCGATACCATGAATCATGATCCAATGGAGCCTACTAACCCTAATTCCTTATCTATGAAGGATTTTGGTAAAATATGCTCAACCAAGTCCAGCTAGGGACGGTAAATCAAGCAAGTCACGTTGTTTTGATCTAAAACCGAGGGTATCAAATTTTACTCGATTTTTGCTATTAATTATTTTTTGGAGGCCAGAATGGTCTCGGAGCGTGTTTGGAGGTAAATTAGGGAGTGAGGATACTCGGAGATGTGTTTCACACTTAAAATCATTGAACAAGTGAAGTGGAATCGCATGGTGTGGAGCCTTTGTGTGAAAACTTGAAGAAATAATGAAAATCCAGTAGCAGGCTCACTACCGAGGCGGTGAAAATTCAGGATGTCAAGTTTTCAGCCTAAACGTTTCACCGCTAAGGTGGTGAAATGACAGAATGTATTGGTTTTAAAAAGGCGCGCACATCGCCGAGACGGTAAGGCCTTTGTTTGATTAAAACCATCCTGTTATACAAAAACGTCACAACCACTTTTGAAACTTCAAAATCTCTCCATTTTCAACCTCCCAAACTGTTTCTAACCCTCAAATCCATCATTCCAATTACAAAATTTGTGATTTCCACCTCAAATGATCCACCAAAAATCAATTTTCAAACCCATGTTCACGATTTTCTTTACCACTACGGGATTTTGGTTTGATTTTTGGTGATAAACTAAGTTTCTATGGATTGTTAAATTGTGTGAAACAAAATTGCATGCTACATTTTAGAAATTTTGTTGAAACTGTTGCGATTGGTGTGTGCGTATTGAGTCGCCAAGGGCAATACGAGCTCAGAGCTTTCTTGGATCTGTATTTGAGACATCAAGATCAAATCCACCAACTCATGTGCGAGCGCTTTGACATTGAAATGAGTGCTTATTCGCCTATGCCGCATGTGATACCGCACCTCTTGCAACTGCCACAATTTCCATTCCGACGTGATAGTGGTGGCGATGACTATCCTCCTAGCAAACGGTATGGGGTTAGACTTTTACGTCTTATTCCCTAGGTATGTGTCGACACCCAATTTTATTTGTCATTGTTATAAACTATTATTGGGTTCGCTGCTTAGTCAGTAAGGACACTGCATCTTTTTAAGTTTGGGGGGAAAGTACATCACGTTTTGTGTTGTTAAAGAAAGATGTGAATGATGAAAATATTTTTTGTATGTAAAACTTTAATTTTTAGTTAAGATTTATTTTAATTTTATGTTTTAGCATGTTAAATGCTTTGTTTAGTACATGTATGTTAGTATTTAGATTTAATATAGTATTGTGTATGTATGAAGTTGTATATGCTTGATGAGTTGTTGAATTCGTCTAGGGCCGTTTTTCGATGATGAAAATTATCTCTAAATTGTATATTGAGGTCGGGGATAATTCTAGTCATGTGTGTTTTGTGTGCTTAGCATGTCGATTAGGTAAAAATTATTATGATCCTTAATTCGCACGATCGCATGGACTTAGTGTATAATTATTTGAATGAATTGACGTTGATTATTCAATAATAAGTTCATGACACAAATGAGGAATCGAGAACTTGATTTGGGGTAGACTTGAGGCGAAATTATAGGTGAGGTAATTCCGGAGGCATGATTTAGGCCTTCGCTTTTATTGCTTGAACCTTTTGAAGCTAACTTGAAAAATTTAATCCCTCGTTCCCCTATCGAAGCCGATAATCGTTTCAATTCTGAACACGTTTCAATACTCAATCTAATGAAATTTTTCCAAATCGTTGTTGCTAATCCTAAGTTTCAAAATGAGTGAAATCAAGTTAGCATTAGTTTATGCTGCTTGAAGTGAGCAGGCGGGGTTTCGGTAAAATTTATATTGATTTGGTATTAGTGTATTCACTTGTCAATCTCTTAATTTCCTTTTTGCACAATCCTAAAAAAAAATAAAATAAATGTTTTTTAGAAATTCGAATAAGTTTGGGGGGGTGTTATGTAATCCTTCTTGCATACTCCTAAAATTGTCGAAATTCGAATAAGTTTGGGGGTGTGACGATCTTAAAAAAAAAAAAAAAAAAAAAAAAAAAGCTATGTGAATATAGTTTTTAATTTCGTTTCTTTCGACAAGTGAATACAAAGTTCTTCAATTCTCGTTCAAGGTTGTGTTTTTAAACGTATAGGGTTACGAGAGAATTATAGCGAAAAATGTTTGTGCCTCGGGTATCGTTCAATCTTAATGATTTTCTGTTTTCTATTCCTGTGATACCCTTGGTCGTTCTCCAAATCTTAACCAAGCCCTATTGATCTATGTGAATATCCGAACCTACATTAATAGATAGTCGATCCCAATCTAGCGTATGGTTTTCCTGAATCCTTTAAGGTTTAAGTCATGAGCTTATCTACTAAATGATCCAATCTGGAGTTTGGTTAGTTATACATTTGATCTCTCACACACACACATTTCAAATGGATCTAGAATGGTTTTTATTGAAATTGAGTGTTGAAATTCTAGAACACCACTTGGGGTGTAATATTTCCTGAAGTTGATCAGATTGAGGGCTGTTGAGGGAGGACCAACTTGGTCTCTTCGATTGAATTTGGACTCGCATGCATATACTTCTTCTTTGTTAAAGTTTTTTTATTTTCAGATTAGTTGTTAGTTAATTAGTGTAGTTAGTTTAATTTAGTGTTAGGGTGTTTTGCTCGAGGACTAACAAAATTCTAAGTTTGGGGGTATTTGATAGGTGTAAAATACCTATCTACTTCTAAACCGGATTTGGTAGTTTTTGAGGTTTTAGTTATATTTAATTGTTTTTTAGTTTGTTTTTATGTAATTCAGGTGTAGGGATGCAAACAAGCGACAAACGAGCGAAAATGGTGGGAAAACGGTGAAGAAATTATGAAGAAATAAGGTTTCAAGATCACAAGAGCCACCACCGCGGAGAAGAGTCACCGCCGCGGCGGTGAGAATGCAGAAAAGTGCTGAAAATACACAAGGCCCACCGCCTAGGCGGTGAAGAGGTAGAAAGTTTGGAGCAGTCCTACGGCCTAGGCAGTGATTCCACCGCCTAGGCGGTGAGCGATTAGAATGTTAACCGACATACCCACCGCCTAGGCGGTGACCTCTGCACAACAAAGAAGATATTTTTAGATATTTTGAAACCTTGCACCTATAAAACCTTTTCCCTCATTTCCATTGAATCCTCTTGGATGCTTGGACATCCCTAACCCTTAGGCCTTGATCCTTGGCCATTCTTGAAGAGGATATTCATCATCTGGAGAAGAGGAAACATTGGTGGATCGGTCTTTGGCGACAGTGGATCACTCCATTTTAAGATTTGATCTTTCTCTCTTTGTAATTTAATGTTTTATTGTAAATGATGATGAATCCCTTTTGGTTTGTAGTTCCAATGGCCAAGATCATGTTAGATTAGACAAATATTAGCTAAGGATCGATGTAGTTGTGTAAATACTAGTTTGGTTTAATATATATTTCTTTAACGGTTGTTTGATTTTAAATTCGATTGTGTTTATCATTTTATGATGATCTTAGTATGCTTGTTAAGGTATTAGGGTTGAATTTGAGAATACAGGATTTGACACTCGGAAGAGCTAACCCTAGATTCGGACTAGGGTAAGCACATCGTTACGATCTAACGACCTGAGAAGGCATTAGTTAGTGTGCAATAGATGATGTTGGGGAAACACTCACGCGGCCTAGATTCATTATGACGTCGAGGGGGACTTCGGCGTTGACACGAAGTCGGGTATTTCCTCGTTTTACACTTGGGAGAGGTGGCGGTGGAGTTTACAAACCGAGATTGTTGGATACCTAAACTCCGTTATTGTTAACTAAATGAAATCAAACATGTATTAAGTGAATGAAATCAATCCCTAGGTAATCAACTTTGGTAGGATTAACCCACTAATTGTAGTTTAGCTTAGTTTTAATTAGTTTAATTTTAAAACAATTCTTTAACCGTTTGGATAATAGGAGACTATGCAAATTGCGGTACTCAATTATTCAACCCGTCCCTGTGGGAATGATACCCGATATTAAAGATCCACTATATTAAAACTGGACCTCGTGCACTTGCGAGTAGTTAATACGCGAGCGTAAAAACCTCGACGTACAAGATCACTTCTTATGGAATAGAGGGCTGAGATTAATGATCTGTTGGTTGTGGGTGAGCAAGTACGTTTGAAGCTTAATGGAGAAGAGGATAAGGGATCGATTCTCGCTCATTTCTTCTCTTTTTGCCCCTTTTTGCTCCCAAATGTTATCAGGCTTACTATCACAAGGTTAAATTTTTTAACACAAATTTTTAACCAAATGATGGCTTAATACCCATTGTGTCTACGTGCTGCCTGTTCACCATTTTGTTCTGTTGGTCATGTCGATGGATGTCGATGCCTCACCATACCACCCACCTATCAGAACATATCTCTGCTCCCATGTTTTGTCACGCTTGCTTGGCCTAATGCATAAGCTGGTCCTCATAAATGTCCATCCTAGCTTTGCGCCTAGGTTTACCATGCTTCATTTTAGCGTGCCCGATGTCTGATCACATCGTCCATCGACATCGTTGTGTTCTATGCATGCCATCGCATGCCAATGCCTTTTGTCTTGCCTCTGCATTATTAACCAGCATTACTCTATTTAGGCAAGTTAACTGAGTCGAGTTAACCTAGCAGGGACGTTGGCTTGAACATGGCACCAAAATCTCACCCAACGTCTTGTCCCAATCTCAAGATGCGAACACTTACCAACAGCCAAGCCAAACGAACAGTCCTTCTACCTTCACCCTTGCACAATCTATTCTTCCAGTCAACGATCCCACCTTCACCGCCATACCATCTCCTCCCAACTCCCACCTTCGCTTCCCTCCTCCATGTTCACTTCTCAACCTTTATCTATTTTTAATCCCTTTCATCTTTACCTGAACGCTCACGAGTCTATTCCTCCTTTAGCGTAAGGTCCCATTTTTGCTCTCTTAGATTTATCACTGCAACCCACCGCCATCGCAATCCTCCAAATCTCTTACGCGCATCCACACTACACCCAAACTGCCAAGAATCACCCACATCCAATCTCCAAATTTGCACTATTTGGACAACTTTTCAGCACTACTCCCTACTCCATAACCTTCATTTCCTTTCTCTCATTTCAAGCCCCAACCTTCATGATGTCCAATGCTACCACGTTCGTAGCGGATCATTCCAACCTATTCTATCTCCTCTACCTTCAAATGTTTTTCTCTCCAAATATCACTGAGTGAAGTTAGCATCGACAATAGCCAAGATCTTCCAAGTTGACCATCATCTATGGTTGTGCGCAGTTTGGGGAATTGTTTTCATTCCTAGAAGTTACTTTGAGCAAATCGTTTCATAAGATTTGTTTTTCTATTTGATGGTTTCAATTAAAATTTTCATTTGTGTGCATCATCTTCTTAAATTTGCATTGTGGATGTTACGATAATTAGGGTTTTCATTCGGTTTTTGCTTGGCCGTTGATATAAGGTATTTGAGATCATTGGGATTATATAACGACGTACTTTTATGTGAATTTTCGTTCCCCCTTCCGAAATGCATTCCCACTTTCCATCCCACTCTCGGCAAAGCACATGTGATGTTAGTTTTCAGAATCTTCATTTTCTTCATCTAATGTCAGAAGTTAGAAATGGGTTTGTGACATTGACGTTTACACTTCGAAAAATAGATACAACACAATTTTCACACTATAATGTGATTTTCACTCTACAGTTGTTACGTGTTTTATGAAATGCTCATTTTGAAAGGTTCATTTGAGTTCTTTTTCTCGATTTCATAAAATGCTCATTTTGGAAGGCTCACGTGAGTTCTTTTTCTCGATTTCATAAAATGCTCATTTTGGAAGGCTCATGTGAGTTCTTTTTCTCGATTTGTAGTTGTAATTCATTTGAGCGTTGTGTTTAATAAAATTCTCATATAAATTAACTCTTTCGTAGATTTTTTATTGTAAAAGTTAGATCTAAAATTTGAATGTTTAAGCTTATACTTCAATGTTTCTAAAATATTTTTAGATGTTGGAAATAAGTGTGGCCATTTTCCCCCTTTAGAAATAACATTTGCATCACTTTTTTTCTAATTATCGACAGCCCAATCCAAATCGCGGCTTGATAAATCATGGGCAGTGGTTGGAGAATGTAATACCCCAAAAATTTAAATTTTAGAAACTAATATTTTAAAGTTAAATATTGTTGAGGTTATTTGATATATCATGGAATCTTGAGGTGTGAATGAGTATTTTATAAGTTTGGTGCTATAAGTGTAATTAATGAGTTTAATAATGATATCATATAAATTATTTGGGTGTTAATGTTTTTTGGATAATGATATCATATAAATTATTGGGGTGTTAATGTTTTTTGGATAAAAATCTTCAATAGTAGTTCTCATGTGATTGAAAACGTGAGAGAGATGGAGGGATCAAGACCAAAAAAAAAAACCCCCCCACTTTTTGTATTTTCTCTCTCAACCTTCATGAACCTAAGGGAAGAAGAGAAGAGAAAAGAGAGAGAGAGAGAGAGAGAGAGAGAGAGAGAGAGAAGAAGAAGAAGAAGAAGAAGAAGAAGAAGAAGAAAAAAATGGTTTGGGGTTTTGATCAAGAGATTTGAGGAGATCCATTGGTAAAATCAAGCTTTTGGAGAATATTAAGTTCACATTTTGTAATTTTTCCAAACCCTATAAATTTTATTGAAATCTAGATGAATTAGAGTGGTTGTATGTCAGTTAGGGATGAACTCTAAGCTTTAGAAAAACCAAAAACGTGGTATAGGAGTATTGAGTTTCAAAAGAATCTAAGAACCGAAATTTTGGAAGTGAAAATTTTGCACATCGTTTTCCCGAGCAACCTAACTTTAAAATTTCATATTTTTTCAATTTTTCTACGAATTGATATGAAATTTTAAATTTAGGTTGCTCGGGAAAACGATGTGCCGAATTTTTACTTCCAAAATTTTGGTTCTTAGATTCTTTTGATACTCAATACTCCTATACCATGTTTTTGGATTTTCTAAAGTTTAGAGTTCATCCCTAACTAACATACAACAACTCTAATTCATCCATATTTCAATAAAATTTCTAGGGTTTGGGAAACTTACAAAATGTGAGCTTAATCTTCCCCAAAAGCTTGATTTCAACAATGGATCTCCTCAAATCTCTTGATCTAAACCCCAAGACTTTTCTTCTTGTCGTTGTTCTCCTTCTTCTTCTTGGGAAATATCCTCTCTCTCTCTCTCTCTCTCTCTTTCTTTTCTCCTCTCTTCTTCCCTTAGGTTCATGAAGGTTGAGAGAAAAAATACAAGAAGTGGGTTTTTCTTTTTCTTTTTTTGTCTTGATGCCTCCCTCTCTCTTACGTTTTCAATCACATGAGAATTACTATTGAAGATTTTTATCCAAAATACATTAAAACCCCCATAATTTATATGATATCATTATTAAACCCAATAATTACACTTATAGCCCCAAACTTATAAAATACTCATTCACACCTCAAGATTCCATGATATATCAAATAACCCCAAGAGAATTTAACTTTAAAATATTAGTTTCCTAAATTTAAATTTTTGGGGTATTACATTCTAGCCCCCCTTCAATAAATTTTATTCCCAAAATTTCAAGACATACCTTAATTATCGAACAAATACGGGTACTTCTCGCACGTATGTGATTCTAGCTCCCAAGTCACCTCTTCTTGTTCGTGCTGACACTATTGAACTTTCATGAGCGATATCTCATGTTTTCGCAAGAGCTGTACCTTCCAACCCAGAATCTATTGAGGTATCTCCTCACATGAAACATTTTCTTGGATCGGAATATCTTGCCACTATATCACGTGAGAAGGATCCGGCTCGTACTTTCGTAGCATAGACACATGGAATATGACTTGCACATGTGACAACTCCCGAGGCAAGGCTATATGGTAGGTGACCCCTCTAATTCTTTCCGAAATTTAAATTTTTGGGGTCTTACATTAACACCCCAAATCCCGGGGTTGTTACTAGGTTTTTCGCCTTTTATTACGGAGAAATTTTCGTAAAATGCCAAAAAATCACCACTATTTAGTTATTATTAAAAATTTCTACAAAGACAAAAATGATTAAAATTTTACGAGCATGACACTATTCCCGTGTCTCTATTCACGAATTCACTATTCATAACTACGGGATACCATTCACCGAAAACCATACACGGTGTTACTCCTTTATTTTCACGATAATTCTTAATTTGATTAATTTTTTTTTTTTTCACAATCATCCCAATAATAAGTGATACCATTTAATTTCACTAGTTTTATAACAATAAACAATAGATACAATTTCTACGGAATTAAATACAATTCCAATTACACTTTCTAGCATCACTCCATTTTCCTTAATCCTACATCAAATAATACTGTTGTGGGGGTGAGCTATTGTTCAGTAAGATTCCAATCCGTTTTATACATGTATTCAACCAAATCACAAATAACACAAGTAGCACGTTGACATGTACTCCACATATTTGGCACATAATACATGCACATAAATAATTCAGGGATATCAATAATTATAACGATAATAGCATAAATCAAAGAACATTGATTAAATACAAATATATTAAAAAGAGTAGAAATCCTACCTTAAGTAGTCAATTAAAATCATTGGGAGAAAATCATATTTCTCGTTATTTCCTCAACTTCTCCTTCTCCTCTTCTTCCTTTCCTTCTTTAGTGTTGTGCGTTGTGAGTGACAGTCAGTTTTATAACTCGTTTTACCACTGTTAAGAATGTTTTTCTGATCTTTTTATATATATATATATATATATATATATATATATATATATATATATATGTATTTTTTTTTTATGAAAATAGACATCCTAAGCTTCAAAACGCACTTTGAATTACCAGAATCTGATTTTTCTACATTTAGTTATGATTTTTTCAAAGTTCGGCAAACAAGCTGTCAAGAACTTACGGCACTGCGTTCAATTATTTTTTAGAGTCTGTTTTGGCACTATTCCAGGTTCTAAATTTACCATATAATAGCTCAAAATACTCTTCATCCATCCTAGTCTCATTTTCCACAAGTTTCATAATTTTTTCAATTTTTTACGGATTGATATAAAATTTTAAAGTTAGGTTGCTCGGGAAAATGATGTGCAGAATTTTCACTTCCAAAATTTCGGTTTTTAGTTTCTTTTGATGCTCAATGCTCCTATACCACGTTTTTGGCTTTTCTAAAGCTTAGAGATCATCCCTAACTAACATACAACCACTCTATTTCATCTATATTTCAATAAAATTTCTAGGGTTTGGGAAACGTACAAAATGTGAACTTAATCTTCCCCAAAAGCCTTATTTCACCAATGGATCTCCTCAAATCTCTTCATCCAAACCCCAAGCCTTCTTCTTCTTCTTCTTCTTCTTCTTCTTCTTCTTCTTGGACGATCTCCTCTCTCTCTCCTTTCTACTCTCTTCTTCCCATAGGTTCATGAAGGTTGAGAGAGAAAATACAAGTGTTTTTTTTTTTTTTTGTCTTGTTCCCTCCCTCTCTCTCACTTTTTCAATCACATGAGAACTACTTTTGAAGATTTTTATCCAAAATACATTAACACCCCCATAATTTATATGATATCATTATTAAACCCAATAATTATACTTATAGCCCCAAACTTATAAAATACTAATTCACACCTCAAGATTCCATGATATATCAAATAACCCCAAGAGTATTTAACTTTAAAATATTAGTTTCCGAAATTTAAATTTTGGGGGTATTATAGAGAACCAGAGAAAAGATATTCGAGAAAAAAGGGCAGAAGTGTTTTTCAAAGAGGAAACATGGGTGGAGTGAAGAATTAGTACCGAGTGATGAGTGATTTTTCTACCTTTGAAAAAGAGTAAAAAATATTTTTCGGGAAAAAAAAAAAAAAACTTGGAAGGAATGAAAATTTGTAAGTAGTGGTAGTGGAAAGAATAGTAAGGAAATAAAAAAGAGGCAAAACAGAATGTGAATTTACATTTGTCCTTTTTTTTTTTTTTTTCCGCTTTCGGAGCCGTCATTTTCCTCCTCCTCTTGCAATAGAGAGATTTTTGGAACTGACTATATCATCCCTTCTTGTTCAGTATCTATTCAAAGTTGTTAACTTAGATTTTTGATTGCATGATTAATACTAATTGCATTTTATTGTTATCTTAGAGTTGTTGGTTTGAATGTGATGATATACGACTATAAGGTGTTGCAGGACTTGCGACGTGGAATTTTAAATATAGTTTGTGCATGGTGTTTTGTGAGTGTCATTCAAGGAGTGTTAACATTATGCGTGTTGATATTAATTGTGTTTTAAATTTTCATGAAGTTAATGTCTATAATTTTTGTGTATTATATTTTTTTTAATATTAGGATTTCTTCGATATGTGATTTATTGATGCAGTTCAAGAATGATAGACATTTAAGAGTTATATTGTAAATTAAAGAAAAAATAGTTAATTATGTGTATCAATGTTAATTATGTGTGTTAAATTTATAATACAAAATTAAAATCAAATACCAATGACTTACATTTATGCCTTTAGGCACGGGGTATAGCTAGTATTATTATACTCCTAAAGGATGACCAATAATAAAACCTATAGGACTTGGCAAGGACAACACTCTGTACAATCCGTCCCAAGCATTACACTACTCCTCCTAAAGGATGGACAACGATCTATCCTATAGGACTTGGCAAGGACGACATTCTGTGCGAGCCATCCTGAGCATTACACTACTATCGCATTACACTACTTGTTGCATTACACTACTTGTTTTATTACACTATTATATTCCTAAAGGATGATGCACTGTTTATCCTATGGAATGCAAAGAAGATGACACTCAGTTAATAGACTCCTGGTTGTGACCTTACCCAAAGATTTTTCAGATATATCTCAAATTAATTAGAATAAGGTCATATGTAGTTCTAACAGATAAAGTAAATCAAGATTGGGGTGAATGGTTCTGGGTTAGAGAAACCAATTCCAGGGTGTCTATTCAATCTGAGATTGAGGTCGATGATATATTTAAATGTTGATTTTCGTGAGCTGGCTTGACCGAATCCCATTAGGGCGCCTACATATCTCAAACTTAACTAAGAATTAGGTTAAATATAGTTCAGACACATGGTTTAATTCAATATTTGGTGGAAAAGTTTCTTGGTTAGAGAAATTGATTCCTATGTCATCATATCAATCCATGATTGAAATTATAGAGAGAAATCACACGAGCAAAAACGTCTCGGGGAAACTCATCACCTAGTAGAGTTTCTTGGCCACATCCCACCTAGTACTGCCTCACGAGGACTAGAAAACTTCATAGAGAAATTTAACCTCGAATAAAATGTGCCCCAATCTATGCCTAAGAGGGTTACAACATGGGTTTTTCATCATGATATGCAATGCAATAGTGAGTGCTCGAGCGTTGGAGAGATTATACAGAAATGAAATGCTGGAATTTAAAGATAGAAATTTAAATGTAGTATTGAAAGATAGAAATGTAAATACAGTAAATAGAGGCAGTAAATATGTGTACTTGCTAATAACAAGATATACGAAAACTAGCTTCAATGTTTTGTATATTTATATATATTATTTATTATTATTATTTTTATTACTACTACTACTACTGCTGCTGCTGCTACTATCTTTATTACTATCATCATCATTGTTGATCCTAAGATTTTGATGGATAATTAAACGTTGATGTTTTTTGTGGGACTAATAGTTTTTTTTAAGTATTTCAGTTTATTGGTTCCAATTGATAAAGATTTGATGATAGAGATGATAAATGATTAAAAGGTTGAAGAATTTGAAGAACCTAGGGAAAACAACTCAGACTTAAATTTCAACTCTTAATATCCTAATTAGGATCACACACGACACAAAACGTTTTTAAAATGATTTTTATAAATATGTGTGTTTTTAATAGGATCCTAATTAGTTAAATTATTTGCTCCTATGTGTAATTGGAAAAAAAATATTTATAATTGATTAAAATTGGAGTTAAGTATTTAATGGAGCTAATTAAGAAAAATAAAATGGTTAAAGGAGCGAAAACGTAAATGAAAATGAGTTAAAAATGAGTTTAGAAAAGAGATTCAGTTCCCTTAAGTCGACTGTTAAGTCGACCTAAGCGTATAAGGAAAACTCTCTGTATCTCTCAGTCGACTGGTGAGTCGACCTGACAAAGTAGGCAAACTTTCTAAATCTCTAAGTCGACAGGTAGGTCGACTGGTCCAGGAAAATAAAACTCTCTGAATCTCTAAGTTGATAGATAGGTCGACCGATGGGCACAAAATTTTTGGCTTGGTTACATCCTGAATCGAGTGGTCGACGGATGGCGCAGTTTCAGGATATTGAGGATTCCGGATTCATATATGAATGTAGCAATTTTTGGTTGGGATTTGTGAGAGATTTTAGAGATTTTATGATATTTAATATATGCTACACCTATTATTTAATTCCTATTGATTTGATTCATTAAGTTTTAATGTTTCTCAATTTGGTACATAAAATTGTTTTAGTTCTATTTAATTGAGATTGATAAATATTTGGGACTTAATTGAGAGATTTAAAAGTTATAATTAATTGAATTGAACCAAAATGAAATCATAATGATATAAGTGGTCTAAGAGAGCATTTAAGTGTCATGACACATGGGAACTAGCTGTTAGAGAGCTGATTTGTATCCCATATATATAGACCTGCTTTTTCATATATAAAAAAAACAAGTTTAAGTGATTAAGAGAGCTAAAAGAGTTGAGATCATATGGAGTTGTTCTAAGAAATATCATTCTGAGATTTTGTGAGAGTTATTTTAAGGGACGATCTTAAGAATCATTGGCTATTAATCATTGTTGCTACCAAAAATGAAGTAACTACGTTCTATTTATTTTTTTGATGGATTCCAGGTGAGATCTTTTCAATTACTTTCTACATTGCATTGCTTGTTTAATTTTTGAAAATTGGTCTTTAGAAATTGTTTTTGATTTTTATTGAAGAAAATATTTTATAAATAATTTATTGAATCTGATTACATGCTAAATTACATGCTACTCATCTTTTGTTAAAAATTATATTTTTGAGTATCTTACATTTCTATCACTAGTTTTGGGATAATAATTGAGTTTTAATTTATCTGGGGTGGTAGAAACTCTGAGTGAGATATTTGCTTATCAATTTGTATTGGTGAGTAGTGTGATGGATTAAATACTATTGGGGGTATTTAATCAAATGGTAGCCAATTTCAGTCTTTTCTTGTAAAGAGATTGAGATAGTAATTCTTCCTGGATAGAATTATTTTGTGTGAATTTTGTAATGGTTCAATCCTTACTAAGTAAAAGGATATTTGGAGTGTTGGTGAGATTTTTATTCTTTCGCCTTTTTGTTAAAAAGAATTAGGTTAATCTTTAGCGTGTAAAAAGTAGAGATTCTTCCTTAACTTGTGAAAAGTATTTTGTAAAAGTTGATTCTGAGCCTATAAAAAAATCGTTGTAAGGGTTTGGTTATTACCTTTAAATGGATCTTGAGTATTAGTGAGTACGACTCTGCGTGGGGCTCAGAGGACTGGATTAGCCAAGAGTAGCTTGGTGAACCAGTATAAATTTCTGGCGTACTGCATTATTTAATTTGTTATTATTGTAGTCTGGTGTGCACCTAGTTGATTTGATAATTCCGCTGTGATATAAAGATAATAATTAATTAGGATTAAAATTAATTATTTGATTTATTAAAGTATTTTATTCTGATAATTTTTTAATTACCCAATTCACCCCCCTCTTGGGTATTCTACTGGGCCAACAATTGGTATCAGAGCTGGTTAGCTCCATACTTTTATCTAACAAATATCACATGGCGCATATAATAGGCACACTAGCTGAGGGGCAGTCTATGCATTGACCACCTTTATTTGCAAGTAAAAGTTATTCGTTATGGAAAGACATGATGATAGCCTTTCTTTAGGCTACAAATTATGATGTGTGGCTAATAATCGAGGATTGTTCGTTTATTCCAATGGAAAATGGAGTTGAGAAGAAGAAGGAACAACTAACTGCTTCTGATAAGTAGAAACTCTCTATAAACTCTTAGGCTATTAACATTTTATTTTGCTCTTTAGATGCTAATGAATATTCTAGAGTTTCTGATTGTAAATCTGCAAAGGAGATGTGGGATAAGCTACAAGTTACTCACGAAAGGACAAGACAAGTGAAGCAGTTCAACGCTCTTATGAGAAAATTTGAGTTGTTCAGAATGGAAGAAAATGAATCGATTCATGAGATGTATACTCGCTTCAACAACATATGCAACAACTTGAGTCAACTTGGAAAGCCACACTCCATGGAGGATAGAGTACGAAAGGTCTTAAGATCCTTAACAAAAATATGGGAGTCAAAGGTGATGACAATTGAGGAAGTCAAGGATCTTGGCAAATAAAAAATTGATGATCTCATAGGCAACTTGATGACTCATGAATCGGTAATCAAAGCATATGAGGATGATACTAGAAATAGCAAGAGGAAATCCTTGGCACTAAAAGCTCAAAAAATTGAAGAAGAGGATGACAGTGATGATGAAAGTCTTGACAGTGAGGAAGAGAAAGATGTAGCGCTTCTCACAAAGAATTTTAGAAGAATGACTCGGTGCACATTCCGTGGGAGAAAAAATCTTACCATGACTAAAGTGAAATGTTACAACTATCACAAGACAGGTCATTTTCAAAATGATTGTCCTGAACCGAAGAAGGATAAAGAAAAGGAAAATAAGAAGAAAGAAAAGAAGAAAGCAAAGAAGAGTAAGAAGAAATCGATGAAGGCTACCTGGGATGAAACTGATTCAAGTAGCTTGAAAAAGTTAGATAGTGATGATACGTCCATGTTTGCATTAATGGCCACTAGTGGTGAGGTAACTGAATGTTCAAGTTCTTGTCCTTTAAATTTTGATGAGTTATTTGATATTTATCAAGAACTTTTACATGATTATAAAATCCAGTGTTCTAAAATAAATACCCTTCAAAGTACAATTAACACATTAAACAAGCAAGTGGTGGACTACGAATCTGAAAATAATGAATTGAAATCCAAATTGTTGGATTTGCAATAAATTATTCTCAAATTCACCGGCGGTGAAAATAACTTGAAAATGCTTTTGGGAAGTTCACGTGGAGTTTTTGATAAAGCCGGTATTGGATTTTAGAAAAATCTTAAACAAAAACATTTTCATAAATTATTTTTTGAAACCAAGGATCTTGTTAGATGTTTTAAATGTAATGTTGTGGGGCATACTATTCATAGGTGTTTTGCTAAAATATCTAGCTGTAGACAAGTTTAGGTTTCAAAAGGAACTAAAATTGTCCCGACTAACAAGATCGGACCCACTTAGGCTGAGTACTACTTAGGAACTATTTGAGGTGCTCCTTGTAGGTTATTCTAAAAGCTTTAGTAAGTAAGGATAAATGGTTCCTGGAGAGTGGTTGTTCTCGACACATGACGGGAGACAAGGGAAAATTTACATCTTTGACACCTAAAGATGGAGGTCATGTGACTTTCGGAGACAACACAAATGGTAAAATTATCGATATAGGTAATATCGGTAATGGTACTACTATTATCAAAGATGTGTTACTAGTTGATGGACTTAAACATAATTTGCTTAGTATTAGTCAACTTTGTGATAAGGGCTATAATGCTATATTTGATCATGATAGGTGCATTATTAAGAATAGTCATGATGGTAGTATCTTGCTAGTTGCATCATATGTTGAGAATGTTTACACTTGCTCATTTGATGATTTTGATTCTCAAAATTTATCTTCTTTGAATGCTTTATCTGAAAAATAGTTGTTTATGACATAGAAGATTTGGGCATGCTAGTATGGAGTTAATTTCTAACTTATCTAAGAAGAATCTTGTACGTGGCCTACCTGATTTGAAATTTGTGAAAGATAAACTATGTGATGCATGTCAATTCGGGAAGCAAGTTAGATCATCATTTAGGAAAAAGATGCACACGTCCACATCTAAATGTCTTGAATTATTTAATCTTGATTTGTTTGGGCCTAACTCTATTGCTAGTTTTGGTGGTAAGTTTTATGCATTTGTTATAGTTGATGATTATTCCAAATTTACCTGGGTATATTTTCTTGCTAAGAAAAGTGTGGTTACTTATGTTCTTGCTAAATTTTGTAAACGTGTTCAAAATGAGAAGTAATGCTCCATTATTAACATTAGTAGTGACAGAGGAAGAGAGTTTAAGAATGATGAAGTGGTAAGTTATTGTGATGAGCATGGTTATGCTCATAACTTTTATGCACCAAGATCACCGCAACAAAATGGTGTAGTGGAAAGGAAGAACATGACGCTTCAAGAGATGGCCAGAACGATGCTTGATGAAAATTGCTTACCAACCTACTTCTAGGACGAAGTAGTAAGTACAGTTTGTCATGTAGTAAATCGAGTATCAATTCGTAGAGGGTTTGACAAAACCCCATATGAAATTTGGAATGGTAAGATTCCTAATATTTCCTATTTTAAAGTTTTTGGATGTAAGTGTTTTATCTTGAATGACAAGGATAACTTGGTAAATTTGATGCGAAATCTAATTATGGGATTTTTCTTAGATATGCTACTAACAGTAATACTTATAGAGTTTATAATAAAAGTACATTAGTAGTAGAAGAAACAATGTAGTTTTTCAGGAAGCTGATCCATTTTTGTCGACAAAGGTTTTGGATGATGATGATGCAGGTATTGTAAATAATCAAAACCAATGTGATAATGTACTTGAGGAGTCCCAACAAGAGGAGTAACCTAAGGAAAAGATTCGACTTTACCAAGAGTTACAAAGATAGTACCAGGACATTCGATTAAAGAAATCATCGATAATTTTGAAAGAGGTGTAAATACTCATTCTTCTCTTAGGGATATAATTAATCTTGATTTCTTATCTCAAATTGAGCCTAAAAATATAAATGAGACCTTAATTGATGAATCTTGGATTTTCGCAATGCAAGATTAGTTAGTTCAATTTGAGTAGAACAAAGTATGGTGTCTTGTTTTGAGACCGGAGTTTCATCCAGTTATTGGTACTAAATCAATTTTTAGAAATAAAAGAGATGAATTTGATATGGTAATTAGAAACAAAACAAGATTAGTAGCAAAGGGTGGTTGGTGTGATCTACCTATCTATTTTCAAACCAAATTAAGTTAGTTTTCGAGCGTTTATATAGTATTTTATTACGTTTTAATTAGTTTTTATACTTTTTGTATAAATCAGGTGTGTGAGGCAAAAATATAGGAAACTGGAGTGAAAACGATAAGATCGAACCAAAAACGATCGAAGAATGGTAGAAAAACAAGCACGGAGGCAATATTGTGAAAGAAGCCCACCGTCGTGGCGTCCAGACCTCTGCCGCGGCGGTGAAAATCCAGAGTGTCCAATTTCTTGCTTAGCGTTCATCGCCATAGCAGTGAGATCCACCACCGTGGTAGTGAAAATACAGAGAAGCTACCAAGTCCAACACCTTCTTCACTGCAGCGGCGATCTCTAAACCGACCTTCCCACCGCTACGGCGGTGACCTCTGCACAACCTAGGATATTTTTTGGATATTTTTGAGATATTTTCCCTATAAATACCCCCTCCTCTCCTCTTAGAAGTTTCGGCCATTAGAGCGGCCTTAGGCTTAGTATAGAAGAGAGAGAGTTTTGGGAGTGCTCAAACATATCTGAAATAGAAGATCAACACGCGGAGAAGGAGAATCTATCGGTGAATGGTTTTAGCTGTTAATCTTCGGATATCGGCTAAGTTCATCCATTTTTCCTTTTATTTCTTAACTTCGATATATGTTTTGGAATGTTTAGCTTAGTTTCAATTGTACAAATAGCTGTGGCCATAGGCTAAACGTGGATTATATATGGGATGAATATTATTTATAAAAACGTAGTTTTGTTTGAGTTGTGTTTATTTAATGATTGTTCTTTGCTATTTTGATTGTGTGTGTCGTATTGTTTATTTATCATGCTTATAATGATGTTATGAGAATACGGGATTTGATAAATCCCAAATTCGGACTAGAATAAAGAAACGCCACAATCCAATAACCCAGTTAGGAGTTGGATTATGGACAATCGATGACAGACTCACGTGACCTAGGGTCGTTAAGATGTTGAGGGGGACTTCTTTGTTGAATCGAAGTCATGTATTCTCCCCTCTTACACTCGGGAGAGGTGGCGGTGGAGTTTTGGAACTAATATTGTTGATAGGGTAAACACAACGCGACGATCCAATGACCTGGTTGAGAGTTGGATTGTGTGCAATCAATGACGTTGGGGCAAGACTCATGTGACCTATAATCATTAAGACATTGAGGAGGACTTCTTTGTTGACACGAAGTCGCATTATATCCCTTGTCTTACACTCGGGATAGGTGGCGGGGGAGTTTACGAACTGGGATTGTCGAATAGGTTGAATACCATTATTGTAAACTAAATGAAATCAAATGCGTTTAAGTAAATAAAGTTAATCCCTAGATAATCCATCCCCTAACTATCTCATATTAGTATAATTAGTATAGATTAAATTAGAATATATTAGTATTAGTATTAATTAATTATTTACATTTTTGGTCGCCTAGATAAAGGTTGATCATGATAAATGTGGTACTCGATAGTAACGACACCAATCCCTGTGGATACGATACCCGATCTTAACGATCACACTATACTAAAACTTTGACCTCGTACACTTGCGAGAAGTCAATGCGGGAGGATGAAATCCTTCGCCGTACACAAGGCTATAATTAAAAAGAAGGAATTGATTATGATGAAACCTATGCTCCTGTTGCTAAACTAGAAGCAATTAGAATGCTACTTGCTTTTGCATGTTCACGTAATTTTAAGGTATATCAAATGGATGTAAAGAGTGCATTTCTAAATGGATTTCTAGCTGAAGAAGTTTATATGGAACAACCCTCGGGATTTGAATGTGATAAATTTCCTGATCACGTATTTAAATTTCATAAGGTTTTGTATGGGCTCAAACAAGCTCCTAGAACTTGGTATGAGAGACTCAGCTGATATTTGATCGAAAATGGTTTTCGAAGGGGTATTTGTGATATAACTTTGTTTGTGAAACAAACTGATTCTGATATCCTATTAGTACAAGTGTATGTTGATGATATTATTTTTGGATCTACAAATGAGGATTTTTGTCAAGAGTTTTGCTTAGATAATGCAGGTGGAATTCGAAATGAGAATGATGGGGGAGCCGAATTTCTTTCTTGGATTGAAAATTAAGCAAACCAAAGAGAGAATATTTATAAACCTAGCTAAATACACCAAGGAGTTGTTAAAGAAATATGGCTTGGAAGGCTCTAAAGAATATAAAACTCCTATGGCAACGACTACAAAAATAGAAAAGATGATACAGGCAAAAGCGTTAATGAAAAAATGTATCGAGGTATGATTGGTAGTCTGTTGTATTTAACTGCTAGTGGATCTGACATTATGTATATTGTTTGTCTTTGTGCTAGATTTCAGTCTTGTTCGAAGGAATCGCACTTGATTGTGGTTAAGTGAATTTTTTGATACTTAAAGGGGACGACTAACCTAGGATTATGGTATTCTAGGGGGAGTGATTTTAAATTGGCAAGTTACTCCAATACTAATTTTGCCAATTGCAAAGTTGAGCGAAAAAGCACAAGTGGATTATGTCATTTATTAGGACATGCTATGGTTTCTTGGTCAAGCAAGAAACAGAATTCAATAGCCTTATCCACTACTGAGGGTGAATATATGGCAGCTGAAAACTGTTGTGCTCAAATCTTATATATTAAGCAATAGTTAAATAATTTTGGAGTTTATATGGAGGAGGTCCCGATCTTTTGTAATAATAAAAGTGCTATTTGTCTAAGTAAGAATCCTGCATAGCACTCATGAACTAAGCACATAGAGATTAGATATCACTTTATTCATGATCACATTCGAAAAAGGGATATTGTTATTGAGTATATTGATACCTCCGACCAGCTTGCTGATCTTTTAACCAAACCACTAGCGGAAGATTAGTTTGTGAAAATCATTAGTGGTTTGGGTATGGTTAGGCATAATTATGTTTGTGTAGAGTAGGGTTATGTGTGCGTTTTCCCATCCCTAAATTTTGTTTTTGAAGATGACAAAGGGGGAGAATTAGTTGATGTTTTATTGAATATCTTGAGGGGGAGTTTAATTTTTATATTTGTGCTTTATTGATCATTTTTTCAAATCTTCATTCTTATGCTTAAAAGCGTTATAAAACCTGTCCTCAGATTCAGGGGAAGTTCGGTTATATTATTATTTTGAAGAAAATATCAAAGTTAATTGTTATCCTAAAAAATGGGGAGATTGTTGATCCTAAGATTTTGATGGACAATTAAACGTTGATATTTTTGGTGGGACTAATTGTTTGTTTAAGTATTTCAGTTTATTAGTTCCAATTAATAAAGATTTGATGATAAAGATGATGAAGGATTAAGAGGTTGAAGTATTTGAAGAATTTAGGGAAAACAATTTAGGTTTAAATTTTAACTCTTAATATCCCAATTAAGATCACACACTACACAAATTTTTTTTTAAATGATTTTATAAATATGTGTGTTTCTAATGGGATATAAATTGGAGTTAAGTATTTAGTGGAGCTAATTAAGAAAAGAAAATGGTTAAAGGGGCGAAAACGTAAATGAGAATGCGTTAAAAACGAGTTTAGAAAAGAAATTCAGTATCCTTAAGTTGACTGGTAAGTAGACTGAAGTGTGTAAGGCAAATTCTCTATATCTCTCAGTCGATTGGTAAGTCAACCAGACAAAGTAGACAAACTCTCTGAATCTCTAAGTCAATAGGTAAGTTGACCGGTCAAGAAAAATAGAACTCTCTGTATCTCTAAGTTGATAGGTAGGTCGACCGGTGAAGGAAAATAGAAATCTCTGAATCTCTAAGTCGACAGATAGGTCGACCGATCGGCACAGAATTTTTGGCTTGGTTACATCCTGAATCGAGTGGTCGACTGGTTGGTCGACTGATGGCGCAGTTTCAGGATATTGAGGATTCTGAATTCATACTAAATGTAGCCAATTTTGGTTGGGATTTGTGACAGATTTTAGGGATTGTATGATATTTAACATATGCTACACCTATTATTTAATTCTTATTGATTTGGTTCATTAAGTTTTAACGTTTCTCAATTTGGTACATAAAATTGTTTCAATTCTATTTAATTGAGATTAACAAATATTTGAGGGACTTAATGGAGAGATTTAAAAGCTGTAATTAAGTGAATTGAACCAAAATGAAGTCATAATGATATAAGGGGTCTAAGAGAGCATTTAAGTATCATGACACATGGGAACTAACTGTTAGAGAGCTGATTTATATCCCATATATATAGACATGCGTTTTTCATACATAAAAGAAACAAGTAAATGTGATTAAGAGCTAAAAGAGTTCAGATCATATTAAGCTGTTCTAAGAGATATTATTCTGATATTTTGTAAGCGTTATTATAAGAGACGATCTTGAGAATCATTGGCTATTAATCATTGCTGCTACCGGATCTGAAATAACTACATTCTATTTATTTTTTCGGTGGATTCCAGGTGAGATATTTTCAATTACTTTCTATATTGCATTGCTTGTTTAATTTTTGAAAATTGATCTTTAGAAATTGTTTATGATTTTTATTGAAGAAAATATTTGTAAACAATTTATTGAATTGATTACGTGCTAAATTACATGCTACCCATCTTTTGTTAAAAATTATATTTTTGAGTATCTCACATTTCTATAACTTGTTTTGGGATATTAATTGAATTTTAATTTATCTTAGGTGGTACAAGCTCTGAGTGAGATAATTTTCTTATCAAATTGTATTGGTGAGTAGTGTGACGGATTAAATACTGTTGGGAGTATTTAATCAAATGGTAGCTAATTTCAGTCTCTTCCTATAAAGAGATTAAGGTTGTAATTCTTTCAGGATATAATTATTTTGTGTGAATTTTGTAACGGTTCAATCCTTACTGGGTAAAAGGATATTTGGAGTGTTGGTGAGATTTTGATTCTTTTGCCTTCGTGTTAAAAATAATGAGGTTATTTTTTAGCCTGTAAAAAGTAGAGATTTTTCCTTAGCCTGTGAAAAAGATTTTGTAAAGGTTGATTCTGAGCCTGTAAAAGAATCGTTGTGAGGTTTTGGTTCCTACCTTGAAAAGGATCTTAAGTATTAGTGAGTGCGACTCTCCGTGGGGTTCAGAGGACTAGATTAACCAAGAGTAGCTTAGTGAACCAGTATAAATTTCTGGTATACTGCATTCTTTAATTTGTTTATTATTGTTGTTTGGTGTGCACCTAGTTAATTTGATCATTCCGCTGTGATATAAAAATAATAATTAATTTAGGATTAAAATTAATTATTTGATTTATTAAAGTATTTTATTCTGATATTTTTTTAATTACCCAATTCACCCCCTTGGGTATTCCACTGGGCCAACAATTATTATTATTATTATTATTATTATTATTATTATTATTATTATTATTATTATTATTATTATTATTATTATTATTTTATTACTTATTTATTTATTTATTATTATTGATTATCATTATTATTTCTTACTAGTTATTATTTTTGGAATAGAATTATTTATATTTAAAAAACAATGACGGAACGTATTTTCTGAGTTTTATTTAACTGTGAATATTAATTTAGACTCTGACTAAGTTTGACTCTATAATTGTCCTCAGTGGAGTCGCCAGCTAACGCACCCCAGATTTTGATAGAAGAAACAGTAGCCATTCGGGCAGAAGAGGAAATAAGTTTCATTCCTTCCTCTCTAAGTCCTCAAAATCCATTCGTTTTAAAAATGGTTATTTAAGGGCTTTTCTAGGCGTCAATTTTGAAAAACTTTCTTGGGCCAGGATTTTATGCTAAAGATGGAGTCGACACCTAGCATGGGGTTAAATGACATGCTAGGTCACTGGGAGTTTCAGAATTTCATTTTATAGTGAAATGACCCGTAATTTGATTTATTTAAGTTCTATGTACCAGAGATATTCTTAATGTTTAGAGGTCGGTTATGCTTGGAGAAAGTTTTACGCACCTTAAGACACTCATCCATAAAAGGTATCTTGGTCTAAATGAATATTCACTGTTAAACAATACCCAAATAATTTTCTTTGATTTACATAACGAAAAAAAAAAAAAAAAATCCATTTTTTTAATGTTTTTTCGTTTTTATATATTTTTATGTAATATTAAAAGCTTAAAAATGTTTAACTATCTATTATGCAATTATATAAGACTATATGTTTTTATGTAATAAAAGCAAGTAAACTACACTATACTACACTATTCTTGGCGACAACAACCAAATAGCAGTTTATAAGAAATTGAAATATAACTTACCAAACCTTATATAGGCTTTTTATATATCTCTATTTGCATAGGGGATCAGGTCGACATGTAGTTCCAACATGCAAGCTATACTAAATGAAAGGATTTTGTATTTTTAAGAGATTGAACCTTATATAGTTTGCCTATATTTCATTGTTTTCGCAAGGAATCACGTCAGTAATTCCAACCTGTTAAACTAAACTAACTTCTTCTATATTTTGCCTATATTTCATTGTTTTCGCAAGGAATCAGGTCGGTAATTCCAGCATGTCAAACTAAACTAACTTTTTTTTATATGTGACCGACCCCGTACATGTGTTGCCTATGTATCTCAGACTAATGAGAATCGCGTTATCACATAGTTCGTTTTATGTTAAGGTCATTAATAGTTAGTTGGGTTTTTGTTGATTTTAGTTATTAAACGAAACATGAATCACAACATGATATGTACATGATCTCTTTGATTTTGTCAAGAACACATTAACCGGACTGTTTTTTTTTTTTTTTTTTTTTTTTGTTTTTTCATATTAGTGTTAGTATATAAGTCGTTAGTCATAAAGAAAATAAAATACCATATATTTATGTCAGTCGTATTCGTAACTAAGAAAAACGAGAAGGTTTCTAAAGAACAATCAAACATATCCTCAAAGGAATAGAAGCCCTCCATTTATATTGAATTTTTAGACATAGGGATCTGTCGGTGCAGTGTATATATATATATATATATATATATATATATATAGGTGTCAGCCTAATAGCCTGAAGGACTTAGTGCCAGGCTGTGATCTTGACGTTTAGCGGAAAGTAAATCAGTTTATTAATAGTATATAGTTAGTATTTAACAGCTACTAAAGAGTTAGTTTGAATTGTTCTTGATAGAATCGTAGAAACATTGAACTACTCATGGTGGGATGGGTGTTTTGTTTGGATCCTCAAGTAACCTTCTTAAACAAGTAACCTTCTTATCCTTCTTGAACTTTTTGGCTTGAACTCAATTGATCATTGTGAACTTCATTAGTTCTTGCTCCAAGAAACTCAAGACACCCTCCAAGACCAAATTTCAGTAGAATGACGGTGTGTTATTCAAGAGTAATGCTTGAGAATCCTAGCACCTGAGAGAGTTGATTGAGTTTAGAGAGAGAAGCTAGGGTTTCAACACTTGAAAAAAATAAAAACAGACACCCAATATTTATAGGCCAAGGGCATGCGCATTTAGCCATATGCAGTCCATTCCAATCCCTTCCTTAGTGGCTATTTGGCCTAGGGTACATGCTCTCCTATTTTGAACTTGATCACCTATGGACGAAATTTAAGGATAGTATATGATTCTCAAAGATTTGGTAAGGATTAACAAAACTTTTCCAAGATTATTTTGATGATTGGAAATCATTTTCAATCATTATACTGCCTTAAATATGATTGGTTTCACATGGGTGCATTTATGGCATGGGGTGACACTTCTGGTTTGGTTTATGGGCTAAGTACCGATTAGTTTAACTATTTTAGTTTGGTTGCCATTAATGATTTGAATGTGCAATGTATTTGGTCTTGATGTGTCATATTGAATTTAATTCTTAATGATGACTCATGGCTTGGATTGAATTGGGTTAGTTTGGATGGAATCGAGTTAGTTTGCCTTATAATAGGTAGTCGGATTTCAAGGGTTTTAGTTAACCCTAATGGCTCGTTTGGTTGGACGGAATGGAATGGGGGTGGAATGGAATGAAAAAAGTAATGGAATGAAAGAAGGAATGAAATGGAACTATTAATAGAATTACTATTCCATTCTCTTGTTTGGTTGGTATGGAATGAGAGAAGGAATATAATAGTGACATATAGTAAAATTTCCATTATACCCTTATGAAATTATTATTCCATTATCTTGTTTGGTTGGTATGAAATGAGTGAAGAAATGGAATGAAATATAATAAAATTCTCATTATGCCCTTGTTACAAAATTTTATTATATTTCATTATTCTATTTCTTCCCTCATTTTATTATATTACACTATTCCATTCAATTTTAAGTTTCTGTTATCTAATTTCTGTTTCTGTTCTCAATTTTCGGTTTCTATTCTCTAATTTCTGTTTCTGTTCACAATTTTCAGTTTCCGTTCTCAATTTTCTATTATCTAATTTTCTGTTTTTGTTCTTAATTTTTCAGTTTATGTTCTCAATTTTTATTTTTGTTCTCAATTTTTTGTTTTTGTTCTTAAGTTTTCAGTTTTTGTTCTCAATTTTCAGTTTCCGTTCTCAATTTTTTGTTCTGTAAATTTCAGTTTTTGTTTTCAATTTTCAGTTTCCGTTCTCAATTTTTTGTTCTCTAAATTTCTGTTTTTGTTCTCAATTTTCTATTTTTGTTCTTAATTTTTATTTTTTGTTCTCAATTTTCAGTTTCCATTCTCAATTTTATGTTATCTAATTTTATGTTTTTGTTCTCAATTTTCACTTTATGTTCTCAATTTTCTATTTTTGTTCTCAATTTTTTGTTCTCAATTTTTTTGTTTCTATTCCCAATTTTCTGTTCTCTAATTTCTATTTATGTTCTCTAATTTTTATTTTTATTCTTAATTTTTAATTTTTGTTCTCAATTTTCAAGGGCTTAAATATACGGGTTATTATGTAATTTAGAATGTTGATTCCATTGGGTTGGAATCTTATTCCACCCCATCTCAAATGGAATCCCATTCCACTCTATTTCATTCCAATGGAATCACAAAAATGATTCCATTGGAGAACCAAACAACGGAATAGGAATCGATGGCGGAATGCGATTCTATTCCACCCTCGATTCCGTTCAACCAAACATGCCGTAAGATATTTTGAGAAAAATATCTTCATAAATTGCATCCAACCCTTCCATGTAATCCTAATAAATAAATTATTGATGGGATGTGCAATGAATTCTTTGGCTAGGTGGAAAATCGGATTGGTTTGATTTCGATAATGAGTAGTTATATTTAAGGGATTTCGGTTGAACCTAAGATATTTTGATCAAAATATCTACATCTCTTGAATGTGGTGTATTCATGTCATTCCAATCATTTAATGCTTGCTGGGATGACCATTTAATGCATATTAAATGTCAAACTTAGGTGGCAAATTGAATCGGTTTAGTTTCAATAACGGTTGGTTACAGCCTAAGTGTATTGGTTTCTTTTTTAGATATTTGTGTAGATAATTTCTAATGGTATCTTTGTCATTTAAATGTTCCTTTGGGATCCTTTTAATTATGGTTTCGGCCGTTGATTCATTGGGCTTGATCATTAAGTTAAAACAACATTTGTTTGTTTCAATCCAAACCAAGCACAAATCCTTAATTCAATTTGGTGATTTAGGGCATGTCATGATATTTCCAATCCTTTATCCTAGTTGGTATCATTTTATTTGCTACACCGCAAGTGTACGAGTCAAGTTTTAATAGTATAGGGCGAGTAGAGTAGTGTATCCCCAAAGATTGGTTTAAATCGTCGTTAAGTATTGCGATTATCATAACCCAACATTCTTTATGCGTCCAAATTTAAGGTTTATAAAAATAAAATAAAACTATGACAAATATAAAATCGAAAGTAAAATGAAATATAGACTTCCTATGCACAATTGTTCTAGGGGCATGATTCATCTCGTTATTCCCGTGTCATCCTGTTAAACAATTATTAGTCAATTTTATTCATTCAATAATCATGGTTACTCGTGCTCCCTCACAACCTCTCCTGAGTGTCAAGTGAGAAAATTTGCAAACACTTCAATACTAATATCCCTATCTAGTATTTAGGTAAGAACATCTATTATACCCCGAACGTATAGATTACCCAAGCTTTAATAATCTCCTGATCTATTAAAACTTAAGTTGTGTTTAACGTAAGTCCGAACCTGAAATTACCTCTCCCGAGTGTTGAATCTCAATTTCTCAAATCAACCAAGATATCATATGGGATCATAAATAGGAAGAACTAATGAGGTAAACAAAATTGAATAGAAATCCTAGTTAATAAATCTAGAACTTTCTTACCTCACGATCTTACAAAATTCTAAATTCCAAACTCATTTACCTAGGTGTTGATCTTCTCCCAGACTCACAACAATCTAAATTATACACTCTCAATTCTGGTCACAAATTTAATATCTATTGAGTATGAAATTCATAACGTAAAATCATCTAATTCATTGGTCATATGAATCAAACACATTTAACATAGAGAGGCATAAAATGGTATCAAAACTACCAATTAACAAAATATTCAAAATATGTTTCGAACAACATTACATCAATCCGTAGATTAAATAACTAACTCAACATAGATAAATCCATAACAAATACTTTTACGAAATCCATAAATGTAAAATAACAACTATAAGTTCAAGAAAGATTAGGGTGAGAGAAAGGAAGAGAAAACTCTTTTGTGGAGATGAACTTCAAGTCTCCAAATCTTCAATGATCATTACTCCATGCTCCCTCTCTAGCATTTTTCGGCCTCCAATGTTGTCCTACCATGCTGTTTCTTCCCCAAATATTTCCACCCCAATGTTTGAGGTATAAGGTGGTATATATACGCTCAAAATAGGGTTCATGTCTGCGAGTTGAGACTACAACAAGCGTTTTTTCGCTGCAGCGCGAAGCTTCTGATATATGGCCATAACGTTCCCATTTGAACTTCGATTGAGGCGATTCAAGATGACTTGGAATGATACAAAATAGAGCTACAACTTGTACGTTTTGAGTTTTTACAAAATACGATTTAATCGTGGTAAAAAATGGGCTTGAAGTGAAAGATTATTTTTATCATTTTATCATGTGGAAAAATATTTAGTATATGGTATTTTCATTGTTTAGAGAAGGATTCTAATTTCATGTAAAGTATAGATGTAGAATATTTTTTTATATTTTTCTTGTTTGTCTATGTGTGTGTCTGTGTGTGTGTGTGTCTGTGTGTGTATATATATTTAGAACCTTGGATATCATCTTTAAATACACTAGATTGATATTGTAATTTAATTAGTTTATCTCTTGAAATATCATTGCTTTATCTTATAATGGTATATTTGTTTTTGTATTTTAATTTTTCTTAAAAGTGAGATGGGTATGCAAATTTTGGTACATTGTACTTTTAGAGGCAGGTGTTTTGAAATTGATTTTCTTGATTATACCCTAGTTTAAGTAATAACATTATGTTTTTTAAACTAAAGAAGGTAGAATCCTACCCATTGTTCTCGGAGGGATGAACTCATTCCCTTGCCCTTTTGTGCTTGGACAACGATAGCTCATCAGAGACTAGATATGGCTGTTCATGATTGTTTCTCTAGAATAATGGCAACAATAAGTTCTATATCTTCTAAAAGTCACATAATAATCCTAAAAATTCCAACTTGTACACTTAAGTCGAAACCCTAGTAATAAAACTTTGACTTTTCTTTTTTAGACGACGCTATATCAGCTTTGGGTTCTTCTCATGACGATGGTCGTTGTCATTCCCGTTCTCATGGGAATGGAAAATCCCCTGAAACCCTACTCAAAGGTTATGCTTCGAAGCACTTTCGAGGTCGACCCAGTGCGTTGACACTTAGGATTTCCAACGACGTACCTATCTTTTCTACTACTACTACTACTACTACTACTACTACTAAGGATGACTCGATGAAGGATGGTTCGTCATGCGTTCCAATGGGTGAGAAGTATGTTGGCCCTTCCAATACAGTTTAGATGGTAGCGGATCTAGACTACGTCCCTCCAGATGATGAGAAACTAGACTGGGGCATCCCTGATGATTTCTCGGGAGACATCTTCGAGCCAAGTAAACCTAGTCCTAAACCATTTCATGACAAAGCCTTTACCTTTTATTTAGAGAGGCTTTAGTCCATAGTGCTCCAGGATCAGTCATTAGTAGGAGTTCTTCATGATCATCTTTTTATTTACCTCATTCTGCTCAGGTTTACCACTAAAATCTTTTCTTAATTTACCTTTATTTTTGGAAAAACAAATGCCTTATTACTTCGTCGATTGATTTTGTATAGGTCTCACCATTCAATCCTCCTGCATGGATCATGGGTATCCTAATATCTGGATCGAGAGTTGGTTCTCGACGACGAATTCTCTTCGCCTAGTTTGCGGAGAACTAGTATGGACACCCCTCGATTGGGCGATGATTACCTGAGTTTGCTTTCAAGGGTGATCCGTTCACTTGAGGAAGACATCATGGGTCGAGGTGTAGGCACTCTTGGGAACTATACCAGTAGAGGTAAAGAGTGGAGAATGTATTCGACAGAATCTCTTAGTGGCCGAGTTGATCTCCATACTTCCAACTCCTAAGGACCCAAAGTTGAGGGACTAATGCTATCGTGTACTACTGCTCCTATTATTTGGTGGGACTTTCATGGCTTCTTCGAGTTCTACCATCCTTCTCCAATTTGTGGGACTCTTAGTAAGTTCGATGGCTTGGTAGAGCTGGACTTGGGAAGCTTCAAATTTTCAACCTTCTTAGCGGGGATGTGTTCTGCGTACCTACTTGAGTTGGCACCGTCTTGGGTTTGTGGCAGTTTCTATCTATGAGTTCATTTTAAAATATTTTTAGTTATTCTTTATTTTCTTCTTTCTACTTCTTAGTTATTTTTTCTTCTTGTTGCAATAATGGGCATATCGGTACCTTTCCTCATGTAACCCCTATTCTACTGTAAAGGATTGTTTCTCTTGTGGGGCAAAGTGGCATCGTTCCGTCCTAGAGAAGGGCCCCTCTTTCTGAGATCACGTGGTGGCGCATACTCAGTTAGAGTTCCTGGCACATAGAAATATCATCTGGCAGCCATATTGGTAAAATACTCATTGAGCGTAGATGCTTCCTGAGAGGACACTATCGACTGAGTGTCACATCTTTAGAAGTCTAAATTTTTGGGAGTTGTTCATGGGTGAGAGGGTTACACCTTAGATCTCCAGTAGATTATGCCAACCTCTTGATCCTTAAGTGGTGTGAGACATTACAGCTCTTGACATACTCGATCCACTGATTCCCACAGATGTTCTAGTTACTCCTTTGATTTTTGAGGACTGGTACCTTCAGTGGTTTTTACGTTTATCAATTAGCCCTCAGACAAACATAACACACCTGGTAGGTGGTACCTTTTTAGCCTACAGGGTACTGACCTTCTGAGCACGTCGTAGTGACGAGGAGGTGGTTATGGCCTCTAAGCTTATTATTATCTGAGCTGAGTGAGACCACCTTAGAGAGGAGTGCGATCAACATTTTCCCGGCATGGTGAGGATTTACAGCGAGATATACTTAAACATCGTGCACTATATTATATGACCAGACTCTGATTCCTCTACCTGAGACTCACATACCAGACTCCGATTCCTCTACTTGAGGCTCGCATTGCTACTCCCAACATAACAGAGTTCATGGTTGACATAGAGGCTTCTATTCCTTTTAATACGTCGAACTCACTGACTTGGAGTTCAGGAGGGGGTATCGACTTACCCATGTCAGATCTTCGACAGGTTCAAATATTTTCTTTTTGTTTAGTTATACATTTATGTTTTTGGAATATGTATTATAGTGGACATAGTTTTACAAGTATCATTTTTCGATATGTATTATAGCGGATGTAGTTGTATATGTATTAGGATAGACGTATGTGTATTTTTTTTTTATGTATACTTATCTTCTTTATTATTGTACCCATGGGATATATATATATTATCTCAGTTCTTTATGTTCATTATCAGTGGTGGAATATTGCTAGTGTAGATACTTATCTGATTGAAAGGCTTATCTTTACTTATTAGATTTATTAGCATGTATTTCTTTAAACATCTTATGCTAACATCTTTCTAAAACATGAATAAAACTAAATATGATAACAAGATTTTATACATGAATTTTCTCTATTATATCAGGATATTATGTCAGGTTGTTTTGGACAATGCCCCTCTTCTCGGGAGGTCTGATCATACTATCTCTTCCATAAGGTGGGGAGATCTAACAGCATTACAGCTTAGTCTAGACAGGTAGGACCATTTTGAATTAATTGTGCAATTTTTAAAGGGAATCTAAAATATAATTGACACACCTTGTTTTTTGGCATATTTATGGATGATATTTTCTTTGAGTAAGTTTTCTCTAAGGCGGTTCCTCTACAGCTATTTATATCAAGTTCTCGTTTCATCAATCAAGTTGGTTTTCTCTGTCTAACTGGTTGGAATCATTAAATTTGGCTGATTTAGCACTTCTATGGTCCATAATTGGTTATATCACGGAGCTTCACCAGGTGATCGTAGATGAGCCATTCATCAAGAGTTTGGCATACCTTTGGGTACCAGCTTCTTCATGCTTCCGTTTTGGGGTGACTGTGCTAACTTTGTGTCTCAAGGACATCTTTTTTATGCTTAGACTTTCTGTGCTAGGAGAGATTCTTTATCTCCCGTTGTCATCACCAAAGACTTAGTTGTCACAGGTTCTAAGCATGAAGCAGAAACACCTACCACTTCGCCAGAATGTCGGTGATGATTTCTTATAGCTTTACATGCTCAAGTGGTAGTTCTTAGATGTTCATGGATATCAGGGCTATGAGGACATGTGGATAAGTTACTAGGATTGGCGTGAGTCTAGATGATCATATCGGTCAATCTATTACTGTAGGAGACTTTGTTTTCTAGGAAGGAAAGTGATCTCTCTGGTCGGACAATCCTCCTAGAAGACAAGATGCTCACTGATTCATCTTGTATGATACTTCCTCTCATACTAGTGGAGTCATACCCGTCATTGACTTCTTGTTAGGCTGGTAACCATTACTTCTTTGGGAGTAGCGTATTGCTTCAGATATAGGTCACATCCCATCTGATTAGATTACTTGTCGTGGCTTGGTGCTTGGAGGATTTGATAGTTGGTCAGCTATTCTCTCAGTTCTCCATGATTACACAGAGTCATAGCTATCCACCGAATTGGGCATCACTTTTTGTGGAGTTAGTTAGTTCAGGCGTAGTATGGACTAAGAGACGCATAATGTCGACCAATATTTTGATGGATTACGTGGAATTTTCCTTCATTCCTTTTCTAGGATTCCAAGGCTGCATACCCTATATTTCTTGTCGAGTGCCTCATCAGCTCGGGACTCAGCATATTCTGTTTGTCGATAGCACTATTGTAGCTTGTTATACTTTCAAGTTTGGAGACGGGGTATGAGATACCATGATCTATACTCAATAGGAGCATTATCGCTTGAATTCTGATGGGATTTGTTTTTTCAACGCATCTATCTATGGCCACAGAGTATATAATATGGATGGACCCTAACTATCATCCCCTGGTCTCACAATTTATTGAGATATCTATGGCTGAGGCTTCCTCTTCATCAGTGGAAGATGCTCGATCTACTTCAAACTATCCATATGCTTTCACGGAAGATGAGTTTGCTTGGATCTTTTCCTTTCTAGAGGCTTTGGATAATGTACGATCTTTGCGTTCATCCGTTACTCTTTGATTATCTGACACCAGATGTTTTTGGGTCGATATGATTGTATTTTTCGTTTTTACTGTAATTGAAACATTAGCAGTTCTACCTAATACTTAGTGTGTAATGCTTTTTAGTGCTGGGTAGTTATTTCAAAATTTTCTTATGCTTCTTATGTTATATATTTAGATTGGTAGTTAAAGTTTATGATGTCTTTTGTGATTTCATTTTTTTTGGAGTTAGGTTAAATACCCTTTTTGCCTTTAACCATCCTAAATTAAGATTCGCTATATTGAGAAAATGGGAAAAATGGCTATTGGCTCATGCTAAGGCTTTCTTTTGGGCTCAAGAATGATGACAACATGAACACCTATCTTTTTTTGGATGACATAAATTCTTCTTCCCTATTTCACTTTTCATCCTTCTAGTACTTTTGTCCTTCTTTTATCTGGTTCTCTGATTTTAGGGGTGGTAAATCATCTTAGGTTGATTTTTATCCCTTTCACTTTCCTTGCTTCATTTTAGTTTAGATTTTAGTGTTTTTAATTATTTGTCCTTGTCATACCGTTGTATATATACCTGTTTCTCTTAAAGAATTATTTAACGAAAGTATTTTTTAAAATTTCTTATTCTAGTGTTCAAAAATTGGTTTACTATTATAATATTTTACACCAGAATTGTAACGACCCGGTTTCCCAGAGCCGCTATTAGGTTTCCCCTAAAGAAAATTCTATCCCACATACTTCACCATTTATAAATAAATTAGTATTGCTATTACTTTAGCTCTGATACCAATTATAATGACCCGGTCTCCTAGGGCCGCCACTCGATTTCTCTCTTTGGAGAATTAATACTAAAACCGTATGGCCAATATTTCATTCAATAAAGATTTTAGATTTTTTTTAAGATGGCGAAAACCGAAAAATTATAAATATCAAATTTATAGAAAACGTTACTGTTGGCCTATTAGAATACCCAAGAGAGGGGGTGAATTGGGTAATTAAAAAATAATCATAATAAAACTTGAATAAATGAAATAATTAATTTTAAGCTTAAGTTAATTACTATCTTTATAACACAACGGAATTAATTAATCAACTAGGTGCACACCCAAACAGTAAAAATAACAAAGTAAATATAGCAGCACACAAAAGACTTATACTGATTCACCAAGCTACTCTTGGCTAATCCGGTACCCCGAGCTCCACGGAGGTCGCACCTACTAAAATCAAGATTCCTTTAAAGGTAGGAACCAAACCCGCACACCAATTCTTTTACAGGCTCAGAAGAAACCTTTACAAAATCCTTTTCTCAGGCTAAGGAATAACCTCTACTTTTTCCAGGCTCAAGAATAACCTATCTTTTTACAAGCTAAAGACTAACCTAATTCTTTTTATACCTTAGGCTCAAGAATCAAAACCTCACAAAACACTCCAACTATCATTTTTTCAGGTAACGATGAAACCTTTACAAATCACTCACAACGTAATTTTATCCAGGACGAATCACTACCTCAATCTCTTTATAGGAAGAGACTGAAACTCAACTACCCTTGATTAAATATCTCCAACAATATTTAACCCGTCACACTACTCAGCAATACAAAATGATAAGTAGAAAATCTCACTCGGAGCTTCTACTACCCAAGATAAATAATAACTCAATTAATATCCCAACTAGTGATAGAAAAAATGTGAGATGGAAAATCTGATTATAACAAGATATAGGTAGCAAATTTGAGCACGTAATCGGATTCAAGAAATTGTTTGTAAAAATATTTTCTTCAAAAATCAGAAATAATTTCAAAGATCAAGTTCCAATGATAAACAAGTAATGCACAATAAAAGATAATTGGAAAGATCTCACCTGGAATCCACATAATAATTAGATAATGTAATGTAACTTCAGATCCAGTAGCAGTAAAGATAAATAGCAATTGATCTTCAAGATCGTCTTTCAGAATAACTCACAATATCTCAGATTGATAACTCTTAGAAAAGCTCACTATTATGATATAATATAATTTCTCTCTTGTTTATTGCTTAATGATATAAGAAATTCGCAGGTCTATTTATAGGAGTATGAAATCTGCCTTCTAACGACTAGTTTACATGTGTCATGACAATTAATAGCACTTATAGACCCCTTATATTATTATGGCTTCATTTTGGTTCAATTCACTTAATAACAGCTTTCAAATATTTCAATTAAGTCCCTCAAAGAATTTTCAAACCTAATTCCATAAGATATGAAGTATTAAGAGAACCAATTTGAAAAACAATTTAATTCCAAATACCAAATCTATAGGAATTAAATAATAGATGAACCATATCTTAAATATCACAAAATCCCTTAAATCTCTCTCAAATCCTAAAAAAACCCGACTACTTTTAGATATGATTTCAGAATCCACATGATCCTGAAACAGAGCCACCAGTCCACCGATCAGTCGACCGTTCGATTTAGGATGTAGCCTGCTGTGTCCATCGGTCGACCTTTCTATCGACTTCTTGATTCAAAGAGTTTAATTTATTCTCACTGGTCGACCTACCTGTCGACTACAAGATATAGAGAGTTCCCTTCTTACACTTCGGTCGATTTACCTGTCGACTCACCAATGCTGGAACCTTTTCTAAATTCGTTTTTAACTCTTTCTTTTTAAGTTTTTGCCCCTTAACTAATTTCTTTTCTCAATTAGCTCCACTAACTTTCTCAAATTCCATTTTAGTCATTCAAAATTATTTCTTTTCAAATAACATATTGGAGTAAATAATTTCACTTAATCAAAACACACAAAAATAATAAAAAATATTTTGTACAATGTGTGTGTTCCTAATTGGGATATTAAGAGTTGACATTTCCCTGAATTGTTTTCCCTAATTTCTTCAAACTCTTAATTCTTCAATATCTTCAACATCATCGTTTAGCATTAATTTAATTTGCATCTTCATCACTGGAACTTTAAATCACTGAAATACTCAATTAAAACATTAGTTCCACAAAAACATCAACACTTAATTGTTCATCAAAATCTTAGGATCAACAGTTACAGTGAAATTTATCTAAGACGATTTTCACTGTGCAGTTCACTTGTAAGTATTGCGGAATTATGTGCTTATTGTGAAAGTGCAGAGAAAGTTAACACCCGCTTCCAAATTCATATCGAAATACAATTTTTCCAGAATTAAGAGTTAACAAAGTAACTTATAGCATAACAAATAGGGCTGACAAAATGGGTATTTACATGATGACATGACACAAGACCGACACAAAATTATCAGGTATAAGTTTTTCTTATCAGGTAACGGGTCGTTATCGTGTCTGATTCGATAACCTGATAAGGAATAGTGCAGGTTATCGGGTCGACCTGATAAGCCGATGGGTTACACGATAAGACACGATAAGGTTATCGTGTATTCAGGTGACACGATAACCTGAAACCTAATGGGTTACACAATAATGTAATAAATATTTTTACACCCCATAATTTATCTAATATTATAATTCAATCCCTACTATATATATTAATAATCTAACCCTAAAGCAACCTAAACTCTCATTATTCACGAAATCACGTAGCCGCTTATCCTCCAGCCTCCATGACCTCCGCGATCTGCGATTGCTCCTCCTCCTCCAGCCACTAATTCTTCCTCCACGACGAACCTCCTCCATGACGAACCTCCTCTAATTCCTCCTCCACAACGATCTGCGATATGCTGATAACAACCTCCTCCACCTCCTCCACGATCTGCGAACCTCCTCCTCCTCGTTCAGTGGTGGTCGTCATTCGTCGATGGTCATCTCTTCTTCAATTGGTGAGTGAAATTAGGGTTTTTTATTTGTCTAATCTCCTTTATTATTCTTATTTGTGTTTGTTCTCCATATTTTCAATCAAGATTTGTATTTACTTGTGATTAATCTAAAATTTCTCAATTTTACAGATCGTATCGTAGTTCAGTGGTGGTCATCGACGGTCTTTAGATATTTTTTTTTTGTTTGGTTTGGTTTGGATGAACATTTTTTTTTTTTTTTTTTTTTTTTGTAAATAGGTTTTGTTAACAGGTCATTATCGTATAATGGGTAGGTTATCGTGTAATGAAAATTTATCAGATAAGCTTATCGTGTCGTGTTAACCTAACAGGTTTCGTGTGACACACGAAAAATTATTGTGTCGTGTCGACACGATAATATTCGTGTCGTGTTCATATTTGGGTAGTCTGACATGATAAGCTTATCGTGTCGTGTTTGTGTTTGCTCTTATCATGTTATTGTGTAATGACCTGTTACACGAATTGCCAGCCCTAATAACAAAGCATTTGAAACCTTCACCTTATTGCATGCTAGATGGAGCCAATTAGCCAAAGACTTAATTGTTAATTAATTGCCAATTAGCAAATTATAATTATTGAATTTTGAGAATATAACTAAAATCTTTTTGTTTTTTAAAAAAAACTCTGAAAGATTTTACAAACTAACGACGATAATTAGAATTATTGAATTATCGATTTATCTTTATTTTATTTTATATAAATCCGAGAAATATTTTACAATACGATGGTGATAATTATAATTATTGATTTCACCGATTTCGACGGTAAATAATAACCATAGTTTTTACAACTAGAAATTTAAATAAAATTCATGTCGTTGTTTCACTCTCACTGGCCGTGCAATCAAAACTCTGGATTTGTGAGCCAACGCTCAGTAGAATTTCAACTCCTCTAATATGTGCATTTAATCAAAATACAAATAAACACATTGACATGATTCCTACATAAATGTTCACATAATCACAATTCTTTTATACAAATTAACAACTATAATTCAACTAGAAAAATAACATAAAGCTCACAATAGAGAAACTAAATATATATATTAAAAGAGTTAGAAATTCTACCTGAAATTTAAAGTTGAAACTCAAACTAGAATATTCCGTACAAAAATCGAAATTTGGCAATATTTCTTTGAGTTTCTATCCATGAATTCCCCCCCGAATTCTTCAGTTGTCCATTCATATAACCAGGCTTAAGCATAACCTTTATTCCCTATATATATATATATATATAATACACAAATACATAATATATTTTTACATATATATCGTTACACACGGCCCACACACATACCATATGCATGGAGAACTTGACACCGTTTTATTTTATTTTATTTTGTTTTATTTTATTTTATTTATTCACACTAATTATCCCTCTTGAAATAAAGAAAATATTAATTATATTTCAAAACTCTTAAAAGTATATTTTGAATAACATAATAGTCCCAAAATGTTTAACCTTTAATTTTAAAATTAACACTTAATTCCAAAAATTATCAAATATTATTTATTTCATAAATTTGCAAAACAATTCCAAAAATATTAAATTTATATAAATAATATTTTGAAAAATATAAATTGTTGGGGTATTATAATCTATCCCCTTTAAATAAATTTCATTCTCGAAATTTCGTATAAAAATTTATAATTCAGAATTGCACTGCACAGTTATGTTAGTCACACTCGATCCTAAAACCATAATTTTCTATATAGGGTTCCATAACCGAAAGTCACCTATAATTCATAATTGTCAAAATTCATTACCCACACCGCTACATCCGCATTCATTGTGGCCCATATTATGTCCAACAACCTACAGACATGATGTACTTTGGTCGGTAATACCTAGTACAGATAATAAATTATAAAAGAATCTTATATTTCTAAATACTTCTATTGCGCTACTCTGATAAAAATAGCAAATAATAACAATATATCATTAAAATATCACAGTAGTCTCACTGGATTGGCTTTATCTCAATTCCAATAGGTCCACGACTTCAATAATTTTCTTGCTTGGCATGACTTTTCAAGTCCACTGCTATATCTCATAACTAGAATTTATCAATTTCATCTGACAATTGAAACCAACATATCGCAGCCAACATCTTATCCAATAAATAGCCTAATTCCTTGTGGATTATCCCGTGAAACTAAAAATAATCAATCCCGATATCCATATGAAAATTTCAATAATTTTGTAAATTTTTTCATAAATATCAACACAAGCTATACTTCTAATAATAATTGTTTCGCAATAAAACACTTCTCGAGCACATATATATGTCTCAAAATATCTAAATACGCTAAAATCATATAAATACGTGTCAAAACACATAAATACAACCGAACCACATAAATATGTATCAAAATACCTAAACAAGTCTCCACCACATAAATATGTATCACAACACATAAATACATCAGAATCACATAAATACGTGTCAACCCCATAAATGCGTCTCGAAATACATAAATATATCCCAAATTGCATAAATATATTTGAAAACACGTAAATATATTACAAAGACAAAAGTATATCTCAAGCATACAAATATGTCTCAAAACACAAAAATGTGTGTCAACCCCATAAATACGCATCAGAACACATAAATACGTGTCAATACATCTCAAAACACAAAAATGTGTGTCAACCCCATAAATATGCATCGGAACACATAAATATGTGTCACTAAAAATCAAATATGTTTGAAATATATAAATACGTCTCAAAGCACCCAAATATTTCTCAATCATATAAATATATCTCAAAGGCATAAATACATCCCAACTACATGAATACGTCTCCAAAGCTGCGTAACATAACGAGTTTAATACTGAATTTAATAATTACATAAACTATAAAAAAAAATATTACATAAAGCCTCCAATTGCATTTATACAAAACTAATTAAGCTCAAAATTTCAAATTAACATTTTCAAGTAATAATTAGCTCCCAGTAGTCTCATAATAATCCCACACTCTGATTCCACCTAACGCTAGTAGTGGACCAAGATCTATCTGAGTTATTTTTATTAGTGTATTGTCTTCGTAATATTAAAATATTGTATGGATCAGTTTTTTTTTTTTTTTTTTTTTTTTTTTTTTTTTTTTTTTTTTTTTTTTATTATCAAAAACCATTTTCCAATAAAATATAGTCACACTGGGCAGTATCTAAATCCCAACAAAACTATCATCGTAACCCAATTTAAATTAACCGGTCAAATCACTTGTATATAATAAAATAGTATACTTCTTTGCTAGCCATAGGATCGTTACCTCACAATCGAAAGTTATAACGGTACTGTAACTTGTCCAATTATGCTATCTAAGGTGGCTATCAGTGTCATGGCCATTTACTATATGTAAGTTACATTAATAAAATGCCACCTAAGATGTTAATATTTTCAAATTGAAACTATAGGGACCAAAGTGAAATTTTAGTCAAATTTGAGGATACAAAGTGTTGAAAATCACATGTAAATAACTTAGGTTTACATATGAAATCAGACAAACAGATAAACGAAAGGCCACGTACATATAATCGATTGAGATAACAAAATAATTTAAATATAAATATGCATTATTTCACATTTAAAAACAAATAAATATGCATCTGAAATTTATAATGGTATGCGTTAATATTAACTTCGAGGATCCTGAAATTAGGCAAACAAATTATGCTTTTCGCGTTAGTCTTTTGTTTTTCTTATTTCGTATTTATTTATTCACGAATGCTCACTTGTACAGTGTATTGTATTTATTTATTCATTTCATTTTTTTTGAATTTATATATTATACAAAAATTACTACTTTAAGTATCACTTCACTCATTATATGTAACGGTTAGCATAACCCAAGCCTAGGGTTGTCGCAAACCCGCTCTGATACTAAATTGTAACGACCTGATTTCCCAAGGCTGCTACTAGGTTTCTCTAGTAGAAAATTGTATCTCAAATATTTCATCATTTATAAATAAATTAGTATTACTATTACTTCAGCTTTGTTACCAACTATAATGACTCGGCCTCCCAAGATCGCCACTCGGTTTCTACCCTTAGAGAATTAATACTAAAATCGTTGGACCAATATTTCATTCTATAAAGATTTTAGATTTTTTTTACGATGGCGAAAATTGAATAATTATAATTAGTGAATTTACAGAACAAATTACTATGAAATTTGTCTGAGACAATTTTGACTGTGCAGTTTACTTGTAAGTATTGTGAAAGTGAGGAGAAAGTTAATACCCACCTCAAAATTTAGATCGAATTGAAATTTTTCCTAAATTAAGAATTAACAAAGTAACTTCTGGCATAACAAAGCATTTGAAACCTTCACCTTAATGCATGCTAGATGGAGCCAATTAGCCAAAGACTTATCTGTTAAGTAATTACCAATTAGAAAACTATAATTATCGAATTTTGAGAATATAACTAAAATCTATTTTTTTTAAACTTCGAGAGATTTTACAAACTACGGTGATAATTAGAATTATCGAATTATCGATTTACCGTTATTTTATTTTATATAAATCCAAGAAATATTTTACAATACGATGGCGATAATTATAATTATCGATTTCACTGATCTCAACGGTAAATAATAATTATAAATTTTACAACTAGAAATTTAAATAAAATTTTTGTCGCCGTTTCTCTCTCACCAGCCTACAATCAAAAACTTGAGATTGTGAGCCAACACTCAGTAAAATTTTAACCCATCTAATATAATTCTTTCATGCAAATTAACAGCTATAATTCGATAATAAAAATAACATAAAGCTCACAATAGAAAAATTAAATACATATATTAAAAGAGTTAAAAATTCTACCTGAAATTCAAACTGGAATATTCCGAAACAAAATCAAAATTTCGCAATATTTCTTGAATTTCTATCCATGAATTCCTCTCCAAATTATTCAGTTATCAATTCATATAACCAGGCTTAAGCATAACATTTATTCCCTAATTATATATATATATATATATATATATATATATATATATATATATATATATATATATATGTAATACACATATACATAATATATTTATACATATATATCAATACACGTGGCCCACACACATACCATATGCATAGAGAACTTGACACCGTTTTATTTTATTTATTTACACTAATTATCCCTCTTGAAATAAAGAAAATATTAATTATATCCCAAAACTCTTAAGAGTATATTTTAAATAACACAATAGTCCAAAAAATTTTGATCATCAATTTTAAAATTAACATTTAATTCAAAAATTATCAAAAATTATTTATGTCATAAATTTGTAAAACAATCCCAAAAATATTAAATTTATATAAAATAATATTTATGAAAATATAAATTGTCGGGGCATTTCAAGAAATGTTTTGGAATATGGTAAGTATAATTTTAACAGTAATTTAGAACAATCATCGTAGTAGTTTGTTACCCAAAATCGCCTAGTCCAATTTCTTCAAGTTTAGATATTTAAATTTTCTAAGATTGTTATTTGGATTACCTAGGCCTATGTATGCTACCCGAGGTTTCTTTGATGGCTTTGCTTCATGTTTTCTGTCTTGGACTGTGGGTAATCAGAATGAGCCTTCCTGAGTGAGGGAGAAAATAAGTGACATAGTAACAAGTGTTAGTTAGTGACGACTAACAAATGTTATTCTGTCCTGGTAGTATTAAGAGAGTTTTCTTTAATTTTATTCACTCCAGAAAATAAAGAGACACACTTTCTATATAATCCATATAGCGAGCTTTGGGCAGTGATCCCTGTCTAATTAGCCTAAGTGACTAGGTGTTAAAACACCCGTATGACCTAATACTCGGATTTTATAAAGAGCGTGATTCACTTGACCGCTTTAATGTTACCACTCAGTGTTTACAAAGTTTTTGAGACTAGACTTTATTTATTATGTTCTTTCTCTTAACACATACATTCTGGATTTTATATATTAGAGACTTGGACTAGTTTAAGCCAGTCTCGACGTCTTTGTTGATTTCACCCTTATCCTCGCTACTTCCCCCATTATTAGGTAGTAGCACGAAATTACGTCGCTACTTTTATCGTAAGTGTATGGGTCAAGTTTTAATAGAATAGGGAGAGTAGGGTTGTCGTATCCACATGAATTAAATTAGATTCATCGCTAAGTACCGTGATTGTCATAACTTAACTTTATCTAGGCGACTCAATTTATGATTTTTGTTAATAGTATATTGGATGTGGCCATTTAAGACGCTCACGTCTGACTTTACTCGCAAGCGCATGAGGTTAAGTTTTAGTATATTGGATCGTGAGATCGGATATCTCTCCACTGAGGAAGTGTAAATTAGTTGAATATTGTAATTTGCATAGTCTCATATTATCTCGACTTTTCAAGAATTGTTTGTATTTTAATTAACAACTAAGATAAATGACAACTATTAGGTTAGTTCTAACTATATTGATTACCTAGGTTTTTATTTTTTTCACGTAATACATATTTGACTTCGTTTAGTTAGCTATAATGATGTTTATCCTATTCGACAATCTCTGTATCTACAACTCCTCCGCTACCTCTCTCGAGTGTAAGACGGGGGAATACGCGACTTCGTGTCAACGAAAAAGTCCCCCTCAATGCCTTAATGACCCTAGGTCACGTGAGTCTTGAACCAAAGTCATGGATTGCACACTAAAATTTTGACATGCAATAATGGTGAACGTTATTCTAGATCCTGTAAATATGTTAGTGCGAGACTCAATAATATAACTATACAACGATCGGATTGGATTATCCCCCAATGAAATTCATGACTTAGACCGTATAGGACTAGGATTTCCATATGCCAGATTGGGGTCCACTCTCCACTAATGTAGGTTAAGTAGTTCATAAAAATCATTCGGACTTGGTTCGGTTTAAGGAATAGTTGGCCAAGGGTAATTTCAGAATTGAAAATGGGTTAATGTTTTTAACTTAACATTATCTAAGGCTCAACGCTTGCCACATTCACTCTCGAACCCCCATAGAAAGATAGAAAAACAATCTCGAATAATCAATTAAAGGCCGACGTACTCACTTGTAAAAAACAAAATGGAACTAAACTTATGTATCCATATGTTTTTTTTAATTAATTAATTTATCTATTTTTTCATACAACCATACCCCCAAACTTATCTAATTATTACAATTGAAGGGGTGTGTGAAATACAAATGAAAAACGACAAATGAGTACTCAATTACCGAACCAATTAGAAGTTCACCCTAAACCTAACCACTCACATCAAGAAGCCTTTGCAACGGTGATAAGTGTGAAAAACCTATCTATTTCTAGACCGAATTTGTTAGTTTTCAAGCATATTAGTTGTATTTAATTGTGTTTTAGTTTGTTTTAGTGTAAAACAGGTGAAGGGATGTTAAAGGGCGATAAACAAGTGAAAACAGTGGACAAACGGTGAATAAAATGTGAAAAATAGGATTTCGGTGAATGAAGACTACCGCCTAGGCGGAAGTTCCATTGCCTAGGCAAAAAAGAGGCAGAATGTTGGAGTGTTGAAGGGCTAAACCACCGCCTAGGCGAGAAAATCATCGTCTAGGCGAGAAAAGATCAGAATGTTGTGCTAGCAGCCACCGCCTAGGCGGAGAAATCACCGCCTAGGCGAAGATCCGACAAAAACTTAACCGACTTAAGCTACTACCTAAGCGGTGAACCACCGCCTAGGCAGTGACACTCTGCACAAAAATATCTATTTTTAGATATTTTGAAGATATTTTCCAAATCCCTATTTTTAACTCCTTTCTCCACCAAACCTCAAAAAACACTTAGACGTGAGAGGAGACCCCTGGTTGATATTTTGGAGAGCTCCTTCCACCTTAGTTAGGTTTAGGTAATTTAGGAAGTAGATTAGATTAGTTTAGGAGGTGTTCTTGGCCAATCCTTGAAGAGATAGAAGAGGAAGTTCATCAATAGAGAAGAGAAAGCTCAGGAGGATTGTTCTTTGGCGAAAGTGGACTACTCCACTTTGAGATTTGGATTTTCTTCCCTTGTTTCCATCTTTGTATTTAATGTTTATTGTTGATATTGATGATATCCTCTTGATTTAATGTTGTATTGGCTAAGAACATGTTAGTGTAATTAAAGATTAGCTAGGGAAAGATGTAGTTGTGTAAATATTCGTTTGGTTTAATATACGTTTCTTTAACGATTGTTGTTTTTAAGTCCAATTGTGTTTATCATTTGACGAAAATCTTAGTATGCTTGTAATGGTATTAGGGTTGGATTTGAGAATCTAGGGTTTAACACTCGGGAGAGGTAACCCTAGATTTGGACTAGGGTAAACACATCGTTACGACCTAACGACCGGGGAGGGCATTAGTTAGTGTGCAATCGATGACGTTGGGTCAAGACTTATGCGGCCTAGAGTCGTTAAGACATTGAGGGGGACCTCTTCGTTGACACGAAGTCGCGTATTCCCCCATCTTACACTCGGAAGAGGTGGTGGAGGAGTTTACGAACTGAGATTGTCGGATACCTAAACTCTATTATTGTTAACTGAATGAAATCAAACATGTATTAAGTGAACGAAATCAATCCCTAATTAATCAACTCAGTTAGGATTAACCCACTAATTGTAGTTTAGATTAGTTTAATTTTAAATCATATTTTTCATCGTCAAGATAACATGAGACTACGTAAATTGCGGTATTCAATTATTCACACTTTTCTCTGTGGGAATTATATCAGATCTTCAAGATCCACTATATTAAAACTTAGACCTCGTATACTTGTGAGAGTAAGTAGCAGCGCATTTCGCGCGCTATCAAATGGCTAACTTGATTCACTTAAACGTGCCTTTAAATTTAGTGATAAAAGTTTGGAAAAAGGTCAACTGGCTAGGGTATTAGTTTATGTGTTCAGAATTGAATCTACATTTAGGTTTCGATAGGGTAACGAGGGATAATGATATTACAAGGTAGGCTTAAAAAGGCTCAAGCGACAAGAGAATGCCAAAATCACGTCTCCTGAACTACCTCGCCTAGGATTTCGCCTTAAGCTTCCCCTCAATTAGGTTCTAGAATCCTCAATGTGTTATGAATTTGGCTAATTAATAATCATCCTCAAATCAATTGAATAGAAATACCTTGAGTCTATGTGCTCGTGCAAATTAGAATCTACAATAATTTTGACCAAAACTCATAGTCAAGCACAAAGAATACACATGCATGGGTATTACCCTTGACATAAAAAACAACCAGGGGTAATTATTATCATCAGGTGACAGCCCAGATGAACACAAAACTTAACATGAAAACAACAACACAAAAATAAAAAAAACATTTTAACCTAAACACACATGCAATACGAGAAAAATAATAACACACAAACTAACAATACTAAATACTACACATCACTTACGAACTCAAAATGGATAGTGTCCTCAGCAAACCCAATCATCAATCTGAACATATTGAATTTAAGTATGCTGACGAAGGGTGTTTAGAACACTTACCTAGGAGGCGAGATGATCTCGCCTCCAAATCAAGTCGGATGTGACGGATTTAACTTATTTGACCTTGGGTTTCCTCCCAAGAAGCACGTGGTTTAATGTCTTAGGACCAAAATTTTCAGAATGCCCTCAAGATTGGCGAGGTTTCGCTTTGAATGGCTCAATCTTTCAACGAAATACCTTACCGGCTTATGTGCTTGGCCAAGCAACATAAAACGGATTGGGATCCCATCGAAAGGGATGCAACAATACCTGTTGATCTAGCATCGGCAAGTACCCTGCATAAGAAACAAAAACAAAACTACAAATAAAATTTATATTCAAAGAAATGCCTAAAGTAAAATTAAGTCATTTACACACAATATCGATAATAACAACAAATCAATACCCGGCAATCATTACTAAAAACTTGGTAGCGATCGCCAAGAACTGAATTCGCCTAACGACTAATCCCCAACAACGACGCCAAAAACTTGTACGACGAGGATTTAATCGCTCGCGTATATGACTACTCGCAAGTGTACAAGATCAAAGTTTTAGTATAGTGTGATCATTAATATCGGGTTATCATATCCACAGGGATTGGTGTCGTTACTATCGAATACCGCGTTTGTCGTTACCTAACTTTATCTAGGCGAAAAATAAATGTATTTAATTAATTAAACTAATACTAATATATCCTAAATTAACTACACTAATATACTAATATGTTTTAGGGTGAATAATTTCCTAGGTATTAACGTATTTACAAATACGTGTTCGATCTCGATTTACTCACGTTTACGGTGTTCGACCTATTTGACAACTTCGGTACGTAAACTCCACCGCCACCTCTCCCGTGTGTAAGATGGGGGAATACATGAGTTAGAGTAAACGAAGAATTCCCCCTCAATGTCTTAACGACCCTAGGTTACGTGAGTCTTACCCAGCGTCATTGATTGCACACAATTCAACTCTCTCTCGGGTTATTGGATCGTGCATTGTATTTACCCTATCAACAATCTCCGTTCTAAAACTCTCTCTCCACCTCTCCCGAGTATAATACGGGGGATATAATGTAACTTCAAGTCAATGAAGAAGTCCCCCTCAACGTCTTAACGACCCTAGGTCGCGTGAGTCTTGCCCCAACATCATCGATTGTCTACGATCCAAACCCCGACTGGGTTATAGAACCGTGGTGTTTGTTTACCCAAATCTGAATCTGGGGTTTGTCAAAACCCTATATTCTCCATTTATATAACTAAGAATTATAAACAAACAATAAGATAAACACAATCAAACTACGAAGAACAAACATAAACGCAACACCGAAATCATCCAAACAAATATATTTGTAAATATATCGTTAATCCCTACTACAATCCATATTTAACTCGTGGTCATAACTGTATAAACATATAAATTGATCTAAACATGCTCACATGAACCTAAGATAAAGAAATAAGGAAAAACAATCGAAGAACTTTGCCTCATCCGAAGATAAACCGCTAAGAATGCTCAACGATCGATTCGCCGTCTTCTCCACTTCGGGAGGTGAGATCCACCTCTAAAACTCCTAAATATACCCTTATATATAGCCTAAGGTGCTAAAAAATTCAAGAGATACCAGAGAAATGGGAGGAGAGGGGTATTTATAGGCAAAAGATCTCAAAAGATCTAATAAATATCAAGGCTGTAACTTCTTCATCCGAACTTCAATTGAGGTGATTCAGAAACTTGTAGAAATCTAAGAAATAGATCTAAAACTTCCATGTTTTGAGTGTTTCCAAAATAGGATTTCATCATAGTCCAAAATAGCCTTGAAGTTACAGCACCTGTACTGGTTTTGCAGGTTTGGTGACTGCCTTGGGGAAGAAGTAGGTGGTGGACTTGGAGAACTTTCTGCTGGATTTCTGCCTAGGCAGTGGGCTATCAGTAGCCTATCTTTGTTTCCTCTAATGGATTTCCTCCTAGATGAAGGAATTTCCGCCTAGGCGGTAGTCCATCAGTAACATTTGTTATTTTCTCAGCATCTTCACCACCTTGGTACACTCACACTCGAAACCCTACAGTAAATATTTAACAACCCTGAACAATAAAATTAAGACCTACGTACTCACTTGTTAAAAGAAACAAAAATAAAACTATATTTACGTAGTTTTTTTTTTTTTTTTTTTTTGTTTTTGATGAACACACCCCCCCCCCCGGGAACTTATTCGATTGTTACAATTTAAGGGATGTGTGAAAATCGAACAAAAATGACAAGTGAGTACTCAAATACTGAACCAATATAAAGTTCTCCCTAACCCAACTGCTCACTTCAAGTAGCATTTGCAATCTACTAGCTTGATTATCTCATATTATACTTTCAGTTTAGCGATGTAGGTTTGGAAAAAAGTTTTATTGGTTATGGTATTAGTTAAATGTTCAGAATTGAAACGGCTATTAGGCTTCGACAGGGTAACGAGGGATAATGATATATCAGGGTAAGCTACAAAATGACTGCCTAAATCATATCTCTTGAACAACCTCGCCTAAGATTTCGCCTCGAATTTCCCTCAAATCAAGTTTTAGAAACCCCAATGTCATGCATTTGGATGAAATATAGTCGTTTTCAAATCAATTAGATAGTTATAATGAGTTTACGTGCTCGTGCAAGTAGGATTTGCAATAACTATTACTAAAACATAACGTTGAGCACACAGAACACACATGCATGAGCTTTACGCTCGACCTCAATAAACAACTAGGGAATAGAATCATCATTGGGTAATGGCCCAAATGACGTCAAAACTAAATATATGCACAAAAACTACCCTATACAAACATGCACACGTAAAACAAAACATAAACTACAACTAAAACATACTGAACAGACTAACGCATCATACCCAACTCAACTAGGCAATGCCCATAATAACCTAGTCAGTGATCCCAATGACATAATAAAGCATTATAATGAAGACTAGGTTTTAGAACACATACTTGGGAGGCGAGAGACTCTTGCCTCCGAATCAAATTGGCTATGACGGATCTAATTTATTTTTTTCCTTGGGTTGCCTCCCAAGAAAGGCTTGTTTTATGGTCGTCAGCCTGACACGCCAAAGTGCTTATGAAAGAGCGGCTTCCACCCTTAGTAAGTGTCTGATAAGTGTAAATTACTTACATATTTTCAATCCGAATTTGTTAGTTTTCGAGTACGTTTATAGTTATTTTTATATGTTTTAATATGTTTTTATACTTTTTGTATAAATCAGGTGTGTGGAGCAAAAAGATAGGAAACTAGAGCGAAAACGATGAGATCAAACTGAAGGAGAGTCGAAGTTACGGTGGATAAACAAGAAAGGAGACAAAAATATGAAGGAAGCCCACCGCCTAGGTGTCCAGACCTTCGCCTAGGCAGTGAAGATACTAAGAATGAAAAAAGGCTACTAACAGCCCACCGCCTAGGTAGGAAATTCCTCTGCCTAGGTGGAAACCCCAGTAGAAACATTTCCAAGTCCACCGCCTACTTATTCGCCTAGGCGGTCACCAAACCTGCAAAGCTGGTATAGGTGCTGTAACTTCAAGGCTATTTTGGACTATGATTCAATACGATTTTGTAAATACTCAAAACACGGAAGTTGTATATATATTTGTTTATCTTTCCATAGGTTTTTGAATTACCTCAATCAAAGTTCGGATGAAGAAGTTACAGCCAAAACAAAATTGCAAACCTGTAGAAACTTCGCTTAGGCAAAATTCCAGCAGAAAGTTAACCGACCTAACTTTACCTAGGGGAAGTTTTCTTCGCTTAGGCAAAAATCCTGCAGTACAGGCTTGAGATTTTTTGGCCTATTTTAATCCCTTCTCTCCTCCTCTCTTCCCTCCTCTTCAGCTCCTAAGGCCTTAGGCCATATTTTAGGAGTAGGATTAGGGATTTTTGAGGGAGAGCTCTCAACCCGAAGTGGAGGATGAAGAGGAAAGCGATCGGTGGACGGTTCTAGCGGCAAATCTTCGGATATCGACTAAGTCGCTCGTTTCTTCTCTTTGTTTTCTTCATTTTGGTAGTTGTTGAGCATGTTTAGTTCATTTTACATTGTATAAATGGTTAGGTCCATGAGTTAAACATGGGTTGTAATAGGGATTAACGTATTATTTATGAAAATAAAGTTTTGGTTGAATTTGTGTTTCGTTCTTCGTTGTTCTCCGTATGTTGATTGTGTTGCCGTGTTTTCTATGATTATATGCTAGTTTAGATATATTAAGAATACGAGGTGTGACAATCAAGAGAGGTAACTTCGGATTCGAACTAGGGTTAATACAACACGGCAATTTAACGACCCGGGAGGGCGTTAGAAAGTGTGCAATCGATGACGTTGGGGCGAGACTCACATAACCTAGAGTCGTTAAGACGTTGAGGGGGACTTCAATGTTGACACAAAGTCACGTATTCCCCCGTCTTACACTCGGAAGAGGTGGCGAGGGAGTTTTCGAACTGAGATTGTCGGATACGCTGAACGCCGTTAATGTTAACTAAAACAAAATCAAACGCATTTAAGTAAATAAACTTAATCCCTAGGCAATCTACTCCCCTGAAAAATCTTAAATTAGTATTTATAGTATAGTTAACTTAATTAGTATTTTAGTTTATTATTAGTATTAAATTAAAGTCCATTTTTAGCGTCTAGATAAAATTAGGTTATGACAATCGTGATACTCGATAGTAATCTCAACCAATCCTTGTGGATATGATACCCGACCGAAAGGTCTACTATACTAAAAGTTTATTTGTGGCCACTAGTGTTAAATAACACTATAAATGGAACTTGATTTAAAACGCCCTCAAGCTTGGCGAGATGTTACTTTGGATGGCTCGAGCTTTCAACAACATGCCTCACCGGCTCATGTACTTGGTGGGCATGAAAGGATGTTGTTGTTGACGGCGAAGGACAAGTGAACCGCATCGGATCTTTGTAGACGTGTGCGACTTGGATCAATGGTGGTATCACCAATTGGAATTCAAACGGTGAAAATTCACAATGATTAATAAGTGAATTTTTATCGATCTCATCCAAGTACCTCCCGCTTGTCTCCGGTTCCTTGTGGTGGCTTTCGATGAATGTAGCATTGGTATTTCTCAGTGCCACCGCTTCTGTCTCGGCTTCAACAAAGCAAAGAAGATGACCGATTTTTGTCTGCAAAGACGTTACGATTTCATCAATGTCGGTGTAGATCATCTCGATATAATCAAGACGATCCTTATGCTCGTTGATCCGGTCATGCATATCCCTCAACAATCTCTGAGTCTCCCCTATAACAATTCCTAGCATTTCTTCTAGATTGAGGGAAGACTCATCATCGTGATCTGGAAAGTCTATCCATGGTACCATGGTATTAGAAAACTCCCCTAAGTTTTGGTGAATCGGTGAATGATTTCAACTCTGATAATCATAGGCCGTTATTTTCTCCAACGACTAAATGGCTACGTCCGCGGTTAAGTCATAGAGAGAGGGGGTACCATTTCCTCCTTCCACCCATATTCTAGTTGTGGCTTGTAACTTGTCGAGAAAATTGAAGAACTGACATTCCCTCTGGAAATCATGGTTCGGAAACCAGAACAACAATTTCTTGTATCAATCCCAAGCACTATAAAATGGCTCAGAATTCCATTGAAAGAATTGCATCAATACTAGTTAATCTAACATCGTCGAGTACCCTGCAAGAGAAAACGAAAACAAAAATACAAAGAAAAAATTATACACACTAAAAATGCCTAAAGTAAAATTTGGTCATTTACTCACAATATCAAAATAAGTAAAAAACACAATCCCCGGCAACGGCGCCAAAAACTTGGTGGCCGCAATTACGCGTCGACACTTTCATTGTAAGTGTATGAGTTAAGTTTTAGTATAGATCGGGAGATTCAGGGTTATCGTGTCCATAGGGATTGGTTATGATTATTATCGATTACCGTGATTATCTTGACCTAATTTTATCTAGGCACTAAAAATGGAATATAAAATTAAATACTAATACTAAAATATTAATTTAACTACACTAATACTATGTTGAGATAGTTTTGAGGGAATAGATTGTCTAGGGATTAACTTCGCTTACGAATACGTGTTCGATCTCATTTTAGTTCATGTTAACGGCGTTCGACTTATTCGACAATCTTATTTTGTAAACTCCCCTGCCACCTCTCCTGAGTATAAGACGAGGGAATACGCAGATTTGTATCAATGAAGAAGTTCCCCTCAACGTCTTAATGACCCTAAGTCTCGTGAGTCTTTTCCCAATGTCATCGATTGCACACTCTCCAACTCCATCCCGAGTTATTGGATTGTTGTGTTGTGTTTAACCTAGTCTGAATCCGGGGTTACCTCTCCCGAGTGTTAAACCCCATATTTTCAATATATCTATCTAAGCATGTAATCATGATAATACGGTAAACACAATCAAAATAATGAAAACAACCACTAACGAAACACAAACCAAACAACGTATTCATAAATATAGTGTTAATCCCTAATCAACCTATGTTTAGCCAATGGCCAGAACCATATATACAATGTAAAATGGACTAAACATGCGCAACAACTACCAAAATGAAGAAAATAAATAAAATAAATGAAAGAACATAGTCAATATCCGAAGATTTGGTACTAAAACCGTTGAACGATCACTTTCTTCTTCTTCTTCCACCTCCAGTTGCGAGCTCTCCCTCAAAAATCTCTCAAACTCACCCTAAATATATTCTAAGGGCCTTAGGGGGCGATAAAATCTGAAGAGAAGGGGAGATGAGGGTATTTATAGGGCTCAAAATATCACAAAATATCTAATTATGTGTGCAGAGAGACCGCCGCGGCGATGAGTAGGTCGGTTAAGTGATCGTCGTAGTGGTAGAGAAGGTGGTGGATTTAGGGACCATTCTGTAATTTCACTACCGCGGCTGTGATCTCACTACTGTGGCGGTAGATGTCTAGCAAGATTAGGTCTTTCTCCACATTTTCACCACCGCGGCGGTGGTCTGGACACCATGGTGGTGGGTTTCTTTTCAGAATATTGCCTTCGTGTTTCTATTTCCACCGTTCTTGGTCCGATTTGATCGTTTATGCTTTGGTTTCCTACATTTTCACCCAACACACCTATTTTAATACAAAAAGAATAAAAACATATTAAAACCTACTAAAACGTACCAAACGTACTCGAAAACTAACAATGTTCGGTTTTGAAATAGATAGTTAATTTACATACCTATCACTTTCTAATACCCTCCCGAGTCATTAGATCGTCGTGGTGTGTTTAAATCCTAGTCCGAATTTGAGGTTTCCTATCTCGAGTGTCGAACCACGTATTCTAAAACCAACCAAAATACCATAACAAGCATATAATGATTGTAAGAAAATGGTAAACATGATAGGATATACATGAATAACCGTTAACGAAACATCAATTTATTCAAACAAAGTTTTCATGAAGTAATCAAACCCTAGACAACATGTGTTTAGCTATACATGGCCATAACCAAATATTCAACCATAAACAAGCAAAACAACATCAAATACCAAAAAGAGTTCAAGAAACAAAGGAGAAAAGTCGCTATCTGAAGAATGGACGGATCCACGTTCGCTAAAACCGCTCCAATCTTGCTCCTTCTTCTTGGAATTGTGTTTTCTCTTCTTGGTATTGGTCTTGGAGCTTTCAAGACTCCCAAAATATGCTAAAGAACTAGTGTTGGACATTTTTTACAATGGGTAGGCCAAAGGGGATAAGATAATGATCAAAATATCTAAAAAATATCTAAAACACAACTGAACAATGGCTGCTGCAGCGGTGAGTAATCAGAAACTTTTGAACTCTCTGTTGTTTCACTGCTGTAGCGGTGGCTTGACTGTTGCAGCGGTGAAGATGCTGCAACCAACTTTGATCATCTTGATTAATTTTTACCCGATTTCCTACTGATTTGCTTGATTATTGATCGTTTACATCCTTACACTTGATTTACATCAAAACGAACAAAAACGCAATTAAATATTACTAAAACACTAAAAAACTACCAAATTTGGCTTGGAAATATATAGACAAATTCCACCTATCATTACGTATTATATTGATAAAGGCTCATTATCTTCTTCTTGTATTGATTGCCTTCAATTCTACATAGTTCTTCCTACTTCTATTTTAGGTTGGTTCCAGGTACTTATGAATAGGGTATGTCTAGATAAAAGCTTATTTTGAATTAGTTGCTCCTTTTTTGTTCAACTACCCGATCTTTCATGAATTTATGTGGGTTCTAAGAGTTTATCTATCATTCTTCACATCACAAATCTTCTGGATAATTCTTCAACCTTTTCCGATTGAGGACATCTTTTATAGTTATTTAGGGTTCCTCATACACTCCCAGGTTGGAATATATGTAATGATTCCACAATTAGGCCTCCTACGTTTTCCTCTTAACTTTATCAAAATTTATTGTCAATATCTTACCATCGTTTGGTTGAAGCGAGTCTTTTCGTTTTAACATTACTTTGGATTATCTTTCACCTAAATATTAAAACTGTAATTATCATAGCCCTAGCTTATTCTATAGTGTAAAAACTATGATAGACACGTCAAGTGTTGAAGACTAGAAATTTTTTTTGAGACAAACCTTAGGTAGATAATAATGGACTTTATAATAGTAGAGTTATACCATAGTCACTTATGGACATCATCTAAACACTAAAATTTCCTACATAAGGAAAGCTAAGAAAAGCAAAAAGCTATATAGACACGAAAATAAATTTCTAGCTTCCGACCCCCTTTATCTTGGCTTAGTTTATGATCCCGTCAAAGTTGATCACCCCATTATGAATGAGGCATTCAATAGGGTTTTGAAGAGAGTAGTACTGATCGGTATGGTGACCTATTCCTCTAGAGTGATACTTGCAGAAGACATTCGAGTTGAACTGTGGAGAATGTAGGTTAAGTCAATGGGGGCAAAAGAGGTGTAAATAGGTTATTTATGAGGTAATTGTGGTATATCTGGGAGAGAGAAACGGGTAGTGCAATAATACTTCCACGTTCCTAAGAGGCTCGAGTGTTAGCAAAGTAAGGTGTAGAGGTAAAAGCTTGACGCTTGGGGTATGCCCATTTTTCAACAGAATTTAGGTATAGATTTTGTTCCTTGAAAGGCTCTTAGGCATAAAATATCCTTTTTTCGTTAATGGTTTGATCCAAGCAGTCGATTTGATCCCATATTTTGGATAGTTCTCCTTGGACTACGTCTTGTTTAGGGACTTCTTCTTTGGACTGTTGATGAGCTAGTGCTTCAGTCATCGGTTCCATGTTAGCGATCCACTCTTTTCCTAAGTCTTTTTCCATCATTGGAATTGTATTCATCCTCTTTCCATTTGATGGAAAATTTGTCGACTTGCATCATCGTTTTCGAATAGGTTACCCAATAGGCTTTTTCATAGTTTCCCGAGGTGATCCATTCTCTGTGTGAGGGTCTATGACCATTTCTCCAAACTCCTTGGTTACCAAAGTTATTACAAGGTGTCATTTTGGATATAAATCCAGAGGATTTGTCTTTGTAGGTCATAGGCGGATATATGGGTTTTCGCTTAATTTTCCTGAGAAGTGGTGTCGGGATCTTTTCATTCGTGGATTTTATCAAGTCAGCTACTCTCTCTTACATCTTGGCATGATAACGTGACATAAATCCCATCTTAATATCTCTAGCGTACAAGTTTTAGTATAGTTCTTCGGCAAAGGCTATATTTAGAAATTTATCTGAGGTGGACTTTTTTGTTTATTTAAAGGCGAAGGTAATTTATGATTTTATTAAGGTATGTTTTAAGTGGATTATTACGGATGAAACGGGTATTTATAATTTGATGTTTTTATTTGATAGTTTATTGTATTAAGTTAGATAATGATTCTTGTTCTTTCCTGTAGCTTGTTCCATATTTCAATTTTTGAAAACGTTTTTCGACGTCGAGCAAGCTAGCAATGTGTGGGATATAACAAGAACTCTTAAACCGATTATTATGCCCCTACATGACCAAGACATTTTATTCTATCTGCCTAACATAACAATTATATAAATAACTGTACGGAAGATTAAAACAAAATCTCTCTCCAAGATAAGTGTCCTAAATAGAATTGGGTTTTGATTATTCCTTTGTCCTAGGCTCACTATATGTGGTTTATGGATTTTTCTTCTAACGCATCCTAGAATGTTCGGTTTCCAAACCTTCGAACCTCTGACATCTTCCCCCTGGCAACTTCTATCGTATGTTGGTGGTCCGAGCGAGGCGATGTTCATAACCAGATCCCGAGGGGGAAACCCCATCGGCCGTTCTTCTACTAACTCTTGTTTGTATCCTAAGGGTTTAGGAGCTTAGATCGGTTGATAAAACCATCGGCATCAAGCCCTACTTCCAGCCTCTCTATCCCTAAAAGGATTGCAGCTTGAGTTTTCATCATCATATGCAAAACAATAATGCGTGCTCGTGCATTGGAGAGAGTATATAGAAATGAAATGTGGGATTTTAAAGACAGTAATTGAAATGTATTATTTAATGACAGTAATGTAAATGAAAATAAAATAAAGACAGTAAATATACATGCATGCTCGTATAAACAACTTATGTAAAAAATAAATTTGAACTTCAAAATTTTCATTTTTTTAATTATTATTATTAGTATTATCATCATCATCACCATCATCGTCATCATCATCATCATCATCATCATCATCATCATCATCATTATTATTATTATTATTATTATTATTCATTTATTTATTTTATTATTATTAGTAGTATATTATTATCATCATCGTCGTTGTTGTCGTCATCATCATCATTATTACTATTATTATTATTATTATTATTATTATCATTATCATAACATTATTATAATTATTTATTATTTATTATTTATTATTTACTATTACTTTATTATTATTATTTTTTTAATTTTTTTATTTATTTTTATTATTTATTGTTATCATTATTTATTACTATTTATTATTTTTGGAAGGGAATTATTTATGTTTAAAAATCAAAGACATATTTCTAGGGTATTATTTAATCATGAATTTATGTTCAGACTTTGACTAGGCTTGACCCTCTAATGAGTTATCCACAGCAGAGTCACCACCTAACGCACCCTGAATTTTGATGGTGGACGAATTAGAGATCAAGAAGATAAGGAAACAAGTTTCACTCCTTCCTCTCCAAATCGAACAAATCCATTCATTTTGAAAATAGTTTTTCAAGTACTTTTCTATTCATCAGTTTTGAAGAACTTCTTGGGCCAGAGTTTTATGTTGAAAACGGAGTCGCCACAAAGCATAGGGTTAAATGGTGTGCTAAGTCATTGAAGGTTTTAGAAATTCATTTTTTGTTTGGAAATGGCCCGTGTTTTTACTCTTAAAGGTCTATGTGCTAGAGATGCTCTTAAAGTTCGAGGGTTGGTTATGCACGGGCAAGGTTTTACGCACCCCAAGACTCCCGTCCTTAAATGATACCTTGGTCTAAATGAATATTTACTTTTAAACATTACCAAAGTAATTTTTTTTTTTCGTTAACAAAACAATTCTCCTTCTTTAAGTTTTCCCTTTTTTATGTATTTTTGACATGATGAAAGCAATAAATATTTAATTATCTACCATGCATCTGCAAATAAAAATGAAAATATTTTTGATTTTTTGATGTAATAAAAGCGTAAACTAGACCAATCTAGGCAAAAACAACCCAATGACAGTTTATAAGAATAGAAATATAAACGAACGAACCTCATAAAGGCTTCCTATATATCCCTATTTTCATAGGGAATCAGGTCGACATGTAGTTCCAACAAGCAAGCTATATGAAGTTAAATATTTTTGAAATTTTTTAATGATGGAACCTTATAAAGGTTGCCTACATATCCTTGTTTTCATAAGTTATACGGTCAACATGTAGGTCTAGCATGAAAAGTCGACTAAATTATTTAGATATGTGATTGACCCCGTATGAGGTTACCCACATACTTTAGTGTGTAACCAAAGATCAGGTCAACATATTATTTATTTATGTCAAATTGAAAATTGGTTGTTTGGGTTTTAATTTATTTCAATTAATTTTAATTATTAAACAAGATATAAATCACAACCTGATATAGGCATGACCTCTTTGATTTTGTCAAGAACACTTTAACCGAACTCTTTTGTTTAGACAAGTTAGTATTAGTATGTGAGTTTTTAGTTGAAAAGGAAAAGAAATACCATATATTTATGCCAGTCCTACTCGTAACTAAGAAAAACTGGAAGGTTTCTGAATGAGAATCACACATCTCCCTGAAAGAATCAAAGCCTTCCATCTATCCTGAGTTTTTAGCCACAAGGGTCCGTCTATGTAGTGTGTATGTGTGTGTGTGTGTATGCTAATCCAATAACCTAAAGATTTAGCGCCAGGCTGTGATCATGATGTTTAGTAGAGAGTAAATCAGTTTACTAACAATATATAGTTAGTATTAACAGTTGGTAAAGAGTCGGTTTAAAATGTTCTCAAAAGAATCGTAGAGACTATGCACAAATCGTGGTGTGATAGTTGTCTTGTTTGAATCCTCACATGTTCTCAGAGGATTTTGGTTCTTATGTGTTCTTAGCATGTTCTCAAATGTTCTTGATGTTCTTGAGATGATGTTGGTAGCGCGGGAAAAACACGCCTCTACTTACACTCTCAAGTATACGAGGTCTAAGTTTTAGTATAGTATGCTCGTTAAGATCGGGTTATCGTATCCATAGGGATTGTTGTAGTTACTATCGAATACCGCGTTTGTCATGACCTAAGTTTATCTAGGCAAAAAACAAATGTAATTAATTAATTAAACTAATACTAATATAACCTAAATTAACTACACTAATATGCTAATATGTTTTAGGGTGAAGAATTGCCTAGGGATTAACGTGTTTACAAATACGTGTTCGATTCCGATTTACTCACGTTTACGGTGTTCGACCTATTTGACAACCTCGGTACGTAAACTCCACCACCACCTCTCCCAAGTGTAAGACGGGGGAATACATGACTTCAAGACAACGAAGAAGTCCCCCTTAATGTCTTAACGACCCTAGGTCACGTGAGTCTCGCCCAGCGTCATTGATTGTACACAATCCAACTCCCTCCCGGGTTATTGGATCGTCGTGTTGTATTTACCCTATCGACAATCTCCATTCTAAAACTCTCTCGCCACCTCTTCTGAGTGTAAGACGAGGGATATAACGCAACTTTGAGTCAACGAAGAAGTCCCCCTCAACGTCTTAACGACCTTAGGTAGCATTTGTCTTGCCCTACGTCATCGATTGTCCATGATTCAAACCCTGACCGGGTTATAGAATCGTGACGTTTGTTTACCTTAATCCGAATCTGGGGTTTGTCAAAACCTTGTATTCTCCAATTATCAATCCAAGCATAATAAACAAACAATACGATAAATATAATCAAACTATGAAGAACAATCACAAACGAAACACCGAAATCATCCAAACAACGTATTTATAAATTTATTGTTAATCTCTACTACAATCCATATTTAACTCTAGGCCATAGCCGAATATACAATAAAATACCGAGATAAACATGCTCACATGATCCTAAGATTAAAAAATAAGGAAAAACAATTGAAGAACTTAGCCTCGTTCGAAGATAAACCGCTAAGAACGCCCTACGATTGATTCACCGTCATCTCCACTTTGGGATGTGGGATCCACACCTAAAACTCCTAAATATACCCTTAGATATAGCCTAAGGGGCTCAAAATCCAAGGGGGAGGAGAGGGGGTATTTATAGCCAAAATATCTGAAAAATATCTAAAAATATCTCAAGACTGTGCAGGGCAAATCCACCTAGGCGATGGATTCTTTGCCTAGGCGGAGTTAGGTCGGTTTGGTCTGATTGCCTAGGCGGTGATGTAGGCGATGGACTTGGAGAACATTCTGTTGGATTTCCGCCTAGGCGAGTGGCTGCCCATCTGCGTCTTCTGCTGGATTTCTGCCTAGGCGATGGAATTTTCGCCTAGGCGGTCGTCCGTCAGTAACATTTTGCTCTTCTCAGCATTTTCACCGCTTAGGCGGTGGTTTGGACGCCTAAGCGGTGGGCCTGTTTCATGTTTTAGCCTCCGAGCTTGTTTATCCATCGTAACTTCGAACCGCTTTGGTTCGATCTTATCGTTTTTGCTCCAGTTTCCTATCTTTTTGCCCCACACACCGAAATTATACAAAAAGTATGAAAACTTAATAAAATACTATATAAACATATTCGAAAACTAACAAATTTGGATTGGAAATATATCGTTTTTTCACACCTATCAATACCCCCAAACTCAAAATTTGGCTAGTCCTCGAGCCAAACACACACACTAAAATGAAAAATACAAAAACAACAAACTAAATTAAATAACAAACAACCTAAAAACAATCTAAACATTACAACATGCGAGTTTTAAATTCTTCTAACGGCCTATTTATTTTTCCCTCAACAACCGCTAGTAGTATCGAGTTCAGGCGGTAACACACAGCATGTAATGTTCTAGAATTTCGACATGCAATAATGGTGAACTCTATTATAGATCCTTTAAACATGTTAGTGTGAGACTCAATTATATAACTATACAATGATCGGATTGGATTATCCCTCAACGAAATTCATGACTTAGGCCGTGAAGGACTAGGATTTCCATAGGCTTCATTGGGGTCCACTCTCCACTAATGTAGGCTTGGAAGTTCATAGAAATCATTAGGACTTGGTTCGGTTTTGGTATATTTGGCCAAGGGTAATTTGGAATAGAAAACGGGTTAATATTGTTAACTTAACGTTACCCAAGGCTCAACTCTTGGCACATTTACTCTCGAACCCCCATAGAAAGATTGGAAACCAATCCCGAACATGCATTTAAGACCAACGTACTCACTTGTCAAAAGAAACGGAAATAAAAACCGTATTTACATTTGGTTCTTTATTTTTTTTTCTTTTCTATTTTTTTTTCTCTTTTCTTTTCAATGAACACACCCCCAACCATATTTGAATGTTACAATTGAAGGGGTGTGTGAAATATAAATAAAAATCGACAAGTGAGTACTCAAATACCGAACCAATTAGAAGTTCACCCTAAACCCAACCGCTCACATCAAGAAGCCTTTGCAATGGCTAACTTGATTCACTCAAATGTGCCTTTAAATTCAGCAATTTGGGTTTGGAAAAAGATCCACTGGCCAGGGTATTAGTTTATGTGTTCTGAATTGAATTTGCATTTAGGCTTCGACAGGGTAACGATGGATAAATATGTAACAAGGTAGGCTTAAAAAGACTCAAGCGACAAATAGAATGCCTAAATCACGTCTCCTAAACTACCTCGTCTAGGATTTCACCTCAAGCTTCCCCTCAATCAAGTTCTAGAATCTTTAATGTGTCATGAATTTGGTTAATCGATAATCGTCCTCAAATCAATTGAATAAAAATACATTGAGTTTATGTGCCCTTGCAAATTAGGATCTACAATAATTTTGACCAAAACGCATAGTCAAGTACACAGAATCACACATGTATGGGTATTACCCTTGACTTTGAAAACAACCAGGGGTAATTTTCATCATCGGGTGATGGCCCATATGAATGTAAAACTCAACATATAAACAACAACACAAAAACATAAACATATTCTAACCTAAACACACATGCAATACGGAAAAACAATAACACATAAACTAACAATACTAAATACTACATATCACTTCGGAACTCAAAATGGACAGTGTCCTCAGCGATCCCAATCATCAATCTTAACATATGAAATTTAAAGCATGCTGACGAAGGGTGTTTAGAACACTTACCTGGGAGGCGAGAGGATTTCACCTCCGAATCAAGTCGGATGTGATGGATTTAACTTATTTGACCCTAGCTTGCCTCCCAAGAAGCATGTGGTTTAATGTCCTCTGCCTGACATTTTCAGAACGCCCTCAAGATTGGCGAGGTTTTTCTTTGTTCAGCTCAATCTTTCAACAAAATGCCTCACTGGATTATGTGCTTGGCCAAGCAACATAAAACGATTTGGAATCCCGTCGAAAGGGATGCATCAATACCCATCGCCAAGTACCTTGCATTGGAAACAAAAACAAAACTACAAACAAAAATTATATACAAAATAAATGCCTAAAGTAAAATTAAGTCATTTACACACAATATCAATAATAACAATTTCGCCAATCCCCAGCAACGGCGCCAAAAACATGGTAGCGCGGGAAAAACATGCAGCTACTTACACTCGCAAATATACGAGGTCTAAGTTTTAGTATAGTTTGATCGTTAAGATCGGTTTATCATATCCACAGGGATTGTTGTCGTAACTATCGAATACCGCATTTGTCGTGACCTAAGTTTATCTAGGCAAAAAACAAATGTAATTAATTAATTAAACTAATACTAATATATCCTAAATTAACTGTACTAATATGCTAATATGTTTTAGGGTGAAGAATCACCTAGGGATTAACATGTTTACAAATATGTGTTCGATTCTGACTTACTCACGTTTACGGTGTTCGACCTATTTGACAACCTCGGTATGTAAACTCTTTTGCCACCACTCCCGAGTGTAAGATGGGAGAATACATAACTTTGAGCCAATGAAGAAGTCCCCCTCAATGTCTTAATGACCCTAGGTCACGTGAGTGTCGCCCAGCGTCATTGATTGCACACAATCCAACTCCCTCTCAGGTTATTGGATCGTCGCATTGTATTTACCCTATCGACAATCTCCATTCTAAAACTCCCTCGCCACCTCTTTCGAGTGTAAGACAAGGGATATAGTGCAACTTCGAGTTAACGAAGAAGTCCCCCTCAACGTCTTAACGACCTTAGGTAGCGTGTGTTTTGCCCTACGTTATCGATTGTCCACGATTCAAACCCCGATAGGGTAATAGAATCGTAGCCTTTGTTTACCTTAATCCGAATCCAGGGTTTGTCAAAATCCTGTATTCTCCATTTATCAATATAAGAATAATAAGCAAATAATATGATAAATACAATCAAACTATGAAGAACAATCACAAACGAAACACCGAAATCATCCAAACAACGTATTTATAAATTTATTGTTAATCCCTACTACAATCCATATTTAACTCGAGGCCATAGCCGAATGTACAATAAAATAACGAGCTAAACATGCTCACATGATCCTAAGATAAATAAATAAGTAAAAACAATCGAAGAACTTAGCCTCGTCCGAAGATAAACCGCTAAGAACGCCCTACGATTGATTCGCCGTCTTCTCCACTTCGGGATGTGGGCTCCACACCTAAAACTCGTAAATATACCCTTAGATATAGCCTAAGGGGCTCAAAAAGCCTAGGGGGCAAGAGTATCACCGGCCAAGGAGGAAGAGAGGGGGTATTTATAGCCAAACTATCTCAAAAATATCTAAACATATCTCATGACTGTGCTGGGCAAATCTACTTAGGCGGAGTTAGGTCGGTTCGGTCTGATCGCCTAGGCGGTAAAGTAGGCGGTGGACTTGGAGAACATTTAGTTAGATTTCCGCCTAGGCGAAGAAAACTTCGCCTAGGCGAGCGGCTGTCAATAGCCTATCTGCGTCTTCTGCTGGATTTCCGCCTAGGCGATGGAATTTTTGCCTAGGCAATCGTCCGTCAGTAACAGTTTGCTCTTCTCAGCATTTTCACTGCTTAGGCGGTGGTCTGGACACCTAAGCGGTGGGCCTGTTTCATCTTTTAGCCTCCGAGCTTGTTTATCCACCGTAACTTCGAACCCCTTTGGTTCGATCTCATTGTTTTAGCTCTAATTTCCTATCTTTTTGCCCCACACACCTGACTTATACAAAAAGTATGAAAACTAATTAAAACTTAATAAAATACTATATAAACATATTTGAACACTAATAAATTCGGATTGGAAATAGATAGGTTTTTCACACCTATCAGATGTCCTATGATTTTGACATGGTTCGATGATCATAACAAAAAAATAAACGTTATTTAGTTGATTATGGATTATATGTGTTATATACATAAAATTAATGCATACATACTAAAATATTATACTATGTACACACAATATATATGAAATGAAGACAAGACTTAAGGATGTTCAAGACATATACCTAGTTTTGGGGTGTGTTATTTTCCTAAACAAGTAATCTTCTTATCCTTCCCAATTTTCTTGGCTTGAACTCGATCGATCACCGTAAAATTCTTGAGTTCTTGCTCTAAGAACCTCAAGAACACCCTTTGGGACCGTATTTTTGTAGAATAATAGTGTGTTATTCAAGAGAAAGGCTTGAGAATCCTAGCTCCCAAGAGAGTTGCATGAGTTTAGAGAGAGAAACCAGGGTTTCTAGACTTGAAAAAATTGAAAACGAGCATCTTGCATTTACAGACTAGGGACCTGCTCATTCAGCCATGTGCAAGCCATTCTAGTCCCTTCCTTAGGTATTGTTTGGCCTAGGGGACATGTTCTCTTATCCTGATTTTGATCACCTTTGGATGAATTTTAAGGATAATGTAGGATTCAAAAAATTTTGTTGATGATTACCAAATATTTTCGATTTTTTCGTAATGATTGGAAATCATTGATAATAAGTGGAAATCATTTTCAATCATTATAATCACTTGAATATGATTGGTCGCACATGGGTGCATTAATGGTGTAGACACCATATTTTGTCTCGCCCAGTCAGTGTCGAATCAAGTACAAGTTCAGATAAACTTTAAACTGAATTTCTACCTGATATCACACTATATAATATATAAAAATACCTAAAACATGAGAAAATCCCTAAAAATGTTAAATTTAACAAAAATGCACTTAAGTAAAAGTTTTGGGTCAACCTTAAAAATTCCATAATTGAAGGGGGTTTAAAATGAATTTCTAAAACTTTGATTTTTATTAAATCATCTTTAGTATAGATAAAAATTAAACACTGCCCTTAAATTAAAGGATATTTCAAACAAATTACTCCAGTTACCGACCCTGATATTTTACGATGATTAAAAGCAATGTCGTAAAGATAGAGCATTAAGCATATGAGATCAAAGGTATTACTCGGAGTTGAAGAATATTTGTCGTCCCAAATTTGTTGAAAGTACTAGAGAAATAACCCAAGGGTGTCCCTAAGAAGACAGTTACTAAGAAAGAAATATAAGAGATCCGAAAGGCAATTAAGAATACTGACTAAAACACCATTGAACAATCAAGCAAAGCATCGGCACAGATTTTGATCTTGTTGTTACTAATGACCTCCAAAGTACATTAGAATGCACTATTGAAAGTCCTTAATGAGGACTATGTAGCACATTCCATATCACAGGATCATTTCACTAATATAGTGGAGAATATTCGCAACTTCAATCTCGTAAACTTTACTGATAGAAAGATACCCTCTAAAGGAACTGGGCATATAAAACCTCTAGACATTTCAATACAGTATTGGGATTTCATTCTCTCTAGAGTTCTGGTAGAAAATGGACCCGCGCTCTACATATGTCCTCTGAGTACATTCAAGAAGATAAGGGTAAACAAAGACTGAATCAGCTTTTAACAATGAGAAGAGAGAGTCTATGGGAGAAATTATGCTACCAATTATTATAGGTCCAATCACTTTTCAAGTGGACAAACATGTCGTAGACATACCAGCTTCCTATAACTGGCTTCTTGGGATGCCCTGGATACACTCGGCTCAGGCGATTCCCTCATCACTCCATCAAAAGATAAAATTTTCCTTCGAGGATATGTTGAGGAATATCATGCCATCTACCAAACCCCTACTAAACTTGTAATAGTAGTTGAGCATATCAAACAAGTAGCTTTTTCCAACCATTTGACATTGCTAGTACTTCATATGTTCAAGAAGGAAGTCTACCACCAACACCCAGAATGTCCATTGCTACCATTTGGTTACCCACTCACATGAACATTATGAACTTTGACCCGAAGATAGAAGTTAACAATTGTGAAGCAAGAATGTGATCCCTATTTAGGATAAGACAAAGGCTAGACAACAATAGACTGGGTTTTGTTTTGAGCCTAAATAAAGGATTCGACAAACAACCTGGGAACAATGGAGAACTGAGGATAATACCCTATATCCAAGTCAACTTGTTGTTCTCCATTGGAATAGTCCAAGTTGAGAAAGAAGAGAATAAAGAGAAATATGGATTCATGATAATCCATTAAAAAATCGAGCCTAACCCTCCGCACCGTGGTCAGAAGAGTTAGTCTGTATGATCAACAAGGAAATGAATGATGTCGGAGCAATAGAGCCAGCTAGCAGCCTCAGTAATTAGGAAGCTAGTCCAATCCTTGTGTGACGAGGGGCCTAGTAATCAAAAAGCATCTATAACATCTCGTATATGACTAGCCACCAGATAGTGGAGATTATTATATATTTAGGCTCCTTTTGGCATTTGGAATTTCTCTTTTTGTATTGCAATAATAGTCATGCTAAGACAATGACATATTTAAAATCAAATTTTTTTGTTAACTTTTCAGGTTCCTAAATAATCTTGAATATAATCCATATAATAATAAATTACCTATTCGTATAGGACTAGCCACCAGATAGTAGATATTATTATATCTTTAGGCTCCTTTTAGAATTTAGAATTTCTCTTTTTGTATTGCAATAATAGTCATGCTAAGACAATGACGTATTTAAAATCAGATTTTTGTGTTTACTTTTCAGGTTCCTAAATAATCTTGAATATAATCCATATAATAATAAATCACCTATTCCCAACAAGTATATTCTAGATAATGAAATAAATTAGGAGCTAATGGAAAATAAATATGATCCTATTCCCGAGAACACCAACGAAGTCCTGAAGAGCTTTAGAAAGATTTGAGAAATCACCTATTCCAAGTCAAGATAAGACCGAAATAGTGAACCTTGGAGATCCAAAAAATCTAAGGGAAACAAAGATTGGGAAGTCGATTAGTAGCTTAGAGAAAAAGATTACATGATATCCCTGCTAAAGGAATACAGGATGTCTTCACATGGTCCTATGATGACGTGGTAGGACTATCAATTGACATCGTGATGCACAAGCTTCCCATCAAGGAGGGATTCAGACCAATCAAGTCGAAGCTCTGGAAAATGCGATCCAATATTAGCTTGAAAGTTAAGGAGGAGATTATGAAGTAGTTTGAAGCTCGCCTAGTCTATACTTATTGAGAATGGTTGGGTAACATAGTCTCAGTGTCTAATAAATATTGAAGGATCTGAGTCTATGTTGATTATAGATGCCTCAACTGGGTAAGTATGAAAGATGACTTCCTACTACCAAATATCCACATCATCCTCGGTAACACTACATGGTGTAGGATTTCAACCTTTGTGAAAGGATTCTATGGGTATAACCAGATCCTAGTTGATGAGGAATACAAGCATAAAACCTCCTTCATAATGCATTAGGGATTTTTCATTATTGATCCATGCCGTTCGGACTTAAGAATGCAGGAGCAACTTATTATGGAGCCATGACAGCCTTGTTCCACTGCATGATCCACAAAGAAATTGAGGTATATGTGTAGAACATGATATTTAAATCAATGTATGACAAAGATCATATAGAACACTTAAAGAAGATGTTCAATCGCCTCTGAAAGTTCCAGCTAAAAATCAACTCCAGCTAAGAGGTAAGCTACTCAGATTCATAGTTAATCGATGGGGTATCGAAATTGATCCTAGCAAGATTGAATGCATAATAAAAATTCATGCACATAGAATAGAAAAGGAAATTTGTTAGTTCCTTGGGAGAATAAATTCCATCGCCCATTTCATCTTCCAGCTGATAGCTACTTATGAGTCAATCTTCAAGCTGTTGAGAAAAGAATCATATGGGAAATGGAAAAAAAAAAAAAAAGGAATGATGCCTTGGAGAAAATGAAGGCCTATTTAATGAACCTTCATGTCTTTGTACCACCCCAACAAGGATGATCGTTGTTCTATACCTCACTGTCCTAGAAACATCTATGGGTGCAACGTTGGGACAACATGATATTCAGGTAAGAAGGAGCAAACCATTTACTACATCAGCAAAATATTCTCCTTGTACGAATAAAAATACTTACTATTAAAGAAAATGTGTTGTGCGTTAACTTGGACTACTCAAAGGTTACATCACTTTGTTGTACTTTACTACGCATTTGATATCTAAAATGGATAATTTAAAGTAGATATTTGAGAAGCTTGTACTTACTGGAAGAATATCAAAGTGGAAATGCTACTAACTGAGTTTGACATTGTATGTGTGACTTAGAAAACAGTCAAAGTCCAAGCAATCGCCAACCAACTTGCTGAAAATTCAAGAGCCGACAGAAGATCCATAGAGACTGAGTTTCTCGACGAACCTGTTGCATTGTTAACTAGAGACCAGAATGAGCAGATATGGAAAATGTACTTCCATGGAACTAGCAACTAGAAAAGGGTCGACATCGGTGCCGTTCTAATCTCTGTGCAATGTCAGCAATTTCTAGTTGTAGCTAAGCTAAAGTTCACTAATACCAACAGCACTACCAAATACAAAGAATGTATCATGGGCGTAGAGTTGGATAAGGGCTTGAAGATTTAAGAATTGATAGTATAAGAGGATTTAGAGCTAATTATAAACCAGATCACTAATAAGTATGCGACGAAGGTTTGCCAAGCTGATCCGGTGCAACAATTACTTACTCAACCTTTGTGAAGCTTTATTTAATATCTAGTTCAAGAACATACCCTAGATTAAGAATGATTTTCAATGATGTCCTTACAATGTTAGCATCTATGATATCAGTGATCAATAAAGAAGGCAAAGAGATTCCTGTGAGTGTCAAGATATACCAGCAACCAGCTCATTGTAATCAGGTAGAGGTTGAATATGATAAAGAACCTTGGTATGTAGATATCCAAAGGTTCTTAATAAATCAAGAATATCCTAAATTAGCTGATAGCTTGAGTCGAAGAACATTTCAAAGACTAGTGGGCCAATTCTTTTTCAGTGTCAACACCTTATATAAGAGATCACCAGACTTAGGACTCTTAATGTATGTGGGCGCCCGAGAAGCAATACAACCATGGGGGAAGTTCATAGCAGAGCATCCAGACTACCCATGAATGGGTTCATGTTGTCCAAGAAGATCCTTCAAATGGGTCATTTTTGGTTAACCATGGAGGGTGATTGCATAAATTTCATGGGACGATATCAGAAATGCCAAGTACACGGTGACCAAATTCATTTATCTTTAATAGACTTGCATTGCCTAGTGGCCCTATGGCCTTTCTAGATGTGGTAAATGGACACTAAAGGTCCAATTACGCCGATGGCACTAAGCGAATGTCGATTTATCCTAATAGCTAGAGACTACTTCACTAAGTGGGTGGAGGTAGTTTTGCTTACTCATGTCACCCAAAGGACTATAAAGCGATTCTTCAAGAAGAATATCATGTTCCATTACAAAGTACCTCAAGCCTTGATCACCAACAACATCCAAAATATCAAAGGAGGTATGATGAAATCCATTTGTGCTTAGTTCATGGTGGAACACAAGAATTATGCTCCCTATCATTTGAAAATAAATGGAGTAGTAGAGGTCGTTAACAAGAACATTAAGATGATCTTGTGTAAGATGATATATAACCACAAGGAATGGGATGAGATACCCCCATTTGATTTTATGTCTTATCGAACATTGGTCAGAACATCAACGAGAGTTATACCATTTTCATTAGTGTATGGAATGGAAGTTGTAATCCCAGTAGAGGTAGAAATTCCCTCTATTAGGTATCTACTGGAAGTTGAGTTAGATGAAGTTGAATGGGTACAACATAGACTCGACCAACTGTGTCTGATAGATGAAAAGAGACTCACTGCTATATGTCATGGGCAATGTTACAGGAAAAGGATGGATAGAGTGCACAACAAAAGGGTTTGTATAAGAATCTACATTGTATGTGAATTAGTACTAAAAATATCTTCCCCTTCTAAGATGAACTTATGGGTCAGTTCATGCCAAACTTGAAAGGACCATACGTCGTCAAGAAAATGTTAGAGCATGGGGCCTTAACACTTCAAGATGTAGAAGAGTTCCCGGCGCCCATTAACGTTGACGTGGTAAAAAAGTTTTATCCCTAGAAAAGATAAACCCAGACTCACATCTAAAAGGAAGTAGAGGCAAAAAATGGTAAAAGGATTTGTACGGCCTGAGGACGTGGTGAAAACCAGAAAGAGCACTAAAGGAAAAAAAGTAGGGATCGTCGCAAGATACAAAACCACCGACCCAGTGAAAACCTAAGAGGGGCGTTGAGGTCTAAAAATAGGGTACCCAACCTTAGTGAAAACCTCAAAAAGCACTAAGGGAAAATATGGCAAACATAATAATAATAATAATAATAATAATAATAATAATAATAATAATAATAATAATAATAATAATAATAATAATAATAATAATAATAATAATATTAATAATATTAATAATAAAAGACATTGGATTTTGGTAAGAATATTGTTTATTAGTGGATTTTTGATTCATCTGGAGAATACCATACTACAACTTGGTCGAGTAAATTGAAGAATTTGACTGGTAATTCTGCCTACTTGTGGATTTAAAAGAAGGCAAGTTGGAAGCAACTGAAGATCTTGAAGCCTCCGATAAATGACCAAGTCCAAATTTGTACTCCTAAGGAATCAAGAATTTCTAAAAATAGATAATATACTTGACTAGGCAGACTCTGTCTACTAACTCTAACTTCTAATTGTTTATGTGTTATGTTTTTTTTCTCATGACTAATATTTCAATACAAAAAAGTAAAAGAGACGAACAACATAAGAGAAAAGCAATGGAAACAAGACAAAACTTTGTAAATTACCCTTAACCCAATTCCATTTCACAAGGGGTCCGACGTCATCACCAAACAAACTATACACAACACCTCAAATTCCCATGATAGCCACCATTAACAATACAACCTTAGTGTATACTATCCTATGACCCAAATTTATTAAGAGGCCATAGAACCACAAAACCATTGTGCACCACCAGGATGTTGGATTTTAAACTAAGAGAAAAGTGTGGTACACTCTAAAGTTACCTCTAGGAAAGATCTTTGACAAAAGAAGAAGACCATCACCAGATGAACATTTGCCAACTCCCGAAGAAATAAGCAAGTATACATCATTCTAGTAACAAGATCAAGCAATGAAGACGGGGTTTTTTTTTCTTCTAACAATACTTTGGCTGTAAAAAAAATATAGGAAATAGACACAGTTTGCCTATATGCTGACATACAAAGCTAAAACATTTGAAGGAAATGGGACTAAATTGAAAGGAGAAGGTTCAACATCAACTTCCAAGAAACAATCTGTAACCCTTAGCAATATAGGTAATCATTCTTATCAACTCATGTCTAGATAGAATAAACAAAACTGCACGGCCCAAATGTTGCACCAATAGGAAAATTCCTAAGACATTAGTTTCATAGTTTAACAATATGATAATGATCCCGTCGGTATATTCTTGGATTTAAATCTGTAAAATTTTGAATTCATCACTCCGACAAATAGCCAGACGAATCGATTTAGCTCATAATCCTGTAGCTAATCAGCCTCCTCCCTAAACCACAAGCTAGGGCATATTTTACACTGTTAACAATCATAAATCACACGATAAAAAGTGTTGTATTAGATTCCACAATGAAACATCTCTAATCATTGTCTCAATCTACGACTAGGGCACATTTATTCATATCCATATTTTCTTGATAAAAACAGTATTCATTTTATCTCATGACATGAAATGAGATGCTTGAATCCTAATTAACTTAATAAATTCATTAAACCAAAAGATGCATGAGCTACGTGTCAACTTGACTCCCGGGAAATCCCGGGATATGTAAGAAACCTCACGAGTTTGGTTCACAAACTTAAACTCACCAATTGCATTGAACTATATGCTAATCTGATTCTCAGTTATCAGTGATACACAGGTAACCCATATACGGGTTCAGTCGTACCTTTTAAAATAAAGACCATTCATACGCATTGAACTAGGCGTCAACCAGATTCCCTGTGCAAATAGAAATACCTTGGAAACCTTTACAATGTTTGGTTGAAAACTAAAGAATAACTGAAACTACATTTTGAAAAGATCTTTGGTAGATCACCAATGTTTGGTTGAAAACTAAAGAATACCTGAAACAACATTTTGGGTTCGGTCAAAATAAAAATGGTAGAAGGGTATGATCTTTATGACCCTCCCTCATCTCCAAACCAGGGCACATCTCTAGGAATAATCCCTTGACTCTCCTGAGAAAATTAATATGCACCCTCCTTAATTACCAAACAATAGAGAATGCTTAACCATGAACTACGCATCAACCTAACTCCCAACGCAGCCTAGGATAAGTAGGAAACCCTTGTTGGGTTTGGTTGATAAACTAATTGGCACCGAACTACTGTTTAAACCTGATTCTTATTAGATTTCCAAAATATGTAGGAAACTTTATTCAGTCTCCATTAACAAAATCCTACGCCAATTGGGATTAAATCCCAACAAATAATAAAATACCCACTAACGTACTCCGACTTTCGAAAGCAAAAAAAGTAGACAATTGAGAAGAGGAAGAAAACAAGTTTGATCCCTTTCTCTCTATGTCATCCAAATCCGTTCATTTTGAAAATGATTTTTCAAGGATTTTCTAGGCATGTGTTTTTGAAAAACTTCTTGGGCTGAGAGTTTTGTTAAAAACAAAGTCACTACCTACCATGGGGTTAAATAGTGTCCTAAGTCACTGGGATTTTGGAAATTTGTTTTTCTTTTTGAAGTGGATTGTATTTTGACTTCCGTAGGTCTGTGTACTAGAGATAATTTTTAAGTTCAGGAGTCAGTTATGCTCGGGGAAGGTGTTAGGCATCCCAAGACACCCATCCAAAGATGGTACCTCAGTCTAAATAGATATTCATTGTTAAATACTATTGAAACAGTTTTCTTTGATTACCTAAACAAGAATAATTTCCTTTTTACATATTTTTAATAAGATTTAATGGAAAGCAGGTAACAACTACAGCTACTACTTGTCAGTGAACCCCAATGATAGTTTATATACATTCATATATGTAATTATGCAAGCTAAATGACAACTAAGAGTGAGTTGTTTAGATATGCACACATGGGTTGCCTACGTAACTCAAATGAGAATCAGGTCATTACGTTGTTTATTCTGGTTAGGATAAAGGGTATGGTTTATTATTAGAGGTGTAACCTAAGCCTTATGGGTTGCCTACGTACTTTGGGTTGTTACCAAGGATTAGGTCAAACGTAGTTCAGTCTTGTCACGTTGAAAACTAGATTCGTTATTAAAGGTGTGACCGAACACTTATCGGCTACCTACATACTTTGGGTTGTTACCAAAGATCAAGTCGAAGGTTGTTCAATCATGTTATGTTTGAAAAGTTGGTTTTTTTTTTTTTGTTTAAATATGTGTTAGTTTAGTTATTTTTTATTGAACAAACCTGAATCACGACCTTGAAATAAACCTTGGATTTTGTTAATAACCTCAAACGAACTCCTACTTTGGTTAGATTAGTGCTTGTGTGTGAGTTAGGAGTTAAAAAGTGACAAGAAATACCATACATTTATGCCAGTCCTACTTATAATTAAGGAAAATGGGTAGGTTTGGTAGAAGAATCTGACATATTCCTGAAGGAATAGAGGTCTTCCCTTTATCCCGAGTTCTTAGCCACAAGGGTCTGTTCGGGTATTATATAAGTATATATGTATATATGTGTATTTATTCATCTAAAAAATGAAAAATAAATATGATGTTCTTGTGGTAAAACGTATAGACTAGGTACAACTCATGGTATAAATAATTATTTTGCTCGAATTCGCACGCATTTTTAACACGTGGTTGGATGAGTTGACATTTTTGAATGTATTAGTGTGTTTTGAATGATCTTGAATTATTTTTCAATGATTTAACCCCAATTCAGTTGTTATGGTTAAGATTAGGTGTTTGCTTGATGTTCTTGAAAAAATCAAATGATTGTTAGGTCCATGTTGATCAGTGATCATCTACCCGTGAAGTTCTTGTTCGAAGAACTTCAAGAATTCCTTCCACGACTGGATTTTGATAGAATCATGATGCATTTTTTGAGAAATCCGCTCAAGAGGCCTAGGACCCGAGAGATGCGATCGAGTTTAGAGATAGAAACTAGGCCTTCAAGACTTGAGAAAATGAAAACCCCAGCAACCCTATTTATAAGTTGGGGGCCTGTGCATTGGGAAACGCATAGGCAATACTAGCCTCTTCCTTGGGGGGTGTTTTTCCTAGGGGACTTGTGATAGCTGTAAATTACCTATCTATTTTCAATCCAAATGTTGTTAGTTTTCGAGTATGTTTAGTATGTTTTAATATGTTTTTATGTGTTTTTGTCTAAATTAGGTGTTTGAGGTGAAAATCTATGTAAACGGATAAAAAACGATCAAATTGGATCAAGAACGGTTGAAAAAGGGCGAAAATGTGCAAAGCCGGTACATGTGCTGTAACTTCAAGGCTATTTTGGACTATTATACAATCCGATTTTAGAAACACTAAAAACATGTAAGTTGTATATATTTTTCTTATCTTTCCATAGGTTTTTGAATCACCTCAATCGGAGTTCAGATGAAGAAATTACAGTCAAAACAAAATTGCAAACCTGCAGTAACTTCGCCTAGGCGAAGTTTCCTTCGCCTAGGCGGAAATCCAGAAGAAAGTTAACCATCCTTCCTGCAGTAACTTCTCCTAGGTGAAGTTTTCTTTGGCTAGGAGAAAACCTCTGCGCCAGTTTAAATATTATTTTAGATATTTTAGGATATTTTGAGCCTAGTTTTCTCCTCCTCTCATCTCCATTAGGCTAAGGGACCTCCGTGGACTTGAACAGGATAGATTGGGAGGTTTTGGGAGTGCTCATTCAAATCCTAAGGAGAAGATAACGTTGCAACGAAGGAGGAGCGATCTCAGAACGTTTTTAGTGATAAATCTTCGGACTAGGCTAAGTTTCTCTTGTTCCTTCTTTTATTTCTTAACTTAGGATTATTGTTTGAGCCTGTTTAGCTTACTTTTCATTGTATAATCGGCTATGGCCATGAGCTAAATGAGTTTTTGTCTAGGGATTAATGTAATTTATAAAAGTGTTGTTTGTTGAATTTGTGTTTCGTTTATGGTTATTCCTTATAATTTCGATTATGTTGCAATCTAACCCCAGATTCAGACTAGGGTTAACATAACACGACAATCTAACGACCCAGGAGGGCGTTAGATTGTGTGCAATCGATGACGTTGGGGCGAGACTTACGTGACCTAGAGTCGTTAAGACATTGAAGGGGACTTAGATGTTGACATGAAATCATGTATTCCCCCGTATTACACTCGGAAGATGTGGCAAGAGAGTTTACGAACCAATATTGTCGGATAAGTCGAATGCCGTTAATGGAAACTAAAACGAGACCGACCACGTTTTTGTAAACAAAAGTTAATCCCTAGGCAATACTTTCCCTAAACATCTCATAGTAATATTAGTATAGTTAATTTATTTAGATTAATTAACTTAGTATTAGTATAATTAATTTTATTCAATTTATCTTGGCCTAGATAAAATTAGGTCATGATAAACGCGGTATTCAATTATAGTCAAAACCAATCCCTGTGGACAAGATAACCCTAACTCTCCCGATCTATACTATAACTTGACCTCGTATACTTGCGAGTGAAAGTAGCGGCGTATTTTTTGCCTTACCAAGTTTTTGGCGCCGTTGCCGGGGATTGTTTTGATGTTATTATCGAAGAAACGCAGTAACAGCCGGAGACTTAAGTTTTAGATAGGACAAGCAAGTGTATCGTATTCTAGTCCCATCAACGCACCAAGTTTTTGGCGCAGTTGCCGGGGATTGGCGAAGTTGTTATTATTGATATTGTCTGTAAATGACTTAATTTTACTTTAGACATTTATTTTGTATATAATTTTTGTTCTTGTTTCCCATGCAGGGTACTTGGCGATGTTAGATCGATGGGTATTGAGGCATCCCTCTTTGACGAGATTCCAAATCGTTTTATGTTTCTTAGCCAAGCACATAAGCCGGTGAGGTGTTTCGTTGAGAGATTGAGCCATCCAAAGCAAAACCTCACCAATCTTGAGGGCGTTCTAAAAATGTTGGGCTGAGGACCTTAAACCATGCGCTTCTTGGGAGGTAACCCAAGGTCAAATAAATTAAATCCGTCACATCCGACTTGATTCGGAGGCGATATCCTGTCGCCTCCCAGCTAAGTGTTCTAAACACCCTTCGTCAGCATACTTTAATTTCATATATGTTGAGAATGATGATTGGGTTAGCTGAGGACACTGTCCATTTTGAGTTCGGAAGTGATGTGTAGTATGTAGTATTGTTAGTTTATGTGTTATTTTTTTTTTTTCATATTGCATATGTGTTTAGGTTAGAATGTGTTTATGTTTTTGTGTTGTTGTTTTCATGTTGAGTTTTGTGTTCATCTGGGCCGTCACCCAATGATGAAAATTACCCCTGGTTGTTTTCGATGTCAAGGGTAATACCCATACATGTGTGTTATGTGTGCTTGACTATGCGTTTGGTCAAAATTATTGTAGATCCTAATTTGCACGGGCACATAGACTCAATGTATTTTTATTCAATTGATTTGAGGACGGTTATCGATTAACCAAATTCATGACACATTAAGGATTGTAGAACTTGATTGAGGGGAAGCTTGAGGCGAAATCCTAGGCGGGGTAGTTCAAGAGACATGATTTAGGCATATGTTTTGTCGCTTGAGCCTTTTTAAACCTACCCTGATACATGTTTATCCCTCGTTACCCTGTCGAAGCCTAAATGCAAATTCAATTCAGAACACATAAACTAATACCATGGCTAGTGGATCTTTTTCCAAACCTAAATCGCTGAATTTAAAAGCACATTTGAGTGAATCAAGTAAGCCATTGCGAAGGCTTCTTGATGTGAGCGGTTGGGTTTAGGGCGAACTTCTAATTGGTTCGGTTTTTGAGTACTCACTTGTCGATTTTCATTTGTATTTCACACACCCCTTTAATTATAACAATCAAATAAGTTTGGGGGTGTGTTCATTGAAAAAAAAATAAAATAAAAAAAAATCAAATGTAAATACAATTTTTATTTCCATTTCTTTTGACAAGTGAGTACGTCGGTCTTAAATGCATGTTCAGGATTGTTTCCAATCTTTCTATGGGGGTTCGAGAGTGAATGTGCCAAGCGTTGAGCCTTGGGTAACGTTAGGTTAACAACGTTAACCCGTTTTCTATTCCAAATTACCCTTGGCCAAATATACCAAAATCGAACCAAGTTTTAATGATCTTCATGAACTACTAAACCTACATTAGTGGAGAGTGGACCCCAATCAGGCTTATGGAAATCTTAGTCCTTCACGGTCTAAGTCATGAATTTCGTTGGTGGATAATCCAATCTGATCGTTATATAATTATATTATTGAGTCTCGCACTAACACGTTTACAGGATCTAGAATAGCGTTCACCATTATTGCATGTCGAAAATCTAGAACATCACATGATGTGTGTTACCTCCTGAAATCGATATAACTAGCGGTTGTTGAGGGCAAAAATAAATAGGCCGTTTGAAGAAGACAAAACTTGCATGTTGTTATGTTTAGATTGTTTTTAGGTTGTTTGTTATTTAATTCAGTTTGTTGTTTTTTTTTTTTTTCCATTTTAGTGTGTGTGTTTGGCTCAAGGACAAGCCAAATTTCAAGTTTGGGGATAGGTGTGATCTACCTACGTATTTTCAAACCGAATTAAGTTGGTTTTCAAGCGTTTATATAGTATTTTATTATATTTTAATTAGTTTTCATATTTTTTTGTATAAATCTAGTGTGTGGAGCAAGAAGATAGAAAACTGGAGCGAAAACAATGAGATTAAACATAAGGCGAGTCGAAGTTACGGTGGATAAACAAGCAAGGAGGCAAAAATATGAAGGAAGCCCACCGCCTAGGCGTCCAGACCTCCGCCTAGGCAGTGAAGATGTTGAGAATGAAAAAAGGCTACTGACAGCCCACCGCCTAAGTAGAAAATTCCTCTGCCTAGGAGAAAACCCTAGTAGAAACATTTCCAAGTCCACCGTCTACTTCTTTGCCTAAGCGGTCACCAAACCTGCAAAGCCGATACAGGTACTGTAACTTCAAAGCTATTTTAGACTATTATTAAATCCTATTTTGGAAACACTCAAAAAATGGAAGTTGTATATCGTTTTCTTAGCTTTCCATAGGTTTCTGAATCATCTCAATCGGAGTTCAGATGAAGAAGTTACAGTCAAAATAAAATTACAAACCTACAGTAACTTCGCCTAGGTGAAGTTCCGACAGAAAGTTAACCGACCTAACTTCGCCTAGGCGAAAATTTGGCAGCACAACCTTGATATTTATTAGATCTTTTGAGATCTTTTGCCTATAAATACCCCTATCCTCCGCCTTCTCTGGCCTCTCTTACATTTTTGAGCCCCTTAGGCTATATCTAAGGGTATATTTAGGAGTTTTAGAGGTGGAGCTCACATCCCGAAGTGGAGAAGACGGCGAATCGATCGTTGAGTGTTCTTAGCGGTTTATCTTCGGACGAGGCTAAGTTCTTTGATTTGTTTTCCTTATTTTCTTATCTTAGGATCATATGAGCATGTTTGGCTCGATTTATATGTTTATGCGGCTATGGCCATGAGTTAAATATGGATTGTAGTAGGGATTAACAGTATATTTATAAATATGTTGTTTGAATGATTTCGGTGTTGCGTTTATGTTTGTTCTTCGTAGTTTGATTGTGTTTATCGTATTGTTTATTTATTATACTTAGAATGGTAAATAGAGAATACAGGGTTTTGACAAACCCCGGATTCAGATTAGGGTAAACAAATGCCACGATTCTATAACTTGGTCGGGGTTTGAATCGTGGACAATCGATGACGTTGGAGCAAGACTCACACGACCTAGGGTCGTAAAAAATTGAGGGGGACTTCTTCATTGGCTCGAAGCTGCGTTATATCCCTCGTCTTATACTCAGGAGAGGTGGTGAGAGAGTTTTAGAACGAAGATTGTCGATAGGGTAAATACAACACGACAATCCAATAACCCGGGAGGGAGTTGGATTGTGTGTAATCAATGACGTTGGGCAAGACTCATGTGACCTAGGGTCGTTAAGACGTTGAGGGAGACTTCTTCGTTGACTCAAAGTCATATATTCCCCCGTCTTACACTCAGGAGAGGTGGCGGTGGAGTTTACGTACCGAGGTTGTCAAATAGGTCGAACACCGTAAACGTGAGTAAATCGAAATTGAACACGTATTTGTAAACATGTTAATCCCTAGGAAATTCTTCACCCTAAAACATATTATCATATTAGTGTAGTTAATTTAGGTTATATTAGTATTAGTTTAATTAATTCATTACATTTGTTTTCACCTAGATAAAGTTAGGTCACGACAAACGTAATATTCGATAGTAATGACACCAATCCCTGTGGATACGATAACCCGATCTGAACAATCACACTATACTAAAACTTAGACCTCGTATACTTGCGAGTGTAAGTAGCGGCGTATTTTACACCCTACCAACTTGCTATCTTGTCTTGGTTTGATTTGGCTTAGAACAAATTTAGGGGAGAAGGCTAGAGTCTCAAATATTTGGTAATCATTGGCAATCATTAGCAATTATTTCCAATCATTCCCTCTCTACTAATGTAAATCCTTGCACATGGGTGTGTTTATGACTTAATGGGAAGGGTCCAGTCCGGTTTAGGGGTTAAATACCAGTTAGATATACTATTTTGGTTTGGTCATCATAAATGCTCCTAAGATGCATTAAACCTAGTCCTTAGGTGTCACTTTGTATTTAATACAAAGTGGTGAGTCATGACTTGGAGACCACACATTCGGTTCATTTCAAATGGAATCGGGTGAACCTTTCTTGTAACTGTCAGTTGGTTTCCTAGTTACCTAGTTACCCTTAGATAATTTTGTGAAAATATCTATATATCCTTTTAAACTATCCATTCCATGTCATTCCAAGTATTTAATTCTTGATGGGATGTGCATTAAATGCTTTTCTTAGAGGCTACTCATCCGGTTTGGTGTCTGTAACGAGTTGTCACAAGTTATGGCTTTCGATTGGTTTCTAGGCTATTTTATTTAGAATATATAGATTCCTTGAATGTGGTTTTGACATATCATCCCAAGAATTTAATTCTTGATTGTATGGGCATTCAATTCTTGTTGAATACCTTACTTACATACCAAACCAGATTGGTTTAGTTTCGATAGCGTTTGGTTACACCTTATCTGTCTTGTCCCCTTCCTTCACCATTTGGTAGGAAACATCTAGGAAGGATAATTATTAATTGGATTGGTTTGTGGGACTTAAATGATGGCTAGGCCCCTTGATTTCTTAGGCCTAGGGTCGTTTATCAAAACTACTTGGATTTGGTGAAAATCGAAGTCAGGCCCACACCTTAAATTACTTTGTGATTTTGAGTTTTGTCGTGACCTTTCCAAGCATGGATTAAGGTGTCTTGGATTTTTTCTTGGTAGTGTGTGATATGATATTCATGAGAGGAAGAATTATTTTCAGTGTTAAATTTGACAAGCTTCAGTGAAAAGTAAATGTTTTAAAGTCGGGGTCGGGTACCTGACTTAATTGTTTGAAATGTCATATGATTTAAGGATAGTTACTAAGATTTATCTATACTAATGAAAATCAAACCTTGGTAAAGTCAGTTTATAACTCCTTAAATCATATGAAATTCGATTTTGGCCAGAAACGTTTACTTAGCTGTATTTTGTCAAATTTAACATTTGTGCATTTTTGCCATGTTTTTTTCGTTGTTTTTGCATATTTCATAGTGTGATCTCAGGTAGAAATTCATTCCCTTTAAACTTTAGTTTAAAGTTTATCTAAACTTGTACTTGATTTGACACTGACTAGATAGGACAAAATATGGTGTCTATACCCACAAAGTTGCTCAATAATAAATTCCCCAATCAATTTGGATTGAACCAAATATAACCATAGCCCACCAATCCAGATTTAACCATGTAAATTTTTTTTAACCAGTTAATGAGGAATTAGGTGTCAACTTGAGTTTTGGTAAATACCAGGATACGTGAAACCTTTATAGGTTGGGTCGTCACCTTAAACAAAATTCCTCTATACCCAGCATATAGTGTCTTAACTTATCTTTTTTAGATCAACAAGGTATATAGGAAACCCAAGTGGGTCTGGTTGAAGACATAGGCAGCATCATAACATTCTCTCAGCCCTGTATCAGGATGCATCGTTTGAGAAGTCCCTTGACTTCTTTGGGAATCCAAATCCTTTTGCGAAATAGATAACAAAGGATATCTACACTCTAACTATGCATCAACTTAATCCTTGGAATATTACCAATGTACGAACTACATTTCAACTGTATTTCTAAACCTAGGAAATCAGTGTTTGTAGGTAGCCTAGGTGGGTTTTGGTCATCTAGAGATTATTATCTGAAATACTGATATTACTATATACAAATAACCCAATGGGGTTTCTAGTTCAAAATAAACATTACAATTACATGCTCAGTTCAACATATAGGGGCAACCCATATGGGCTCTACCGTATCCTTTGAATTCCAAGGAGATAGTCTCGCGCCCCAGCTAGAGAGCTGGGGCACATTATATCAAATTTATTTATTTAGAATATGTGATGGGACTCGTCCCAGTTAGAGCTAGGGAATATTATATCCGGTCACTCCATTGAGATTCTATGATAGGGGTCACCCTAGCTAGAGCTGGGGCCATATTATATCAGATTTTCGCCGTGGAAAGTTTTCTTGATATAAGACTTCCACCAATCACCAACTGAAAACTATAATCCTAAAAAATAAACAAGCATCACAAAACTCCATTCTATAACTAGGGCACATTTTATCAGAGGTTAAAAATTTTCCCGAGAAGTTTTCTAGTCCTCATCATGCAGTCCTAGGTGATATGTGGCCAAGAAACTCCACCAGGTATTAAGTTTCTCCGAGAGTCTTCACTGGTGGGAATTCTCTAAATTATTTTCAATCATATATTGATATGACAATCTAGGAATTGACTTCTCTAACCAAGAACCTGTTCCACAAAATATTGATGTACTTCACAAGTCTGAACTACATTTAACCAGATTCTCAGCTAAGTTTGAGATATGTAGACACCCTGATGGGGTTCGGTCAACCCAACTCATGAATATCAATGTCGACCTTAGTTATAGACTGACTAGACATCCCAAAATTTGTTTCTCTAACCCAGAACCATTCCACCCAATCTTTATTAACTTAATATGCTAGAACTACATGTGAGCTAATTCTTATTAACTTGAGATATGTAAGAAAACCCTTTGGGTACGATCACAACCAGGAGCCAATTGACCGAGTGTCATCCTCACCTCATCCTATAAGATAGATCATATATAATCTTTTAGGAATATAATAGTCTACTAAATCATCGATGGGCTCGCGCTAGAGTGTCATCCTTACCATAACCTTTAGGACTAGGTATAACGTCATTCTAAGGTATGGTACAGTGTACATTTACTTTACATGTTAGAACTACATATGACCTAATTCTCATTAACTTGTGATATCTATGAGAACCTTTTGGGTACGGTCACAACCAGAAGTTGATTAACCAAGTGTCATCCTACCCACCTTATATAGGATAGACCGTGCATCATTTTTTAGGATAATTATTTTAAATTTTAAACGAGACAGCTAGCGAGGCTGTGTTTTAATTTTTAAACAAGACAACCAAAGAGACATTATTTTTATTTTTAAATAAGACAGCCAGATAAACAATATTTTAATTTTCAAAGGAGGCAATAAGTGAGACAATAATTTAATTCTAAACAAGACGACCAGTGAGACAGTATTTTAATTTTGCAGTATAGTATAGTAGTAGAATTTACTTTACCAGCTAGAACTACATGTGGCCTGATTCTCATTAATTTGAGATATGTAAGAGAACCTTTTGGTACAGTCACAACTAAGAGTCGATTAACCAGCTGTTATCGTCTCTACCTCTTATGGGACAGACTGCGCATCATCCTTTAGGAATATATCAGGAGGGCTCGTATTAAGTTTCGTCCTCATCGAGACCTTAGGTCCTAGTATTTTGACATCATCCTAAAGTATAGTAGTTTAATACTAACCAAAAGTATAATATCAATGGCGGTGACAATTTCGATCGCCACTTTCACTGTAAGTGTATGGGTCAAGTTTTAGTACAGATTAGGAGAGTAAGGGTTATCATGTCCATAGGGATTGGTTGATATTATTATCGAGTACAATAATTATCATAACCTAACTTTATCTAGGCGATAAAAAAATGTGTTTATAATTAATAATAACTATACTAAAATACTAATTTATCAAACTATAGTATATATATTATATTGAGATGTTTAGGGGAATGGATTGTCTAGGGATTAACTTCATTTACAAATACGTATTTGATCTCATTTGACTTACGTTAATGGTGTTCGACCAATCTGACAATCTTTGTATCAAAAACTCATTCACTCCCTCTCCAAAGTGTAACTGAATGAATATGTGACTTCGCATTGATGTCTAAGTCCCCCTCGAACATATTTTCTAACACATAGTCACATGCGTCTCGCCCCAACGTCATGGATTGCACACTTTCTAACGCCCTCCCGGGTCGTTACATTGTTGCGTTGTGTTTAACTCTAGTCCGAATTTGGGGTTACCTCTCTCGAGTGTCGAACCCCGTATTCTCAATATATCTAAACAAGCATATAATCATACAATAATGGTAAACAAAATCAAACAATGAAGAACAACCATTAATGAAACATCGATTTCACTCAAACAACATATTCATAAATATATTAATCCCTAAACAATTTATGTTTAGCCAATGGTCATAACCATTTATACAGTGAAAAATGAGCTAAACATGCTCAACAAACTACCGAAGTTAAGAAAATAAAGGAAAACCGTTGAACAATCGCTTATCTTTTTTTTTTTTTCTTCTTCTTCTAGTTATGAGCTCTCCTTCAAAAATATCTCAATCGCACCCTAAATATGTTCTAAGGGTGTAGAGAGGAGAAAGGGTTTTATAGGGCTCAAAATATCAAAAAAAATATCTAAAAATATCTAAAACAGGTGCAGAATGACCACCGCGGCGGTAGGCATGTTGGCCAGTTCACCGCTGCGGCAGTGACCTGATCGCTACGGCAGTGGGAATAGTAGGTAACTCTCTATACTTTTACCACCGCAGTGGTGGATCTCACCGCTGCGACGGTGGATTTACAAAGAGGTTAGGCTCTTCTCTGCATTTTGACCACTATGGCGGTGTACTGTAGCTTTGAATTTTGTCCTTTTGCTTGTTTTCCTACCGTTCTTCCACCGGCTTGCTCCGATTAGCTTGATATTCAATCGTTTTAGCTCATTTTCACCCCCAAACACCTGTATAATACAAAAACACTTAGAAACATATTAAAATGTAATAAACATACTTAAAAACTAACAAGTTCGGTTTGAAAATAGATAGGTAAATTACACCTATCAATCAACAAGTAGTGTAATAGCGACCATGAGTATAATAGCAACCATTAGTGCAATGACAACCATTAATGAAACAACAACCAATAGTATAATATCAACCAATAGTATAATGTAACTAGCAGTGTAATATGATAGTAGTATAATTCTCAGGAGAGCTAGTGCAAAGTGTTGTCCTCACCATGACATATAGGATCAGATGTATCACAATCCTCCAAGAATGCAGATAAACAGGAATCAGATCTATTACCATCCTTCCTGTATTAATCTTCCAAGGTTAATGAATTTCAATCCTCATCGAATCCTTAAGGATAGATTTAAATACCTGTCTTTAAATTTCATGTCTAGTGGAACAAAATGTCATTGTTTCCTTCTTCGTCATTGCAATTAAACTCGTATGACAAAGAGGGACGGTTGTAAGCACTGAATTTTGTTCCGCTCAATCAATGTGGAATCAAGTGCAAATTTATACAAAGTTTAAATTTAGATTTAAAGCGAATGAATTTCCACTTACGATCATATTGTATAATATATAAAAATGCCCAAAAACATGAGAAAAACATAAAAACTGTTAAATATGAAAAAATATCGTTAAGTAAAAGTTTCGGATCAATCTAAAAAATCCCATAATTTAATGGGGGTATAAAATGACTTTATTAAAGTTTGATTTTAATTAAATCATATTCATTATAGTTAAAAATTAGCCACTACCGTTATATTACTGGATATTTCAAACAAATTACTCCAGTTACCTACCTTGACCATTGAAACCTTTACTTTCATTTAATCTTGTCTGTTTAACACCAAAAACTATTATTTCCTTTATGCATATAAAATAAAATACTCCCAGAAAACAATCCTAGAGACGTTAATCATTTCTTGGAAAGGTAATGACAAGCCCCAAGTTACAAAGGTAATTAAGAAGCTAGGTTTGCTTTAGTATTACACCAAATTCAAGTTGTCTTGACAAACCAACCTAGGACAAATGAATTGAGGGACAAGGCATCATTAAAGGCCCACACAAAAGGCCTTTAAATGACCAAATAAATTTCCTACAAAATATCTAGGAAGGGAACCCAGGCACTTTGGATGTGACAAACCGTTATCGAAAGTAAACCGATCTGGTTCGCCACCTAAGTTACGCATTTAATGAGAATTAAATTCTCATCTCACCAAGATTTAAATTCATGGGATGACATGAAAAGTCCATATTAAATGGATCTATATATTTTGAGCAAAATATCTTAGGTATAACCGAAAACCTTGAATTCTAACTATCCGTTACCGAAACCAAATCAAATTGGTTTGCCACCTAGTCAATGCATTAAATGAAAATCCAATCAAGAAATAAATGATTGGGATGACATGGAATTTCTAGATTCAAAGTATTAAGATATTTTCACCAAAATATCTTAGGGAAACTAAGGAACTTGAAAACCAACCGTCGGTTATAAAGAAAGTTAACCCGATTCAATCTGAAACCAACCAGATGAGTGCTCACCAATTCATGACTCATAATGTAGAATTAAATACTATGGTAATACATATAGAATAATTTCAATTCATTTGGAAAGCATTAATTGCAACTAAATCGAAATAGTGAAACTAATTGATACTTAGTCCCTAAATCAAACCAAAAGTGTCACATCGAGCCATTAATGCACCCATGTGAAACCCATATGATTACAAGAGAGCTAATACTTGGTAATTATATCCAATCATTACCAAATATTGAAAATGATTTGGTAATGATTACCAAATCTTTGAATATCTTTTCCTTCACCCAAAATTCATTCATCACAAAACAATATCAAGTCAAGATAGCATGTTCCCTAGCAAAAACACCCCTCAAGGACAAGTATGTGATGGATTTCATAAATATAATTATGTAGGCCCCTTGCCTATAAATAGGGGCGCTGGGGTTTTCATTTTTTCAAACCTAGAATGCCTAACTTCTTTGTCTAAAACTTGAGTCAAGTCTCGGGTGCTAGGCTTTTTAAGCAATTCTATTGAATAGCATGTTTCTATTCTACAAAAATTCAATCCCCAAAGGTTGATCTTGAGGTTCTTGAAGCAAGAACTAAAGAGGAAGATGATCACCGATCAATGTCAAGCCACAGAGATCAAAGAGGAAAGTGAGATAGCTACTTAAGGAAGACCACTTCCCCAAAGTAGGGTGTTCTTAAGGTTCTTGGAGTAAGAACTCAAGAGATTGACAGTGATTGATCGAGGATCATCCAAGAAGATCAAGGAGGAAATGAAGGTAACCACTTAGAGAATACTATATCCGCTAAGTAGGTATGTTTTCTTATAAACCCCTTTTGTTCTTGGTTTAATCTTGTGTATGTTGCTTGTATATAGCATAATAATGTATATATCACACTTTAATTTCACATACCTAACACATAAATCCCACAAACAACATGAGTTGTGCATACTTTCTACGATTCTCCCAAGAACTTTAAACTGATTCTTTAATAATTGTTAATATTAACCATCTAAATACTAATAACCAGATTTACATTTTATTAAACGTCAAGATCATGGCCAGGTTGGCTTGTGGTCTGGCACCTATATATATGTATATACTTATATACTACACTGATAAATCCTTGTGGCTAAGAATTTGGGATAAAAGGAGCGGCTCTATTCCTTCGAGGATACATGCATTTCCTCTCCCAAAACCTTCCCGTTTTCCTTAGTTACGATTAAGACTGGAAAAAATATATGGTATTTCCTTTTATTTTTTAACTAACAACTCACATACTAACATTAACTAACCAAAAACAAAAGTGTTAGGTTAGGGTGTTCGTGACAAAATCAAAGAGGTTATGTACATGTCATGTTGTGGTTCAGGTTGTTCACAACTTAAAAAATGATTAATAATGTAACTAATTAAGGTTGTGATTCTAGTTGTTCACAACTTAAAAACAATTAAAAATAACTAGCTAAGGTTGTGATTCATGTTGTTCACAACCAAAACCAACTTATAACTAAATTAGTCTTTAATTAAAACTAGACCAGTTTTCAATTAGACGAATCTAACCTTCCAGTTTTTAACTTAATAAGAAAGAACTACATTGAACCTGATCTTTTGTAACCACCCAAAGTATGTAGGAAACCAATGTACAAGTTCGATCACCATAAACAACAAAAATTAGCTTTTAACTTAACCAAAATGAACTACGTGATGACTTGATCTTTGGTTACCCATAAAACACTAAGGAAACCCATAAGGGTTCACTCACACCTTTAATAACAATAAACCATATCCTTCCACCTAATACAAACAAACTATGTAAAGATCTGATTCTTATTAATCCGAGATACGTAGGCAACCTACGTGCGGGTTCGGTCACATATCCAAATAATTGAGTCTCAGAATGCAATTACTATAGTTTACGTATTTATATTCCTATCGATTATAAAATATTATTGGGTGTCGCTGACTAGTATTAGTTGTAGTATTTACCTGCTTATCATTATATCATGTAAAATACATAAAAAGAGAAAAACCTTTAAAAAGGGTGTTGATCCCAAGGTTCTGATGGACAATTAAGTGTTTATATTTTTTGTGGAACTAATGATTTTATTGAGTGTTTCAATTTAAAATTTCTATTGATGATATTATCATGAAATAATTGCTAAGGATGTAATAACACGGACAAAGAGACGACCATTAAGAGATTAAAGATTTTAAAGAATCTAGGTAAAAATAACTTAAATTCATTTTTACTCTTAATGTATCCTGATTAGGATCACACATGACACAAATTAAATGATTTATATTATAGTGTTTTTTTTTAGGATCCTAATTAGTTCATATATTTGCTCCAATGTAAAATTGAAAAAGAAAAATTGACCTAAGAAAGATTAGTGTCTAAAATTGATTTATTGTGTCAAGTAAGTTAACTGAGAAAAGAAATCGGTTAAAGGGTCTAAAACATTGAAGATTGGAGTTGAATTGAGTAAAGAAAAAAATGTTCCAACATTAATCGATCAATTGACCAAGAAGGATCAGTCAACTGATGGCTGTAGGCTGGGAATTGAGAAAGTCTCTAAATTGATCGGTCAACCAATCAAGAGAGATCGGTCAACCGATGACCAATAAGTGAACTCTCTGAATCAAACGGTCAACTGACCAAGATCAAAATTTGGCCTAGAGAAGCATCTTGGATTGATCAGTCAACCGACCAATTGGGGATCGGCCAACCAACCATTGTTTGAGAATGGCTTGTCTAGCAACCTGAAACGATCGGTCGACTGATGGCCTATGATCTGTCAAACGGCTATGTTGTTTCAGATTTTGAAGATTTCAAAGAACTATTCAAAAACTAGCCATTAACTACTTATTTTTAAGATATATGAGCGAGATATTATAGGGATTTTGATATATTAATGACATGATACAATTATTTTAATATCCCTATACTTATTTTAGGTGTTTCTCAATTTAATTTATTTAATACTTCTTATCCTTTCGATTTTGAGAATGTGAAATAATTTGAGGACTAAATAGAATGATTTAAAAGTCATATTTAAGTGAAATTGAATAGGATTAAATGCTATTGATATGTGGGGTCTATATGTGCATTTACTTGACACATCTTGTGGGAACTAGCTGTTAGAGGGCCTGTTTCAAATCAGTTTAAATAGACCAACGTTTTTCACATATCAATATATCATTCTATCAAGAACTTTCTATTTGTGATCTTTCTAAAAGTTATTCTTCTGATATTATATCGATAGATTATTGTGAGATCATTTTTGAGAAAAGTTCTTGCAAAAAAGTGCTAAGTATTTTGGCATCACTGGTCTAAACTTTGCTGCGATTCAATTTTTATTCTTTCAGTGATATCCTGGTGAGATCTTTTTAAGCTAGTGTTTCTTATTTTGAGTTATTATTATTGCTTGCTTGGATTTAAGATCTGTGTGAAATCATTTTCTAACTTTAAAGAGCATAAAAATTAATTTAAAACAATTTTTGAGATAATCTGATTACGTGCTTATTTTTGTGCTACCTTCTTATCTTATAATCAGATTTTATATTCGTCACATAATTCTATCACTAGTAATTATCGGGACATTAATTGGGTTTAAATTAATTTGAGGTGGTAGAATCTTTGAACGGGAAGAAACTTATCGAATTTTGTAATTGGTGAGTTTTGTGCGGATTAGATATTGTTAGGAGTATCTAATCAGGGGTAGCTGGGTTTCAATCTCTTCTGGTAAAGTGATAGAGGTTTAATGTTCGCCTAAGGAATAAAAAGTTAGGTTACTACTCGTTTCCTTTAAAAATAGATATGATTGATTCTTCTTAATTAGAATTAATATTGTGTGAAGTATAATGGTCCCATCCTTACCGGTTAAAAGGATACTTCGAGTGTTTCTGGTAAGGTTTGATTTTTTTCCTAAGGTATAAAATAATTGTGCTAGTCTTTAGCATGTTAAAAAGATAAAGGTTCTTCCTTAGCCTGTGACAAGGAAATTGGAAATGTTGATTCTAAGCCTGTAAAAGAATTATTGTGTAAAGGTTTGGTTCCTAACTGTTTACAGAAATATAGTGGTTTAGTGGGTGCGAATCTCCGTGGGGCTTAGAGGACTGAATTAGCCGAGATTAACTTGGTGAACCAGGATATATCGTAGTGTTCTATCTTTCTATTTTATTTCTTATTGTTTGGGTGTGAACCTAGAGTTAATTACACTTATCCGCTGCTATATAAATATAAAAATTAATTTAGAATTAAATTAATTATTTAAAAATTTACGTGTTAAAAGATAAAAATTTGCTTTAATTTTTATAACTACCCAATTAACCCCCATCTTGGGTAAATCATTTGGCCAATAATTAGCATCAAAGTTGGTTTAGCTTGATACACTACCTAACAAAGATCACATGGCGCACCCGATTGGCACACTAGGTGAGGGGCAATCTATGCACTGACCACTTTTGTTTGTAGGTGGAAATTATGTATTATGAAAGGACCATGATTGCATTCCTTTAGAGCATAAATTATGACGTGTGGCTAGCGATTGACGATGGTCCATTTGTCCCTATGGAAAATGGAGTTACCAAGAAAAAAAAGTAGTTGACCACTTCTGATAAACAAAAGTTTTCCATTAATTCTCTGGCTATTAACATTTTGTTTTGCTCTTTAGATACTAATAAATATTCCTGGGTCTCAGGTTGTAGATCGGAGAAAGAAATATGGGACAAATTGCAAGTTACCCACGAAGGGACTAATCAAGTGAAATAGTAAAAATCAATGCCTTAATCCGTCAATTTAAATTATTCAAAATGGGAGAAGGAAAATCGATTCAAGAGATACACACGATTCAATAATATTTGCAACCATATGAATCAACTTGGAAAGCCATACCCCACAGAGGATAAGGTTCGAAAGATCTTGAGATCTTTAACTAGAGTATGGGAGCCGAATGTGACTGCGATTGAGGAAGCTAAGGATCTTGCAAAATATGAAATTGTTGACCTCATCAGCAACCTAATGACGCATGAGACAGCAATTCGAGGATATGAGGATGACATTGGGAATATCAAAAAGAAGTCCTTGGTATTGAAGTTCCAGAAAACAGAGGAAGAGGATGACAGTGATTATATGTGTCTTGATAGTGAGTAAGAAAAATATGTGGCGCTTCTCATGAAAAATTTCAAAAGGATGAATCAACGTACATTCCGTGGAATGAAGAATTTCAACATGAATAATGTGGAATGTTACAATTGTCACAAGACTGGCCACTTCCAAACCAAATGTCTCGAATCGAATAAAGATAAGTAAAAAGAGAATAAAAAAAGAGAAAGAAGAAGTCTATGAAAATTACATGGGATGATACCGAATCGAGTAGTTCGAAGAAATCAGGAAGTGAAAGATCTTCCATGCTTGTGCTAATGGCCACTGGTGATGAGGTAATTAAATGTTTAATTTCTTGCCCTTTAGATTTTAATGAATTATTTGAGGTATATCAAGAACTTAAAAAATGATTATAAAAGCCCGTGTTCTAAAATCAATACCCTTCAAAATACAATTAACACATTAGACAAGCAAGTAATGGATTATGAATCTGAAAACATTGAATTGAAATTCAAGATGTCAGATTTACATTCTATAGTTCTCAAATTCACCAACAGTGAGAATAATTTGAAATTGCTTTTGGGAAGTTCATGAGGTATTTTTGATAAAGCCGGTATTGGATTTCAGAAAAATCTTAAACAAAAATGCTTTCATAAATTCTTTTCTGAAACTAGGGGTTTTGTTAGATGTTTTAAATGTAACATTGTAAGGCATACTATTCATAGATGTTTTGCTAAAATATCTAATTGTAGACAAGTTTGGGTTTCAAAAGGAACTAAAATTATCCCTACTAATAAGATCGGACCTACGTAGACTGGGTACCTCTTAGAAACTATTTGAGGTGCTCCTTGCAAGTTATTCTAAAAGCATCAATAGGCAAGGACAAATGGTTCCTGGACAGTGGTTGTTCTCGGCACATGACAGAAGATAAATTAAAATTTAAATATATGACACCTAAAGATAGAGGTCATGTGACATTTAAAGACAACGCTAAGGGTAAAATTATCGTTATAAGTAATATCGGTAATTGTACTATTGTTATTAAAGATATTTTATTAGTTGATGGTCTTAAACATAACTTGCTTAGTATAAGTCAATTATGCGACAAGGGTTATAATGTTGTGTTTGATCATGATAGATGCATTATTAAGAATGGGCATGATAGTTGCATCTTATTGGTTGCATCACGTTTTAAAAATGTTTACACATGTTCATTTTATGATTTTACTTCTAAAAATTTATCTTGTTTAAATGTTTTATCTGAAAATAGCTAGTTATGTCATAGGAGACTTAGACATGCCAGTATGGAATTGATATCTAACTTATCTAAGAAGAGTCTCATACGTGGCTTACCTGATTTAAAATTTGTGAAAGATAAAATATGTGATGCATGTTAGTTAGGCAAGTAGTCTAGATTATCATTTAAGAAAAAGATGTACATGTCCCGTCTAGATGTCTTGAAATGTTGCATCTTTATTTATTTGGTCCAAATTCTATTTCTAGTCTTGGAGGTAAATTTTATGCATTTGTAATAGTTGATGACTACTCTAGATTTACTTGGGTGTTCTTCCTTCCTAAGATGAGTGACGTTGCTTCTGTGTTTTCTAAATTTTGTAAATGTGTTTAAAATGAGAAGCAGTGCTCTATAATTAATATTCACAATGATAGAGGTAGTGAGTTTAAAAATGATGATGCAATTAGTTATTGTGATGAGCATGGTTATGCTCATAACTTCTTTGCACCGAAATCACCACAACAAAACGGTGTTGTGGAAAGAAAAAATAGGATGCTTAAGAAGATGGACAAAACAATGCTAAATGAAAATCATTTACCAAACTCCTTCTGGGCCGAAGAAGTAAGTATTGTTTGCCACGTGGTAAATCGGGTATCAATTCGTAGAGGGTTTAATACAACCCCTTATGAAATCTGGAATGGTAAGACTCAGAACATATCCTACTTCAAGGTATTTGGTTGTAAATTTTTTATTTTGAATGATAAGGATAATCTAGGTGAATTTGATGCTAAATCTAACTATGGAATTTTCCTTGGATATGCTACTAACAGTAAGGCTTATAGAGTTTATAATAAACGTACGTTAGTAGTTGAGGAGTCTATGCATGTTGTTTTTGAGGAAGCTGATCCATTTTTGTTGAGAAAGATTTTGGATGATGATGATGATGCAGGTACTTTGAATAATCAAAACCAAGGCGACAATCTGACAAAGGAACCTCAAAAATAGGAGGTTAAGGGAGAGGAAATCATCAATAATTTTGAAATAAGTGTGAGTACTCGTTCGTCCCTTAGATATATTATTAATCTTGATTTTCTATCTCAAATTGAGCCTAAGAATGTAAATAAGGCGTTTACTGATGAATCTTGAATTTCTGCCATGCAAGAAGAGTTAGTTCAATTTGAGCGAAATAAAATGTGGTCTCCAATTCCTAGGACGGATTTTCATCTAGTAATTGGTACTAAATGGGTTTTTAGAAATAAAATTATGAAACTGGTATAGTATTTAGAAACAACGCAAGATTAGTTGCACATGTATATAATCAAAAGGAATGAATTGATTACGATGAAACTTATGCACCTGTGACTAGATTAAAAGCTATTAGAATGCTACTCACTTTTGTAGGCTCATGTAATTTTAAGCTATATCAAATGGATGTAAAAAGTGCATTTTTGAATAGCTACCTAGCAGAGGAAGTTTATGTGGAACAACCCCAGGGATTTAAGAGCGATAAATTTTCCGATCACATGTTTAAACTTCATAAGGATTTGTATGGGCTCAAACAAGCTCCAAGAGCTTGGTATGAGATACTTAGCCGATATTTGATCAAAAATAGTTTTCGAAAGGGTCTTAGTAATATAACGCTATTTATTAAGCAAACTGATTCTGATATCCTATTAAAACAAATTTACATTGATGATATTATTTTTGGATCTACTAATGAGGATCTTTGTTAAGAGTTTGCCAAGATAATGCAGGTTGAATTTGAAATAAGCTTGATAGGAGAGTTGAATTTCTTTCTTGGGTTGCAAATCAACCAAACCAAAGAAGGGATCTTTGTAAACCAAGCCAAATACACTAAGAAGTTGCTAAAGAAATATAGATTGGATGGTGCTAAAGAGTATAAAACTCCCATAGCAACAGCTACAAAGATAGACAAAGATAATATAGGCAAAAACGTAAATAAAAAATTGTATCGAGGTATGATTGATAGCTTGTTGTATTTAACTGCTAGTAGACCTGACATTATGTATAGCGTTTGTTTATGTGCTAGATTTCAAACTTGTCCTAAAGAATTGCACTTGATTGTAGTTAAGAGAATCTTTAGATATTTAAAAGAGACGACTGACCTAGGATTATGGTATCCTATAGAGAGTGATTTCAAGTTAATAAGTTACTTTGATGCTGATTTTACCGATTGCAATGTCGAGCGAAAAAGTACAAGTGGGTCATGTCATTTGCTAGGACATGCCTTGGTTTCTTGGTTAAGCAAGAAACAAAATTTGATAGCCTTATCCACTACTGAGGATGAGTACATGGAAGCTAGTAATTATTGTGCTCAAGTTTTATATATTAAGAAACAGTTGAATGATTTTGGAATATGTATGGAGAAAATCCCGATCTATTGTGATAATAAAAGTGTTATTTATCTAAGTAAGAATCCTACACAACACTCACAAACTAAGCAAATAGAGATTAGACATCATTTTATTTGTTATCATATTTAGAAAATGGACGTTATTATTGAGTATATTGATACCTCCGACCAACGTGCGGACATATTTACCAAACCTTTAGCAGAAGATCAGTGTGTAAAAATTATCCGAGATTTAGTATGGCTAGGCATAATGAGGCTTGCCTAGAGTAGTGGTGATTTGTTGGTTCCCCTTCCCCACGTTTTGAGATGACAAAGGGGGAGAATATAATTAATGTTTATTGAATATCCTAAATGAATTGAAATGATTGTTATAGTGGAAGACATAAAGGGAAAAACCATAGTTGCGCTTAAAACGAGTTAGTTAATGTTTAGGTTTTGTTCGCCTAAGAATTTCACTATTATAGGGGAGAGAACAATATTATATGATCATGTTGCTTTATTGAATATTTATAATTGTTTTATTGATCATATTTTGTGCTTTATTGAATATCTGATGATCTTATTGAATTATTTTCATGATTGTGCTATAACAAGTTAAAGAACTCATCCTCGGATTTAGAGGGAGTGTGGTTACATTCTTATTTTGAAGATTGAGGTCATTCTCAATTCAACTATTTATCATGCCATCCATAATATAAATGTAGGCCTGCCATTCCAGTCATTACTCACCAAGCTATTTTGGGCGGTGGGTATTGACACTACAGATGACAATATTTCCAAGCCTATTAGACCTCCAGATTTAAATGCCATGATTATGATATGGAATAAGGATGAGTATAATAGGACATCAGATGAAGCGGGTCCTTCAAGGCCTCAACATTCCAAAGAACGAGGAAATACGAAGATCTCCAAAGAAAACCTATACTAAGAGGTAGAATATCAAGGAGAACAGCTCCAAGCCCTACACACACAAGTCACCGAATCACAGGCTCAAGCCTCCTACGATCATCAGTGGCAGCTCGATTATGTAGCCTATGAGGAGTTCTACTTCCAATCTATGCATCATATGATTCAACACTTTGGCATGTCAGTCGATTATGACATGAGTGGTTTTTCTCAAATACCCCAATCCACCCCATTCCCTAAAAAAAATGGTGAAGATGTCATGTAGAAGGATAATCAATAGGAGGCAAGACGGATGTCTCACCTCCCAGGTACGTGTTCCAATTCCTTTCTTTGGTATTGTTGTTGATCAATCATTGGGGACAATGCTTATTTCAGGTTTGAGGGAGTATTTGAACAAGCAATTATTTCCTTCATTTTGATGAACATATGATTATTTTCTACATGTTGATGAACGTATGATTGTGTCCTACATGTTGATGACCGTTTTGATGATCCATTTTTTGTAAGTTATTTTGTTGTGTTATGGTTAGTTTTGTGTTATATTTTTATTTAAAATGTGTGTGAGTTTTATCAATCATGATGACCATGAATTAATGATAGTATTATCCCCTAATTATCTCCTAAGGTTAATCGTAATGCTTATCCTTGTGTTTTCCTTGTGATTGACATCTCATATTGGTATAAGTCATTTTAGATTCTCAATCGCACAAGCACATAGACCCTATGCACTCACCATCCAATTGATTTGACGATAACTATTCATTTAGCAGGTTCATGGCACAAATAAGGATTCTAGAACCCAATTGACGGAAACTCAAGGTAAAATCCTAGGCTAGTTAGTTTAGGAGAGATGATTTAGGTAATGTTTTTGGATCATTTGAGTCTCATTGAAGCCTACCTTGTGGATTTTACCCCTTGATCCCCTTTTGAGCCTACTAGCCATTTCTTTCTTCACCCATATCAAAGATTCCATCCAAATAATTTTTTTCCCAAACATTTGTTCCTCTTAGGCACAAGTTGAATCTTTGGCCTTATTGGTATATGTTTTGGGGTGATAAAAGTATGCAATTTGGGTTAGGTGAATTTTTGTTTCGTTTGGTGTTTTATTATTTACTTGTTTAGTGTTTCATTGCTCTACACCCAAGCAAATATACAAAATTGAATAATGTTGGGGATGTAGCACTCAAAAAAAAATTGATTATGCTTTGGTTGTTTTATTTGTTTCCATTGAATGAGTGAGTGTTGTGGAAATGAATCAAGTTTAGAGGTTATCTCAAGGCTATATTTTGGGTAATTATGAGGTCCGAGGGACAAGTATCATGCCTAAGGTAAATTAATTATCAGAAAAAGAAAATCATTTCTCACCTACCCCTTTACCCTTGCCCAATGTTACAAACCTAGAAAATCCTAATGATCTCTGAGACTAGCTTAGCCCACATTAGTGGAGAGTGGACCTAAGTAGGGCCTATTAAATCCTATGCTTCATTATATTTAGTCATGAACCTCTTTGGTGGATAATATAATCCGGTCTTTGGATGGTTATGTGATGAGAGTCTTAGCACACATACACATGGGAAAGGATCTAGAATGGTTTATGCTAATGTTGAGTGTTGAAATTATAGAATATTGCAAAGAGTGATATTATTTTTTAGCTCGAGATGTTCGGGGGTGTTGAGGTTAAGTTCTTGGTCAACGGCTTGAAATTTAAGACTCACACATCGTTGTTTCTATTATTTTGGTGTATTAATCTGTAGTTGTTTGTGGTTTTTTGTAGCTTTTTCTTTCCTTCTGCGGTTTCTTTTGCTTGAGGACAAGAATAGGTTTGAGTTTGAGAGTATTTGATGCATGGTTTATTTACTAACAAATCAAGTATTTTTAGATTCAAATATTCATGAGTTTTCAAGCGTTTTTGTTAGTTTAATGTCTTTTGTTTGATTTTTGTAGCATATAAAAATAAATGAGATCCTAGGTGAAAATGAGGAAAAGCACGCCCGAAATTTGGCTTCTTTAGCAAGCTACAGCCCCTACGAATCCATTCTAGTGCACTCCCAAACTAGAAACTGCAAGGTTCAGGCTCTAGCTTACCCAAGCACACTCCAGCGCATTCCCGAACCAGAGACATTACCAAATTCAAGCTCCAACTTACCCAAGTACGCTCCAACGCACATCCATCCATGTCTAACATTCTGAAAGGCACGCTCCAGCCCAAATTAGCATGCTCCAGCTTGCATCCATTAGTGTCCAACAATCTGAAGGGCTCACTCCAGTCCAAAAAGGCACGATCAAGCCCGCACCAATGTTGACTTACAGGCCAGTGGCAGTGCTGGAGCACCTAGGAAGCCAGCCCCAACGCCCATGCTCATGCAAGAGGATATTTTTAACTGGAATAATGACATTTTGAAGAGAGATATAAAAGGATTTTCAACTGAGAAAAATGAGCTTTTGGAAAAACCAATTTTTGCAGACACCAAAATGGGAAATTTTATGATTTTGAGGCTAGCTTGAATATTTGGAGCTTGCTTGAATATTAAAGATTCTTGTAGGTTATCCTTCTCTTGTTCTTCAATTTCTCTCCATTTTTTCTTCCTGTAGTTGATAAACTTGAATTTTTTATTGTTGATTATTTGTGAATCATAGGTTTATGTTTAGATTTGGTTGTGGATATTTTGATGGATGATTTACACATGTTTGGCTAGATTTTTATCTAGGGGGATTTAACTAACTCTGTATGAATATGCTTTGAGACTTTAAGCTCTTGTTAATTGAATTTCATGTTTCAGTCATTTGTGTTTCTTATTACTTATTCTTTAATTTATTCACAAGAATTGGATATCATAGATTTGTGGGATTAGGCACTCGAGAGAGGTAATTTTACACATTGAGACCAGAGAAACACAACCCTTAGTATATTAGTTCGAGAGGCTAGTATAGTATGGGTAGCCATTTAATGGGCATGACTTAATGATTGGATAATTAATTGAATTAAAAAGAGATATTAGTTCAAATAATTTTGCAAATTACCTTATTGGGCAATCGAGAGAGAGAATCAGGTTATTTTAGATACCCATGGTTAATGGTTGAATATGAATTTAATTAACAAACTTGAATAGAATTAGCATAGTTTAGCAAAGTGACCTCCCCCCCCGCCCCCTCTCCCGAGCCCGTATTCCATTGAACTCCCTTCAATCCATTCTTCCATTAGCTATTTAATTTCTTTGTCAATCATTAATTTAGTTGTTAGTTTAATTTTCATCACTTTAATCTCAGTTGCTTAGATAAAATTAGGTTATTTTAATTGTGGTTCTTAGTTGAATTCTTTTTATCTATCCTCGAGGGAACGATACTCACTCAATCATTTTATTACCTGTTCAGCCTTGTGCACTTGCGAGTACACATAGCACATAAACATTTCTTACCTACCTCTTATCCTCCTTGGCTTGGTGTTGATCGGTGATCATTGATCCTTGAAGTTATTTGTTTTAAGAACCTCAAGAATTCCTTCCACGGCTGGATTTCAATAGAATAACGACGTGTTTTGTTTTTGAGAAATCCTATTGAGAGGCATAGGACCCGAGAGATATGCTTGAGTTTAGAGAATGAAGCTAGGCCTTCATGTCTTGAAAAAATAAGAACCCCTACACCACCATTTATAAGACAGGGTTGTGTATTAGGCAATGCACAGTCAATACCAATCGCTTCTTTGTGGGGTGTTTGGCCTAGGAGACTTTCTATCTTATCCTAGTTTGATTTGTCTTGGAACGAATTAAGGGAGAAGGCTACATTATCAAAGATTTGGCAATCATTTCCAATGATTGCCAATCATTACCTCTCCATCAATGGTAATCCTTTCATAGAAATTTTCCCAGTTTTCTAAGGGAGAAAGATAAATAGATTCTAAGCATGAGGTTGGTGAATGAAGCTGGGTTTTATCACTGCTGTGATCGGATGGATCTGGTTCGGTTTAGGAGCTAAACACCGGTTAGATCCACTATTTTGGTTTGGTTGTGATAATTGCTCCCAATGTGAATTTAACCCAGTCCTTAGATGTCACTTTTCATTTAATGCAAAGTAATGAGTCATGACTTGAAGACCACACATTCGGTTCCTTTCTGAGGGAATTGGGTGAACTTGAAGTTGCCTAGTTACCCATAGATATTTTTGTGAAAATATCTAGTTTCTTTGAACCTAGCCATTTCGTGTCATCCCAAGATTTTACTTCTTGATGGGATATGAATTAAAAGGTTTTCTTGGAGGCTACTCATTCGGTTTGGTTTCGATAACGGGTCGTAACGTCTAAAGGCTTTCGGTTGGTTTCTAAGATATTTTGCTTAAAATATCTAGATACCTTGGATGTCGTCTTGAAATTTAATACCAAGAATTTAATTCTTTATGGAATAGTCATTCAATGCTCATTGAATGCCTTAATGAGGTGGCAAACTGAATCGGTTTTGTTTTTATAACAGTTGGTTGTGCCTTAAGTGTCTTGTCCTCTTCCTTTTCCATTTGTTAGGAAACTTCTCAAAACGTTCCTTGGTCAATATAAGGCTTGGTTTTGGGATCTTAAATGATGGATAGGCCTCTTGCTTTCTTGGATATAGGGTGATTTGTCAAAACTACTTGGATTTGGTGAAAATCCAAGTCAAACCCAAACCTTAAATCACCTTGTGATTTTGGGTTTTGTCATAACCTTTACAAACCTTGATTAAGGTGTTTTAGATTATTTTTTGGTGGTGTGTGATGTGATATTCATGAGATAAATAATTGTTTTTGGTGTTATATTTGACAAGATTTAGTGAAAATTAATTGTTTCAAAGTTGGGTGGGGTAAGCGAGTTAATTGTTTGAAATGTATTATGATTTAATGATAGTGACTAAGATTTATCTATACTAAAGATGATTTTATGAAAATTAAACCTTAGTAAAGTCATTTTAGACCTCCTTAAGTCACAAGAATTTTGATTTTGACACGAAACTTTTACTTAACTGTATTTTGTCAAATTCAATATTTTTGCATTTTTGTCATGTGTTGGTTGTTTTTGTATATTGTATAGTGTGATCTAGGTAGAAATTTGTTCCCTTTAAACATGAGTTTAAAGTTTATCTGAACTTATACTTGATTTGACACTGACTTAGCGGGTCAAAATACGGTGTCTACGTCTACCCGATAAGAGGGTGGTATGGGTCTACATGGAGCCTATGTGTCAAGGGCCGATCCTTTTGAGGAGTCATAATGGTTTCTTTCTATAAGAAATACAATTGACCACAATAGACATCATTATGCTCGAGGAGTCATAATGGTGTGTTTCTATAAAAAATGAAAGAAATAAACTAAACAAAGCTAATCTAAGCTAAAACTAGTTTAGAAACTAAATGAAAAGGGTCATGAACAAGCAACTATGTGCGAGAACAAGCACTGGACAAACTAAGACCATGACATTCTCCCCTACTTGAGTTGTCAACGTCCTCGTAGACTTCTTCTGGTGATGCTTTGGATTTAGTCTACGGTTGTGGCATCTTCTACTATCTTCTAGATATGTTAGCTTTGTAGAGCTTATCCACTGAATGAGGACACATTGGCTGGTCTACGACAATCTCACTAGATCCCAAGTTTACATTAAAGTACTTGTGTATATTGTAGCACAGATCAATACCCCTTGAAACATTCAATAATTGAGTATCATGCTTGTGAAACTGTACGGCGGTGTCCTTGGAATATCGGAATTGAAGTGATGGAGATAAGGTTGGAGAACTCAAAGCTTTATCCACCACTACAATTGTTGTACCTTTATTCCCCAAAATTCTGACCCTCGGCACACAAAGTCGGTACTTCCATCTTTCAGGATGTAGTCCCACCAAAAGCAAGTGGGTCTTTGCACCATTGGACAACATGAAAATGGATTGGCCCAATGGGAACTTGATAGATATAGCTTTTTCCCCGTCTGGATAAGGGGGAAACTCCTCTTGAAGTTCTCTTGGAGAAGCAATTCGAGCATCGTCAAACAACCCTTTTGCTGAAATTAAAGGTGGCATTTGTGGGTTAGTCTCTCCCCCACTAAGCACTAGAAGGTCATTCTGATGTTCTCCCATCACAAGCTGTAGAGCCAAGATGGATCTGTCTTCAATCGAATAATGCGTTATAGGAATGACACATGATCGATCTCCCATCATACAAACCGAATCTGCAAATGGCATTGGGACTACCTTGGTGTCCATAAAGAATTCCATCCCCAATATCTCTTGAAAATCATCCACGGAACAATCTTCATGTGTACCGTGTTGATAACTCTAACCACGAGACACGCTTCAGAATTCAAGGCCTTCAATCTCCCTGAGTACTTCTCGACTCTTAAGCCGAACTGATTTGCTTCCTTATCAGACATAAAAAATTTCTTCAGGACCTTCTTCTTTGTAACTGATTGTCGTTTCATGGCATTCAACAAATGAATTATTACCATTTGATAGGCATCAAACTCGTCTGAAGTTTCCTCATCTTGCTTTATGACATACTTTCCCCGACGTTTTTTTTTCTTGAATCGATGCTTACAGCGTGGACAAAGCATGCTTTTGTAGATAATCGGATACATCATGATTCTTGTTGCACAAAAAACAAGGAGTTGGATTTTTGTAGGCTTGTCTTCCCCAGTGAGGCTTCTAGTTTGTCGAACCAAATGATGCCTATGAGTTAATGAACGATTGACCGGATTTTGAGTGTTGGCCTTGGAGTGGACTCCTCGAAAGACTCCTTGAATTAGAATTGGGGTTGGAGTTGTTCCAACGTTTTGGTGGGTTTTCCTAAGGTGATTGACCTCCACTTCCATCATAATGGGATACATTTTTGTCCTTCCTCTTGTCATGGTTAGTGGTAGGTTCAGGAGATTAATTAGTTACTCTTTCTGTGGCAGCAACAGTAGCAGATAAATCACTAGGACATTGTCTTTGTATTTCTTGACGTACCCAATCTTTCAAGCCATCTAGAAACCAAAACAACTTAACCCCTTGGGACATTGTACGAATGTCAAACATGAGATCCATAAACTTCTTGACATAGTCTCGGACATATCCGGTCTATTTCAGCTCTTTCAATTATCGTCGAGTCGTGTACTCGACATTTTTAGGAAGGAATTGTACCTTGAGTCCACCTTTAAGGTCTTCCCAAGTTTTGATAGTACAACGTCCCACCAGGATGTCTGCATGTTTGGATCACCACCATAATTTAGCATCACCACTAAGGTACATGGGAGCTGTTGTCACTTTTTCTTTCTCAGAGACTACCCCGGTGGCCCGAAAGTATTGTTCCACATCAAAGAGAAAGTTTTCAAGCTCTTTGGTGTCTCTCGCACTGCCATAAGATTGAGGTTCGAGAATATGAACCCTTATAGTAGGTTTCCCGGAGTATCTAGCAAGAGCTCGGTACACCATGTTCTTCAAGTTGTCTAACTCACTTCGGAGATCAAGCCCATGCGTTCGATTAGGTAATCGATTTGGGGATTCTAAGATGTCCCCTCCCCATTACCATTGGGGTTTCGCAAAAGAGCTATAGCAGCGTCAATGCAGGAAATGCTTTGTTCAAGCGCATTGAGACAATCTTTCATCAACATGTTATTTCACCAACGTGGTCAGGCAACGGATCGGTCTGTTATTCTGATACCAACTGTCACAGGCTGAGCCTTTTGAGTCCAGAAAGTGGACCGCGCAGCGCTAACTAGGGGATCGCCTAGTAGTTAGCCTGAAGATCAGAGAATATTAAATAGCGAAACAGTTTCAATAGCAACAAGTTTCCATACAACAACACATTTCGGCAATGTAGAGAAGAATACTATTACAATAACAACAACAATTGTATTAATATCAAATGCTATAAGGTGTGAAAGGCTTGAATGACTTCAAGAGTATATCCTCTCACATAGTACTTTAAGTAAATAAATGCAAGTGGCCACAATAGACATCATTATGCTCGAGGAGTCATAATGGTGTCTTTCTATAAGAAATAAAAGAAATAAACTAAACTAAGCTAATATAAGCTAAATTAGTCTAGAAAACAAATGAAAATGGTCACGGACAAACGGCCTGTTGGCCCAGTGGAATACCCAAGATGGGGGTGAATTGGGTAATTAAAAAATATCAAAGAAAAAATAACACTTCAAAAATCAAATAATTAATTTTATCCTAAATCTAATTTTTTAACTTTATAGCAACGGATAAGTGTAATAAACTCTAGATGCATACCCAAACAACACAAGATAAAATAAAGGAAATAAGCAATGCAGTACACACCGATATATCTTGGTTCACCAAGCTACTCTTGGCTAATCCAGTCCTCCGAGCCCCCACAGAGATTCATATCTACTAAACTCAAGATTCCTTTACAGGTAGAAACCAAACTCTCACAATGATTATTTTCACAGGCTCAAAATCAACATTTACAAATTCATTTTTCCAGACTCAGGAATAACCTCTACTTTTTACAGGCTTAAGAATAACCTAATTCTATTACAGGGAGAATCACAACTTAATTCTTTTTATACCTTAGGCTCAAGAATCAAAATCTCACAAAAACGCTCCAACTATCACTTTCCGAAGTAAGGATGGAACATTTACAAATCACTCGCAATTAATTCCATAAAGGAAGAATTAACACCTCAATCTCTTTACCGGAAGAGATTGAAACCAGGCTACCCCTGATTAGACACTCCCAATAGTATCTAATCCACACACAACTCGCCAATTACAAAAATTGATAAGTTCTTTCCACTCGGAGCTTCTACCACCTCAGATTAATTAATACTCAATTATTGTCCTGATACTAGTGATAGAAATAAAGTGAGGAAACAAAATCTGATTATAATAAAGAATACGGGGAGCATAATTAAGCACGTAATCAAATTAAAACATCAATCGTTTTAAAAGATTTCTATGCTTTTAAAGTTCAAAATCAATTTCTCAAAAAAATCAATTCACTAAGAATGTAACAATAATCAAATAATCAATTAAAGAATAAGCTTGGAATGATCTTACCAGGAAAACACCAATGGATTGCAAAACAGATCGCTAGACAGCTCAGATTGGTGATGCCAAATAAATTTACGCTTTAACTCAAGAACTTTAATTCTAGAATAGTCTCACAATATTTTTTAGTATAATATCAGAATGATGACTCTTAGAAAAGTTTAGGAACTGAATAGTTCTTGATATGATCTACCTTAATTATGTGAAATCCGCAGGTCCATGTACAGCTACTTGAAACAAGCCCTACAATGGCTAGTTTCCACAAGATATGTCTTTTAAAATCCCCTATAGACCCCATATATTGATACCTTTCATTTAAGGTATATTTCAATTAATAATAGCTTTTAAATCTCTCAATTAAGTCCCCCAAACATTTCTCATTCTCAATTAAATAGAATAGAAACAATTATATCTACCAATTTGAGAAATATTAAAACTTAATGAACCAAATTAATAGGAATTAAATAATAGGTGTGGCATATCTTAAATATCATAAAATCGCTAAAATTTCTCACAAATGCCAACCAAAAATGGCTACTTTTAGATATGAATTCGGAATACTGAATATCCTAAAACTCCGCCATCAGTCGACCGACCAGTCCCCACTCGATTCATGATGTAGCCAAGCCAAATATTTTATGCCCATCGGTCGACCTATCTATCAACTTAGAGATTCCGAGAGTTCCATTTCTCTTGACCGGTCGACCTACCTGTCGACTTAGAGATATAGAGAGTTTCATTTTTCTTCACCGGTCGACTTACCGGTGGACTTAGAGATTCAGAGAGTTTTGTCGGCTTTGTTTGGTTGACTTACTAGTCGACTTAAGGATACTGGATCTCTTTTCTAAATACATTTTTAATTCATTCTTATTTACGTTTTCGCCCGTTTAACCATTTTATTTTCTTAATAAGCTCCACTAAATACTTAACTCCAATTTTAATCAATTATAAATATTTCTTTTCAATAACACAAAGGAGAAAATAATTTTACTAATTTAGGATCCTATCAAACACATATAATCATAAAATCATTTTCGTGTCGTGTGTGATCCTAATCGGGATATTAAGAGTTGGAATTAACTTGAGTTGTTTTCCCTAATTTCTTCAAGCTCTTAAACCTTCATCATCTTTGTCATCATCATTTAGCATCAACTCTTAACTTGTCATCGTATCTTCATCATTGGAACTTAATTAACTGAAACACTCAATTAAACCATTCGTTCCACCAAAAATATCAACCTTTAGTTATTCATAAAAATCTTAGGATCAACACGGCCATGTGCAAGAACAAGCACTCAGCAAGCTAAGACCGAAATACTATGCATGGCCACCTTTGGATCGATTCTTGGGAGATCATCATGAGACCAAGTGAACAAATCAACATTTTCCTATAGCAGCTTTATGAGCTCAACCTGTTGTTCTGAGGCGAGCTTGGATCATATTCTAACTGTCCTTTCTTTAAGAGATCTACACATTGACACTTAAACCAAATTTTCATGTGGCAGGGTGTCTGTATCATCCTCCCTGGGTTCGTCAATCAGCACTAGGACTTTTTCAGCATCCAGGGTCATGAGCTCAAGAGTTATTAGCTCAGGCCCTTAGAGTCCAAGCCCTACATTTGACTATTGTTTCTTTTGGTCCAGTACCTTTCGGGCACAAGATCATGACTCCTCTTGGTCGCCTCTAACTTCTCCTACCCCTTAATTAGTGGAGAATTTCATAACTTGGTGGGATGAAGAGTTGATAGCCTTAAAGGCTGAAAATGTTGGTCACCCTATGATAGCATTGCAGGGTGATGCCTTATCCATTATCTAGAACTTGGTCCATGTCGTTAATGATCCTAGATTTGTTCCAATAATGACATACAGAGATACCCATCCAAATGAGTTAGCCCCTTCTCCCCCAAAATCGATAAGGGGAGTCTTAGTAGGCTGCAGGGTGCCGGCCTCCATCTTCAGCTTGTCAAATGCCCACTTGAAGATGATGTCTGGACACGGCCATTTAAGACGCTCAAATCAGACTTTACTCGCAAGCGCATGAGGTCATGTTTTAGTATAATGATCGTGAGATCGGATATCGTTCCACTGGGGACGTGTAAATTAGTTGAATACCGTGATTTTCATTGTCTTATATTATCTCGACTTTTTAAGAATTCTTTGTATTTTAATTAACAACTAAGATAAATGACAACTATTAGGTTAGTTCTAACTATATTGATTACCTAGGTATTGATTTCTTTCACAAAATACATATTTGACTTTATTTAGTTAGCTATAACGGTGTTTATCCATTTCGATAATCTCGGTATATACAACTCTTCCACTACCTCTATCGAGTGTAAGATGGGGGAATACATGACTTTGTGTCAATGAAGAAGTCCCACTCAATGCCTTAACGACCCGAGGTCGCATGAATGTTGAACCAACGTCATGGATTGCACACGTTCTTACGCCCTCCCAGGTTGTTAGAACGTCGCGATGGGTTTTCCATAGTCTGAATCCGAGGTTACCTCTCCCGATTGTCAAACTACGTATTCTCTAATTATCTAAACAAGTATAATATCAAGAATAACGGTAAACACAGTCGGATTTAGACAAACAACCATTAAAGTAACGTATATTAAATCAAACTTGCATTTACATGATTTCCAACAACACCTAAGTAATATTTGTCTAATACTACATGATCTTATCCATACAATATACAAAACAGGAGTGATTCAATATCATTAGATATGGAAAAGTAATTACAAATATAAAAACAAGGGAAGAATGATCAAATCTGAGAGTGGAATGGTCAACCGTCGCTTAAGATCGCTCCGCAAATGCTTCGTCTTCTTCCAAATGATGAAACTCTTCCTTGATCTCTCAAAAAAGGCTAAAGAACACTATACTAGGGTTAGGAACGTTCAACACTCTTTTTTAGATATGGGAGCATTGCTTTTATAGGCCTAAGGTTTCAAAAATATCTAAAAATATATTTTCTTTTGTGCAGAGATGACTACCGCAACGGTGGGGTATGTCGGTTTGTTCAATGCTGTGGCGGTGAGATCACGTTGCTGCAGTGAAGTTTTTATCAAACTCTGTATTTTCTCCGCAGCGGCGGTGAGCCTCTCACCGTAGCGGTAGGACTTTGAGCAGAAATCACCCTTCTCTGTATTTTTACCGCCGCGGCGATGACTTGCTGTTCTGAAACCTTATATTTGTCCATCGTTTCTTCATCGTTTTTTCACCGTTTTGCTTGTTTATAGCTCGTTAACGTCCCTACACCTGAATCACATAAAAACTAACTTTGGCCCAGTAGAATACCCAAGGGTGGGGGTGAATTGGGTAATTAAAAATAATCAAAATAAAAATCAATAAATCAAATAATTCATTTTATTCCTAAATTAATTGTTAACTTTGTAACACAGCGGAATTAATCAGTCAACTAGGTGCACACACAAACAGCAAAAATAGACAAATTAAGAAAGCAGCACATCACAGATTTACACTAGTTCACCAAGCTATTCTTGGCTAATCCAGTCCCCCGAGCTCCAGGGAGGCCGCATCCACTAAACCAAGTTTCATTTAAAGGAACCAAATCCACACACTGATTCTTTTATAGGCTCAGAATCAAGCTTTACAATTTCCTTTTCAAAGGCTAAGGAATAACATCTACTTTTTACAGGCTAAAGAATAATTTAATTCTTTTTAACACTTAGGCTCAAGAATCAAAACCTTACCAAAACACTCCAAATATCCTTTTACCCGGTAATGATTGAACCGTTACAAAATCACTCACAAAACGCAATTCTTATCCAGGAAGAATCACTACCTCAATCTCTTTACAGGAAGATACTGAAACCCAACTACCCTTGATTAAATATTTCAATGATATTTAACCCGTCACAACTCACCAATACAAAAATTGATAAATAAATCTCACTCGGAGTTTCTACCACCCCAGACATATATAAACTCAATTAATATCCAAACTAGTGATAGAATTATGTGAGATGCAGAAATCTAATTTTAATAATATATGGGTAGCAAATTGGAGCACGTGATCAAATTCAAGAAATTGTTTGAAAGAATATTTTTTTAAAAAAATCGAAAACAATTTATAAGATCAATTTCCAAAATACAATAATAAACAAGTAATAATCAATATGGAAAGATATTACCCGGAATCCATAGAATTAATGATGAAAACAATGTAGCTTCAATTCTAGTATCAGTACAAATTGATCGCAGTTGATTATCAGAATCGCTCTCTTAGAACAGCTCACAGTATCATAGAATGATAACTCTTATAAATGCTCTCTCAAAAAGATATAGCCTGATTTTATCTCTTAGAATGATTAGCTCACTTGGAAAATTCACAGTTTTATATAAGGGCACATGTAATCAGCTTCCTAACGGCTAGTTTACAAGTATCATGACAATAAATTACTCTTATAGACCTTTTATAACATAGGGACTTCATTTAGGTTCAATTTCACTTAATAACAACTTTTAAAACTCTCAATTAAATCCCTAAAGTATTTCTCAATCAAAACAAATAAGTATAGAATCCATTTTAAGTACCAAATTGAGAAACTTTAATAATTAATGAACCATATTAAAAGGATTTAATTAGTATATAAATCAAATCTCAAATGCTAAGAATATCCCCGAAATCTTTCTCAAATCTTAACCAAAAACAGCTACTTTTGGATTTAAAATCCGATCAACCATTATCCTGAAACTGCGCGTTCAATCGACTGCCCAGTCGACTAAAGGATACTGAAAGTAGCTCATGCACTTTATCGGTCGACTCCTCAGTCGACTCGTAGATTCAGAGAGTTTTCCAGCTTCTACCAGTCGATAGCTCTGTCGACTCACAGATTCAGAGAGTTCATCTTCTTTCTCCGGTCGACTCCTTAGTCGACTGCTCCCTCTTGAATCTCTTCTCTGATCTCGTTTTTAACTAAATTTATTTTACAATTTCGCCCCTTTATCCATTTTTATATTTAAATGAACTTTACTAATACTCTTATATTCTATTTTAGTCATTCAAAAATATTTCTCTTTAATTCACATAGGAGAAAATAAATATACTCAACCAAAATACACATAAAAGATAAAAATTCATTTTGTGCCATGTGTGTGTTCCTAAATGGGATATTAAAAGTTTATATTTACCTGAGTTGTTTTCCCTAATGTCTTTAAACTCTTAATACTTCTTCATCATCTTGATATCTTCATTTAGCATCCATTCACTTTGACATCTTCATTATTGGAACTTTAAATCATTGAAACACTTGATCAAACATTAGTTCCACCAAAATATCAATACTTAATTATTCATCAAAATCTTGGGATCAACAATCTCCCCCTTTTTGATGATAACAATTAACTTTGATGTTTTCTTTAAAATAAAATATAACCACACTCCCCCGGAATCTGAGGATGGGTTCTTTAACTCATTTAAACATCATAATAAAGATTTCAATAATGCACAATTTAAAAATACTCAATAAAGCACAATTTTAAAATTTCTCCCTTTTGATTAAAACACAACTTTAGAATTCTCCCCCTAAATAAAACATCACTCATTTCTCCCCCTTTGTCATCTTCAAAAAATAATATTGGTAGGAAATGAGAAAATAACAAACATGTAAGTCACTCTAGGCAAACAGCATTATGCCTAGCCATACCCAAACCACGAATGATTTTTATAAACTGATCTTCTGCCAGTGGTTTGGTAACAACATCAATAAGCTAGTCGGAGGTATCAATGTACTCAATAATAATATCCATTTTCTAAATGTGATCATGAATAAAGTGATGTTTAATCTCTATGTGCTTAGTTCGTGAGTGCTATGTAGGATTCTTACTTAGACATATAGCACTTTTGTTATCACAAAAGATCGAGACCTCTTTCATACAAACTCCAAAATCATTTAACTGTTGCCTAATATATAAAATTTGAGCACAACAGTTACCAGCTGCCATATATTGAGCCTCTGTAGTAGACAAGGCTATCGAATTTTGTTTCTTGCTTGACCAAGAAACCAAAGCATGTCCTAAGAAATGACATGATCCGCTTGTGCTTTTTCGCTCAACTTTGCAACCGACAAAGTCAACGTTGGAGTAACTTACCAATTTAAAATCACTCCCCCTAGGATACCATAATCCTAGGTCAGTCGTCCCCTTTAAATAACGAAAAATTCGCTTAACCGCAGTCAAGTGTGATTCTTTAGGATAAGACTGAAATCTAGCATAAAGACAAATACTATACATAATGTCAGGTCTACTAGCAGTTAAATACAACAAGCTACCAATCATACCTCGATACATCTTTTCATTAACGCTTTTGCTCGTATCGTCTTTTTTAATTTTTGTAGTCGTTGCCATAGTAGTTTTGTAATCTTTAGCTCCTTCTAAGTCATATTTCTTTAACAGCTCATTGGTGTATTTAGCTTGGTTTACAAATATCCCTTCTTTGGTTTGCTTAATTTGCAATCCAAGAAAGAAATTTAGCTCTCCCATCACACTCATTTCAAATTCAACCTGCATTATCTTAGCAAACTCTTGGCAAAGATCCTCATTAGTAGATCCAAAAATAATATCATCAACATATACTTGTACTAATAGAATATTAGAATCAGTTTGCTTTACAAATAGTGTTATATCACAAATACCCCTTCGAAAATCGTTTTCGATTAAATATCGGCTATATCTCTCATACCAAGCTCTCGTAGCTTGTTTGAGCCCGTACAAAACCTTGCGAAGTTTAAATACATGATCGGAAAATTTGTCACTTTCAAATTTCGAGGGTTGTTCTACATAAACTTCTTCAGCTAGAAAGTCATTTAGAAATGCACTCTTTACATCCATTTGATATAGCTTAAAATTATGTGAACATGTAAAGGCAAGTAGCATTCTAATTGCTTTTAGTCTAGCAACAGGAGCATAAGTTTCATCATAATCCATTCATTCCTTTTGATTATAGCCCTGTGCCACCAATCTTGATTTATTTCTAATTACCATACCAGATTCATCCTTTTTGTTTCTAAATATCCTTTTTGTTTCTAAATACCCATTTAGTACCAATAACTGGATGAAAATCCGGTCTAGGAACAAGACACCATACTTTGTTCCAATCAAATTGAACTAATTTATCATGTATTGCGAAAATTCAAGATTCATTAATTAGCGCTTCATTTATATTTTTAGGCTCAATTTGAGATAAGAAAGTAAGATTAATTATATCCCTAAGAGAAGATCGAGTACTTACACCTTTTTCGAAATTACCGATGATTTCTTTAATTGAATACGCTGGTACTTTCTTTATAGCTCTTGGTAAAGTCAAATCCTTCTCCTTAGGTTCCTCCTCTTGTCGAGACTCCTTTGGTGCATCATTACCTTGGTTTTGGTTTTTTAAGATACCTGCATCATCATCATCCAAAACCTTTCTCGACAAGTATGGATCAACTTCCTAAAAAACGACATGCATAGTTTCTTCTACTACTAAGGTAAGTTTATTATAGACTCTATAACCCTTACTGTTAGTAGCATATCCAAGAAAAATCCCATAATCGAATTTAGCATCAAATTTACCAAGATTATCCTCGTCATTCAAAATAAAACATTTGCATCTATAGACTTTAAAATATGTGATATTAGGAGTCTTACCATTCCAGATTTCATATGGAGTTTTGTTTAACCATCTATGAATTGATATCCGATTTACCACGTGACAAGCGGTACTTACTGTTTCGGCCCAGAAGTAGGTTGGTAAACGATTTTCATTTAGCATTGTTCTGGCCTTCTCTTGAAGCGTTTTGTTCTTCTTTTCTACTGCACCATTTTGTTGTGGTGATCTTGGTGCAGAAAATTTGTGAGCATAACCATGCTCATCACAATAACTTATCACTTCATCATTTTTAAATTCTCTTCCTCTATCACTACAAATGTTAATAATAGAATATTGCTTCTGATTTTGAACACATTTACAGAATTTAGCAAGAACATAAGCAACTTCACTTTTCTTAGCTAGAAAGTATACCCAGGTAAGTCTAGAATAATCATCAACAATAACAAATGCATAGAACTTACCACCAAAACTATCAACAGAGTTAGGCCCAAATAAATCAAGATGCAATAATTCAAGACATCTAGACGTGGATGTGTGCATCTTTTTCTTAAATGATGATCTAACTTGCTTGCCTAATTGACATACATCACATACTTTATCCTTCACATATTTCAAATCAGGTAGGCCACGTACAAGACTTTTCTTAGATAAGTTAGAAATTAACTCCATACTAGCATTCCCAAGTCTTCTATGCCATAACCAACTATTCTCAGATAAAGCATTCAAACAAGATAAAACTAACAAAATACTACTATCATGACTATTCTTAATGATGCATCTATCATGATCAAATATAACATTGTATCCCTGTTACATAGTTGACTAATACTAAGCAAATTATGTTTAAGTCCATCAACTAGTAACACATCTTTAATCATAGTAGTACCCTTACCGATATTACCTATACTGATAATTTTACCTTTTGTATTGTCTCCGAAAGTCACATGACCTCCATCTTTAGGTGTTAAAGATGTAATTTTCCTTTATCTTTCGTCATGTGTCGAGAACAACCACTATCCAGGAACCATTTGTTCTTACTTATTGATACTTTTAGAATAACCTGCAAGGAGTACCTCAAATAGTTCCTAAGTGGTACCCAGCTTACGTGGGTCCGATCTTGTTAGCCGGGACAATTTTTGTTCCTTTCAGAACCTAAACTTGTCTACAGTTAGATAGTTTTGCAAAACATCTATGAATAGTATTCCCCACAACATTACATTTAAAACATCTAACAAGATCCTTGATTTCAGAAAATAATTTATGAAAGCGTTTTGTTTAAGATTTTTTTGAAATCCAACACTGGCATTATCAAAAACTCCACGTGAACTTCCCAAAAGCATTTTCAAATTGTTTTCACCACCGGTAAATTTGAGAACAATTGATTGTAAATCCACCAATTTAGATTTCAACCCATTGTTTTCAAATCATAAACCACTACTTGCTTGTTTAATGTGTTAATTGTACTTTGAAGGCATTTATTTTTGAACACTAGTTTTTATAATCATGTGAAAATTCTTGATAAACATCAAATAATTCATCAAAATTTAAATGACAAGAACTTGAACAATTGGTTACCTCACCACCAGTGGCCATTAAAGCAAGCATGGACGTATCCTCACTATCTGATTTTTCTGAGCTACTTGCATCGGTATCATCCCAAGTAGCCTTCATCGATTTCTTCTTACTTTTCTTTGCTTTCTTTTTTTCTTTCTTCTTCTTCTCATTTTCTTTATCCTTCTTCGGTTCGGCACAATCATTTTGAAAATGACCGATTTTACGACAGTTGTAGCATTCCACTTTGGACATGTTGAGATTTATTTTCCCACAGAATGTGCGCCAAGTCATTCTTCCAAAGTTGTTTGTGAGAAGTGATACATTCTTATCTTGCTCACTATCAAGGCTTTCATCATCACTGTCATTCATTTCTTCAATTTTTTGAACTTTTAGTGCCAAGGATTTCTTCTTGCTATTTTCGGTATCATTCTCGTAGCCTTTGATTGCCAATTCATGAGTCATCAAATTACCGATTAGGTCATCAATGTCATATTTTCCTAGATCCTTGGCTTCTTCAATTGCCGTCACTTTTGACTCCCATATTTTCGTCAAGGACCTTAGGACCTTTCGTACTCTATCCTCTATGGAGTACGGCTTTCTGAGTTGGTTCATACTATTGCATATGTTGTTGAAGCAAGTGTGCATCTCATGAATCGAATCATTCTCCTCCATCCTGAACAGCTCAAATTTTCTCATGAGTGTATTGATCTTTAATTGCTTTACTTGACTTGTCCCTTCGTGGGTAACTTGTAGCTTATCCCACATCTCCTTTGCAGATGTACAACCTAACACTCTAGAATACTCATTAGCATCTAAAGAACAAAAGAGAATATTGATAGCTTAAGAATTAATAGAGAGTTCCTACTTATCAGAAACAGTGAGTTGTTCCTTCTTTTTTTCAACTCCGTTTTCCATTGGAATGAATGGACCATCCTCAATTGTTAGCCACACGTCATAATTTGTAGCCTGAAGAAAGACTATCATCTTGTCTTTCCAAAACGAGTAACTTTCACCTGCAAACAAGGGTGGTCGGTGCATAGACTGCCCCTCACCAAATGTGCCCACTATGTGTGGCATGTGATCTATGTCAGCAAATAGATTCGAGTTAAACCAGCTCTGATGCCAATTGTTGGCCCAGTACAATACCCAAGAGGGAGGGTGAATTGGGTAATTAAAAATAATCAGAAAAATCAATAAATCAAATAATTAATTTTATTCCTAAATTAATTATTATCTTCATAACACAGCGGAATTAATCAATCAACTAGATGCACGCACAAATAGCAAAAATAGATAAATTAAGAAACCGGGCACACCAGAGATTTATACTGGTTCACCAAGCTACTCTTGGCTAATCCAGTCCCCCGACCTCCACGGAGGTCGCACCCACTAAAATCAAGATTCCTTTAAAGGTAGGAACCAAACCCACATACTGATTCTTTTACAGGCTCAGAATCAACCTTTACAATTTTATTTTCAAAGGCTAAGGAATAACTTCTACTTTTTACAGGTTAAAGAATAACCTAATTCTTTTTAACACTTAGGCTCAAGAATCAAAACCTCACCAAAACACTCAAAATATACTTTTACCCGGTAAGAATTGAACCGTTACAAAATCACTCAAAAAACGCAATTCTTATCCAGGATGAATCACTACCTCAATCTCTTTACAGGAAGAGACTGAAACCCAACTACCCTTGATTAAATATCCCCGATGTGCTTCTTGTGCTTCCCCTCTTTCTTCGCCCTGCCCCGGCGCTCTCTCTTTCCACATTCTATTTATCGTTAATTGATCAAGTTGAGTGATAGAGGCCAACAGATTATCCACACTAATTACGACACCGAATTTATGAAAAAGTTCAATCAAGGAAGAGAAAAAAGAAAGACCTGCTTTCGTCATTCTGACGGCATAGAAAATCGAAGAATATATCAAAGATCCTACGTTAATCGACTTCCCAGACTGGATGGCGTAGAGCATCATAGCCATCTTCTTTGAAACATTAGAGTGATGAAAGGTTGGAAGGAGATTCCCACAAATAAAATAGGGCCAAACCTTCAGAATCAGATCTAGGTACTTGGCTGGGAAAGTTGCTTGCTCCGGTCCTGTGACAGTCCATTCGATATTTTCGGTTGTTAGGGCCCAGATAACGATTTCCATACTCAGCTGATAACCTCCTCCTGGCTCATTAGACGGTGCCAGCAGTGCCACTTCTAACCTCATACTTTGTCAACAAAGCATTAAGTAATTTGTTACTGAAGTGGGTTCCCTTATTACCAATTAAGGATCGAGGAGTCTTGAACCGTGTCATGACGTTTCGTTGAAGGAACTTTAAGACCACTTAGGCATCGTTGGTAGGTGTCGCCATAGCCTCGACCCATTTGGACACATAATCCACCGCCAGTAAAATATACTCCTGGCCAAACGATGGCGGAAATGGCCCCATGAAATCAATTCCCCATACATCAAACAACTCAAGCTCAAGAATTGACGTCAATGGCAATTCATGCCTTCTCGACATGTTACCCACCCTTTGGCATCTATGACAAGTTTTTACAAACGTATATGAATCTCTAAACATCGAAAGCTAGTAAAAACCTGATTGAAGCACTTTTGTTGCTATTTGAGTTGCTCCAAAGTGGCCACTAAAAGGTGATGAATGGCAATGATAGAGAATACTTGCCATCTCTTCTTCCGAAACACATCGCCGGATCACCTGATCAGCACACTTCTTAAAGAGCAATGGCTCGTCCCACAAATAATACTTTGAATCAAACATGAATTTCTTCCTCTGGGATCTTGTTAAATCTGGTGGTAACAATTTATAGGCTAAAAAATTCACGATGTCCGCAAACCACGGAAGTGCTTTGCTAATCGCGAATAACTGCTCGTCAGGGAATACCTCTGTAATACAAGACTCATCACTAACGTCCTCTTGAATCAATCTTGAAAAATGGTATGCTACAACATTCTCACTCCCCTTTTTATCACGTATCTCGGCACCGAACTCTTGCAATAAAAGAATACACCTTATCAAATGGGGCTTCTCGTCTTTCTTTGTGAACAAGTACCGGATAGCCGCGTGATCCATGTAGATAATCACATTGGATCCAATGATATACGACTGGAACTTATCATAGGAAAAAACAATCGCCAGTATTGATCCTAAGATTTTGATGAACAATTAAGTATTGACGTTTTCGTGGAACTAATGTTTAATTGAGTGTTTTAGTGATTTAAAGTTCCAGTAATGAAGACATCAAATTAAATGAATGCTAAATGAAGATGTCAAGATGATGAAGAAGAATAAAGAGTTTGAAGAAATTAAGAAAAACAACCCAGGTGAATCTTAACTCTTAATATCTCATTTACGAACACACACATAGCACAAAATGTATTTTATCTTTTATGCGTATTTTGATTAAGATAAATTATTTGCTCCTATATGATTTGAAAAGAAATCATTTTGAAGGACTAAAATGAAATATAAGAATATTAGTGGAGCTTATTAAGAGAGAAAATGAATAAAGAGGCAAAATCATAAAAGAAAATGTGTTAAAAATGAGATCAGAGAATAGATTCAAAAGGTAGCAGTCGATTAAGGAGTCGACCAGGCCAAGAAGCTGAAACATCCTGAATTGATAAGTCGACTGATCGGTCGACCGGCCAATGGTGGTTGAACTCTCTGAATGGAAGAGTCGACTGGTGAAAGATGAACAAACTCTATGAATCGAAGAGTCAACCGAGCGGTCGACCGATAAACTACATGGGCTACTCCCCGAATCGTACAGTTGATTGGGCAGTCGGCTAAATACGTTGTTTCAGGATACTATTTGATCCAAAATTATATCCAAAAGTAGCCATTTTTTGTTAGGATTTGAGAGGGATTTCGGGGATATTATCCATATTTAAGATATGGCTCATATACTAATTAAATCATTTTAATATGATTCATTAAATATTAATATTTCTCAATTTGGTACTTGAAATCTATTCTATACTTATTTATTTTGATTGAAAAATATTTTGGAGATTTAATTGAGAGTTTTGAAAGTTGTTATTAAGTGAAAATTGAACCTAGATAAAGTCCTTATGATATAAAGGGTCTATAAGAGCTTTTAATTGTCATAATACTTGTAAACTAGCAGTTAGAAGGTGGATTACATATTATTTTAAATAGACCTGCGAATTTTATTAGAAGTGTGAATAATTCCAAGAGAGTTAATCATTCTATATCATTTTGAGAGAGCTTTTACAAGAGTTATCATTCTACGATACTGTGAGTTATTCTAAGAGTGATTCTGAGAATCAATTGCGATAAATTTTTGTTGATATCGGATTTGAAGCTATATTATTCTAATCATTATTTATGTGGATTTCGGGTGAGATATTTCCATATTATTTATTGCTTGTTTATTATTTTATATTTGAAAATTGATCTTAGAAATTGTTTCTGATTTTTAAAGAAAATATTTTTACAAACAATTTCTTGAATCTGATTACGTGCTTCAATTTGCTACCCATATTCTTGTTAAAATCAAAATTTTGTATCTCACATATTTCTATCACTAGTTGGGATATTAATTGAGTTATTGTTTGTCTGGGGTGGTAGAAGCTCCGAGTGAGATTTACTTCTTATCAATTTTTGTATTGGTGAGTTGTGACGAATTAAATACTGTTGGGGGTATTTAATCAAGGGTATCCGGGTTTCAGTCTCTTCCTATAAAGAGAATGAGGTAGTAATTCTTCTTGGATAGAATTAATTTGTGTGATTTGTAAAGGTTCTATCCTTACCTGTGAAAAAGATAGTTGGAGTGTTTTTGTGAGGTTTTGATTCCTTGATCCTTAGTGATAAAAATAATTAGGTTATTCTTTAACTTGTAAAAAGTAGAGGTTATTCCTAAGACTTGGAAAAGAAAATTGTATATGTTGATTCTGAGCCTGTAAAATAATCGGTGTGAGGGTTTGGTTCCTACCTTTAAAGGGATCTTAATTTTAGTGAGTGCGACCTCCGTGGAGCTCGGGGGACTGGATTAGCCAAGAGTAGCTTAGTGAACCAATATAAATCCTTTGTGTGATGCATTACTATTTTGTTATTTTTTCTGTTTATGGTATGCACTTAGATTTATTATAATTCCACTATGGTATAAAGATAATAATTAATTTATGCATAAAATTAATTATTTGGTTTATTCAAGTTTATTCTGATAATGTTTTTAATTAACCAAATCACCCCCCTCTTGGGTATTCTACTGGGCTAACAATTGACATCAGAGCTGGTTTAGCTCGAATTTACTAGCTAACAAAGATCATATAGATTGTCCAGATTTGATATTATGTGTGCTACTGTTAACTCTACATCTCTTAATAGTCAATATTCTGACCATGAATCTGATATTACTTGCAATGATGAGAATGCAGATAAAGCTATTGAGACACTTATTGCTCCTACTTATGTTTTTCGAAAAGAGAATTTTAAATTAGAGCAAAAGATTGCAACTCTTGAAAACAAAAAGTTTAGTACTATCAAATCTCCCAAGAAAAAGAATTTGGACAAATATTTTGAAACTACTAAGTTTAAAAATGCTTTATTGGAAATCAGTAAGTTGTATGATAAAGTTGAGTCTCTTGAGGATGAGACTGAGGTTTTGAAAAATAATTTTTATGATCTTCAACAGAATGAATTTAAAAGAAAAACTCTCGAAACTTTGAATGAGGCCTTGAGTATTGAATTAGACAATACAAGGTCTGAGCTTGATATAGCTTGTTTAAAAATCCATTCTGTTGAAAATGAGTGCCAAATTCTTAAGAATGATCTTGAATTTATGCATAAAAAGAATTTTGGTCTACAGGTAAACGGTAGTACCAATGAACGGTTACTTGAGAAGACTCAAAAGGAGCTTAGAGAAGTAGTGGATAAATTCAAGAATGTTGAGAGTACTAAATGTTTCGAAAATCCAATAGTTACTAAAACTGCTTCTCAAAATCGCAAAAAATATTATGCTCTGGTAAGAAACACTGACTATTCGAAGAGGCGTACTAACAGTATTAAGTGTTTCTATTGTGGTAAATTTGGTCATTATAAAAACTCTTGTTATTTATTACATGGTTATCCTGTTGGATCCAGAAATAACTGGATACCAAAAAGAGAATTTTGGTGTAGTTACAAATCATAGATTCAAACGAAAGTACAATGAATACCACGTGCCGACAAGGAGATATGAACAGACAAGAAAGTACAATGAATATGTCATGCCAAATAAGGAACCAAGGTTCAATGTATCTATTAAGAAGAATCAGCACATGCCAAATGCAGAGTACAACAGCAACAAGCTCAATATATGAGAGCTAACAAAGCTTATCAACAACAAACGGCAAAATACCAGCACAAGATAAGATTTATCTTCAAAGTTGTGCCAAAGCAGCATGAAGCAACAAACAAAGGCAAAAAGATTTTTACCGAATCAGCTCAAAGAATTGTTGTTTCTAAGAAGGAGGAAATCAAGGTGAAAAATCAAGTATTGGTGGAATCAAATGATATAAAATCAGAAATCAGTATCCCACCTAAGGTACACACACAACTTGCTCCCAAAGATGATCCAGGTATGTCAAAATTTTTAAAGTTTAGTTTATTAATTTTGTTAGGGACACTGAGCTTGTTCATTTTAAAATTTAGATGTTTACAAAAGTGTGTGTATGTGTGTGTGTGTGTGTGTGTGTATGTGTGTGAGTAAATTCTTTAAAATATATATGGACCAAAATAGGAGGTAAAAAATTGAGCTAAGAGGATCAAATTAGGTTTAAATGCACAAAATTGAACAAAACAGAAAAGGACAATCGACTGATCAGTCGACCGAAGGTTTCAGGTTGGAATACCAAGAGTCACTTTAACTCAGTCAGTCGACCGATCGTGTCGGGATATAAAAACCTGACTTCTTTATTTTCATTCCATCTGAACCCTAAAACCCTTTTTTCTCTCTCAAAACCCTTCATCTCCCAAGTTTACCCAAGCCTACATCTCACGGAATCAATCCATTTTGGCTCAGATCTAAAGAATTTTTGGATGAATCAACAAGTCTACAGGCTCAAATTTCTGTTAAAGTTGTTTACTCTTGCGAAAAACAGGTTGGTTCAATCTCTCCCATTCTAGGGTTTCAGATTGGCTTATTTGTTGGTCTTAGTTGTTTGATATTGAGGTTGAGTTGCTTGATATTGTGTCTTAGTTACTTTAGTGTGTGTAAAAAATGCCTAGAATCAAGAATCGTGTGAATAGGCCTAAGTTTGATATCGTTTTCTTTCGAAGTGAAGAGGATGAGAAGAAATACAATGATGAATTTGTCAATCATAAGGTGTTAGGTTCCAAACCCACTGATTTTGTTGAGCTAAAAGAGAAAAACATTGATATCGAAACTTATTTTAGATATTTGGGATGGGTTGAGTTTATCGATCAAAAAGAATAGTGGATGCCAGTATGGGTACGGATATTTTACAATAATATGACTTATAATAATGTTTATATTAAATCATTTGTCAAAGAAAAAAATATTTGTTTTGATGCAGTACTATTACGACACATTTTGGGAATACCTAGAGGAGACGTTTTTCCATACAATACCCTTCATTGGCTATCAATAAATTTAAATAGAAGGGAAACTGCAGAAACAATTGATTTAGAGGGAGACAAAGTAGGTTCGTTGTCTATTAAGCATCGATTTCTTCACTTGGTACTAACCTACTCGGTTGTGCCTAGAGAAGGAAGTCATGCTAATGTGAATGACTTAGATTTGTACTTGATGAATGAAATTGTAGAAGGGAGAAAGTTGGACTTAGCCCATATCATGATGGAGCATCTGAAGCATCATGTTCAGAAACCATCGGGAATACTGCCCTATGCGGATGCACTCCAAAAGATATTTTATCACTTTGGAATAATGATTGACCCTGATGCGCAGATGTTTTTGACAACCACACGGGGGTAGATCAATTTGAAAAATGCATCGTTGATGCGGTATGAGTTCAGAAGAAATGGATGGGTGAAGAAAAGTTCTCAGAAAAGGCAGAGAGTGCAAGCTGCAGAAAAGAAAAAAGAAGAAAATGAAGGAGAGATGAGCATGGATCAGAAGATAAACTATCTTCATGATCAAATTGATGATTTGAGAATTCATGTTGATTTGATGGATGAGAGGATGACTGGGCTAGAAAATAAAATGGTCCAGATGAATATGAACATAGAAGTTGGGTTTGGAAAAATCACAGGAAATTTGGATCAAATGCTTCAGTATATGCAGTCATTTCATCATGGGTATCAGCAGCAGTATAGTGCTCAACCACATTTTGTCAGCCATCCTATGTATGGAGCACAGTAGTCCTTTGGAGGATATACTGCAGCCGAACCATTAGGAGCAGGACCATCTGGAGCTGGGCCATCTGGAGAAGTTCCGACAATGCCATTTCATCAATAGATAACTCCAGGACCAATCATTCAGCCAGGTGCTCCGTATCCACAACAACCATCTACTAGTCCGACAGGACCTTACTATCACTTCTCTGGATATAGCCCTCCTTAGATTTTATTTCTGTATTGTTATTCAGACATGATTCACAACTATTTTTTTTTTGTCTGTAATAGTTAATCTAGGTTATTTGGATTTCATTGACTACTAGTTTTTTAGATTTTGATTAATTACCTAGACTTGATCTAATTAGTTAGATTTATTATCTCCAATGATGATCCACATCGTATTCGTTGAAAATGGTTTTGATGTGTTAAATGAATTTCAATGTTTTTCAAAAATAAAGTTGATGTGATATTTATTTATAATGTAAATGTTTTGTGCTTAAAAATAGATTAAATAAGTTTTAATTTTTAAAAGTTGATCAATGAGTTTATTATGATGATTACCTAGGGTGAGTTACATGTGTTTCTTTCCACCCTCCCTAAATTTGTTTTTGAAGACGACAAAGGGGGAGAAATTAGTGATGTTTTATTAAGGGGGAGTATTCTTTAAATTGTGTATTATTGAAATATTCATTATAATGCTTTAATGAGTTAAAGAACTCATCCTCGGATTTAGGGGGAGTTGGTTATATTTTATTTTGAAGAAAACATCAAAGTTAATTGTCATCATCAAAAAGGGGGAGATTGTTGATCCTAAGATTTTAATGAACAATTAAGTATTGATGTTTTGGTGAAACTAATATTTAATTGAATGTTTTAGTGATTTAAAGTTCCAGTAATGAAGACATCAAATTAAATGGATGCTAAATGAAGATGTCAAGATGATGAAGAAAAATTAAGAGTTTGAAGAAATTAGGGAAAACAATCCAGATGAATCTTAACTCTTAATATCCCATTTAGGAACGCACACATAGCACAAAATATATTTTATCTTTTATGTGTGTTTTGATTAAGGTAAATTATTTTCTCCTATGTGATTTGAATAGAAATAATTTTGAATGACTAAAATGAAATATAAGAATATTAGTGGAGCTTATTTAAGAGAGAAAATGGATAAAAGGGCAAAATCGTAAAAGAAAATGTGTTAAAAACGAGAGTAGAGAATAGATTCAGAAGGTAGCAGTCGACTGAAGAGTCGACCGGGCAAAGAAGCTGAAACATCCTAACTTGATAAGTCAACTGACCAGTCGACCAGCTAATAGTGGCTGAACTCTCTAAATGGAAGAGTTGACTGACAAGTCAACCGATGAAAGATGAACAAACTCTATGAATCGAAGATTCGATCGAGCGGTCGACTGATGAACTGCATGGGCTACTTCCTGAATCGTACAGTCGACTGGGCAATCGACTGAACGCATTGTTTCAGGATACTGTTTGATTCGAAATTATATCCAAAAGTAGCCATTTTTGGTTGGGATTTGAGAGGGATTTCGGGGATATTATCTATACTTAAGATATGGTTCATATACTAATTAAATCCTTTTAATATGATTCATTAAATATTAATATTTCTCAATTTGGTAGTTAAAATATATTCTATACTTATTTATTTTGATTGAAAAATACTTTGGGGATTTAATTGAGAGTTTTGAAAGTTGTTATTAAATGAAAATTGAACCTAAATAAAGTCCTTATGATATAAGGGGTCTATAAGAGCTTTTAATTGTCTTGACACTTGTAAACTAGCTGTTAGAAGGCTGATTACATATTCCTTTAAATAGACCTACAAATTTTATTAGAAGTGTGAATCATTCTAAGAGAATTAATCATTCTATATCATTTTGAGAGAGGTTTTATAAGAGTTATCATTCTATGATACTGTGACTATTCTAATAGTGATTCTGAGAATCAATTGTGATGAATTTTTGTTGATACCGGATTTGAAGTTTCATTGTTCCAATCATTATTTTTGTGAATTCCGAGTGAGATATTTCCATATTATGTATTGCTTGTTTATTATTTTATATTTGAAAAATGATCTGAGAAATTGTTTCTGATTTTTAAAGAAAATATTTTATTTTTACAAATAATTTCTTGAATCTGATTACATGCTTCAATTTACTACTCATATTCTTGTTCAAATTAGATTTTTGTATCTCACATATTTCGATCACTAGTTGGGATATTAATTGAGTTATTGTTTATCTGGTGTGGTAGAAGCTCCGAGTGAGATTTACTTTTTATTAATTTTTGTATTAGTGAGTTGTGACGGATTAAAAACTGTTGGGGGTATTTAATCAAGGGTAGTCGGGTTTCAGTATCTTCCTGCAAAGATATTGAGGTAGTAATTCTTCCTGGATTGAATTAATTTGAGTGATTTGTAAAGGTTTCATCCTTACTTGTGAAAACGATAGTTGGAGTGTTTTGGTGTGGTTTTGATTCTTGAGCTTTAGTGATAAAAAAAAAATTAGGTTATTCTTTAACCTGTAAAAAGTAGAGGTTATTCCTGAGCCTTGGAAAAGAAAATTGTAATGGTTGATTCTGAGCCTTGTCGAAGACGACTTTAAAAATGATATCTGCCAAGCTACTCCTATCGACGAGTATCCGCACCGTCCTAAAATGGTTGACAATGGCTGAGATGACTAGCGCGTCATCGTGCAGAATGTGCACCCTTTTTAGGTCGGCGTCGCTGATGGAAATGACATTATGTGAGGCAGTGTTAACCGTGCTGACCTCATAAACCCCCTACTCCATTTTTTTTTGCCTTTTTTTCCTTCATACCTCTTTCGCGAGGAGGATGTCTCACCTCGATTCATACCTCTTTCGCGAGGAGGATGTCTCACCTTCGAAGCCGAGGCCCCCGTGAATAACGTTGATTTCGCCATCGATCCTCAGGTCGTTATCGCTTCCAGAGCACTCGACATAACGCTGAGACTAGTTATCGTTCCTCCTTCTACGCTACCCGCGATGCTCGTGCCGGCGGTTAGCCCCACCCGTTCGATCTTCACTATCGCAGCGCACATATATACCGAGGTACCCCCGTCAGATGAGGGCCTCAATTTCTTCTTTTAGCAAGAAACAGTCGTCGGTAGCGTGGCCGTAACTTCTGTGGAAGTCACCGTACTTGTCGGCTGATCTACCTAGGAATTTCCTCCTTAGGGGAGGGGCTTGGGGGAAAGTCCCTTTCCCGGCATTCTCTACGAAGATTGTGGCGACGGAAGCAGTCAAAGGAGTGAAACTGTGCTGGTGAGGACCAAGCGGCAGTCTCTTGTCGCCGAGTAGAGGTCCCAACCGACCCTCTGCTTGGAGCCTCTTGGAGGCCTAGGACAGGATCGTCCCCTCATCGGAACGGGACTTTTTCAAGAGGAGGTCTTCCATCTCCTTGATCTTGTCGACGAGGATGGCCTTGTGATAATACGCACCGAGGTCAAGGGCTTCACACAGGATGGTCGACGGCCTAGTATTCAAGTCGTAGATTAACTTTCGATGGCCTAGACCGTTGATGAAGGTGTTGAGAGCCACATCATCGGACACACCTTCACAAGCGAGGGATTCCAACCAGAACTTGTTCACATAATCGCACAAATTCTCGTTCTCTTCCTGCCTGACGGCGAGGAGATGAGTAACAATTTTAGGCTTTCATCGCGATCGGTTGAACCTCTCCAAGAACTGTTGTTCAAGCTGGAGGAAAGTGTAGATCGAGGCCGTAGGAAGGTCGTTGAACGACGTCCTAACGGGACCGGTCAGATCAAGAGAAAAGAACTTACACCTTATGGCGTTTGTAGTGGCATACACGTCCATATGGGAGACATAGATCGAAAGGGAATCAATAGTCCCATCATACTAAGCTACTGGTGGATTAGGAAATCGGTATGGAACCTGTTCTTTCGCGATCTCCGTGATGAAAGGGGACTTGACCCTAGCGTGCGGCTCGGCAGTTCCCCCTGTGTTGCGCATCTGACTGAGGGTGGCCTCCATCTCGGCCAGACGTCACTTCATGGCCGTCGCCACTCTTGGTGGCGCGACGACCTGGCTGGCTGCAAGCCTGACCTCTCTCCTCCAAGCCGGTGGAGGAGAATGAGAGTTTACCTCCCGGATTTTGCGAGATCGGGGCTCGGAATGATCTTGACGACTATACTCCTCGGCCGGCGGTGACCCTGGCCGACTCTCCGAGCGTCATCCGCATGTTGATTTGGTAGACACTGAGGCGGTAGGGGGATCAAGTTCTTAATCCCTTGGCGCCCGGTTAGCGGCCTGAGGCCGAATCCGTGCCACCCGTCCTTGAGAGGCAACCCTTCGATCACCGGACTATTGTGGATGGGCGTCCTTCGACGTGATATGGAGGTCCGCCCCCCCGAAGACCGGGGGTGGAGGTAGGTGGGAGAGGAGAATATCGAAATATTCCTGGAACTTGCCGAGTGGGCGCTCCACGTCTTCGAGCTGGTCAACATCATTTCTGTTGGACTATCTATTCATCAGGTAAGTAGTTGAGACCGGGACTGTGGGTCGAGATTGTCCCTCAATATTGATATTTTGGTCGACGTTTTCTGTATCTTCTTCGTTGGCCGTTCTACGGGCCGTGGCCCTGGTTTCGGGTCTTGGTGCTCTTGACATTTCTTCTCTGGGCTGCCTATTCACCGGATTGCTTTTGTCTTCCGATCGGTGAGAATGGCCAAACCTTGTGATCATCCAACCTTAACAAGGCAGGTAGATGATGATATGGAGAAGGCTTTTTGTAGCGTTCCCACAGACGGCGCTAAACTGTTGGTGTCGGATACTGGTCCGACCAACAGTTTGGTCTGGACACCCTCGATCGCTTGAGTGACATTGCCAGGCTGGACGAGCGTTGTCTAGCCTACGTCCGAGCCGGGGTCTTTTGCTCCTGGTCCTTTTTTTCGGGCCGTTGTTCAGGCCGAGCTCCGATCTTTCACCTGCACAAAGGACGATCGGGTTTTTCCCGGCGTGTCCCCTCCGACATGAGAGTAAGAGCTCGGGGGTAAGAATTCAGATCAAAAGGCTACGATTACCTCGAGCTGTCTGAACGATCTGATATGGAGTTTCTCTCTCTAAAAAGTCTCTCCGAAAAGTGTTGGTGAAACTTCCTATTTATAGGCGCAGACACGATTTGCGACCGCAGGATTAGGACCTTAAGTCCGGATTAGCACTAAGCAGTCAGGCGCGTGGGAAGCACGACCGATTAGAGCTTATGGGCCTGGGCCCATCACGGGCAGACGGCGAAGCCCACGGCCCGAGCACTGGGCGCAGGTCAGTCTGATCTTCCCAACCTGTCCGCTTCGATGATATCGAGGATGTTGAGCTAATGATGTGGCTGTCTTATCCGAGCTGGAGGACACGTGGAGAAAGCCCGATAATGCCTACATCAATTTTACCATTACACGGATAGATTTGAAGTATAAAATGGAGAAGAATGGTCAGATTGAAAGTACGAAATCTTATTGGAATCGAGAGAAACAGTAAGCAAGCTGCTGGAAAATTCAAAGGTTTTTTGAATATGAGTTCAAGGGAGACAAACTGTTGGAGGACCCCAACGATGGGCAAGCTGCTTAAATAAGGAAAATCTACATCGGAGGGGAATGTCAAAATCCACTTAGGAGATGGAAAGACAATCTCTGTCCAACCAAGCCATGCATGTAATGTGTCACAGTCTTAGCTTGTCCAGTGCTTGTTCTCGCACATGGCCGCTTGTCCGTGACCATTTTCATTTGTTTTCTCGACTAGTTTAGCTTAGATTAGCTTAGTTTAGTTTATTTCTTTCATTTCTTGTAGAAAGACACCATTATGACTCCTCGAGCATAATGATGTCTATTGTGGTCACTTGTATTTTTTTCCGTAAAGTATTATGTGGGATGACATGCTCTTGAAGTCATTCAAGTCTTTCACACCTTGTAGCCTTTGATATTAATACAATTGTTGTTGTTATTGTAATTGTATTCTTCTCTACATTGCCGGCATGTGTTGTTGTAGAGAAACTCGTTGCTATTGAAACCGCTTCCACTATTTAAGATTCTCTGATCTTCAGGCTTGCTACTAGGCGATCCCCTAGTTAGCGCCGCACGGTCCACTTTCTAGCCTCAAAAGGCTCGGCCCGTGACAGTTGGTATCAGAGCAACGGACTGATCCGTTGCCTGACTACGTTGGTGAAATACCATGTCGACGAAAGATCATCTCGACGCGTTTGAACAAAGCGTTTCCCGCATTGATGCTGCTCTAGCTCTTTTGCGAAGCCCCAATACTAATGGGGAGGGGACATCTCAGAACCCCCAAATCGATCACCTGATCGAACGGATGGGCCTAGTTGCCGAGACATCCACTAGCCATCATGCTCAGATGGAACAGTCAGTCCTTGATCTCCGAAGCGAGTTGGATGACTTGAAGAACATTGTGTATCGAGCTCTTACTAGAGACTCCAGGCAACCTACTTCGAGGGTTCGCCTTCCCGAACCTCAATCCTATGGCAATTCAAGAGACGCCAAGGAGCTTGAAAACTTCCTCTTTGATGTGGTGCAATACTTTCGGGGCACCGGAGTAACCTCCGAGGAAGAAAATGTGACAACAGCTTCCATGTATCTTTGTGGTGATGCTAAATTATGGTGGCGAACCAAATATACAGACATCCGGGAGGGAAGCTGTACTATCAATACTTGGGAAGACCTTAAAGCTGAACTTAAGGTACAATTCCTTCCTGAAAATGTCGAGTACACGGATCGACGAAGACTGAGAGAGCTGAAACAGACCAGACAAGTCCGAGACTATGTCAAGAAGTTTATGGTTCTCATGCTGGACATTCGTACAATGTCCCAAGAGGATAAGTTGTTTTGGTTCCTAGATGGCTTGAAAGATTTTGTACGTCAGGAAATACAAAGACAACGTCCTGCTGATTTATCTGCTGTCGTTGTTGCTGCAGAAAGAGTAACTGATTACTCTCCTGAACCTACCACTAACCATGACAAGAGGCAAGACAAGAATGTCTCCCATTATGATGGAAGTGGAGGTCAATCATCTCGGGAAAGCCCACCAAGACGTTGGAGCAACCCCAACTCAAATTCTAATTTAAGGAGTCCGCGCCGAGGTCAGCACTCAAGATCTGGCCATTCGTTCAACAACTCAGGGGCATCACTGGGTTCGGAAAACTAGAAGCCTCACTAGGGCAGACAGACCCATAAAAATCCAACTCCTTACTTTTTGTGCAACAAGAATCATGATGTGTCCGATTGTCCACATAAACATGCTTTAACCGCGCTGCAAGCATCGATTCAGGAAGAAAATGAACGTCGGGGAAAATATATTGTAGAGCAGGAGGAGGAAACTTCAGACGAGTCTGATGCTTATCAAATAAGTACAATTCGTTTGTTGAATGCCATGAAGCGACAGCCGGTCGCAAAGAAGAAGGTCATGAAGAAGAACCTCATGTTCGTGGACCTTCGAATTAATGGGCGGAATTCTTGTGCTTTAGTTGACACTGGTGCTACACACAATTTTATGTCCGATAAGGAAGCTAATCGGTTGGGCTTACGTGTCGAAAAGCACTCAGGGAGATTGACGGCCGTGAATTCTGAAGCGAGTCCCGTGATTGGAGTCGCCAACACGGTACACACGAAGATTGCTCCGTGGGATGGGTTCCTCAACTTCACCATTGTTCCCATGGATGATTTTCAAGTGGTATTGGGGATGGAATTCTTCATGGACACTAAGGCGGTCCCAATGCCTTTTGCAGATTCGCATTGTATGATGGGAGATCGATCGTGTGTCATTCCTACAATGCAATATTCAATTGAAGACAGATCCGTTTCGGCTCTGCAGCTTGAGATGGAGGAATATCAAGACGACCTTCTAGTGCTTAGTGGGGGAGAAACTAACCCACAAGGGCCACCTTTGATTCCAGCAAAAGGGTTGTTTAACTATGTTCGAATTGCTTCTCTAAGAGAAATTCCAGAGGAGTTTCCCCCTCATCCGGATGGGGAAAAATCTACAGATATCAAGTTCCCATTGGGCCAATCCGCTTTCATGTTAGCCAATAGTGTGAAGACCCACTTGCTTTCGGTGGGACTACATCCAGAAAGACGGAAGTACCGACTTTGTATACCGAGAGTCGAAAATTCGGGGAACAAAGGTACAACAGTTATAGTGGTGGATCAAGCATTGAGTTCTACAGCCTTATAGCTAGCACTTCAATTCCAATATTCCAAGGACACCGCCGCACAGGTTCTCAAGCATGATACTCAGTTGTGGAATGTTCCGAGGGGTATTGATTCGTGCTTCAATCTACACAGGTGCTTTGATGTCAACTTGGGATCTAGTGAGATTGTCGCAGACCAGCCACTGTATCCTCATTCAGTGGATAAGCTCTACAAAGCCAACATATCTGGAAGACAGCAGAAGACATTACAACCACAGACCAAATCAGAAGCAGTATCAGAAGAAGTCTACGAGGACGTCGACAGCTCAAGTGGGGGAGAATGTCACGGTCTTAGCTTGTCCAGTGCTTGTTCTCGCACATGGCCACTTGTCCGTGACCCTTTTCATTTGTTTTCTAGACTAGTTTAGCTTAGATTAGCTTAGTTTAGTTTATTTCTTTCATTTCTTACAGAAAGACACCATTATGACTACTCGAGCATAATGATGTCTATTGTGGTCACTTGTATTTTTTTCCGTAAAGTATTATGTGGGAGGACATGCTCTTGAAGTCATTCAAGCCTTTCACACCGTGTAGCCTTTGATATTAATACAATTGTTGTTGTTATTGTAATTGTAATCTTCTCTACATTGCCGGCATGTGTTGTTGTAGGGAAACCCGTTGCTATTGAAACTGCTTCCGCTATTTAAGATCCTCTGATCTTCAGGCTTGCTACTAGGCGATCCCCTAGTTAGCGCCGCACGGTCCACTTTCTAGCCTCAAAAGGCTCGGCCCGTGACATAATGCATGGTAGACTTCTGGCGCGAGGATCGAAAAGTCGCAATCTTTCCAAATGCCTGATTAGGTGGAAAAATTGAGATGGTCCAACCACTTAAAATCCTCATTTCTCGCCTCAGGTTGTTGAGAACCTATTCATCTCTTTGAATGTTTCCAACCCCTTTTTCCTTTTCCGGCCTCAGAAATAGGGGTATCTAATGATACTTTTTTTTACTAGCTCGAAAACTGTCACGTGTAAGAATAAAACTCACATGGAAATAACATGCACGTAAGCATGACTGGATAAGACGCACGTGTTAGCACATAACCCGGATCCCTTGGATAAAACCGAGGATAATGTTCATGACCGACCATGTTCACCTAAAATCCAAGCATAAGGCTCCAGATTGACTAGGAAGGACCATAACCAGGGCTAATCAAGGATGATCCAACGCATGTCCATGCTCGGGCCGTGTCCCATGCTTGGGAGACATTACTATAGCTCGACGATTATGATATAATGACCCATTACTCCCAAATCCTACCAAATCCAGGATATTAGTGAGCGTTGACTGAAATTAAGGAAAGACTCGCTAAACAAGTCTTTCATATCCTATAAATACTATAAAGGGAGGTCTAGCCAAGGGAGGTTCTTTGCTCCTAGTTGTTACTTTGCTAAAATATTCTAAGAACATCTATTGATTCTCACGTCGGGGGTGCAATGCTGCTAGGCCACACCCACGTGTGCATTTTTTTTGCAGGACCCAAAGCTCAAGGATGATCAATATTTTGATTCTCGAGAATCATATCTAACGATCCAGTTTTTTCAAGATCAGATATAAATTACTACTATTACTTAAGCATCAACCACAATTGTAGAATAGAAAGATGGAAGACATCCATAAGGTCCTTCATGAATCAGTAATAGTAGGGGCGGAGCCATCGCTAGGTGCCCGAAGCAGTAGCAGCCCTAGCGGCATAAGTGGCTGGGGTAAATGTCGGCAACTTGTATTCTAGTGCCGTCTGTGTAGCAGGTGGTGTCCATAGTTGCGGCTTTTGCAGCTATGAATGATTTGCGTAGAAAACGACAAAAAAATTTAAAATAAAAGCATTTGTTTTTTCTCTTTTTGATAATTAAATAAAGGGTATATGTCATTAATCTCCCCTGTCGTTTTGCACTATACCAGATGTCTCTCCTGTCATTTTGTAAATATCAGAGATCTCCCATATCTTTTTGTTCAAACATTACTTATCTCCCTTATTGATTAAAAAATAATAAATTTTTTATTATAATACCAATTTTACTTTTGACTATTTAAAAAATAATTAAATAATAAAAAACTAAAATACATAAATAACTCTTTAATTTATATATATTCATCGTCACTTCCTACCACTGCCGCCACTACCCACTACCCGCTGCCACCTCCCATCACCGCCACCTCCTACCGCCGCCACCCACCACCTCCCGCCACCACTACCTACCCCCATTTTTAAAAAATATTTTTTTTAATCATTTCATTAAAAAAAAAAATTGAACCCTTTTGTTAACCATTTTATCTCTCCCTCTCTCTCCGTTGGTGGCGGCGGTGGGCGATGACAGTGGGTAGTGGTGGTGACGATGGGTGGTGGCGGGGGAGTTGGGCAGTGGGTGGTGGAAGGTGGAAGCGGGAGCTAGAGGTGGGTGGTGGTGGCGGCGGGAGGTGGTGTTGGGTGGCAGTAATAAAAGGTGGCGGAGGGTGATGGGTGGTGGTGGCGGTAGGAGATGGCAGTGGCAATAGGTGGTGGGAGTTGGGCAGTGTTTGTGGCGATGTGAGTTGGGTGGTGGTGAGAGGTAAATTTAATTATTTAAAAAGTTAAAGGGTAAAAAAATATAATTTTAAAAATATAAGGGTGCTAATGATTTTTTTTTAATTTTTGTTTTTAAAATAACCTAAAGGCAATTTTGTCCAAAATGAGCTAAGTGATGTTTGAGCAACATGATAGAAAAGGTTTTTGGTATTTGCAAAATGATAGGGGAAGTATCCGATATAGTGCAAAATGATAGACGAGGTCAATGACATATACTCATTAAATAAAAGCATTTCTAATCTATTGATTTTGGATCAAATTTGTGGAATTTCCTATTGTGTTTTCTTTTTTATAACTTTCTTAATTATTTATTTGGGATTGTTTGTGCAGAAAACATCTACTCTAGTAAATTAAACTAAAAGCTGAAATCCTCTCCATTAGTCTTCCCCCTCAAACATTTGCTTCCTTATATGCTAGTTGCGGTCAACATAAGATGCAATTGTAGGCAAAAATGTATCTGCATTAATGCTTCCCGTTCTATTGAATGTTTTCGGTTTGAATCTTGTAATATTCAAATAAATCGACAAAAATAAGATCAATATTTGATATAAAAGTAAATAAATCGATTATATGTATAACAAGATAGATATTCATTACATTTAATCTAAATATTTCTATAGCAACTAAAGGAAGTTGTAATCTCAAACTAGCGACTTAGCCACGCTGGGTGCGTGTGCAACTTCTAAACATTGTAAAATAAATTAAAGAGAGATTTAATTTCTTTTTTCATAATAATGGTATCTCAGATATTTTGCATGTTGATACCAAAAAAACACAACTACCTACCATTTTTTCTTCCTTTACTGAAGCATAAATTAACGATTTATTAATTATTTTGAAAAATAAGAGTATCGTAAATATTTCACACGTTGATACACCAAAAAAAACAACTAACTCTAATTTGGTCCCCCTTTATATATTAGTGTGAATTATGGATGACAGAAAAGGTATTTACACGATGACACGACGCGAGACCGACACGAAATTATCAGGTATAGATTTTGCTAATTAGGTAACAGGTCGTTATCGTGTTTGACCCGATAGCACGATAAAGAATAGTGTAGGTTATCGGGTTAACCTGATAAGCCGATAGGTTACACGAAAAGACACGATTAGAATTTCCTGTATTCAGGTTACACGATAACCTGAGACCTAATGGGTTATGTGATAATGTAGTAAATAGGTTTTGTTAACAGGTTGTCAATTAACAGGTCGTTAACGTGTAATGGGTAGGTTAATGTGTAAAGGAAATCTATCAGATAATTTTATCGTGTTGTATTTACCTAATAAGTTTCGTGTTTTCGTGTGACATGAAAAATTATCGTGTTGTGTCAACATGATAATTTTCGTGTTGTATTCGTGTTTGGGTAATCTGACACGATATGCTTATCGTGTCGTGTTTTCTCTTATCGTGTTTCGTGTTATCGTGTAATGACCTGCTACACGAATTGCCAATCCTATTGGATGATATATGCCCTCATTCATGTTTTAATGTTTAAACTTCTTAACAGTTCATTTGGTATGCTAGAATGAAATCAAATGACAATAGAATTTGAATTATTATAGTAATGGAATAGATCACTTTGTTGCATAGAAAACAAATGGACATACAATTGGGGCTGACCACTTCATAGGGAAGTGGTGCATAATTAAAGTCAAAGATATCTCTTTCAGAAACTAGAGATGAATGGGAAGATGTCGAAAATACGTAACTATTGATGGTACATTTCATAGGATGGAAAAGTAGAATGAAAGAAAGAGATGAATAGAAAATGTCGGATGATTTTCATTTGTTTGATATCATGGAAAAACCGTAAGGATAGAAAAAAAAAAAAAAAAAAAAAAAAAAAAAAAAAAAAAAAAAAAAAGAGGAAAAGTGGAAATAAATCTCATCAGAAATGAATGAAAAGTATTGGTTTTCTCACATTTTTAGGATAAAATACTAAAATTACTTAAAATAATCCGTGTCTTATTTTATTTTTTTTATCCATTATTATTGAAAATAAAAAATTCATATTCTCACTTTTCATTACTCATGCCAAGCATGAAAGAGTAAAAACAATTTTTGTTCATAATGGATGAATAAAGTATGACCCATGTTGCTTTCCTTCCAAATTTCCATCCTTCTTTCCAAATCATCCTTCCTTCCAAAATTTCATCTTTCCTCTCAAATAGAGCATGATAAATTTGATTAGCATTTTTATTTTTATGTTTCTATTCAGTAAAATGGGACGAAAATTCATTTTTTGTTCTATTATATTGTTTTGTGGGAACAAAATTGTATTTGGTAGCAATAATTATTCTTAAAATATTTTTACAATTTCTCAGAATAAAAACGAAAAATGCATTTGATTGCAACTAAGTTTGGATAGCTTATATGTATGTGAGAGAGAGAGGGAGAGAGAGAGAGAGAGTAGATGAGAGAAGAAGATGAAGACGTGCGGTAGTTGTTGTGGTTCGGCGTGAGTGGTGGCTAGTTTAGTGGTGGTTCTCAATATTTACTCTTATGAAATAAATTGGAAATAATTTTGCGATAGTGAATAAAAATAAAAAATAAAATTCTCAAATTCTTAAGAAATTTTGAGATTTTTTGAGATGAGATATTTGTTTACCTAACACGTTTTTGTACATTAATCTCAAAATTCTGAAAAAGAACGAAAATAAACAAACAGGGGCCATAATTTCATGATTCTTTGTCTATAAACGGTTCCTAACAATTTGCAATATCTTTAAAAATAATATCAAGTCCCAAATTATTGTGTTTTTGTTTGATCAGATGCAAGATATTTTATTTGGGTTCACTCAAAGTCCCAATTTAGGAGTGACCCTTTAATGGCATTCAAATTCTATACTTGCAATTTCGGGACATGGATCCCGTGGTAGTGTGTATACGATGAGGCAAATGTGTAGGTTAAGACCCATTAGCTATCCTAATTATATTTTTTATTGTTCAAATTTAATATATGTATTTTATTAATTAATTTTTTGTTATTTATTATATCTTATATTTATAAATTTAAAAATTGATGTAGTACTTTTAGATATAGGATGAGAAAATTTAAAAACAAAAAATAGACATGTTTTTTAATTTTAAAAAAATGGCTTACGAACCAAACAGAGCCTTAGATTCCAACTCATTTCAAGAGAAGGTGCTAGTCATATAGGATTAGGTGCACATAAAGATTATGGATTAGGTTGCCAAAAACATCTAAGAGATGAGAGTACTATATCACTAGTGCTGTTTCAAAACAACGCCTTGAAAGATATGCATTCAAATCCAAAACCATGCTGCCAAAAATCATATTCTTCACCGCAGTTTCTCTAGCCATCCTCTCAGTCATACTCTTGGCCTTGTTCTCTCCCATACCCCACAGAAGTCCTCCCAGAAACAACACAACCCCATCCCTATCCCTCTCTTTATACATCCGACAACCCCAAATCTCCACCACCTCCACCTCCACCACCACAACCACAACCACCACCGGCGGTAGTTCAGCCCTAGTGTTCCGATGGACGTTCACCGAGGGTCCTGCTAACACCTCCCGACCGGTTGGAAAAGCCCAAGGGTTCATTATTCCGGTGGAGAGGTTCGGGCAATCGGCTTTCAACCTAATACATCTAACCTTTGCGACTCATGAGTATTCAGGTAGCTTAAGTGTTGAGGCCAGGAATTTAGAAGAAGAAGAAGAAGAGCTGAGTGTTGTTGGAGCGATAGGATCATTTGCATTTGCTCGTGGGGTTGCAGTTTTTGCGCAAACTGATGGGGATTCTTCAGGGGTTGGTGGTAGTGCTACTTATCATGTGAAGCTGAAGCTGAAGTTTCCTAATAGATCTCAAACAATACCTGGATGAGTTGGAAGTTGTTGATTTGTATTTTTTTTTTTTTAATGATTGTGCAAGAATAATTGTATTGGATTTTTTTATGTCAACAAAACCAGAATAACTCTTTTCATATATACATTATTTTGGGAAGCCTTACAAATTCGACGTGGGATCATATTGTCTACTATTTTTTGTCTGAACTGTTGAAATACGATATTTATGTATTTGTTATTTTTGGTATCTTGATTGTAGGCCATTATTATCCTATTCATTCCGGTGATATATTTCCTAATTTAACCTGCTCCTGTGGCTATATAATTAAGGACATAGAACCCATTCTGTACAATCAATATAATACAATAGATTTTTCTCCTCTCTCCCTATATCATTTTTGATACTGAGAGCCAATTTTTTTCCCCACTCAAAATCACCACCAAGCCACTGCTGCCATTATATCCCGAAACCCTAGCTGCCATATCACCACGAACCAGTTGAACACTAACTAGCCGTCGCCCACATAACTGAAACCCTAGTCGTCGCTGCTACCATCGCCCACATAACCAAAACCCTAGTCACTACCGCTTCCATTATACCCTGAAACACTAGTTGTCGCTGCCCAGCTCGAAACCCTAACCATCCGCTGCCATTATACCCAGAAACCCTAGCCTCCGTCGCCCAAATCGAAACCCTAATGAGCCGCCAAAGCCACCACCTGCTGCGAACCTTGCAAACCTTCGAACAACCTTAAAATCCTAACCATCGACCTCACCATCAGTCGCAACCATTCCTTGCTGCGACCTCACAAAACTATTTGCGACCAACATTTTCCCGAAACTAGACCCTCGTGCACCATCTTGCTCAAACTAAACGTGCTTGTTGTGCGTTGTTTGTTGCAGACTGACATCAGACAGTCATCTCGCTACAGACTGTTCTTTGTTCGCATAAGTAAATCTTTGTCGCTCATCGTTGTTGTTCTCTATCCGTCTGTGTTTTGGATGTCTTAAATACATGGCCGTCTCTTTTATTTATTAAAGGGTTAGGTAATTATATCTCTAGTTACCCTTCTCATATTGTACCTTTTATTTTGGAGCCCGGTCAGTCTTCCATAGCATTTGTCCGCTTGTTTCATTGCTACGATCGCATCTTATCTATATCAACGGCCTCCGAAAATGAAGGTGACGTCCTATCTCAGACCGTTCATGCTTTACAGCTACTTGCCCACTCAGATTCTACCTATGCGCCTGAGGCCATGGTCCAACGTATTACCACAGTCTTACTCAATGGAGCGAATTTCCTTGCCTAGTTTCACTCTCTCCGTCTTTACCTTAGTGGAAAACATAAGACCGGATAACTCGACGTCACTGAGCCACGACCATATATTAGCAATCCCAAGTTTGCTCAGTAGGATACTAGTAATTGTACCATATTCGGGTGAATCTTCAATTCTATAGAGGAATGAATCTATAATATCTTTATGTTCCACGAGACTGTCAAAGGTTTATGGTTTATTCTTACAAAGATGTAGGCTCACTTTTGCAATGAATCACGGATCTTCGAGCTCTATCGTGAGATTTCCCATGTCTCTCAAGCATCCTTGGAACTTTCAGTTACAGATTACTTCGGCTATCTTCAATCTCAATGGGAGAAACTTGCGCAGTATGAACCTCTGAGTGAATTCCCTAAGAATGTTGTCGAAATCAAAGCCAAGCGACCATATTGTCAGTACTTCCGAAAGTCTGGTCATCACATTAACCGTTGTTATAATCTTCATCCTAAATTAAAATCCCAAAACCTAGGAGGGAGGAAAAGAATAGGAGGACCACGTACTGGTGTTATTATTGATATTGTCCCAGGTCCGGTAGATCCCCCACTAGCTCCCCTGGATATTTCCCCCGTCCAGGCCCAACTTGCCCAACTTTAGGCTCAGTTAACCACTTTGGCATCATCTTTCAGCCTCATGGTTACTCTTGCCTCAGGTATTCCTATTGTGCTTCATGGTAAGTCTGGTTTCCCGACTTGGATAAGTCTGGTTTCCCGACTTGGATTTTGGATCCTAAACTAATAATCACATGACTGATGAGTTTTCTACCTTTACCTCTCCTGTTTCGCCTATCAATCAATTTGTGTGCATTGCCGATGGTAACTCTATCCGTATTCTTTATCAGGGAGATGCTGGTAGCGAATTATTTGTCGCTACAATACCGTAAGTGTACGAGTCAAATTTTAATAATATAAAAAGTGAGTAGACTTGTCGTATCCACATAGATTGGTTTAAATCGTCACTAAGCACTACGATTGTCGTAACCTAACTTTATTTAGGCGTCCAATTTTTGGGTTTTTAAATTAATAAATCTAAAACAACTAAAATAAATATAAATACAAAAATAAAATAAAATATGGATTATCTATGCGCAAATGTTCTAGGGGGGTTGAAAATCACATTGCTAAACTATGTTTTTCCTCTAGCTTGTTAATTGAATTCATATCCAATCATTAACCGTAGGTGTCTAAATTAACCTCACTTCCATCTCTCGAATGCCAAGTGAGATAATTTGTATAATTATTAATTAATATATTTATTCAACTCAAGTAATTATCCAATCTTTAAGCCTCACCCATCAAATGGCTACCCAAATTATATTAGCCTCTCCCACTCAATATATTAAGGGTTGTATTTTTTCAGTCTCAATATGCAAGATTATCACCTCTCGAATGCCTAATCTTACACACTGATAGGTGTAATCTACCTATCTATTTCCAAACCGAATTAAGTTAGTTTTCGTGCATTTATATAGTATTTTATTATGTTTTAATTAGTTTTTATACTTTCTGTATTAAAATAGGTGTGTAGGGCAAAAAGATAGGAAACTGAAGCGAAAACGATAAGATCGAACCAAAAACGGTCGAAGAACGGTGGAAAAACAAGCTCGAAGGTAAAATTGTGAAAGAAGCCCACTACCGCGGCAGTGAAAATGCTGAGAAGACACCAAACTTGCTGAAAGCTCACCGCCTAGGCAGTGAAAAGGCAGAATGTTTTCCAACTCCACTGCCTTCTTCATAGCCAAGGCGATCAGCCAACCGACCTACCCACCGCCTAGGCGGTGACCTCTGCACAACTTAGATATTTTTATTAGATATTTTGAGATATTTTGCCTATAAATATCCACTCCTCTTCTCTCCTCTTGGAGGTTCCGGCCATTAGAGCCCCTTTAGGGCTTAGTATAGGATATGTAGAGGAGTTTTAGAGAGAGATCTCACATCCCGAAGTGGAGGACGACGACGGAGCGATCGTTGAACAGTTCTTAGCGATAAATCTTCAGACGAGGCTAAGTTCTTCGATTTCTTTCCTTATTTCTTTAACTTAGGATATTGTGAGCATGGTTACCTTGCGCTTTCATTGTAAATGCGGTTATGGCTGTAGTTAAACATGGATTGTATAGGTATTAACAATATATTTATAAATATGTGTTTGGATGATTTCAGTGTTGCATTTATGTTTGTTCTTCGTAGTTTGATTGTGTTTATCGTATTGTTTGTTTATTATGCGTAGATAGATACATGGAGAATACGGGGGTTTGACAAACCCCAGATTCAGACTAGGGTAAACAAACGCCACGATCCAATAACCTGGTCGAGAGTTGGATTGTGGACAATCGATGACGTTGGGGCAAGACTCACGTGACCTAGGGTCGTTAAGACATTGAGGATGACTTCTTCATTGACTCGGAGTCATGTATTCCCCCGTCTTATACTCAAGAGAGGTGGCGATGGAGTTTTAGAACTGATATTGTCGATAGGGTAAACACAACGCATTATCCAACAACCTGGTCGGGAGTTGGATTATGTGCAATCATTGACATTGGGGCGAGACTCACACGACCTAGGGTAGTTAAGACGTTGAGGGGGACTTCTTCGTTGACACGAAATTGTATTATATCCCCCGTATTACACTCGGGAGAGGTGGCGGAGGAGGTTTAGTTACCGAGATTGTCAAACAGGTCAAAAATCATAAACGTGAGTAAATCGAGATCGAACATGTATTTGTAAACTAGTTAATCCCTAGGTAATTCTTTCCCCAAAAAAATTTTAGTATATTAGTATAGATAATTTAGGTTATATTAGTATTAGTTTAATAAATTAAATGCATTTGTTTTTAGCCTAGATAAAGTTAGGTTATAACAAACGCGGTACTCGATAGTAACGACACCAATCCCTGTAGATATGATACCTGATCTTAATGATCACACTATACTAAAACTTTGACTTCATATACTTGCGAGTAGTCAATACGTGAAGATCGAATCCTTGTCATACAAGTTTTTGGTGCCGTTGTTGGGAATTGGTTGTGTCATAGTTTCTGGCGATCGCTACCAAGTTTTTGGTAACGATTGCCAGGGATTATGTTTTGTTGTTTATTATTGATATTGTGAGTAAATGATCCGATTTTACTTTAGGCATTTCTTTTGTATATAATTTTTGTTTGTAGTTTTATTTTTGTTTCTTATGTTGGGTATTTGCCGATGTTAGATCGATGGGTATTGATGCATCCCTTTCGACGGGATTCCAAGCCCTTTTATGTTGTGGGGCCACGCACATAATCTAGTGAGGTATGTCGTTGGAAGATCGAGTCGAACAAAGAAAAACCTCGCCAAGCTTGAGGGTGTTTTGAAAAGTCGGGTCGAGGACATTAAATCACGTGATTCTTGGGAGGCAACCCATGGTCAGATAAATTAAATCCATCTTCGTCGAATTTAAACAGAGGCGAGATCCTCTCGCCTCCCAGGTACGTTGATAGGTGTAAAATACCTGTCTAATTCTAAATCGAATTTGCCAGTTTTCGAGTATTTTATTGAAGTTTGAATACCGTTTTAGCTGTTTTTATTAGTCAGGAGCAAAGACGTAAACAATCGGCAAACCGAGCGAAATGGTACGAAAGGGGAGCCAAAAAGATGAAAAAATGAGGTTTCAAATAACAGAGCAATTCCGCCTAGGCGAAGTTTCCACCGCCTAGGCAGAAATTCATCAGAAAGATGCAAAAACTGAAGATTTGAAATCCGCCTAGGCAGAAATCCGTCAGAAGGTTGCAAGGGATGAAGTATTGAATCTGCCTAGGCGAAGTTTCCACCGCCTAGGCGGAAATCCACTAGAACGCTGGAAGTACTGAACTGCTGGATAGAGCTGCACTGTTGTAAATCCACCTGGGCGAAGTAGCTACCGCCTAGGCGAAATTCCGTCAGAAAGATAAGGAGCCAAGAAGTTAGTCCTCCGCCTAAGCGAAGATTCTACCGCTTAGGCGGAATTCTAACCGACTTAAACTCCGCCTAAGTGGAATTTCTACCGCTTAGGCTGAAATCGCAAAACAGGTCAAAATATCTGTTTAGATATTTTTGAACCCCTAGGCCTATAAATACCCCTTGCCCATGTCTGAAACTTAGAGTTGAAGAACCCTAACCCTAGTAGAGAGATCTTAAGCTATATTTTGAAGATCAAGAATGAGGTTCATCATTCGGATAAAGAATGATAACTTACGGATCGATCATTAGCGACAGTGAACCGTTTCACTTCCAAATTTGATCGTTTCTCTCTTGTTTTATTCTTTGTAATCACTTTTTCATATCTAAGAATGTTGAGTCCCTCTTATTTTGTATGGTATATGGCTAAGATCTTATAGTAGTAGTTAAATGTTACTTAGGTGTAGTCGAAATCATGTAATCGTTTAGTTGAATGAATTAATGTTATTTTAACGTGTTGTTTGTCTAAATCCGATTGTCTTTACCATTATTCTTGATATTATGCTTGTATAGATAAAATGAGAATACGGGGTTTGACACTCGGGAGAGGTAACCTCGAATTCGGACTAGGGCAAATACAACGTTACTTTCTAACGACCCGAGAGGGCGTTAGAACGTATGCAACCCATGACGTTGGCTCGAGACTCACGTGACCTAGGGTCGTTAAGGCGTTGAAGGGGGACTTCTTCGTTGACACGAAGTCGTGTAATCCCTCGTTTTACACTTAGGAGAGGTAGCGGAGGAGTTATTGATACAGAGGTTGTCGGATTAGATAAAAACCATTATAGCTAACTAAATGACATTGATTATGCATTATATGAAAGAGATTAATACCTAAGTAATTAGTGTAATTAAAACTAACTTTATAGTTGTCATTTATCTTAGTATAGTAATTAGAAAACATACGAGTTATGATTAGTCGAGATAATACGAAACTATGCAAATCACAATACTCAACTGAATTACACGAATTTCCTAGTGGAACGATATCCGATCCTAAAAGATCCATTATATTAAAACTAGACCTCGTACACTTGCGTGTAGTCCAATTACCGCGAGGAGGAAACATGGTTGTGAATCCGAGCGCGTACATACGTGTTCTAAACTCCCTTCGTCAGCATGCTTTAATTTAATATGTTGAGAATGATGAATGGGATCGCTGAGGACATTGTCCATTTTGAGTTTGGTGATGATGTGTAGGATATTAGTATGTGTTATTGTTTTCTCGTATTTCATGTGTGCTTAGGTTAGAATGTGTTTATGTTTTTGTGTTGTTGTTTGCATGCTGAGTTTTGCGTTCATCTGGGTCGTTACCCAATGATGATATTACCCCTGGTTATTTTTTAAGCCCAGGGTAATACCCATGCATGTGTGTTCTGTGTGCTTGACAATGCTTTTTGGTAAAAATTATTGTAGATCCTAATTTGCACGAGCACATAGACTCAATGTATTTCAATTCAATTTATTTGAGGAAAATTATCGATTAGCCAAACTCACAACACATTAAGAATTCTAGAACCTGATTGAGGGAAAGCTTGAGGCGAAATCCTAGGCGAGGTAGTTCATAAGACGTGATTTAGGTATTCTATTTGTCGCTTGAGCTTTTGAAGCCTACCTTGTTATATCATTATCCCTCGTTATCCTGTCAAAGCCTAAATGTCATTTCAATTTTGAACATGTAACTAATTCCATAGCCAGTTGATCTTTTTCCAAACCTTTATCGCTGAATTTAAAGGCACATTTGAGTGAATCAAGTTAGCAGTTACAAATGATTCTTGATGTGAGCAGTTGGGTTTAGGGCAAACTTCGGATTGGTTCGGTATTCAAGTACTCACTTATCGTTTTTCGTTCATTTTAACCATACCCGTGAAATCATACTAATCGAATAAGTTTGAGAGTGTGGTTAGTATTTAAAAAAAAAAAAAAAAAAAAAAAAAAAAAAAAAAAAAAAATTACGTTTCTTTAGACAAGTGATTACGTCGGTCTTAAATAATAGTTTGGAATTGTTTCCAATTTTTATATGGGGCTTCGAGAGTGAATGTGCCAAATGTTGAGACTTGGGTAATGTTAAGTTAACAATGTTAACCCGTTTTCTATTCCGAAACACCCTTGGCCAAATAATCCATAACCGAACTAAGTCCTTTTGATCTTTTTGAACTACTTAACCTACATTAGTAGAGAGTGGACCCCAATCAGGCGTATGGAAATCCTAGTCCTACACAGTCTAAGTCATGAGTTTAGTTGGTGGATGATCCAATCCGATCGTTGTATAGCCGTATTATTGAGTCTCACACTAACACGTTTACAGTATCTAGAATAGTGTTCACCATTATTGGATGTCGAAATTCTAGAACCACATGATGTGTTTTACCGGCTGAACTCGATATGACTGGTGGTTGTTGAGGGACAAAAATGACTTGGCCTTTAGAAGAAGTCAAAACTCACACGTTGTTATATCTAGGTTGTTTATATTTAGGTTGTTTGTTATTTACTTTAGTTGTATATTTCATTTTTGTGTGTTTGTTTGGCTTGAGGACTAGCCAAATTCCAAGGTTGGGGGTATTTGATAGGTGTGATCTACCTATCTCCACCGCCTTCTTCACCACTGAGGCGATCAGCCGACCAACCTACTCACCGCCTAGGTGGTGACCTCTGCACAGTTTAGATATTTTGAGATATTTTGCCTATAAATATCTACTCATCTCCTCTTCTCTTGGAGGTTCCGGCCATTAGAGCCCATTTAGGGCTTAGTATAGGATATGTAGAGGAGTTTAAGAGGGAGACCTCTCATCCCGAAGTGGAGGACAATGACGGAGCGATCACCGAACAGTTCTTAGCGACAAATCTTCGGACGAGGCTAAATTCTTCGATTTCTTTCCTTATTTCTTTAACTTAGGATATTGTGAGTATGTTTAGCTCGTGCTTTCATTGTAAATGTGGTTATGGACGTAGTTAAATATGGATTGTATAAGGATTAACAATATATTTATAAATGTGTTCGGATGATTTCGATGTTGCATTTATATTTGTTCTTCGTAGTTTGATTGTGTTTATCGTATTGTTTGTTTATTATGCGTAGATAGATACATGGAGAATACGGGGTTTGACAAACCCCAGATTCAGACTAGGGTAAACAAACACATGATCCAATAACCCGGTCGGGAGTTGGATTGCGGACAATCGATGACGTTGGGGCAAGACTCACGTGACCTAGGATCGTTAAGACGTTGAGGAAAACTTTTTCATTGACTCGAGGTCATGTATTCCCCAGTCTTACACTTGGGAGAGGTGGCGGTAGAGTTTTAGAACTGAGATTGTCGATAGGGTAAACATAACGCACGATCCAACAACCCGGTCGAGAGTTGGATTGTGTGCAATCAATAACGTTGGGACGAGACTCACGCAACCTAGGGTTATTAAGATGTTAAAGGGGACCTATTCGTTGACACAAAATTGTGTTATATCCCCCGTCTTACACTCGGGAGAGGTGATAGATGAGTTTTAGATACCAAGATTGTCAAATAGGTCGAACACCGTAAACGTGAGTAAATCGAGATCGAACACGTATTTGTAAACCAGTTAATCCCTAGGCAATTCTTTTCCCTAAAACATATTTGTCACAACCCGTCCCAAACACCCGTCTTCCCGGGGCCGGCGTAACGACAACACATCAACTGAGCGCCAAACCAACACACAGAACGACAATATACATACAACTTTATAGCACCAAAATATAAGTATCCATATACAAATTATCTATTATGGGGACATATCCATCCCCAAATATAGGAACAATCAGAATAAAAACCCAAATATTAGTATATTAGTATAGATAATTTAGGTTATATTAGTATAAGTTTAACAAATTAAATACATTTGTTTTTAGCCTAGATAAAGTTAGGTCATGAAAAATGTGATACTCGATAGTAACGACACCAATCCCTGTGGATACGATACCTGATCTTAGCGATCACACTATACTAAAACTTTGACCTCATACACTTGGGAGTAGTCAATATGTGAGAATCGAATTCTCGCCGTACACACACCTATGATATCTAATTTACATCTCACATAAATTAACAAATACGCATAAAGAAATATAAATAATCAAAACATGAAATTCAATTAACAACAATTTAAGGTCTCAAGGTATGATTCATACAAAGTTATTTAAAACCTCCTAGATAGAAACGATTAACTCAATATATACAAATCCATAACCAATCATTGTAGTAAATTCATAAATGTAAACATGTTTGATACAATATTACAAATACAAAATTTAAAACAAAAGATTAGGGAGAAGAAAAATATCCAAATCTGATTTTTGTAGAGAAGTTTGCTCCAAATCTTCAATTTCACATCTTCTCTGTGCTCCCGTCTTCGCTCTCATCCGATCTCCCTCCTTGTCCCTGTCTAAATGAGTTAAAATGCCCTTGAGGAAGGGTGAAACCCATAGGTTAGCGCTACAGCCCAAGCAAAATGGCGCCGCAGCGCCATTTTCGTTAGGGTTTTCAAAAGGAGCAAAACGCCCATACTGCAACGTCATTTTGTTGGCACTGCAGTGCCAATTCGCGCTGATTCGTGCTGCAGCATGAGTCTTTCCTGTTGCAGCACGAGGCTTCTGAAAAATGGTTGTACTAAATTTCGATTAAGATGATTCAAAAGTCTATGGAAAGATAAGACATAGATATAAAACTTCTATGTTTAGAGTTTTTCAAAATTAGATTATATCATGGTTAAAATTGGTTTTGAAGTTACAGGATCTGCACATATTTTTCACATTTTCTCCTATTTATTTGTAAACCTACAAAATAACACAAAAACACTAACAAAAATTCTTAAAAATACACAAATATTTTAATTTAAAAGTACTTGATTTGTTGGTAAATAATCTACTCATCAGATGTCTATTTGTCCCCCGATATCACTCTTCACTATGTTTACTATGTTCCTGAATTTGGATATAATCTTCTATTGGTTAGTCGTCTTGTTAAAAATCTTATCTGCGTCGTTGTTTTCTTACCTAATCGTTACTTCTTGCAGGACCTGACTGAGAATTTTTTTTGACAGGGGATATAAACGCGATAATCTCTACTGCTTCGGCAGTTATCCACCTCCAATCATTCCACCTTTTAATATGCAAGCTTCTATTACCTGTCTTTGATTCCTTTATCCGTTCTTTAAAAATTTAAACTTGTGGCATGCTCATCTGGGACATGCAAATTTCAGTATTTATGTTGGTTGAGAGATATTGGGATAAAGTGGTTGACTAGATTTTTTAATGACATTTTGAGGACAAAGAATGCCTGATGACTGGAGAAGAAGTATCTTAGTGCCCACCTATAAAAATAAAGGGGATGTTCAAAGTTGCACGAACTATCGGGGCATAAAACTTATAAGTCACACTATGAAACTTTGGGAGAGAGTGATATAATATAGAATAAGACATGAAATAAGAATAAAAGAGAACCAATTTAGATTTATGCTCAGCCGATCAACCACATAAGCTATCTATTTACATAGGAGATTAATGAAAAAATACAGAGAAAAGAAGAAAGATTTACATAGGGTATTTGTGGACCTGGAAAAGGCTTATGATCGGGTACGCAGATAAGTTTTGTGGTAGGTGTTAGAAAAGAAACAGGTATCCAATGTGTACATCGACGTAATTAAAGACATGTATAAAGGTATAGTTACTAGCGTTTGAACTGGAAGAGGTAATACTTATGCATTTGCTATTAATATAGGTTTACATCAAGGATCATCTTTAAGTCCTTACCTCTTCGTTCTAGTGATGGATGAGCTCACAAAACATATTTAAGATAAAGTACCTTAGAGTATGTTGTTTGCGGATGACATAGTATTAGTTGACAAAAGTAGAATAAGTCTTAATACTAAATTAGAAAGATGGAGAAAATCTTTAGAGTCTAAAGGTTTGAGGGTTAGCAGAAGTAAGACGAAATACATGTATTGTAATTTTAGCAATGCCCGGGGGGATAGTAGTGTTATAAAAATTGGCAATGAGGAGGTGCCAAATGTTAATCAGTTTAGATATTTAGGTTCATTGATTTAGAGCAATAGTGAAATCGAGGAGGATATTACGCATAAAGTTAAAGCAGGTTGGTTAAAGTGGAGAAATTCAGTTGGGGTGATTTGTGATCGTAGGATTCCATTGAAGCTTAAAAAAAATTCTACAAAACTGGTATAAGACCAGAACTTCTGTATGGTTCAAAATGTTGGACTAGAAAACAAACCATGTTCAGAAAATTGGGGTGACAGAAATGAGGATGTTGCGGTGGATGAGTGAAAAGACGAGAATGGATAAAATTAAGAATGAAATTATTAGAGATAATTTAGGAATAGAATCCATCGAAGAGAAAATTAGAGAAAATCATTTAAAATGGTTTGGGCATGTGCATAGAAGGCCCATAAAAGCAGCAATGAGAAAATGTGATTTACTTCAAATGCAGGGACCTACTAGAGGGAGAGGTAGACCTAAGAAGACGTTAAACGAGATTATTAGAAATTATTTGATGACATTAAACATGATGGAAGGGATGACCTTTGATTGGTTGCTATGGCGTAAATGGATTCATGTAGCCAACCCTACAAAAGTGGGACAAAGGCTTTGCTGTTGTTGTTGTTGTATGTTGGTTGTTTCAGTCTATTAATAAAGCTTGCAAGGACTTTAAATTTTAATGTGTGGTTTTGTGAACTGTCTAAACACACATGTACCTCTTACATTCCTCATATGTACGGTGCCTCCCAAGCATTTGATCTTATACATTATGATATTTGGGGACCCTTTCCTGTTACAGTCATTTTCAAACACGTTACTATGTTACATTCATAAATGACTATAGTTGGTGCACTTAGGTTTATTTGATGAAGCACAAATTAGATGTTTTCACTCACTTTACCCACTTCCTTCAAACAATAAAAATTCAATATAACACTGTCGTGTGTAATCTCAGGTCAGATAATGAGCGGGAATACTTATCCGATGAATTTCGCGCTGAACTTAATAAGCAAGGCATCATTTAGAAACTTATCTATCCTTATACCCCTAAACAAAATGGTATGGCGGAACGTAAGAACCATCAAATCATGTCTATAGTCCGTTGTATTTTGCGAGGAATGAATGTTCCTAAATCTTTTTGGCACACGATAGTTCTTATTGTTGCCTATCTCATTAATCGCATATCGAGTCGTGTCCTTACAGGCAAAACCCTCTTTATATACTGCAACTCACTAACAACTTTTTCCTTATCTTACCCTGTGTCTTTGGTTGTACGTCTTTGTCCAGAATCGGAGCCCTACTCATACTAAGTTAGATGATAAATATATTCGGTATGTTTTCCTTGGCTATTCTTCTATGTTGAGAGGATATATGTGCTACAACCCAGTTACTCATCGTACTTACCACTATCTCGATGTTACGATCTTTGAGACTATACCTTATGTTTTCGGTACTATATTTTATCCACCTATTGAGGTAGTCACTACCGAGAACCATACCCCACTTCCACACCATATTCCTATATTAGATATATCTTCTCCGCCCACATCACACCCATTACTTGACCCCACACCCGCCCCCTTATGAGTTTACTATTGTCATCCACGTGTCTCACATCCCCTGCCGACATCTTCTTCGGACTCAAGTATATTTCCATCTCCCATTATCTCTAACCCTATTCCTCCTTGTTACCCGACTCGGAAACGTCGCCCATCATCTCACTAACTCACTACCTTCTTTCATGTTTTACTAATAATCCAATTTCCAAGTATTTGTCTTTTTAGGATCTCTCGGATCAATATAAATCATTTCTTGGACAAATTGATTTGGTTGTCATTCCTCACTACGTTCATGAGGCCCTTGATAAGTGCGCAAATGTCCATATATTTATTCCTTTAAACTTAGTCTTTTATGCTTATTCTGTGACTAATTGTACTCACAAAGATTATATTTTAATTTAGGAAACAAATGAAGGTGTTTGGAACAAAACAAAATAAATCGCGTATTTTGGGCAATCTGACACATGTTCGTATTCTGTCCATAGTTTTTATGTCTGAACTCCGATTAAGATTTAAAGAATCAAATTGAAAAAACTATTTTAAAGCAATATGGAAGAAATAAAAGGTCACAAAGTGATAGGTGTAAATTACCTATATATTCCAAACTGAAATTGTTAGTTTTTGAGTACGTTTATTACGTTTTAATATATTTTAATGTGTTTTTATTCTTTTTGTATTAAATCATGTGTGTGGGGTGAAAAGTATGAAAATGGATGCTAAACTATGATATCGGATCAAGAACGGTATAAGAATGGTAGAAAAATAAGCATGAATGCAATATTTTGAAAGTCAGCCCACCGCCGCGGTGTCTAGACCACCGCCTCGGCGGTGAAAATGTAGAGAGGTGATTTTATTGCTGAACATCCACCCCCACAATGGTGAGATCCACCGCCGCGGTGGTGAAAATGCAAACAAGTCCCTGAATCCACCGCTGACTCCACCGCCTAGGAGACCATTAAACCGACATACCCCACCACCGCAACAGTCACCTCTGCAGAGATTTAGATATTTATTAGGATATTTTCTCTATTTATACCCCTTCCTATCCTCTCCTCTAGCGAGGAGAGCTCCAATAGACTTAGGATATTTTAGAGAGAGGTTTAGGGAGTGCTCATTCAAATCCTAAGGAGAAGATCACGTTGCAAAAAAAGGGGAGCGATCTCGAAACGTTTTTAGCGACAAATCTTCGGACTAGGCTAAGTTTCTCTCGTTCCTTTCTTTATTTCTTAACTTAGGATTGTTGTTTGAGCATGTTTAGCTCATTTTTAATTGTATAACCGGCTATGGCCATGAGCTAAACGAATTTTTGTCTAGGGATTAATATAATTTATAAAAGTGTTGTTTGTTTGAGTTTGTGTTTCGTTAATGTGTGTTTTATAATAATTTCAATTGTGTTTGCCGTGTTGTCATGTTATTATACTTGTTTAGATAATTAGAGAATATGGGATTTGACACTCGGGAGAGGTAACCCCAAATTTGGATTAGGGTAAACACAACACGACAATCTAACGACCCGGGAGGGCATTAAAAATTGTGCAATCAATGACGTTGGGGTGAGACTCATGTGACCTAGTGTCGTTAAGACGTTGAGGGAGACTTTTTCATTGATGCGAAGTCATGTATTCACTCGTCTTATACTCGGGAGAGGTGGCGAGTGAGTTTACGAACCGAGATTGTCGGATACCCTCACACCATTAATGTAAACTAAAACGAGACCAAACACGTTTTTGTAAACAAAGTTAATCCCTAGGAAAGATTTTTCCTAAATAATCTCATAGTAATATTAGTATAGTTAATTTAATTAGATAAATTAGCTTAGTAGTAGTATTAATTAATTAGACACATTTATTTTTGCCTAGATAAAATTAGGTCATGATAAACATGGTAATCGATAATAATCACAACCAATCCATGTGGACACGATAACCCTCATTCTCTCAATCTATACTAAAACTTGACCTTGTATACTTGCGAGTGAAAGTAACGATGTATTTACGCGCTACCACGTAGCAAAACGAATTGGACCCAACCCTCAGATCCGACAAAGTTCGACAACCAAGTGCAAACCCACATTCTGTGCCTGCGAATATAGCTGATCAACATCCCAAGCCAGCTACTTTTTTAACGGTTCCCAATTCGGGAACCGTTACATGTGATGCAATGAGCAATTAAACCCATTCAAATTTATAGGGGTCAAAGACGTAAAAAATAAAAGATATTACAAGGAGTAATGATGTCATTTAAGGGGATTTTATTTTTTTGATTTCGGACAGTAGGGTGTGAGTGGGATAACTTGATTCAAGCATTATAACATTGAGGGAGAATTGTTTCTAGAGGGGGTGGTGTTAGCAGACCAAGCTTTTGCTTTTGCTTAGTTGTCACTTCCGTTACACAAACAAGGAAAGCATTTAAGTCCATTTATCATTAAGGGGAGGAAATAAAGAATTTCACCAAAAAGGATGAAGACTATATTGGTTTGCATTTATTAGTTTCCATTTCTTCTTTTGTTCTTTGATATATCCATTTTCTTGAGAGTAGTATTTAGGGAATTCGGCAGTAGCTAAGCGATGGTTTTTATTGGAACAGTGGCTCTCTCTTTCTCTCTCTTCTCATTTTGTATTCTTCCATGGCCTTGTAAGGCTAAGTTTTTCCCTTGGTCGAATGAAACTGAAGTCTCGGAATCAGTAAAACTATGAGATCTAATTTGTTTTCATTCTTCAATTTATGCTTTGAGTATCGAATGTTCTTTTGTGCCTATTTTCATGATTGTTTCGTTTAATCACTAAGAGGCCTACTAGTTTATTATTCATTACAATCTACTACTATGTTAGATATCAAATCCATAATTGTTTGACCCGTCTAATATATGAAACAACTAAGATTTAATCATTTGTTGTGTCATAAATTATTAGATTTTAGGGAGGACATTCAACTATATTAAATACAACCGCTTATGCTTGTGTTGTTTAACTTCATCAATGTCTCTAATTCTTAAAGTTGTTACGAGATTAAACCTTTAGCGCTTGTCTTAGGTTGTTTAGTAATTAGGGTTGATTAGATCACTTGTTTTCTAATTAACTACAAGTAAGGAGAGATAGGAAATAGTTCCAACGATGAATATTCAAAGTGAGAATTGATATATCTTTGTATCGATGAACAATTGTGAAATTCCGAAGGTGGATGTTAACTTAGAGCAATATGTGTTTTCTGATTGAATTTAGTATTAAGTTCGCATTTTTTTTTCTTATTGATTTTCTTAGTTTTGCTATCATATAATCAAACCCCCCTCCCCCCCCCCCCCATCCTTGTTCATGTAGCGCAAATTTAGGCTAGGCACTTTCTGTGGGAACAATACCAGCTCACACTACTACAGTTTATATTTAGGAGTAGAATTTTATTTTTGGTTACCTACAATAGCACACCAAATTTTGTTGTCGTTGCTGGGGAGTGCTTCTAGTTGATTTTTTCCCCTAACCTAATTATGTTTTTCCACCAAAATATTCAACCGAACTCGTTGGAATATTTCCACCCAAAAGACTCCAACCAAAACAATAGGAAAACAAAAGTCAAAGAAAACTAAAATTAAAAAAAAAAATGAAGAAATGAAGGAACACTGCAGATACTAGCTTTGCATTCAACTATTTGTAGACGTGGTCCTTGAGGTTATAATTATTTTTTTATTTTTTGAAATCAATTATATGGAAGTGATCCTGAGAAACAAAGACACAAGAAGAATCATAAATCATGATTTGCAACATTGGACTTAAAAAGTTAAGATTCTGATTGCTTAGGCATCGTACGGGCGAGGATTTAACGTCCTCGCTGTATCTGACTACTCGCAAGTGTACGAGGTCAAAGTTTTAGTATAGTGTGATCGTGAAAGATCGGGTTATCGTATCCATAGGGATTGGTGTCGTTACTATTAAGTATCGCGTTTGTCATGACCTAACTTTATCTAGGTTAAAAACAAATGTATTTAATTATTTAAACTAATACTAATACAACCTAAATTAACTACACTACTATACTAATATGTTTTAGGGGAAAGAATCGCCTAGGGATTAACGTGTTTACAAATACGTGTTCGATCTCGATTTACTCATGTTTACGGTGTTCGACCTATTTGACAATCTCGGCACGTAAACTCCACCGCCACCTCTCCCGAGTGTAAGACGAGGGAATACATGACTTTGAGTCAACGAAGAAGTCCCCCTCAACGTCTTAACGACCCTAGGTCACATAAGTCTCACCTAGCGTCATTGATTGCACACAATCCAACTCCCGACCGGGGCATTGGATCGTGCGTTGTATTTATCCTATCGACAATCTCCATTCTAAAACTCCATCGCCATCTCTCTTGAGTGTAAGACAGGGGATATAACACAACTTTGTGTCAATGAAAAAGTCCCCCTCAATGTCTTAACGACCCTAGGTCGCATGAGTCTTTCCCCAACGTCATCAATTGTCCACAATCCAAATCCCGACTGGGTTATTGGATCATGGCGTTTGTTTACCCTAATCCGAATCCGGAATTTGTCAAACCCCGTATTCTCTATGTATCTAACTAAGCATGATAAACAAATAATACGATAAACACAATCAAACTACGAAGAACAATCACAAATGAAACATCGAAATCATCCAAACACATATTCATAAATTTTATCGTTAATCCCTATACAATCCACATTTAGCTATGGATATAGCCGCATTTACAATGAAATAACAAGCTAAACATGATCACATGATCCTAAGTTAAAAAAATAAGGAAAAGAAATCAAAGAACTTAGCCTCGTCTGAAGATTAGCCGCTAAGAATGCTCAACGATCACTTCGCCGTCTTCTCCACTTTCGGATGTGGGCTCCACCTCTAAAACTCCTAAACCTAAGCCTAAATATGGCCTAAGGTATCCAAATGGCCGGGGGTAACAAGAGGAGGGGAGAGGAATGGGTATTTATAGACAAAATATCTCAAAAATATCATTAAAAAATATCTAGGCTGTGCAGAGGGTCTCTACCTAGGCGAAAGGATCCACCACCTAGGCCAAAGTAGGTCAGTTTGGCTAATCGTTGCGGCGGTGAAGACATCGGTGGACGTGCAAAATCTTTCTGTTGGTTTTCCGCCTAGGCGGTAGGCTGTCAATAGCCTTTGGTCTTTCTCAGCATCTTCACCGCTGTGGTGGTGGGCTTGTTTCATAATTTTGCCTTCGAGCTTATTTTTTCACCGTTCTTCGACCGTTTTTGGTTCGATCTCATTGTTTTCGCTCCAGTTTCCTATCTTTTCGCCCCACACACCTATTTTAATACAAAAAAATAAAAACTAATTAAAACATAATAGAATACTATATAATCGCTCGAAAACTAACTTAATTCGATTTGGAAATATATAGGTAGATCACACCTATCAAATACCCCCAAACTTGGAATTTGGTTAGTCCTCGAGCCAAACACACACACGAAAATAAAAAATACAACTAAATGAAATACCAAACATCCTAAAACAATCTACACATAATAACATGCGAGTTTTAAATTCTTCTAACGGCCAAGTTATTGTCGTCCCTCAACAACTGCCAGTCATATCAAGTTTAGGAGGTAAAACACATAATATGGTTCTAGAATTTTGACATGCAATAATGGTGAACGCTATTCTAGATCCTGTAAACGTGTTAGTGTGAGACTAAATAATACGGCTATTCAATGATCGGATTGGATTATCTCCCAATGAAACTCATGACGTAGACCGTAAAGGACTAGGATTTCCATAAGCTAGATTGGGGTCCACTCTCCACTAATGTAGGTTAAGTAGTTCATAAAGATCAGAAGGACTTGGTTTGGTTATGGATTATTGGGCCAAGGGCATTTCGAAATTGAAATCGGGTTAACGTTGTTAACTTAACGTTACCCAAGGCTTAACGCTTGACACATTCACTCTCAAACCCCTATAGATAGATTGGAAACAATCCCGAACAAACGTTTAAGACCGACGTACTCACTTGTAAAAAAGAAACGGAAAATAAAAACCATATGTACACTTGATTTTTTTTTAACTAACCACACCCCCAAACTTATTCGATTAGTATGATTTCATGGGTGTGGTTAAAACAAACGAAGAACGACAAAGTGAGTACTCATATACCGATCCAATAAGAAGTTCTCCCTAAACCCAACCACTCACATCAACTAGCATTTGCAATTGCTAACTTGATTTACTCAAATGTGCCTTTAAATTCAGCGATTAAAGTTTGGAAAACGATCAATTAGCCTGGGTATTAGTTTATGTGTTCAGAATTGAATTGACATTTTAGGTTTCGACAGGGTAACGAGGGATAAACATGTTACAGGGTAGGCTTAAAAATGCTCAAGCAACAAAGAGAATGCCTAAATCACATCTCCTAAACTACCTCACCTGGGATTTCGCCTCAAGCTTCCCCTCAATCAAGTTCTAGAATCCTTAATGTGTCATGAATTTGGCTAATCGATAATCATCCTCAAATCAATTGATTAGAAATACATTGAGTCTATGTGGTCGTGCAAATTAGGATCTATAATAATTTTTACCAAAAAGCAAGGTCAAGCACACAAAATCACACATGCATGGGTATTATCCTTGACCTTGAAAACAACCAAGGGGTAATTATTATCATCGCGTAACGGCCCAGATGAACGCAAAACTTAGTATGCACACAACAACACAAAAACATAAATACATTCTAACCTAAACACACATGCAATACAGGAAAACAATGACACATAACTAGCATACTACATACGACACATCACTTCCGAACTTAAAACGGATAGTGTTCTCAGCGATCCCAATCATCATTCTCAACATATGAAATTTAAAGCATGTTGACGAAGGGAGTTTAGAACATGTAACTAGGAGGCGAGAGGATATTGCCTCCGAATCAAGTCGGATGTGACGGATTTAACTTATTTTGACCTTGGTTGCCGCCCAAGAAGCGCATGGTTTAATGTCCTCGGCCCAGCATTTTCCGAACGCCCTCAAGCTTGGCAAGGTTTTGCTTTGGATGGCTCAATCTTTCAACGAAATGCCTTACCAGATTATGTGCGTGGCCTCGCACCATAAAATGGCTCAGAATTCCGTCGAAAGGGATGCATCAATACCCATTGATCTAACATCGGCAAGTACAAAAGAAAACTACAAACAAAAATTATATACAAAAAAAATGCCTAAAGTAAAATCGGGTCATTTACTCACAATATTGATAATAAATAACAAAACACAATCCCCGACAATTGTTACCAAAAACTTGGTGGTGATCGCCAGAAACTGTGACAGCAACCAATCCCCGGCAACGACGCCAAAAACTTATACGGGCGAGGATTTAACGTCCTCGCTGTATCTGACTACTCACAAGTGTACGAGGTCAAAGTTTTAGTACAGTGTGATCGTGAAAAATCGAGTTATCGTATCCACAAGGATTGGTGTCGTTACTATCGAGTATCACGTTTGTCATAACCTAACTTTATCTAGGTTAAAAACAAATGTATTTAATTAATTAAACTAATACTAATACAACCTAAATTAACTACACTAATATACTAATATGTTTTAGGGGAAAGAATCACTTAGGGATTGACGTGTTTACGAATACGTGTTCGATCTCGATTTACTCACGTTTACGGTGTTCGACCTATTTGACAATCTCGGTACGTAAACTCCACTGCCACCTTTCCTGAGTGTAAGATGGGAGAATACATGACTTCGAGTCAACGAAGAAGTCCCCATCAACGTCTTAACGACCCTAGGTCACGTGAGTCTTACCCAGCCTCATTGATTACATACAATCCAACTCCCGACCGGGTCATTGGATCATGCGTTGTATTTATCCTATCAACAATCTCCGTTCTAAAACACTCTCGCCACCTCTCCCGAGTATAAGATGGGGGATATAACACAACTTCGTGTCAACGAAGAAGTCCTCCTTAATGTCTTAACGACCCTAGGTCGTGTGAGTCTTGCCCCAAACATCATCGATTGTCTACAATCCGAACCCCGACCGGGTTATAGAATCGTGGCGAAGCATGATAAACAAATAATACGATAAACACAATAAAACTACGAATAACAATCACAACCGAAACACCGAAATCATCCAAACATATATTCACAAATTATATCGTTAATCCCTATACAATCCACATTTAGCTATGGCCATAGCCGCATTTACAATGAAATAACGAGCTAAACATGCTCACATAATCCTAAGTTAAAGAAATAAGGAAAAGAAATCGAAGAACTTAGCCTCGTCCGAAGATTAGCCGCTAAGAACACTCAACGATCACTTTGTCGTCTTCTCCACTTCGGGATGTGAGCTCCACCTCTAAAACTCCTAAACCTAAGCCTAACTATGGCCTAAGGTTCCCAAATGGCCGGGGGTAACAAGAGGAGGGGAGATGAGTGGGTATTTATAAACAAAATATCTCAAAAATATCCTAGAAAATATCTAGGCTATGCAGAGGGTCTCTGCCTAGGCGAAGGTATCCTCCGCCTAGGCGAAAGTAGGTCGGTTTGACTGATCACAGTGGCGGTGAAGATAGCGGTAAACGTGGAAATCGTTCTGTTGGTTTTCTGCCTAGGTGGTAGGATTCACTGCCTAGGCGGTGGGCTGTTAATAGCCTTTGGTCTTTCTCAGCATCTTCACCATCGCGGCGGTGGGTTTGTTTTACAATTTTGCCTTCGAGCTTATTTTTCCACCGTTCTTCGACCGTTTTTGTTTCCATCTCATTGTTTTCACTCTAGTTTTCTATATTTTTGCCCCACACACCTATTTTAATACAAAAAGATAAAAACTAATTAAAACATAATAAAATACTATATAAACGCTCAAAAACTAACTTAATGTGGTTTGAAAATATATAGGTAGATCAAACCTATCAGGCACCTTTTGGTTTAAGTAGTATTTTTTAAGTAAAGAATAATTGTTTTTTTTAGAAAAAAAAGAAAGAAAAAGTGAAAATAAAAAACCTTTAGTTTCGGCAAAATTTTAACATCTTCTAGGGTTTTTAGGCGATTTGTTTTATTTATTTTTTCTCTTGGTGTAGATTTTTGGTTTTTGATTTTGTAATTTATTTCTCGTGATTTATCTTTTCCTTCTTAACTATGTCTGCCTGTTACTCAATCTTTTAATCAAGGTATTTTGCAGTCTAATCCGGAGATATAAAAAACCTTGCATAGGTTAAGGAATGAGGCTATACAGAAATCGACGATCCAGTTTTTAATTCCCTATTTGCTTGTGATTTTGATTTAGAAGAGGGGAAAGTTATGGCTGAAAACCGAACCTTGAAGCAGCTTGCTGCCCTTGACTTGAACCAACAACCCCTTTGCATAACGTTCCCTACTTTAAATTCTACTACTACTTTTGAATTAAAATCTAGACTAATACACCTCTTACACACTTTCCATGGTCTTGCAGGTGAAGATCTTCATAAGCATCAAAAGGGGTTTCATGTGGTATGCACGAGTATGAAACCTACGGGGGTGACGGAAGAGCAAATCAAGTTAAGAGCCTTCCCATTTCCATTAAAGGATGAACAAATGATTGACTCTATTATCTACCATCTGAGAGTATTATCACATTAAAGAGATGAATAGGTTGTTTTTGGAGAAATATTTCCTAACTCCAAGGGCGGATAAGATTCAGAAAGAAATTTGTGGTGTAAGGTGGTATAATGGAGAATCCTAGTACGAGTACTGGGAATGTTTCAAGAAGCTATATGCAAGTTGCCCCATCATCAAATTAGTGAGTAGCTACTTATCCAGTATTTCTACGAGGGCCTTCCACCCACTGATAGGAGCATGATCGATGCTGCTAGTGAAGGAGCATTGGTAGATAAGACTCCCGAGGACACTAGAAACTTGATTGTGAACATGGCGGCAAACTCTCAACAATTCGGTTGATCCAACATCTAAACATGTTAATGAGGTAAATATTTTCTCCCTTGAATAACAAATTGCTATTTTAACCTATTTTTCTTTGTCAAATGGTTGTAGGTAACATACAAACGGTGAAGGCTTGTGGGATTTGTTCGATAGTAGGGCATCCAACCAAAATGTGCCCAACTCTTCAAGAGGAGCCCATTGAGCAAGTGAATGCAACAGGTGGATTTCTGGGACAACCACAAAGGAAATATGATCCCTATTTGAACACATATAACCCAAGATAGAGGGATCACCCCAATTTTAGTTATGGGAATCCACAAGTAAATCAGATGACGACTTAAACGGCCCAAGTTTTCAGTAATACAAGCAACCATACCCCACTAGACAACAATTGGGCCAAACTTTTAATTCTAGTATATCTTTAGAAGATATTGTTTAGTCTCTTGCCACTAATACTTTGCAATTTCAACAGGACACGAAACAATTTCAACACGAGGCGAGGGCCAGTATTCAAAATTTGGAGAATCAGATGGGCTAGATGGCGACTGCAATCAGTCAAATAGAGGCACAAAGTTCAGGGAAATTACCCTCTCAAACTTTTTTAAATCCAAGAGAAAATGCAAGTGTAATTGTTTTGAGAAGTGGTAAAGAGGTTGATATTCTTGTCAAGATAATCCCTGTATCATCGAAGCAAGAGAAGAAGAAGAACGCCATTGCAAACTGGAACGTCCCCAATGATGATGAGACGAACGTTCCCAATGACGACGATGTACCTAAGAGTAAGTTTTTGCCTCTTTCAGACTATAAACCAGTACTTTCATTTCCTCAGGCTTTAGTAAAATTTAGAAAAGATGAGCAAAATAGAGATTTATATGAGACTTTTCGTAGATGCGAGGTAAATATTCCGCTTTTAGATGCTATTAAACAAGTGCCTCATTTTGCTAAATTTCTGAAAGAATTGTGTACAATTAAGAGAAAATAGAAACTTAAAAGATGTGAGAAGGTGAAAGTTGGGGAGAATGTTTATGTAGTTATTTAAAGAAAATTTCCTGCAAAGTGTAAAGGTCTAGGTACGTTTACTATTCCTTGTACCATAGGTAACACTAGATTTGAGAAGGCTATGTTAGATTTAGGAGCATCGATTAATATCATGCCATATTCCATATATGCTTCTTCAAAACATTGACGTTTGAATAAAATTAGTGTTGTGATTCAATTGAGTGATAGATCTAACACATGTCCTAAGGGTGTAGTTGAGGATGTTTTTGTGCAAGTTAATAATTTGGTTTTCCTTGTTCATTTCTATGTGCTTGATATGGAGAATAATGATGAAAATGCCCCTATTTTGTTAGGAAAACCATCCTTAAAAACATCCAAGACTAGGATAGATGTTCATAGTGGCACACTTACTATGGAATTAGATGGTGAAATTGTTAAGTTTAACATTTATGATGCCATGAAATATCTTGTTAATGATAATCTTGTTTATTCTATTGATGTGATTGATTCGTTAGTGTATGAAATTTTTGAATTTGATGGAAAAGATGAATTGGAAGTTGCCAATAGTAAACATCTTGAGAAAGAGAACGAAGAGTTGGTTTTAAGTACTGATTTTTAGGAAACCGTTGTAGCGTTGAATAATTTTCCAAAGTTACAACAGTCAGGTAACGTTTCTTATATTGTGTCACCAGTTTCTAATGAGAGGCCTTTACCTTCCATTTTATAGGCCCCCATTCTAGATTTGAAGCCTCTCCCCAATCACCTCAAGTACGTGTTGCTTGGAGACGGAACAACGTCACCAGTGATCATCTCCAGTGAACTCAGTGCACTGCAAGAAGAAAAGCTTGTGCAGGTTCTTAAGGAGTATAAGACGACTATTGGTTGGACAATTGTAGACATTAAAGGAATTATCCCTTCTACATGCATGCATCGCATCTTTCTTGAAGAGGGAGCAAAGTCTTCTCGTCAACCGTAAAGAAGATTGAACCCACCCATGATGGATGTAGTGAAGAAGGAAATCCTCAAACTTCTTGAAGTTGGAGTGATTTATCTTATTTCGGATAGCAATTGGGTAAGCCTGGTTCAAGTGGTTCCTAAAACGATTGGAATAACTATTGTGAAAAATCAGAATGAAGAGTTTGTTCCCACTTGTGTTCAAAATAGTTGGCGGGTTTGTATAGATTATAGAAAATTAAATGTTGTAACCCGCAAGGACGATTTCCTTTTACCTTTTATTGATCAAATGATTGAAAGATGAGTTGGTCATTCTTACTATTGTTTTCTTGATGGTTATTCAAGTTATTTTCATATTGTAATTGCTCTAGAGGATCAAGAAAAAACGACTTTTATATGCCCCTTCGGGACATTTGCATATCTGATAAATTGATATTTATCAATAAATTCTCGATCAAATTTTATAGTTTTCTAGCATTTCATTTATGTTTTTAATTATTTTTCAGTATATTTTTGTAGGTAAGTTGATTTGAGCTTAATTGGTCGAGAATCAAGATAATTAGTGGGAATTCGACAAAAAGCGACGAGGAGTAGCTCTCTGCCTTAACGGTGCTGCAGTGCGCTACTTTTTGGTCCTTCGATAGGACTTCGTTGCAGCACGCAACAATGTATTGCTTTATGATTTACTGATAGGACGGCACTGCAGCACACTCTCTTTTTCCCGTTTCTTCTTATGTTTCTAACGCGCTGAAATGCGTTTTCTACCGTTGCAGTGCCGTTTCATTGGGACTAAGCCTTTTTTAGCAGATTTTAGGGTTTTTGGGTGTAGCTATAAATAGAAAAAAGAGTTTACTTCTAAATGGACCTTTTTGGAGAGCTCATCATGCAGAAAAAAGAGGAAGAGGCGACTTTTAGAGAGAGAGGCTAGTTAGAAGATATTAGAGCACTATTGAAGGAAGGGACTCACTCAACTCAAATTTGGATCTCTATTCCTTCAATCTATATCTCTTTTTTAGATCTTGATTTATTGATTTGATTATGTCTCCTTCATCTATTGTTGTAGTTCTAGAAATGACAATATATAACTAAACTTCTCTTGTCTAGGGATTAATGTATTTCACTTATGGTATGTTTGATTGAATCTATGTTTTGCTAATGGGTATTCATTTCTATTCAATGGTATTAATCATTTTATTGCTTCCATTATATGCTTGTATATAATATTGTGGTTGATTTGAGAATACAAAATTTGACACTCGGGAAAGGTAATCCCGGATTCGGACTTAGATTAACACAACACAGGTTTTAATTGATCAGGAGATTGTTAAAACTTGTGCGATCCATAAGATTAGAACGTAACGAATGTAATCATCTAAATCCTAGATAGGGATATCAATTTTGAAGTGATTACATATTCACTCACTTGACACTAGGGAGAGGTAGTGAGAGAGCTTTAGAAATCTTGATTGTTAAGTAGGGTGATAACCCTTAGTGTAAACTAGAATAAATCAAGCAAACATACGAGTGAACAGAGTTACTCCCTAGATAATCTATTCTCATTGAATTTATTCCAACCCTTCTAATTTGACGTGTTTTAATATTTTGGATACCTTTCAAATCATCGATCGTCTAGATGAAATTGAGTTATTCTAATAGTGGTACTTAGCTTGTTCTAGCAGTAATCCCAGTGGACGATACTTGATCTTCGGATCACTTTATCACTTGTTCGACCTTGTGCACTTGCGAGTATTCCTAGCGCATATTATATCGCATCAAGTTTTTGACGTCATTGCTAGGGATTTAAAAGTTAGAAATCAAGTTAATATTACTACCAAGTAACTCAATCTTAATTTAGACATTTCTATTTATTTTTGGTTGGTCTTTTTTGTTAATTTTGGTGGTTTTGCGATGTAGTCGTGGCTTGGAATTTCTTTCTCTTGACCCATAAATTGAATGCACAGTAAGGAGACTAAGGAGAGAAAGGAGAACCCAAACTCAGGAAATGGCTGACGGAGGTAATGACCATGTACCACAACAACCGCCGGTGCCTCAAGCACTACCACAACAACCACCAGAACCTGAAGTACAACAACAGCGGGTCTTTCGTGATTACTACAGACCCGTTGTGTTCGACAATTATTCGGGGATTTGGAGGTAACCAATCCACGCCAATGATTTTGAGTTGAAATCCGCCCTAATCAACATGGTTCAATAGAACCAATATGGAAATAATCTACATGAGGATCCCAACATCCATTTGGTGACGTTCTTAGAGTTATGAGACACCATAAAGATCAATGGAGTTTCGGAGGATGTCATTCAGCTAAGGCTATTCTCATTGTACCTTCGAGATCGAGCTAGAGGTTGGTTTTAATCCATCCAACCGAGGAGTATCTCGACTTGGGAGGAACTAACTCAATGGTTCCTCACTAAGTTCTTTCTCCAATTGATGACATCAAAGTTGAGAGGCGAGATCACTTAATTTTTCCAAAGAGATTATGAGCCACTCTTTAAGATATGGAAGTGGTTCAAAGACTTGTTGAGAAGATGACCCCAACACAGGTATCAGGATTAGTTCCAAACCCAACTATTCTACAAGGGGTTGGATGGTCAGACGAGAACTATTGTAGATGCCGCATATGGAGGTTCTCTGTTATCTAAAACTCCTAACGAAGCTCAAGCACTATTGGAAGAGATGGCAGCCAATAATTTTCAGTGGCCCAACGAGCTCAATATGGGACGAAAGATAACCAATATTCATGAGATTGATCCTCTAGCTACCTTGTTGGCCCAAGTTTCAAAACGCACGGAACAGCTTGCCGCCTTCGCCTCCAAAGATGCCTCACTAAGTCGAGAGATGAAAAATATTGCTAGTGCTTCCCAACCAGAGATGGATAATGAGTTTGAGGAATGCCACTTTGTCAACAACGAGGACTATATCTTTAGGCCTACCAACAACATCCCAACTCACTATCATCTTGGGATTCGGAATCATGAAAATTTTTCTTATGCGAATACCCAAAATTCCTTGCTACCTCCTCCAGGGTATTCTTTGCAAACACAAAGTTTTTCGCCACAATAGTGAAGTCATCCTTTGCAACAACAATCGGTGGACAAAAATAAGCCACTATTGGAAGAATTGTTCAGTTTGTTTATGAAGGAGACACAAAATATCGTGTGAGAAACGCATAATCATCTCAACAAACAAGGGACGTATCTTGATAACATTGAGACGATGTGCACCAACACCAAGGTGACCATGAAATCTCTGGAAATATAAATTGGTTAGCTCGCTAGTACCATCAATGGGTAAACCTCTGGGAAGTTTCCGAGTGATATAGAAACTAACACAAGGGATTGCAAAGCCATCACCTTGAGAAGTGGAAAGAAAATCAAAGCAACAAAGCCAAAGGAGAACGAGTCTAAGGAGAAAATTGGTTGCGAAAAGGAACCCATTTCGGATGAGAAGAAGAAAGAAGTTCCAAAGGCAAATCCAGGTTCCATCTCTTTCTAGGAAATCCACCGATGATTACTCAACCATTGTCGTATACGCAACGGTTTTCGAAAAATAATTTGGATAGCCAATTTGTAAAGTTTCTTGAAATTTTCAAGAAAATCCATATCAATATCATGTTCCTCGATGCATTGGAACAAATGCCCAATTATGAAAAAACTTTAAAGGATATAATGGCTAAGAAGAATAAATTAGAAGAATATGAGACCGTCAAGCTCACAGAGGAGTGTAGTGCAATTTTTCAACGAAAATTACCACAAAAGCTAAAGGATCCCGGGAGCTTCACGATCCCATGTACTATTGGGAAGTCTCATTTTGAGAAAGCACTTTGTGACCTTGGAGCGAGTATAAATCTTATGCTGTCATTCATTTTTCGGAAGTTGGGTCTTGGAGAAGCAAAGCCCATTACTATTTATCTACAAATGGCGGACCGTTCCTTGACCTATCTAGAGAAAATTATTGAAGATGGGCTCATAAAGGTGAATAAATTCATCTTTTTGGTCGATTTTGGTGTGTTAGATATGGAAGAAGATCTGGAAATTCCCATTATTCTTGGGAGGCCTTTTCTCGCAACTAGGAAGATATTGATCTATGTGTATAATGGGAACTTAACCTTAAGGGTCAATGATGAGGAAGTAAAGTTCAATATCTTCAACACCATGAAGTTTCTGAAAGAAAGCTTGACTTGCAATCGGGTGGAAGTGGTTGACTCATGTGTTATGGAGTTCTTTCAAGAAATCATACACCAAGATCCTTTGGAGCACATTCTCACAAAATCCCCATCTATGGCCGATTTTGGTGAGAAATAATCTACTAAAGAAGGAAGCGTTATGAACTACGTTTTATCTCTCGAAGCTTTGCCTAGTGACGAGGTCAATTTGGTACAAGTGGACATTCTAGATGGAGATGAGATTTCGCCCAACTCCTCAAAGCCACCTCAAGGTGGATTTGGTTCTCAAGCAACTACCGAAGCACCTTCAGTATGCATTTTTGGGAGAGAACTCTACCGATCGGGTGATTATTTCATTATCATTGGGTCAAGAAGAAGAAAAGAAGTTGTTTACCATCCTGAAAAGGCACAAGTCCGCGTTTCCTTGGTCTATTTCCGACATCAAGGGAATAAAGCCAACCATTTGCATACACAAAGTTCTTATGGAGGACTCCTATAGGCCCTGTATTAGGCATCAATGAAGGCTAAACTTAGCGATAAATGAAGTGGTTTGAGTTGAAGTTCTAAAGTTGTTGAATGCCGAAATCATTTATGCGCTATTGGACAGTGCGTGGGTAAGCCCTGTGCAAGTGGTACCAAAGAAAGGTGGTGTAACTGTGGTGAAAAATGAGAAGAATGATCTCATTCCCACACAAAACTGTCACAGGATGGAGAGTGTGTATTAATTACCGAAAGTTGATAAGGCCACATGAAAGAATCATTTTCTCCTTCCATTCATAGACCAAATGTTAGACCTGTTGGCCGATTATGATTACTATTGCTTTTTTGATGGGTAATCAGGATATAATCAAATAGCCATTTCACTAGAGGAATTTGATTGAAAATGATACTCCATTCGATTTTGATGATTCTTGTCTGAACGCATTTCAGGAGATAAAGGATAAATTAATCTCAGCTTCTATAATGGTTGCACCTGATTAGAATGATTCATTTAAAATTATTTGTGATGCTAGTAACTATACGGTTGGAGCAGTTTTGGGCTAATTGAAGGAGAAAATTGTTCGATCGATTTACTGTGCAAGCAAAACTCTCAGTGATGCACAGGAAAATTACACCACTATAGAGAAAGAATGTTGGCGGTAGTCTTCGCTTGTGACAAGTTCCAATCGTATGTAATTGAAATCAAGGTGATCATCTATACGGACCATGCAGCCATCCGATATTTGTTTGCAAAGAATGATGCAAAGCCTCGGTTGATTCGGTGGATTCTCTTGCTCCAGGAGTTTGACGTGGAGATTCGCGACAAAGAAAGGACTGAAAACGTTGTGGCAGATCATCTTTCATGACTCGAGCTAGAAAAGGTCGGTGATGACCCATGTATTACATAAGTTTTCTCAGATGAGCAACTATTTAATATCGAAGTAAAACTTTCGTGGTTCGCAAATATAGTCAATTATCTCGCTTACAAGGTGTTTCCCGGGGACTTGTCAAGTGTTTAGAAGAAGAATTTATTTTATGATGTGAAGAATTACATGTGGGATGACCCTATTTTGTTCAAGAAGTGCGCCGATCAAGTAATTCGACGATGTGTTCCAGAAGAAGAAATTGCGAGCATTATCCATTATTGTCATTCATCGCTGTATGGAGGGAATTTTAGTGCAACACGGACAAATGCAAATTTGCTTCAATCCAATTTTTACTGGTTTACTATCTTCCATGATTCTTATACTTTTGTGAAGACCTGTGATCGGTGCCAGAGGGTCGGCAATATCTCGAGGCGACATGAGTTGCCCTTAACGAATATTCTCGAGCTGGAACTCTTTGATGTATGGGGAATAGATTTCAAGGGACCGTTCCCTCTATCATTTGGTCAAGTGTACATTTTGTTGGCGGTAGACTACGTGTCAAAATGGGTAGAAGTTGTTGCCATGCAGACCAACAATGCAAACGTGGTATTAAAATTTCTTCAAAAGAACATCATGACAAGGTTCGGGACTCCTCGAGCCATTATTAGGGATGAAGGTACCCATTTATGCGACAAAATTTTTAATACTCTATTGACCAATTATGGAGTTTGGCACAAAGTAGCACTAGCCTACCATCCCTAGACAAACGGGCAAGCCAAAGTATTCAATCGGGAGGTCAAAGAAATTCTAGAGAAGACGGTTCACTCTAACCAGAAAGATTGGGCGGTAAAACTCGACGATGCATTGTGGGCCTATCGCATAGCTTTTAAAACACCAATTGGGATGTCTCCATATCGATTGGTGTTTGGAAATGCGTGTCACTTATCGATTAAGTTGGAATACCAAGCCTATTGGGCAATTAAGAAGCTAAATTTTGATCTCAATACTTCAAGAGAACAACAACTTTTACAGCTCAATAAGCTAGAAGAATTCCAAAATGAGGCGTACGAGAATGCTAAGTTATACAAGGAGAGAGCCAAGAGATGGCACGACAAACACATCATTAGGAGAGAATTCAGTTTGGGATAACATGTGTTGTTTTTCAACTCTCGGCTAAGACTTTTTCTTGAAAAACTAAAGTCTCAGTAGTCCGGACCATTCTGAATTAAATAGGTATTTCCATTCGGTGTTGTTGAATTAGAAGGTGATGATGGACAAATTTTTCAAGTTGACGGAGAGAGAATCAAGCATTATTATGGAAACGAGGGGCGAGTTGTCGAAAATATCTCCCTCATTGATGTTTGATGTGGTTCGTTGCTGAGTCTAGCTAGGGACGTTATATTTAGCGCTTTTTGTAAGGTCACCCAAGGGTATAGTTCTCACCGATTTTGTAAAAAAAGAAAAAGAAAAAAAAAAGAGTCAGTGATCTCGGTGCGAAATCGTTGAGTAAATAGAGGAGCGATGATCATTTGGGAGAGCTGAGAAAGATAGGATATAAAGAAATAGCGGAACGGCGGCGAAATGGTAGCATATCGTTAAAAATCCGTTGCAATAACCAAAAGAGCAGAGAGGCCTACTGTCCATCATTTGCTGCAGCACGTTATACATGGCATTGCAGCGCCCATCAAGCAGGACCACACTGCAGCATGGTCCTTCTAGAAGATTAGTTAGAAACGCAGAAGTATGCTACAGCGCGCTCTCTCACGCGAGGCAGCGTACCCCCATCTGTCTGGATTAAAATGTCGATTTCTCTTTATTTCCCCCCTTTCTAACCTTAGCCTCCTTGATATTTCTCCTCCTAACCTCCCAAAACCTAAATCTCACACCACCAAACATCCCAAATCTTCCAAAATAACCCCCATTCTCCTCAAACCCTAGATCCACATCGTAAACCAACATCAAATCTGACTCTTCTCTCCATATTTTCAGCAAAAGTTCACTCAAAAAGGTCAAGTGATGAAGTGGGATTCTTCTCTCATGATTTGGCCAACAAAAATCATCAAGTGTTTTTTAGAAGAATTTTCAAGTTGAATGCTCTGATTTTATTGTTGGTAGGTGTTGGTTTTCATTTTTGGTGGAGCGTTGGTGTTGAGTTTGGTCTGTTAAGGTTGTTTTGTCCAAGTTAATAGACTGTTGTGCTGAGTTTGGGATTTGTTTGAGTACATTGCTAGTCGATTTTGCTATTGTGAAGTGCATCTTGTATTGTTGGGGGATTGTCTCGTTTTTGTCTCTAAGCAAGTCATGCCAAAATCATTTTCAAAACGACATAGGGGAAAAGGGTTTGGTTCAAGAGTCCCGGATCTAGCCTCGAATTTTGATTCGATTCGATTCGTTTCCAAGAACGTTGAGCAATATTTCTACAATCATGACCAATCCCATAAATGCCTTCGTGAACGGGGTTTTGATGATATTGACAAATTGTCGGTCAAGATAGCAAATGTGATAAGAGAGACAAAATGGCATCGATTTTGTAGGTAACCACCCCTGGGTTCTGTCACCATGGTTCGTGAATTTTATGCCAAAGTAGTGGGATGCGAGAACAACAAGACCAAGGTTCGAAACCGATGGGTCAAATTCGATTTAGAGATGATTAACAAGAACCTGAGGTTGCCTAAACCAAGGGCTATTGATGAGTCTAATGACAAGACAGAACCGGATCTTGACAAAGTCCTGAAGGCGTTGTGTTCGGAACAAGCTCGCTGGACAACTACGAAGCCAAGCTATTTTCGAGTCCAAGCATTTAAAAAACTTTCCAAATATCTGGTCCCACTTCGTATGTGCTAGATTGTTTCTGACAACTCACTTGTCGGACGTGACAAAAAAAAGGGCACTGGCCCCTTTTGCAATAGAGAGAAAGCAACCACTAAACGTCGGATTCATCATCATTTCCTCTATCCACCATGCCATCCGGAATGTCAATATCAGCCTACCTTTCCTCTCTTTACTCATTGAGTTGTTCCAGACGGTGGGAATTTCCATTACGGACGACCATATTTCCCAGCCTATTCGAGCTTTGGACGTCAAGGCCATGAATTACTTTTTTTTTTTTTAAGAAAATTTATCTCTAACAAATGCCACTGCTTAAAATTAAACTAATGAATCATCGTCATTTTAAATATCAATTAAAATAATTAAAAAGAAAAAAGATGCGAGAGAGGGAGGGAGAGATGAGGGATAACTGTGCATTTTTGGTCCCTTAAATTTGAGGTGGGTATATAAAGGGACCTTGAGCTTTTGAAAATATGTTATTTGGTCCCTTAGGTGGCGTTTGGTTAGTGTTCCTACTTTTCTCAACCCAACTGGGATAGGTTGGGTTGAGTTGAGAATTCTATTTCCTACCCGGAATAGAATTGTGTTTGGTAACTACAATTTTTTTTTTTTGTTCTAAAAATAGAATTGCGTTTGGTAACGATATTATCCAAAAATTGTTTCCACACCAAAATCAAAAAATCAAAGTGAGATATTACACACACACACACACAAAATAAAAATAAAAAGGCCTATAAAAAATTGATTGTTGAAACTGCAAAAAAAAAAAAAAAAAACCCAGAAAAAAAACGAAATCAAAATGAAAATTTGCAAAACGATGAAACGAAATCGATTTCTTGAACAACGAAATAGAAATCGAAAACTAGTATAAGTTCATTGAACAAGCAATGAAATCAGATTTCGGTAATTGATTGGGTTCGTGAACGAGTAACGATATTGCTTGGGCTCGTTGGCCTCCAGAAAATCGAAATCGAAAATCGATTTCACGAACAACAAAATTGAAATCGTTGGCCTCCTGAACGGCGAATTCATTGTTCGTCGTTGGATAGGCAATGGTGAGCAACAACGAAACGAAGAGCAACCCAACTCTCTATCTAGAAATTGACACCCCAAAACACAAAATCAAGAACAATGAAATCGAAATAGAAAATAAAAAACCAAACCCTGAATCGAAATCGAAACTTGTTCGTTTTGAGCCTTCTGTTTTCTTTGTTCTTGCAGGCGATTTCGATCTGTTCGAAGTCGAAATTGATTGTGGACTAAAGAATGAAGACTACAGCGAGGCGATTGAGTGCTGAAGAATGAAGGTAGTGGCAAAGACAATGGTAGCGGCGAAGACACAAAAAGCAATGAAGCGAAGACAAAGGTAGACGACGAAGACAAGAAGAAGCCAGGCAAGGAAGATACACGGAAAGGGATGGGAAAAAAGAAAAATAAAAACTTTGTTTTGAGCTTAACAAAAGTTGAATAGAGGATCTCATTAACAATTACAAAAATTCCGAACTTGTCCCTAAAGTTGAGTTCAGTTTTTTGAGCAAAAAAAGAGTGTTTTTTTGTTTCTCATTTCTTTAGGATTTTGAGAATCAATTATCATTTTTTGAGTTGGGTTGAATTGAGTTTTGTGTTCCTAAACGCGTTCCCAAAAATCAATCCCAGAATTTTTTGGTTGAATTGGGTTGAGTTGGAATGGAAACACTAACCAAACAGGGCCTTAAGTTCTAATTTGGTTTCGATTTGTCCAAATCACAATTCCAGTTGACACCATTGACTGAATCTATTAGTTTATGGATATCTTTGTCTTTTCACGTGTCCTTTTCAATGTAAAAATAAAAATGTATTTTCTTTTTATTTTTTTGTTATATATATATATATATATATATATATATATATATATATATATATATATATTGTCCTTGTGAGTCCGAATGTCTCATGCTCCCTCTCCTGCATAGGGTTGTAAACAAGTCGAGACGAGTTGAGTATTAAGTGTTTAAGTTTGATTTGTTTGTTTTTCATACCATTCGAGTTCGAACAGAACCTGAAACATTATGTTCAAATTTTGTTCGTTTAATAATCGAACTATTCACGAGTTCTTTTTTTTTTTTTTTTTTTGATAGACAATATTTGCATTAGAATAATAAGAGGATAGTGTTTCCTTACACAGTAAAAGGCTTACCATGTAGCCCGCAAGATTCTCCCCCAAAAACAAGCATTAGAATCATGCAAAAATGAAAACCAAACGCCTCTAACTAATAAAATGGGAGCTCACCCAATGCCAACGTGCTAACACCTGGGTAGCCCTAGGGCTCTGGAACTAATACTAAAACAAGTACATATACCTAAGCTAACATATACCACCATTGCGATCATCACCAAAACAAAATACAAGCAAACCCCTCCAATAAAGCCCAAGCTGAACAGTGTCAAAACCCCTCCAATAGCGTATCAATTTGCTCTTCCCTATTGATGACCAAGAACTACCCAAGGGTTATTTACTCTCAAATCCTAGAAAGTCATCTTGAATAACTTGAAAAATATTTATAAATTCCTCTTGAAGTTAAAAATAATCAGGTTTCGATTTTTCAGGGAATTTGTTCCCAAAAGTAAAGAACTTCCTCACAAAACTTCTCACTCCCAATAAAGAATAACACAAAAAACACCACCCTCACATACTAACAGTTTCCAAAATATTGACAAACCAATCTACACGACACACTCCCATCTTGACATGTAACAAGAGTCCCCAATCCTTATAGACTACCAAACACAAAACTCTTAATACACCCAAACGGCAAATTAGTTCTTCTTTCTGTGCCTCTTTGGGTTGAGATAAGTTTCTTTTTTGCATCAATATCTTCTACTACAGAAAAAATCTCATCTATCTCATCTCAAGGAAAAGGCACGTCAACTCCCTTCGAAGATTTCTTAAAGGTATCTTCTTGGGCTATACAATGTGAAGGATGAGTGCTACTCAAATTGTTAAATCTAGAATGACCCCTTCTGTGGCTGCAAATTTATTTAACAACACTTCAGCTTCCATAATTTCATTGTCATCTTCCACTGCCTCCCAACCATCATAAATTGAATCATAATCCTCTAAAGAAGCTTGCCCCTCTACCCCACCAAATCCGATCTTTGCGTTACATTTGTAGCTACCAGAGATTTGATGATGAATTGTTGTGTTCGACAGCTCATTCTTCATACAATAAACTCTCAAGTTAGCTAAACCAAAATTTATCTTATCTCTTCTACCTACCTCAACCTTAATAGGTTTCTTACTTCCAAATTATTTGTGCAATTCTACTTTACTATTCACCTCCATCTCCACACAATCAACAGCCAAATTTGCTATACTAAACTTTGAGACTTCAAACTTATTAGACGTAGAAAAAGAATCGCAATCAAGTTCTACAATCCTTTCATCAACTCTCAAGGGACTTAACAAAGAACCTGGAGTAGAGTTCACCTTCTGAAACGCAAATTTTACAATTATCCTCGAGAATTTGTAGTTTTCTAACCCCAAAGCTACAAGACACAATTTTAGCACTCAATACCGATCCCATAAGGGCCATAACTTTCAACCCATTCAAAATCTTAATAGCTCTAGTTGATTCCACCAATCTAACAAATCTTACAAACCCAAATCTAGATCCACCTACATCTCTCATCTTATTAGGGATAAAAGCATCAACTACATTTCCATGCCATTGGAACATACTACCCAACAATCAATGACTCATATTTTCAGGCAAATTGTCAACAAAAACAGAGACTAATTTTTTCCAAAATATACCAAGTTATCCATCGTCGACAAAAACAATCTCCAACAAAAAATTAAGAGTTACGGCCACTCAGCAAAAGAAAACCTCAAACAAAGAGGACTAACATTTGCCAAGATACTAAATCAATAAAAAAACTCACCATTAAAAGATTCAACTCCGATTGACCTTTTGAAATTGCTACGCCCATTTAAAGCTAAAGATTTCGGTGGAGATCGGTGGTACTACGCCAAATTTGGCCAGCAACAGACAAACTAAGGGTTTGTAATCTACCGGACCCTTCAAAATGGATAACATTTGCACATCTGATTATCCATTGTTGGGTATAGCAGTCTATGAAGGAATATGATTTCTGACCCATGTCTAGATTACACAAGGAAGGGGATTGGCAGAGGAGACAGAGATGCCTACAAGATTCCAGGTCTGCCCAATCTTATCTCGACGACGAGGGTCACCGGGGTGCCGAAAGGATTGAGAACAGTCCAATTTCAAAATAGTCCTCCGACACTTCCCAAGAAACAAGTTCTCTCTCAACGTAACCCTTTTTTCTCTTTTTGTTTTCCTTTTTTTTTTTTTTTAGAAAAAGTGAGAGGTCCCTATTTTTCACCTTAATGGATGAAAAGTTCTCGAGGAAAAAAAAAATTAGTTTTAATTCTGCCTATTTTAAAAAAGTGGAAGTTCTACACATACGTCTGTTAATACGTGATTATATGTAACAACTTTGTGTGTAAAATTTTGTTACATATAATAAATATTACTATATTTTGTAATATGTAACAAATTTTATTTTATTTTTTTAACATGTAATAATTTTGTGTATAAAATTTTATTATATGTAACAAAATTCTAACAAAATTTTACACAAAATATATGTAATTAGTTACATGTAACTAAATGTATACAAATATATGTAACTAATATTAAACTAATTTATATATTCAATATTTGTTAAATGTCACAAATATTACACAGATATATGTAATTGTAATATGTAACTAATATTATAAAAGAACAAATAACAAAAAAAAAACACAAATATATGTAAAAAAAATAACAATTATGATATTGTAACTTATATGTAATTAATATTCATTATAAAACTGATTTTACTTGCTAAGGTCTCCTTGCAATGCGGGACCAAAATACAAGAAATCGAACTTAAAAGACTAAATCAAAATCTAATAACAAGAAATGACTAATTGCAAATTAGATCTTAAAAATAGAACTAATCACCGATTTTCCCCTTTTTTTACTCCTCTTTGTGAGCTTTTTCTAGTTTTTGTTTTTTTAAAAAAAAAAATCATTTATTATATATATATTAATAAAATTAGTTATTTATTAATTATTTTTTCTTGAAAATCTATATACAAAATTCAAATAATTAATTTACGACAGAATCTAAATATAAAAATTAAAGAATCAATGTAAATTTATAAATAATTTTTAGAATGATTATAAAAATTATATTGAATCTATGTAAATTTACAATTTAATTTTATAAAATTAAAATTTATTTGAATTAACCTAATTGTAGTATTAAAAAAAGTTAAAGAGTTTATTTTACTATTTTTTTTCATACTAAAAATTTAACAAATTATTTTAATTCTATATTGTTCGAGTTGTTCATGACCAATTTCGAACATTTATTTGTTTATTAAAATCAGTGCCATCTCAATCCTAGGAAAATATTGAGAAAGTAGAACTGAAAACTAGGTTTTATTTTTCTCCCTACTTCTAGCACACGACCAAACATGCAATTATGGATCTTTCTCTAATAACCCTAACCCGTTTGGCCAACTAATCCTGTATGGATATTGCTTTTTCCTTCCCTCATATAGTTTTGTTGATAATACTCTTACTCTCTTTCCCTCTCCCTATAATTATGTTTTATTAAGATTTATTGTTTCATGGATTTATGTTTTATTCCTTTAATTGAACTATGCATCAGGAATTCACTATGTTGTTCCTTTATGTTCTGATGGTGTGATTATATTTAATTTACTTTCTTCAAGTTAGTTTTTTTTTTTTTTTTTTTTGGCTTAGTTTGAACTTGGAGCTTTTTATTTTATAATTATTAGAATATTTTCTGTACCCAAATATATTTATGGAAAAATTACCAGGAGGACCCAAATAAGACACTAAATTACCGCCTAATTCCACTAATTTGATAATAAACGAAAAACTCCTAGAACATATTTTGCTTACACGATGCAGTCCCCAAATTTAAATCCGCATATTTTCCATTGACAGATATTGCCTCACTAAATCTACGGAGATTGAGGTTTTCGTATTCAATAAAATTCTGTTATTTGACTTCCTTGCAAAATAATAGGGATTGAGAGTTTTCATATTCAACAAAATCATTTTATTAAAACCAAAATAACTATTTTTGTATACATATTTTTTCACAATCTAATTATATTTTCATATTTGCCTAAATAAGATTTTCAAAACGGTATCAAATCCACTACTTTTTTCATTAGTTTCACTTTTCACATTCATATTACATTGAACATGATGCTTCCAAATTTTTTAGTTTTATATTATATTAAATATTATACTCAACAATCACATGGCACATAGAATAACATCACAGTTAATGTCATATATAACATCTACATGTATTCTAATTTAGAACTCCCAAAAAAATATTAATATCAAATACCGAATGTTACATTCAACATTAGTGTGACACGAATTATAAGATAGTATTGTAACATTTACATTAAATATGATTCACCAATATTGTTAAAATGTTACATTCAACAATCTATTAAGATGTTACATTCAACACACTAACATTTTAAAGAGAGACGATCGTAAGTACATGCTATATATAATAAATGTTACATGTAACATTTATACTCATTACGATAAACAGCTCCAACAATGTGATTGATATCTGATTTTAAAGAAAATTATTCGCACATAATTGACGTGTAAAAAAATTGTTGCTTCACTTTCGGATTGAGATTAAAATGAGCATTGTTATTCCATCTTTTATGATTGCATATTAGCTAAATTAGTTCCACATTAGGGGGAGTTGATTACATGATGTTATGAAGTGACACATTAAATAGGGATATTTTAGTCACGAAAATGCCACAATGATTACTCGTTCACGAAGAAAGTTACGAGTTTGATTGGTAGTTTTAATACAATTTTAGGATTGCCTGTTAAGCACCCCTATATTTATTTTCACCAAATCTCACCTTCCTGTTTCTACGTTATGTAGATTTAACTTAATGGAGAATTTGCTTTTGTTTTATATTTGGCAGGTTAGTGTAGATATATGAAATTATCTAATTAATATGTATCTCTTTTCATTGCAGTTTCTTATTTTTTCCAATTTTTTTTTTAGATTTTTTGATACCAAACTCCACTTCAGATTAAGTGTCCAATTCAAATTTCACTATATGCTTTGAACTGAAACAGACATCTAGGAACCAAATATTTAATGCTCCTAGATTTTAAAATTGTTTTTGGAATAGAATCACTAAAACAAAATCTACCCTAGTGTTTTTGTCTTCATATTTTTGCATTTTTAAAGAAAATTAAGCAATAATTATACTACGTTCCCTGAAATTTGTTCTATAATTTTGACAGTGAAAGTGAAACAAATTATTTTTGACTTCTATATTTTTATTTGTTCCAAAAAACAATTCAACATTAGTCGACGTATACGTCAACGAAAAAAAATTAAAATGATTTTGAGATCAAATTTTGAGAAAATAAGCAGAATAAAAAAATAAAAATAAATAAAAAAGCACAAAAAAATATTTTTTGGGAACAAATAAAATTCTTTTTTTTTCTTTTAAAAACATTCAGCCCAGTTGATTTTATCCATTGGACTTCATCTACACAACTCTCTTTGCTTGAATACAAGATGTGGAAGGTCGAAAGAGTAAATATAAGTTGAGTTTGACTATGAAGTTGACTCTCTTTAATTTATGGATTTATTTTTCTTATTCTATGCTAATCTACCATCTGTTTTTTTTCAAATTTGAAACACTTTAAGGTTTGTGAATTTTTCCTTTTTCTTGCTTAATGTAAGGTTGTGCAAAAAAGAATAATAAAAAAATGTTAGCATCTAATCCAAAACAATGCAAAAGATTCATTTTGTGGTTAAATTAGGACAAGACTCCTCAAGAATAAATTTGGGAAGTTGAAGATATCACATTTTCTATTCAAATTATGCATTTGGGTTACTTTGTTATATCTGTTGAGACTTCACTTAAAAAAAAAAAAGAAAAAAAAAGACATTCCTTTGTTTTTTATGATTTGGACTAGGAATTCAAATTTGCTTACATCAGAGTTATTTTTGTTCAATGATGATGATTATCAAGTGGTGTTGATGCTTTTAGGAATGTAACCTGCGGGCAGAAAATGTTTTTAGAATGTTAATTTTCACACAAATCTTAGTTGTTATATGGTAGAATATCAATCTTCATATAAAAATTAGTGAAACTAATATTTTTCAAACTGATTTTAAATTTATTATCATTAGTGTAGATTTTAATTGAGATTACGTTTACTAGAGATGCGAGCACCCGTTGAGGAAAGAGGCAGAGAAAAAGTCTTAGTAATAATTAGGTAACGTTTTGGTAACATGGAATTGGAATTAGAAATGTATGCATGTAATTGCGAAAGCTAATTCTAAGGCTTTATTTACGTACTGGCAAGTGCTACCTTAATACATTTCATAGATGGTCTAATTTTCCAATTTATCGAAGAAAAAAAATGTTACAATTTAACTTTTAAATTAAGGAATTTTTATTATTTAGTCCTCCAATGTAATGGAAACTATTAAAAAGACCACCAACTGCCAAAATTTATTTTTTGATCCTCGAAGATTTTTCATAAAACAGTCCCCATTCTTTACCTCATGAGTTTTCCTAATTTACATAAAATGTCATTATACAAATCTGTAACCGTATTATTAAAAATGAAAAGTCCATTTATCATATATATAAAAAATGTGAACATTTTCAATGTAAAAAAACTATATATATATATATATATATATATATATATATCATTTTAATGTACACCTCAGATAATATTTACATTTCAATCATTGTTGACAATGTTTACATTAGTAATATTATCAATGAAGTATCTTTGACAAATATTTCAATATTGTGAATGTTCACAAAATTACGAGGAAGAAACTTGCAATTCACTAGATTTAATAAGATTATCGGTGTGAACATTCACAACAGTGTGGTAGCTTTTATAACATTCTAATATTGTGAATGTTCACAGTATTATGGCACAAAAACTAGCAAATATACTAAATTTAATAAGATTATCAATATAAACATTGACACTTATGTGAACTGTACTGAATATTCACACTATTTCGAAACAATAATTTGAACCAAATTTAATAACGATTATTGTTGTCAATATTCAAACTATTATTAAAATAGTTTGCTTAGGGGATAAAAGGTAATTTAGAAATGTTTTTTAGTTAAATCCCTAAGGCCCCGTTTGGTTAGTGTTTCCATTCCAACCCAACCCAAAAATTCTAGGATTGATTTTTTGGAACGCATTTGGTAATGCAAAACTCAATCCAACCCAACTCAAAAAATGAGAATTGGTTCTCAAAATCCTAAAAAAAATAAGAAACAAAAAAAGATTTTTTTTTGCTTGAAAAACTCAACCCATGAAAAAGGACACACTGGGCATTTCTTAATTTGTTTAGTGAGTCCCCGTTCAACTTTTGGTAGCATCATTTTCATTTTCTTTTCTTTATCAATTTCTATCTCTCTTTGCTCTACTTTTTCTCCAATTTGCCACTGTCGAAACCATTTATTCATCGCTAACGACGATCGATATGAGAAAGCCAACAAAATCATCATGCCTAACCAACGACGAACAACAACGAAGAACAACGAATTCGTCATTCAGGAGGCCAACGAAATCGTCATCGCCTACGAAATTGAAACCCTATCTCAATGAAGAAATCGATTTCGTTCAGGAAATCGATTTCATTAACGAGCTAGGGTTCATGAAATCGATTTTTATTTCGTTTGCTCGAAGGTCTCCATCGTTGTCACCGAAGTTCTGGTCGAAGCTCTCATCGCCATCATCTTCGCCGTCCTCGCCATCGTTTTCGTCAAACTCATCACTGTTTGATCGTCAATTCATTGAGAGATAGAGAGATGAAACCTTATTCAGTCGATTCATCGTCAAAGAAGGAAGAAGGTCGTTCAATGGTCGATTCGATAGTGAAATCCGAAATCGGTTGTTATGGTAGGTAAGATGTTTGATTTTTATTTCTCTGATCTCTGATTTGTTGTTCGTGAAATCAATTTTCGATATCAATTTCGTTGTTCAGGAAATCGATTTCGTTTTGTCACATCATTTCGTCAACGTTCTTGCTAGGGATTGATAGAGAAATTAGAGAGAGTGACGATCGAAGACTAAAAGCGAAGTACAAATGCCATTTATGTAATTCAAAGAGCTCTTGCTCTTTATCTATAAGTTCCGTTAATGGTTCTTAGCTTTGATTAGATATACCGTGTATACATGTTTTATGAATTTTGCTTGAGCATTAGGTTGAATGAAACATGGTTTTGGGATTCTGTGTGATTGTCTTCTTTTTTTTACTTGGATCAATAATCTTATTGCATTCATGTGATTGTTGAGTATTTTTTGGCTTTAGATGAAATTGCTCTTGCATGTGCATTGTATGGATTGATTCTATGAGATTGGCTCTTCCAAAAGGGTGAATCCTTCTAGTTTTAAGGTTATGGCTGAATTTGGGTAGGTTTTCATAGCATTGAGTTTTAAGAGAAAGAGAGAGAAGAAAGTTAAATTTGTTACGAAACAATTCTAGTATAATATTGTTACTAGGGGTGATCATGGGTCGAGATGGGCTGGGCTCAGGCCAAGCTTTGCACAAGGTATTACAAGAATTTGCTAGGCCTGAGCCTGGCCCGACCTTATACAAAAAAATTCAAGCTCAAGCCTGGCCCTATAATTTTTTTTACAATTTAAAAAAAAATCAATAAAAAGTAATATCCCAGAAGCAACAAATGAGCGACACTGTTCCATACATTCGAAACAATTTCACAAAAGATGAATAATAAATCATGAACAAAAATGAAACAACGACCAACAAACAAAAATGAATAAAATCAAACTAACCACTTACCGAAACTTCGTCGCGACGATCAACAACGACGAACAAAAGTGAAAATCAATGAAAAAGCACAAAACAGTGACTGAGCGATTGACGATGATGAGTGATTGACTGATCAAAGATGGCGAGTGATGGAGACGACAAATAGCACGAAACGCCGCCTTGAAATTCGACCACTACCATCAAGATTTGCTCATTTCAAGCGAGATGCGATCCTCTGCAAAGGGATGGGTAGCAAGATCAGGGATGGCGAGGACAATGGCGAGGTCGACGGTAATATCGGCGACGAGGGATGTCGTCTTCGTAAAGGTTTGGAGAAGCAACGTCACGAGATCAGAGAGAGAGTAAGGTCGAGAGTGAGAGCGTGAGATGAATAGAGTATGGGGGAGTGAGCTCAAATCAGGAAAGGGAGGCAACGGTGGCGATTTTGCTGCCGTCGCTTTCCTCAACTAAGGTTTTTAGGGAGAGAGTTCAAGTTAGAGAGAGAGTGATGACCCTTTAGCCTTTTTGAATTGTTAAGGTCTTTGATAATAATCACAATTGTGAAGGTCTTTAACAGGTTGTTCTCCATTGATCAACGAATAATATATATTAAAAAATGATCGGGTTCGGTCGGCCCGACCCTAAAACAAACAAGCAAGGCCCAAGCTCGACCCTAAAATGGTCAGGCCTATATTTTCAAGTCTAGGCCCTTCCTATGGGCCCAAAATACAAGCCCAAGCCCTAAAAATGAGTGGGTGGGCTTGACGGGCTGGGCGGGCCCCCGAGCCCATGACCACCCCTAATCGTTACCAAACGCGATTCTGTTCCCAACAAAAAAAAAAAAAAAAAAAAAAAAAAAAAAAAAAAAAAAAAATCATTACCAAACATAATTCTATTCCCAGAAGAAATGGAATTCTCAACTCAACTCAACTCAACCTATCCTAGTTGGATTGAGAAAAATGGGAACACTAACCAAACGCCACCTAATTGATCTGGTTCCTTTTCTTGTTCACTGCAAACACCGACATAGGGTCCATATAGTAGTCGAATCTCAGTGAGGCATATGGATCTGTCGGCGTTAATGGAGTTGTCGAGGCATTAATTAACGGATTAGAGAGGCCATGAGATGGTACAATATGCTCAACGCTTCTATAATCTCTTGCCTCAGCAGCTTCTGCACGCATCGTTTTCAGATCCATATCGGTGTAGACATCATCGTCTCTGTTTCTTTGCAACGATAAATTTCATCTCCAACTCGTTGTTGAAAACCCTGTGAAGCTCGGAGGACTGGACGTAGATAAGAGTAGCTTGCCAAACTAGGATAAATCTTTGTGTGTTGCATTAATTATTTTTTCATTTGTTTAGGCGTGCACTTAGATAAATATATTCCCGTTGGCCCAGTAATCTACCCAAGAGTGGGGTGAATTGGATATATATAAAATTAAAACAAATAATTATCTTTTCAACACTTAAATCAAACAATTAATTTAATCCTAAAGTAATTATTATTATTTTATATAGCAGTGGCTAAGTGTAATAAGCTCTAAGTGCACACCCAAACAACAGAAAATAAATAAAGTAAAATGCAACACACCACGATGTATACTAGTTCACCAAGCCACTATTAACTAATCTAGTCCTCCAAACCCCACGGAGAGTCGTACCCACTAAACCACTAAGATTCCTTTAACCAGATAGGAATCAAATATTTACACAATGATTCTTTTCACAGACTCCGAATCAACCTTTATAATTCCCTTTTCACAGGTTAAGGAAGAACATCTATCTTTTTAATAGGATAAAGATTAACCTAATTATTTTATACTTAGGCTAAGAATCAAATCTCACAAAAAAATCACTCCAATTATCATTTTCACTAGTAAGGATAAAACTGTTACAAATCACACAAACAAATTCTGTTCATGAAGAATTAACATAAATATTTTTTCATGGAAAATAGTAACATAACCTTTTTATATCTTAGGTAAACATCAAACCTTAATCTCTTTACCTAAAGATATTGAATCCAAGCTACCTCTAATTAGATATTCTCAACAATATCTAATCCGCACACAACTCACCAATTACAATAAATTGATAAATCTTTTCACTCGGAGCTTCTAGTACCTCAAATTAATTTAAACTCAATTAATATCCTAAATTTACTACTGATATAATTATACGAGAGAAATTCAAAATTTGATTATAAAATAAATGGGTAGCACACAATTGAACGCGTAAACAGATTTTTACCAAAAATCGTTTTAAAATATTTTTGTGCAATTTAAAGTTCAGAAAATGATTTCTTAATGATAAAAAAATCCAAGAAATCAATAATGATATCAAACAAAATTTAAAAATAAAAGCTTGGAACGATCTTACCAGGATATCACCGAAAAAAAGAAAATTGAATTGCAGTAAGACGTTTAGATCGATGACAGCAAAAATTTCAGCACACTTTCTGAAGAATTTTTCTCAAAGATAATCTCACAATACACTCTAAGTATAATTTCATAATAATGACTCTCGGAAAGCTCAGAATCTGAATAACTCTTGATAGAATGATATGTTGGGGATCTCACAAGTGTAAAACGCAGGCCTTAGTAAATAAATTTGAAACAAGTCCTCTAATGGTTAGTTCTCACAAGATATGACATTTAATTACTTATATATACCCCATATATTAATATAAGTCAATCCTGGTTCAATTCACTTAATTATAACTCTTAAATCTTTCAATTAAGTCCTTCAAATATTTCTTACTCTCAAATCAATAAGATAGAATGTATTAAATAGACCAATTTGAGAAATACTTAAAATAAGTGTATCATATATATAGGGATAATCAAATATGGATAATATATCTATTATAAGTTCAAATCCCTAAGATATCTCCAAAAAAATCAGCCAAAAATAGCTAGTTAACGGCTACTTTTAGATCAAATCCACGAAATCCTCCAAACTTTGAACAGCACAGTCGGTTGACCAACCAAACCCTATCAGTCGACCGATTAATTCAGGTTGTAGCCCAAGCCAAACTTATTTACCAATTGATCAACCGATCCTCCTTGTACCGATTGACCGATTGATTTAGGATGCTCCCCGGTCAATTTTTCGGCCATGGTCAGTCGACCGATCATCGATGGTCGGTTGACCGATCGATTCAAAGAGTTCACATCTTAGTCATCAGTTGATCGATCTCTCTTAGTCAATTGATCAATCGATTCAGAGACTTCTCCAATTCCCAGTCAATTCCCTTCGGTTGACCGATCTAATTGTCGTTGGTTGACCGATCAGTGTTGGATCTCTCTTTCTTAATTATATTTAAACTCCAATCTTCATTGTTTTAAATCCTTTAACCAATTTCTTTTCTCGATTAACTAAATTGACACTTATTAATCAATTTTAAACACTAATCTTGCTAAGATCATTTTTTCTTTTTCAATTACACATTGGAGTAAGTAATTAAACTTAATTAGGACCCTAATATAAACACACATAAATATAAATCATTTAATTCGTGTTATGTGTGATCCTAATAGGGATACATTAAGAGTAAAAATCAATTTGAGTTGTTTTCACCTAGATTCTTCAGAATATTCAATCTCTTAATGTCCGTCTCTACATCCTTCATAATTTCTTCACGATGTTATCTTAATTGAAACTCCTTAAATTGAAACACTCAATAAACTCATTAGTTCCACCAAAAATATCAACACTTAATTGTCCATCAAAATCCCAAGATCAACAATCTCCCCATTTTTTATGATAACAATTAACTTTGATATTTTCTTTAAAATAAGAATGTAACCACATTCCTCCTAAATCCGAGGACGGGTTTTTTTAACTCGTGAAAGCATAATCATGAAGATAATTCAATAAACATTCAACATAACACAAAATATGATCAATAAAATAATTATAGATAATCAATAAAGCATATAATAATCATTTCAACAATGTTCGCCCCCTATATCAGTGCAATGCTAAGGCGAGCAAATCCTAAACATCAACTAACTCATTTTGAGCACAATAACAATTTCCCCTTTAATCAATCAATTCCATTCAATAAACATCAAATATATTCTCCCCCTTTGTCATTTCAAAAAGTGGGGAAGGAAAATCACATATCACCACTACTCTAGGCAAACATCATTATGCCTAGCTATACCCAAACCACGAATGATTTTCACAAACTGATCTTCTGCTAACGTTTGGTAAAAATATCAGCAAGCTGGTTGTAGGTATCAATAGATTCAATAATAACGTCCCTTCTTTTTTTTTTTTAATATAATCACGAATAAAATGATGTTTAATCTTTATGTGCTTAGTTCATCAGTGATGTATAGGATTCTTACTTAGACATATAGCACTTTTATTATCACAATAGTTCGGGACTTCCTCTATACATATTCCAAAATCATTCAACTGTTACTTAATATATAAAATTTGAGTACAACAGTTACCAACTACCATATACACAGCCTCAATAGTGGATATGGCTAGCAAATTTTGTTTCTTGCTGGACAAAGAAATCAAGGCATGTCCTAGTAAATGACATGACCCACTTGTGCTTTTTCGCTCGACTTCGCAACCTGCAAAATCAGCGTCGGAGTAACTTATTAACTTAAAATCATTCCCCCTAGGATACTATAATCCTAGGTCAGTTGTCCCCTTTAAATATCGAAAGATTCGCTTTACCGTAGTCAAGTGTAATTCTTTAGGACAAGACTGAAATGTAGCACATAAACAAATGTTATACATAATGTAAAGTCTATTAGCTATTGAATACAACAGACTACCAATCATACCTCGATACAATTTTTCAATTATGTTTTTGCCTGAATTGTCTTTGTCTATCCTTTTAGTTGTTTCCATGGGAGTTTTGTGCTCTTTAGCACCATCCAAGCCATATTTATTTAGCAACTCCTTGGTGTATTTATCTTGATTTATGAAGATCCCTTCTTCGGTTTGCTTGATTTGCAATCTAAGAAAGAAATTCAGCTCTCCCATTACACTCATTTCAAATTGAACCGGCATTATCTTGGCAAACTCTTGGTAAAGATCCTCATTAATAGATCCAAAAATAATATCATCAACATAAACTTGTACTAATAGGATATCATAATCAGTTTGCTTAATAAATAGCGTTATATCACTAAGACCCCTTCGAAAATCGTTTTCGATCAAATATCGGCTAAGTCTTTCATACCAAGCTCTAAGATCTTATTTGAGCCCATACAAAACCTTAAGAAGTATAAATACGTGATAGGAAAGTTTATCATTCTCAAATCCCAGTGGTTGTTCCACATAAACGTTTTCTCTTAGGAAGCCATTTAAAAATACACTCTTAACATCCATTTGATATAACTTAAAATTACGTGAACATGTAAAGGCAAGTAGCATTCTAATAGCTTCTAATCTAGCCATAGGAGCATAAGTTTCATCATAATCCATTCTTTTCTCTTGATTATAGCCCTGTGCAACTAATCTTGTTTTGTTTCTAATTACCATACCAGATTCATCATTTTTATTTCGAAAAAACCCATTTAGTACCAATAACTGGATGAAAATCTGGCCTAGGAACTAGAGACCACACTTTGTTTCGTTTAAATTGAACTAACTCATCTTACATCGCGGAGATCCAAGATTCATCAGTTAACACCTCATTCATATTCTTAAGCTCAATTTGAGATAAAAAAGAAAGAAAGTAATATTAATATTATTTCTTAGAAAGGAACAAGTACTTACACCTCTTTCTAAATTACCGATGATTTTATTTACCGAGTGTCCAAGTACTTTCTTTATAACTCGTGGTAACGTCACCGAATCATCTCCCTTAGGCTCCTCGTTTTGAGGTTCGTTTGTTATATTATCGCCTTGGTTTTGGTTATTTGAAATACCTGTATCATTATCATCATCCAAAACCTTTCTCGACAAAAATGGATCAGCTTCCTCAAAAACGACATGCATAGACTCTTCAACTACTGACGTACATTTATTATAGGCTCTATAAGCCTTATTGTTAGTAGCATATCCAAAGAAAATCTCATAATCAGATTTAGCATCAAATTTACCTAGATTTTCCTTATCATTCAAAATAAAACGTTTACAACCAAATACTGTGAAATAGGATATGTTAGAAGTCTTACCATTCTAGATTTCATAAGCGGTTTTACTAAACCCTCTATGAATTGATACTCGATTTATCACGTGGCAAGCGATACTTACTGCTTCGGCCCAAAAGTAGTTTGGTAAACGATTTTCATTAAGCATCGTTCTAGCCATCTCTTGAAGCGTCATGTTCTTCCTTTCCAAAACACCATTTTGTTGTGGTGATCTTAGTGCAGAGAAGTTGTGAGCATAATCATGCTCATCACAGTAACTGATTACATCATCATTTTTAAACTCTCTACCTCTGTCACTACGAATATTAATAATAGAGCACTGCTTTTCATTTTGAACACATTTACAAAATTTAGAAAATACAGAAGCAACTTCGCTCTTCTTAGCAAGGAAGAACACCCAAGTAAATCTAGAGTAGTCATAAACTATTACAAATGCATAAAATTTACCACCAAGAATAGCAATAGAATTAGGACCAAATAAATCAAGATGCAACATTTCAAGACATCTAGACGTGGACGTGTGCATCTTTTTCTTAAATTATAATCTAGATTGCTTGCCTAACTGACATGCATCACATATTTTATCTTTCACAAATTTCAAATCAGGTAGGCTACGAGACTCTTCTTAGTTAAGTTAGAAATCAATTTCATACTAGCATGCCCAAGTCTCCTATGCCATAACCAGCTATTTTCAGATAAAGCATTTAAACAAGATAAATTTTGAGAAGTGAAATCATCAAATGGGCATGTATAAACATTCTCAAAACGTGATGCAACCAATAGGATACTACTATCATACCCATTCTTAATTATGCATCTATCATGATCAAACACAACACTGTAATACTTATCACATAATTGACTTATACTGAGCAAGTTATGTTTAAGACCATCAACTAATAATACATCTTTAATAATAGTAGTACCATTACCGATATTATCTATACTGATAATTTTACCCTTAGCATTGTCTCTAAATGTCACATGACCTCCATCTTTAGGTATTAAAGATCTAAATTTTGTTTTATCTCCTGTCATATGTTAAGAACAACCACTGTCCAGGAACCATTTGTCCTTACCTATCGATGCTTTTAGAATTACCTGCAAGGAGCACCTCAAATAATTCCTAAGTGGTAGCCAGTCTAAGTGGGTATGATCTTGTTAGTTGGAACAATTTTAGTTCCTTTTGGAACCCAAACCTATCTGCAGTTAGATATTATAGAAAAACATCTATGAATAGTATGCCCCACAACGTTACATTTAAAACATCTAACATGACCCCTGGTTTCATAAACAAATTTATGAAAATGTTTTTCCTTAAGATTTTTCTAAAATCCAATACTGAATTTATCAAAAATACCACGTGAACTTCCCAAAAGTATTTTCAAGTTATTCTCACCGTCGGTGAATTTGAGAACTATTGAACATAAATCCAATATCTTAGATTTCAATTCAATGTTTTCAGATTCATTGTCCATTACTTGCTTGTTTAATGTGTTAATTGTAGTTAGAAAGGCATTGGTTTTAGAACACTAGTTTTTATAATCATGCCTAAGTTCTTAATATACATCAAATAATTCATCAAAATCTAAAGCACAAGAACTTGAACATTTAGTTACCTCATCACCAATGGCCATTAGCTCAAACATGTACGATTCTTCACTTCCTGATTTTTCCAAACTACTTGATCTAGTATCATCCCACGTAGCTTTCATGGACTTCTTTTTACTTTTCTTTCCTTTTTTTTTTTCTTCTCTTTTTCCTTATCCTTCTTCGGTTCGAGACAATCAGTTTGAAAATAACCAGTCTTGTGACAGTTGTAACATTCCACATTATTCATGTTGAAATTCCTTCTTCCACAGAATGTTCGTTGAGTCATCCTTCTACAATTCTTCGTGAGAAACGCCACATTTGTTTCTTGCTCACTGTTAAGACTCATATCATCATTGTCATCTTCTTCCTCAGTTTTTTGAACCTTCAATGCCAAGGACTTCTTTTTTATATTCCCGGTGTCAGCATCATATCCTTGAATTTCCATCTCATGCGTCATTAGGATACCAATGAGGTCATCAATTTTATATTTTGCAAGATTTTTAGCTTCCTCAATTGCAGTCACCTTCGGCTCTCATACTTTAGTTAAAGATCTCAAGATCTTTCGAACTTTGTCCTCCATGGAATATGGCTTTCTGAGTTGACTCAAATGGTTGCAAATATTATTGAATCGTGTGTATATCTCTTGAATCGATTTTGATTCTCCTATTCTGAACAATTCAAATTGACGGATTAAGGCGTTGATTTTTTACTGCTTCACTTGACTAGTCCCTTCGTGGCCCACATTTATTTTGCCGATCCGCAACTTGAGACCCTGGAATATTCATTAGCATCTAAAGAGTAAAACAAAATATTAATTGCCTGATAATTAATAGAAAGCTTATGTTTATCTAAAGCGGTCAACTGCTCTTTCTTCTTGGCAACCCTATTTTCCATAGGGACAAACGTACCATCTTTAATTGCTAGGCACACGTCATAATTTGTGGCCTGAAGGAATGCAATCATTATGTCTTTCCAGAATGCATAATTTTCACTTGCAAATAAAGGTGGTCGGTGCATAGACTGCCCCTCACCTAGTATACCTATCGAGTGCGCCATATGATCTTTGTTAGCTAGTATATCGATCTAAACCAGCTCTGATTCCAATTATTAGCCCAGTGCTCTACCCAAGAAGGGGTGAATTGGATAGATATAAAATTAAAACAAATAATTATCTTTTCAACACTTAAATCAAACAATTAATTTAATCCTAAATTAATTACTATTTATGTATATAGCGGTGGATAAGTGTAATAAGCTCTAAGTGCACATCCAAACAATAGAAAATAAATAAAGTAAAAATGCAGCACACCACAATGTATATTGGTTCACCAAGCTACTATTTGCTAATCCAGTCTTCCGAGTCTCACAGAGAGTCGCACCCGCTAAACCACTAAGATTCCTTTAACTAGGTAGGAACCAAACCTTTACACAATAATTATTTTCACAAGCTCAAAATCAACCTTTATAATTCTTTTTTCATAGGCTAAGGAAGAACCTCTATGTTTTTAACAGGCTAAAGATTAACCTAATTCTTCTAAACTTAGGCTAAGAATCAAATCTCTCAAAAAATCACTCTAAGTATCATTTTCACCGATAAGGATGGAACCGTTACAAATCACACAAACTAATTCTGTTAAGGAAGAATTAACATCTATCTCTTTTCAAAGAAAAGAGTAACCTAATTTTTTTATAACTTAGGTAAAGATCAAACCTCAATCTTTTTACCTGAAGTTATTGAAATCAAGCTACTCCTGATTAGATATTCCCAATAATATCTAATCCGCACACAACTCACCAATTACAATAAATTGATAAGTCTTTTTCCACTCAGAACTTCAACCACCTCGAATTAATTTAAACTCAATTAATGTCCCAAATTTACTAGTGATAGAAGTTTACGTGAGAAATTCAAAATTTGATTATAAAATAAATGGGTAGCAAACAATTGAGCACGTAATTAGATTTTCACCAAAAATCGTTCTAAAATATTTTTATACAATTTAAAGTTCGAAAAACGATTTCTCAATTATCAAAAAATCCAAAAAATCAATAATGATATCAAACAACAATTAGAAATAAAATCTTGGAACAATCTTACTAGGATATCACCGAAAAAATGAAAATTGAATCGCAATAAGACGTTTAGATCGATGACCGCAAAAATTTCAGCACACTTTCTCAAGAACTTTTCTCAAAGATAATCTCACAATACACTCTCAGTGTAATTTCAAAATAATGACTCTCAGAAAGCTCAGGAATTGAATAGCTCTTGATAGAATGATATGTTGGGGATCTCACAAGTGAAAACGCACGTCTATTTTAATAAATTTGAAACAAGCCCTCTAATAGCTAGTTCCCACAAGATATGACATTTAGTTGCTTATATAGACTCCATATATTTATATGAATCAATTCGGATTCAATTCACTTAATTATAGTTTTTAAATCTCTCTATTAAGTCCTCTAAATATTTCTCACTCTTAAATTGATAAGATAGGATGTATTAAATGGACCAATTTGATAAATGGACCAATTTGAGAAACACTTAAAATAAGTTTATCATATCAATAGATATAATCAAATAAGGATGATATATCTATTATAAGTTCAAATCCCTAAGATATCTCCAAACAATCAGCCAAAAATGGCTAATTAACGGCTACTTTTATGTCAAATCCACGAAATCCTCCAAACCTGAAACAGCACAGTCGGTTGACCGACCAAACCCCGTCAGTCGACTGATCGATTCAGGTTGTAGCCTAAGAAAAACTTATTCTCCAGTCAATCGACCGATCCTCCATGTGTCGGTTGACCGATTGATTCAGGATGCTTTCCGGGCCATTTTTTGGCTATAGTCGATCGACCGATCGTCGATGGTCGGTCGACCAATCGTCAATGGTCGGTTGACAGATCGATTCAAAGAGTTTATATCTCGGTCATCGATTGACCGATCACTCTCAGTTGATTGACCGATCGATTCAGAGACTTCTCCAATTCCCAACTACTTCCCGTCGGTTGACCGATCTCCTTACCGTTAGTTGACTGATCAGCGCTGGATATCCCTTTTCTTAATTATATTTCAACTCCAATCTTAATCATTTTAAACCCTTTAACCGATTTCTTTTCTCGGTTAACTAAATTCACACTTATTGTTCAATTTTAAACACTAATCTTGTTTAGGTCAATTTTTCTTTTTCAATTACACATTGGAGTAAATAATTAAACTTAATTAGGACCCTAATATAAACACACATAAATATAAAATATTTAATTCGTGTCGTGTGTGATCCTAATCAGGATATATTAAGAGTAAAAATAGATTTGAGTTGTTTTCACCTAGATTCTTCGGAATCTTCATTCTCTTAATATCCATCTCTATATCCTTCATAATTTCTTCATGATGTTATCTTAATTGGAACTGCTTAAACTGAAACATTCAATAAACTCATTAGTTCCACAAAAAACATCAACACTTAATTGTCCATCAAAATCTCGGGATCAACAATTTCTGTTGCTTAACAAGAAAATAATCAATTAGGGAAATTAATATCCTGGATTTGAATTTATTGTTTGAATTTTTATCACTACTCAATTAACTACCCTCTTGGGTAGATCATTAGGTCAAAATTGGTACCAGAGATTGTTTTAGCTCGATTGGCTTAACATCCTAGCTAAACACGGTCACATGAAGTGCACTGAGATTAATGTTGTATATGAATATCCTGCTTATTCTAATAATCAAGGATTTGTTAGTGAAAAAGATAAATATAATGAGGTTGCGGATAAAGCTATTGAGACATAAATTATTCTCACATATGTTTTTGGCAAAGAGAATTTGAAACTTGGGGAAAGAATTGCTATTATTGAAGAAAAAAAAATTAGCACTACTAAATCTCTTAGAAAGAATAATTTAGAAAAATATTATGAAACGACTGAATTTTTAAATGCTCTATCTGAAATTGGTAAGTTACTCGAGAAAGTTGAATCTCTTAAAGAAGAAAATGCGCTTATTAGAACTAGTATTTCAAACTATCAGCACGATTATTTTAAAAGAAAAAATAATGAAACTTTAAACGAAGCTTTAAGTGTGAATTGGAAAATTCAAAATGTGAACTTGATAGAGCTCGTTTAAAAGTTCATTATGTTGAAAATGGTTGTCAAATTTTGAAAAATGATCTTGAATTTATGCATAAGAAGAATTTTGGTCTTTAAGTAAATGTTAATTTGTTGGAACAATCACTTGAAAAGTCTTAAAATGAGCTTAATGAGGCAGTGGATAAGTTCAAGGATTTTGAGAAAACTGAGATCATTGAAAAACCTGTAGTCCCTATAGCAATTTCTCAAAATCATTCTCTTGTACGGAAAATTGATTAATCTAACAAAACTGCTAAAAATACTAAATTTTATTATTGTGAAAAGTTTTTTACGCAACTCATATTTTGATAGCGAAAGAAGTCGAGAATCGGGAAGAGAATGAAAATAAGTTTCATCTCTTCCTCTCTAAGTTATCGAAATCCGTTCATTTTTTAAAATGGTTATTCAAGGGTTTTTCTAGACATCGATTTTGAGAAATTTTTTGGGCCGAGATTTTATGTTAAAAACAGAGTCGCCACCTAGAATAGGGTTAAATGGCATGCTAGGTCATAGGGATTTTAAAAATTCATTTTTCCTTTGAAATGACTCGTGTTTTAACATGAAATGGTTTGTGCACCAGAGATATTCTTCAAATTCGGGAGTCGATTATGCTTGGAGAAGGTTTTATGCACCTCAAGACATCCATCCGTAAATGGTACCTTGGTCTAAGTAGATATTCACTATTAAACATATCCAAACATTTTTTTTTATTTACTTAAACAAGAATAATCCTTTTTTTTTTTTTTTACAAAAAAAAAAATCCTTTTTTTTTTTATGTATTTTTAACATGATCAAGTTAAACATAGTTCATCTTTGTTAAGTTGAAAGCTAGGTTGTTTTTACTTGGTTTTAGTTTATTATTCGTTGGTTCTAATTGGGAACAACCTGAATCGCAACCTTAGTTTATTATTAACAGTTTTCAAAGTTGTGAACAACATGAATCATAACCTTAATTAGGTTTATTATTAATCATTTTTAAGTTGTGAACAACCTGAAGCACAACATGATATGCACATAACACTCTTCGATTTTGTTGAAAACACCTTAAACAAACTCTTTTGTTTTGGATTTTTATGGGTTTTATGTGTTATGTAAATGAAGTTAAAGTGTGTTAACTAGATGATTATGCTATATACAAGCAACATACACAAGTTTAAACCAGGATCAAAGGGGTTTTTGAAAACACATACTGACTTAGGGGATGTGGTTTCCCTAACTGATTACCTCATTGATCTTCTTCGTTGGAAGTTGATCGATGATTGTTGATCTCTTGAGTTCTTACTCCAATAACCTCAAGAACACCCTACTTAAGGGATGTGGTCATCCCTAAGTAGCTATATCCCTTTCCCCTTGATCCTCTTAGCTCGGTGTTGATCGGTGGTTATTGATGTCTCGAGTTCTTACTCCAAGAACTTTAATAACACCTTCCAGGATTGTATTTTAGTAGAATATCGGCATTTTATTTGATAAATTAAAAGTCTAGCACCGAGAGAGTAGCTCGAGTTTGGAGAGAAAAGCTAGGCATTCAAGGCTTGAAATTTATGAAAACAGACACTCCATTTAAGGCTTGGGATGCCTGCGCATCCATCAATGCACAGTCATAGGCTATATGTTCCTTAGGCAATGTTTATCCTAGGGGACTTTCTATCTTACTTTGATATTGTTTTTCTTTGAACAAATTTAGGATGGAAGGCAAGATTCTCAAAAATTTGGTAATCATTACCAAATCTTTTCAAGGATTTGGTAATGATTAGAAATCATTACCAATAATTAACTCTCCTCCAATCATATTTCTTGAACATGGTTGCATTCAAAGGCTCTATGTTACACGTCCAGTTTGGTTTAGGGGCTAAGCAATGTTTTCAAAACCGGACCATACGTCGAACTGGAAAAGTCACCAGGTCACGGGTCACTGGTTCAACCGATAGGCGAACCTCGGTTGAACCGATGACATCATAATTATGTCATTAATATATATATATATATATATGAAAACTAAAAAAAAAAACTAAAGGGCTTAAACACAATAAAAAACTCAAGAACAAAATCCACCCTAAATACATTAATTTTAAACAAATCAAATAAATAAAAATCAATAACTCAAACACATTAACAATTTATAAATATTAAACAAACAAAATATAAATTTCATAAAAAAAAAAATGTACTTACTGCAGTGCCTAAACACAAATGGCCTAAATAAATTCGAGAGTAAGTAAAAAGAACTTGAGGTTGAGCTGAGAAATTATTCTAGAGTAAGATGCAATCGAACTAATTGTGATATGTGAGCCAATTGATCCAATTGAACAATGAACAAATCTAATTGAGAAGCGTGAAATTCTGAACATAAAGAAGAATCAACAAACAAAAGAAAAGAAGCGTATGAACAACTACCTACCTGGAAGAAATTTGGGACAGAGTCATGGTGGTGCGATACGAAGCGATCGCGGTGGTCCACGTCAACGCTCCGATCATCTCTCTTGTAGGTCGTCATCTGGGCATCGGTGTTGAAAGAGAGAATATCGGACGGAGCTACCAAAATCGATCATATCGGATGAATAAGCCCACTGGAATGGCTGAGATCAGACATAAAAATAGAGAAATGACTTAGATTTGTAGTGGAAATGGCTGAGATCGGTAGTCGACGACTGATTTTGGGCAATGTTTGAGAGAGAAAAATAGAGTCATCCTCATGTCAAAGGCCGCCGACTGATTTTGGAATAATTTTAGGGTTTTATGAAGGAACCATTTATACAACCTGGAAAATCCCAAAAATCAGCCGGTTCACCTTGACTTGTCCCGGTTCGCCGGTTCACCGGTTAAACCGGTCCGACCCAACCAATGCGATAGTTTTTACCCCTAAACGGGTTTAGGTGGTTAACTGGACCGGAAATGTGACCGGTTGGAGGCTCAACCTGTTCAATAGGCCGGTTCGGTCCAGTTTTTAAAACACTGGGGCTAAGTATCGGTTAGTTTTACTATTTCGTTTTAGTTGTCATAAATGCTTCCAAGGTGCATTGTATTTAATCTTGAAGTGTCATCTTGCATTTATTGCTAAATTATGAGTCATGAATTGGAGAGCACACATACGGTTAGGTTTGGATGGTTACCTTGTAACCGATGGTCGGTTTTCAAGTTCCTAGTAAATCCTAAGATATTTTGGTAAAAATATCTAGATCCTTTGAACTTATCCATTCCATGTCTTCCCAATCATTTAATTCTTGATGGTATGGGAATTTAATGCACATTAAATGCCTAACTTAGGTGGCAAACCGAATTGGTTCAATTTCGATAACGGTTTGTCACATCCTAAGTGTCTTGGTTCCCTTCCTAGATATTTTGTAGGCAACTTCTAGGAAGGTTTCTTGGTCATTTAAATGACCTTTTGTCAGTTTAAATGATTGTTTGGGCCCTTAATAGGCCTTGATGGTTTGTCAAGATGACTTTGGTTTGGTTAATTACGAACCAACTCCAAATCCTTAACTACTTTAGTAATTTTGGATTTGCCATCGTAATTTCTTTGTTTAATAAAGACCTTTGGATATATTTTTTTGGATTATTTGATACCTTAAATGAAAAATTAGGGAATTATTTTCAGTGTCAAGAAGACGAAACCAATGGTAGTAATAGTTTCAGGGGTCAAAATAGGTAACAAAGGTAATTGATGAAATTTCTTTATGTGAAAGTGTAGTAATTGATTTCATTTATATTAAAAGAGATTTCGTGAAAAATTCACCTTTAATAATATCATTTTAGCCCTCCTTAACATTAGAAACTTTCGAGATTGACCCGAAACTTTTACTTATACTGAATTTAGTCAAATTGATGATTTTATGCTTACTTGTGTTGTTTGTTTTTTGGATTTTATTCAATATAACCTAAGGTGGAAATTTGTTCCCTTTAAACATCAGTTTAAAATTTATCCGAAATTGTGCTTTAGACTTGATACTTTTTGCAAACGTAAATAGGCGGGTCAAAATAGGGTGTCTACAGTTTTATCATATTAAGAAATGGTGTTACCTATTGCATGGTTACCCAGTTGGATCTAGAAATAACTGGATACCTAGAGAGAAAAACTTTCATGTTGGTGTGAATGATGGATTTGTTTTATCTAGAACAACAAATAGATATTCTATGTCGATAAGGAATTCCAAATTTACTGAACCAAGAAGGATGAATAAAAATTATACGCAAAGATTTAATAGGAATTTCAAAAAGCAGCAAGTTCAGTATAGGAAATCAATCGATGATTATTCTTAAAGAAAAGCGCAAAATCAATATAGAAAAAGTCGGCGTATAAAGTTGTGGTTGATCATAACATGACAAAACAATTCAGAGCATCATATAAAGGCAAAGAGAATGTTACTGAAACTATTTAGAAGAAAGTCTCTTTATATAAGGAAGACATTATAGAGGTGAATCGGTAAAAAACATTAGCTGATTCCAATGATGACAAGTTCAGAATTGAAAATCAATCAAAGGTACATATACTAATTGCTCCCAAAGACAAACTAGGTATGTCAATTTTTTTTAAAGTATAAATATGTTAATTTTGTTAGGGAGACCGAGACTTCACACTTTTCTAGTTAATTTATTTTTTTTACGTGTGTGTGAAAATTAATATTAAAAAGTGGAATATTTAAGTGGAATAAAAAGTTTCGGTCAGCCGACAAAGACTAACAAAACCACCTTTCTCCTTTCTAGATAGGAGGGTCAACCGACTAAACTGGCTGGTCAACCGACCATATTGGGATTTCATCATCTTGAGTCCCTCTTTCTTGTGCAATTCCAAATATTTCTCTCTCTTCCTAAGGTCCATTCTAGATGTAAGAAGTTATCATCCAAGAACACTTAGGGTTCCTCTCATTTGGGTTAGATTAAAGGATTTCACGCACGGATTTTTCCATTTCAACATATTCTCAAGTTGTTCTTCAACAAATAAGATTGTCTCTCTCTCTCTCTCTCACTCTCTTTGGTTTTTGGTTGGAGTTTTTATCTAGGTTTGTTCTTCTCTTAGTTTGGTATTAGTATTTCTTAGTTGACATATTCTTGTGTTGAAAATGGGTATTGAGCAAAAAGAAAAGACGAAATTTCCTAAGAAACCCGATTTCGATGCCAATATTTTTCTTGACCAAAGAAGATGACGAAAAATACCATAAAGAAACGATGAATCAAAAAGTTGTATGTTTTAAACCGGTGGATTGTACCAATTTGAGGAATAATCATATTAATATTGAGGATGTTGTTGATAGATTGGGATGGAAAAATTTTCTTTTCCAAAACAAACCATGGATGTCGGATTGGGTTAAAATGTTTTACAATAACCTATCTCTTGGTGATAACAAAATAATATCTTATGCTAATGGGGTGAACATAAGTTAATGATTGAAGAGTTTACTCATATTTTGGGAAACAAATGAGGTAACATTTTTTGTATAACAATACTCTTTGGCTTGTGGATAATTTTAATGTGAGTCAAGTACATAGAAACTTGAATTTAGTTGCAAGCAAGGCGGGAATATTGAGTTTTGAGAATCTAATTTTCTACTCTTTAATCACCTACTCATTTGTTCCTATGGGAGGAAGTCATGCTACGGTTAACGACTTTGACCTTTATTTGATGAATGGTATCTTAGGGGGAAAACAAATCGATTTAGCTCATGTCATGTTCAAACACATGCAATATCGGTTGAGTGTATCCTCAAGAGTTTTACCTTATGGTGATGCTCTTCAAATGATTTTTTTGTATTGTGGAGTTGAAAATGATGTTGAAGATGAGGCGAATATTATGCGTAGTCTAACTTGGTTGAATACAAATAGCATAATTTTAATGGGTTATGAGCTTGTTGAAAATAAATAAGTGAAGAAAATATGAGAGAAAATGGAGAGAATGGTTTAGGGAGAAGTGAGTCTTGGAAACTTGGATCGAAGAATGGGTCAGCTGCAAAATTAGTTTGATAATTTTCAATAATATACGGAAGTGCTTGATTGGAGGATGAATGGTATGTCCAATGAAATGAGAGGACTTAGAATCTTGATAGAAACTAGGTTCGTAAGAATTTCAAACAATATGGAACAAATGTTCATGATGATACAAAACCAGTAGCAATTTGGAGGACAACAACAATTTGTGGATAACAGTCATTTAGAGGACAATAGCCTTTCAGAGAACATGCAACAACAGGAACATCCGTCCCATCAAGCTTGTATTACCAGCCAATGCCTCCCCATTTCAATGGACAACTGGGAGGATACTATCTGCTACCTCATTCCCGTAGCTCGCTCAATCCACATTACCTATTTGTGGGTCATGGTCCTCATTAGACTTTTCCTATTCTCTTTATTGTGATGTGTAATGGTATTCAAACAGGTTTTATTACATATTTTGGTCTATAATATTTAACTTAGGACATGTGGTGTTCTTTAGACTTATACTGGCTTGATGGATATTGGCCTATAATCTTGAATCCTTGTTTATACTTAATCGTTTATTTTCTCATAATGGTTCACATAAATATTATTATATGTGTTAACTTAAAAGTTTTAAAATATGCGATTAATATAATTTTGTGAGAATTTTTTTTTTTCACTTTAGTGAATTCAATTTTTAGAAAGTTGATGTTTTAAATTAAGAAAGTGTGGTTATTGAGAAATAGTTTCTTTCAAATGAGTAATAATTTTGAGAATATTTTTTGAGATAAATAAAACGTCTTTCATCTTTGTTCCCGCTTTCTGAGATGACAAAGGAACAAAAGTTGTATGACATTTTGAATATTTATTCGCCTAAGAATTGCAATTATATAGGGGGAGAAATTTTGTGTTATAATACTTGTTCGCCTTAGCATTTCAATCATATAGGGGGAGAAACTTTGTGGTGAAAATCTTTTCAAAATAATTATATTTCTCATTTACGGTGCTTAAACGAGTTAAAAAAACCGTCCTTAGATTTAGGAGGAGCATGGTTATAATATTTTTGGGAAAATATCAAAGTTAATTGTTATCATTAAAATGGAGAGGTTGTTGAACCTAATGTTTTTATAGACAATTAAACATTGATGTTTTATTAAACTAATATTTTTTTTGAGTGGTTTTAGATTTAAGCTTCATATGTTAAAATGAGAAAAAATATTTGATTGAAAAGAATAATCGTTGAAGAATTCATAACTGGTGCAATATGAAGGCAATAAAAATTTGAAGAGTATTAAAGACATTGAAGAAAATTAGGTAAAAACAACTTATTACCTTTATGCTCTTAATGTAACTCAAATCAGGATCACGCACGGCACATTAAAGTAAATAATTTTTATGTTTCCTAATTAGAAGTGATAAATTCAAGATTATAAATGAGTTTCATAATGTGTTGAGACATAAAAGTGTTTTTGGTTAAGGGTTTAATTGAAAAAATGTTGTTAACGCTTAAAATGTTGTGTTTTCGGGTTAATTCAATCAACTGAAGAAAAAGGTCAGTTGACTAACCAAGACAATGGGTTACAAAATTGAAATGGGTGACCTATTGGACAATTTAATCAACCGACGAGTACGGTCGATAGACTAATGAAACCTATAGCTGAAATAAGAAAATTGGAGAACCTACTGGTTCAGTTGGTCAACCGACCAGTAGGGTCAGCCAACCGACCAAGCCAGTAAAATAGTTAAAAATCTAACCATTATACAAGGTCGATCAACTGGCAATATGGTCGGTCAATTGACATCAGCAGTCAAAAAGTTTAATTGACATGATTTTTGGATAAATTCTCCTCGATTTTGATGATTTCAAATGAGGTTTTCAAGGAACTTAAATGTATTTCTTAAATATATCATATATTATATATTTTCTATTTACTTGGTCCATATACTTAATTATTCTCTTAATTGAATTGATAAAACTACTTCGAATTTTGATTTGAAAAAGTTTTAAGGACCAAATTTAGTTTTTCTAAAAGTATTTTTAAATAGAACATACTTATTTTGAAGGTATATGATATATGGAGTCTTGAAGTGTCATTTAATGTCATAACTTTTGAAAACTAGTCATTGTAAATCTAGTTCTAGGTCTATAATAGAGAACTGCAGAATTTATAAAAAATAATCAAGAACATCAGCTTTTTGGCAATCATAAGAGATATTTTTACGCTGAAATTTATACATGATATTATGAAAAGAGTTCTTGATCGAAGTGCTAAAAGTTTTTGTCACCGGTTTATGCTCATTACTGTGCTATTGTAATCGTTTTTTGATGAATTTCGGTGAAATCCTTCCAAGCTAATTATTTTGCTTTCTTAGATTATTTGCTTAATTATTTGGATTATTTGTTTTGAGAAAAATCATTTTCTAATCTAATATTGCGAAAATCGTTCAAAATGGTTTTTTTTTATTTAAGAAATCTGATTATTTGCTATTTGTGTGTTAAATTGTTTAAATCAGATTTGTGCCTCAAATAAAATCTATCACTTAGTATATCGGGACATTAATTAATTATAAGTGTATTGAGGTGGTTGAAATTCTTTGTGGGAAGAAACCTCAAAATCTTTTGTATTTCCAAGTTTGAGTATATTAGACATGTTTGGGTTGGTGTCTAATTAGGATAGCTAGGTTTTGATCTTTAGCCTGCGAAAAAATTAGAGTTTAATCTTTAGCCTGAAAAATGATTAGGGTTTAATCTTAAGCCTGAAAAAAAGATTAGGCTAATCTTTAGCCTTTTAAAATATTATGTTTTAATTATTCCTGTAATAGAATTAGAGTGTTGTAAATGTTCTTCTTAAACCTGTGAAAATGATAAGTGTAATAGTGTGCGTGGGTGATTAGGTAATTCTTAGCTTGTAAAAAGAATCAATATTATAAAAGTTGATTCTAAGCCTGTGAAAAGAATCGGGATTGTAAAGGTTTCGTTCCTACCAGGAAAATGAATCAAAGGGTTAGTGGATTGCAAAATCCTTAGGAGCTCGGGGGAATGGACGTAACCAGGATAAATCTTTGTGTGTTGCATTGATTATTTTCTATTTGTTTAGGTGTGCACTTCGATAAACATATTTTCGCTACTTGACATGATAATAATCAATTAAGGAATTTGATATCTTGGATTTGAATTTATTGTTTAAATATTTTATCCGTATCCAATTCACCTTACTCTTGGATAAATCTTTGGGCTAACAGTTAATATTAAAATATTTGATATATATATTAAAATATATATTGTTATATAATACAATGTGATTGTCTTCTTGATTTCAATATCTGATGTTAAATTTTATATTTTAATCAATAGTTTTGTTGTTAATATTAAAATTTATTTTGTTGTATAATATAACATGAGTTTTTTTCAATTACAATATTTTTTGTTAAATTATAGATTTATTTTAGAAAAAAAAAAAAAAAAAAAGGTAAGCTGGTACATAGTATAAATAAATTATTTTACAATAATATTGGGAAAATTCATCAATTACTTAGATTTTATTTTCCCTCTTTATGTGATTAAAATGGGATTACCAATTTAAATATCCATAGATGTTAATCAAGATAAAAGCAAGTAAAAAATAAAGTGGGAGACATGATTTTTACATAAACAAAACCTTAAGGCGAGGAAGAAATCATGAGGTCAAAATTTGATCTCAACTTCCACTATCACAAAATAATGGAATTATAATCATTCACGCCTTCAAGAGAAAACCTCTTGGATCATCACATAAACATCATCGAAAATGGTAGATACAACAAGAAATAATAAACTCGAGTTTATAGAGGAATATTGAATCACCAATTGGAAGAGGGTTACCGAAGATCAAGACTGATGAAAATGAAATAATTGATGTCGAAAATAAATCCCTGAAATTTTAGCCAAATCGAGGTCTGAATCGTTGTCCAACCGTCAACCCGAAGTATCGTTCTCTCTCATCTTCTTTCTTTCTCTCTCTCTCTCTCTACTACCATGAACTGATTCGTCCTGCCCAAAAATTACTTTTATTTTTTCTTTGCTCTGATACACTTTCCTGTATGTTAGTTCACACAAAAAGAAGGCAAAAAAACCTTCTTACCATATTATTTCCACTTCTTGAAATAGCCCTAGTGGGCTTTTACTATTACTTTTTGTTATATCATTAACAAAACTCAAATGGTCCTTTTTTTTCTTACTTAAGTTAAGTCTAATTGGGCTTTGGGTTAGGTCCACACCCACATGGGTTGGACCTACCCAACAAATCTCCCTCTCCAGCTAATGTGGGAAAATGCAGGAGATTTATTCTCTCTCTGCAACTCTCAAGCTTTTGTCCTATAAGAACTTTTGTCACAACATCTGAATCACTTTTATTTTTGTGTATCTTCTTCGTATCAAACACATCTTGAATCCAATGGTACCATGGACATGAGTTATTGTCTTCAATTTTCAAATTGTAAACCCATTTATTCTTCAAACCTCTCTTGCCTTTAGAAAGTTATACCAAGTCAGAAGTGCAGTTCTCATGCAAAGACTCCATCTCTTCTTACATGGCTTTACTCTGCTCATTCCTGTTTTTACTCAACACAGCTTCTTCATAACTTTCTGGCTTTACCCAATCTGTAAGCATCACATACTTATTAAAGTGATATTTTGTAGAAGTCCTTCGACCTTTGTTGGAACTTCTCAATTGAACTTCAACCCGGAGGAGGTGGATGTAACTGCTCGTGTACTATTCCATTACTGACATATGTTTCATCGATAGTCTTACAAAACTGCTCTTCTGGTGGATTTGTTATGGGTACTAAAACTATATCTATGTTAACTAGATACTTAGTAGAGAATTTTGGTCATACACATGTCTCAACATCCTAGATAGTCTGATTTTCAAGGAATATCACATCCCTACTACGAATCACTTTTCTATGAACTGGATCCCACAATTTGTGGTCAAATTCATCATACATGTAGCCCAAAAATATACACTACTTTGTCTTATCATCAAAGTTAGACTTCTTATCCTTTGAAACATGAATAAATGTCCAACATACAAATACTCTCAAATAGTTATAGGAGATGCCTTTTCTAATCCACACACTTTCTGGGATATCATCATCTAAAGGAACTAATGGAGATAACTTGATCAAGTCATTTGCGGTCCTTATTGCCTCACCCCAAAATGATTTAAACCACTTTGCGTCAAAAAGCCTACAATTGATTCATTCAGAAATGGTCTAGTTCATTATATCGACAACTTCGTTATGTTAAAGAGTTTTAGACACAATTTTCACAAGTCTGATGTCGCATTTCCTGCAGTATTCCTCAAATGGGCCTTTATACTCACCACCATTATCTACACGCACATACCTGAGTTATCTTTATGTTTCCCTTTCAGTCTTGGCGTGGAAATGCTTGAATACTTTCAATACCTGGTCCTTAGTTTTTAAAGAATAGACAAATATTTTTTGAGAAAAATCATTAATAAATGTAACAAAATATGAAGTAACACCAAGTGTTTTATCTTTCATGAAACAAACATCTGTGTATACCAAATCTAAAATGATGTCATCACCTAAATGGGTTAAAGTTTTGAAATGCAACTCTAATGTTTACTAACAAATCAATGTGTGCAAGTTTTAAGAGATTTACCTTTACACTGGTAGCAGAATTATTCGTCGCTACCTTACCGTAAGTGTACAAGATCAAGTTTTAATAGAAAAGTAATAAGTAGGATTGTCGTATCCATAGGAATCGATTTAAATTGTCGCTAAGTACCGTGATTATTGTAACCGAATTTATCTAGGTGATCTAATTTTTATTTTTTGTAATAAAAATATAAAACTAAACTAAACTAATTAAACTATAATGTTGATCCTAAGATTTTGATGAACAATTAAATATTGATGTTTTTGGTAGACCTAATGGTTTAATTGAGTGTTTTAGTTTATTAGTTCCAATGATGAAGATGATGACAAAGATGATGAAAGATTAAGAGTTTAAAGAATTTGAAGAATCTTGGGAAAACAACTCAGGTTAAATTGCAACTCTTAATATCCCAATTAGGATCACACACGACACAAAAAGTTTTTAAATTTATGTGTATTTTTATTTGGGTCCTAATTAGTAAAATTATTTGCTCGTATGTGTAATTGAAAAAGAAATAAAGTTAATTCATTAAAAGTGAATTTAAGAAGTTAGTGGAGCTAACCGAGAAAAGAAATCAGTTAAAGGGGCGAAAACGTCAAAGAAAATGTATTAAAAACGAATTGGGAGAAGTGTTCTAGAAACGGGCAGTCGACTGATAAATCGACCGGAGCATAGAAGGTGAATGCTCTGAATTGTTCAGTCGATACGGGGGTCGACCTATGCTTAAATGTCAAACTCTCTAAATCTTCTAGTCGACAGATAATCGACTGATGAACTCTTTAGATCGTTCGGTCTACAAATGAATGAGGGGCGGTCGACCGATGGGAAATAGATGTTTGGCTTAGGCTAGTATCTTGAAACGGGCAGTTGACAGATGCTCTTGATCGGTCGAATGATATGCCTGTTTCAGATTCTGTGGAATTTCATATTTGATTCAAAATATAGCCATTATTAGCCTTTTTTTTGTTAAGATTCACGAGATATATCAGAGATTTGATTTGTTTTTAGTTACTTTAATGATATATAAATAATCCAATAGATATAGTTCAAATAGTTTTGATATCTCTCAATTTGGTACGTATAATTCTTTCAATCCTATCCAATTGTGTTTGAGAAAATATTTGAGGGACTTAATTGAAAGTTTTAAAATATATTTTTGAGTCAATTATACCAAGAATGAATCTTAATGATATAAGGGGGCTTATGGAGTGATTATTTGTCATGATATTTGATAATTAGCCGTTATAGGGCTTGTCATAATCCTCTATAAATAAACTTGCGTTTTTTAGGTTTAAATTAATTCAGTGAATTCGGATAATCCAGCAATTCTAATTCAAGAGCTATTCAGTTCCTGTACTTTCTAAGAGTTATTTTTCTATAATCATACTGAGTATATTGTGAGATCCTTCTTGAGATTTGTTCTTGAGAAACATTTGTTGTGGATTATTGCTACTATCGATCTGAAGTGTCATTGTTATTCTAATCATTTTTCTTTCGGTGGAATCCTGGTGAGATCATTCCAAATTTTGTGCTATTGATTGTTGTTTGATTTTACTGTTTAATATTTGGAATTTGATCTTTGAAATTGTTTTCTGGATTTTTTTTATTGAAAATCATTTTTTTGAAACAATTTCTTGAAAAATCTGATTATGTGCTCAATTACGTGCTACCCATTTTATTTAAAATTAGATTTTCAATATCTCACTTTTCTATCACTAGTTTTGGGATATTAATTGAATTTTAATTTATCTGGGGTGATAGAAGTTCTAAGTGAAAAAAATCACTTATCAATTTGCAATTGTAAGTTGAGTGACGGATTAAATACTATCAGGAGTATTTATTCAAAGGGTAGCTGGTTTCAGTCTTTTCCCGTAAAGAGATTGAGGTAGTGATTCTTTCTTGATAAAATTGATTTGTGAGAAATTTTGTGACGGTTCAATCTTTACCGGGTAAAAGGATATTTGGAGTGTTTGTAAGGTTTTGATTCTTTAGCCTAATGTATAAAAAAGAATTAGGTTATTCTTGAGCCTGTAAAAAGAAGAGGTTATTTCTGAGCCTGAGAAAAGGAATTTGTAAAGGTTGATTCTTAGCATACAAAAAGAATTATTGTGAGGGTTTGGTTTCTACCTTTAAAAGAATCTTGAGTTTTAGAGGGTGCAACTCTCCGTGGGGCTAAGAGGACTAGATTAGCCAAGAGTAGCTTGGTGAACTAGTATAAATTTCTGGTGTGCTGCAATATTTTTATTGTTTATATTTTGTTATTTGGTTGTGCACTTAGTTAATAACACATATCCGCTGCTGTAAAAAGATAATAATTAATTTTAGGCTAAAATTAATTGTTTAAATTTTTAAGTGTTATATTATGATATATTTTTTAGAACTACCCAATTCACCCCTCCTCTTATGTAGCTCACTAGGCCAACATATAATAGTAAGAATGACGTTTATGGGAATAAAATATCTAGGGATTAATTTTGTTCACTTAAACATGTTTGATTCAATCTAGTTTACATTAATGATATTCAAACTATCCGACAATCTAGGTATTGAAAACTTACTCACTACCTCTCTTGAGTGTAAAATGAATGAATATGCAATTCATGTCAACACCGATAGTATGTGTCATACAACACAACATACGGGTCTTGATTCTCAATGCCCTCAAGCTTGCTGAGATTTGGCATTGATTGGCATGTACTCCCAATTTAACTCGGCTCTGGATTTTGTGCTTGGTTGCCATGAATGAACGGAGTTGGAAGTGGGGGAGGACAAACGAGCCACATCGGATTCTCATAGATGTAATCATCTTGGATCGGGGGTGGCATCAAAATTTGAATCTCAAATGGTGAAGAATCACAATTGTCAACATGTGATTCTTCATCGCCAATCTACACTTGGGTTTTCTTCTCATTAGAATAATCATCATTGAATGCACCCAAATTCCTCCCGCCCGTATCTCGTTCCTCCTGGTGGATTTCACATTTGGATGTGACTTATGTGTCTCTCAGTGCCACCACTTCTGACTCGACCTCAATAAAGCAAATAAGCTGGCTAATTTGAGTCTCAAGAGACTTTACGGTCACATCAATTTCAGTGCAGGTCATTACAATATTGTCAAGACGACCCTCATGCTCATTAAGACGGTCATTCATTTCCCTCCAGAAAGCCTGAGTCTCCCCCATAAATTCAGCGAACATCTCTTCCAGGGTGGGAGAAGACTCCATATATTTGTCTGGGGTGTCAATCCATGGCGCCGAAACAGTTGAACTATCCTCCAAGATTTGGTAGCTTGTTGAATAATTCCAACTCTGACAATCAAACTCTGCCATGTCTTCCAACAACTAATAGGCTTCGTTTGCGGTTAGTTGATAGAAAAAAGTGGTACCGTTTTCTCCTTTCACCCAAGTTCTTATTGCGGCTTGTAACCCATCGAGGAAGTTCAGTAGTTGACACTCCCTCAGGAAACTATGATTGGGGAACAGAAATAACAACTCATTGTATCATTCCCAAGCACAATAGAACGACTTTGAATCCCGTTGAGAAATACTGAAGAGGACTTGTTGATAATACATCTTCAAGTACCTCGCAAGACAAACAAAACTAAAAACCAAAATTTAAAAATAAAATAAATGCCTAAATTAAAATCAAGTTACTTTTTCACAATATTAACAACAATCTAAAAACCAATCCTTGACAACGGCGCCAAAAACTTGGTAGCAGAATTATTTATCGCTACGTTACCGTAAGTATATGGGTCAAGTTTTAATAGAATAGTGATGAGTAGGGTTGTTATATGCACAGGGATTGGCTTAAATTGTCGCTAAGTACCGCGATTATCATAACTGAACTTTATTTAGGCGATCTAATTTTTTTTTTTGTAATAAAAATATAAAACTAAACTAAACTAATTAAACTATAATAGAGTTGGTTTAAAGTCAAAATCATTGACAAAATCCACAAACATCCTCTTCGGCTCTACTAGTCAAATGCCTATTCACTTATCATCATTCAACACCGCGTCATGTCAATAGTTTTAAATTCTTTAGAGTCAATTTTGTAAAGAAACAATTAGAGAAACCATATTTTTATCATTAAAATTAAAATAGGTCACTTCATACAAAAAACACCATTCATATATTTATTATCTATTAATAAATCACAATGGTGTTTACTGACTGGGATATCTCATAGGTTTGGAATAAATCTCATGAAATGAATGGTTGCGATTAAATTAAATACTGATTTTTTAGTAGGTCACGTGGCTAAATCGGTGGACGAATTGCGTGAGGACTGGGGTTCGAACCTACCTCCTTTTATTTTTATTTTTTTCTTCTAATTTTCCACCATCAGCCCTACTCCTCCCCCACGATCAGCCAGATCGGCCCTAACCTCTATTCTCCCTCTTATTTCACATCACTAAGCTCGCCGCTCATCTCCCACAAACCCATCTCCATCATTTCACACCTACCCCCCATGAACTCACATCTCACGTTTTGCCGCTTCCTCCAACCCTCCAACCTTTTCCTATCAATCCCTTCCCACGATCTTATTTCAATCCCTCATCTACCTCCACGATCACCTTAAATCCCCACCTCTTCACGCTAACGGAACCTATTTTCTCCCCCATCTCTCTTTACGCAACCCCTTCCAGTGAGGTTAGGATTAACGACGAGTGTAAGGGTCGCAGCATTGACGATCAAGATCTGCCAACCGACTGCCATCTATTGCCTGATCGAGGTCCGATTTGGCCAGATCCTGCTCCTTCTCCAAACGGATACGGGGACTAACAGCACAGGCCTCTTCTCTCTCTGTTCTAAGCTACACAGGTGAGTTTCTCAATCACCAATCTTTTTTTATATGCACATCGCCGCCATATTTGATTAAATTCATGATCATTTTTATTAAATTTAAGGTTTGTATTGTTGTTATAAAAGTAGTTTATATCATAAATTTAAGGTTTGTTAATAGTGTTTTAGGTCTATTTGTTAGTAGTGTTCTGATTCTGATTAGTGTTTTGGGTCTGTTTGTTCATAGTGATTGTTCTAATTCTAATTTTGTACAATAACTATTTGATTTTTTTGAATTTAGGTACAAGATCCCTAATTAGGGTTAGTGTTTCATAGTGTTTTTCATAGGTGTCGGTTCTTAGAAAATCTCTGATTCTGATTTTCATGGTTCATAGAATGTTCTAATTAACGTCTGTATGTTCATAGTGGTTTAGGTCTGTTGGTTCATAGTTTCTGATTTTGATTAGCATTTTGAGTCTGTTTTAGGTCTGTTTGTTTATTGTTTATTGTTCATAGTGGTTTTATGTTCTAAACATCTGGGAACAGAACAAAAATATTGATTTTATCCATCTCCCGCCATTTTGAATCTACTTTCATTATTTTGATTGTGTTTATGAATCGATTAAATTTAGGGGTTTTTTTTTACTTTGATTTTGTTTGATTAGTGTTTTTTGTGTAGGAATTTGATTACATTCGCTTACAATATAATCTGCAGGTTATCCATGGATATCGGAGGTCGATCGCGAGAAGATCTGCAACTCAATGGACTGCCAAAAGCTCACACTCGAGGCCTGTACTCATTCCCGCCGCTGTGATTTTGCACAATGTTCAATGAGGTTGATGCTTAAATCCTTGAATATTGTGTATTCAAAACAGAAACAAATTTGTATTATTTCTCTAATTTCTGTTTTTGTTCTTAATTGTTTTTTTTTTTTGTTCCAATTACTGAGAATAGACTAGAAACATTCTTAAGTTTTCCTAGAAATACCCTTTCCTATGCTATTAGAATACATTTGAGTGAGTGATACATTAAAAAATCATTTCAGTATAATTTTTAGTTCTGCTGAAATATAATTTGCAAGCCTTGCTATTGCAAATCATCATATTAATTGAACAATTTCTTTGATCAAAAGTTTCAGGATTGGACATGTAAGTTTTTTTAATCAATTATATTGCTTATTTGCCTTTTTTACATGAAAAAAGACAATACATACAAGAGGTAATGCATGTTTTCTATGTGGCCATGTTTTGTGTCGAAGAATAGGCAGTAGAACAGTCAACGATGTGTGAAGTGGTTCAGATACTGACGTAGCTTCTGAAATTGTTGCTAGATCAGGGTGAGTCAGCACCATTTCGCCTCTAGCCTTCTCCAATATTCTAGGCATTTGAGGTTTTTGTGTGCAATTTGATGGTGAAGCGGTGTTTGGTAGCACCGAATTCAAAGTCTCGCAACCAATCATTGCCTAACCTAAGTGATTTCTCCCCCTCCCCTCTTCCCCCTGGTTTTATATAGATAGCATAAGAACGTAATCCAAGTTCCTACCTACCCATACTTATTATTTATCAGGGTGAACAAATTGGTGATCAGATTCTTACAGAATTGTTATCATTATTTATTATTATTTCTAAATTTTATAGGTGCGCCAAACAAAGCTTACTATTATAAAGTATTTTACATGTATTTTAGATTGATTTGTCTTCTAATGGAGAATGGTGCAGATTTAGCATAATATGTACTGTTGTCTCAGCTCTGGAGGTGTTTAAAGTGTGAATTTGTCTCTACATGGAAGTTTCTATTTGAATGTGGAGGTTCAATTGGACAAAATAGGTTGATGAGGTCCCAGCAGAATGGATCTTTCAACAATGTTTGGAATTTGTGTCTCTTCAAACATTTATATATAAATGTGGTGAGGAGAATTTACTTAAAAAAAACATGAATACAATGTAAGTTTTAGTGTCCGCCTGACAATGAAATTAATTTTAGTATTGTATTTTAAGATTTTTTGGGTTATACGGTTTTTTAATGCAGTTGATAAATTATAAAGAGTTGAATAAGTAAAAAAAAATGGTTTATTATACATTTTAACATTAATTGTTGGTGTAATAAATTTATAATACAAATTTAAAATCATATTTCAACGAATTACAAGCACGGGGTATAACTAGTTTAAAATAAACTCAAATATATATTTTCTCACTACATCAATTATAACATAATAAATGAGGGGATGCAAATGTTACTGTCCAGTAACAATGTTAATAGCAACATAATGAAGGAGAAGATATTGCACAGCAATAATGTCAATATCAATATAATGAATAGAGAATGCAAATATTATTATACAGTAAATAATTATCATATGCCAATTGAGTTTTTCTCTAAACTTAAATAGTTACATGGGTATAAGAATGAATTAGTAATGGATTTTGGGGCCACGATAAAATACCCTTTTTTAAATTTATCTTTTCTCAAACAAAAAAAAATCCTAATGCTAAATCATGATGTTAGATTTTAATAAATATGTTAAATGTATATTTAGTCCCTAACAAAACAAAATTACCTTCCAACAAGCAAATAAACATCTAAGGAGATAATTACAAATTATAGAAGAGTATATTTTGTGCCCAAAGATATGGGATTTAATTTAAATAATTAAATTAAAAAGAAAGAGGAAAATATGATAAACATCAAGTGTGGTGAAAGATGTGATTGTTCAGTGATGAGATAGAAAGATGTGGGAGATAAATGAGGTGATGGAGGCAGAGAGAGGCATGTAAGGGTAGAGAGAAAGGTGGGAGCAAACATAGGGGACAATAACGGTGGTCTGGAGTGTGTTTCAAAGAGAGAGAAAGACAGAGAGAGAGATATTCATACGTGAAATTGAAGAGAAAATATCGTGGCTAACTCTAATATTAAAATGTTTTTGATTTCAACTATTGAATATAAAATTTGATCTGACGACATAAAATATCTTATATATAAAAACTGAGTTGTTTAATTATAGAGGCTACAACTACTTTGCCTTCGTTGGTTTCTCGCTAACATGAGAGTCTCCTTATTTATTGCCTGTGATAATATGAGTGTTATTCAAATTGCCCTTAATGACGTTTTCTGCAAAAGTACAAAATACATCGAGATTGATTGTCACTTTATCCTTCACCACATTCTCGAGAATACAATTCATCTTCAATTTATCATTTCAGCCGATCAGACAATAGATATTTTCACTAGGACTCATTCACCCAGATACTTTCATACTTTACTTTCCAAACTCAAGTTCACGTCTAATTTACCACCTTGAGTTTAAGAGGGGTGTTAATATATGCATATGAGCCTTGGCTCATTGAGTTAAACCCTAATCTCATAAGAAAAATTCTAGTAACTCTTTATATATAGATTTCTTGTATATCTCTGTAAATTATAATTTTTTATACACATATCAATACAATCGTCTCATATTTTCTCTCAATATTCCTCCTATCAATTATTTCAACATTTAATATCGAGAATTAAACTCACAAACAAAGCAAAAATACGACCAGTGCCAAATTTTTAGGAGCATCCTCACATCTTAGGGGCCAGGTTTCCAATGTCAATTTTTGAGAAGAAGTTTAGGGATTTTGAGAGAAAGCAAATGTTTACCCCGTGAAGCAAAAATATGACCAATGACTTCCCGTGTTCAGAGGGTTCTCATGTTCAGTGGCTTCCCACGTTGAGCTTGGCAATCAATGAAAACCTTTAGTTGACCAACAATAACCAATGACGACCTTGCATGATTTGATGGGGAGAGAGACGGTTGTTTGTTATAGGGATATTGGGAGAATTTTAAAAGGCTTTTTAGTCTCTATACATAGACCCTAAATACTTGTTATTAAAAATATTTTTTACTAATATTAAATTAAATTATATTATTTTTATAATTATGCAGTAAAATATGGAGACAAAACTAAAGAGTAAAAATAATTTCAATTAATACTGAATTTACTTACAGTAATTTTCAAGAATTATTCCTTAAAATATGAAGACAAAACTAAAATTGAAGAGTAAAAATAATTTCTATTAATACTAAATTTACTTGTAGTAATTTCATTAAATTAATCCTTAAAATATGGAGAAAAAACCAAAATTAAAGAGTAACATTATTTTTTATTAATACTAAATTTACTTGTCATAATTTCTTGAAGTATGGAAGAAAATTAAAATTGATGTGTAAAAACAATTTTCATTAGTACTAATTCCTAAAATTGTTTCTTAAAATATGGAGGTAGAACTAAAATTAAAGAGTAAAAGTAATTTGCATTAATATTAATTTTTTTTTGTAGTAATTTCTTAAAATTGTTCCTTAAAATATGGAGACAAAATATGTCTTCAAAATATATTATGAGTTGTTTTATAATATAGTTTTTATTCAATACATTAATTTTATATCTTATAGCTAGTTCAATTATATTAATCATGAAAATATATTTTGTTGAGAGTTTATAGTTTCTCAACAAAATTTAAATCAACAGTTGAAAATATCTCTAACTATCTGATGGTAAAAAATATCTCAAATATAAAATATGTTCTAATTATTATATGGATAAAAAATATATAAACCCTTTATATGGAAAGAAAAAGCCATGGGTAATTTGTATTTTTAATTATTAAAAAAATATAACAAGCGGGAATGGAAAAAAAGAAGATTAATTTTGTCTTCACAAAATTTTGAACCAAAATTCTATAAACGGAATACAAAATTTTGGACCAAGACATCACAAAAGTCATTCGGGATAATTCAAATTATCCTTCCCTCATGAGATCTCAGTGACCCCACATACCGACTTTGCCTAATAATTAGTAGAAGATCAACACATCTAATTGAGTTCTTTTATCAACTCCGTTTTCTATAAAAAAAAAAAAAAAAAAGTAACCACACCGGGCTGTCTCCAATTCTCGAAAAAAATTCGTTCTCCTATCTCAATTCAGTCTATTTGACTGAAGTCAAACATCCTTTTTATACAACGCTTTATTCGGTATCACCTTGATCACCGAAGAGGTATCTATGAGTTTAAACACATTCTATTAGCGCCATGTGATCCTCCTCGCTACCAGAAATTCCCAAACGCAACTCCTCAACCTATCCTTCAATATCTGAATCGCACCTCTCGATTGACCGTTAATCTACAAATAAGAAGAGTTACGAACTCTCAACTTGACACCCAAAGCAATATGGAAACTTGACTAGAACGCCAAAATAATTATCAAATTTTGGTGCTACAGTTTCTCCGTTTGAGGATTATTATCTGGAAACACTTCCTAACTTTCCATATTTACAACATGCCGATTTAAGTTATCACTATTCAATACTGCATTTTCGAGTTCCTCAACAGACTGTTCATACAATGGCAACTTACTTCGCTTTGATAACAATTATCATCCAAGTCACAAAATGGCAACAACACTTATGATTTCAGAATTCTAAATCAAAATTTCAAATAACCAATCAACCGAGTTTAATATCTATAAAATCCATTAGCATTTTTGTATACTAATAAGTCAATTTATCAACATATGCTAAAGTTTTAATCCAGGAGCCACTAATCCTTATCAAACGTATAATTCAACATCTAATTTTTCACTTTTGATTTAAAATAGTTATCTTAACCCAACTTTATTCGACATTTGCATTGAACCGGTGCCTCATATGACCGAACAATCCCATCAATATATACTTGACATACATATCAAGAAAACATTCGTCAGGCTACTCTCCTTTTTTCCTTCTGGAATAGGTCAAAGCTACAATAACCCACCTAGGTATTGCCACTCGACCTTAACTTTACTAACAAACAAGACACCTAACAACAAATGTTGCGATTTCTCATTTTCATTCCAATCTACTAATAATACTCACGCAATCTCAATATAGTTTGATATTACCGGGGCATTGCATATATTGTTCTATGCACCTCTTCTAAGGTCTCTTTCATCATATGGGTATCATTAGGAACACACAATCTATTTCCAATCATCCCAACTTCATCATTAATTCTGACACGATAGTCAGCTCTGTGACCATTTTCCATTTTCTCTCTAATCTTTCCCAACTGGACATCCGACTTCTGCGCTTTTACCACACAATCGATCAATGTCGGTTTCAAACCAAAAATTTCAAATAGCGTGGTCATCTGACCAACCGCCCACTGAACTCATAAGGATCTCAACTTAACACATACATTAGTATGAACAACCTGAATATGCGCAACCACGTTTACCGATTTCTATCTCAAAGCATTTGCTACAACATTAGCCTTTCCTGAATACTAATAGATAGTACGATTGTAGTCTTTGATCAATGTTTATTCAACGTCTCTGCCTCAGATTTAGCTCCTCGTAAATAAGCAAGTATGTCAAACTCTGGTGATCAATGCATATCCCACAATTCTCGTCATACAGGAAATGTTGCTAAATTGTGAAGGCAACTACAATTATTGCTACTTCAAAAGTTTAAAATTTCAGTCACACTTTTTGGTCTTCTTTATACTCCATGAAGCCACAGCTTCAACTCCCTTTGGATTTACTTGAATACTCCTTCCAAAATCACATGTCCTAAAATTACCACTCGATTCAACCCAACTCACATTTATTACATTTAGCATACAATTGCTTTTCTTTCAGCACAAGCAAACACTCTAGAAATGTTCTACAGGCTCTTTTTTACGCTCGACCGAGTCATCACTTTCACCATGTCATAGTCTCTAACCTTTAACTGATAATACCCTCAATCTAACATCTTGGTCTTTTGCAAGTCGACTTAACAAACCATCCATTCTAACCGACGAATACCAACACTGGATCTTCCTGGATAAAACACAAGGTCCACGTTAATCATGAGTTAATGGTCTAATTTATTGTAACGACTCGGTTTTCCAAGGTCATCACAAGGCTTCTCCTATAGAGACTTCCTAAACCAAAAACTAATTTACTCACATTTCCACTATTCGGCAAATTTTTAATTACTAACACCACGGTGACCACCTTTAAAGCCCCCTAAAGTTATAATTTCAAATCCAAATTTCACGTATTTTATCAACACAATTATATTTAGCCAACTTAATGAGCCCAACGTTCACCTCTTAATATTATGGAACTTATTTTACAATAACCACAATTATTAATCATACTTACCAGCACCTCGACAGCTCTTGAAACTACCCCTAGCTACTACATTATCCACCGCCTAAACTTGTTTTGTCTGGTGCCCAGCATCCACATACTGAATTTTTGATATCCTTTCTTTAACACTTTTCTGACCTCCCAGACCCACTATCAAACTAATTGGGGTACTAATTACACTTTCCAGACAATACACCCTTTGATTCTTTTAAGATTTAACTCTACCTCATACAAACGGACTCTATTTATATGCGCACTTATTTTCATCCCAAACTCACAATTCTCGACTACTTCTTACATATCATTTTCTATTACGTTTGCTATATCTACAAGTTCCATAAACTTTTGCTCTACCTTCTCGTCAATCTAGAACGTACTACCTTCTCGTCACAGTTTTCTCACGTCTTTAGTTTCCAACTAACATAACTATCTTTTATTTATATATATATATATATATATATATATATATATATATATATATATATATATATATATATCATTATAAGATACCTTTCATATTGCCTAGAAGGCGATGTTATATTTTATTTAAATGTCATTTCGTATTCCAACTTAAATGTGTTCTGCTATACTATCTACTATTTTTAATAACGACTTATTAGATGACTTATTGGGTGCTACCAATAGTTATCTCATCACCACCTAATACGCATATAGTTGTTTCTTAATTAAAATCTCACATTTCCAACTATTAGCTCTCCAACGATTGCGATCCACCCATTTTCACCACCAACAACACAACACTACTCAAATTCGCTAACTAGAAATATCACCATCACTACCTGCCAACAAGACAACCCTCCGTGCACCATGCCAATGCACTAACTAATGTAATGAATGAACTAACACTCATGAACTGAACTACTTATTGACACCCTATCTCATGTCCCCTACTGACTAGACGATTGACACGTCCTCCTATCTTATGATCTTCTATTGACAAGACCACTGACAAGTCTACAGAACCTATAACCTAGGCTCTGATACTAAATTTGTCACACCCCACCCCGGACACCCGTCATCGTGGGGCCAGCGTGACGTCGACATGACATCATTTGACTAACCAACTTAATTGCGACAATATACAAACTTTCATCTACACATCATATATATATAATAACTTCATACTATACAGATACATCTGTCCCAAAAATAAGAACAACAAAATATAGTACATTCTCTATCTATAATTATTTATTTAGAATTTTTTTGTAATATTTTTTTACCTTAATGTCAAATGGTGGTTATAGTAGATAGATGTTAATTGATTTTAACTAAGAAGAGCTTAAAAATATAAGTGTCTCACTATTGATCCTAAGATTTTGATGAACAATTAAATGTTGATATTTTTGGTGGAACTAATAAGTTTATTGAGTGTTTCAGTGTAAAAGTTCTATTGAGGATAGTATCATGAAGAAATGGTTAAGGATGCTAAGGATGCAAAGAGACTGACAAAGGGACGAGCATTAAGAGACTAAAGGCTTTGAAAATTTTTAAAGAAAACAACTCAGGTTAATTTTTACTCTTAATGTATCCCGATTAGGATCACACACGACACAAAATGAATTTATATTTATGTGTGTTTTTATTAGGATCCTAAATAGTTAAACATATTTGCTCCAATGTGTAATTGAAAAAAAAAAATTGATTTAAGAAAGATTAATGATTAAAATTGATTTAAATTGTCAATTAAGTAAATCGAGAAAATAAATCGGTTAAAAGGGCAAAAACGTCAAAGATTTGAGTTAAAATTTAATTTTGGAAGAAGTGTTCCAACAGGATCTGTTACACCCCACCCCGGACACCCGTCACCGTGGGGCCGGCGTGACATCGACATGACATCATTTGACTAACCAACTTAATTGCGACAATATACAAACTTTCATCTACACGTCATATATATATAATAACTTCATACTATACGGATACATCTGTCCCAAAAATAAGAACAACAAAATATATCTCATGAACCTCCCTTAGGTTCATCCTCTGACAGCTCATCTCAAATTACTCTCGTATGACTCCAACGCCTGACCTGCATAACTCTAACTAGTGCCAGTAGGGGACCAACTGACTCCTATCTACTCCACCTACGAGTGTACTGTCTTCTTAATAAAAATATTTTATAACAAGAATTCATATCTACAACATCTAAATGGATCAAGCGTAAGTATATAAACACCACATAGCTCGTAAAATCTCCAATATATAAGCAGTGAAAATAAAGTGATATAGATAAGTTTCATCCAAATCCATCTAGTATAAAATCATACCAATCACCATAATAAATAATAAATCACCCAATATAAGTAAAACACCACATCTCAAACACATATCTCAAACTACCACTCCACCACAACACACACTGGCTAGCCATAGTGATCGTTTTAACCTCACGATCGGGAATTGCAACGGTATCGTAACATCCGTAGGAATGCCTTCCTACGAAATATCCATACCCCTTTTTGGGGAGAAATATAATCCACATCCATTACGGGGAGAAACATCCACATCCCATGGGAAGAATCTACACCCCTTACGAGAATAAATATAATCCACAACTCTTTCGGGGAGAACAACTATGGCATCGTCAAAATCATCAGTATAGTTAAAAATCCACATCCCTTATGGGAAGAAATACATTTTCACACCACATCGTCAAAAAATCCACACCCCTTATGGGGAGAATATAAACCACTCATATCCAACGAAAATTATTTTTTTAATCCTTCTTTTTAGAAACCAACACAATTCCCCGGAAATTCATTTTACCAACTCACCCCAAAAACCTATTTGATCCATATCATTTATGAAATCGTACAGTGTAAGTAAACACATATGTCATCATATATATATATATATATATATATATATATATATATATATATATATATATATATATATATATATATAAATAGTTTGGCAAGAAGATAGTACACTCACCTGATTATCCGTTTCCGAAGACTTTAACCGCCTATTCTCTACTGGTACTCCGATGCCTGCGAACCTAATAGTGACAGGGCCTAAATTAATATTTTATGTAAAAATGACCTAACCATGAAATGCAGGCCCTAATTTTCGTGACCTCCTATTCCCTATCTTTTATTATGAAATATTATTATTCAACTAATATTATTCCGTTACAATTTACTATATCGAATTTATTCATGTGAACGGTCTCACTATTTCCTATCGCCATTTCAATTTAGATAATTAAATACATATATTAAAGAAGTTCGAAATTCTACCTTTCCCGGATTTTCCGATGGCCGCGAGATTGGATTTTTATTTCTATTGGAGGGTTTGTGTAATTTTCTTCTTTTTTTTCTCTTTTTTTTTTTTTCTTTTTCTTCTTTTCCCACTTCTTCTTCTCCTGCTTCTGTTTGCTGTTCTACTGCAACCACCGCCGACGAACCTCCGATCACGCCATCTTCATTTACCGCCTCTGTCGGCCGGCCATCCCCACTCAATCACACACACATACACACCCTCAAATGCCAAACACACGCATTCACCATCACTGTCGTCTGATTCACAACACACACGATACCCACAACACACACACACACTGTCCGACCACGATACACACACACACTCGTCGAAGGAGCGCATACACACCATCAAGACTGAAGAACAACCACACACACGCACCACTGAACCTCAGAACAAAATACACACAATCACACTCACCCCGCGAAGTCGATGGCACTCTCTCTCTCTCTACTCTCCACTCCGATGACGACCACCTATAACGACTATAAACACACAGAAAATACACCCACACATCCCTGATCACGTACCCACAACTAAACACTTACATACACAACCAGAACTCATACTCCCACTCACCGGCGAAGACACCGTGACGATCGCCGATCATCCCCACCGTCTGCGCACACACACATACACTAACAACACTGAAGAATACACACAAACATATACCCATACACAGCAGGCACACACACACACACGCATGCACTACTCTCTCTCTCTCTCTAAACTATACTCCGGCCAATTCCGACGACCCCCCCCACACCACTATACACACTGATTACACACATAAACACACACAAACCCACACATTTTGATCAAACTCACACACACACAACGACAGACACTATAACCAGAGCACATACACACACTACCGAAATACACACACACACCCTTTCACCTGAAGAATGGCTAACCTCCGAACGGTACAATACCCACGATCCTTACACACCACAAACACACCGCCACACCCATAACAGATCGACGATGACAACCCACTGCCAGCAAAATAGACAGACCCACATACAAACTCTGGCGACGATGATGACGATCAAACACACACCACCGCCACCTCCGTCGACGAAACTCACTGACCGAACTCACCACATACACATACACCGCATCACACACACACACAACAATCATGTGACAACCCCATGCCACCGGACAATCGACAGCCCACCAACTCCCCCATCGTCGGACGTTCTCTCTCTCTCTCTCCTTTCTCTTTTTCCGTTTTCAATTTCTCTTCCTTCTCCCGCGTGTGTGCATGTGTGTATATATACATACGTATGAAAGATCGGCCACGTGTCCTCTCCGAGCTCCATTTGATTACACGTTGTATTTATATATATATATATGTGTGTGTGTGTGTGTGTGTAAACTGTTGGTCGTAGGAAGAAAAAAACATACTAGTTGAATTACACTAATCCCCTCTCTATTTTGTTAAGTTTTGAATTAAACCCAAATTAATATTTAATATTTTAAAAATTATAAATTGACCCCTAAAATATTTAAATCAAATAATAAATTACGCCATCTACCCCGTTATTTTTATTTTTTTTGAAACTTTTTAAAATACGACTTTAAATAAAAAAATCAGAGTCTTATAGGATCGGTCAACCGATCAATGAGGATCGATCAACCGATGAGTAGTGGCTAGGAATGGTGCAGTCTCTGAATTGGTAGGTCAACCGATAGGTTGACTTGTGGCCAAAAGTTGAACTCTCTGAATCGATAGGTTGACAGACCGAAGAGTAGTGGTCAACCTACCATAGCTGAAAATTGGCCTGGGGAGCATCCTGAATTGATCAGTCGACAGACCATGGAGTAGCGGTTGACCGACTGGCCAGAAGTTTTGGCTTGGGCAACAACCTGAATCGATGGTTGACCTATGGACTTTGGTCGGTCAACCATGGGACTGTTTCAAGTTTAGAGAATTTCATGATTTTTTTCAAAAAATAGTTGTTACTAATGATTTTATGGTTAAGATCTGAGAGATATCTTAGGGATTTGATGTTATTAGAGATATGTAATTGATATTTTAATATCTCTATAGATATGGTTCATATAATTTAAGTATTTCTCAAATTGGTTCATATAATTCTTTTTATCCTATCTAATTGAGATTGAGAAATATTTGAGGGATTAAATTGGATATTTAAAAGCTATTTTTGAGTCAATTTAACTAGGATTAAGTCATTATAATATAAAGGGTTTATAAGAGATATTAAGTGTCATGATATGTGGAAACTAGCTGTTGGAGAGCCTATTTCAAATCCTTATAAATACACCTGTGTTTTTTACTTATAAGATATCCCAATCAATCAAATTTCAAGAGCTATTTAGTTCTTGAGCTTTCTGAGAGTTATTATTCTAAACAAAATACTGAGAGATTCTTGTGAGATTATTCTGGAGAATTATTCTTGAAAGTTGGTGTGAATTGTTGCTATCACTGATCTAGAGTTTTATTGTGATTTATTTACATTCATTTTGGTGGTATCCTAGTGTGATCTTTCCAAGTCTTTGCTCTTAATTGATATTTGATATTATTATTTGTTACTTGAAATTTTGATCTTTGAAATCATTTGTCTGAACTTTAAATTGCTTGAAAATATTTTGAAACGATATCTTGTGAAAATCTGATTGTGTGCTACCCGTTTTCATTAAAATCATATTTTGAAATTCTCGCTTTATTTCTATCACTAGTATCGGGACATTAATTGAGTTCAAATCAATCTGGGGTGGTAGAAGCTCTGAGTGGAAAAAAGTTTATCAATTTTGTAATTGTTGAGTTGTATGTGGATTAGATACTATTGGAAATATCTAATCAGGAGTAACTAGTTTCAATCTCTTCCGGTAAAGAGATTGAGGTTTGATATTTATCTAGAGTATAAAAAGATTATGTTACTCTTTTTCCGTGAAAAGAAATAGGTGTAATTCTTCCTGACTATAATTATTTGTGAGTGAATTTGTAACAGTTCAATCTTTACCGGGTAAAAGGATACTTAGAGTGATTTGGTGAGTTTTAATTCTTTAGTCTAAGGTATAAAAAGAATTAGGTTGTAATTCTTCCTATAATAGAATTAAGTTAATCTTTAACCTGGAAAAAATATAGAGGTTCTTCCTTAACCTGTGAAAAGGAAATTGTAAAGGTTGATTCTGAGTTTGTGAAAAGAATTACTTTGTAGAGGTTTGGTTCCTACCCGACTAAAGAGATCATAGTGATTAGTGGGTGTGACTCTCCGTTGAGCTCAGAAGACTGGATTAGCCAAGAGTAGCTTGGTGAACCAGTATATATTTTGGTGTGCTGCTATTTTAATTTATTTATTTTCAATTGTTTGGGTGTGCACCTAATTTACTTAACACATATCCGCTGCTATAAAGATAATAATTAATTTATGATAAAATTAATTATTTGTATTTTCAAGTGTTAATTATTTGATATTTTTTATTACTACCCAATTCATCTTCTCTAGAGTAGCTCACTGGGCCAACACTCACATCACTTAAAATTTTGAACATTTTTTAAGTGATACTTATATTTTAAGTCATTATTTCGTTTTGTTATTAAACACACTTAATTTGATAAGTACTTAATGCATTCAATTCTAAGTATTGAATTGTGTTATCAAACGTGGCCTAAATTACCTTAACTTTCCCAATGCCTAAATTGTGCTAAATTACCCCCTATCTCCTTATTTTTTTGTTCTATGTATGGAAATACTTTCTCACGTCATTCTTAAAGAAGTTGATTTTGGCCAATTGGAGAGGCTTAAAAGCTGCAAAGTCTGGCCCGATCTTAACCCATCTATTCTTTGCAAGTAATATTATGTTTGTTTTTTGTTTTTGTTTTTTTTTTGATAAAATGAGCACTAAGAACTGTGAAACTATTGTTAATGTGATGGATAATTTCTCTATAATTTGTTGACTTAAAATGAACCTCGCTAAATCTAAAGTTTTTATCTCTCCTAATGTTCCTAATATAAAGCAATTAGCTAGAAATTATGCATTCACCTTAGTAAGGATCTTGATCTATATCTTGATGCCTCTATTATTCATGAAAGGTTTAGCTGTAAGAATTTTAACCATGTTCTGGAGAGGTTACATAAATGACTGACTAGCTTGAATATTAAAACCTTGGCCATTGCAAGAAGAGTAACTCTGGTTAAATCAGTCTTAGTGGCAATACCCATCTACTCCATGCAAACTAATCCCCATCTGTTGAGACTTTGTGATAAGATTGACCAGTTGTCTAGGAAATTCCTTTGGGGTGATATGGACTCCAATAAAAAGCGCCACTTTAATAATTGGAATACTGATTGTAAACCTAAAAGCATGGGAGTCTTAACATAAGAAAATCTAAACCTAATAATAGTGATATTATGACTAAACTTGCCTGGAATATTGTTGAGATTAAAAAATGTCTTTAGGTGGATACGATAACATAAAAGTATAAAGTTGATAGGAATCTTATTGCCTGATTCAAAGGGCAGGGAAAATCTCACATATGGAGAGTGATTTATAAGAAGGAGTTCCTCAAGAAATATCTAAAGTGGAAGTGTGAAACAGGGGTTACCATTAATATATGGACTGACTGATGGTATGGGAACAACCCTTTAGGCAATAATGTTATTCAAAACTCGTATGACCTTAAAGTGGTGATTGTGGTTGATGATTCGGGTAATTTGTTCTTTCTACCAATCATTTATCTGATCTTGAATAATCAAGCCAATGAAATTTTGAATATTGAACCTTTTGATCACACTAAAGAGGACGTTGTTGTATGGTCCCTTTAAAATTCTGTGGTAAACTCTCTACGAAATCTGCTTATAATCTTTTTAGCAATAATGTGAGCTTTACTAACTTCTGTGTTTGGGAGTGAATTTGGAAACAAAAACTTCTTCACAATCTAAAATTCTTCTACTAGAAAATTTTCCACCACAAATTGATGAATAACACTTTGGGGGCCATCTGGTCCAGTGATGTTTCGGCTGGATGCCAACATTTCTATATCGGTAATAAAAGTTTAGATCATGTGTTCAAGGATGCCACAAAGCTTGGTATATTTGGAATATTTTCCTAGACAAGGACACTTTGCGGAGGGATCTAAATCTTGAAGTCACGACCTAGATTAAAAAAATCCATAAAAGAGAGTTTTGTCAGCCTTACTTCTTTCTATTTTTTTGAAGCCATTATCTGAAAAATTTTGAAAGATAGAAACAAGGAAGTGTTCGGTGTCTCCACACAAGATCCTTGACACTCAACAAACCAAAATTTGATAGTTGTTTCAGTGTAACCACAGAAACTTGCATTCTAAAATTATTTTTTAAAAATATTATAATTGGTTAAGAGTGATATTTAGGTTTAATTTTTTTTCCCGCTTACAACTACTACACTTTAATGGCATATAGTTATAATTTTTTGTAATGAATTTGACTGATATCTCATTAATTAGGCAATTGTCATCTATTAATTAGGCAATTAGGGTTATGTCAGCCTCACTTCTATCAACCTCAACTCTCTCTCTCTCTCTCTCTCTCAAAATGCTAGTAGAAGTTCAAATCTTGTCAAGGAAGCTCATAAAGCTGGCATCTCCGACACCACTTCAATGTTGGACCCATAAACTAATGTTGTTCGATCAACTAGCTCATAAATCTCACATTCTCCTCATTTACTTTTACCCAAATGTTGCCACCAAAGAAATCCCCAAAATGCATGAACAATTGCAAAAATCGTTGTCGAAAACCCTATATCGCTTCCACCTTTTCGTTGGAAGATTAGCAACCGACGGTCTCACCGTCGATTGCCACGATCAAGGTGTGGAGTATTGGAAGCCCAGATCAATGTTCTACTCTAGAAATTCCCTGAACTAAGAGATAAAAACCTTAAGCTTCTGGGTAATCTCGTCCTGTAGGATATCGGAGAAACAATCGTCGTTAATACACCGTCGCTAGCCGTCCTGGCCACTACTTTCTAGTGCGAAGGGCTCATTATGATAATGCACTCATCGCACTATTTGTCGGACGGGTTCATGTTTGGAACGTTCATTCACGAATGGACTACCGTGATTCCCACCACTAACAATCACCAGATTGAAACATCGTTATCTCTCTCTATATATATCATTTATCTTTCCTAGATCTGGTTTAGATCTGGGAAATTTGTCTTTTGCCATCGCGCCTCCATCTTTGTTATATTCATTCGCCACCACCATAAATCCCGTGTTCGAGATATGTCGTTCCAAATCTGTTCGAGATCTTGAATTTTTAGATCTCATAAATCCTAGATCTGGCAGGCTCAGTGTAAGCGATGAAACAATGCGGCGATTCCAGATCGACGAAAGACCTCCCGACGAATTGATCGCCACTATAGTTCTTCAAGCCTTAAAATCTCTCTCTCTCTCTCTAAACCGTTGCCATCTCTTTCTCATTTTTCTTCCCCAGACCTGAACCAAAATTTTAGATTAAATGTTCATGTTTACTTTCCAGGTCTGAATGTTCATTTCCGTTGTGTATTTAGTGAATGTTATTTCATGGAGTTTTTGTTTATTCACATGAATGTTCTTTTCGTTGATCTTTAGGGTTCTTCAATGTTCTTGATTTGTTTTTTATGAATGTTAGCATAGGTTTTATATATGTTTGTTATTTATTGGTTTTTTGTTTATTTTGGTGGACTTTTGTTTATTTATTGTAATGGTTCTTTTTATTATTTTTTTTTCTATTCTCAGTGAATGTTCATATCAATTAGTTTTTGTTTGAATGTTCATTGCGGTTCGGTGAACGTTCATAACCGTTTTTAGTTTTTCAGGATGAATATGTCATTTGTAGTTGGTGAATGTTCATATCTGTTGATCCTAAGATTTTGATGAACAATTAAATGTTGATGTTTTTTGTGGGACTAATGGTTTGTTAAGTGTTTCAGTTTATTAAGTTCAAGTGATGAAGATGCGATGACAAATTATGAATGGATGCTAAATAATAATGACAAAGATGATGAAGAATTAAGAGTTTGAAGAAATTAGGAAAAACAACTCAGATGAATTTCAACTCTTAATATCCCAATTAGGAACACATACGGCACAAAAAGTTTTTATTGTTTATGTGTGTTTTGATAAGACAAAATTATTTGCTCCTATGTGTATTTAAAAAGAAATATTTATATTTGACTAAAATAGAATTTAAGAAGTTAGTGGAGCTAATTTAGAAAATAAAATGGTTAAAAGGACAAAAACGTAAATAAGAATAAGTTAAAAACGAGTTTAGAAAAGAGATCCAGTGTGCATAAGTCGACTGGTAAGTCGACCGGACAAAGCAGGCATAACTCTCTGTATATCTAAGTCGACAGGTAAGTCGACCAGTGAAGAGAAGATGAACTCTCTGTATCTCTAAGTCGATAGGTAGGTCGACTAGTGAAAAGAAATGAAACTCTCTGAATCTCCAAGTAAACAGATAGGTCAACCGATGAACGCAGCAGCTTTGTCTTGGCTACATCCTGAATCGAACGGTCGACTGAATGCACTGTTTCAGGATATTAAAGATTCCGAATTCATATCTAAAAATAACCATTTTTGGTTGGGATTTGTGAAAGATTTCAGGGATTTTAAGATATTTAAGATATGTTTCATCTATTATTTAATTCCCATTAATTTGGTTCATTAAGGTTTAATATTTCTCAATTTGGTGTATAAAATTTTTTCTATTCTATTTAATTGAGATTGAGAAATATTTGGGGGGCTTATTTGAGAGATTTAAAAACTATAATTAAGTGAATTGAATCAAAATGAAGTCATAATGATGTAAGGGGTCTAAGAGAACAATTAAGTGTCATGATACATGGGAATTAGCCGTTAGAGAGCTGATTTATATCCCATATATATAGACCTGCGTTTTTCATATATCATTAACAAGTGGAAGTGAGATTAAGAGATCAAGATATCATATTGAGTTGTTCTAAGAGATATCATACTGAGATTTTGTGAGAGCTATTCTAAAAGACGATCTTGAGAATCATTAGCTATTAATCATTATTGCTACCGGTTCTAAAGTAACTATGTTCTAATTGTTTTTTCGGTGGATTCCGGGTGAGATCTTTCCAATTACTTTCTATATTCTATTACTTGTTTAATTATGGGAATTGATCTTTAAAAGTTGTTTCTAATTTTTATTGAAGAAAATATTTTATAAATAAGTTCTTGAATCTGATTACGTGCTTAATTACGTGCTACCCACCTTTCGTTAAAAATCAGATTTTGAGTTTCTCACATTTCTATCACTTGTTTTGGGGTATTAATTGAGTTTTAATTTATCTGGGATGGTAGAAGTTCCGAGTGAGAAAAATCACTTGTCAATTTTTATTGGTAAGTTGAGTGACGGATTAAATACAATTGGGTGTATTTAATCAGATGGTAGCCGATTTTAGTCTCTTCCTGTAAAGAGATTGAGGTAGTAATTCTTCTTAGATAGAATTATTGTATGTGAATTTTGTAATGGTTCAATCTTTACCGGGTAAAATGATAGTTGGAGTGTTTTTGTGAGATTTTGATTCTTGAGCCTTAGGTATAAAAAGAATTAGGTTATGATTCTCCCTGTAATAGAATTAGGTTATTCTTGAGCCTGTAAAAAGTAGAGGTTATTCCTTAGCCTGTGAAAAGGAATTTGTAAAGGTTGATTCTGAGCCTGCAAAAGAATTATTGTGAGGGTTTGGTTCCTACCTGTAAAGGAATCTTGAGTTTAGTGGGTGCGAATGTGGGGCTTGGAGGACTTGATTAGCCAAGAGTAGTTTGGTGAATCAAGATATATCGGTATGTACTGCATTGCTTATTTCCTTTATTTTATCTTGTATTGTTTGGGTGTGCACCTAGAGCTTATTACATTAATTTTAGGATAAAATTAATTGTTTGATTTTTGAAGTGTTATTTTTTATCTGATATTTTTAATTACCCAATTCACTCCCCCTCTTGAGTATTCCACTGGGATAACAATTGGCATCAGAGCTAGTTTAGCTTGATTAGGCTTAATATCCTAGTTAAACCGATCACGTGCACACACCATGGATGATATGTTTTGTGTATCCTCTTTTGATAGTGGTAAATGCATATATGATAATGTGATCTATGATTCTTGTGATTCTTGTGGTAGTAATGGAGATGATGATAATGAAAATATCTATATTGTTATGGAAAAGTTACTTGCACTCACATTACTTTTTACTAAAGAGAGCTTGAGTTTAAAAAGAAAAATTGCTTCTTTTGAAAATGGTGGAAAAAGTGTCCGAAAATCTAATATGCATTTGGATGATTATTGTGATACAAAAGAGTTTTCGGACGTTATTTTTTAAATTAATAATTTGCTCTCTAAAGTGGATTCTCTTGAAAATAAAAACAGAGTTTTAAAAAATAATTTTGATATAATTTCCAGACAAATGTCAGATCTTGTTTCTAAAGTTGATTTACTTAAGAAAAATTTTGAAAAGTCAAAATCCGACCTTAACACTGTTTTAAGAGATTCTGTGAATGATTTTTCTAGGCAAAATGGATATATTTTATCGTCCCATCCTTCATCACAGGTCAGTGATAGTTATGCTTCTATTGTTCGAAATGATTTATGTTTTACATCTCGTGCTTTCTATAATAATTCAGATTTGAGATGTTATTATTGCAATAGGGTTGGGTATTTTAAAGTATCATGTCAATTCAGGAACCCTAAATTTATGTCTAAGAATGATGGATCCAAAACGAAATGGATATCGAAGAGAACTGTTAAAATGTCTTGTGCAGAATTACATAATATCGGAATTGGACCTGAAGGAACAAACAAAGAAGTTGTATCAAAGCCAAAACAGGAAGTCACCAAAGATCCATAAGCGACACGTGCAAATCGAAAAGATGCACCAAAGACAGAATATAAAATTACAAAGAAGTCACAAGTGAAATATGCAAAGAGAAAAAATTCATCAAAGCCAAGATGGAACATCACCAGAAAATCGCAAGTGACACGAGCAAATGAAAATATCAGAAAATCAAGTAGCAATAATCAAAAGTTGAGAGGATACAGACAGGTCAAGAGGAATTATGCACCCAAAGCAATCATAAGTACAAATGAGGTAAAAAGTAAAGTTGCCCTGAAAGATATAAAAGGTACTCCTAACCCTCTACATTTTAAATTTATTAAATTTGTTAAAGTGAGAGAATCTCAACTTGCCAAATAGGTAAGTTGGTAATAGTTTCTAAGACTTATTTTAAATGATGTGTTCACTTGTTGTCTTAAAAACATTATATGGTGATTATGAAAATCACATTTAGTTAAAGTGTATTTACATATTTTTATAATGTGCTTATATCGAGTAGTGATCATGAGTTAAATTTTGAAACATGTTACGTAATTTAGAAAATGAATTAAGTGACTTAAGCTGATATTTTATACATCTTAAAATGATATCTTGATTTATTAATGCATAATATCATGATACATTAAAAGTTTTCAAATGATTATTGTTGAAAAATAGAGCTAAAATTTTTATGAGATAAATATGCATTTATCCATGTTTAAAATATGTATTATATTGATAACTTCATAAATTATCATTGAGAAATATTTCATGTCCTAGTGCGTTAAAGATTACATATTTCTTGATTTTATCTACATGAAAGATATTAATCGGTATCATGAATAAAGCATGTTGAATAATTAAGGTTTTTTTTTTCTTTTTTTTTTTAACTCACACACACCGCACTCACGCACACCATAGGACTCGAACCCCACACCACCTGTGTGGGGGGTGGTGATCCTACCACTAGGACACCACATGGGTCCTAATAATTAAGATTATATAATTTTATGCTATATTGTTGAAATATTTTGATTGCCTCAGAATTATTCTCCTATGCATGAATTTAATTGTTTACAATTATATATGGGGAGAAGTGTTTATTAGAGGGGTAATATTATGTCATGTTTATATTGAAATATGAGTTTTGTTAAAAAATTAAAAGAGTTAATATACTTGTGAAAAATTAATATCATACTACATTACTAAGATGTTTGGATTGCCTTAGGGGGAGATAACATTTCTAAGTGATGTTTTTGGTTCCCCCCCCCCCCCCCCCCCTCCCTAAATTTTGTTTTTGAAGATGACAAAGGGGGATAATTAATTGATGTTTTATTAAGGGGGTGAATTAGTTGATGTTTTATTAAGGGGGAGTTTATTTTTAAATTTGTGTTTTATTGATTATGTTTTTTTAAATCTTCATTATGATGCTTAAATAAGTTATAAAACTTGTCCTCGAATTCAGGGGAGTGTGGTTATATTATTGTTTTAAAGAAAATATCAAAGTTAATTGTCATCATAAAAAATGGTGAGATTATTGATCTTAAGATTTTGATGGACAATTAAATGTTGATATTTTTTGTGAGATTAATGGTTTGTTAAGTGTTTCAGTTTATTAAATTCCAGTGATGAAGATGTGATGACAAATTATGAATGGATGCTAAATGATGATGACAAAGATGATGAAGAATTAAGAGTTTGAAGAAATTAGGGAAAACAATTCAAATGAATTTTAACTCTTAATATCCCAATTAGAAACACACACGGCACAAAAAAAATTTATTGTTTAAGTGTGTTTTGATAAGATGAAATTATTTGCTCCTATGTGTATTTGAAAAGAAATATTTATAATTGACTAAAATGGAATTTAAAAAGTTAGTGAAGCTTATTTAGAAAAGAAAATGGTTAAAGGGGCGAAAACATAAATAAGAATGAGTTAAAAACGAGTTTACAAAAGAGATCTAGTATGCATAAGTCGACTGGTAAGTCGACCGGACAAAGCAGGCAGAACTCTTTGTATCTCTAAGTCGATAGGTAAGTCTACTGGTGAAGAGAAGATGAACTCTCTATATCTCTAAGCCGATAGGTAGGTCGACCGGTTAAGAGAAATAAAACCCTCTGAATCTCCAAGTCGACAAATAGGTCGACCGATAAACACAGCAGGTTTGGCTTAGCTACATCCTGAATCGAACGATCGACTAGCCGGTCGACTGAAGACGCTGTTTCAGGACATTGAGGATTCCGAATTCATATCTAAAAGTAGCCGTTTTTTATTGGAATTTGTTAGAGATTTCAGGGATTTTAATATATTTAAGATATGATTAATCTATTATTTAATTCTCATTAATTTGGTTCATTAAGTTTTAATATTTCTCAATTTGGTACATAAAATTGTTTCTATTCTATTTAATTGAGATTGAGAAATATTCGGGGGACTTATTTGAGAGATTTAAAAACTATAATTAAGTGAATTGAACCAAAATAAAGTCATAATGATATAAGGGGTCTAAGAGAGCAATTAAGTGTCATGATACATGGGAACTAGCCATTAGAGAGCTGATTTGTATCCCATATATATAGACCTGCGTTTTTCATATATCATTAACAAGTGGAAGTGAGATTAAGAGATCATATTGAGCTGTTCAAAGAGATATCATACTGAGATTTTGTGAGAGCTATTCTAAGAGACGATCTTGAGAATAATTGGCTATTAATCATTGCAGTTGCCGAATCTGAAGTAACTACGTTCTAATTATTTTTTCGATGGATTTCGGGTGAGATATTTCCAATTACTTTCTATATTGTATTGCTTGTTTAATTTTGAAAATTGATCTTTAGAAATTGTTTCTGATTTTTATTGAAGAAAATATTTTTTAAACAAATTCTTGAATCTAATTATGTGCTCAATCACGTGCTACCCATCTTTTGTTAAAAATCATATTTTGAGTATCTCACAATTCTATCACTAGTTTTGGGATATTAATTAAGTTTTAATTTATCTAGGGTGGTAGAAGCTTTGAATGAGAAAAATCACTTGTCAATTTTTATTAGTAAGTTGAGTGACGGATTAAATACAGTTGGGTGTATTTAATCAAATGGTAGTTAGTTTCAATCTCTTCTTGTAAAGAGATTGAGGTAGTAATTCTTTCTAGATAGAATTATTATGTGTGAATTTTGTAACGGTTCAATCCCTACCGAGTAAAAGGATAGTTGGAGTGTTTTTGTGAGGTTTTGATTCTTAAGCCTTAGGTATAAAAAGAATTAGGTTGTGATTCTCCCTGTAATAGAATTAGGTTATTCTTGAACCTGTAAAAAGTAGAGGTTATTCCTTAAACTGACAAAAGAAATTTGTAAAAGTTAATTCTGAGTTTGTAAAATAATCATTGAGAAGGTTTGGTTCTTACCTATAAAGGAATCTTGAGTTTAGTGGATGCGAACGTGGGGCTCGGAGGACTGGATTAGCCAATAGTAGCTTGGTGAATCAGGATATATCGGTGTGTACTGCATTGCTTATTTCCTTTATTTTATCTTGTGTTGTTTAGATATGCACCTAGAGCTTATTACATTAATTTTAGGATAAAATTAATTGTTTGATTTTTGAAGTGTTAATTTTTCTCTGATATTTTTAATTACCCAATTCACCCCCCCTCTTGAGTATTCCACTGGGCCAACAATATCGATTTTGTTTTTGTTGATCTTAGGGGTTTTCAATATTTTGATTTATCGTTCTTAGGTATTTTGGGTGAATGTTCATGTGGTTTGATGATATGTTCACACATATTTATTTTTCATTGATCTTATTTTTTTTTCAATTTTTTTTATTCGGTTTAGTTTTCGGTGAATGTTCATACTAGGATTGTGTTTTGTTGAGCTTAGGTTTTATTTTTAATTTTTAAAAAAAAAAAAAAATTCAGGTGATTTTGGTGAATGTTCATACCAACATAATAAAAATGTAAATTTGTTCATGTAAAAAATAATTAAAATTCACGAATCACAATTGTAGAATCAAAGTTAAAATGTATTAAGATATTTAAAAATAGAAGAATAAAAATATGAATATTTACGTTTTGATTTTTTTATATAATGATATTGTATGCAGATAATGAAAAAAAGATGGTCAAAGTAAATGACTATTTTCTAAAAATCTCTAAAGACTAAAAACTTTATTATGTTAGTTGGGGTCCATTTTTCGATTTATATATCTCTTAAGGTCTAAGTAATAAATTTCCCTTATTTTTATTGTATTCTTTTAATTAGATTTTTTGTTAAAATTGTTATTGAAAAAATAAAGCTACATTAAAGGTGCGTTTGGTTGGGTGGAAAGTAAATGGAAAAGAAAATAGGATAGAAAATGAAAAAAAAAAAAACTTGTTTTGGAAAATTGGAGGAAAACTAAAATAAGAAGAAAAATGTACAGTTTTCGAAATATTTTTTTCCATACAAATTTAGGAGAAAAATGAAAAAAAAAGTGAGAGAAAGAGAGTAAAATTATAATTACACTCTTAATAATATAATTTATAATTTATTTTTATAATATACGAGGATAAAATAATAAATTTTATTAAAATGAATTATTTTTTCTCATTTTTTTTTTTTTAACCATTTTAACCAAGCAACGGTAGAGAAAATTACTTTTTTTTCATAATAGATTAAAAATATTACCGCGTTTTTTTTTTTTTTTCCAACTAAACGGCCTAAAGTAAGATAACGAAAGAGATATATTTATTATTTAAACCTATATTAACCATTGAATTTAGAAGAAAGAAAAAAAAAAAAGAAGAGACAAGGAAATTTAACTTTTTCTTATCTTATTCTTTAGTAAGAAAAAAAACTTTACTATTAGGCTCAAAAAGATCACCTATATCTACGCCATATCCAGCCGACGGCCTATGTGCTCAAAGCCCATGAATATATATATACCCCCCCACAACACAAATAATGAAATAAAGGTAAGAAAAAAACAGTCAATTCTTTAAGCTCTGGTTCTCACTCTCCTCACCCTTTACGCTTTCACAGGAGAGAGAGAGGACCTTTCTGGGGGTTGTCCTTTCGTGAAAGACACAAAGGACCCCACCGGCCTACCCCATTCTCTCTCTCTCGAAATCCATTCAAACGGCTCAAAACCCACCAAGCTTGGTTTGATGTTTCTTCGTCAAACCCTCTCGCGTTATACCCAGAATCAGTTAGATTTTTTATTTTTGTGCGATTCTTTGACTTTGAAGTTGCGTACAATTCAATCATTCGTCCGCCTCCTCTTCCTCTTCTTCGTCGCTCTTTCTGCATTTCCATTGCGCAATTTTTTCGGGGGGTTTATAAAGTGAATTTGTTTTTCTTTTGGGGGGTGGATTTATAATTTTTGATCGAACAGCTTTGTGAGATTCTTCTGAATATTGAAAGAAAATAAAGCGTACTATTGAGAATATATCCTTTAATCGACCGCAATTGTTCCGGATGATGTTGCTTTTGGAGTAATTGGGGTTGTGTTCTGATCTGGGTACTTTCTGCTTTCGCCATTTTTTTCCTGTTGCAGATGAGGTGAACCACTCATCCAAATGTATGATCGCTTTATGTTTTATTTAATCTGAGATCATAATCTCCATTTTTTCATGAATTTCATGGTCATTTTGAGCTGGACCCCTCTCCCCCTCTTTTCCTCTATTTATATCAACTGGAACGCTGATAAGAGCTTCTGATGCATTCCATTCATTTCTAATTGAGTTATAGTTGGAGAAAGTTGCATCATGAATGGTTTGATTTGCCTTTTTTTTTTTTTTTTCTTTTTTTCTTTTTAATATAGATTAATTTTTGTTAAGGATTATAATTTATTGGTTTGCATTCATACAAAATCAACTTGCTGAATTGAGGTCTGCAATCTGCATGCCATGATCAGCATTATTATTATAATTATTATGATTATTTTAAATTTTTGTGGGTTGTTCTGTAATTAATTGACATTGGATTCTGTTTCTTTCTAGATTTCACTGTTTAATCATGGTATTTAACCATTATTTGATATATCTTACTCCGTTGTTGCGTTTATTTTAATCTAATCAATGTTGAGACCGTGTATTTCTATTTAAAATGGATCAAATATTAGCCTTGTAGGACATCCTTTTCCTGTATATTTTCTCTTATTTAGGGGAAAAATACACGGAAAAAAAAAAAAACGTCGGTTATGCATTTAGCCCTCGATATGACAATATAGAAAATGGATATGTGTTTTCTCCTATAGATGTACCTTTTTTTAATTAGTTTTATTCATTTTTTGGTAGGTAAAAATGCCATTGACGACGAGCAAATAACATTCAGCTTAATGGGTTGGCTTAGCAAAATTTTTAAAGGTTCAAGCCATAAAGTTTCTGAGGGGCGATACAATTGGAGTTATGAAAGCAATTCAACCGTCGAGAATCATCCTTCAACTTCAGGGGTACTCAAGTTGCACATCTCTTTTATGATTTCTAGTTTTGCTTCACAACTGGTGTAGCTAAATTGTAAACCTTACACACACACACACACACACATAGATAGATAGACAGACACTGAATGATCCTTAAAATATTCGCTTTTGTGTCCTTGGTAAAATGCTGTACTAATCGATAATGCATTTTTTTTTAAAAATTTTGAATAGGATGCATGGTCAGAGACTGAAGACATAGATCGCGCCATTGCAATATCACTTTCTGAAGAAGAACAGAAAAGGAAACGCGTGATCGGTGAGTAGTATGATATATTTGGTCCCATACTAGATACGCCTTCGGTAGTGTTTGGTAGTTCATAATTGAAGTCTTGGAATTGGAAATGAATGCATCCAATTGTTTTTCACATGCTTATTTCAATTTTGAGGCTCCAATTCCATGAAACCAAACACTGCATTAAAAGTTTTAAGAAACTCCTGAATTGAAACAAACCAAGTACACTCATTCAAAGTTCAGATTCCTAGTTAGATCTTAGGACTTGTTTAATAACATAATTCAACATTTAAAGCTGAATGAATTAAGTACTTATTCGGTTAAGTGCGTTAGGAAAAAAATAAAGCAATTGTTTGGGGTCTGTTTGATGACACTGAAAATTAAGTGTTGAAAACTTACAAGTGCTAAATTTAAGTGTTGAAATTATAAATGTTGATTTTTTAAGTGCTGAATGCATGAAGTACATGCTTCTTAATATTCTTAACCTCAAAAAATTTATCTCTGTGAAATTTTTTCTCTCTAAAATAATCTATACAACTTTCTCCTTCTAAAACATAGTCCATACAACTTTGTCTTTATATTTTTCCTCAGTTTAGTACTTTCACTTTCTACAATGGTTATTATATATTAACAAAAACAAATCTAAGATTTTTGTAGTAATGATTTTTAATGATGGTTATGGTAAATAGGTTTTTTATGGTTTTAAGTGATAAGACTTAAAAAAAATAAGCGATAAATAATTGAGTCACATATCACTTCAAATTTTAAACTATTTTTAAGTGATACTTATATTTTAACGTGATACTTATATTTTAAGTGATTGTTTAGTTTTATTATCAAGCACACTTAATTTCGTAAGTACTTAGGTGACGTTTGGTACGTGAGATTCAATTAAGGAATGGAATGGTTTCAAGAATAATCATTCCATTCCCACGTTTGGTAGGTGAGACTTGTTTTCATTCTCATTCCTAGGTATTCATTAATCTCACAGATCATGGGGATAAACTAATCTCAAGTGAAAGGTGGTATTACTTAATCCAGGGATTAGGGAAGTAAAAGGAGTGGTACTGATCATTTGCTTTATGTTTAATGTTGGTTTCATTTGGTTTATGTTTGAATATTCTCTATTTTTTTTAAAAATTGATTTATTCCTAACACTAACCAAATATTGGAATGGGAATGGTCATTTCAATACCACATTAAATCTCTTTTGTCACCAAATATAGGAATGGTAATGACCGTTCGATTCCAATACCATAGTGATTCCAATCCATTCCACTCTAGCATATCAAACGCAACGTTAATGCATTCAGTTTTAAGTGCTTAATTATGTTATCAAACTGGCCCTAAGTGATGAACGCATGACTTATCAATTATAATTATACAGTTTTCATTAATACAAGTATCATTAAACTATAACCATTGGAAAATTATAATTATACAGTTTTCATTAATGCAAGTACTTAAAATTCAGTACTTATCAACTCTCTGCACTTGAATTTTCAGTTTTATTAAACAAACCCTTGAATTTCCTAAAGGAGAAAAAAAAAAAAAAAAAAAAAAAAGATACGCTTTTGCTTGAATTTTAAGAAATGTGTGACCTTCCTATTTGGTTCCCCCCCCCCCCCCCCCCTCTCTTTCAATTTTGCCTTGAGGCTGATTTTTTTATTTTCTTGAATTGTTTATTTATTGTTATTGTTTTTATTATTTTTATTATTATTATTATTATTATTATTATTATTATTATTATTATTATTATTATTTCTTTTTTTGTAGATAAGGATTCACAATTGAAAGAAGATGAACAGCTTGCAAGAGCTTTACAAGAAAGCTTGAATGTTGAGTCTCCACCCAGCTATGGAAATGCAAATGGAAATGGGGGTGGGAGATATGCAAATGGAAATGGGGGTGGGAATATGAACATTTATCAACCTATACCTTTCCCCTATTCATCAGGCTTCAGGTAATTACTGCTTTTACGAGTTTTCATTTTACTTCTATTTCTTTTATAATATTCTCACTGAAATAGTAATTCATCTATTTTGGAATTTTAGCCGGTCCATTTAGCCTACGTTTTTTCCTTTTCTTTTTCATTTTTCTTTTTAGTTTTTCTATTGGGGAATTGTTATTGACACTCCCAAAAATTACGCTTTTGCTCCAATTAGTGTTTCTATTTTTGTTCCTTGAAAACTTGGAACAAAGAAATATGTAAACACAAATATTTTTGTTTCTAATATGTTCCCTAATTTTTAGAGCAAATTACTGAAGACAAAACATTTACATTTCTTTGTGTTCTAATTTTCTATTTTTGTTCCAATTTTTCTGGAAACATAAACTAAAAAATAGAAACAAAAGCACTGCAAGTCTTGGCCTCACACCGAAGCATTATGATCTATGACACTGAAATCCTGAACAACAATGACAATTGAATTTCTTTGTAGAATTCCAAATCTAACCCTGTTCTTCTCGTTATCTTTTGGTTTTCTATAATCAAGAATTTTGCACGTTTCCTTTTCCTAAATGAGGAATTTTAGAAAATATATGGGAAAAAAGTAGTTGGCTCAGTGCTTCACCCACTTTACTTCTTGTTTAGGATATGTGCTGGTTGTAATACTGAGATTGGTCATGGAAGGTTTCTAAGTTGCATGGGTGCTGTTTGGCATCCAGAATGCTTCCGATGTCATGCGTGCCACCAACCGATATTTGATTGTGAGGTACAAAAAACTATTTTCTATAGGCTGCCGAGCGATTCTCATGTTTTATCCAAAAATTCTATTAAGGTAGCGTTTGGTAGCACAGAATTGAAGGCAAGAGACTGAAATAAAAACATGTAATTTTTTAGATTTTTACATGTGTTCTCGTTTATTTCCACTTCCAATTGTAAGCCTCAAATTTTGGGCAGCCAAACATAGGATAATATTGTTTTCCTCAAAAAAACCCATTTTTGAAAAAATGATTTTCTATACAGGCTGGCAAACGATTCTAATTTTTCACCCGAAAACCCTACTAAGGTAGCGTTTGGTGGCACAAAATTAAAGGCCAAAAAAGGGGAAAAAACTTATTTCTTGCTAAATTAATTTGACCATTTGCGGTTGTTTATTACCGATTTGTTTGAAAAGATGCGCTGTTTAAGATTGGTTAATTTGAGATAAATCTTATTCGTCTTGTAGTTTTCCATGTCCGGGAACTATCCTTATCACAAATCTTGCTACAAGGAGAGTTATCACCCCAAATGTGATGTTTGCAAGCACTTTGTAAGTATATTTTCAGTATCAAGAAAATATTATTTGCTTCTGTGACTTTTTTTTATTTCTGAAAGTGGGGTTGTTTCAAACCATTTTTCCATTCGGGTCTGTTTGGACAGAGTTATTGAATATACTAATCTATAGAGGAAACCTGAGGGTGAGCCTTTAATACAATGGTAAGGTTATTCTTGAAGGTCCCGGGTTCAAATCTTAGAAACCTGTTTGTAGAAAACATTTTTTTTTGGGTCAGTCAAAAACATAAATTAGTTTTGCAGTTACAAACCAAACAACCCTCCCAAACCGCAGTACACCCGCATCTGATGAACAAACCCTTAGTCCCTCTTTTTAGTGTTTCTGTTCTCAGATTCTGTTTCTGCTCCCAAAGACTAGGAACAATAATATAAAGAATGGAAAAAATCTGTTTTTTATTCTGCTCCGAGATTTTTAGAACAAAATTTTGGGAACTATCAAAAAACTTGGAGCATACTTGGAGCGAAAACCGAAATCGGGCGGGGGTTGGTGGGGTGGTGGTGTGCTAAACAAATGTCACCTTAATATCTGGGATTTCTTACACCCAAATAGTTTTGGAGGCATCATTCATATTTCTTATTTTTTCATGTAGTTTATAATTTTCCAAAATTAAATTTAATGCTTTATACTTTTGTCATGCATTTTTAGGTGTGATAAGTTTATATTATTTCTTTCAGACTTATATTAATTTTTTTTTACAGATTCCAACAAATGCAGCCGGTCTTATTGAATATAGAGCACACCCTTTTTGGTCCCAAAAGTATTGCCCTTTTCATGAACACGATAGTACTCCTCGGTGCTGTAGCTGCGAGCGAATGGAGGTCAGCCCGATTATTTAGTTACATAAAATGCATTTTAAAAAAATCTCCTTGATTTTTATTTTTCGGGAAATTATTATTAATTTATATTATCCCTCAAATAACTGAACTTTTTATCCTCGTTTTATTAGTCCTTCTAGCTGATATCAACTAGATGTTGAATTTGTATCTGGTATTGCTGTTAAAATCAACTAAAATGTTGGTAAGAGGGAAAAAAATTTAAAAAAGATTGCTATATACAAAAATGTTTAGGTGTTTATTAAATGTAAAAAAATGTTGATCTCTTGTTGTATGCAGCCACGGGATACGAGATATGTTGCTCTTAACGATGGTCGGAGGCTGTGTTTGGAGTGTTTGGACTCTGCAATAATGGATACCAATGCTTGCCAACCGCTTTATGTTGATATACTAAATTTTTATGAAAGTTTGAATATGAAAATCGGGCAACAAGTTCCATTACTCCTAGTCGAGAGACAAGCTCTCAATGAAGCCATGGATGGAGAGAAGAATGTAAGTGAAAACTCAAAAATTACTAGAAATTATGTTTTCACAAAATTGTTCCCAGATTAACAAAATATTTTTGGGCTGAGCCAAACCAAACTTTAAGGTTTGTTTGGTTTAGAACTCGAAATAGCTTTTTAAAAAGCTCGAAAATAATTCCTTTTTTTTTTATATATAAATTGTGAAAACTTGTTTGGTACTTTGGTTTGAAATGTGAGTAAATTTAATATGGAAATTGTGTTAATAATGTTTAGAATTAGAAATGATTGATTGATTAAAAAAAAAATTGAAATTTTGATTAAAATTAGAAAAAATTAATAACACGGTAGGATTCTTAACCAAACAGACCCTTAATATCTCCCTTCTTTTTGGATTATCGGTGCTTATATACATGTGTTTTGGGCCTTTTTCATTCCATTCAAATGGGAAAAAGGAGCAATAGCTGAACCATTTTCTCTTGGTTAGGGCCATTATCACATGCCTGAGACTCGAGGCCTATGCCTTTCCGAGGAACAAACCATAAGCACTGTAAGAACTCTCTCTCTCTATCTATCTATCTATCTCTCTGGTTTTTAGTGACCGGTTTGGGTGGTGCAACTTTGAAATAATCAGATTTTGAAGCGACCTAGGATCGGGGCAGGAAATCGAGTTATGGACATGAGAACCGAGCCTTATAAGTTGACTCGTCGCTGTGAGGTGACAGCGATTCTCATTTTATATGGCCTCCCAAGGTATTCCTTTGCTTTCTTCATCTGCGCTCTTTAAATTCTAATAAGGCCTTGTTTGGTTGCGATTTGTCTTTCTTTATTTTCCCCTTTTTTAACATGTCATACTATCAAACTTTTCTCCTATAGGTTGCTTACCGGATCAATCTTAGCTCATGAAATGATGCACGCATGGCTTCGACTTCGAGGTTCTCCTTTTCCTTCCCTTCTATCTTTTAATGGCAAGTTTCAAAAAGAAAAGAAAAAAATAATAAATAATAGTGGACTTGCAAACAATGGCGGAGCCAGAAAATTTTTATAGCAAGCATACAAAAATGTTACTAATATATATAAAGAATAAGAATACAAAGAAAACATTTAGAAAAAATTTAAAAAGAGGTGATCTGATTGATTGAGAATTGTCGGAAAAATAGTTAGGTTTTTAAAAAGTTACCTTTTATTTTCTCCCACAAAAGGTTATAGAACACTGAGTCAAGATGTTGAAGAAGGTATATGCCAAGTCCTAGCTCACATGTGGTTAGAATCCCAAATTTCTTCCATATCCAATGGTAATGCCGCCTCCACCTCATCTTCCACGATAAGGAACCAACGGTCGAGATCTCCTTTGGAGAGGAAGCTCGGGGAGTTTTTCAAACACCAAATCGAAGCAGACACTTCCCCTGTTTACGGGAACGGTTTTCGGGCCGGAAAGCAAGCGGTTCTTAAGTACGGCCTCCCAACAACCCTCCATCACATTCGGATGACCGGTACTTTTCCTTTTTGATGATGGTTGTATTAGTAGTGGATATTCACTATTTTTCTAATAGGCCAAAACCGTAGAGATTACTTGATGTATTTAGATTTTCAGAGTAGTGTTCTTCGAAGTAAAAAATGTGATTTTTTTACCATTTTTTTGTAGATTCATCCATATAAACTTTTCTTTTTTATTTTGGAGTGAATAAAAACCCATTATTTTGTTTTATTTTCTTCAAGGTTATTTTTGTAATTTTGCATGTCAATGGAGTGGAGTAGGTTCAAAAGAATAGGGGGTGTCAGGTGGTATTTTCGAAAATGATAGGGGTCTGAGTCCTTGTTCTCTTTGCTCGTTGGTTTAGGGTGGTTGAAAGCTATAAGCATTCCATTCCACGCTTTGCTAATTGTACTGTACAAATGTTGGTAGCTCATGGGGCTTAACACTAGAGATACTCATGGGGCTTAATTGGCCAATTTTGGCAGAAGTTTATCCATTTTCTCTTAGACAGATTATAAATTTTTAGGTTCAATGTACAATTAAGTAGAAGTTCAGAGTGCAAAATATAAAGAATTATAAAAAGGGGGCGATATGATAATATGAAAAAAGAAGAAGAAATTAAATTTTATTCGAATGATACTGCGAAGTGAAGGGAATAAAAGAAAAGAAAAATTGAAGCACTAAAATGCAATTATATGTAGAGATAGAAAACTAACGCACCTTTACCTAATTTTCTTTAAGTACTCTTTTTTTACTTCAAAAAAGTATTTAATTTGATAAATAGAGTTAACACTAGAGATACCACAAAAAATCGACTCGATGGGTAATCACGAGAAACTGAACCAAATGGTTCAATTTTAAAACCGATTAAATGGTTTGGTTGCGATTTTAGTTTTGAAATTAACAACCAAAAACGGTTTTGGTTTTGGTTTTAGGATAGAAACCATGAGACTAAATCACAAAACCAAACCACGAAGTCGAATCGCGAAATCAATATTTTAGATATATTTTTATTATATATATACCCTTATATATATATATATATATATTTACAGTTTAATCATATTATATATATTTTTTTGTTTTTTTAAAAATTTATTTACACTTTCATCCCTGTGAAAAGAGACTGAGAGTTTTATAACCACTAGTTAGAAACTTTAATTATTATTATTTTGTGGTTTGATTTTGTTTTTTAGAATTTATGTTTTATATTTTAGTTATATTTTTTGGTGTGCTAAAGTTGAAGACTTCTTGTGTGAAAAAATCACCCTTAAGTGTGAAAGGTCACCCCCTATTTAAGGTAGAGTGTGCTTAACCACTCACTAGCCCTAGGCTCTCCTTTATGTTAGTTGCCTATTTAAGGGAGTTGTATTCCATGGGGAAGACGCATTACTTGAATAATATATCAAATTGAGAGAGTTTTCTCTTGAGTTCTTCATAGAATTTTTTCTTGAATTTATCAAGAATTTCTTGTGGCGTTCAAACTCTATACTTTCGGTTCGAGATTCCATTATAAGCTTTGGGTCGAGGTCTATTACTTTATACTTTTGATTTGCGTTTCATTCATAAACGTTGGGTCAAGGTTTCCTATCAAACATTCTGCATTTTTGTGTTTTTTTTTTTTTTTTTCATTTATACATCTGGATTTTAGATCGATCCTATCAAAGACACCACAAATTGTTTTCGGGTCTCACTAAATCTTGGTGAAGTTCGCATCAAGACGCACAGTGGAAAAATGAAAAGAAAAAAACATAAAACATATCATAGGTACTTTCACCAATAAAATATAATATGGATATCTCAGGTAACTAAAATTAAACGATAAGAGGAGTCTTAAGTATTATTGAACTATAAAAGGGTGTCTTTGGTACGAGGCCAAATGACGGGAGTGTGTGAGTGGTTAACTCTATATAAATAGCATTTGTTTCGCACTTAAAATGCTTAAAAAAATTATGATTTAATTTAATTTAATTTAAATTTTTTTCAAAAAGCAAAATAGAGTTGTTTTTCGTTTTTCATTTTTTATATTGTAAGAGATCGATAAAGTGATATTTTTTTCAATCATTTATGATTTTTTTTTCCTGATTAAGTGATCATTTTTATGGATAATACTAAATAAAATACCTCTACACTATCAAACACTTTTTTTTTTGAGTTAATTGTAATTTACCCCCTTGTGGTTAGATCTATTTTCACTTTACCCACTTGTATTTTTGAAATTAGGCACTTTACCTCTTTAGATTTTGGACTTCTGTTATATCCAACGAAATTGAAAAAAAAATATAAGATGCTCATCATCCATACACGATGTTTAACTTTAAAACACAAATTGACTACTCAAATAAAACTCATTTTGGATGATCAATATATGCATGAATTTCTAATCAAGAATTTAAATTTGATCTCATGTTTAATCCATTTTTCATGATCTATGTATCTTTTTAAAAAAAAATTAATTTGTAAATAATTCATTTTTAATCAATTTTTGACATCTGGAGTATGTATTAAAGAGTAGCATTTTAGAGTTATTAGAAGAGATTGATTTTGATATAAATATTTTATGTCAATATTGATTGAAATTTTGGATTCTTCACCTCACAAAATAGAAGAAAATAGATGTAGATTATTTCAAAGGGATTAAAATGAAATTAATTTTATATTTTAAAAAATTTGAATTTGTCAAAAATAAGCATTTTTTTGAAAAGGGGTAAGCGATTTGGTGTCAAATGTTATTTATTTATTTATAGTTAAAATCATGGTTTACAAGTTATAATATTTTATGAGATGAATTCATGCATATACAAATCATTCAAACACAGTTCATTTGAGTAATCAATTTGTATTATAAAGTTAAAGATCTAGTATGGGTCAAGGATATTTCAGTCTTTTGTCAATTTCATTAAATTTAACAAAAAAAGATTAATTTTTTTACTTTAATCCAAAATTTAAAGAGGTAAAGTGTCTATTTTCAAAGTATAAAAAAATATAATGAAAATAAATCAAGAAAGTGCTCTTTAATCATTTTTTTTTTTTTTTTAATTTAAAAAGTAGTTAAGGGAAGAGTTTAGAAACAGAGCCGACGTCAAAAAATCAAATTTTGCTATACAAAGAAGGGCTTTTGGATCCAAACAATAGTGTAAGATATGGACAAAATTACCCAACCAACAAAACGATGCCCAGTGATCTCTCCACAATCACTAAATATGGGTAACAAAGTAAGAAACACACACACTTTAAGAGAAACCGTACCGAAATTGGATACACGGACAAACTTGTTGAAAACTAGATTTACGGATATATACTTTAACACATATTCTCCATGTGCCGTATAAAATAAAAATACTTAGACATTTCATAGGCGTATCCTAACATATCAAACACCAAGTCTGTGTCACCCGTTCCTTATCCTCCTCCATAATGACTACGGAAATAGGCTTCCGTGAAGAGCCTTCTCTTTTGTGTCCGCCAGGGTGGCCGACCACAAACACGAACTCAGCTAGGGAGAGTCCTCTCCTAGGTGATTGTGTCTGGACCTCCGAAGAAAGAGATAGTGGTCCCTAGGTGCCAATGCAATGTCCGACATCCTCGGTAGCAGGGGAGGCTCGCTTCGACACACTAAAACCTGAGCTGCTCTCCCCCCCCCCCCAAAAAAAAAAGAAAAGAGGAAGAATATTTGGATATAGAGATGCGTGAAAACATTTCCAAATAAATAAAAAGTATCGTGCAGAGAAATCTCTCAGAGAGAACACCCAGAAAACTTGAATATGTTTAAATAAGACTCATTAGTTCTCTATTCATAAGAAGAACGGGGCAAAGAAGGTGAGATAAGGTCTCAATATCCGCGAGGGACCTTTGACTCGAGGGAAGACCCAGAAAAATGCACACCAGCATCGTTGGCCCTAGGTCGGGCAGCCAGCCCCTTTGTCGGCCGGCCAACCGCCATGTGCACCTGGCACCCCTGAGGGGTATGCCTGCCTTGCCCCTCTGCTTGTCCGCTGCGCGTACCCTTTTGGAATTCACTTATGTCTTTTTTTTTCTAGGGTAAAGGCCAATTTGTGCCCGGAAATTGTTTACGGTTCAAACAAAGCCACCCGGAAAATTTTAAAAATTTACAACTGCCTTGTCATGCTATTTTTACTCGGTGCCAGGCCACATGGAGGCCTATTTCAAATTGGTCCCCCCTCCCAAGAGGACGTTAACAGTTTGAAAAGAATCGTCTAGAAAATTCAATAAATTTACGGTCATCTTGACATGCTATCTTTATTCGGTACCCTGTCACATGAGGGCCTACCCCAAAATGGTCCTCCTAGAAGACGTTAATGGTTCGAAAAGATCCATCTAGAAAAATCGAGAAAATTTACGGTGGTCTTGTTGCGCTATCTCTGCCCGGTGCACGACCACATGGGGGATTATTCAAAATTGGTCCCCCCCAAAATATGTTAACAATTCGAGAAGTGCTACTCAGAATCCTACTGATAGGTGTAAATTATTTATCTATTTCTAAACCGAACTTCTTAATTTTCGAGTATGTGTATTACGTTTTATTATGTTTTAATACATTTTATATTCTTTTTCTATTAATCAGGTGTGTGGGGGTGAAACGGGATGAAAACAGATAAAAAAAATCACATCGGATCAAAGACGGTGGAAGAACAGTGAAAAAAGGGTAAAGAAGCTGAAATTCAGAACCTGCAGCCACCGTCGCGGCGGTCAAACTTCAGAGCCCAGTCTAAACTCTCTGCAAATCCACCATCGCAGCGGTCAAAATGCAGAGAAAAAGCCAACTGTTCCACCGTCGTGACGATTAATCTAACCGACTCACCTCACCGCCGCGACGGTGAATCCTACCATCGCGGCGGTCACTCTGTACACATAATTAAATATTTATTAGGATATTTTTTCTATTTATACCCCTTCCTCTCCTCTCCTCTGGCCATTAGAGCCCCATTAGGATTAGTATATTTTAGAGAGAGGTTTTGAGAGTGTTCAACCAATTCCGAAGGAGAAGAGCATGTTGCAATAAAGGAGAAGCGATCATGAAGCATTTTTAGCGGCAAATCTTTGGACTAGGCTAAGTTTCTTTCGTTTCTTCTTTATTTTCTCAACTTCGGTAGTTAGTTGAGCATGTTTAGCTCCATTTTCATTGTATAACTGGCTATGACCATGAGCTAAACGGGTTTGTTTAGGGATTAATATAATTTATAAAAGTGTTGTTTGTTTGAGTTTGTGTTTCGTTAATGTGTGTTTTTAATAATTTCGATTGTGTTTATCGGTTTGTAATGAATATTATGCTTGTTAAGATAATTAGATAATACAAGATTTGACACTCGGGAGAGATAACCCCGAATTAGGGTAAACACAACACAACAATCTAACGACCAAGGAGGACATTAGAAAGTGTGCAATCAATGACGTTGGGGCAAGACCCACGTGACTTAGCATCGCTAAGATGTTGAGGGGGACTTCTTCATTGATGCGAAGTCACGTATTCACTCGTCTTACACTCGGAAGAGGTGGCGAGTGAGTTTATGAACTGAGATTGTCAGATATGCGAATGCCATTAACGTAAACTAAAACAAGACCAAACACGTTTTTGTAAATAAAGTTAATCCTTAGGTAATATTTTTCCTAAACATCTCATATTAGTATTAGTATAGTTTAATTAGTAACTTAGTATCAGTATTTATTAATTATAAATTACATTTGTTTTCGCCTTAGTATCAGTGTTTATTAATTATAAATTACATTTGTTTTCGCCTAGATAAAGTTAGGTCATGATAAACACGGTACTCGATAATAATCACAACCAATCCCTGTGGACATGATAACCCTAAATCTCCCGATCTATACTAAAACTTGACCCGTACACTTGCGGTGAAAAGTGAAGACATGTAATTGCGGCCACCAAGTTTTTGGCGCTGTTGCCGGGGATTGTGTTTGAGAATTATTATTGATATTATGAGTAAATGACCGAATTTTACTTTAGGCATTTCTTTTGTGTATAATTTTTTCTTTGTAGTTTTTGTTTTTCTTTTCCTGCAGGGTGCTTGAAGATACTAGATCAACAGGTGCTCTTGCGTTTCTTTCAATAGGATTTCGAGCCATTTTATAGTGCTTGGGATCGATACAAGAAATTGCTACTCCGGTTTCCGAACCATAGTCTCCCGATGGAGTGTCAACTCCTCAATTTCCTCGACGGGTTACAAGTCGCAACCAAAATGTGGGTAGAAGGAGGAATTGCTAGCACCTCGTTCTACGACCTAACTGCGGACGAAGCCATTTGGTCGTTGGAGGATTTGGCGCTCTTTGATTTTCAGAGTTGGAATTATTCACTAAGTCACCAAAATTTGGGGGATTTTTTCAACACCTTGGCTCCATGGATTGACAATTCAGACCACGACAATAAGTCTTCCCCTAATCTGGAATAAATGCTCGCAACCATTATGGGGGAGACTCAGAGATTGTTGAGGGAGATGCATGACCGGATCAACGAGCATGAGGATCGTTTTGATCATATCGAGATGGTCTGCGCCGACATCGATGAAACCGTAACGTCTGTGCAGATGCAATTCGGTCATCTTCTTTGCTTCGTTGAGGCCGAAACAAAAGCAATGGCACTGGGAGATACAAATGCCACATTCATCGAAAGCCACCACGAGGAACCGAAAACGAGCGGGAGGACTGGGGAGATGAAAATTCACATATTAATCGTTGTGAATTTTCACCGTTTATTTTTCAATTGGTGAAACCGCAGTCGATCCAAGACAAGCACATCTACAAGGATCCGATGTGGTTCACTTGTCCCTCATCGTCAATAGCAATGTCCTTTCATGCCTACCAAGTACATGAGCCGGTGAGGCATGTCGTTGAAAGATTGAGCCGAACAAAGCAACATCTCGCCAAGCTTGAGGGCGTTAATAACCAAGACCCGTATGTAGTGTTATTTGACACATTCTACGGGTGGAAGCCGCTCTTTGATGAGCACTTTGACGTGTCAGGCTGACGACCATAAACCAAGCACTTCTTGGGAGGCTACCCAAGGAAAAAAAAATTAGATCTATCTCCACCGATTTAATTCGGAGGCGAGATTCTCTCACCTCCCAGGTACGTGTTTTAAACCCCCCGTTTTCATTTTCATGCTATATTCTGTCTATTGGGATCACTGAAGGGATGTTTTGGACATCACCTATTTTAAGTTGGTGGTGATGTGTTAGTATGTCTTAGTTATTGTTTATGTTTTACTGTTTTTATATGTGCATGTTTGTTTAGGGTAGTTTTTGTTCATGTGCTGAGTCTTGACTTCATCTGGGCCATTACCCGATGATGAGTCTGTCCCCTGGTTGTTTATTGAGGTCAAGTGTAAAGCTCATGCATGTATGTTCTGTGTGTTTGACGTTTCGTTTTAGTAAACGTTAATATAGATCCTAAATGCACGAGCACGCAAACTCGATATAAAACTATCCAATTGATTTGAGAACGATTATCCTTTAGCCCAGTTCATGACAATAGGGATTTTAGAACTTGATTTTGGGGAAATTTGAGGCGAAATCCTAGGCGAGTTAGTTCGGAAGACATGATTTAGGCATTCGTTTTTCTCGCTTGAGCCTTTTTAATCCAACCTTGTTAAATCATTACCCTTTGTTATCCTATCGAAGCCTAAATAACATTCAATTCTGAACACTTAACTAATACCATAGCCGATTGAACTTTTTCCAAACCTATATCGCTAAACCGAAAGCACAATGTGAGTGAGTCAAGTTAGCATTTCGCTACTTGATGTGAACGGTTGGGTTTAGGACGAACGTCTAATTGGTTCGGTATTCGAGTACTCACTTATCATTTTTCGTTCATATTTCACACATTCCTCAAATTGTACAAATCAAATAAGTTTAGGGGTGTGTTTGTTTGGGAAAAAAAATGTAAATATAGTTTTATTTCTGTTTCTTTTTGACAAGTGAGTATGTCGGTCTTAAAGAGATTGTTCGGGATTGTTTACAATTTATCTGTGGGGTTTTGAGAGTGAGTATGCCAAGCGATGTGCCTTGGGTAACGTTAAGTTAACAACGCTAACCTATTTTCCATTTCCAATTTACCCTTGGCCTATTTCTAAAACCGAACCAGGCCCTAATGATCTTTTTGAACCCCCGAGCCTACATTAGTGGAGAATGGAACCCGGGTCAGGCTCATGGATTCCCTATATCATAAAGGTTTTAGTCATGAACTATATGATGGATAATCCCATCTGATTGACGGATAGTTGTATATTTGAGTTTTAAACACACACTTTAGTAGGGTCTAGAATGACGATTACTATCATCGAAATGTTAAAATTCTAGAACACCACATGGTGTGTTTTATGCTTGAACTTGATAGGATTGGGGGCCAATGAGGGATAATTCGTTTGACCGGTAGATGATACTCAAAACTTGCACATATTTGTTTTTAGTGTTTTTTATTTTTAGTTTTTAGTTGTTATATTTTCTTTTATTGCATGGGTGTTTTGCTCGAGTACTAGCAAAATTCCAAGTTTGAGGGTATTTGATAGATGTAAATTACCTATATATTTCTAAATCGAACTTGTTAATTTTCGAGTATGTGTATTATGTTTTATTACGTTTTATTATGTTTTATATTCTTTTTGTATAAATTAGGTGTATGGGGTGAAACAGGATGAAAACGGATAAAAAATGATCATATCAAATCAAAGACGGTGGAAGAACGGTGGAAAAAGGGCAAAGAAATTGAAATTCAGAACCTGCAGCTACTGCCGCGGCAATCAAACTTCAGAGCCTAGCCTAAACTCTCTGCAAATCCACTGCCGCAACAGTGAAAATGCAGAGAAGAAGCCAACTGTTCCACCGCCGCGGTGATTAATCTAACTGACTCACCTCACCGCCGCGGCAGTCATTCTACACATATAATTAGATATTTATTAGGATATTTCCCTATTTATACCCCTTCCTCTCCTCTCCTCCGGCCATTAGAGCCCCATTAGGCTTAGTATATTTTAGAGAGAGGTTTTGGGAGTGTTCAACCAATTTTGAAGGAGAAGAGCACGTTGCAATAAAGGAGAAGCAATCACAAAGCGTTTTTAGCGACAAATCTTCAGACTAGGCTAAGTTTCTTTCGTTTCTTCTTTATTTTCTTAACTTCGGTAGTTAGTTGAGCATGTTTAGCTCCATTTTCATTATATAACCGACTATGGCCATAAGCTAAACAGGTTTTTGTCTAGGGATTAATATAATTTATAAAAGTGTTGTTTGTTTGAGTTTGTATTTCGTTAATGTGTGTTTTTAATAATTTTGATTGTGTTTATTGATTTGTCATGAATATTATGATTGTTAAGATAATTAGAGAATACGGGGTTTGACACTCGGGAGAGGTAACCCCGAAGTCGGACAAAGGTAAAAATAACACGACAATCTAACGACCCGGGAGGACATTAGAAAGTTTGCAATCAATGATGTTGGGGCGAGACTCACGTGACCTAACGTCGTTAAGACGTTGAGAGGGACTTCTTCGTTGACGCGAAGTCACATATTCACTCGTTTTATACTTGGGAGAGGTGGAAAGTGAGTTTACGAACCGAGATTGTCGGATACACGAATGCCATTAACGTAAACTAAAACGAGACCAAACACGTTTTTGTAAACAAAGTTAATCCCTAAACAATATTTTCCCTAAACATCTCATATTAGTATTAGTGTAGTTTAATTAGTAACTTAGTATTAGTATTTATTAATTATAAATTACATTTGTTTCCGCCTAGATAAAGTTAGGCCATGATAAACACGGTACTCGATAATAATCACAACCAATCCTAGTGGACACGATAATCCTAAATCTCCCGATCTATACTAAAATTTGATCCGTACACTTCCGGTAAAAGTGGTGATGCGTAATTGCGGCCACCACCTACCCGTTAGGAAGGTTATCCAGAGGACATGCCCACCTACCAGGGGCTTTGTTTACCTGGAGGACAGCGCTGCAGAGTGCAAGGATTGCCTACAAAGAGGATTGGCCTCTAGTCAGCAGAAAGCTTCAGAGAACCGTCTAGGGTTGTCTCTTGTGCTTTGAAGTCGCCGAGACAACCATTCCAACCATAAGTTGATATTTGTAACTGTCTCACTTCCCACGTTGCCCAGGGCTAAGAAGACAACTGATAAGGGTATTTCGAGCATCACTGAGTCAACACCCAGGCCCCGCCCATATGTTCACTCTCACCGTGACGTGGCAAAATTCAGGAAACCGAAGTTTCACGTAGGAACATACGCTGACAAGGGCTCCTTCCTTGGAATCTCCTTTGTACCCAAAAATGAGTAATGTGCCTCATAAGGATGGTGCTGCCCAAAACTCTATGCGACGTCCCTAGACAGCCAACTTCAGGGACTTTTCCATTTATCTTGATCAGCGCACTATTTCAGTCCGTTTTTCCTCAAGAACTCCATAGATCTCCGATCTCCTCCAAGACTCCTTCACAGGCTTGATAGAGGCTTGTGAGCTTCTTCAAATGAGCTCAAAAGCCCAAGCTCGGTGATTATCTCCTAAACGTCCTAGATTATCGACTAAATACGTGGTTTCGCCTAAATAACCGTATTTAGGGCCGATTAGGTAAAACTAATCATCTCCAACTCCTATAAATACTAGGGACTATGCAAATCCGAAATAACGCTCAATCGTAATTTACATACTTGATGCGTTTCTGTATCTTTTTTTTCTGAGCTCTTACTCTCACGTCAGAGGGATTTCGCCGGAACAATTCCCCGCTCAGCCTTGTGCAGGTACAACTTTCTAAGGAACAAGGATTCTGGACTCAGCAAGTCATCCCTCCAGAAGGACTGCTACAATTCACTTAAAGAATTTTTAACTTCAACTCCGGCCAAATAACTCCACTTCAGCAGAAAGAACCATCTGTCATTTGACTGGATTATATTCGAAGTGTTGACCACTTTAGGACATCAACAATATAATTTATAAAGATAACACGTGCTTTGGACATTCTTGTATCTAATATTTCTAAAATTTGTCATATTCACACATTTTACAGTTATGGCACATTTTAGTATTCCCGTTTCTTAAGTAATCAATATAATTTAAGGGAGTGTGTGGACACACTATTTAAATAAAGAATTTGGTTTGAAACGAGGATGTAGAAACATTAAAATTTTCTTTTATTTGACAAAATTTTCAAGTCTCTTTTTAAGGAATTGAGGGGTTGAAGATGTAATTTTCCCCACACTTATTTTTGCTTGAATGTTCAATGTGCATAGATAGACGGCTCAATCCGCGACCCTTTTGGACGACGTCTGATTAACCCTGAAACGGAAGCGGGCAAATTTCCCGCAATTTTTTGTCACTCAATTCAAACGCAGCTGAAATGAACTCGGCGGTTCAAGATTGACGGACAGTTATGGTAAATTCTCCGGCTCTCTTGAAGCTCAGGTACACTTCTCGACTCATCTCTCTCCTCGGCTTCAGAAATTTAATCCACTCGTCGCCGGCAACCCTTCGATGGAAACTCCGGGAGCAATCCAGGATGATCCAACCCGAGTTTGTCGATCGGATCTGCCGGCTTCTCGTCCTCCAACGCTTCAATGCCGTCAACGACCTCTCCTTTGATTTCTCAGACGCCCTCGTCGAGGCTGTTCTCGGAAAGCTAAAACTGAATCCGAACGCTTGTCTCGCCTTCTTCAGATTAGCTTCCAAGCAACAGAAATATCGGCCGAACGTCAAATCTTATTGCCGGATTGTTCATATATTGTCAAGAGGACGGATGTTCGATGAGACGAGATCGTATTTGAACGAACTCGTCGAACTTTGTAAAAGTAGCGATTCTGTTTCTTTACTTTGGGATGTATTGGTTACTGTATATCGAGAATTCTCATTTTCGCCGACGGTTTTCGATATGATTTTTAAAATTTATGCTGAAAAGGGGTTGACTAAGCATGCACTCTATGTGTTTGACAATATGCATAAGTATGGCAGTTCGCCGAGCATGCGTTCTTGTAATAGTTTATTGAGTAGTTTAGTCAAAACTTGCGAATTTCACATGCTATTTTGTGTTTATGATCAAATGATTAGAGCTGGGATTGTTCCAGATGTATATACTTATAGTATTATGATAAATGGCTACTGCAAGGATGGTAGAGTAGGTAAAGCTTTGGAGTTTCTGAAAGAGATGGAGAAATTTGGGGTAGAGCCGAATATATTTACTTACCATGGGTTGATCAATGGGTTTGTTGATTTTGGGGATTTGAAAGGAGCTCAATCAGTATTGAGCTTGATGAAATCAAAAGGATTTTCACCAAATGTGGTTACACATACATTGTTGCTAAAGGGATATTGCAAGCAAAACAACATGGAAGAAGCAGAAAATGTGATTCGGTGCATGAAACAGGAAAGTTTAGTCGTTGATGAACGTGCTTATGGTGTATTAATCCAGGGGTATTGTCGGATTGGTAAAATAAATGATGCTATCAGGATAAGGGATGAGATGATGAGATTAGGCTTCAAGTTTAACCACTTTCTTTTCAACTCCATAGTCAATGCGTACTGTAAACTCGGTCTAGTTCGGGAAGCTGAGCAAGTATTAATGACTATGGTTAGTTTGAAAATGAAACCAGATTCTTATAGCTATAACACACTATTGGATGGATATTGCAGGCAGGGTTATATGAATCAGACTTTCAAGCTTTGTGATAAGATGGTTCGAGATGGAATACTTCCTACTCCTATAACTTATAATACTCTTCTGAAAGGACTATGTCGAGCTGGTGCCCTTGATGATGCTTTGCATATATGGCGTCTAATGATAAAAAGAGGTGTGGCTCCTAACGAGGTTGGATATTGTACTATGCTTGACGGTCTTTTCAAAATGGGTGACTTTGAAAGGGCTTTATCACTCTGGAAGCACATTCTTGCAAAAGGATTTGCCAAAAACAGAATTGCTTTCAATACAATGCTGAATGGGTTATGTAAAATGGGTAAAATGGTTGAAGCGGAGGAGCTTTTCGATAAGATGAAGGAGCTAGGTTGCACTCCTGATGGAATAACATATAGAACATTGAGTTATGGATATTGTAGAGCCAGGGATGTTGATAAAGCTCTTAAAATTAAGGAAATGATGGAAAGCGAAGCAATTCCCGCTTCCATTGAAATCTATAACTCTCTTATTACTGGGTTATTCAATGCGAGGAAGTTGGAGAAAGTTGCTGATCTACTTGCGGAGGTGCAAGTTAGGAAATTGTCCCCAAATATTGTTACTTACGGAGCCCTTATAGCTGGTTGGTGCAAAGAAGGGATGATCAATAAAGCTTTTAGTGCATACTTTGAGATGATAGAAAAAGGTATTCCTCCAAATATAATTATTTGTAGCACAATCATTAGTGGGTTATACAACCTCGGTCGGATTGAGGAAGCAAATATGTTGTTGCAGAAGATGTTTGATTTTGATTTTGTTCCGGATTCAAATTCTCTTGAAAATTTCAGCGATTCTGGAGTAAAACAGCTGGATGCACAGAAAATCGCAAATTACCTCGATGAAAGTGCCAAAAAGTCTCTTCTTCCAAACAACGTTGTATACAATGTAGCTATTGCTGGGCTATGCAAGCTCGGGAAGGTTGACGACGCAAGAAGAGTTATATCTGTTTTGTTTTTGAGAGGCTTTACTCCGGATAATGTTACATATTGTACCCTAATTCATGGGTTTTCTGTTGCCGGTGACATCAATGAAGCTTTTAACTTACGGGACGAGATGCTGGAAAAGGCTCTTGTTCCAGACATCGTTACATATAATGCCTTAATTAATGGATTATGCAAATCAGGAAACCTCGATCGAGCGGTGAGGCTTTTTCATAAGCTTCGATCCAAGGGTTTATCTCCTAATGTCATTACATACAACACTTTGATGGATGGATACTTCAAGGTGGGTAATACTAGCGAAGCCCTTAAAGTGAAAGATAGAATGATTGAAGACGGGATTGCACCTTCGGTTGTTACCTTCTCTACTTTAAGCAGAGGTTTGTGTAAGCAAGGTGATATGGAAGAATCTAAGAAGCTTATGGATCAAATGATGAAGGGCCAAGGTTATATTAAATGTGGTGACATAGAGAAATCAACTTTTCACGATATGATTCATATGAGGAGTCTCTCTTCTGAAAATGGAATTAACTCTGGTGAAAAGATGGATTTTGCGGAGTTTTTGAACTTAAATAGAACTCCCAATGGACTTAAAACAGCATAGGCGGTTTGCTGATACAGCTTGGTGAATTGGAAATGGGTTTTTCTGTTAATGGATTGACTAAAGTCGGGTACGTGCTTGGAGCAATATGCACATTTGGGGGCTGTCTTCGATGATTTGGAGGAATTTCAGATGCTGGATGAAATCTGAAAGGCTAAGGTGATCCCTCTCTTTTGCCAGTATTTTCATTTCTAGTAAGGTTGGGTTGTTATACTAAGTGGCTTTTGGTTAGTTTTTCACCGTTTGTTCACAGAACTCTGTTTTCAAAATATGAGAACATACCATAAACATTTTTTTTGGCAGGATTCATCTTTTTCGTTCGAGGTTTAGAAACTTAAAAAAAAAAAATAAAGAAATGCTAGCCAAACGGCCCCCTGTTATCTAAGTTTCATTCTTCAGTTTAGGCAGATTCTTGAATTGTCATTCTTGTAGGTCACTCATCTTTGAACTTATTTTTGACGTCTATTTACCAGCAGAAGTTTTGGAGATAGAGATATTCAAGTTAAGAATTTTGGATTTGCAAAAAATTTGATGTTCCTGGAGTGGAGTTGTACCAAAACTAACAAAAGCACCAGTTTACCATTTGCTAGGGTTTTAGCGAACTGTGGTCTATTTTTTATCAAGCCAAAGGGAAATTATTTCAATAAAATCAAGAACAATTGCCTGAACGTAGTTTTTCGATACTTAATACTCAGAATTAGCACTTAGAAAAAGAAAACGTTTGTATTTGCAGGAGGAAGCATATGTTGCCGGAACCTCTGAAAGTATGAACAACTTCTCCTCAGTGTTTGAACACAAGGAATCTGATGGACCTGTAATAACTCAAAAGTTTGCTAAAATTACATGGATTTTTATGTGTGCGGTCCACATTGAGAGAATGAATGAGGCTGTTTTGGTCATTCTGGGGTCCTTAGTCTTGCAGCTAAGAGAAGACATCTAAGGAAGGAGGAAGTGCAATCCTGAATTGCCGATAAAGAATGAGGTGATATGATTTTATCATGTATATGAATAAATAAAGTTTTTGGATTTAATAAATATTGTTGAACAATTTTCACATAATTATCCTATAAAGAGTACACTTTTATTGTCTTCACTGACTTCAACTGCACTCTTGCCGCAGGATCTTGTTTGGCTCATTCTCATTGTTTGTAAAGCCAAATCAGCAGTGTTCAGCATCTGCAATCAGTAATCTATGAACTCTGTTTGTTGCTGCTGTAGTCTCTATACTTCACCTTCATCTGTTGAAAGAAAAAGAAAAAAGGGTACGGGGAGAAAACCCATAAAAAACCACTGAAAAAAAATTACAAATTTACCCAAATGACTGTTGATTCTATGCTTATTTTAATGTTCAATTCAGTTTTGTCTTGACAAGATCTCAACCCTAACCCTTACGTGTTTAGATAAACAAGACCTAACCCTAACCAACACATTTTTTTCCTTTGTTGTTGACCCGAAGACAAACCGTTTAACCCATTTATTATTGGGGCTGTGTTTGGATTGGCTTGAGCTGAATACAACCTGAATAAAATCTCTATATTACTGAAGGTTTGATCAAATTAAGAGAACATCCGTGTACTTTCGGGTTGATTTTACCTTAACCCGACCCATATTTTGTGTTTGTATCACTTTTGGGTTTGTCTCACGAAAATTTCAGCTCCTAGGAAGCACCGACACTCCGCCAGAGGCTGAGTATCGTCCGAAACGTGTCAGACACCGACATGCCTCTGACACATGTCCGACATGCGTTGGAGCGTGTTCAATCTTTGTATTTTTAATTTTAGATTTCGATGCTGCACTGACACGTGAAATGAACATGTCGAACACTTAAAAAGACTGTGTTGTGAAGTTTTTGGAGGGGTTAGTTTTGTAATATTTTTATTAACAAACTGTAATTATATTATTGTTTAAGGGATGTATTTTACATTTTGATAAATAACCTTATTAAATGAGTCTTTAACAATTGGACAAATGAAAAATGAGAAGGCAAAAAACCAATCGTCTTATCCACCGACGAAGGGTGTGAAGATGATAATCAACCAATCGACCTCGAGTGATTTATTTTTATTTTATTTTTTTTGTGTGTGTTCTTGCTTTTATTGATGGGATTTTTTTAAATGTGAATGTTGTTTTCAACTTCGAGGATTTAAGATTATTGGTTTAATGGTTTTTGTTGAATGAATTTGCGTAATGACACTTGTCTTTCGTTAATTAGGCTAACATATATAAAAATACATATTTATTTATTGACATGTGTCTTGTTCTGTCCGTGTCGAAATTTTTGGGAAATTATGGTGTTGTCGTGTTTGTGTCATGTTGTGCCGCATGTCCTTGTCCGTGCTTCATAGCTCAGCCCCAACAACTACTTGAACTTTAAATGAGATTAATAGGTTGATACCAACTTTTTCATTTTTTTTCTACCCATAATCTTTGTATCCATTTTCCCTCCCTATTTCCTGATCAAATGATTCATTTTGTTGTGTCTACGCAGACAAGAAAGGCAGGTAGAAGTATAAAGCTAGAATCCAGGGGGCTGGGATTCATAAACATTCCTCTTGCTCCTATTCTCCACAAGTAAATGGTCATCTAACAAGGTAATTTTCATGTGAACTTTATCGTTCATTTCCCCCAATTTCTCATACAACTCAAGAGCAGACACTCTTGTTCTTCTTTCGTCTTTTTCATTTCCCTATGTTAGTTTCTTTTCTTGGGTTACTGCACACTTTAATCATCATTACCAACTGTCGGTATATCGTTATAGAAACTCATAATATGATATGACCCGGAATTATGAATGTTGTAATTCTTACTCTTTTGCGGACTTATTGTCTTTTGATTTCTCTTTCTCCATAATTTTTTTTTTTAATTTTTTTTTTCTGTTTTTTGTTTTTGTTCCCAGAAACTTGAGAATTGAAACAAAAACAGTAATTAAATGCTTCCCTAATTATCTCATTTCATTCTTTAAGAACCAAGAAAAAGATCACTTGTCTAGGCAAGGGCGGATGTACATAGTCCACTCATTTTCCCCCTTTTTACATTTTTTCATACTGTACTTGTTTTAAGTATATTCCCCCCCACCCCCCCACCCACCCCTTTTTTTAGTTTTATTTTTCAATCTTTCTTTGAACTTAATATGTTTACTCAACTAAACATAACCCATTATTTTTTTCCTTAATTGAAAAGGTGGGGATAATTAAACAGTTAACTAAGACTCTTGGGTGTGAGAGTTCATATTTTTGCTATATTTGTTGATTCAATAAATTTTGAAATTATCTAGATCAAAATAAATAAAAAAAATGTAAAAAAAAATCTAATTTAGACACTCGAATCAAAATAGGTTCTCCGTAATCAAAAGAGATTAACTTTCGATGTGTTTACAGAGTTATAAATTGCTAACTATTTATTCTATTGCTTTTCCACTGTTCTTCATATGGCCTTATTATTAACTTGTACTGGTAATTGACTGTTATATATTTTAAAACAATAACAATTATGAAATATATGACAATAATAGATTTAGTTATAGAAAGCACACAAATGCTGGAGGGTAACCGAATGCGTATCGGTCACAGACATACAAAACACGCATGGAACATATATCAGATTGTACTGGAGAATTGAAATTTAAATTTCAAATTAGGCTTGTTATGTGACATAGTAGGGGTAATATTTTAAAAGCATATAGGGCAACAAATATAAATAAGGGTTTATACCACATTCCTTTCCTGTCATTTTGCCTTAAATTAGATACCTCTCTTATCATTTTTCAAATACCGGTCAATTCCCTTATTATTTTGGTCAAAGACCACTTAGTTCCCTTATAAGTAAAAAATTAATAAATTTTTTATTGTGATGACAAATTTACCTTTAGCCATTTAAAAATAATTAAAAACTAAAATACATAAATAATCCTTTAAATTTGTTATATATGTATTTTCATCTTATATTTTTTACACTAATATCCCCATTAAAAAAATATATATACTTTTTTAACCTCTACTTTTAACAAAATAAAAAATTAAGAAAACAAGAAGAATCAATCTTCTTCTTGTTCCTCCCGCGTCACTCTCTCCCTACCATCAACTGTTCTCTCTCTCTCTCTCCCCGCCATGGATCTGTGTCGTGAGCACAGCCCAATGTCCGGGTTTCAGGGGGTTTTTGCGGGAGAAAGACAGATTGAGAGAGAGAGAGAGAGAGAGAAGAAGAAGAAGAAGAAGAAGAAGAAACTAATTTGCACTCCGATTTCGCTTGCGCACCAGTCATCGTGACGGCACTCCGTTGGCTACGCAGAGTGAGATTTTCTTTAAATAACAAATGCATGGTGAGAATCAATAGTCAGATTGAAGATGTGAGATTTTGTCTACGCAATTTTCAACTTGAGGAAGATACCCAGATTGAAGAAGATGTGAGAATCAATAGTCAAAAATACGTTTTTGACCCTTAAAACTTTAGATGACTTTCTAATTAGACCCATATATAAAATGTAATTAATACATATATATATATATATATATATATATATATATATATATATATATATATATATATATATATATATATATATATATATTATATAAAATATATAAAATAGGACGGTTTTTTAGCTGACTAGGATAAACTTATGATTAGGACAAAAAAATATGACTAGGACAAACTAAATGCTGACTAGGACATTTTAAGATATAAGTTGAGGACGTGTAAGGAAACTAGATTTGTCAAATAGGAAATCGGATTGATGTAAATGGAAATCAAATTAATATAGTATTGGTTAATTAATTAGACAAATGCTGACTAGGACAAACAAATTTGCTGACTAGGATATTTTCGAGATATAAGTTTAGGGCCATAAAAGAAAATTGTAATTTAATTTGGGGCAAAAAATGTTGGGATACATATATGGTCCTAAATTAACATTAATTAGTAAAGATAATGCCTAAAATAACATTAATAACTAAATTTTTTGTCCTAATCACATTAAATTTCCAATTAATTAATTTTAGGGTCAAAATTAACATATTAAGTTTAGAGCCAAAAGTTTAGCCATTAATATTATTTTAGGTAACGATTTATCCATTTTTCTCTAATTAAATTACTAATTAATTAATTAATTTAGACATTGATTCATCCAATTTTTATTAATTAAACTACTAATTAGAATTTAATTTAATTAACCCTTCTTTCAGCTCTTTTTCTTCCCAATTGCAGTGCGCTTTTCTCTCTTTTCTGCAGCTACTCACCCTAAGTTATTAAAGAATACATCCTATTTGTGAGCACGTGATCAACTATTTACTGTTAAAAATGTTCATATTTTGTAATTTATTCTGACTTTGAAATCTTTTGTCTCTACCTCTTTATTTTGCTAAATTTTAGTTCGTTATGTGTTCATTAAACCTGAAATATTCATTTCATGTGATTGTCAGTTAACTTTTAAAATCATATTTTAAAATATTAATTAAACCTATCATATTTAAAAATCATAATCGCATGTTCATCGAATTATTTATCATTTTTAGCACAAAGAATAAAGAAAATATCTTTAAATACGTTGTTTTGTCATCATTTTTAGTCATTGCTTGAAGGTCCGTGCACTACACACACATACATGCGTGCGCACACATCCACACTCACATATATAAGATAATATATATTGAGATTTCAGGAAAATATGATTTTTTTTGTGAGCTTATTTTATTTTAATTCCAGCGTAAATAGTTTGTCAAGTTTACACGTTATTCTTTATTTTTTTAAGTTATACCCTGATTCTATTCAAATAGGAGGTAAGGTCATATTATTATTGGTTTCCCTTGCAATGTGTATGTTCATTTGAGATTCATTTTACGAAATTAATTATTGTCGTAAGAAATTAATTTTTGAATGCATTTTATGGGGGTTTTTTTATTTGGCTAGGATTTTTCTTAAAAATGTTTTTTAAGTGTTTGTATTTGTAATAAGATTGTTTCATAATGAAGCATAATAGTGCTTTTGGGCTTTCTTAATGAAGCATAATAGTACTTTTAGGCACGTGTTATGCACTAATTGTTCGGTACCATTATTTTGATTAGATAATTTCATAATTGTCATTATTTTTATTTCAATTGGTTTATAACTTACTTTGAAGATTAAATTATATATAAAACCGTAGAATATTATTAGATTTTTTATATTGTTGAACTTTTTTACATCAGTACAAGTTTTAGTCTCGATTGTTAATTACAATTGATGTTCGATTGTTAATTATTATCGATGTTCAAATTAATAGGTGTATTATGTTGGTCTTGATTATTTTATTATTAATATTCAAATGTAATAGATGTAGAATGTTGTATAATAGATAAAATTATATCATTTTTTTTTTTGGTTTGGTTATTTTACACCCGTGCCTTCAGGCACGGGTTATACGCTAGTATATATATAAAATAGAGGGTGCTAATGAATTTTTACAAGAAAAAAAAAAGAATAAATTTTTTAAATAACATATGGGTATTTAGGTATTTTTACAAGGAAACGTTGGTCAAAAGGGGTAATGGGTATTTTTAAAAGGGAAAAGTACAATTTAGACTTTCTAAATATTGACACATTTCTAAGTAGTCGTTCTAAGTTTCGGTGTTTCATTTCAAATCCTCTACGTATCAACACGGTTTTAATTGGTCCTTCCGTTAAAAAATCTGTTAAAATTAACAGAATCTTGGGGTAAAATAGTGTTTTTACAGTTTTTAAATTTTTTATTTTTATTTTCATTTCTTCTCTCTCTCTCCTCTCTCTCTCTTCCTCATTCTGCGTGAGATCGAAGAAGCTAAACTCTTCGAATCTCATCCACAGCTCTCTCAAATCAATAAATCAATGGTGGGTATACCGATTTTAGCTCGAAAATTGGTTCAAATTTAAGCAGCCCATCATCGCCAAATGCTTGCCGGAGATCACCCCGAAGATAAACAACAAGCTTAACTCAAGCATCATAGAGTTGCAGAAGATGCCGCAGAATCTGACATCAGTTGCAGAAGCCATGACCGTTTTCATGCGAGTGATCAGAGCTTCAAAAGAATCCTTGAGAAAAATCCTAGTGAGCGGTGAATTTGACGAATACCCAGATGAAAAACACATGCACTGTACAGCTCGTTTGAGCCAGATGCTCGATCAGTACTCCGAAGAACTCCATAAGAGCTCCGGCGCCTTTAATTCTACTGGGAAATTCCTCGAGCCGGAGATGTGCGTTCTAGAGGAAGCACAGGGGATTGGTTTACCCAATTTCATTCCTCGATCAGTCTTCCTTACGGTGTTACAGATGAGAGTCAAATCCATTGCCGAAGCTCCAGCGAAGTTCATCGTTGAAGTTTGGGAGTACATAAAAAATGCTATGATCGCCGTTTTAATGGAGCATTCCGACAACTAAGTTCAATTCCAGTCGTTCATACGCAGGGCAGCTCATCATCTCGCGGTGAAGATGAAGGAGAAATCACTCAACTGGGTTACAGAAATCATTAAAATGGAGAAGCTCACTGATTACACCTGCGATCCAAAGTACACGACGACATGCAATAACCTCATTGTTCAACAACAAACATTCAACGAAGCCATTGCTAAAGTACCATGTGGATACCCAAAAACAACTATCGAAGGGTTCAGAGAAGTCGAAATCGAGCATCTGGTGAATTATCCGGCGAGAAAAAGGGATCAAGCCTACGACATGAAGATGAGAATCACCGCCTACTGGAACATCGTCGGAGCAATCCAAATCGCGGTAATAGTCCTCCAATTTAGAACAATAATCATCCATCGCTCGAGTCCTCTTCTTGTGATTGGCCTCGAACAATTTCTTGTCCTCTTGCTCCGTCCTCTCCCAATCCTCCCATTCACACTTCTCCTGCTCATCCAGCAGCAGCAGCCATGTTATGATCTCCTTCAACCCCTTCGTCTTCCCACCACCTGGTTTCTCGCTGCCGGACTCCTCCATGTCGATCCCACCGCCATTTCCTTCGTCATCGCCGTCGATCCTTTTCTTTCTACGCCTTCTCTTGGCTGCCGGACTGTCGACATCATCGTTCATCCCGTCGATTGAAGTCTAAAGAAACTCGAAAATAGAGGATAAATCGGATTCTTGGGGAAAATTAGAGAGTTTCATATAGAGAGATGAGGAGGAGGGGAAGAAAGTCTACGCCATTGAAGTGTTCGATAGAATGTCTGAATAGAAGTATGAACACTCAAATAGAGAAGACAACATCTCCACCCAAAAAATCAAAATCAAACCAAAAAATTCCGATTCAAAATCAAACCAAAAAATTCCGGCGAAAACATCGGAGTAGACAACATCTCCACCCAAATTGTAGTCGATTCATCCTCAAGAATCCTCAACATCGTCGCCGGATTTCACGGTCGAAAGAACAATTTCCAAGTTCTCAAATCATCATCTCTCTACAAAGACATTAAATCCAAAAACTTGTTGAATTCAACACCGCTGCAAATCAACGCCGTTGCAAATACCTCAGTATTTCGTCGGCGATAAAGGGTACCCTCTTTTTCCATGGTTGCTCATGCCATTTCTAAACCCCATCTCCAGCTCAAACGAAGAGAAATTCAACGTGACCCATCAAGTGATGCGACAACCATTGATGAAAATAAGGGGTGGTTGACACCCTCTGCGTTTCACAGGGGGTGAAACACCCCCGTAAATAACATGGGGTGGTTCACCCCCCTGTTTCGGGGGTAAACCACCCCCGGGTGACGGCGGGGAGAGGGAAGGAGGGAGGGAGGGAGGGAGGGAGGGAGGGACGGAGGGGACGAGGGAGGGAGGGAGAGAGAGAGAGGGGGGAGCGGGTAAGAGGAAGAGAGAAGTCAAAATAAGAAAAAGAAAAAAAAAAGTAAAAGAAAAATATTAAAAAATGATAAAAATATTAAAAATATTAAAAAAAAATATGAAATGACAATTTTGCCCTTAAATTCTGTTAATTTAGACAGAATTTTTAACGGAATGACCATTTAAACATGTTTTGATACATAGAAGGTTTGAAATGAAACGCCGAAATTTAGAGGGACTATTTAGAAATGTGTCAATAGTTAGAGAGTATAAATTGTACGTTTTTCTTTTTAAAATGACATGAGAGATTTACGGTTTTGAGCAAATTGAAAATCGAGGTAAGTGGCATAAACCCATATAAATAAACTAAAGGGTAAAAAAAGTGAATGGATGAAACCAATCACGTCCCTATCATTTTTTAAAATGAGAAATCCCTTTACAACTAAAAACGATCAGATAACCGTCTTGTAAGATTAAATTGACTATATTATCTTTAATTTTTGTCTGATATTAATATTAAATATATGGAATAATCTTTTAATGTGATGATTTTTTTTTTTTTTTTTTTTATCATTAATAGAAATAAAACTAAAAATTAATGTAAGCTAGACTTGCTTTCAACTATTAAATATAAACAGGCAAAAAAAAAAAAAAAAAAAAAAAAAAAAAAGGTCATAAAAACATGTTCTGTAAAAAAATACAAAATTCTTATTTTTCATTTTTGTTATGCCAATAATATTGGTAAAAATAAAAATAAAAATCATACCTCCTTTTTTTCTGCGTTCACACAATTTGGAAAACCTCTTTTTTTTCTATGATGTTCATTGCCTTCTTTCTCCATGTATGGTCGTTCCCGTCATCTCTTCCACGCGATGACCACCAACAAGTGCAATGACCACAGACAACTGCGATGACCACAAGCCGTTTTCCCATTGTAGCTCCTATATTTAAGCTCCTAATGGACCGTGACAACCGCCAATAATGGTCGTGCTCCGTCGCCTTTGCTCCTCTTTCATTGATCCCTCATACTCCTCATTTGTTCTTGATTGTCGAGAAGAGATGGGAAATATGCTCAATTTCATTTGATTGAGTGGTTGACCTATCCCTATCTCTATCAAATCTCAACAATTTGTTATTTATGTTGGTGTCGAAAATTGGTCAACACCCCAGTTGCTCTGGTCAGCGTCCAGGTGAAGATTTCTTGCTTAGATGGAGTTCAAGACTCGGAGAATGGTGTTCACTGAATGGTCCTTGGTCAATAGTCAACGGTTAAAGTTATCTTACTCCAAGCATATACCTGCATAAAGACTCGCTGGACTGTCTAGCAAAATCCCTCCGGCGTGAGAGTAAGAGTTCAGTGAAAAAAACAAATATTTGTTTTAAGTAGGATAGTTGAGCATTATCAAGGGCATTAAATGTCTTAATATTTATAAGAGATGAGGTTGTGCAGATACGACATTTTGATCGCTCCGCAAAAATTTTCATGTTTTATTTTATAGTTAACTTTGTTTTATTTAACCCTAAAATAAAACCCTAAAATTCCAAAAAATTCAATTTTTTTAGCTTTTTCTAATTTTACCCTTTTCCAATCCAATTTGGACTGGGTTTAGGCGACCAAACATAAATTTTAGGGTTTCCTAAGTGATTTTCACCTCTCATATTTCCCTATAAATAAGACCCTCCTCCTGATTTATTCATTTAGAAATTGAGCGAAAAAATCACTTAGAGAGTGATTCTTATCGAAAGCCCTTTTGGGAAGCCGTCTGCGAGAGATAAAAGGCCCGAGTATCGGGATTCTTAGTCTAATACAGGTATGTTTTTATTTTATTTGTTAGTTTATTTAAATATCTCAATGGTTTAAACTCTTGTAAGTTTTTTATTTCTTTTAGTCATTCGATGATCCGATAAAAATGTCAGGGTGGGTTTCGCGTGTTTAAACTTAACCCTCGAGCGTTAGGTGAATGATATTTTCATTATTTATTTTTTTTGTATTTTTTCTTCTTTATTTTATTTTTATTCTTGTTATCAAAATCCTAAAAAAAAAAAAAAAAAAAACGAAAATAATAAAAAATAATAATAAAATCTTAGTTTTGTAGGAATTAATCCTTACGAACCTTAAGGTGAATCTGATGATTCGACAAATCGTATGAGAATTTTTCGTGACCTCGTTTCCATTCCTCGACTCGAGTGGAATTTAGAAACGATTAGTTTTAGGAAATCCCTTTCCTCGGTAAATCTTTTTGTGGGATTCCACTTAAGTTTCGGAAAGATTAATTCTAACAAAATTGTTTCTGCGAACTTTCCTCAGTTCTCATATCCATAAAATTTGAGAGAATTTCAAATCGAGATTTCTTTAAATTAATCAGGAAAACTTTAGATAGTCGTTTTTGCATCCATTTGACATATTTATTTCTCTTATCATTTAGATGATATGTTTAGGACACTTTCACCACTTACACTTTTTTATACATATAGTTTTTTTTTTTCACGAATCCATACTACTTTTTCACATATAGTCACGGCGCGTGCACCACATATATTTTTTTAATTAAATAATTAAATCATTGCCACGCATATTCACGTTAATTCACATAATGTTCCCTATTCAATTCTCGTATTCATATCAAGTCTGTATTGACATATTTAAATTAAACCCTTTAGTTTTTTTTAGGTCGTTTTTGCATAAAAATAAAATTCATATAAATGTTAGTTTTACATTCATATTTTTACTTTTATTCACCTATTTTTAGTGTGCCTAATTAAATGAAAGAAATCTTTCGGAAACATACATAAAACCCCCCTAGGGACCATCCTTATCGAATTCTCAATATTCGACAAGAGGTTATACCGGGAGAACATTCCCAAAAATAAAATTCATATAGATGTTAGTTTTAAATTCATATTTTTACTCTTATTCACCTATTTTACTTTGTCTATTTAAACGAAAGAAGTCTCTCGGAAACATACATAAAACCCTCTGGGGGACTATCTTATCGAATCCTCAATATTTGACAAGAGGTCCAGGGAACATTCCCAACAATACAGAAACTCATCCCACCTTATTTGTGAAAATATCAAAATAGTTTTATAAGAAAGAAATGATTTAAAAAATAAAATAAAACCTTCGAACTAAACTAATTGGACTTAATTAGATATAAGTTATTATATTCGAATGAGCGTTTTGGGGTGCCTAGCACATTCTCTAAGCGTAACCGACCCCCAAGCCCTTAAATGGATTTTTGGTTTGATCATATTCTTCGCAGTTAATTTTTACTTAGGCCTTTTTATTGTTTTTTCTAAAAATTCAGTGACCTAGCACAGCAGTTAAACCCAATGTTAGGTAGCGACTCCTTATTTTAAATGGCCTAAGTACTTTCTTAAGAAAACCGACGCTTTTGAAAACCTCATCTCTTTTCAGCTTATTATTATTTAATATTCTTTTCCTTTTCGAAAAAATGAGTCGCGTCAGGCTGATTAGCCCAATAAATTAGGGCCCTAAGCGCGATTAATTACGGTATTTTAGTGTGTGGCCAATGAAGAGGCACGTGGCATGGTTTAAGCCATTGGCCCTTATCTTTCGGCCCACCAAGATAAGTCCATGGGCTGGCCCATATGAACAACAGATAGAGCCAGCCCTCGGGAATGATAGAACCATCTTCTGTGGCATGGAGAGTTATTGTCCGGTGGTCGCTAGTCAACACTAGTCGTTGGGAGATGTTTATCTAGACGAGGTCCGCACGCCTTATCCCTGGGTGACCGGAGCTCATCGATAGAAGTTTGGTTGACAGACATCCCCTAGTCACTGAGCATTATTCGGTGAATGTAGCAGTCTATCTGGGTGTGTCCTAGGATGTCCATTTAGCAGAGGATGACTTGAACCAATCCACTGTCCTCTTCTGTGTCTTCATCCTACCACGTGTTGGGTTGTGATTGGAGGTCGGTAGGCCGTGGAAATACCCAACATAAGTTGTCCCCAGTTCCGAGCAGTGAGGTACGAGGTGCTAGGGACTAGTGCCTCAGGCTGACTACCTCCCTCCGCCTGGAGATTGAGCTGCATTCGGATCGAGGTAATTGGAGCTATTGGATGGCGACGGTTGGCCTCTCCTATTATCACCCTTATATAAAAGGGGTCCTCAACCCTCATTCGCACTTGCGTGTTTCTTTAGAGATCGAGAGCTTAGCAGTGTTTGGTATTCATTGAGCGATAATCGTTTTTTCTTCTTTTCGCTTCCTGCCATAGACCGTATACTAATCAACTTGTATTCATCTCCATCTTCTTCGTTTTCTTGTCTAAGCTCAAAGTATGTGTTGTCGAATAGGACTCTCTTGCATTTTTATCAGCGGAGTGGCTGCTCATTGGACTCGAGGATGACGTTCTTCCCAAATTTCCCAACTTGGACGCTCCTGGCCAGCGGTATGGTTTTGGTCGGTTCTCTGTCGGAGAGGGTGCCTGGACGATTTGGTGCAAGTGGGGGAGTGAGCTCATCTAGGGATCTAAGGGCAGATCGAGGACCAGGTGATGTGAAATTGGCGTTCATCTTGGAGGGTTTTGTTTTGGTTCCTAGGGTTTCTATGAGGCCCGAGAGAGCCGAAGGTGCCATCCCCTTTGCAGTGCCTCTCACTAGCGTGGTTTGGAGTCTAAGTCCACTCTGATTGAGAAGAAGTTGACGGAGACGATAAGCACATACACCATTCCGGGCACTGCCAATATGTTGGTCCTTGGGCCCGACGATCGAGCATACCACCTCTAGGGGAGATCGTCGTTTAACTCAACCAGCTAAGAGTAGTGGGTCTTCGGTTCCCGTTACACTAGTGGGTCAGGACAATCTGTTGGAAGTTTTGGTTGTGTCTATCACAACTCGCACTGAATAGTCTTCGGATGGTGGTGGTAGCGGCTTATATAATATTCCGGACTGAAGGAATGACCCCGACCACCGAGCTGTTTAGGGTGCTATTCTTCACGAAGTCATTACCCTGTGGGGGTGGGTAGTGCTATATATCCACCAAGTCGACCTTTTTGACTGATGTGGACTCGTTTATTCATGGATAAAATGATAAGTTATTCTTCATCCAAAGTAAAGGTTGGGAGGTCGGTCTGGGAGTGAGGGACCACACCACTCCTGTCCAGCGGGCATGGGAGCCAGTCGGTAAAGTGATCCTTCCAAGATGGGTGGTGTTCGATAAATGATTTTTCTTGCTAACTTGGTTTTATTTTTGTTTGTTTTGCACTGAACGAGAAGAAATAAAAACTCAAAGGCCTCAACCTTGAGCTTACCGTCCTCTGAGATCAGATCCTCAGCACGATACAATATTGATATGCGATGATTATATTGATATGTATAAAATATACGATATAGAGATGTACAAAAGGTCTATATATCAACAGTGATGAAGGTTTACCCTAGTGAGCCAATGCCTATATACGTGCATTAACTCCATCTTCAAACTCAAGGCGATAAAGTAAACGTGAACTTGAGTTTGGAAACCAAAGTGTTAAAACGTCTAGGTGGATGTGCTTTGGTGAAAATATTTGTTGTTTGATCAGTAGAACTGATAGAGTGGAGATGAACAATATTTTGGAGAATCTGGTGACAGATCAAATGACAATCAGTTTCTATGTATTTGGTGTGTTCGTAGAAAAAGTCATTATGGACGATTGAATATCACTCTTATTGTCACAATTTAGTACAGTGGTAGTAGGAGATAATACTCACAGGTTAGAGAGGAGTCAACGAAGCCAAAGTAGTTCTTGTATTGCGTCAGTAATGGCACGATTCTCAACTTTAGTACTGGAGGGGGCAACCACAGTTTGATTCTTACCGTGCTAAGAAATGAGGGAGTTGCCTAAGAAGAAACAGTAACTGGTGGTAGAACGTCTGTCGGTAGGATCCCTGGCCCAGTCGATGTCAAAATAAGCCTGTAAGATGAGAGTAGATTGGGCTGAGAAATAATGTCCCTAAAATAAAGTGCCTTTAACACAATAAAAAATGAGAAGAACAACCGATTAGTGAGTAGTCCGAAGAGATGAAAAGAACTGGTTGACTTGATAGAGATCATAGACAATTTCTGGGTGAGTAATGGTGAGGTATACTAAACTGCCAACTAGTTAGCGATTGAAAGTGACGTCTAGGATATGAGAGCCATCTAATGGAGTAAGTCAGATATTCAACTCCAGAGTAGTATTAGTAGTGGTGGAGTCAGTATACTAGTCTTGGAAAGAAGATCAAAGACATATTTGGCATGAGAGATAAAATATTCATTTAAACCAGATGAGACTTTGAGACCAATGAAATAGGTGAGCATGTCAAGATCTTTCATCTCGAATTGGCCACTTAAAAAAATCTTGAATTGTGAGATATTGTGTGGATTATCGCTGGTAATGTACATATCATCCACATACAATAAAAGAAAGATCATGTCGTTATTAATTTGGTGAAAAAATAGGTTAGAATCATGAGCTCTGAATGTGAACCCAAACAGGTGGATAGTAGTGCAAATTTTATGAACCAAGCACGTGGAGCTTGTTAAGGCTATATAAGGCACAACAAAGGCGATAAACTCTGTGTTCAGGGGAAGCTAGGTTAGAAGGGGTATTCATATAAACTTTCTAAAGGAGGTTGTTGTTGAGGAAGGTATTCTTGACATTCATTTGAAAAAGGGGTCCACTTGCGAATGACAGCAACGACAAGGAGAGTATGGACAAATGTGAGTCTAGCTAGGGCTGACAATTCGTATCATCAAGTTGTCTTTTGTGTTGTGTCATAGTCTGACATAAGCACTGTTGGCCCAGTGAAATACCCAAGAGGGGGGGGTGAATTGGGTATTTAAAAATTCATCGGAATAAAACTTCAATAAATCAAATAATTAATTTTAATCCTAAATTAATTATTATCTTTATATCACAGCGGAATTAATTAATCAACTAGGTGCACACCAAACAGCAAAAATAAACAAATTAATAATGCAGCACACTAGGGATTTATACTGGCTCACTAAACTACTCTTGGCTAATTCAGTCCTCCGAGCTCCACAGAGGGTCGCACTCACTAAAACCAAGATCCGTTTAAAGGTAGGAACCAAACCCTCACACCGATTCTTTTACAGACTCAGAATCAACCTTTACAATATCCTTTTCCCAGGTTAAAGAATAACTCAATTCTTTTTAACACTAAAGTCAAAGAATCAAAACCTCACTAATCACTCCAAATATCGTTTTATCCGGTAAGAATTGAACCGTTACAATAATCACTCAAAAACGCAATTCTATTAAGGAAGAATCACTACCTCATTCTCTTTACAGGAAGAGACTGAAACTCGGCTACCCCTGATTAAATATTTTTAATAGTATTTAATCCGTCACACAACCCACCAATACAAATTGATAAACAGAAAATCTCACTCGGAACTTCTACCACCCCAAATAAATAATAATTCAATTAATATCCCAAATCTAGTGATAAAAAAAATGTGCGATAGAAAAATCTAATTTTACACAAGATATAGGTAGCAAATTTGAGCACGTAATCAGATTCAAGAAATTATTTGTAAAATATTTTCTTAAATAAAAATCAGAAACAATTTCTAAGATCAATTTTCAAAATATAAACAAGTAATGCAATGATAGAAAATTAATAGAAAGATCTCACCCGGAATTCAAAGAATAATTAGATAAAATAATATAACTTCAGATCCGGTAGTAGCAAAGATTAAAAGCAATTGATCTTCAAGATCGTCTCTTAAAAAAGTTCACAATATCTCAAAATGATGACTCTTATAATAGCTCAAGAATGATCTTCAATTTTTATGCTATCTCAATAATGATTAATGATATAAGAAATTCGCAGGTCTATTTAAAGGATTATGAAATCAGCCTTCTAACGGCTAATTTACATGAGTCATGACAATTAATAACACTTATAGACCCCTTATATCATAATGGCTTCATTTTGGTTCAATTCACTTAATAACGACTTTCAAATCTCTCAATTAAATCCCCCAAATATTTCTCAAACTCAATTAATTAGAAAATAGGAACAATTTTATGAACCAATTTGAGAAACATTAAAACTTAATGAATCATATCAATATGATTTAATTAATATATGAACCATATCTTTAATACCTTAAAAATCCCCGAAATCTCTCTCAAATTCTAACAAAAAAGGGCTACTTTTAGATATAATATCGGATAAAATAGAATCCTGAAACAGCGCGTCCGGTCGATCGCCCAGTCGATTGCCCGATTCAGGTTGTAGCTAAGGACGTTCATCGGTCGACCTGCTTGTCGACTTGTAGATTTAAAGAGTTCGTTTTTCTTTCACCAGTCGACTTAGAGATACAGAGAGTTAAGCTCCTCCTGGTCGATTGACCTGCCTGTCAACTCATAGATATAGAGACTCATAGATACAGTCGACCGCCCAGTCGACTGCTAGATTTAGGTTGTAGCCAAAGACGTTCATCGGTCGATCTTCCTGTCGACTTGTAGATTTATATAGTTCGTTTTTCCTTCACCAGTCGACCTACCAGTCGATTTAGAGATACAGAAAGTTAAGCTCCTCTTGGTCGATTGACCTGCCTGTCGACTCATAGATATAGAGACTTCATGCTGCTTGGTCCAGTCGACTTGTGTCTTCTGGATCTCTGTCCTGAACTCATTTCTAACTTATTCTCTTTTACATTTTCACCATTTTAACCATTTTAACCATTTTCTTTTCTAAATTAGCTCCACTAATATTCTTATATTCCATTTTAGTCAATCAAAAATATTTCTTTTTAAATCACATATAGGAGCAAATAATTTCATCATATCAAAACACACATAAATTAATAAAAACTTTTTGTGTCGTATGTGTGTTCCTAATTAGGATATTAATAGTTGAAATTCGTCTGAGTTGTTTTTTCTAATTTCTTCAAACTCTTAATTCTTCATCATCTTCAACATCATCGTTTAGTATATATTTAATTTGCATCATCTTCATCACTGAAACTTAAATAACTGAAACACTCAATTAAACGGTTAGTTCCAACAAAACATCAACACTTAATTATTCATCAAAATCTTAGGATCAACAATCTCCCCCTTTTTGATGATGACAATTAATTTTGATATTTTCTTTAAAACAAAAGTATAACCACACTCCCCCTGAATTTGAGGACGGATTTTTTAACTCATTAAAGTATCATAATGAAGATTTTATAAATCATAAACAATAATGCACAAATTAAAAATACTCATCAATGAAGCACAAATTTAAAACCACACTCCTCCTTAATAAAACATCACTAATTTCTCTCCCTTTGTCATTTTCAAAAACAAAATTTAGGGAGGGGGGAACACACAGATAATTCACTCTAGGCATTCATATAATAGAAGCATATTGGATAAACTTATAAATTCAACTTTAAAAAATCAACACTCATTTTAACAAATTAATTTTTTAAGCACAAAACAGCAACACTATGTGGATCATTCTTATAGATAAATATCAAGTCTACTCAATCCATCAAAATTAACACAAAAAACATCATTTTTAATCATGCAATCTCCCACTATATAAATGTAAACAAATTAATTCATTTTAAGGAGAAAAATATAATCTTTGAAGCACTAAGATATGAAACTTCTCTCAATAATAGTTTATGAAGCTCTCAATATAACACATACTTATTTCATAAAAATTTCAGCTTCATTTTTCAACAATAATCATTTACGCTCAATATCATGCATATTAAAGATACTTAATTCATATAAATATATCCATGTAAGCATATAATCACGGTCTTGAACAATTCAAATCAAATAAATAATTCTTTATCTTTTAATTCACTTCAAATAACATGCATTTTAATAAATCAAGATTAATAAAAAACTTAGCTCAATTAATCTTCTAAATCACATAATATGCTTTAAAATTAACAAATGATCACTAGTTGATATAAGCACATAAAAACATGTTAATATCTCTTAACTAAATGTGATTGTCATAATCACCACAGAATGTTTCTAAGACAACAAGAGAGCGCATCATTTAAAAATAAGTCTTAGAAACCATTACCAACTTACCTATTTGGCAAGTCGGGACTCTCCCTCTTTAAAAAATTTAATAAATTTAAAATGTGAAGGGTTAGGAGTACATTTTCTATCTTTCAGGATGACTTTACTTTTTACCTCATTTGAGCTCATAATAGATTTAGGTGCGCAATTCTTCTTGGCTTGATCATATCCTTTCTTCCTTTGATTTTTGCCATTTGATTCATTGATGATTCCCTTTGCACGTATCGCTTGTGGTTTTCTAGTGATATCCAATTTTGGCTTTGATACAGCTTTTCTCTTAGCACATACCTTTTGTGGTTTCTTTACAACTTCACTTCCTGTTTTTGGTGTATCTTTTCGCTTTGCACATGTCGTTTGTGGATCTTTTGTGACTTTCTGTTTTGGCTTTGATATAAACTCTTTAACTATTTCTTCAGATCCACTTCCGACATTTTGTAATTCTGCATAAGACATTTCAACAATTTTCTTCTGTGTCCATTTCATTTTGGATCTGTCCTTATTAGACATAAACTTAGGGTTCCGAAACGGACATGATACCTTAAAATGTCTAACCCTATTGTAATAATAACATCTCAAATCTGATTTATCATAGAAAGCACAAGATATAAAATATAAATCATTTCTAACAATAGAAACATAACTATCACTGGCCTGTGATGAAAGATGAGACAATGAAGTATATCCACTTTACCTAGAAAAATTATTTTCAGAATCTCTCGAAAAAGACTTAAGGTCGGATTTTAATTTTTCAAAATTTTTCTTAAGTAAATTAATTTTAGAAACAAGATCTGACATTTGCTTGGAAATCATATCAAAATTATTTTTTAAAACTCTATTTTCATTTTTAAGAGAATCCACTTTAGAGAGCAAATTATTAATTTCAAAAATAAAGTCCGAAAACTCTTTTGTACCACAATAGTCATCCAAATGCATTTTAGATTTTCGAACACTTTTTTTGCCATTTTCAAAAGAACCGATTTTTCTTTTTAAACTCAAACTCTCTTTAGCAAAAAGTAGTGTGAAAGAAAGTAATTTTTCAATAACAATACAGACATTTTCATTATCATCATCTCCATCACTACCACTAAAATCACAAGAATCATAAACCACATTATCATATACGCATTTACCACTATCAAAAGAGGATATACAAAACACATCATCCATGGTGTGTGCACGTGACCAGTTTAGCTAGAATGTTAAGCCTAATCGAGCTAAAACCAACTCTGATACCAATTGTTGGCCCAGTGGAATACCCAAGAGCGGGGATGAATTGGGTATTTAAAAATTTATCAGAATAAAACTTCCATGAATCAAATAATAAATTTTAATCATAAATTAATTATTATCTTTATATCACAGCGGAATTAATTAATCAACTAGGTGCACATTAAACAACAAAAATAAACAAATTAATAATGTAACACACCAGAGATTTATACTGGTTCACCAAGCTACTCTTGGCTAATCCAGTCCCCCGAGCTCCACAAAGGGTCGCACCCACTAAAACCAAGATCCATTTAAAGGTAGGAACCAAACTCCCACACCGATTATTTTACAGACTCATAATCAACCTTTACAATATTCTTTTCCTAGGCTAAGGAAAAACCTCTACTTTTTACAGGTTAAAGAATAACCTAATTCTTTTTAACACTAAGGCCAAAGAATCAAAACCTCACTAATTACTCCAAATATCCTTTTACCCGGTAAGAATTGAACTGTTACAATAATCACTCAAAAATGAAATTCTATTGAAGAAGAATCACTACCTCAATCTCTTTATAAGAAGAGACTGAAACCCGACTACCCTTTATTAAATACTCCCAATAGTATTTAATCCGTCACACTACTCACTAATACAAATTGATAAATAGAAAATATCACTCGGATCTTCTACCACCCCAGATGAATAATAACTCAATTAATATCCCAAATCTAGTGATAAAAAAAATGTGCGATAGAAAAATCTGATTTTACACAAGATATGGGTAACAAATTTGAGCACGTAATCAGATTCAATAAATTATTTGTAAAAATATTTTCTTCAATAAAAATCAGAAACAATTTCTAAGATCAATTTCTAAAATATAAACAAGTAATGCAATGATAGAAAATTAATGGAAAGATTTCACCTAGAATCCACAGAATAATTAGATAAAGTAATGTAACTTCAGATTCAGTAGCAGCAAAGATTAACAACAATTGATCTTCAAGATCGTCTCTCAGAAAATCTCATAATATCTCAAAATGATGACTCTTATAATAGCTCAAGAATGATCTTCACTTTTTATGCTATCTCAATAATGATTAATGATATAAGAAATTCGCAGGTCTATTTAAAGGAGTATGAAATCAGCCTTCTAACGGCTAGTTTACATATGTTATGACAATTAATAACACTTATAAACCCCTTATACCATAATGACTTCATTTTGGTTCAATTCACTTAATAACAACTTTTAAATCTCTCAATTAAGTCCTCCAAATATTTCTCAAACTCAATTAATTAGAATATGAACAATTTTATGAACCAATTTGAGAAATATTAAAACTTAATGAATCATATCAATAGGATTTAATTAATATATTAATCATATCTTGAATACCTTAAAAATTCCCAAAATCTCTCTCAAATTTTAACAAAAAACGGCTACTATTGGATATAATCTCGGATAAAATAGAATCCTGAAACAGCACATCCGGTCGACCGCCTAGTCAACTGCCAGATTCAGGTTGTAGCTAAGGACGTTCATTAGTCGACCTGCTTGTCGACTTGTAGATTCAGAGAGTTCATTTTTCCTTTACCGGCCGACCTACCAGTCGACTTAGAGATACAGAGAGTTCAGTTCCACTTGGTCGGTTGACCTGCCTGTCGACTCATAGATATAGAGACTTCATGCTGCTTGGTCCAGTCGACTTACCAGTTGACTTGTGTCTTTTGGATCTTTGTCCTTAACTCGTTTCTAACTTATTCTCTTTTACGTTTTCACTCCTTTAACCATTTTCTTTTCTAAATTAGCTCTACTAATATTCTTGTATTCCATTTTAGTCAATCAAAAATATTTCTTTTCAAATCACATATAGGAGCAAATAATTTCACCATATCAAAACACACATAAATTAATAAAACCTTTTTGTGTCGTGTGTGTGTTCCTAATTAAGATATTAAGAGTTGAAATTCACCTGAGTTGTTTTCCATAATTTCTTCAAATTCTTAATTCTTCATCATCTTCAACATCATCGTTTAGCATCCATTTAATTTACATCATCTTCATCACTGAAACTTAAATAACTGAAACAATCAATTAAACGGTTAGTTCTACCAAAACATCAACACTTAATTGTTCATCAAAATCTTAGGATCAACAACGATAACACAAAATACGAATATGACACGATAAGTTATCGTGTCATAAAACCTGAAGACGAATACGAATACGACACGAAACTTATCGAGTTAACACGATACTACACGATAACACGAAACTTATCGGGTTGACACGACCTAATAAGATATCATATCACAATAAATACTTGTTTTACTCATTACCCATTAAACACCTGTTAACACAATTTATAAAACAAAACATAAGGAGATTATGCAATTTCAACAAAAATAAACCAAACCAAACAAAAATAAATCCACTATTGCAATAGAGCCAAAAAAAAAAAAAAAAAAAAAAAAAAAAAAAAATCTCCAATACAAACATCATTCACATGAACACAAACGAATATAAATATTTTTTTAGTATATTTTTATCTTAAATAATTTATTAAATTATCGTGTAACCTATTAGATCTTAGGTTATCGTGTAACCTAAATACTTGATAAAATATTATCATATAATTTGTGTGACCTATCGACTTATCAAGTAAACCTGATAACATGACCTATTTCTTATCGTGCTATTGGGTCAGACCTGATAACTACCCGTTACCCAATAATAAAAACTCATACCTGATATTTTCGTGTCGGTCTTGTGTTGTGTTATCGTGTAAATACCTATTTTGTCGGCCTTAAGTTTAGCTATTGAAGCAAATATCTATTTTTAGTCAATTCTATATTCCTGAGTAAATCATTTCGCAACAAGTCGAATTTTATGGTGTTCAACAGAGCCATCAGAAAGCGTTTTGATTTTGAAAATCCACTTGCATCAAATATGAGTTTTTTAGGAGGGAGGTCAACGAGATACCAAGTATGAGTTTTGTTTAGGGCATGAAGTTCCTCGTCCATTTTTTTTTTTTTTTTTTTTGGCTAAAAATGGTTAGTAGTAGTCTCTTTATAGGATTGGGGCTCCTGCAAATTAATTATGGTAGGAAAACAACAAAAAATCATGAAGATATGTGAAAGAATGTGTTACCCTGCTAGAATAATGAAGATTCTCTAGGACAAGCTGAATTGGTGTAACATCCAAAGTCATTGGGACACGCTCGAGGGAGTCGTGTTTAGTATCCATAAACGGAGAAAGAACATCAATGATATTTTCGCTCTGATGATCAAGAAAGAAGTCTATGGATGGATTAGTGAAGTATAGATGAATGGATTAGTGAAGTATAGATGGTTGGTTGTAGATTTTGAATGAAACTTTGATATGGAGAAAAACATCTAGTGTTCTCAAAAGGAGACATGGCGAGAAATACGAAGATGATTAGAAATTGGTTCCCCAAATCAATATCCTTTTTTGTTCAATTCCATGTTCGAGGAAACAACATACTTGAAGCCGAGTTTCAAGTTTGGTATGTTCATGAGGTTATAAGAGAACAAAGTAGGCACACCCAAAGACTTTTAAGAGGTTGTAATTAGGAGAAACTCCATGCAACTTCTCATAAGGATAAAGATTACCAAATATAGGTGAAGGGACTCGATTGATGGTATAGATGGCAGTGAGAGCACCTTTTTTCCTTGAAGCGCTTGGGACAAGATGATGAAATAAGTAATGCATGGCTAGTATCTAGGTTATGTTGATGTTTACATTCATCTCGACCATTTTGTGTAGAAGTGCCAATGCAATATCTATGGGGAAGTGTGCCATGTTTTCGAAGAGTGGAATGAAAAATTGGTCTTTAATTCTATGGTATTGTTAAATATGAAGATTTTGATATTGCGAGAAAATTGAGTTTGAACCATAGCAGCAAATTTTGAATAGATTTGAGGTAATTCAAAATGCTTATGCATGAATACAACTAGGTGTATCGAGAGAGTAATCGATGAATATGACAAAGTATTTAAATCCACCTAATGTGGAGAAGGTGAGGGTCCCCAAACATCAGAGTGGAGTAGGTCAAAGGGTGCATGAGAGACTGAGTTATTAGTGGGAAAAGTGAGCTATGTAGTTTAGCTTGTTGACATGGAAGACAATCGAGATGCTCAGTAGAGACATGGCCTAATTTTCATTAGAGAATAAAGTGTGGATACATCCGATGGATGCATGACCTAACTAAGAAAGCCAAAGGCTATGAGAAGATAAATCAAGTGATGATAATGGGGATGGTGGTGGTGATAGTGGTGCTGGTAATGATGACGATAATGATAGTGATGATGACGATGATGGTGGGGTTACACAAGTCGATGAAGGGACATGGGGTGGTGGTGGGGGATTGAGGTGGAAGGTGTAAACTGGTGAACTCAAATAGACGTTCAACTTTACGATTAGTCCTAAATTTTTTTCCTATCCAACTATCCTGCACGTGACAACCAGTGATAGAAAATATTACTTCAAGTCTCAATTCACAAAATTTCCCAACAGATAAGAGGTTTAAAGTGTGCTTTGCAATTAAATACATGTCAGAAATTGAAAGATTTGAAATAGAAATTTGACTCATATGACTAACATGCATATGAGAACCATCAACAGTATGAATGTTAAGCGCATTCACAGTGGATAGTTTGGATGAGAACATGTTGGGATTGAAAATCATATGATTACAATAAGCATAATCAAAGACCAAAAATAAAAATAAAAATTACCTGTAGTAAGTGAAAGGACAATTGAAAAGTTTGTACTGGAATTGGATAAAAAGTGTTTGAAAATTGAAGTTCTATCCCTAATAGAGATGGAAACAACAATGGAGGCAAGAACAAAAACCTTTTTAGCAACAAGAAAGGTCAGTGAAAGACAAGCCTTGGACATCGTCATTGAATTGGGTCAATAATATACAAGAAAGTATAACATTTGATAGAATCGGGAAAAAACATAGGTTACAGATAGATTAAGAATGTTGAAATTATCCAGGAATCAGTCTAAAGTTGTGAAGAACCGATTGATGAATCATTAACCCATCCAAACACATGATGAACTAAATCAATAATATAAGGAAAAATACATTGTATAATCTAAATTTGAATAAACGAAGGTCACGAATGATTTAGAACACTGAATTTAGCTAGTAACCAATCTCAAAAAACAAAAAATGAACCGACCCCAAAACTCTCATGTACTAGTAGTGAATTGACCACCAGTCAAGGTTGACTAGGATTGACGTGGAACTAACTAAGATGATGTGGCCGATGATTTAGCAATGAAGTGTCGCTAATATGTCTCCGAGTTAATAATGAAGTGGCTGTTGAGTCAATAGTAATATGTCGAATGACGTGGCACCCAACAAACGGGGTATGATGATGTCTTGTTGACATGGACTTGATGTGCTAGTGTGAGTTGGCGCTAATGTGTCATCTACGTGGTGGTTGACGTGACAGATAATTTGACTTGTGTCGAACACATGCTAGGGTTGATGTGTCGTTTTAATGTGCGTTGCTACGAAAATGCTACAACTTTGGGCATTGTGTGAGAGTGCGTAAGAGGTTCTATGGTAGTGATTTTGGTGTCTGTTTATTCATTTCATCAAGATGGTTCGAATGGTATGGTGGGTGTAGATGTCTGAGCAAAGGTGAAGCCTGTAGAAGTTAACAAAGTTGACGGTGACACTGGAACTTCTAGTGGCGCATGAGAGAGTGTGCGACATTGGTTTGTCTTTTATCTGGTGGTGTTGGACTCATTTTTTTAGACGAGTTTGATTGTGTTGTTCGATTTGGTGAAAAATTATCCAAAGGTTATACCATGTGTGGTAGGCCGTAGGTGCGACAGTGATTTGGAATGAAAAAATTGTGGAATTCAGTACGAATAGGGTTAGAAAAAATTGATTCTCGATATCATGTTGAAATAATTTGGAGAGGAAATATTAAGAAGAATATGAGATAACTTTATTAATATGTGTAAAAGATACAGTATACAGAGATGTACAAAAGATTCATATATAGAGAGTAACTAGAATTTGCCCTAATACACCTAGGGTATGTTTGGTTGGGAGGATGGAAAAAAAAAAAAAAAAAAAAAAAAATTATAGGAGAATAATTTTATTTATTGTGAAAGAAAAAATATTTTTTCTTAAGGGTGTGTATGGTAGGGGTGGAAAATAAAATGGATAGGAAAATAAAAATGAAAATGCGATGGAAAAGTAAAATTTGTTGTGTTCGGTTAGAGGTGAAAAAGAAAAAGAGAATAGAATTAAAAAAGCTCATTCTCGCCACTTCCCCCCCCCCCCCCCCCCTTTCCCCAAAAAAAAATTATGGTGAAAATGAAGGGATGGTAGGGGAAATGATCCAAAATTACCATTATACTCCTTTGTTTTAAGTGCATATTATTTTTTTTTTTACCATTAATATGTAGTTAGGATAAAATAGTAAATTAAAATAGTGCATATTATTTTATTTTTTTTATTTTTTTCTTTAATACACAAAATATTATTTTCCTTCCTTTTATATCCCTTCAACCAAACATATTCAGAAAAATGATTTTTCCTCTACAAAGGAAAATTATTTTTCTTAGTGTTGTTTGATTAGGAAAGAAAAATGAAACGAGAAAAAATAATTTACTTTAGGTTGTGTTTGGATAAAGGATTTGACAAATCCAAGGGATTTGGTCATTTGGAGCAGAACCCATTTTTTCTTCAACACCCACAACACTATGAAACCCTAGAATTTGACACAAAACAGAGGTTTTACCCATAACATCATTTTGTCTTCAACACCCACAACGCAAAACAGAGGCTTTACCTACTAAATCAATCTCAGATCTGACGGTGACGATTCGACGATGACAGCGACGAACCTAAATAACGAATTCGGAGACGGCGACAATTCGACGAGGGATCTCAAGTCTCAGTCACGACGACGATTCGACGAAGGATATCAGGTCTCAGTAACGACGACAATTCAACGGCGACGACGATGATTTGACGACAATGACGACAGATCTTAGGTCTTAGTTGCTACGAAGAAGAGGACGACTGGAAACTGCGAAGAGCAAAGAGTGTTGAGAGAAAGGATTTATGAAATTACACATATTTCAAAAGGATTTTCAAATCCTCTCTTTCATCACTATTTGACATTTGAAGGAATTTTACAAATTCTTCCTACTCAATACTCAAACAATGTATTTGTTAAAAAATGATTTTGAAATCTCTTACCCAAATGAAATCTCTCCTCCAAATCCCTTACCCAAACACAAACTTAATATAATTTACTATTTTACCATCATATATTATAAAAATAAATTAAAAATTATGTTATCAATGGTATAATAGTAATTTTATTCATCATTTTCTTCCATTTTCCTCCCATATTTGTGAGGAAAAAATTGTTTAAAAAATTGTGTTTTTTTCATCATATTTTCTTTTTCCTTTCATTTTTTATCTAACCAAAAAAGTTTTTTTTTTTTAATTTATTTTTCATCCAACCAAATGCAGCCCTAGGGTTTGACCTAATGGGCTAAGACCCATATACATGTATTAACAAAAAAATATTCGTAGTATCTTCTCCACCACACTGTCCTCTCTCTGTCTCGTGTGAACCTATTATAAAGACAACACGCATCACTTAATCCTTCGCAACAGATCTATAGAAAAAAGAAATCTGTTTTGCTCCTGAATCTTTAGAACTAGAACATTATTTTTTTCAGATTTCTGTTTGTGCTATAGAAAACTGAGAGCAAAAACAAAACTTTGAGAACAGAAACACTAACCGAACTTTTTCCAGATTTCTGTTTATGCTCTAGAAAACTGAGAGCAGAAACAAAACTTTGAGAACAGAAACACTAACCAAATGCCACCTAAGTCGCCCTATTTAGTGATTTTGTTCTCGAATTCCTGCTTCTCTTATCTAACAACGGGGACCAAAAGAAACATAGGAACACAAATATTATTTATCAGTTATGCTCCTAGAGTTTTAGAATAAGTTTTTAATGAAAAAACTTCCAATCCAAATGTTAGGTCTTTCAGGGTCGGTAAAAAAAGGAGACTAATAAACATTACACCTAAAAGCCTAGATCCGTTCTTTAATTCTCTTACTCTTGTGATCCCTTTTTTTTCAATCTATGAGTTATTCTTCTTCAAATCTGATGATGCTTGGGAAACATCAAAACTTACTTTACTTGAGATCTATTACTTCATTATTTTATCACTATTATTTTTGTAGATTGACTCTCGCATTTGGTTAAGGGGAGACAACATTGCACATGCGGCTTCTAAAGACTCAATTAAGTCAACTTCATCTCTTTATATTATTATGGAATTATGGGTTTTGCTCATTCTTACCCTCAAGGAGTGGAAAATAATTAAACAAAACAAAAAAAAGGTTTCTAGAAACCCTTCCTTAATTTTTTTGGTTTGTATTTTAAAAGTTAATTGTTATTTATCCTTTTCTACTTTCATCTTGTTTTATATTGTTTTATGCCTTTTGTTTTAAAAATTTACACTTCACCTTCTATTTTTTATCGTAAGAAAAACTCTATTATTTAAAAATATATATATAAAATAAATTAATTTTAAGCTATTTTTAATTTAAATTTAATATTTAAAAGTAACAAGGAGAAATAAACATTTGTTGCTCGTTTGCTCAATATTTGGTGTTTTTTTAAATAAAGATAAAAATATATTAAAATTTAAGTAAGAGTAATTTTGTTTATTTTATGTAATATTTGGATGAGAAATTAATTTCACCAATTTTTTTTATTTATTTTTTAAATATTTTTGGTTAAGTCAAAGCATAAAATGGTAGTCTCTAATTTAGTATAAATAGAAAGTGAAGGGCATGATAAAAAAAATTAAATGCTTAAAATTGATTATATTAAGTACTTAATTAATTAAGTTTGTTTGATAAATATAATTAGTACCACTTAATTAATTAAGTTAACTTAAAAATTAAGTCAAATTGTGAGTAAAAAATTAAATTAAGGGTTTGTTTGATAACAACTTAATTTTTAAGTGCTGAAAATTAAGTGCTGAAATTTTAAGTACTGAAAATTTAAGAAGGTTGTTTGATAAAATTGTGCTGAAAATAAAATGCTGAATTTTTTTCATTGTTTGATAAGTACAAAATTTGTATGCTAAAAATTGTTTAATTTACATAATTACCTTTGAATTAAGATAATGTGAAAAAAAAAAAAAAAAAAAAAAAAAAAAAAAAAAAAAAAGAAGAGAACAAAGCAATAAAATCAGGGTGCCATTTTTAAAAAAAAATTATATTAAAATTAAAAGTGGAAATTAACCTAAAAATATGTAAATATTATGTGTTTTTTTATGTAGTTTGATTACTTAAATTAAATTATAATAATAATAATTTAAATATAAAATAAAATTAAAACTATAAAATAATTCAAAATTAATTTAATTCTCATTAATCATAACTTTAATTAAACCCTCGTAGGGGATCAAGGGTAAAATGGTCAAAATATAATTATTTTTTTTAAATGAAAAATAATGGAGTGCATTAAGCAAAATAAAATAAGTGAAGGGACCTTGACTTAATTTTTATTCACATTTTGACTTAATTTTTAAGTTAACTTAATTAACTAAATGATATTAATTACATTTATCAAACAAACTTAATTAATTAAGTACTTAATATAATCAGTTTTAAGCACTTAATTTTTTTTTATCAAACATGCCCTAAGGCTCCTTTACTTATTTCATTTTGCTTAATGCACTCCATTATTTTTCACTTAAAAAAATTATATTTTGACTATTTTACTCTTGATCCCTCATGAGAGTTTAATTATAGTTAGGATTAATGAGAATTAGATTAATTTTGAATTTTTTATGGTTTTAATTTTATTTTATAATTAAATTATTGTTATAATTTAATTTAAGCAATCAAACTATATAAAAAATACATAATATTTACATATTTTTGGGTTAATTTCTACTTTTAATTTTAATATAATTTTTTTTTTTGAAAAAAAAGAGCACCCTGATTTTATTGTTTTGTTCTCAATTTTTTTTTTCGATATTATATTCAAAGATAATTATGTAAATTAAATAATTTTCATCATACAAATTTTGTACCTATCAAACAAATAAAAAAAATTCAGCACTTAAATTTTCAGCATAATTTTATCAAACAACCTTCTTAAATTTTCAGCATTTAAAATTTCAGCACTTAATTTTTAGCACTTAAATTTTCAGTACTTAAAAATTAAATCGTTATCAAACAAGTCCGAAGTGTAATTTTTTAAAGTAGAGGGAATAAAAAGAAGTATGATTAATGTACAAGGGGTCAAAAGTCATTTAACCTTACTTTAATTATTATTTGTTTATGTAATTTTTAAATATAACTTTTAATATAAACCCCATATATAAAAAAAAAAAAAATACATAAAACAAAATACCGAATAATTTTTTTTTATCAAAATAATTAAAAAAAAACGATAGAGAGGTTAGAAAGTAGAAAATTAAAATTAAAAAAAAATAAAAATATTTCAAAATTATTTTTGTCAATAAAATGTGATAACGAGTGTCTAAGATATTATGAAAATAGGGAGCGATTTTGGTATTAGGCAAATGGGAAGTAGTATCTCGCATATAAACTCTCATTCATGACATGAAAATAATAATAGTAATAATAATAAATAGTATTTAAAAAAAAAAAAAAAAAGTTTTGGGTAATTTTTGAGTTAATATCAACAAACTATTTCATTCTTCAGTTAATATTAATTAAATTTTAAATTTATATATTTAATATCAACTACCACTAAAATATAAGTTGCAAGAACTAAAAATGGCTATGAAGTGGGGGAAAAAAACATTAAATAAATGACGATATAATAGGAAGCTCATTCTTACAGGTGAAATTATCAATTTGGTTATCCAATAGTTCATTTTTATAATTGTATTTTCATTTTATTTTGCTTTCCAAATTTTGTAGTCACATGGCTTTAATTATAACATGGTCTGTAACAACGGGTGGTCTCTCTTTTATAACATGAACCTTTTTGGTCAAATTTATTCTTCTAGGTGAATTGAAGTGAAGGAATCAGCTGGCTTAGCTATGTATTTTCACCGATTTTATATTTGTTTTGATAGGCAAAACGAATCAAAAGTAAAAGAACTAGAAACAAAAATTATAAATAAAACAAAAAGAAAACTTTAAATTTATTTTTTTACTTTCAAGTTATACTTTTTATTTTTTCGGTTATTTTTTGCACTTTTTTTAGCTTATCACTTTTGACCTTTTTTTAATTTTTTTCCGAATGTCATACAAAAAAATATATAAAATAAGAGAGATAGAGTAGATAATAAAAATTAAAAAATATAAAATAAACAACAAAAAAATATAATGAGAATATTTTTATCAATAAAAATTGTGATGGAGAACGTCTTGCATAACTAAACTAAAAAGAGAAAAAGGTGTTTCAAGTATTTTGAAAGTGACAGAGGATATCCTTAATATTTGTTAAAATAACAGAGGGTGTTTCGGATTTAAACTTTCATAAATAATTATACTACGCAAATTTTGTAGCTTCAAAATGTTTTTTTTCTCTATTTTTTAGATTCATTGTATTTAAATTCTATCATTTTATACCTAATTTTGAATTAATTTTGTTACTTCAAATGTGATTTTGAATTGTTGTGTCATAAATAATAGTAATATGTAATTTTTCAGCACAATTTTTTTAGATTCGTTGAATTTAATTATATCAATTCGTATGTAATTTTGAATTGATTCTGTGTAATTAATATTAAAGAATAATTATAATTGAATAAAAGTTATTAAATTTGAATTCAAGAGTATTTGATAAATAGTTTGTTAAAATAAATAAAAATAAATACACATATATATATTTTTTCATTTATTAATGTTATTAATTAAAAATGATGACATGAGATGTGGTGCATGAAATTTTTTGAAGTCATCTGTACCATATTTACAGAAATGAATTAATTACAATGAATTTTCTCCATAAAACAACAAAATGCATTAAAAAGTAGTTATTGGGCCGCAAATGATTGATAAATTATTATTTGTACTCTGTCCTTCAACTACAGTATTCACATTTACTCCCATCCAATTTTCATTTTCCTTATTTTTCTCTCTAAATTACGATTTTTTTTTCTATTAAATATAGATTAAAAAATAAATATTCTTATTTATCAAATTATATATATCAATACTAAATTCCTAATTGACGATGCCAAAACTTAGATGGTCATAAATGATTCTTTGAGATTCTCAATGGATGTTTCTTTAAGTGTTCGTTTATGTAAAACAATACATCATAGATGTGTTGCATCCCGGAAATGAGAATCAATATTAAGTTCTAAATCAATTTGGACAAAGTATTTATCTAGGAAAATATTTGTACTTGACTAGATCCCTCTTGTAGTATATATGAAATGAAAGACTTGTTTGATAAGTCTTTCATAAGTATTATTTAATCCCTATTAATGTTGTGGATTTGGTAGAATATAGAATAATTGGTTGTTATTTCAAATCGCAACCTCTCCTTCCATATCTAGAGGGTTACTATAATGGTTTCCGAACAGAGAAGTCAAGCATGTATCGAGGTTAGTAATGTCAGTAATCATGCTTGGGATGATAAAATAATAGTTCTTGGACAATCATCTTGAGCTGAGTTGACTGATATTCAACTTCTGGCTCAAGGGTAGTAGTGTTGAGTATCACTGTTGGATCTTGGTTAGAACTCTTCAGGCTTTTATTTGCTTGCTCAAGTTCTCATGTGTGACTCATCATTAGTTGTAAAGTCTGCTCAAGTGTCAAGTCCTTAACACGTAATTGGCGACATGTAATACATGGTTAGAAACTGGGACTTCTCGAAATTTTTCCATATACGAAAATAGAAGATATTTCACAGAATAAAATGACCAAAAAAACTCAATCTTTTATAAATTATATAATTGAAAGTAAAGGGTTCTAAATTGGTTATAATATTATTGCTATTTCTATCCGTATTATTTATTACAAAGAATCATTATAATACATCCTTAGAAAAATAAATAACATTGTAATATTTATTTTTTCTGAAAAAATAATGATACAGCCAGCAAAGATTAATTTTGTTCTAATTTGTAAGTGTTAGACTAGAAAGTTTTAAATTTAAATTTTAGACTTATTACAACAAAATTATGAATTTAATCCTCAAAAAATTATCAAGCAATAACAATAATAATTAAGTTTTTGTCCTATCTAATCCTCAAAAAATTATCAAACAATAACAATTAAACCTTTGTTCTATCTAATCCTCAAAAAATTAACAAGAAAGAAAAAATTCCTTGTATTTTTTTTTTATACATTTTATTTATTGTAAATAAAAAGAATAATCACTCAATTCCTTTAAAAAAAAAATAAAAAATTAATCAAATGAAAATGGAGGTTTTAGCAGATCATAAGGGGCCCACAAAGCATCCAATGGGCAAGGCCTGTTCGCGTCAAGTCGGGCCCACGGTTTCCCTTTACCACTCCAATGTAGCAGACTCACCGGACCGGGATGCAAATCCCGGCAAAGCCCCCGAAAATTGTCCCCTCCTAGCCCATGTTGGTTCCACCGGTGATCCACCGGCGCTATTTTCCCGGCGAAGACCAGCAAGAACGGCGGCAGTGACCCGAGTTCGTATATCCTCATCCTCTTCTGGAGCTCCATCCATTCCTCGATCTTGTCCGTGTAGTCGCCGGCGCGCCACTTGTCGAGATCGATGACCATGACGCCGGTGTTGAAGTAACAGGGACGGCGATTGGCGAAGGTGAGGGAGAGAGATGGGTTCGACCAGAAAGTCGGCGTGAAGTAAGCGGTGAAGTTGGCGTTGCAGTATTCCGGCGCGGCGAGCACTCTTTCGTCCCCGAGCAGCGTTCCGGCGAGTTTCGCGATGTCGTCAACCAAAACCACGTCGGAATCGAGGTACACCACTTCTCCAACGCACGACGGCAGTAGATCGGCCAAGTAGCTCCGAGCGTAGTTCAGGGGACAGTCGAGCGCAGAGCGGATGGAGGTGGAGATCAGCCGCGCCACGGCGACAGCATCGAAACAGTAGAGCTCGAATCTGAGGTAAGGGAAGGAGGCGGAGACGGTAGCGCGTAGGAGCGACGCGTCGGCAGCGGCAGAGACCACGAAATGGAAGATCACGTTTTGGGGGCAAGATGTGTGCTGGAGGACGGAGAGAATCGCCGCCATGGAGCCGCGAAGGTACATGGCGTCGAGGGTCATCGCCACGTGGACGGCGCCGGCGCCGGAACATATGTAATTGGTGTTGATTTTGTTATCACCGGCGGTGTGAATGTCGCCGGAAATGGAAAGACATTCCGGGGAATTGTAGAATTGAGGGGCTTCTCTAAATTGTTGAGAGATTGTAGTACTCTTTGTATTGGTAGTCTGAGTATTAGCATTAGTGAGAGAAAGTAGTAGAAGGAAGTGAGAGAGAAAGAAAATGGACTGTTTGGGCATTGTTTTTGGGATTTTAGATTTGGAAATTTGAGAGAGAACTAGCTTTTATGTATGGAGAGAGAGAGAGAGAGAGAGAGAGAGAGAGAGAGAGAGATTTTCAAAAAAAAAAAAAGAGGAACTTGTTTATTGGGTTTTTACACTTTGACCCTTAATATTTTGGTAAAGTCCCACTTTGGGGATATAGTTTTGAGTTGAACTCAAGTAGCGTTTGGTTTCATGGATTTGAAACTTCGGAATCAGAATTAAACATGCATGCATGAAAAAAGATTTAAAAATGACATGGGTTATTTTCAATTTTCCAAAACTTGAATTTTGTATTCCCGAACACTATCTCAATGAAATTCTAAGATTTTGTAATTTTTTTTTTTTTACTTTAATTAATAATGTATTATTATTTGATTAGGATAATGATATTTCCTTCTATATTCAATTTTAGGAGAGAAAAAAATAGAAATTTACATGTTAAATTTGAAATACAGGGATCAAAAGAAACTACCCAAACATTTGAGGGTATAAAGTGTAATTATTCATATATATATATATATATATATATATATATATATATTATGGAAGTTTGAGAGATGGAGCTTTCGATTGGGTCTGAAGTTAAAGACTTTAGACGCGGTTTTGGTAATTTCTAAAAATTAATAATTAAAAAGAGAGTAATAAAATGTAGGGGGTATTAGCTGGAGAGGTAGGGCCGGGGCATGGTCTCATAAGTTGGTTTCATACCTAAGCTAACACAAAATGCAGTTCATCTTGTTCATTGTCCTTTTTTTAAAAATAAAAATAAAAATAAAAATAAACTATTTATTTATTTTATTTGTTGTTCTTAGTTTTATTCTCAGTCAAGAAATGGAAAAAATTTAGTATCCTAAACACGAAAAAATCACTATTAAAGATCTCGTTTGGTTTGTTTTGTGTTTATGGTCCTTCACTCTTTTTCGCTTTTAGGCTAGACTCACTACCTTTTTATTTAGGTTATGCCAATAATTATGTATCTATAATTCACAATTTAATGTGTTGTAAATTGATTTTATTTTTTAAAAAATAAAAATTAAGATTTATTTTTTTGGCCATGACCTCAAAATTTGCAATTTAGTATTCATCAAATCCATTCGGTACACTAATTTTTTGAAAAATCCAATAATTATGTTAAAAGAATTATTACACACTGGCTATACAAATTATTGCAATTTTTTACGTAAAAAAATTATAGTAATTTTTGTGTAATATAATAATTTTTTGACTTGTGTGAAAATTAGATTGAATAAGTAAAAATTTTAAGTTAATGGACTATTCACCAAAATCTAAAAACAAATACTAGTAAAAAAATGAATTATTAAAAGGAATCAAGAATTAAACTCCATCATTTGTACCATTACTCAATTTTTACGAGAGAAATAAATTGTAAATTAAAGTGTAGATTACTTATTTACTAAATTTGTAAAGAATGTCTTTGAATATTTGAAATTTCCGGTGACTTAACGAGGTATATCGATTTTTAAATTTATAAGGGTCAAAAAATAGTAAATAAAAAAAAAAAAAAAAAAAAGTCGCCAATTAAATATTATATATATGAAATTTAGAGGACATATAGTGTAATTAAAGTCAACCGTTTGTAAGTGGGGTATAAAATTTTTAGAGAGAATTTTTCCTTCTAAATATTTTATCAAGTCATTATAACCATCAATTTCCCTCAAATTAATGTAATAAAAAAAATATATTTTAAAAAAAATCGACCACATTTGTATGACAGATTTAATAGGTATATATATGTATTTCGTGAGAGTGAATTCAAATAGCATGGTGGTTGATGCTTCATCATCTCTTTCCCACTGTATGTTAACATGCAGCCATCAATGAAAATCGTACTTCAGCAACCACACTTGCCTTTTAATCTTCGAGAAAATAATAATTTTCCTTGAAATTCAATGATAAATTACACCTCATACCCATTATTTTCACATAAATTTTCACTTTGATCCAAAAAACTCTACACAAGTAACCTTCACACAAATCACCTTATAACATTTTTGTCTGTGAAAATTTGTCACATGTTTTAGGAATTTTGAGGATGAATTATACTTTTAACCCTTTATTTTTAAACTTTTAAATTGAACTTTTTAAATTATTTTTAGAACCCTTTGGAAAATATTTGAAAAATGTTGGCTTGTTCATGAACCTAAAGGCATATGCATAGTGTCATATTGTTCAATGTATCCATCTACTGCATGCAATTACTCAAACATGGGTGACCACAATATTCAATGTCTTTTTTACCCCCAAGAAGACTAGGAATATGAAACAAAAGAAATCAACATTAATATATCATCCTAAATTTCATGATGACCCTATAGATCTAGGATCTAAATATTTGAAGTAAATTACATTTTAACATTAATATTAAGAAATTTAATTAAGAAAAATAAATTCAATCCAATCCAATCCGTTTTTTGAATAGAAATTAGTATCTACTAGTTTTGGAAAACACAGATTCAATCCAATTACAAAACTACACTGAATTTGATATAGTGACTGAATCCCGATATAAATGATCGTCTTACACAAAAAATAATTAGAGAGGAACGTTATATAATCAGACAATTTTTTTATTTTTTATTATGTTGTTATACAAATAAATTCAAAAATAGATATATTGACTTGAGACCGCTAATCTCTAGTTTTAATATATTTTATTTTTGTTTAATTCTTTTAATTATAAATGTACATTTTAGTTTTATGCTTATAAATATATATATGTAGAATGTAAATGTCATTTTATTCCATGAAAATTGAATCTCTTTCTAATATTATAATATACCCAAATACAGCAAAATCTAAACGAAAGAAGGTTTAACTTTCACCACTCTATGGCCTATGCGCAAACAAAAAGAACTAAGTACAATTTGTACAATGATTACGGACACGGACATATACCTACATTTTCACCCCGTCAAGCTTATTAGGACATGGTTACGGCTTGTCTCCATGCTAGAGTCGTCCACCGCATCTAGATCTACTACAAAAATAATTTCATAATTTGTACGTCTTTATTAAGCCAAAAGGCTTTTAAGTGGTGTACTGTTTGGTTACCTACACCCCATTTTCGTATCAAGTCTCCCGCAATTACTCACCTTAATAGAATTAATTTTTATGCCATGTGTCCCATTAGTGAAGTGAAAGATCTAGTGTTTCCTCCAACTATTTATACTTAAAAAAAAAACTCAATTTAATATAATTTTATTTAAACTTCAATTAAATTCTACTAATATATATATATATATACCTATTAGTGTAAATATATTTGTAAAATCGATTAAATAACTAAAAAAAAAAATTAAATAAATTTTTGTAATAAAAGATATACAATAATTGCAAATTTGAAATTGATTTAGTGTCAATTTGATAACATTGAAAATTAAGTGTTGAATTTTAAATATTGAAATTTTAAGTACTGAATACAGTGGAGGAGCCATGTTAAGTCGACGAGGAACTCAAGTTTCCCCTCGAACTTTTGATTTTTTTTTTTTTGTCACTATCTTTTTAAAAATTTAATTAAATTCCTCAAATTTTTATGTAAGTCCCACCAATTTATATAAATACCTAATAAACATCTACATTTTAAATCCCCTTAATCGATTTTCTAAATCCGTCGCTTGTTGTGTATGCATGTGAAGTATTTATTTATTTTTAATACTTTTAATTTCAAAAAATTTATTTTTGTACAATTTTTTGGTCCTAAAATATTTTTTTTACACCTTTTCTTTTCTAAAATATTGTCTCCAGAACTTCTATTTTATTTATCAATTTAGTACTTTCTCTATCTATAATTATTTGTGTATAACTTAGATTTTATAATATTAATGTTACATGGTGGTTATGGCATATAGATATTTGACGATATTAAGTGAGAAATAATTAAAAAAAGAAAAAGAAAAAGTGAGTTAAATGTCATTTAAAATATAATTTTTTTAAGTGATATTTATATTTTAAATTGTTGATTCATTTTGGTATCACACACTTAATTTGATAAGTATTAAAGATATTTAATTTTAAATGCTAAATTATATTATCAAACAGGACTAACCCCTAAGTAAATAAAAAATACATTGAAAATTATGTAAATTGATGAATTATACTCCTTCTAAACATCATTTAAAATAGTTATAATAACTAAGAAAAAAATTAATAAAAAATAATATTTTTAGAATTAAAACTTCCATCGAAATATTAAAAGTTTATTTTAGTTTTTAAAACGTATGTAAAATTACTTTAAATAATTTTTTTAATAAAAATAATAATTACAAATCATTAATATTTTATTTATTAATTATTATTATTAGTAATAATCAGGCAAATCCACCTGGTGCTACTGTAACTTAAATAATGCGTAAAAATAAAAAACCTAAGGAATAATATATATATGTTAGTAAATCAAAGGATAAATTAATAATTAATTAAATAATTTTTATTTATTTAGTTTTAAAAATGTATAAATAGTAAATAAAATGTGTACATTCAGAAATTCCAAATTCCAAAAATATATGGGATGATCTTAGTATTTATCGAAATGATAAAAGTTGTATTAACTCAAAAAATTAAAAAAATTATTATTAAAGATATTATTGTAATTTTACTAGCTTTTTCAAACACATTCCCATCTTCTTTTATTTTTTTCTGCAATTTTTTCTCCATATCTATTTTATCCATTATTTTTGGGAAATTCCTCTAAAGGTCCCATTCCATAAAAACACCACTTTATGAGGTCCTGTAACAGTAATTTTTTTACACAGGTCTAGAAAGTGATTTTTGAAATCTTGGAACCTCTAAAATAATTGCCCTATTTTTTTTTAACCAAACAAGCGCCTTAAAGTAATTCATTTTCTTTGTCACGTCAACTTGTAAATCGTAATCTTCATTATTATTTTTAATTATTATTATTATTATGCAAATCGTAATCTTTATTATTATTTTTAATTACTATTATTATTATTATTATTATTATTCAGTAAAATGTATCTGAATCAGTTTATACATATTCCGACTAGTACTCTAAAAGACTCGCCTAAATCGTAATATTTACCTGCATACATCATATAAAAAAGGATTTCGGACCATTTTAAAAAAGTATGCTAATAATTCATCAAATAAAAGGGAAAAAAATTCCACTACTATGTCTATAGAGATATTGGCGAATAAGATGACAAGTTACTGATTTTTCACAAGGTCAGACTTGGGTTCGGGTTGACCCGTCCCAAAAAACATCCTTGTAGAGCAGATCCGGAAAATTCATTGAGGAAGAACTAACGGCATGTTTGGTTGGACGGAATGGAATGGAAGAAGTAATGGAATGAGAGAAGGAATGGAATTGAATTGTGAATGGAATCACTATTCCATTATCTTGTTTAGTTGATATGGAATGAAAGAAAGAATGGAATAGTGAAATATAGTAAAATTTCCATTTTACCCATATAAAATTATTATTCTATTATCTTTTTGGTTGGTTATAATAAAATTTTATTATATTTCACTATTCTATTCATTTTCTTATTTTATTATATTTTACTATTTAACTCAATTTTAAGTTTTCGTTCTCTAATTTCTATTTTTGTTCTCAATTTTCAGTTTCTATTCTTTAATTTATGTTTTTGTTCTCAATTTTCAGTTTCTTTTTTCAATTTTTCGTTCTCTAATTTTCTATTTTTTGTTCTCAATTTTCAGTTTATGTTATCAATTTTTTGTTTTTGTTCTCAATTTTCTGTTTTTATTCTCAATTTTCGGTTTCTGTTCTCAATTTTTTATTATCTAATTTTATGTTTTTGTTCTCAATTTTATGTTTCTATTCTCTAATTTTATGTTTTTGTTCTCAATTTTCAGTTTTCGTTCTCAATTTTTCGTTCTCTAATTTTATATTTTTGTTCTCAATTTTCAGTTTATGTTCTCAATTTTCTGTTATCTAATTTTATATTTTTGTTCTCAATTTTTAGTTTATGTTCTCAATTTCCTGTTCTCTAATTTTCTATTTTTGTTCTTAATTTTCGGTTTATGTTCTCAATTTTCTGTTTCTATTATCAATTTTTAGTTTCTGTTCTTAATTTTCTAGTTCTATTCTCAATTTTTTGTTCTCAATTTTCTATTTCTATTCCTAACTTTCTGTTCTCTAATTTCAATTTATGTTATCTAATTTCTGTTTTTATTCTCAATTTTCAAGGGCTTAATTACAAGGGCTATTATGTAATTTAAGATATTGATTCCATTGGGTTGGAATCCCATTCCACCCTATCTCAAATGGAATCCCATTCCATCCAATTTTATTCTAACGGCATGTTTGGTTGGATGGAATAGAATGAGGGTGGAATGGAATGGAAGAAGTAATGGAATGAGAAAAAGAATGGAATGAAATTGTGAATGGAATCACTATTCCATTCTCTTGTTTGGTTGGTATGGAATGAAAGAAAGATGAAATAGTGAAATATAGTAAAATTTCCATTTTGCCCTTATAAAATTATTATTCTATTATCTTCTTGGTTGATTATAATAAAATTTTATTATATTTCACTATTCTATTCCTTTCCTCATTTTATTATATTTCACTATTTAACTCAATTTTAAGATTTTGTTCTCTAATTTCTATTTTTGTTCTCAATTTTCACTTTCTATTCTTTAATTTCTGTTTTTGTTCTCAATTTTCAGTTTCCTTTTTCAATTTTTCGTTCTCTAATTTTCTATTTTTTGTTCTCAATTTTCAGTTTATGTTCTCAATTTTTTGTTTTTGTTCTCAATTTTCTGTTTTTATTCTCAATTTTCTATTATCTAATTTTATATTTTTGTTCTCAATTTTCTATTTTTGTTCTCAATTTTCTGTTTCTATTATCTAATTTTATGTTTTTGTTCTCAATTTTCTGTTCTTTAATTTTATATTTTTGTTTGCAATTTTCTGTTTATGTTCTCAATTTTCTGTTTCTGTTCTCAATTTTTTGTTATCTAATTTTATGTTTTTGTTCTCAATTTTCGGTTTATGTTCTCAATTTTCTGTTTCTATTCTCAATTTTCTAGTTCTGTTCTCAATTTTTTGTTCTCAATTTTCTATTTCTATTCCCAACTTTCTGTTCTCTAATTTCAATTTATGTTCTATAATTTCTGTTTTTGTTCTCAATTTTTAAGATCTTAATTACAAGGGTTATCATGTAATTTAATATATTGATTCCATTGGATTGAAATCCCATTCCATCCCATCTCAAATGGAATCCCATTCCATCCAATTTCATTCCAATGGAATCACTTTTGTGATTCCATTGGAGAACCAAACAACGGAATAGGAATCGAGGGCGGAATGCGATTCCATTCCGCCCTCGATTCCATCCAACCAAACAAGTCGTAATAGAATCACAAAAATGATTACATTGGAGAACCAAACAACGGAATAGGAATCAAGGGCGGAATACGATTTCATTCCACCCTCGATTCCATCCAACCAAACATGCCGTAAAGAATTGCAACTTGTGGTAAGTCTATTTTATCCTCAATTTTTAAAAAAAAATCCGATACATAATTGCAACTTATATTTTAGTCCCGCGCATTAAAAAAAAGTGGAAGGTCCAATACAAAAGTTGCACTCTCACAATTACAAGTATCTAAATTATGTAGAAAATATTTGTTAAAAATAACAAATATTATACAAGTACATTTAACATAATTATATATAATTTGTAATCTATAACTAACATTACACAGATGTGAGCACATACAAAACTAATACGCAAATAAAAACAAATTTTAGGGATAAAAACTTATGTGTAAAATGGGACTAATAACAAATTACATCCATTATTTGGACTAATTAATAATTATCCCTATAAAAATTTCAAAAGTTTGAATTGATTTTTTATTTTATTTTAGAAACAGTGAAAATTTTCTAAAAGTTGCTCCGCCACTCCCCTACACTAACAAAATAAATGACAGATACATTGTCTATACACGCTAAGATATATGCACATGCATGAATTCATGCACACATGCACCATATATACACATGCATACACGTGTGCACGTGCACAAACACATACATATATACAAACACTTGCCCATACATGCACACACAGATGTGCATACACACAAACATATACATGCACACGTGCAAATAGACACACATATATAGATGATATACATGAACATGTAAGGACAGAAGTGTGCATGCACACAGACACACATTTATATGCGCACATTCGCTAATTTATGACACATGCACCACACATATACATACATATGCACAGCGGCTTCCACAACTCAACAATCCCATTTGGTGTTTGCCATTCTAAACTCACCGTGAATACGTGTATACGTACACAAACATATATATGCACATGCGCTAATAGATACACACATAAATACATGAACATGTGTGGGCATAAGCACATATAATACACACACACATATATGCACATGCGCTAATTCATGAACACATACACTACACATATACATAGACGCAGTTGTGTCAACAGCTGTGCAATCCGATTTGGGGTTTTCCATTCTAAACTGATCACCATGAATGAGCTACAATAGAAAACCACCCTCGGCAAAAGATATATATAAATATATTTCCCCGCTATCATGAGACCGAACTTATACACACACATATATCTATTATATAAAATAGGACGGCTTTTTGGCTAATTAGGACAAATTTATGATTAGGACAAAAAAATATGACTAAGACAAACAAAATTGCTGACTAAGATAAACAAATTTATTGAGTAGAACATTTTGATGACATTAGTTAAGGATTATGAAAGGAAATTTGAGTTACCGAAAAGGAAATAAGGTTAAATATATTTGGACATTTTGACTTTATTTCGGACAAAAGTTCACCTTAATTGCTCTTAATTACCATTTCTTTTTTCTATTTTACAATAATTATTTACTTTATTATTTGTTTTCCCTTTAAGTTTTTTCCCATATTTTTCCCTCATTCGCATTCTCTCTTTCAATCGGAGTGACCAATCTGAGTGAGCTTTCCTATTCCCCAATTATCTCTCGGATTAAACGGTTTATATATATATGGACATGAGGTTATATATATATAGAAATTTTGGATTACAAGGACATTTTACCATCTTTCTCAGTTCTCTCTCCGAGTAAAACATTTTGACCTCTCTCGGATTCCTAATTCCCTAATTCGAGTATATAATCAAGTTTTTTCTTAATTCACTCTGTCCTTCATAGCCTCAATCCGAGACCTAATCCCCTAATCCCCTCCATTGATCTCGGCGACTCAGTCGCTTGATCTCTTTACCTAATTACCTCGGTTCTCTCTCAATCTGTCTATATGTAGTCCTAACAACAAGCATACTACTCACACAGCTACACGTCGCCGTCGCACAATCACCGTCGCACGTCAGCCGTCAAGCACATCATCTTCCACCGTCGCACAAAGGTAAGTCGCCGTCGTACACAGCCTTCATCCTCTGTCCACTGACTTTTTTTTTTTTCTTTTGTTGTTGTTTGCTTCTACCGATTGTATGTTTGTGCTGCTAATTTATCGTTCTTTCGAAGGTTATGTGTTGATTGATTTGATTTTTTTGTAAGTATACCTGCTTAATTGCTCTCCATGTGTGTTAATCTAGGGTTAGGTCACTGTTAGTGCAATCGCCATTATCAATCCTCTACTCTTTGTTTCTGTTCCCATTTAACTTTTTGTTCGGTTTTTTTGTTCCTATTTGTTTTAAAAGGTAAATGAACAAATATTAAGAATAGAACAGAAAACTCTAACAGGTAATCAAACAACCTTTTTTCTTCTATCATGACTATTTTTTAATCTTTTTTGGGCCTTAGCTGATCACCTCGCGGTCAGAAAAAATCTCTTAATTGTTGGGAGTATTTTTCTAAAGACCTTCCATTGTTGACAAAGTTTGTGTAACTTACTAAGTTGGAACTTTTACAAAGGAGAAGGACTAAAATAGGTGGGCTAATGGTAACTACAATTCTTTTTATTTTGTTCAAATGACAGGCTTCATTTAAGTAGCTTCATTATTTCTTTATTTTTGTAGCATGATGGTAGACAAAGAACATGAAACCCTTCCGCTCCTGTCCAATGTGAGTAGAGTACTTAATTGATAATTGTCAGATTATGTATCATGTTGGTTTTGCAAAAAATTGGAAACTTGAGTTGTTTTTATGTTTTCTATTTCTAGAACAAAACATCCAGCATTGAGTGAATATGAGCTTGAGTTCATACTGGTTTGATATTGGGTACTATGTTTCATTTTTTTTTTCTTTTTTTGGCGTGATTTAAGTGAAATTTCTATTAAATTTCAGTGGAGGAGGTACAGTGTTTTTTTTTTTAATGATTTTGCGTCCTAATTGATGTTTTCTTTAAAATTAAGGTAAAAATGTGCTATCTAGAAAAATTGTGGGATGGGGTTTAAATAACCTTTGCTTAGATTTTAGTTTTACTTTTGCTTGCAGGATTCGGTTAGTGTAATTATGTTTGCATTACATGTATGTTTGAATTTGAAGGACATGGACATAAATATGATTTATAAGGAAATATCATTTTATCATTATAGAATTTTTTTTTGAATTTGAAAGGTAGGACAGGGTGTACATAAGGAACAACCGATACATTTTTCCTTTCATGGTATAAATATAGTTGTGCATTCATGGTATATTCCTTTTAGGGAGGACTGAGGTGTGTGCCTTAAACTCTAGTGTCGGGTCTTATATAGACCTGTGCCTTAATTAAGGGATTATAAAAGGAACCCTTAATTAAGGGGTCAATCTAATTGGCAAAATGTTTATATTATCTTTTGGTTGGGTTTAAATATCTGTTCTCAATTGTCCATATACGTAGGAAACATTTGTTTTACATCCTTTTTAGATGGGCCAATTCCAATAACTTTTGATAATCTCAGATTTTTGTTTCTGTTTTGGGAATGGATACAACATTATGTGAAATTGTTTTTATTCCGGGAATCGAAATAATTACTTCCTAATTTATTTTATTTTATTTTTTATGATATCCATTGAAAAATTTAAAAATGTCAAAAACTAACGATATTCCATTTATAAAACAATTTAATAAAAATATATTAAAAAAAATCAAAATATCAATACTCTTACTAATATTTATGTTCTGAGAACAGAAAATATTATATTGTTCTCAATCTATATTTCCGTTGTTTTTCTGATTGTTCTAAAAAATTATTTCTGTTCCAGGAATTGAAACAGAAATTCGAGGAATTAATTCGACCCTATTTATTTATTTATTTTTAAAATTTTTCGTCTGCATCGATAACATTTTTTTTGAAAGTGGAAACATATTATTTTTATTGTTTTCTTTTAGTTTGTTTTTGTATTATTTCACTAACAATAGGTGGTGTGGTAGAGGACATTTCAATCCTCCATTATTCTTACTATGGAGTGGCTAGAACAATGAGCATCCTCATTATTCAAAGGAACTATACATCCTCTTTATTCTTAAATCATTCATTACTCATTTCGATACATCCTATGGTTTAATCATTTACTGTTCTTACTATTAAGAAGAATTTCGAAAAAAACAATAATAAAGTTCTATCGGTGGTGTTTGTTTAGTGTTTTTGTTCTAAGCCAAAATTCTATTTTTGTTCTCTGTCTATTCCCAAGCTTTTGTTATTTGATTTCTGTGTGTGACTTCTCATATTTCTGTATTTTTGTTCCCAAATTTCTATTTTATGATTCTTTTTTTGGGTTGCTTGCTATAGATTTAATTAGTTTTTTGTTTTATAAATTTTTTTTTTTGATTGCTTATTTTCTATGTAAATTTTATTTTTATTGAACCATATACCCAATAAGTTTTTATATGTTTTGTTTTCACAGGTTTATTAAAGAAGTTAAAGTTGACTTTTGTGGGTGAAGAACAAAATTGGAGTTGTTGAGAAAATAATGCAAATTTATTTCAAATTTGAAATTGCAAAGTTCTTTTTCTATCTCTGTTTGTTTGATTTTTTTAATTTTAATCTTTTCCAATGTAACTATATTTTTTTATTTTTAAATTATTAATTATTTAGTTGTATTTTTAAAATGTGGCATTGAAGTAATTAATTATAGTTAGGATTAATGAGAATTTGATTAATTTTTGATTTTTTATGGTTTTAATTTTACTTTATAATTAAATTATTGTTATAATTTAATTTAAACAATCAAACTACATAAAAAATACATAATATTTACATATTTTTTATGATGACCCTTTAGATCTTGGATCTAAATATTTGAAATAAATTACATTTTAACCTTAATATTAAGAAATGTAATTAATAAAAATGAATTCAACCCAATCCGTTTTTTGAACAAAAATTAGTATCTACCAATCTCGAAAAACGCAGATTCAATCCAATTACAGAACTATACTGATTTTAATATAATGACTGAATCCCAATATAAACGACCACGTTACACAAAAATTAATTAGAGAGGAAAGTTATATAGATAGATGAAGGGGAATTGTTTAGATGGAAAAAAGATCGAAAAAAGTGAGTCATTTTGAGTTTTGCTACCAATCCATTGCGGATTTTTTCAAATGTCTTTTTTCCCCCCCAATGATTTGGATTAATTTGAGGACAATAAATGAGTGGTGAGTTGATGAAACATTTAAAAGGGAGAATTCCCGCATAAAAATTACACACCTCCAATTTCAAAGTGGTTAGGTTAAGTTACTTTTATACCCTTAAGTTATGTATATATATGTTGACCCAGTGAGCTACCTAAGAGGGGGGGGTGAATTGGGTAACTCTAAAAAATTAATTCAAATAATAACACTTCAAAATTTAAATAATTAATTTTATCCTAAAATTAATTATTATCTTTATAGCAGCGGATAAGTGTAATAAACTCTAGGTGCACACCTAAACAACAAAAGATAAAATAAGGAACATAAACAATACAGTACATACCGATATATCCTAGTTCATCAAGTTACTCTTGGCTAATCTAGTTATCCGAGCCCCACGGAGATTCGCACCTACTAAACTCAAGATTCTTTTACAGGTAGGAACCAAACCCTCACAATGATTATTTTCGCAGGCTCATAATCAACCTTTACAAATTCCTTTTCCCAAGTTTAGGAATAACCTTTACCTTTTACAAGATCAAGAATAACCTAATTCTCTTTATACCTTAGGCTAAAGTAGGGGTGTGCACCGGTCGAAACCCGCTAGGATGGCCCAAACTCGCCACTCGGCCCGACCTTTGTCGGGTGTGAAAAAATCAGACCTGCTATCCTACCATGAGACTGTATAATCTGAACATTTTTGGGTCTACGGGTTCCGGTCGGGTTGGACGGTATACCAATACAGGTTGAAGAAGAAGATAGAACAAGAAGAAGAAGAACACACTAAACAAGAACAATAAAGTAATTGAAACAGAATTTTGGTTGTCAATGAAGTTCACTAACTGAAACCAAATTCGTACGAAAAACCTAAGTAAACAACCCTAATTAAAACAACCCTAATTAAAACGAAACAAAAACACTAACTGATAGGGTTGTGCAAATAATCTGAAAACCCTAATTCATACAAAATTAAAATCGCAGAACAAACAAATCAAAGAACCAACAAATCGAAAAAATAGAAGAACTTACCGAAGAAACGAAGACAAATCAATCAAGGGAATTGAAGATTTTGGAGCTGGTGATGTGCATCGAAGCGTCCTCGATGGACTTTGGAGGTTGGAGGTCGAATTGATGGAGCACCGCTTCGGTTTTCAAGTCAACGAGACGAATCAAACGATGGAGGAACCTCTAGATTCATGAAATGAATCTATGGATTTGGAGGCGACTGAGTAAACAAGAGGAGGAGAGAGGAGAGGAGAGGAGCAGCTGCCGCTTTGAAAACTGGAAGCCCTAAAACACGAAGTAGACGATTTATTAGGTTTGTCACTATCGGTTGGATGTATTACGGGTAAGGGGAATCAAAATCGACCACCGACCGAAGTTTGGATCTTTTTGGATCGGGTCTTACCCGATCTGAACAAGAAATGTCATAAGCCCGACGATTTTGGGCCGGGCCTGATCGGTTTGTTCGGGCGGGTCGGGCAGTCGGATTATTTGCACAGCCCTAGGCTAAAGAATCAAAACCTCATAGAAACGCTCCAACTATCATTTTCTCAAGTAAGGATGAAACATTTACAAATCACTCACAATTAATTCTATAAAGGAAGAATTAACACCTCAATCTCTTTACCGGAAGAGATTGAAACCAAGCTACCTCTGATTAGACACTCCCAATAGTATCTAATCCGCACACAACTAACTAATTACAAAAATTGATAAGTTCTTCCCACTCGGAGCTTCTATCACCTCAGATTAATTAATACTCAATTAATGTCCCGATACTAGTGATAGAAATAAAGTGAGAAAATAAAATCTTATTATAATAAATAATGCAGGTAGCATAATTAAGTACGTAATCAGATTAACACACAAATCGTTTTAAAATATTTTTATACTTTTAAAGTTCAAAAACGATTTCTTAAAAAGATCAACTCAACAAGCAAGTAATAATAATCAAATACTCAATTAAAGAATAAGTTTGAAATGATCTCACCAAGAAAACATCAATGGATTGTAAAACAGATTGCTAAGGTGGCGTTTGGTTAGTGTTTCCACTTTTCTGAACTCAACTGGAATGGGTTGGGTTGAGTTGAATTGGGTTGAGTTGAGAATTTTGAGAACAGAATTACGTTTGGTAACAACAATTTTTGTTTTGTGCTGAGAACATAATGTGTTTGGTAACGATTTTATCTTAAAACTAATTTATTTATTTTTTGAATTTTTTTTTTGTTTGGTGGCGGCTGGACGACGGTGGCGGTGGCCGGCGACGGTAGCCGGAGGTGGCCGCCGGCAGCGAAAGGTAGCCGGAGGTGGCCGAAGATGGACGGTCGGTCGCCGGATGGTGGCCGGCGGCGGCAGACGGTGGCGGGTGGTGGTGGTCGGCCGGCAGATGAAGTCGAAAGTTGAGAACTTTGGGTTGAGTTTTTTGGGTACAAAAATAAACAACTTTTTTTTTTTTTGTTTCTGGTTTCTTTAGGATTTTGAGAATCAATTCCTATTTTTTGGGTTGGGTTGGGTTGAGTTTTATGTTTACCAAACGCGTTCCCAAAAATCAAATTCAAAATTTTTGGGTTGGGTTGGGTTGGGTTTGGTTGGGAACACTAACCAAACGTGGCCTAAATAGCTCAGATTGGTGACGCCAAATAAATTAGCGCTTTAATTCTAGAACTTTAACTCCAGAATAATCTCTCAATATTTTTCAGTATAATATCAGAATGATAACTCTTAGAAAAACTTAGGAACTGAATAGTTCTTGATATTATCACTTAATTATGTGAAATCCACAGGTCTATTTATAACTACTTGAAACAAGCCCTATAACGGTTAGTTTCCACAAGATATGTCTTTTAAAATCACCTATAGATCCCATATATTGATACATTTAATTTAAGGTATATTTCACTTAATAATAGCTTTCAAAATATTTAATTTAGTCCCTCAAACGAATTTTCAAACTCAATTCGATAAGATAGGAAGTATTAAAAGGACTAATTTGAAAAAACACTTTAATTCCATGTATTAAATCTGTATGAATATTAAAATAAAAGTATTATATCTTAAAGATATCCATATCCCTAAAATCACTCACTCAGGTAACCAAATAACGGTTAATTTTGGATCAAATCCCAAAATTCCATAAAACCTGAAACAAAGTCATCAGTCGACCGACAAACACTCATAAGTCGACCGCCCGATTCAGGTTGTAGCTCAAGCCAAAAATTTCTTGCCCATCAGTCGACCGGTAATTCACAGTCTGTCGACCAAACGATACAGAGAGTTTATCCTCCAAGCACAGGTCGACCTCCCTATTGACTGATCGATTCAGATAGTTCACTTTCTATGCTAGGTCGACCTATCTGTCGACTGATCGATTCAGCAAGTTTGTCTTATACACTTTGATCGACTTATCAGTCGATTTCTCATTACTGAACACTTTTCTCCAATTCGTTTTTAATACATCTTCATTGACGTTTTCACCATTTTAAATAATTTCTTTTCTCGGTTAGCTTCACTAACTTTTTAAATTCCATTTTAATCAATTATCTTTACTCATTTTTTAATTACACATAGGAACAAATAATTTTACTAATTAAGACCCAATAAAAACACATATAAACATAAAATCATTTTCGTGTCGTGTGTGATCCTAATCAAGATACATTAAGAGTAAAAATTAACATGACTTGTTTTCTCTTAGATTCTTCAAAATCTTCGGTCTCTTAATGCCCATCGTCTTTGTCAGTCTCTTTTGCATGCATTCATTACTTGTCATCATATATTCATCATTGGAACTAATAAACTGAAACACTTAATCAAACCGTTAGTTCCACAAAAAACATCAACCTTTAATTGTTCATCAAAATCTTAGGATCAACAATATATATATCAACAATTTTTTTTATTTTTTATTACGTTGTTATACCAATAAATTTAAAAATAGATATATTGACTTTAAACACATAAAATCTCGAGTTTTATTATATTTTATTTTTGTTTAATTCTTTTAATTATAAATGTACATTTTAGTTTTTTTTCATATATATATATATATATTTGGGTGTACCCACTAGTGTCTCTCTACCCACATAGGGTGAAAGATTAGTTCATTCGGGATGCGTGGTTGTCCCTTCCAACCAGTGCTTTTCCACAGATTCAAATTTTTGATCTTGTAGAGGTCTTTCCACTATTTTAACTCAACTGTGTCTTACCACTTGAGTAACATGTCTTATCACTTGAGTAATATCTTGTTGGTACTTGTATATGTAGAATATAAATGTCATTTTATTCCATGAAAATTGAATCTTTTTCAAATGTTATAATACCCAAATATAGCAAAATCTAAACGAAAGAAGGTTTAACTTTCACCACTCTATGGCCTATGCGCAAACAAAAAGAATTAAGATATTGATGGTACAATTTGTACAACGATTACGGACGCTGACATATAATTACATTTTTACCCAATAGGGGTGTGATAATAGTCAAGCTTATTGGGACCTGGTTTACGTCTCGACCGCATCTAGATCTAGTACAAAAATAATTTCATAATTTCTACCTCTTTATTAAGTCAAAAGGCTTTTAAGTGGTATTTGGCAAACTTACACCCCATTTTTTTTTTTTATCAAGTCTCGTGCAATTGCTCAACTTAATAGAATTAATTTTTAATCGGTTATGAAATGTGTCTCGTTAGTAAAAGATCTAGTAGTCAAAACTCCATAATTATTTATATTTAAAAAAAACTCAATTTAATATAATTTATTTATAATTTTATTTAAACTTCAATTAAATTCTACTATTTTTTTTTGGTCTCATATACCTATTAGTGCAAATATATTTGTCACATTTGAAATTGATTAAATAAGTAAAAAAAAATAATTTTAAATAAATTTTAGTAATAAAGATATATAATAGTGACAAATTTGAAATTGATTTAGTGTCAATTTGATAACACTGAAAATTAAATATTAAATTTTAAGTATTGAAATTTTAAGAATTGAATACAGTGGAAGAGCCATATTAGGTTGACGAGGAACTCAAGTTCCCCCTCGAATTAAATTCAATTAAATTCCTCAAATTTTTATGTAAGCCACACTAATCTATATAAATATCTAATAAACATCTACATTTTAAATCCCCTTAATCGATTTTCTAAATCCGTCGCTTGTTGTATATGTGAAGTATTTATTTTTTCAATACTTTTAATTTCAAAAAAATTATTTTCATACAATTTTTTGGCCTGAAATATTTTTTTTACACCTTTTCTTTTCCAAAATATTATCTCCACAAATCTCTCTCTTTCATTTCTCAATTTAGTACTTTCTATCTATAATTATTTGTGTATAACTTAGATTTTATAGTATTAATGTTACATGGTGATTATGGTGGATAGATAATTGATGATTTTAAGTGAGAAATGAAAAATAAAAAAATAAAATAAAAAAATGAGTTACATTTCATTTAAAATTTAAATAATTTTTAAGTAATATTTATATTTTAAATTGTTGATTCATTTTGGTATCACACACTTTGATACGTATTTAAGATATTTAATTTTAAATGCTAAATTATATCATCAAGCGGGACTAACCCTAAGTAAATAAAAAATAGATGTATAAGCCTTCGTTCCTTGCTCTATCATATATTACTAATATTTATTATCATTGAACTTTGATATTTACAATTATGTAAATTGATGAATTATACTTCTTCTAAACATCATTTAAAATAGTTACAATAACTAAGAAAAAATTTAATAAAAAATTAATATTTTTTGAATTAAAACTTCCATAGAAATATTAAAAGCTTCTTTTAGTTTTTAAAACATATGTAAAATTACTTTAAATAAATTTTTCATAAAAATAATAATTACAAATCATTAATATTTTATTTTTATTTATTATTATTATTATTAAGGAAAATCCACCTGGTGCTACTGTAACTTAAATATTAGGAGGAAAGAAATGCATAAAATTAAAAAACCGAAGGGATAATATATATGTTAGTAAATCAATGGATAAATTAATAATTTAATTAAATAAATTTTATTTATTTAGTTTTAAATAGATGTACAAATAGTAAAAAATGAATACATTTAGAAATTCCAAAAATATATGGGATGACCTTAGTATTTATCAAAATAATAAATGTTGTATTTACTTAATAACTTAAAAAAATTATTATTAAAAATATAATTGTAATTTTACTAGCTTTTTCAAACACACTCTTATTTTCTTTTATTTTCAACTCGTTAGTCTAAAAAAAAATTACTTAGTAAATTATGTATTTTTTTTTTTCATATTTTTTCCGCAATTTTTCTTCCATATCCATTTTATCCATTATTTTTTAATTAAACAAATGCCTTAAAGTAATTCATTTTTTTTTTGTCATGTCAACTTTTAAATCGCAATTTTTTTTTTTTTTTTTTTTTTTTTTTTTTTTTTGGCTGTGTTTGAATTGGTTTAGTACACCTCAACTCATCACTTTCTCGACTACTCTAAAGACTCCCCTAAATCGTAATATTTATCTGCATCCATCATCGAAAAGGAATACTAGAAAGATAATACATTTGCGACAATTATTAAGGAAAAAGAAGCCATGTGCCACAAAAGCTTATAGCAGTGGATAAATAAATTAAAAAAGAAAAAAAGAAAAAGAAAAAAAAGATTGATTTTGGACCACTTTAAAAGTATGCCAATAATTCATCAAATAAAAGGGAAAAAAATCCCACTACCATGTCTATAGAGATATTGGCGAATAAGAAGACAAGAAGTTGCTGATTTTTTCACTAGATTAGACTTCGGTTCGGGTTGACCCGACCCAAAAACCTTGTAGAGTAGATCCGGAAAATTAATTGAGAAAGAACTAAAGAATTGCAACTTGTGGTAAGTCTATTTTATCCTTAATTGTAAAAAAGTTTGATACACAATTGCAATTTATGTTTTAGTATCGCGTGTTAAAAAAAGACGGAAGATTCAATAAATAGGTTGTACTCTTACAATTACAAGTACCAAAGCTATGTTTAAAATATTTGTTAAATATAACAAATATTATAGAAATATATGTAACATAATTACATATAATTTATAATATGTAACTAACATTACATAGGTGTGAGCACATACAAAACTGATATGGGAACATTGCTACTCATAACTGAAATAGCCGTGGACCCTTTATGGGTTGGATTGGGTCATAAATCTGATTTGAACAGACAGACCCAATGGGTTTTCTGGACCAGAGAATAATAAGTCCAGCTGGGTATGATCTTCGGCAGTCCTTTAAACAAGACACGTGGTCTGATGAAAAGGCCCATTTATGGGTAGATCAAAGCCCATAGTATTCAAGTCTAAAGAATGAACAAGTCAACCCATTATGATCGTTTCCCCTACACTTGAAGAGCATTATTACCGGTTGACTGTAATAGCTCATGATTAATGAGGTACGTTATAGAAGATCTCTCCCACGATATGAGGAGAAGATCACGGTAATCTTTCAGGCCGTTAGGAACATATCAAGTAACGGGCGACCTCTCCAATGAAACATGTAAGACCCTGATTTTTCTTATATGCATATTTTGAGCCGTATTTGAGTACATTTGAAAATAATGGGGTGAATGGCGAGATTAATTATGTGATTTTTAAAAAAAATAAAATTTAGGGGGTCAAATTGTAGTTTTCAAAATATTAAAATTAGAATTTGGTTTAGTAAATAACTTAACAAAAATGAAGGGGGAGATTTATGTAATTACAACTAAATATATATATATATATATATATATATATATATATATATATATATATATATATATATATATATATATATATATATATATATATATATGTATGTATGTATGTATGTATGTCTGTGTGTGTGTGTGTGTGTGTTGAAAAGAGGCCAAGCCCCATACTCTTTGATCTCTATCTTATATATATATATATATATATATATATATATATACACACACACACATATAATCATATATATCCACACTCTCGGGAAGGATCGAGAAGCAATCAAAGAAGAAAAAACAGAGGAGAGAGAGGAGGAGGCTGTTCTGGCAGTGGGTGTTCGGTCGGTCCGTTAGTTCGTCGGTGGTGCGTTGTTTCTCGTCGACGGTAGATGTTGCGTTGTGGGGTGTGTTGCGTTGACAGGGCCCTTCGTCTGGTGGTCGGTGATTGTTGCGGTTGTCGACGGAGTGTGTGATTGTGTGTGTTTTGTATATGTTTCGTTGTGCGTGTGTGATCGGAGTATACGTTCCGTCCGTTCGACAGTGTGGTCGTCACTCTGGTGAGTATGTGTATTCAGCCATTGTTGTGTGTGCGTGTGTGCTTACTATGTGTGGTGTGTGTTGTGTGTATGTGTGTGATCAGTGTGTATGTTTTGGTGTGTGTATGTGTGCTCTGTTCTGCCAACGATCATGTGGGTATGTGTGTGGGTCGTCGGCTGTGCTGTTGGGTCGCCGGCGAAGTGAGTGTGTTGATCGTGTGAGCGTCGTGTGTGTGTCGACGGTGCGGTGCAGGTGTATATGAGTGTTTTCCGTTTTCGTTGGGTGATGTCTGTGTGTGTGTGTGTTCTGTTATTGTTGTGTATGTGTGTGTAGTAAGTTTGGCTAGAGGCTGTGTGGCTCCTCCGGTGGTGTGTATGATTGGGTGTCGCCGACGGTGAGTTAGAGAGAGAGAGAGCAGTGTGTGTGTGTGTGTGTTGTGCCGTCGTTCGATTGGTCCGACAATGGTTGGTTTGTGTGGGTATGAGTGTAGTTTGTGTGGGGTGAGTGTTTCATGTGTGGGTGTTGGTTCGCCATCGTGGTTGTAGAGTGTGATCGTCGGAGTTGAGAGTAGAGTGAGAGAAGGTCGGCGGTTTGGGTTGAACCAGAAACAGACGCGAAGAAGAAGAAAGAAAAAAAAAAAGGCAAAGTAAAAAATTTCACAAACCACCCCCAATGAAAATCAAAATACTCATCTCGTGGCAAACAGAAAATTTGGGAAAGGTAGAATTTCAAACTCTACTAATATATGTATTTAATGATATTTAATCGTCTCGTGGGTGATTATAAAACTAATTACTAGCATCGAAAAGAATAAATATTGAGACCATTTATATAAATAAATTTGATAGAATAAACTTTAAACGGAGTAATATTAGTGGAATAGTAATATTTATAATAAAATGTGGGGAATAGGAAATTACGAGATTTAGGGTTGCATGGCATGATTAGGTTATTTTTACATAAAATATTAATTTAGGCCCTGTCACTATTAGGTTCGCAGGCACCGTTGCAACTCCCGATCGTAAGGCTAAAATGATCACATGGCTAGCCGAAGTGCGGTGTGATGTGGTGTGGTATGGAGTGATGTGGTGTGGTGTGGTGAGGTGTAGTGTGATGTGGTGTCGTATGTGGTGTTTTGTCGTATATGGTACTTTGTCGTATATGACATTTATATATACTTTATTTTATACTGGCTTGGTGTATCCATTTACGATGATATATCTATTATTTTAGTTGCGTTATACTATATGGTTGCTGTGACGTTCTGGTTGATTTTTACTGCTTAGTTGAAATGTTATAAACATGTAGACGTTGATTCTGTGGTGACCGAAAAATGGATGTTTTCCTAGTGGTATGGTACATTTATATATATTATGAGATTTTTATTTGAAATGTGATGTTTATATGTTATATGCTTGATCCATTTAAAATGTTTTATTAAGAAGACAGTACACGCGCAGGTGAAGCAATTAGGAATCGGTCCCCTACTGGCACTAGGTAGAGTACTGCGATGGCGTCGTGTGGGAGTTTTTGAGACGAGCTGTCTGAGGCGAACCCGTGAGGGGTTTAGGGTATTTTATATCTTTGTTGTTCTTATAATTGGGGATGGGTGTGTCCCCCATATGAGAGGATATATATGGCCTGTATATGTAATTGTATATTTATGTAAACTATATTGTTGTTTTCTAGTTGGTTGGATATCCAGGTGATGTCGTGTCGACGTCAGGCCGGACCTAGGATAACGGGTGTCCGGGTTGGGGTGTGACAATTTTGGTTTCAAAGCCTAGGTTATAGGTTCTGTAGACTTGTCAGTTGTTGTGTCAGTAGAGGACCATGAGATAGGAGGTGTGCCAATCGTCTAGTCAGTAGGGGACATGTGTTAGGGTGTCGATAGGTGAGTTCGGGACGTGAGGAATAGTTATGTCATTACATTAGTTAGTGCATTGGCATCTTGCTTGGTTGGTTGTCTTGTTGGCAATTAGTGGATGTGACGAAGTTATGATATTGCCAGTTGGTGGTTCAGGTGGCGTTGTGCTGTTGGTAGTGGTTTTGGGTGGACCACGATTGTGGGGGTACTCGTAGTTGGGAAAGTTAGATTATAACCGATAAACAATCATATGTGTATTACTAGATGTTGGAATCCATTATCGATAGCACCTAATATGTAGTTGTTAAAATAATTGATAGTGTAGCAGAACACACTTAAGTTGGATTATGAGTTGACATCCAAATTGAGTATAAGACTGCCTTCTAGGCAATACTAAGGGAATTTTGTAATGATATTGAAAGAAGATGATTGTTCTGTAGTACGTTCTAGGTTGACAGGCAGGCAGAGCAAGGAATGGTGGAACTAGTAAATACAACAAACTTACTAATAAATGATATGTAGAAGATAGCCGAGAAATTGTGAGTTTGTGATAATAGTAAGTGTGTATAACTATAGTTCGTGTCATATGAGTTGTCGGTGGATTGTTTAAAAAATAAGTTACCTTCCGAATCTTAGATAAATCAAAGTTGTATTTTGGGATATGTAATCCTTAACCCAGTCAACTGGATTTTTGATCTAGGAGGTCAGAAAGTTGTTAAAGAAAGGATATCAGAGATACTTCACGTAGGTGATGGGCACCAGTCAAAACAACGTTCAGATGGCGGATACTTTAATAGTGAGGGATTGTCCCGATATATGTCCCATAAGAATTGTCAAGGTTGCCAGTAAACACTATCGAGTTACTTCCAGGAATTGTTCTTATATAAATTCCATCCTATCATAGGGTGCATACCGAGTTGACAAAATTAGAAGATCTATTAACCGCGATTATAGTAGACATGGTGTTTCTCTCTAAATGAAAAAAAAATTAAAAAAAAATTAAAAAAATCCAGTGTTATTCTTAAAAGAAAAGGGAGGTACGTTAAGGATGAGTGTTGGTAACCGATAATGGAATAAAGAGACGGTTTGATAATACATACATATATATACATATATATATATATATATATATATATATATATATATATATATATATATATATATATTATACCCATCGTGTATAATTGATGATTTGTTCGATCAACTGCGGAAGACCAAGGTGTTTTCACAAATAAATTTTCAATTAAGATATCACTAGTTGGAGGTCAGAGACAATGACGTGGCAAAAACGACGATTCGGTCGAGAGTAGAGAAGAGCATGCAGAGCATCTCTGGTTTGTGTTGCTAACATTATGAGAGAAACAATTGTATGACAAATTCAATAAATGAGAGTTTTGGTTGGATTGAGTGATAGGTTTGGGACAGGTGATATTGGGAGATAACATTCAGGTGAATCCAAAGAAAATTGAAGCTGTGATTTAATGGGAAAGGCCGAAAAGTGTGACCGAAATTTTGAAATTTTTGGAGTTGGCGGTGATTTTGGTTGCCTTGAAGTTTTAGAGACCTTATCTGAATGACGAGACTTGTAGGATATGCACCGATCACCAGAGTTGCAATATTTGCTTATTTAAAAATGAGCTAAATCTGAGGTAGAGACGTTGAATAAAATTAATCAAAGACTACAATCGTACCATCCGTTATTATTCAGGAAGGGCTAATGTTGTAGCGAATGCTTCGAGTAAAAAATTGGTAAGTTTAGTTGCGCACATTCAGGTTGTTCATACTAATTTATGTGGTGAGTTGAGACCCTTGTGAGTTTTAGTGAGCGGTTGATCAGATGGCAATGCTGTTTAAGATTTTTTATTTTATTTTAAAACCAACATTGATCGACCGTGTTGAAGAAAATGCAGACGTCGGATGTCCAGTTGGGAAAGATTAGAGGTGAAGTGGAAAATGATCGTAGAACTGACTATCGTGTTAGAAATAATGGTGAAGTCTTGATGATTGAAAATAAAATTGTGTATTCCCAATGATGCCCATTTGACAAATGATACCTTAAAAGAAGTGCATAATTCAATATATGCAATGCACCCTGGTAGAATCAAAGCGTATCGAAATTGCGTGAGCATTATGGGTAGATTAGAATGGAACGAGAAAACGCAAAACTTATTGCCAGAGTCTTGTTTGTTAGCAAGTTAAGATTGAGCATCAATATCCAGGGGGATTTTTACAGTCTTTACCTATTCCAAATTGGTAAATCGGGAAATGCGAATTAGACATTTGGAGGATATGTTGAGGAGTAGTATTTTGGAATATTCTGGTAGCTGAGATGACTATGTGGTGCTAATGGAATTTGTTTATAATAATAGATACATTTTCGACAATCAAGGTGGCACTATATAAAGCGCAGTATGAAAAAGATGCAAGACTCCAATCAAACAGACTAAACTGAGATAGGAACACAGAGATATAGTCGGTGTGGCTACATTGTTTTTTTGGGAAATAGGTTTCGATAAAAAGAACTCAACTAGATGTTTTAGACCATTACTAACATTAGACGGACCAAGAATGTGGGAGTCATTAAGTTTTCATGGAGAAAGGATAATTTGAATTATCCTTGAGCTGATATGTATTATTAATATAACATTTTACGTACAGTGACTCTTGATTTTGGTGACGTATTGATTTTTTGTAGTTGGGACGTATCTATGTACCTGGATCCATATTTATATGGGGTTAAATGTTTGAAGCCTTTTTAATTAGATTAAAACGTAGTTGGCGCTCGTGGCCTTGTCAGGGATTTGATTAAAAGTGGAGACATGAAGGGAATTCTTATAGATGACCTGTTTGACGTATTCTAATACGTATTGATGTAGTTTGGAGATATCTATGTGTTTTCAGGGATATTTATATGAGTTATACGTGGGATTGTGGTAATAGTTATAGAACAGTTATAAGATTATGAAATTCTGGCATAAATATTGAGATTGATGATTTTGGTTGTCTGTTGCGTATGTTAATGGTTGCGAACTTGTTGGTTGGAAATGTTGGACAGATATATTCTTGCGAATCGGTTGACTGGATGGAATAGATATATGTTGGTTGGGAAAAAATTATTGTCAAAATAAAATAGACCCAATCCACTAAGATTACCGTGATGTGTTGAAACTATATTGTTGTTTATTTTAATTTTATCATAGTAGCGTAGCGTAAGCATTAAGAAACATGAGATTTTTTTTTTCCCGATAGTTGATTGGTTGTGCTAGGTGCACTCTATTTGACGGTTGTTAGATATAATGTGAGTTACTGCAAATAGAAAATATTGCGATGTGTGAAGGTAAATTGACAATTACTAATTAAGTACGACTAACATGACTATGCGGTGCGAATTTGAAATATTATTGATTTGACTGGAATTTTAATTTCTATTGCGTTGAAAAAAAAAAAAATCCGGACGAAATTTCTTTTAGGGGGGAAGAGTTGTAAGACCCTGATTTTTCTTATACGCACATTTTGAGCCATATTTGAGTACATTTGAAAATAACGGGGTGAATGAGGAGATTAATTATGTGATTTAAAATAAAATAAAATTAGGGGGTCAAATTGTAGTTTTCAAAATATTAAAATTAGAATTTGGTTTAGTAAATAACTTAACAAAAATGAAGGGGGAGATTTATGTAATTACAACTAAATTAATATATATATATATATATATATATATATATATATATATATATATATATATATATATATAATCATATATATCCATACTCTCGGGAAGGATCGAGAAGCAATCCAAGAAGAAAAAACAGAGGAGAGAGAGAGGAGGTTGTTCTGGCAGTGGGTGTTTGGTTGGTCCGTTAGTTCGTCGGCGGTGCGCTATTCGTCATCGACGATAGGTATTGCGTTGTGGGGTGTGTTACGTTGGCAGGGTCGTTCGTCCGGTGGTCGGTGATTGTTGCGGTTGTCGACGAAGTGTGTAACTGTGTGTGTTTTGTATGTGTTTCGTTGTGCGTATGTGATCGGAGTATACGTTCCATCTGTTCAATGGTGTGGTCGTCACTCCTGTAAGTGTGTGTATTCAGCCACTGTTGTGTGTGCGTGTGTGCCTATTGTGTGTGGTGTGTGCTGTGTGTATGTGTGTGATCAATGTGTGTGTTTTGGTGTGTGTATGTGTGCTCTGTTCTGCCGGTGATCATGTGGGTATGTGTGTGGGTCGTCGGCTGTGCTGCTGGGTCGCCGGTGAAGTGAGTGTGTTGATCATGTGAGCATTGTGTGTGTGTCGACAGTGCGGTGCAGGTGTATGTGAGTGTTTTCTGTTTTCGTTGGGTGATGTCTGTGTGTGTGTGTTCTGTTATTGTTGTGTATGTGTGTGTGTAGTAAGTTTGGCCAGAGGGTGTGTGGCTCCTCCGGTGGTGTGTGTAATTAGGTGTTGCTGGCGGTGAGTTAAAGAGAGAGAGAGAGAGCAGTGTGTGTGTGTGTGTGTGTGTGTGTGTGTGTGTGTTGTGCTGTCATTCGATTGGTCCGACGGTGGTTGGTTTGTGTAGGTATGAGGGTAGTTTGTGTGGGGCGAGTGTTTCATGTGTGGGTGTTGGTTCGCCGTCGTGGTTGTAGAGGGTGATCGTTGGAGTTGAGAGTAGCGTGAGAGAAGGTCGGCGATTTGAGTTGAACCAGAAACAGATGCGAAGAATAAGAAAGAAAAAGAAAAGGAAAAGCAAAAAAATTCACAAACCACCCCCAATGAAAATCAAAATACTCATCTCGCGGCAAATGGAAAATCCGGGAAAGGTAGAATTCCGAACTCTACTAATATATGTATTTAATGATATTTAATTGTCTCATGGGTGATTATGAAACTAATTACTAGCATCGAAAAGAATAAATATTGAGAATGTTCATATGAATAAATTCGATAGAATAAACTTTAAACGGAGCAATATTAGCGGAATAGTAATATTTATAATAAAATGTGGGGAATAGGAAATTACGGAATTTAGGGTTGAATGGCATGATTAGATTTTTTTTACATAAAATATTAATTTAGGTCTTGTCACTATTAGGTTCGCAGACACCTGAGTACTGGTAGAGAATAGGCGGTTAAAGTCTTCGAAAACGGATAATCAGATGAGTGTACTGTCTTCTTGCCAAACTATTTTCTATGTATATATATATGATGACATATGTGTTTACTTACACTGTACGATTTCATAAATGATATGGATCAAACAGGTTTTTAGGGTGAGTTGGTAAAATGAATTTCCGGGGAATTGTATTGGTTTCTAAAAAGAAGGATTAAAAATAATTTTTGTTGGATATGGGTGGTTTTGAAAAGAGAGTAAAAAAATATATGGTTTTCTTCAAAATGCTTGGTTTTCTAAAAACAAAGGTGGAAAAACAGTTTTTACTGAAGTCGGTGGTACAAAGGTGGAAAACTGGTTTTTTTTACTGAAATTGGTGGTGCTTTTAAAAATGAGAGTGAAAAACGTGATTTTGAAAATTCTCCCCGAAAGGGGTGTGGTTTATATTCTCTCCATAAGGGGTATGGATTTTTGACGATGTGGTGTGAAAATGTATTTCTTCCGTAAGGGATGTGGAATTTTAACTATACTGATGATTTTGATGATGCCATAGTTGTTCTTCCCGAAAGGGATGTGGTTTCTCCCCAAAAGGGGTGTGAATTATATTTCTTCCCGTAAGGGGTGTGGATTCTTCCTATGGGATGTGGATGCTTCTCCCCGTAAGGGGTGTGGATTATATTTCTCCCCAAAAGGGGTGTGGATATTTCGTAGGAAGGCATATCCTATGGATGTTACGGTACCATTGCAACTCCTGATCGTGAGGTTAAAACGATCACTATGGCTAGCCAATGTGTGTTGTGATGGAATGGTGGTTGGAGATGTGTGTTTGAGATGTGGTGTTTTACTTATATTGGGTGATTTATTATTTATTATGGTGATTTGTATGATTTTATACTAGATGGATTTGGATGGAACTTATCTATATCACTTTATTTTCACTGCTTATATACTGGAGATTTTACGAGCTATGTGATGTTTATATACTTATGCTTGATCCATATTTAATTGTGGTAATATTTAGAATGTATTATTATTTTAAAATTGTTTTACTAAGAAGGCAGTACAATCGCAGGTAAAATAACTAGGAGTCGGTCCCATACTGGCACTAGGTCAAATCCGGAGGTGCGATATAGAAGGAATATCTTGGGGGTGCTACTTGAAGGGAAACTAAATGAGAGATTTAGGGTTTCGTATTCGTGTTGTTAAATGAATAAAATTTTTGGGACTGGTGTTCATAAATGAGAGAGTGTATATATTTATGATTTGTTCTGTGATTGCGTTTTTATTTTTGTCGTCTATAGTTAGTTAGATATTCAGGTGATGTTGTGTCAACGTCATGCCGGCCCCACAGTGACGGGTGTCCGGGGTGGGGTGTGACATCCCAGGCAAACTACTAAGTCCAACATGAAGAATAGGTTGAAGTACTGCGATTTCCATAGGGACTACGGTCATGATACGGATGACTGCTAGGAGCCTAAAAAAAAAGATTAAATGCCTAACTGATATGGGTCAACTACGAGACTACTTACAAGAGCGCTCAAGGGACAAGTAAAGGCCTAGAAACGAAGGCCACTGTGAAGAAAATCGCGATAAGGAGCGCAAGGAGGATCGCCACAAAGAGAATCACAAAGTGATTTTCATGATAAACTTTGCTAGCAGTAATTGGAGAATCCAATCGTGAACGGAAAATGAAGGTCCCCGAAGCAAATGGAGAAGTAATGGCAGTAACCACATATCTAGAACCGGTTATCATTTTTTCTAATAAGGATTGCAAAGGGATTGTACATTCCCATAAGGATACCCTGGTTATCACTCTCTAGATTTTCAGTTTCTAGGTAAGATAAATTTTGGTCGATAATGACAATTATGCTAATATAATCTGTGTGGATACTTTGAAGCAGATGGGAGTTCCTAGTTCGGATGTTACTTCCACCCAGACTGTTATAGTGGGCTTTAATGGTGATCTCAGTTCGCTCCGTGGAAAGATCACAGTATTTATCACCGCAAACAAGAGAGAATGAGAATACAGAAGAGCTATAGAGTTCATGGTGATAGACTTCGCATCTCCTTATAATGCGATACTGGGACGTCCATGGTTGCATACGATGACAGCAGTAACATAAACATACCACCACTGTATCAAGTATGCAAATGATGGTTCTGTAGTGATGATACAGGGTGATCAAGTAGTTACGAGGTAATATTTTGTCGTAGCTATAAAGGGCAGGAGCAAGACCTTATAGACATTAAAGTAGGAACATGAAGTAGCTCCCTCACAAAGCTCGGCTAATGAGATTGATGACTTGGGGGAACACATCGGTATGATTCAACCTACCGAGCAAGTAAAGGAGATCGTGTTCAACAAGGGTGCTCAGAAGCTAATGATAGGGGGATCATTAAGCCACACTGAGACCATGAAGATTAATAAGCTGCTCCAGGAGAATCTGGATGTGTTTTCCTAGACTCTAGAAGATATGAAGAATATTAGCCCAAGTGTTGTAGTCCACCGACTTGATATTTCCAGATCTACCCTCCAGTTAGGCAGAAAATGAGAACTTTCATCCCTGAGAAAGAACAAATGATTGAAGCTGAGGTAAAGAGACTGTTTTCCATAGGCCACATAAGGAAAGTGAGGTACCCAAGGCAATTCTTTATCCTCAAACATATTAATATATTAGTGTAGTTAATTTAGGATATATTAGTGTTGGTGCATAAAGCTGGTACACACCTTGAGTATGGTCCAGTTGGATGATAGAAGGGTCCTCTTGCTGAGTTGGAGTCGTCGGTTAAAAAGTCTTCGTGTGAGCTATACTGGGTCCTGGGAGGACTGGCCTGCTGTGTTCAGAGTCCTGCTCCTCAGAGAGTGTACCTGCAGAAGGCTTAGACCGGGGTTTATATCGATGAAGCCCCTCCGGTGTGGTAATCAGTGCTTAGAGAGAAAAGGTACAGAATATAGCAAGTAAACAAATGAACTTGCGCGTAATGTAAGTGTATTCAAGCGTACTTCGGTCTTACATAGCCCCCAATATATATAGGCATTGGAGATGATTAGTCGAGCCTAAACACGATTAATTAGTCGAAACCTTGTATTTAGCCGATAATCCAAGGCGTTTAGGAGATAATCATTGGGCTTGGGCTTTTGGGCCCATTTAGCGAAGCCCGCAGGCCTTTGTTAGGCCTGCGACAGTAAGCTGGTGGAGGAGAGCGAAGATCCGTGGAGTCCTGAAAAAGAAACAAGGTGAAAAAAGAAAGCCGGTCGAGGTGAACGGCTGAGTCCCTGAAACTGACCGTCTAGGGCACAACGCAGAGAGCTCAGAGCGGCATGTCCCTGTAGTGCTTCTCGCTCCTCCTTGGGTGCAAATGAGATTCCAGGGAGGAGCCGTAGTCGGTGTATACTCCAGCGTGGCGTTGTGAATTACGGAATGCGTCTTTGTTATTGCGAGGGTTGACATGTGGCTGAGTCCCAAGTGCTGACTCAGAAGTGCCCAAAAATACCCTCATCAGTTGCCCCTTTACCCTGTGCAGCGAAGGATGCGAGGTGGTCAGGGATATCAGTTCCTAGCTGAAATGGGCGTCCTGGAGACTTCGGAACGTGAGAAATACCTTTGATCGGCATTTTTTCAAGAGTTAGTTTTTTCTTGAGGAGCTTATTCGAAATAGGCTTCCATACGGTCGGGGTCCGGGGTCAGGTAGCACCGTAGGGTGGTCCCAAATTTCTTTGATTTTCAAGAAGACAATTTTTCAGGAGTTAAAGTTTTTTAAAAGAGGTAATTTAAAATACGCTCCCCTACGGCCGAAGTCCAGGGTCAGGTAGCACAACAGGGTGACCCTGAATTTTTTTCGATTTCACAGCGACAATTTTTCAAGAGTTGAACTTATTTTTTTTTTTATTTTTTATTTTTTTTTATTTTTTGTTTTTGTAGAGGAGCAAAATTGTAATACGCGCCCATACCGCCGGGGTCCGGGGTCAAGTAGTACGGCAGGGCGACCCTGAATTTTTTTGATTTTCAGGGCGACACACATTTACCATGAACAAGCCCTGAGCATGGACTGGCCTTCAGCGCTGGAGAAATAAAAGTGAGCACCAAGGGGGTAGGCACGGGGCGAGTGGCCGGGAGCTCGCCGACTACCGCCATGCAAGGGGCAATGACCCAACTGGGATGACCAGCACCTAAGTGGGCTCTGGGTTGTCCCCAACGCCTACTTTGGGCGCTGGTCAGATACCAGTGCCCATTTATGGGCGCTGGTGACCCCAACTCCCTCTTGGGCATTGTTCAGATGGGCGCTGGTGTCACCAGACACTAACGCCTTGGCCCCTAGTCACCTGAGCCCTTAGAAGGGTGCTGGTCAGGGGGCAAGCCCTTTGGCTTGCCCCCTCCCAACTTCTAATATAATTTTTTATTTGTTTATTTATTTTATTTTTATTTTTTTAATGTTTTGAATGGGTGAGGGTGTTGTCCTCCCTCCTTAAGATATTTTTCTTTTTTGAATGGGGGGAGGGCACTGCCCTTTCCCCCCTTAATATATTTCTTTTTTGAATTGGGGGGAAGGTGGTGCCCTCACCCCCCTTTAATATTTTTTTTCTTTTTTGATGTGTGCGGAGGGAGTAGCATAGAGGGGGGAGCAAGGAGGGGAGAGCAAGACACATTTTAAAAACTTACAATTTTTTTGGAATTCTTGTAGCCTTGGTTCACATTGCACATTGCACCTTGTACCCTTGCACCCCTTAGTCTTTTTCATTACTCCGATGCATGGCATTTTTTGCTGCGACTTTCTCGACTGGTGAGGCCTGTGGAGAGGGAGCATTGAGCACGTTAGGGCGCTGCTCGCTCGGACCTGTGGCCTACACATTTAGAGAAGGTCACTATCTATGCCCTGCTAGCCTGAGGCAACACTGCAGGGTAGAGGAGCAGGACAAGATGACGCTGGCCCGAGGTGATGTGGCAAAACTTTTGGACGGCACTACTGGATGGCATTCTTGAAGAAGGTCGTCACCTGGAGCCTGACAGCTAGGAGTAGCACGACAAGGTAGTGCTCGTTGCTACCTGGACCCTACCAACTCGGAGAAAAGCGGCAGGGATGTGCCATTTAGACTATGCCGGCTAGGAGTAGCGCGGTCGGGCAGTGCCGGTCAAACTTGATAGTTCTGGATATAGGACACCGAGGCTTATGCCCTAGATAGGGCCATGTACAAGGGCATCGAGTAGAGAGATACCGAGGAGGACAGTGCTGACGAGGAGGCTGAGGAAGGCAATATCAAAGCCACTTCCCCTTACACCGACACCTCTCACAACGAGGGTAGAGAGGACTGAGCTCGGACCATCGCTTTTTCAGGACTTAGTGTTTTGTAGACTTTTTTTTTTCACTTATTCCTGTTTTTCTTCATGCAAGCGGGTAAGCTTTTGAGCGACATAGACATGGTACTTCAGAGTCTACTATTTTTTCTCGATGTTTTCACCAAGTCTCTTTTCTGCTTGATCTTGTTTTCAGAGTTGTAAAATTTTGAAAATTTCTCTTCTCTGCCTAGAACCATAGACCACTAGCCCCCAGTCCGGGATACGAGCTGATTGCAAGAAAATCATGTCGTGGACTTAGGAGAAGGGTTTCTTAGGGTGCCTGGTCCTCTCGGTCCGTAGGGGCGCAACACGTTGGTTGGCCCCGTGGCCAGTCATCGAGGAGTTCTCCGTAGTTAGGCTATTTCAAGAACCCTTTCAGGTTATCTCCATTTAGTCCATGCAGGAGCATCTTCCCTTTTAGAACGTCAGACTTAAAGTCGACTAGGGAAGAGGTACTTGGCTGCAGGCCCTCAGACCCGATCAATGTCCTGCCCTTGGTGGATGACCTTGGTCTTTTCCCTGGTACGGACTATCGACTTCCGAAGAGGGTTTGGTTGTCACCCTCGACGCTGAGCGCCGGGATGAGACTTGTGGAGAGTTACTCGCGACGCCGAGAGTCGGGATGTTGGGTGGAGAATTATCAGCAACTCAGGAGGTCAGAATACAATCGTGGATAATCATTCGCGATGCTAAGAGCCGAGATACGGCTCAGGGGGTCAGAATTCAGTCGTGGAAAATTATTTGCGATGCCGAGAGTTGGGATGCGACTCAGGGGGTCGGAATGTAATCGTGGAGAATCACTCGTGATGCCGAGGGCCGAGATGCGGCTCAGGGGGTGGTAATGCAGACGTGGAGAATCATTAGCGATGCCGAGAATCGGGATATGACTTAGGGGGTCGGAATGTAACCGTGGAGAATCACTCGCGATGCTGGAGTCAGGACGCAGATTTGGAGAATCATCCGTGACTCAGGTTGTCAGAATTTCGTTGTTGGAGACAGGCTGCAGGGCGCTCGTCTCCATCTCTGGTAGGATAGAGGACTGCTCGTCTCCGCCTTTGAGTTGCATGCTCACAGCTGGCCATTGCTCGGATACCGTGGTGGCATGAGGGTGGCGGGTAGGCATCTCGCCCCGCCCACGACGGGTCCTCAGGTCAGATCTTACTGAGTGGCTGGGAAGCTAAGCCCAAGGATAGCCCTGGTCAGTCCCTAGCACTATGTCTTCGTGGAGAATGGGATCTTGACGTGGTCGGGAGGGGCCTCTCCAGTTCGGTAGCCCCAGTATGGCAATGTGGAGGGCAACCCTCAGGCACAAGCCCATTTGAAGATTCCACACGAGCATCGTGATCTTGGGGTCACTCCTCGGGCCCTGCAGTCTGGAGAGATAGTTCTCCCTGGACGGGGGTCAACAATAGGCACGTGGGGAGGAGTTGTACATACGACTTGAACTCTTGCATTTGGCATTCAAGGAGATAAACCTGAAATGCATCCACAGCTCCCGAGGTCTGTCCCATAGCCACATGTGGCAGAGTTGATGGTCCTTCCTGACCGTGGAGGGGGTAGTTATCCTCGTTAGTGGGAGCTGGGGGGGGGGGTGAGCCTTTGGAGTTTTCAACATGTCTTCTCGTTCTTCTATTTTGTGTCTATTTAACTGGGCCTTGTGATCATTCAAGCTCAGTTGAGTAGATAGCAGTGATCAGGAGAAGGCTTTTTGCTCGGTTTCCACAGACGGCGCCAAACTGTTGGTGCATAAAACTGGTACATACCTCGAGTATGGTCCAGTCGTATGACAGGTGGGTCCTCTTGCTGAGGTAGATTCATCGGTTGAAAAGTCCTCGCGTGAGCTGTGCTGGGTCCTAGGAGGACTAGCCTGCTGTGTCTAGAGTCCTTCTCCTCAGGGAGTGTATCTGCAAAAGGCTCAGACCGGGGTTTGTCTCGATGAAGCCCCTCCGGCGTGGTAATCAGTGCTTAGAGAGAAAAGGTACAGAATATAGCAAGTAAACAAATGAACTCGCGCGTAATGTAAGTGTATTCAAGCGTACCTCGGTCTTACATAACCCCCAATATATATAGGCGTTGGAGATGATTAGTCGGGCCTAAACACGATTAATTAGTCGAAACCCTGTATTTAGCCGATAATCCAAGGCGTTTAGGAGATAATCATTGGGCTTGGGCTTTTGGGCCCATTTGGTGCAGCCCGTGGACCTTTATCAGGCCTGCGGCAGTGAGCTGGTGGAGGAGAGCGGAGATCCGTGAAGTCTTAGAGAAGAAACAAGGTGAAAAAGGGGAGCCGGTGGCTGAGTCCCTGAAACTGACCGTCCAGGGCACGGTGCAGAGCTCAGAGTGATATGTCCTTACGGGGCTCCTCGCTCCTTCCTGGGTGAAAATGAGATTCCAGGGAGAAGCCGTAGTCGGTGTATGCTCTAGCGTGGTGTTGTGGATTCGGGAATGTGTCCCTGTCATTGCGAGGTTTGACACGTGGCTGGGTCCCAAGTTTTGACTCAGAGGTGCCCAAAAATACCCTCATCAATTAGTATTAGTTTAATTAATTAAATACATTTGTTTTTCGGCTAGATAAAGTTAGGTCACGATAAACACGGTATTCGATAGTAACGACACCAATCCTTGTGGATACGATAACCCGATCTTAATGATCACACTATACTAAAATTTTGACCTCGTACACTTGCGAGTAGTCATATACGCGCGTGATTAAATCCTCGTTGTACAAGTTTTTGGCGCTGTTGCCGGCGATTGGTCATTAGGCGATTTCAGTTCTTGGCGATCGCTACCAAGTTTTTGGTAATGATTGCCAGGTATTGATTTGTTGTTATTATGGATATTGTGTGTAAATGATTTAATATTACTTTAGGCATTTCTTTGTATATAATTTTTTGTTTATAATTTTGTTTTTGTTTCTTATGCAGGGTACGTGCTGATGTTAGATCGACGGGTATTGATGCATCTCTTTCGACGGGATTCCAATTTGTTTTATGTTGCATGGCCAAGCACATATGCCGGTGAGGCATTTCATTAAAATATCGAGCCATTCAAAGCAAAACCTCGCCAATCTTGAGGGCGTTTTGAAAATGTCGGGCTGAGGACATTAAACCAAGCGCTTCTTGGGAGGCAACCCAAGGTCAAAATAAGTTAAATCCGTCACATCCGACTTGATTCGGAGGCGAGATCCTCTCGCCTCCCAGGTAAGTGTTCTAAACACCCTTCGTCAGCATACTTTAAATTTCATATGTTGAAGAATGATGATTGGGTTCGCTGAGGACATTGTCCATTTTAAGTTTGGAAGTGAAGTGTAGTATTTAGTATTGTTAGTTTATGCGTTATTATTTTTCTGTATTGCATGTGTGTTTCAGTTAGAATGTGTTTATGTTTTTGTGTTGTTGTTTGCATGCTGAGTTTTGTGTTCATCTGGGCCGTTACCCGATGATGATAATTACCTCTAGTTGTTTTAGAGGTCAAGGGTAATACCCATGCATGTATGATTCTATGTGTTTGACTATGCGTTTTGGTCAAAATTATTATAGATCCTAATTTGCATAGGTATATAGACTCAAGGTATAGTTATTCAATTGATTTGAGGATGATTATCGATTAGCTAAATTCATGAGACATTGAGGATTATAGAACTTGATTGAGGGGAAGCTTGAGGCAAAATCTTAGGCGGGGTAGTTCAGGAGACGTGATTTAGGCATTCTCTTTGTCGCTTAAGCCTTTGAAGCCTACCTTGATATATGTTTATCCATCGTTACCCTATCGAAGCCTAAATGCAAATTCAATTCTGAACACATAAACTAATACCTTGGCCAGTTGATCGTTTTCCAAACCTATATTGCTGAATTTAAAGGCACATTTGAGTGAATCAAGTTAGCCGTTGCAAAGACTTATTGATGTGAACGGTTGGGTTTAGGGCGAACTTCTAATTGGTTCGGTATTTGAGTACTTACTTGTCGTTTTTCATTTGTATTTCACAGACCCTTTCAATTGTAACATTCAAATGAGTTTGGGGGTGTGTTCGTTAAAAAAAATAATAAAAAATAATAATAATAAAAAAAAAAACAGTCAAATGTAAATACAGTTTTTATTTTTGTTTCTTTTGACAAGTGACTACGTCGGTTTTAAATGCATGTTCAAGATTGGTTACAATTTTTCTATGGGGGTTCGAGAGTAAATGTGCGAAGCGTTGAGCCTTGGGTAACGTTAAGTTAACAACGTTAACCCGTTTTCAATTCTAAATTACCCTTGGCCAAATATACCAAAACCGAATCAAGACCTAATGATCTTCATGAACTACTAAACCTACATTAGGGGAGAGTGGACCCCAATCCAGCTTATGGTAATCCTTAACTCATAAATTTCGTTGGGGGATAATCCAATCCGATCGTTGTATAGCCATATTATTGAGTCTCGCACTAACCCATTTACAGGATCTAGAATAACATTCACCATTATTGTATGTCGAAATTCTAGAACATTACATGCTGTGTGTTACCGCCTGAACTCGAAATAATTGGCAGTTGTTGAGGGAAAAATAAATAGGCCGTTAGAAGAAGTCAAAACTCGCATGTTGTTATGTTTAGATTGTTTTTAGGTTGTTTGTTATTTAATTTAGTTTGTTGTTTTTTTCATTTCAGTGTGTGTTTAGCTCAAGGACTAGCCAAATTCTAAGTTTAGGGTTTGGGGGTATTTGATAGGTGTGATCTACCTACGTATTTCCAAACAGAATTAAGTTGGTTTTCGAGCGTTTATATAGTATTTTATTATGTTTTAATTAGTTTTTATCTTTTTGTATTAAATCAGGTGTGTGGGGTAAAAATATAGGAAACTGGAGCAAAAACGATGAGATCAAACTGAAGGCGAGTCGAAGTTACGGTGGATAAACAAGTAAGGAGGCAAAAATATGAAGGAAGCCTACCGCCTAGGTGTCCAGACCTCCGCCTAGGCAGTGAAGATGCTGAGAATGACAAAAGGCTACTGACAGTCCACCACCTAGGTGAGAAATTCCTCCGTCTAGGCAGAAACCCCAGTAGAAACATTTCCAAGTCCATCACCTACTTCTTCGCCTAGGCGGTCACCAAACTTGCAAAGCTGGTAGAGATGTTGTACCTTTAAGGCTATTTTTGACTATGATGAAATCCTATTTTGGAAACACTCAAAACATGGAAGTTGTAGATATTGTTCTTAACTTTCCATAGGTTTTTGACTCACTTCAATCGGAGTTCGGATGAAGAAGTTACAATCAAAACAAAATGCAAACCTGCAGTTCCTCGGCCTAGGCGGAAATTCCACCGCCTAGGTGGAAAAACGGCAGAAAGTTAACTGACCTACCTGCGCCTAGGTGGAATCCCCTGACACAACCTTGATATTTATTAGATATTTTGAGATATTTTGACTATAAATACCATTCCCTCTCCTCTCCTTGTGAACCCCCCGGCCATTTGGGCACCTTAGGCCATATTTAGGACTAGGTTTAGGTGTTTTAGAGGTGGAGCTCACATCCTGAAGTGGAGAAGATGGCGAATCGATCATTGAGCGTTCCTAGCGGTTTATCTTCGGACGAGGCCAAATTCTTCGATTGTTTTTTCTTATTTCTTTATCTTAAGATCATGTGAGCATGTTTAGCCCGATTTCATTATTTATATGGTTATGACCACGAGTTAAATATGGATTGTAGTAGGGATTAATAATATATTTATAAATATGTTTGTTTGGATGATTTTGGTGTTGCGTTTGTGATTTGTATTCGTAGTTTGATTGTATTTATCGTATTGTTTGTTTATCATGATTAGTTAGATAAATGGAGAATACGGGATTTTGACAAACCTCGGATTCGGATTTGAGTAAACAAACACTACGATTCTATAACCCGGTCGGGGTTTGAATCGTGGACAGTCGATGATGTTGGGGGCAAGACTCATGCGACTTAGTGTCGTTAAGACGTTGAGGGAAACTTCTTCGTTGACTCAAAGTTGCGTTATATCCCCCGTCTTATACTCTGGAGAGGTGACGAGAGAGTTCTAGAACGGAGATTGCCGATAGGGTAAATACAACGCAGGATCCAATGACCCGGTTGGGAGTTGGATTGTGTGTAATCAATAACGCTGGGCGAGACTCATGTGACCTAGGGTCGTTAAGGCGTTGAGGGGGACTTCTTCGTTGACTCGAAGTCATGTATTCCCCCATCTTACACTCGGGAGAGGTGGTGGTAAAGTTTACATACCGAGATTGTTAAATAGGTCGAACACCGTAAACGTGAGTAAATCGAGATTGAACACGTATTTGTAAACACGTTAATCCCTAGGCAATTCTTTACCTTAAAACATATTAGTATATTAGCGTAGTTAATTTATGATATATTAGTATTAGTTTAATTAATTAAATACATTTGTTTTTCACCTAGATAAAGTTAGGTCACGATAAACGCGATATTCGATAGTAACGACACCAATCCCTGTGGATACGATAACCCGATCGTAACGATCACACTATACTAAAACTTTGACCTCGTACACTTGTGAGTAGTCATATACGCGAGTGATTAAATCTTCATCGTACAGTTGCATTAGTCAAGGACCACACTGGAGGGTAGAGACCGGTCCACTACATCAGCAAGTCATTAGTTCCAGCGAAAACTTGCTACACTGAGTTGGAAAAGCTCGCCCTAGCACTGATGACCACTGTATGAATACTCAGACCATATTTCTAGGCACATTTGATTAACATGCTAACCTCATACCCTGCTCTGAGCGATAATGCACAGGCCAGAGACTTCTGGACATCTCATGAAGTAGACTGTAGAACTTGGTGAGTTTTTATCATGTACAAACCTAGGACTACAATCAAAGGGCAAGCCCTGATGGACGTCATTGTTGAGCTAACTCCTCCTACTGAGGTTGACATACAAAACAGAGAATGCCGTGATCAAAACAGAGAGTGCCACGATCAGTCACCTATGCCATGGAAGTTGTGGGTTGACGGTGTATCGAACATAAAGCGGTGTGGTGTAGGCAGAGTCCTGCAAACGCCTGAAAGAGATCTGCTTGAAAAGACTGTCCAACTCGATTTTTTAACCTCTAACAATTAATCTGAATGTGAAGTTGTGATTATTGGGTTGACTCTTGCCCAAGAATTGGGAGCCCACTATTTGGAGGTGAAGTCAGATTCTCAATTGGTGGTCAATCAGATTATTGGGGTGTTCATCATTAATGAGGAAAGATTACGCATTTATGTTGAGAAAGTGAAACAACTTATCTCCTTATTCCAGAGCTGCAACTTTCAAGCTATTCCAAGGGCTGAAAACATGAAAGCATATGCTTTGTCTGTATTAGCTTCTGCATTTGGGTCAGGTCAGCGTTCTAAACTGGTGGAATTCCTTGATCAACCCTCTATAACAACCCCAGTTAGTCAGTGTGCATACATAGGGAAACTGAACCAATAAGAAGATTGGAGAACCCTTTTAGTTCGTTACCTAAAGGAGAGAATCTTACCAGAAGACAAAGACTCTACTAGAAAACTTCTATACAAAGTTTCGAGGTGTGTGTTGACCAACGACAAACTGTATAGATATTCTTTTTCCCAATCCTTATTTCTTTGTCTAGGACCAAAATAAGCTACCTATGTCCTACAAGAAATACATGAAGGGGTTTGCGAAAATCATCAATGAGGAAGAACCTTGATTCACAAGGCCCTAAGAGTGGGGTACTATTGGCCAACTATGTGTATTGATGCGCAAGAATACGTCAAGAAATATGACAAATGCTAGTGGTTGTCCAACGATATCAAGGTCCCTACTCAACAACAAACTCCAGTAATTAGCTCTTGGCCATTCGCTCAATGTGGGATGGATGTTCTGGGTTTGTTTACTCCAGTGCTAGGAAACAAAAAGTATCTGTTGGTGGTAATTGATTATTTCACCAAGTGGGTTGAAGCTGAAGCCTTTACTATTGTGGGAGAAAACGAAATATAAAACTTTCTTTGGAAAAATTTCATCTGTCGTTTCGGCATTCCTGCAGTACTCATCTTTGATAACGTTACACCTTTCATCGGTGGCAAGGTCGGATGGATGTACGATTGGCTAAAGATTCAACATCGAACATCCAGCCCAGTGTACCCGCAAACTAATGGACAGGCAGAGGTGACAAATCGCTCCATCAAGGAGGTACTCAAGAAACTCCTGGATGATGCCAAATAAAAGTAGGTAGAAGAACTCGCAGAGTGTTGTGGGCCTACTGGACCACTCCAACCTCTACCAACAGGAAAATACCTTTTTTAATGACATACGACACCAAAGTCGTTGTACCTGTATTCTCTTCATCGCCTTCATCAATATTTTCTCCTTTTGGTTCATCTTCTAGCTCTTGAATATGGCCCAAAGGTTATTCCTTCGCAACTCTTCTCTGACAATAGGAGAAACCCACCATCTAGAGCTTTTTTTATTCGCTCTTGAATACGGCCTAGAGGTTTTCAATGTCCTGCTCAGACGTCAGCTCACTTGATAGCCTCTCCACCTCTTGTGCCTGATCAGTGGACTTCAATCTTTCTTGGTCTAGCTCAGCCATTAGGCAGTCTCTATTATATCACATTTGCTGGAGGAAATCCTCTTTACCTTGAAGTGTACCATCTTTGATTTGAAGTTCAACATCCTTTGCTTTGAGGTCGACATCTTTTTAGTCAATTACTAAGGAAGTTATGCTAATCTTCCCCGTTAAAGCATGAACACCATCTCTCAAGGATGAGTTATCTCCTCTCAAAGTAAGGATTTCTATCTGGAGGTTGTGATTCTCTGAGCAATAGAGCTCATTGCTTTTCTGCAGAGTCTCCATTTGCTCATTGGTAGAGCCTAACTCCATCTCGAATCTCTCCTGAGAAGACCTCGCCAGTGCTAAATCTGTCTCCATGCTGAGTTTCGGATCCTCCAAGGTGCATTTTATTTCTTCCAGCTTACTGGATTCAGTCAGCTGGTACATAAGTTGGACATCCAACTTGTTTGTGTCTTCGGCGTAGTTAACCATCGCAGAATACATTCGCATATACTGCAATAGAAGAGTAAGCAATCAGTAATTGACAAATAGTTTGGATAAAAGTGTCAGAAATAATGGAAATTACCTGAAGAAGTGCACAAATTATCATTCAGAACAGTTCTGCCTTGTTTCAGCCTTTAGTTCTCTCTTTGCCTTTGTCCCAGGACCTTTTATAAAGAAATTTGATAGCCTCATTAAAAATTGCGTAGCGACCTATAACAGAGGGTCACACTTCAGTAATTAATTAGCATATTTTTCGCATAGACATTCCACGACCGCTAGAGGCTCCTTGGCTGGTAGCAGAAGCTGGGAAAGGTTGATAGTTAACTGAAAGAGGCTCAACAGTAGGAAGGTCAACTGGAGCATCAGTTGTCCTTGTAACAGGCATTGGTTCTCTGACCTCTTACGGGTTAAGAGTTGGAATTGGCAGGACTGACACTGAAATCACTTCACGCCTATGAATACTCAAAGGCTAACAATCGTCCTTAGATTCAGTAGCCTCATGAGCAGTAGGTTGAGGAGATAGATCGATAGGAGGCTGGATAATGGGTTGAGTTGCTCGACTGACCTCCAATTGAGCAAAGGGTTCAATAGGACAGTGAGTTGTCGGTCTTGTAGTAACAGTAGCAGTGGGCTGGGATGATGATTGCATAGTTTTTCTAGCAGGCCTCTTCGCCGGTTTCTTTCTCTTCTTGTTCACAAGTTGCACCTCAGCCAATTCATTAAAACGAGATAGATCTATCTTTGGTCTGATGAATGGATTATGAGTTAGGACTTTGTAAGAACGCACAACTAGAAGCAACAGTTTTATTAACTCTCCTTCAGCTCTAGCTATGAGACCAAGACTTTTGCAACCTCCCTCACCTTCATCAGAAGACCCCAGGAAAGACATCAACACCATTTGAACTGGATTAGAAAGAAATCAAAATGTTAAGAGAAAAATAGGAAAAATTACTTGGGGTATTGAAGCGCCTCGGCACAACTGAGGGTTGCCCCACTTCTTCAAGAGAGAACTCCCAATCATTAGAGAAGAAAATGTACCATTGTTGGCAGTCCTTTACTTTAACTGGATGGTCAGTGAGAAAATAAAATTTCTTGGGGAAAGAATAATAATATCTCCCAAGATTGGTAAGGAATTTGAGGCATCCTATGGTCTTAATGGTGTCAACAGATAAAGGTGTTTTATTTGTGAGCTACGGCAATGGCTCCCATGATTTGATGGAAACCGTTTGGGGTTAACTAGGCATGGGTGATTTCTAATTGATGAAATTGATTACGAAGAAGGGGAGTGAAGAGAAAAGAGAGTCCATACTCGAACATCCACAAAAAGAGGTATATTTCATAATCTTTAGCATCATAGGGACATTCGTCTTCGGACAGAACCCTAATCTACACAGAAGATGGAATGTCATATTGTTCCCTAAATGGTCCAAGTCAATCTCATGGAAACTTGCTAGCCCCATGATCTCTCCAGTTTTCTGAGGAATTAGAGGAATAAGTAGCCTGAGTCGTCATCGTTCTCTCAGCAAGGGGATTCGACGATGAACTTGCCTCAGCTGGACTATTTGATTGACTAAATGACATTCTGAGGCAGAATAAGCAGCTATCGAAACAAAGAAAAACAACGCAACTACAAGATTTGGGAAAGATAAGAACTTACACAAGGTGGAAGTGATCTTTTGTCTCTCTTCTCTTGAATCGTCACGAAAGTCAAGAGGGCAAATGATATGGGAAAACTCTTGCGTATAACTTACATAAGTGTGGACCCTTTATGGGTTGGATCGAATCATAAATCCAATCCAAACAAATAGACCCAATGGGTTATCTGTGCCGGAGAATAATAAGCCCAGTTGGGTATGATCTTCTTTAGTCCTTTAAACATGACAAGTATGTTCAGGTCTAAAAAAGGAATAAGTCAACCCATTATGATCGTTTCCACTACACCTGAAGAGCATTATAATCGATTGACTGTAATAGCCCATGATTAATAAGGTACATTACAGAAGATCCCTCCCACGATATGAGGAAAAGATCACGGTCATTTTCCAAGCCATGAGGAACGTATCAAGTAACGTGTGACTTCTCCAATGAAACGACAGTCCATTTCTAAGCTGATATAATGGGCAGGCATCATTGTTATTTAAATATAATGCAATCTGCATATAAAATCCTTCCATTACCAGATTAACTTATTCTTATGCCGGAGGTTCTTTGGTAGACACCACACCAGTGTCCCCCCTGAGAACTTACAATTTTGCAGGTTAACTGGGGAAGGTAAAGAGGTTTTTTGGCACATGCAAAGCAGATACACGTGCTGGAAATTTTTGACAACATCAAAAACTAATACGCAAGTACAAACCAATTTAAGAGATCAAAACTTATATTTTAAATGTGACTAATAACAAATTACATCTATTATTTGGACTAATTAACAATTATCTCTATAAAAACTTCAAAAGTTTAAAATGATTTTTTTTTTTATATAGAAATAGTGAAAATTTTCAAAAGTTGCTTCACCACTCGCTTACTTTAAAAAAAATAAATGACAGATACATTGTCTACAAACGCTAAGATATATGCACATGCATGAATTCATGCACACATGCACCATATACACATACACACGCATACAAGTGTGCACGTGCACAAACATATACATATATAGACACACTTGCCCATTCATGCACATACAGACATACATACACACAAACATATGTCTGCACACATGCGAATACACACACACACACACACACACACACACACACATATATATATATATATATCGATGATATACATGAACATATAAGGGCACATCCGCTAATTAATGACACATGCACTACACATATACATACATATGCACAATAGCTTCTACATCTCAACAATCCCATTTGGTGTTTGCTATTCTAAACTCACCATGAATACGTGCATACACACACAAACATATATATGCACATGCGCGAATAGATACACACATAAATACATGAACATATGTGGGCATAAGCACATATAACACACACACACACATATGCACATCCGCTAATTCATGAACATATACAACACACATATACATATACGCAACTGCCTCAACAACTCTACAATTTCATTTGGGGTTTGCCAATTTAAACTCTTGACCATGAATGAGATACAATAGAAAACTACTCTCAGTAATATATATATATGTCAATTGCAGCACGTACAAGTTGGGGTTGCATATAAGGGTGGGCGTCAAATTCCACGTTGAATTTTGTGAAGCTTCTCAAGTTAGTCTATATATGAAAGAAATTACTTCACCTATTGCTACATGGTTTTATGTTGGAACATCCTGACATGGTATATTTTGTGGGGCTTCCCAAATAGTCTATATACGAATAGAGCTACTCCACTTGATTCCTTACGTTTGGATTCTCCTAACATAGTATCAAAGTTGGGTTTAGGAAGTCTCGTTTGTTTGTCTCCAATTGCTTGTCTTTTCTCGTCTTATGATGTTTGTCATATAGGGGAGATTGCATGTGAGAGTTGGTGTTGAAATCCGACATCAAAACTGTGAGACTTGCCAAAGTAGTCTATATATTAAATGAGTTATTTCACTTCATGTCGTATACTTTTAAGTTGGAACCTCCTAAACATTTCTCACAATTTTTCATCTATTCTACCAAACAGACCCTAAAGAAGGGGTCCGTATAGCATAATGGGAGTATTTATTCAAGTGAAGATACAAATACAAGTAAATAAGGAACCTTGTTTAAAGAGAACTCGAGATTTTGAAGTGTAATGTGGACTTACTTTCGTTCTCTAAGCTTGGGGCTAGGCCGGGAGTATTTCAAATATCCATGGTGTTAGCAGCAACGACTACACCTAGAGTTGCCATAGTCTCTATTTCTTTATCTAGAAACAGTGGAACCTCTGGAAAGGCATTGCGAACCTCCAACAAGGAAACCTACGTGAGATCTCTTTGCTCACAGAGCTGCCATATAGGTCACTGGAGAAACCACTTTCTCGTTTCCCTCTCCTAGAGCCAATCTCAATTTTTTTTGAGAGGACCTATGGAAACCCTAAGAGAGATCTCCCTGCTTACATCGATGCCTCAGATGTCGATGATGAAACCAACAAACTGCGACATCTAGGGCGGTGATTCCTACTTGCGAGAACGACGATGAAGATTTTCACTTGCGACGATGAAATCGATACCTCCGTTTAACCCAACGTTCGATCTTCCTTCTCACAGATCCATTGCAAACGGCAACAGGAAAACTATAGAAACGATGCTCGATCTCCCTTCTCACAGAGCTGCTACGCACGCAGATGTTGAGACTACCAAATTGCGTCGATGAAGGTGACGATTCCTACTTGCGACGATGAAGGCTGTGATTCCTCCTTGCACCAGTGACGACGGTGCCTCCATTCAACCATCTTCATTATTGTAATCATCGATTCATAACCGTTCATAATCATAAATGCTTCAGGTTCATCTCCTTGTCTCTCTCTCTCTCTCTCTCTCTCTCCCCCTTACGGTAGTCTCCTTCAAAACCCAGATTGGAGATCAATTAGGCAATATATAAGTTTATTTTCTATGGCTATGTCCTCGATTTGTTTAGATCTAATTTTGAATTGTATAGATGTTGCCCCAATTTTTGCAAATCTGACAATATCGTTCAACAACCTCTCGCCATGCTCGATCTTCTTCATCATAGAAAGTTGTCTAAACCAATGCTGACGAAAGCAACAAATGGGTTCGGCAATGGCAGCTATTCACACTATACACGCTTTCCATCACCATGACCACCAAAGGTTCATCTCTCTTTCTATACCTCTCATCTGTTTGTATCCATAAAAGATCAATTGTGAGCTCAATTAGGCTAAAAATGAGTCCGATTTCTATAGAGATTTCCTGGATTACTGTGAACTATAAGCTCTGATCTCTAGTTTTGTTGATATGCCAAGCTTTGTTCTTGTTACACTGATTAGTAAATTTTTTTGGGACTACTTTTTACAAATTGTTTACATCTCTATGTATATTGTATATATCTTACACTAAATTTTGTAGCTCTACTACTTTGTTCTCATTTCCATGATTTATGCATTTGTTTGACGGTTCGGTCTTCATAAAATTGAAGCAATTTGTGTAATAGGGCTTGGATGGATTGAGAACCGTGATGATGGAAACTTTCGCGTCTGGAAGAGATAGTAACAGTCTGTATTTTTTGTTTCTTGATTAATTTTCAGTTTACCTTAGAGAAAAATAAAGAGTTAATTATTGATTTTTCTTTTCAATTTTGTTTCGATTTGATTTCTAATTACAATATATATATATATATATATATATATATATATATATATATATATATATATTTTGAGTTTCATTTTTTTTTCAAAATTGATAGTTATAATAAAATGATTTTTCAAACTAACATAATTATGAAAATTGCAGAACTCATGGAAAGTTAGATGTCCACGTCATAGTTTAAATGAAGAGTTTTTAAAAAATACAAAAAAACAAAAAAAAATGTAAAACTTACACATTTTTATAGATCTTTTGTTATCCTTTGAATGCTCAATTGATTTTTACATTTTCCTATTCTACAAATCAATAGATCCCTTATATTTTGAATTGGTCCCTTATATTTTGAATTAATCCATGTTTGATAAATCATAAGTGATGCATATTTTTTAAGTGATTGTTTAATTTTTCTATTAAATACACTTAATTTAATTTGATAAATATTTAATGCATTCAGTTTTAAGTATCTAATTTGTTTAACAAATGGGGCCTTAGTGTTAAAATAATACTTATTAAAAATTTTCAAGGGTATAAATGTCACTTGACATTAATTATCTAATTTCAGTTGACTTTTACCCGTTGGTCGTTAAAGTTAATGGACAAATTCACTATTGTACTTAATTCTTAAGCACAGCTTAAGGGGGTATAAATAGAGGTGCAAAGTGAAATTAGATCTTACAATATGTGCGTATCAAGTTTTATATAATTATTTTTTGTTTGTTGGTGGATAAATATTTATATAATTATTTTTTCTTTGTGGGTCGGTGAATGTTTAAATAATTAATTTTTCCTTTGTGCTTTGTAATTGTTTATATAATTAAATATATATATATATATTTGTGTGTATACATGTATATTGCTTATTTGGACAAGTAGTGGACGACAAAAAGAGAAAAGATTAAAAAAAATACGAAAAAGATAAGTTGGGAAAAAAATGACAATTGGATGGTGGATGAATAATCGAATATATATATATATGTACACACACATACGTATGTTTGTGGGTCTATAAATATTTATATCATTATATTTTTATTTGTTGACGTATAAATGTTTATATAATTATTACTTTTTTAGGTATGTAAAGATTTACATAATTTTTTTTTTGTTTGTGGTTGAGTAAAGTTTTTATAATTATATTTTGTTTGTCAGTATATAAAAGGAGATTGATTATTTGAAGAGGTGGTGGAAGATGAAAAGATAGAAGGGGGAGGGGAGGGGAGGGGGGGGGGGGGGGGGGGGACAATGTAGTGGTGAACATAAAAAAGTAGGGGACAATGTAGTGATGAACATTAAAAAGTTTAAAGATTGACTTTATTTGTTTTTAGTTCACAATTTTTATTTTTTATTTTTAGCATTAATATTTTCCATACTTTGATAAGATAAATTAAGTATAAAATTAAATGGTCAATTGTTTATATTCAAATTAAATGATTAAATTAAAATTAAGTATAAAATTAAATGATCAATTGTTTATTTATATTTTATAGTTTCTAATTTCTATTATGTTTTTGAAATGGGTCTTGCTATAAAAAATGTGAGTATTCGATCAATTTTGTTAAGAATATCAAATGCAAACGTCATGAGGAAGAAAATACATTTCCTATTAGTTTAACATTCAAATAGTAAACAACTATTTCGTATTATTATAAACAGACCAAATACGATATTTTTTTTTCTAAACCCAAGCATCACGCGGGCATAACATCAGGCACTTCGTAAGGGAGACAGACTACGTGTCGGTGTTTTGGGCTGAGTTGCTAGATGGGGTGAGGTGGAATAGCATTACAGAGGTATGATTTCCAGATTTTTTATTATGTTCTTAGATTTTTTATTCTGTTTATGCTTCTCCTAGACTTTTTTCGCATTGATTCTAAAACTCAAGTGGTTATTAACTTTGGAAGTGTAAGCACACCAAGCACACTCTTACCTTCTCACAAGCTACAAGCCCGGTTTCAAAAAATAACATAATAATTAGACTTAAAAAATCAAAAAATGAAAATTGCTTCTTGGTGTGTGATTGTGTGTGTAAACATCAATTCTGAATTGCAAACTTTAGTTAATGCTTGTGTTTGTGTGTGTAAATATCAATTCTGACACATATTTGTGTGTATTTGATGTTGTCGAATAACAAATGGAGGCTGAAAGAGTGGAGGAACTCTTCAGATAAGTCGACTGCAAGTAGGAGGAAATGGAGATAAATATTAAGGGTGAAGCTTTTTTTTTTTTTTTTTTTTTTTTTTTTTTTTTTTTTTTAAGTGAAATTATAATAGTGAATTTAATAAGTGACTTACTTCCGTGATTTCAGGAATAGGTGAATCAATTTTATTTTTTTTTGTTCATTTTTTTCAAATGAAAAAAAGATGCTTTTTTGATCTAACTTTTGTAGCAAATTCTTTGAAGTTGCAGGTGGTAATATTATTCATGATTAAGGGACCATATTAACTTATTTGAAAAACTATTCCCTACACTTAGTAATTTGTTTACTCTAAATTACATTTGACACTCTACAATTAAATTTTAATTTTCATTTTAATACTTGAACTATTAATTTATTCTATTTCTACTCTAAACAAATTGATCGAAATTGGTTTGAAACACAATAATTGCAACTGTCGCTTCAATATTAACTGATTTGAAAAACTATTTCTTACATTTAATAATTTGTTTACTCTAAATTACATTTGACACCCTACAATTAAATCTTAATTTTTATTTTAATACTTGAACTATTATTTTATTCTATTAGTCTGGAACACAATAATTGCAACTGTAGCTTCAATAATTGCATATGGAGGTAAATTTCAACTATTTATTTGACTGATTTTTTCCCCTGCGTTTGTGTCTTTTCAAATGCAAATACGAAACCCACGTTAGAAACCCATGTTAAATTTTTGGCTCATTATAATATTAAAAGTAATTTTGGGCAGGTTTACTGAATTTGGAAGACTTCTTCACTGGCGTTTTCAGATGCATAATTCATGCAAAATGGTGGATCTTTCATAACTATTACATGATATTTTTTTTTCTCTCCTAGAAAATCATATTTATTTTGAAAATTAAATTTAATTAATTTAATTGTACCATGGTGAAACTAACTTTGGCAGGATTGCAGGGGGTCTTTTTATTGCCTCTAGCTAGACTATGATGTTCCTCTTGATGTATATGGTATGAATAAAACTGTAATCTCTCTTAAATTCTCAATTCCAATTCCAAACCATCAATTCCATGTCACCAAACAACGGAACATAAACAAAAATATGGAATTTATTCCTAGAAATTTGTTCTAAAACTATGGGAGCGACACACAAAATAAACATAGCTGAATTCTTCCATTTCGCCTGCAAATTTCCAGTTCTTATTTTTTTTTCCCTTTTGTACAGATGATGAACAATATCAAGATCGGGGTAGAGGCGGCGAGCGCCCACGGGCTGGTGTTGAATGACACTCATGGCTCATCTCTTGCCCTCTTCACCCATTTCACCAACTCCAAGTACTCCCTCTCTCTCTTTCTCTTCAAATTTGTACAATAATTACTGATTGTTTTCATTTGAAATAATTTTTGAATATTAGATTTAAGCATATTTTGCAATAGTTGTGTGTGGGTGTTTGTAGGGCTATTAAGTGTTTTCCCTTTGTGATTCTAATACTGTTAATAGTAGATTAGGGTTAGCGGTTTTTACTGGTGCATCCTTGCTAATATGCATTTATCAATTAGGTATTGAATTTTTTTTTTACTTTGATGTAGTTTGAATTTCGATTCATATAAGCTCTCCTTTTATTATTATAAGATTCTCAATCTCCTTCCCTCTCTTTCTCTCTCTCTCTCTTTTTGGTGATTCGCGATGACTAAGGTGGTGTTTGTCGCAGACAAAACAAGGATTAAATTTTTCACTCCGATAAAAGTTGCATTTTTGACATTCATATTCGCCTCTTTGGGCACGGGGCATCATGATTATGAATTATAATACTTTCTCATGATTAATTTGTTATTTTAATAACAGAATATCTGTGTTACTGCATATTGATTGTATTGTATTTGTAATATGCATTGTTTGTTGGTGATGATATGTAAATGTTAGTTATTGTTGATGTTTAATATCACAGGTGTGGACTGAATTTTGTATAAACAGATGTGATTATATCAAAAAAAAATTTAAAGACAATTTTTTTTATAAGGCACGGGTTATATCCTAGTATATATATATATTCAGTGATGCTGTTCAAACAACTATATTGGCAATCTCCATCTCACTCGCAACAAAACAAAGTGCAGTCTTTAAATTACATGAAGAATCCAAAAATAAATTGAAGTTGAAAACTAACATGTCATTGCTCATCCGTGTGAGAGAGAAAGAGAGAGACGGCATGAGAATCCATTCATATGCACATATTTCTCAAGCTCCATCCTCCAAGAGAATGCACGAAAAGAAAACTAAGGTAGAGGCATCCTCCCCTAATCGAACTAACAAAAAATCAATAGAAGAGTAAACGATCATGACCAAATCAAAGCACTAAGAAGCAGACCAAGAACAGTACCAATAATGCTAAAAACAAGCAAAAGCTGCAGCTCCTCATCCACTTGACTCTGGGGCAAGTCTATGACCATGAACCCCATTAGAATACCCAAACGAAAAACCAGAATCAACTCCAAATCCTTGAAACCCAAAATTAAACTACCAAAACCAACCGAGAACGTGAGATTACCAAACCTCTCATTTGCCACAGGCCCAAACCCTCCCCAATTCCTCATAAATTGGGTATACTGGTTTGGGTCGGATCGTGGAGCGGTTTTGAGCCTTCGTCCGAGTGGGTGATTTGGGATTTCTACTCCGGGAATGGACTTAGACCTAGGATTGGTCGAGTTTTTTCTGCGTCCATGCATAGGGACCAGCTTATCTTCCTCAATTAGGGCTTTACAAACAGGATATATTCCTTTGAATTTGAGTGAAGGTGAAGCCATTTGTAGAGGCAAGGCCAGCAGAAGAGGTGACCGCATAGAGTTACAATTGGAACTTGAGCTACATCGAAGGAGATATTGCATTCAAAATCCCCAACATCATTGTTAGGGTTAGGACTCGAGAAAGAAGGGCTTTGGGGTGGTCTGCTTGTTGATTCCCCCCAATCCCATTTTCCATATCTTTCAACCTCCAAAATCAAAAAAATAAAGCCCTAAGTCAAAATCATATGATAATGTTGATAAAAATCATAAACCCAAAGAAAATCAGATTAGGGTTTTATGGAACTAAAAAAATAAAATAAAAATATTAACATACAGGAAAAATGTCACCAAATCTAAAGAGTAAATCAAAATTAATTATATGAACTACGAAAACCATGGGCATTTATAGAAATACGACTGCTGCATAATGACTCCCAATTTTCAAACATAATATCGATTTTAAACATTCGACAAGGCAATGAAATGCATAAAATTAAGCTTAGATGTATGCGATACCGAGAGATGAGATTGATTAAATGAGCAAAAAAGAAATAGTAGAAAAAAATCCCCCCCAAAAATAAGGAAATGGATGGAATACAGCATTACATAACACTGACCTTCTGATCAACGATTGACGCCCGACCGCTGGCGGATTGTTGGACGGGAAAATACAAAGTCTGAAAAGGATTTTCCAAATCTCACTCTCTTATTTTCTCTCTCTCATTCCACGGAAACGCGAAGAAAACTGGAAGAAGGTTCGATAGACGTTATGGCTGAGAAAGAATGCGTCGTAGTACATGTGGCATTATTCCGTTGGTTGTTATTGCCAACCTTCCGAAAAATTCCATGGAAAATTAAAATTAAAAAGATAAGCTGGTCAATATTTAAAGAAGAAAAATTGGTGACAGAAGAGTTTTTTTTTTTTTTTTTTTTTTTTATATATATATATATATTTTCTCCCTTTTCTCCATAACATAACATAGCTCGTGCATATACCAAGAGGTGTTTTTTTTTTTTTAATAAGCAAATAATTGCAATTAGAATAAGGGAATAGGATCTCTCTTGCAACAAGATAAGAGGCTTAACTGCATAGCTCGCAAGAACACCCCCCTAAACAAACATTACAATCATAAAAATAAAAAATAAAAATAAAAATAAAAATAAAATAAAAACTAGATACCCCTCACTAATAAAAGGAGAGCAAATCCAATGCCAACATGCTAACACCTGGGTAGTCTCGGGGAACTAGAACAAATACCATGACATGTACCATTACATACCCACTCCTATGATCTTTACCAAAGAAAAATACAAGCAAATCCCTCCAATAAGGTCCAAGTTGAAAAGTGACAACACCCCTTCAAAAACGCATCAACTTGCCCTTCACTACTGTTGACGATGAACTATCTGAGGGATATTTATTCTCATATTACAAAAAGTCATCTTGAATACTTGAACGACATCTAGGAATTCCTCTTGAAGTTAAAAATAATTAGCCTTTGATTTTTCAGAGAATTTGATCCCAAAAGGAAAAATCTTCCTCACAAAACTCCCACTCCCAATGAGGAATAACACAAAAAACCACTACCCTCGTAGGCTAACAATTCCCAAAAAACTGACAAATCAATCTATACGATACACTTCCAACTTGACAGGTAACAAGGGTCCTGAATCCTTACAAACTATCAAACAAACAACTCTTAATAGACCAAAACGGCAAGTGAGCTCTTCTTCCCATTCTTTTCGGAATTGAGACAAGTTTCCTTTTTGCATCAATACCATCTACTGCCGAAAAAATCTCATCCATCTCATCTTGAGGAAAAGGCACATCAACCCCTATCGAGGATTTCTTAAAGGAGTATTCTTGGGCCATACAAAGAGAGGGAAGAGTAAGACTAAAAGTGTTTAATCTAGAATGAACAAACAGTCTAACCCCTTTTGTGACAACAACGTTTTTTAACAACACTTTAGCTTCGATGATTTCATCCGCATCTTCAACTACCACCCAACCATCAGAAGTTTAATCAAAATCTTCTTAAAGAAGCTTGCCCATCTACCCCATCAAATCTGATCCTCGACTCCAAGAATACTGCTTCTTGTTGAACATTCTTGCCAATCTTCTCTTCCAACTCAAAAATCTCCTTACCCACAATCTTCTTTCTCAAAGGATTATCACCCTTAGAGCATGAGTTTCACTCCACTTTCTCAATTAATGAGCCCAATTTTGTGCCATGGTTGTAGCTTCTAGAGATTTGATGATAAATTGTTGAGTTCAACAGCCCTTTCTCCATACAATATGCTACCAAGCTAGCAGAACCAAATTTTACCTTCTCTCTCCTAACTACCTCAACCTCGATAGGTTCCATACCACCAAATTGATTATGCAATTCTATTTTACTACGCACCTCCATCTCCATACAGTCCACTACCAAATTTTCTAGACTAAACTTTAAATCTTCGCACTTATTAGACGAAGAAAAGGGATTGCAATCATGGTCTACAGTCCTATTGTTAACTCTCAAGGGCCTCAACAAAGGCCATAGAGAAGAATCCACCTTCTGAAACATAACCTTTTTACAGTTATCCTGAAGAACTTGTAGTCTTCTAACTGAAGCAAATTTGACACTCAAGACTGATCCCATTACTTTCACCCCATTCAAAATCTTAATAGCTCTATTTGCTTCAACCAAAGTGACAAATCTTACAAATCCAAACTTAGATCCTCTAACTACTCTCCTCTTATTAGGTATAAGAGCATCAACAACATATCCTTTCCATTGGAACACACTATGCAACAACCAATGACTCATATTTTCAGGCAAATTAAAAAAAAAAGAAAAAGAAAAAAGAAGAGACTAAACTATTCCAGAATATACTAGAATTGTCCGTCACCGACCAATAAAATCTCAACAAGAAAGTAAGATTTAAGAGCACAAACCATATGAAGACACCAAACATATCACTAATATTTTCCAAGAGACTGAATCAGCAAGAAAAACTCACCATTAATTGATTCAAAATCCAATTTATCTTCTAAAATTAAGGGATTTCCTGAATCGGCTAATATAATACCTTTCCACATCCACCTTCTGATATCAACAAAGAACCCTCCAGAAACCCTCTAGACCGATCAATTGCAATCAGAGACCAAGCGTTCCAGTTCTGTTTAACCTTAGGCGACGGATAAGCTGAGGATACCTTAGCTCTTTTCATTTGCACATTTTGTCCCAACTCAGAACCAATTGGATTCTCTCTCTACCTCTAAAATTGAAGGCAATGCTAGCAAACTAAGGCTTGGAGAGATTGGTAGAAAAAACAACAATGGTGGATAGCGTGGTTGGCGTGGAGAGTCCCAATAGCTACGATGGGGTTGGCGATGAAGGGATTGCGATTTGGAGGTAGAGAAGGTTTTTTCTGAAACAGAAATGGTGGAGGTGGAGAAGCTTTAGAACTGTGACGGTTAAGGACGATGAAGAAGCGGAAATTGCTACAAGAACCCAGATCTCCCAACCTAATCTCGACGGCGAGAGTCATTGGAAGCCGGTGCCGAAAGGAACAAAAACCGACCAATTTCAAAATCATCCTGACATATTTCCTAAGACACAACTTTTCTCTCTAAAGCCATGGTTGTAGACTCTTATACCCAAGAGCTATTAGTCCTCTTCGCAAGGAGGAGATTTTCCTTTTTCTTATCGATTAGAGTTCAACTCTTATAGATAACACTCTGGGAATTAAATCTCGAATTTGATCTTGAATTCATCAGGTCGATGTAGGGGAGTACACCCTTAAGACCACCAATGAGGTGATTAGTCGAGGTGCACATAAACTAACCTATACATATCTTATCGTAAAACCCCAAATAAATAAAATTATACCTTGGGGCATGTTTGGCCAAAAAAAAAAAAAAAAACTAAAAATAAAATTGATGAGTAAGATATTTGTAAGTTTAGAATAATGCCACATATAAGAATAAGTTCATGTGGAACGCACCTAGAACCCAAGTATCACTCTTTAAGAATATACACATGAATTTGAACTCAATATTGGGACTCGAGGATTCTGCCTGAGATCCTAGAATCAAAGTCAAGGATAAAATGTTTGAATAAGTCAAAATTATGTTTTTTCGGTTTGAATGGTCAATAATAGGAAGCGGTTGACCGCATGATTCAGGACAATGTTTTTTGGGTTTCTAGATGAACGGTCGACCGCCTAAATGAACACTTGATTCAAGTTCTAAGCGGTTGAGTAACTGGTCGACCAACCTAGGATTCAACGGTTATAAAACTAAGCGTTGTGGGTTAAGCGGTCGACTGCTTGTGGAGTCGGTTGACTGAATGAGTAAACATTTAAAAGTTATTCTACCCATTTTTCTTGGATTTGAACGTTTATATATATTATATTTAAATGAATTCTGACTGATTTTCAAAGATACATCTTATATTCAGAAGATCTTATGATTTAGTTAACATATTATTTGGTTTTTTGATTTTTACACGAAAAACTTCTTTTAATCTTTATGGGTTAAATATTAGTGATTTAAAAGGCTTTGATATATGTGGTCTATATATACATTTTTGGGTATATCTTTAAAAAATTATCCATTATAGGCATAGTTATATATATATATATATATATATATATATAGAGAGAGAGAGAGAGAGAGAGAGAGAGAGAGACCTGTGAATTTCATATATGATGAATCAAGAATATCATCAAGAATACATATAATTTTAGATTTTTAAAATAGAGAAATCATATCATATTCTAAAATATTTTTGAAAGAAAAGTTTTGCGAAATATTCTTGATCAAAGAAACTGTTGTTTTTGCTATACCGAATTTGAGTCTCGCATTTGATCTTCTTAAGGAAATCCCGGTGAGATTGTCCATATTTTCATATATGATGAATCAAGAATATCATCAAGAATACATATAATTTTAGATTTTTAAAATAGAGAAATCATATGATATTCTAAAATATTTTTGAAAGAAAAGTTTTGCGAAGTATTCTTGATTAAAGAAATTGTTGTTTTTGCTATACTAAGTTTGAGTCTCGCATTTGATATTCTTAAGGAAATCCCGGTGAGATTGTTCTTATTTCCTTGCTCAAATTACTGTGCTTTGATGGATTAATATCTATTGATTGAGCTATATCCTGAAAAATCGTTTTTATTTTTGAATATCCTGAAAATCTTGTGAAACTATTTTTCTTGAAAATTTGATTTCTATAATCTCTGTGCTATATTTGTTTATAATAATATTTTCATTCTCACATATATTTCCATCACGTGCTATAATTGTTTATAATAAGATTTACAATTGTTTATAATTATAAAGGTTTGGTTCCTACCTGCGAAATGAATCAGTGGTTAGTGGATTGCGAAATCTCTGTAGAGCTCGGGGAACTGGACATAGGTAAGAGTAGCTTGCCTAACCACGATAAATTCTTGTGCGTTGCATTGTTTACTTTTCTGTTTGTTTGGGTTTACACTTAGCTAAACACATTTTTTGCTGCGTAATAAGATAATAATCAGTCAGGAAAATTAATATTTTGAATATGAGTTGACTGTTTAAATTTTTATAACTACCCAATTTACTCTCCCTCTTGGGTAGATCTTTGGCCCAACAATAACCATCCACCACCATCGTCACCTTTCACCATCATCATCCTCATTGAAAAAAGAGTACTACTACTATCGAGGCATTAACCTACTACCACCACTAAATTTCAAACCCCCTCCTACCAAAAATGCCACTAAAGAGAAGAAAAAACAAGAGTTGAAACTGTGGGTAAAACCCAATTTTATATGTGCTAATTTGTAATTGCATTTTGTAACATTTAGAAAATATTTGGGCCTAGTGTTGTATTTAAAATTTACATTAAAATTTTTTAGGGATCATTTTGATATTTAAAATATAGTTTTAAAAACTTTGGGGAGATTAATATATTAATTTTAAGTTTAACTTTTAAAAGTTTTGGAACTATTGTGTTATTTAAAATATAATTTTAAGAATTTTGAGACATGATTAACTTATTTTATTTTAGAAGGTAGTTAGTGTAAATAGTTAATATTTATATATATACTAGTGTATAACCTGTGCCTTCAGGCACGGGTGTAAAACATACATCATTATTTGGGACAATTATATCAATTTATTTTGCTATTCAACCCAACAATTTGTTTTGCTATTTAACTTGATTCTACAGCCGCTTCCTTCCCTCGTCGCTAGCTTGTCTCTTTTCCTTCTAATTCTGCAATAGAACAGAAAATAAATTAAAGAAAAAAAAAGAACATTGAAATAATATGTTCTCAACAACATGGCAAAGGACACACAAAAAAAAACAGAAACAGGGAATAGAAACAGAAACAAAAACAAAAACAGGGAACACAACATAAATCAACTAAACAGAAATCTGAGTTCACGACAAACGACAAATAGTTTTGTATTTAAAAAAAAAAAAAAACACATTGAGGATCAAAATCAAAAACAGAGAACAGGAATAGAAACATGATCAGAAACAAAAAAATAGAAACCGAAACAGGGAACAGAGCATAAACAGGAGCATTAACCATTTGATATCGAACGGGAATACCGTCGGCATGTTTGTTTCCACATTTCAATATCCAAAACATAATATTGAGCTTATACCTGCACATAGCCAGTATCAAAAGTTTGTTCCCATATTTTTGCAAAATCTATCACAAATTCACAATACTCTTACCAACAAAACTTATAGCAAAGTGTTTCGATTTAAACATAAAATGGTAAAAAAATAATTATCCTATTAAAGATCTAATTTTTAAGGGAATTTCTTATAAACAATAATAAAAAAAAATATTAGCTTAGTAATATTACTAACTGAAATCATTTAGGAATAATTGTAAAATCTATTGAGATTTGTTTAAGAATGTTTCTAAATCTAGATTTTTGAATAATTAATTGTTAAACAAATTTAGAATGATGCAACCGCTAAAAAAGTGAAATGATTTTGTAGCTAAAAACCCCTATAGGAGCAAATGCAACTATATAAATGTAGAAGTATATAAAAAAAACAACTGAAGTATCATATCTCGCACCTGATCAGGAAGTAAATTGTGAAGGGAGCTCCCAATCTCAATTCAAAATCTCACAATCTCGATGGCTACAGAGTAGCAAAATTAGAGACAAAATTGACATTAAACCATAGATTCATAGATGAGGAATCAACAAAATATATTAACCCTATATATTTCAATTCGGTTCCTTGAATTTTAGAACAAAATTATGAAAACAGAACAACATTGTTCCAGATTTCTATTTATATTCTAACTCTTTGAGAACAATAACATAAATCTGGGAACTAAAAACACCAAACAAAGGTTGACCTAATCTCAACTTAAGGTGAAAAAGTTATATGCACAAACCTATGGTGCTGCTTCAAATACACGAAACTGCTTATTAAGAATAGAAACAGGAACAACAACAGCAACATAACAGAAACAAAAATAGGAATAGGACCGAAACAGGAACGGAAATAGGAACAGGTATATATTTCTAAAAAATAATCCCAAAAAGTATAAATATAACTAAAGACATTTTCAATTTCTGAAAAACACAAATATAAACATTTCTAATTTAAAAAAAAGTATAAATATAACAAAGAAACACAAACACAAACTAAAAATATTTTTTATTTTTATTAGTCCAAATATAAACATAAACAGAAATTAAAATAGAAATAGAATATAAAAATGAACACAACAGGAACAACAGGAATATAGAACATAAACACAAACAGGAACATAACATAAATAGGAGCATAACAGAACAGAAACAGTAACACGAACACGAACACGAACAGGAAAACACAATTCTAGAAAAGAGAAATTAGTACACATATAATTTATGTTTTGAATCATATATCCACATATGGTGGCAGTAATGAAGAAAAAATGACATTCTAAACTATAACGCAAATTTTCAGATCAAAATTTTGCGAACAAAACAGAATTGTTACCGAATTTCTATTTATGTTCCACATTTTATGGGAACAGGAACACTAAACAAAACACCTAATACTCCATGCACACATGATTTGCCTCATAAACTTACTGATGATGCAGAAGTACGGCATGAATGTCGAGATTCCCATCATTCATACATATAGCTTTCTTTCAACCTGCAAGAATGAACTTATCTGCAAGAATAAAATGTCTGTTAGAGTCAAATTTTAAGCACTCACCCTTGGTTCAAAACAAATCATATTGCTTCATTACAATACTATCAAATTAGTGAGAAGACTGAAATTAGGGTTGAACTTACCGAAATTAGAATTGAGGTCCCATTCTTCCACTTCAGATAGTAACAACACCAATCCAATTGAGTTCAATGTTGATTTCTTATTAAAGATATAAACAATAAAAAATAAAAATTAATCAAATAATTACTTTTTATCAACTAAACTCAATCAAACCAAAACTAACAATGTACATTTTCTATTAAAAAACATCACATACTAGAAAATTACCAATTAATGCAGTCCAATAGTGAAAATAGAAATCCACAACTAACAGGACTCGAATAGATATAGAAAAGCTGATTCAACATCTTGACGCAATCCGCGAACTTACCAGACTGGAATAGTAGAGCGGCCTCCTTCGCAAGCCCAGTAGTGAAACACACTACTGTAAACTGAAACACTAATTCGGATATTAGGGTAAATTAGGCTGAACATACCTGAATGGAGAAATTAGGCGTTGAACAATGTCACAAAATTTTAGAACAAAAACACTAATGTAAAAGAAACAATAATGTAAATTAGGGAAAATAAGGGTTGAACCTGAAATTTTTGAGATGTAGGAGATAAATATTAAAGCAACCTGTTCAATAAGAGAGAGGAATAGCGATCAATCACCGCACAATGCCGATCAACCACCGCACAATCGATAGCCAGGGTCAAATGCCGATCATTCACTGTCGAGCGTCGCCATTCAAACTATCGCTGAGCTGCTCGCCGTGCTCGCCGAGTTCTCATGTCGTCGTTAGGGTTCCACGCTTTTGCTACATCGTTGAAGAGTAAGCAACCAGTAGTAGTTCAAGAAGCCGAAATGAACTACATTTTCGATTCAAAGAAGCTGAAAGGAACTACATTATATCAAGTCTTTACCATGCACATTGAAGCTTGGTAAAGAACAGAAGCAGGATCATCAAAAAAAAAAAAAAGAAAAAAAAAAAAGAAACAGGGAGTAGGAACAAAAACAAAAACAAGGAACAGAAACAGAGACGGAAACGGAAATAGAAACAGGGAACAAGAACAGGAACAGAAATAGAAACAGGGAATAGGACCAGAACAGAAACAAATGCAAATTTAACCTGATTTGAAAGCTGGTCCCCTCCTTCCTCATTAGCGTGTCTCTCTTCCCTCTGATTCTACAATCGAACAAACCAAATGCAAATTAAAAGAGTAGAAATATGACAACAGAATAGAAACAATTGGCCAAATAAACACAACAGCACAACACTGTTCTCAGGTAGAAAACAAACACAATAGCACAATACTGTTCTCAGGTAGCATTTGATCATATAATATTAGACACTCTATTTGAACAGAAATCTGGAAGCCACTATATTTGAATAGAAATTTGGTTAAGAATTTGAACATGATTTGAACAAAAAACAAAATTTATAACCGTTGTGTTTTGAACATGATTTGAAAGCCAAAATTGAAAAAAAAAAAAAAAAAAAAAAAACTATTGAACATGATCTGAAATCAGTAACATGATCTGAACTATGGTTAAGAATTTGATTATGATTTGAACATGATCTAAAAGCTAATCCATTATTCGCAGAACAAAAAACAGTAAAAAAACAAAAAATAGAAACTAACCATGCCAAAATTCTCTACAACTGGCAGCAAAATAAACAAAAAACAGAAACTAACCTTTGCTTCCAGTTTTCTGGGAACATAAACAGAAATCTGGGAACCAAATCAAACTCGACATGGAACAGAAACAGTAAACATGACCAAATCAAATTCGACATGGCCAGAAACAGTAACATGATTTGAACTATGGTTAAGAATTTGATCATGATTTGAACAAAAAACAGTAAAAGAACAAAAAACAGTAAAAAAACAAAAAACAGAAACTAACTTTGCCAAAATTCTCTACAATCGGCAGCAAAACAAACTAAAAGCAGAAACTAACCTTTGCTTCCAGTTTTCTAGGAACATAAACAGAAATATGGGAACCAAATCAAACTCAACATGTCCAAAATTCTCTACAATCGGCACCAAATCAAACTCGACATGGCCAGAAACAGTAACATGATTTGAACTATGGTTAAGAATTTGATCATGATTTGAACAAAAAACAGTAAAAAAACAAAAAACAGAAACTAACTTTGCCAAAATTCTCTACAATCAGCAGCAAAACAAACAAAAAACAGAAACTAACCTTTGCTTCCAGTTTTCTGGGAACATAAACAGAAATCTGGGAACCAAAGCTTCCACCACTCCAAGAAGCTATTCTTCGTGAATGAGATAAAAGCAAGCTACTGCTGCTTTTCATCCCTTTGTTTGAGATGAATTCCTAGAACCAATTAAAGAAAAGAGATCACACTCATTTAAAGCAACTGTTAGCTCAATGAAACAAAATACACGACACTAATAAGGTGACTATAAAAAAACAGTGTTGAAATGTGTTGTTCAATTGAATTTCAGAACAAAAGCCTCGATAGGTAACAGATCTCTATATAAACAATGCGTATACAATATGCATAAACTACCGTCAAATAGAAGAAAATAATAAGGTGCTAAAGAAAACCATTACCTTCATCCTATGTAGACCAGTAGACACGATTAATCTGAAAAAGGAAAAAAAAAAGAGCCAAGCATAGCAAATCTCGCAAGAAATGAATAGAGACTGATATATAATTCCATACAAAATAAAGTATATTTGCAATCATCGGAGTGGGAGATCGAAGCAAGGAGCATAACCAAACCAAATCTGTTTAGGTATTACCCATTTCAAACAAAATCAAACCCAAATCAAACAAAATCAAACCCAAATCAAAAGAAAGTAAAGCTAAAAAAGTCACACCCATTACCTAACTAACAATCTGTTTTTGCAGTGGATGCTATCACAACAAACAAAATTCACGATTTGTGTGCCCAATTCCATTTGTGTTTGCATTAAATCAGAAACCAAAAAGGCAAGTCAGATTCAATCGAGAGAGAAGAGAGTACCTGTGATTAGGAATGAATAGAGAAACGAAGCTTTGCGTCGCTGAGAAGCTTGAGATAGAGATTTGTGTATACCTGAGCACTAATGTCCAGTGATGGAATAGCGATGACAGCCATGGCCGTGCGTGGCAATGCCCGACGATGGAGCAACAAAGACGGTCATGGCGGTGGGTGGCGATGCGCGGCAATGGAATAGCGATTGCGGTGGTTTCGGTGGCAGATCAAAGCAAAAATAAACACAGAGAGAGGACGATGAAAGACAGAGAGAGGTCGATTGATCGTAAATCGGACTAAAGCAAACCCAAATCTGGCCAAATCGGACTTCGATGATGGTGGCGGCGAAGGTTCTGCAATGGGTCAAAGCCAGGCTGCGAAAGCGACGACGAAACGCAGCGATGGCGATGGTTGGTGCGTGGATGAATGATGGCGATAGATTGGGTGGAGTCGAGAGCAATGGAGACGGCGATGGCGATGGCGATGGCAGTGGCGGTGGCGATGGCCATGGTGGCGGTTGGCCAATTTCAGCGGTGACGTCGGAGGTAGGAGAGAGAGAGAGAAAGAGAAAGGAAGAGAATGAGCTGCGGCGGCGGCTCTAACCCTAAAATATGGGGGTGTATATGATAAAACTCATCCAACGGTTGGGAATGTCTTTTATATTTGTCTCTTGATCCAACGGTTCTGAATGTAAATGAGCTGATTTATTATATATATATATATATATATATATATATATATATAAGTAAATCTATGATAACGACATACGGGTCTTTGCCATAGATTTGGTGGTAAATTGTGTTGGTGACTAAGATAAAAAAGGAAAAAGAAAAAGAAAACAAAGTATCAAGTGGTTTTGCACAACACTTCCATTTTCTTCATTTCTCCCCCATATTGTTTTTCTTTTTCCGCTTGTGTTCTCTCCTCTTTGTTACCTGGTAAGTGTTCTCCTTCTAAAATATGTATCCATGTATATACACACACATATGTATATATGTCTAGTGTATGTATGTGTATATATATATGATATGTATATATATGTGGGTATGGAAAAATATAGTGGGTTTAATTTTAGGAAAAAATATATTTTAAACTCTTTAACTATTGACACGTTTCTATTCTAAGTAATCTTTCTAAGTTTTTTTTTTTTTTTTTTTTTTTTTTTTTTTTTAAACTCTCTATTTATCAACACGTTTAAATAGTCTTTCTGTAAAAGACCATTCGTCAAAACTAACAGAATTAGAGAATTAGAGGTAAAATAGTCATTTCATATTTTTTATTTTTTAATCAATTTTTCTTTTCTTTTATCTTTTTCTTCCTCTATCACGAACATTTCTCTCTCTCTCTTCCTTTATCTTTTCCAGGATTCTCTGCTTCTCCTTTGCCTCGCCGTCCGGTGATGTGCACTCATTGGCAGGAGGTAGTGGCGGTGGGGTAGCCACCACTAGTCCCTTCTTCTTCTTCTTCTTCTTCCTCCTCCTCCTGATCTTTCCTCCTCCCTCATCTACTTCTTCCTCACTCGTTTGAAAAAACCAAAAATAAAAATAAAAATGACGATGACGTACGATTCTCTACGAATCTTTCTCATGGTCCAAGACGAAAAGCAGCTAGGTCCTAGAATGTGGAGACGGGCTCGCCAAGACTTGAGATCAGCGACGGTGATGAAGCAGTATGGGTTGTGATTGAATCGCGACAAATCCATCGTGGGTTCGATCACCAAAGTTTATCTCGACGATTATTCATTTTCCGTCTCGAATTGTGTGTCATCGATTTACATGGATAAACCACAAGTCAGAATAGCCTTCGTTCCGGCGAAGCACAACTTAAACGGAGAATCCATGGCCACAAGCATAATAGTCTCTGGCGGCTACGAAGATGATGAAGACGCCAGAGATGTGCTAATCTACACCGGTCATGGTGAAACCAACTTCTGTTACGGAGTTTCACCCTCTGTTACGGAGGGAACCACCCTCCGTAATGAAGACAACGGATGTCTCTGGAAGTTCTTATTAAGGAAGAAGGCCATTTTGTTTTAGAGAGCACGGAAGTGGGTTAGCGTTTTAGAGAGAGAAAGCTTAAGGAGAGAAAGCTTGGTTAGCGTTTTAGAGAGAACAAGATTGGGAATGGTAGTTCACCCCTTGTCTCAGAGTGGTAGCCCCCGTTATAAGGGGTGAACCATCTCGTTCACCTCCTGTAACAAGGGGTGCCACCCCCAAACTACCCCTTGTAATCAGGGGTGGAACCATACCCGTGACAGGAGTGGTTCCGGCGTCGGCGGAGAGGGAGAAGAAGAAGGAGGGGGAAGAGAAAGAGAGAGTTGAGTGGGAGAGAGAAGAAAAAAAAAAAAGAAAAAATTATTAGAAAATTAAAAAAATATATAAAAAGACTATTTTGCCCCTCTATTATGTTAGTTTTAACGAATTTTTCGATAGAATGACCATTTAAAAACGTGTTGATACGTAGAGGGTTTAAAATGAAAAACGCAAATTTAGAAGAACTACTTAAAAATTTATCAATAGTTAGCGAGTTTAAAATGTACTTTTCTCTTAATTTTATATATAGATATATCTAATTGTGAAGAATTTAAATTAAAAGTAAAAATTATAAATTTGATTAGAATGATATTTTTTTGGTATTTCATTACCGTGTAATATTGTTAATAGTTAATTAATATTTTTCTGCAATTAAATTATTAACTGATAATTTTTTTAAATGTAATTATAATGTTTTAGTTGTAAAATTAATATGGAGTTGAGAAAATAGAACATTTAATTTTAATAAATTTTATATAAATAAGAAAAATTGGGAATAGGAAAAAAATGTATTTTAGTGTCACGCATTACATTTAATATTAGATTTATTTAGTTAAATTCTCAGTTTAGGCCTTACCGTTGTTAGGTTCACAGGCGATGCAGACTACGACAATATTTCGACGATAGCCTATTAGCAACGCAATTGTTGAGGTGAGTGAACTATCTTCAATGTAAATTGTCAAATTATATTTTCAAATTAAAGTAAGAATTTTTATTTTTTATTAAAATAGATTATTTATAACGTTAAATGGATCAAGTAAATGGTTAAATGTGAAAAATAATTTTTATTATTATTCGACTATGCCATAGTGTGGTCTCGACAGGAGGGCATGTCCTGTAGGATATTATGTTGTAACCTAACAAGAGGGCAAGTCTTGCAGGTGATTGATATATATTGTTGTTGTTGATGGTTATGATAATAATTATCATTACGATATGGTGGTTTATATCACGTGTTTGATCCTATCATTGAAGATATTGAATGGTCTTGACACTGATGGTAACTTTAGATTATACAGTTGTAGAGCTTAAGATATTGTTATAACTCCTGATCGTGAGGTGAAACGATCCTACAGCTAGTAGGAAAGTATCTTTGTAGTATTTTATTATATAAACATGATTTGATTTGTTGATTTATATTCAATTGTTATATCTTGATGATATCTGTGAATTTTGTACTGGTCAATGTAGTTATATTTTATTTTGAAAAATATCACTGTAATTATATTCTTTTTTGGAAAGTGATTTTGATAAACGTACTTCATTTATAATTTGTTTTTATATTATGAAGACAATATACAAATAAAATATTTTGTCTTAGGTACTCCAAGTAAAGACGGGTCAACTACTAACATTAGATAGTATTGACCCAATGAGCTACCCAAGAGAAGGGAGAGAATTGGGTAGTTATAAAAATTTGAACAGTGAAATATTTCAAAACTTAATTATCAAATAATCAATTCATCCTAAATAAATTATTATTTTCATTACGCAGCGGATAAGTGTTTAATTTTAGGTGTACACCCAAACACAATATAATGAAAATAAATAATGCAACACAGCAAGATATATTCTGGTTCAACAAGCTAGCCTTACCTAATCCAGTCCCCCGCGCTCCAATGAGATTCGCAACCTCTAAACCCTTGATTCATTTACCAAGTAAGAACCAAACTCTTACAACGATTCTTTTATCAGACTCAAAATCAACCTTTACAATTTTACCCTTTTTCCCACGATAAGGATGAACCTGATCTTTTTACTAGGCTAAAGACCAACATAATTCTATTACAGGAAAAATCAAAACCTTTTCACACTCACAAATATCATTTTACCAGGTAAGGATGAAACATTTACAATTCACTCGAAATTAATTCAAATGCAGGGAGAATCAAAATCTAATTCTTTTCAAAGAAAAATAATAACCTAACCTTTTTACTTGGGATAAAGATTAAACCCTATTTTTTTTTTCACAGGAAAAGATCTAAACATAATTACCCTGACTAGACACTAGCCGTGCCTGATCCACTCAAACTAACAAATACAGAAAAATATGAGTTTCTTCCACAAGGAGCTTCTACCACTTGAAAACAGATATACTCAATTAATGTCCTGAAAATCACTACGTGATAGATACAATGTGAGACAAATTAATATATGATTAATAAACGTGGGTAGCACAATTCAAAGTACGTAATCAAATAATCACACAAAATTGTTTTAAAAAGATTTTCAGGCTTTTAGATTTGAAAACGATTTTCTAACAATCTTAACACCACGCAAATAATAATAATGTCAAATCAAAATAAAGAACAATAGCTTGGAAAGATCTCACTGGGAAAATACCGAAGATTGAAAACAAAATCGCAATGTAGCACAAGTCACTGACGCCAAATCAATCAATGCTTTAAATAAAAAAATTTGCACAATATATCTCTCGAAAATCGCAGTAGAATACTAACTCTTATAAAAGCGTAGAAACTGATGTTCTTGATGTGTTTTATCTAAATCCCGCAGGTCTAAATATATAGACCAATATCAAGCGCTCCAACGACTACTTTTCAAAAGATATGCCTCTAAAAGGCATTCTTAGACCCCATATAATAATATCTTTCAATTATGGGATAATCCACTTAAAAATATATTTTAAAACTCTCAGATACGTGCATGAAATATTTCTCAATTACCAATCATAAAGATATGAAGTATTTAACTACTTAGATTGAGATAATTATTAATTATGTGGACTAAATCAATAAGAATTCAAAATATGTAGGCTATAACAAGATCAGATTCCTCGAATTTCTCTCTTGGAATCATAAAAAATGGTTAGTTTTTTTACCAAAAGATCGAGATCCTTGAAATCTCAACCGGAATAGTCGGTTGATCGATCCTAGGTAATCGGTTGACCAATTGATATAGCGTTCAAACTAGACCAAACCAAAACACCCAATCAGTTGACTAATTGGTTCAGAGAGTTTTTCTTGCCTAACTCCAGCACAGTCGATTGACCAATTGAGTCTCAATCGGTTGACTGATTGGTTCAGAGACTTCAACTTTTTTACCCTTAAGCCCATCGGTGAACTGATCTCCTTTGGTCAGTTGACCGATCAGTTTAGAGAATTTATATTTTGCTCTGAAAACCTCATTATTTCAAACGGTTGACTGATCCTCTTTGATTAGTTGACCGATTGATGCTGATTGGTTAATTCCTTCACCAATTTCTGCTCCAAAACCCATTGTTTGATTCAATTAACCGATTGTTTTTTTTTTCTTTTTCGGTTGACTGAATTGACCTCAAATTTCAATATTAATCAACACTCAGCATTTTCTTTATTGTGTTCATCTTTGCACCCTTAACATTTTCTTTATGATATCTTTAATACATTCAATAAATGGAACTCTTTTTCTGAAATACTCAACAAATACATTAGTTTCACAGAAAATATCAACCTTTAATTGTTCATCAAAACCTCGGGATTAACAGATATGGTTAGAGGGTGGTGTTGCTTTTGAGGCAGTCTGGCAGTTGTTGCTAATTAGTGGTTCAAATTTTTGTAGTGTTGCCGAAAAGTTGGATAGGTACAGTTGAATTTTGAGTTAGTAAACTTTAGAATTTATATCCGTTGATAGTTAATTTATATTTATTATTGGTTTGGTAATAGTAAGTCGATATCACGTCTATTATTATTTTACTTATAACAGTGACGTAACGGAAGTGTGGTGGTAGAGTGATTTGTCTTTTGCCAATATTCATCCATAAAAATAGAAACCGGGTGGCAGCCCTAGAAAACCGGGTTGTATCAAGTGATATTAGAGCTAATAACTACATTATATTTATTTTTGTCATTTAAGGTAAAAAAAAATCAAGACGAAATTTCTTTGAGGAGGGTGGGGGAAGGATTGTAAAACCTAATTTTATATGTGCATATCTGCAAGTGCATTTTGTAACATTTAGAAAATATTTGAGTCTAGTGTAGTATTTTAAAATTTACATTAAATTTTTTTATGGATCATTTTGATATTTAAAATGTAGTTTTGAAAACTTTGGGAGTGAATATGTTAATTTTAACTTTAACTTTTAAAATTTTTGAAATTATTGTGTTGTTTAAAATGTAATATTAAGAATTTTGACATATAATTAATACTTATTTTATTTTAAAGGGTAATTAGTATATATATATATATATATGTATGTATATATCCGTGTGTATGTAAAAAAGTAAAAATAAAATAAAAAAGTAATTCTATGACAAGGACACACATGTCTTTACCATAGATTTGGTGGTAAATTGTGTTGGTGACTGAGGTAAAAAATAAAAAATAAACAAAGTATCAAGTGGTTTTGCACAACACTTCATTTCCTTCATTTCTCCCAATATTGTTTTTTTCTTTTTCCACTCGTGTTCTATTCTCTTCGTTACCTAGTAAGGTTTCTCCTTCTAATATATATATATATATATATATAACACGTGTATATATGAGTATGAAAATATATAATGCGTTTAATTTTATATATAGATAAATCTAATTTATGAAGAATTTAAATTAAAAGTAAAAATTATAAATTTGATTAGAATGATATTTTTTGGCGTTTTATAACCTAGTAATATTGTTAATAATTAGTTAATATTTTTTTGCAATTAAATTATTAATTGATAAATTTTATAAATGTGACTATAATATTTTACTTGTAAAATTAATATGGGATTGAGAAAATAGAACGTTTAATTTTAATAAATTTTATATAATTAAAAAGATTTGAGAATGGGAAAAAAAATTGCATTTTAGTGTCACGTATTACATTTCATAGTCGATTTATTTAGTTAAATTCTTATTTTAGGCCTTATCGTTGTTAGTTTCACAGGCGACTGACGCACCCTGGGTTTTGAAAAAGAAAAGAAAAGAAATAAATATATAAAGCTTTTTGTTTTTGTTTTTTGAAAAAAATATTAAAGAGAGGAGTTTAAAAGCGTCAGTTTTCTCATAAATAACTTAAGCCAACCTAACATTGAGTTTTAAATGATGTACTAGGTCACTAGATTTTTTAAAACCATCGAAAAAATGGTTTAAGTAAAATTTTGACTCCAAAAAGTACGGTTTAACAAGAGATTTGTTTTTAAGAGTTCAGGAGTCAGTTACGCTCGGAGAAGGTGTTAAGCACCCAAGACGTCCGGTTAGTGGTGGTCCGTTGAGGGTGGTGTATGGTTGTGTGTTCTATGTGGGTGTTGATCGGTGGCTGACGGTGAGGAGAACTAGTGAGAGAGGGAGTCGCAAGGGGGTAGCTGGGGGGCATGTGGGAGTGTCGTTCGGTGGTCGGCTGTCGTCGTCAGCATGTGGGTGTTCGTCGCCGGCAGGGGGCTGGTCGGCCGGTGGTGGCGTCGGCGGGCTGCACACAAACAGGAAGCGGAAGCGGAAGCAGAAGCAGAAGCAGGAAAAAGAGAAAGAAAAAGAAATTGCACAAACCACCCTACTAAAAACTAAAACTCATCTCGCGGACCGGTGGAAAACCCGGGAAAAGTAGAATTCTCAACTCTCCTAATATATTGTATTTAATTGTCTCATGGGTGATTATGATTTTATTTGATATATTGTTGTGATATTTTATCTGTTGAAATTATATGAAATAAGTTGGATGATGTAGAATCTATATGACGAGCATGATTGTGTGGGTTATGTGTTAAATTTGGATGAGGCGGAATTTATATGACCAGAATGCTTACGTGGTTTATGTGTTATATTAATTAAATGCACGTATTAAAGGGATTGAAGTTCTACTGAGCATTAGCTCACAACCTCACAGTGTTTGGTTTCAGGGACGGTTGGGAGAAAACGAGAGAAGAAATTTTACTTGAAATTTCTAATTGTAAAAATTGTATTTATTATTTATTGTTGTAGTCGACGAAAACGGTAATTACCATTATCGTAGCTATTATAAAATATTTCTCTGGATTGTAATATATATTAAATATAATTGGTTTGATAAACATGTTGAAAATTGGAATTTAAATTATAAACTCGAGACTTTTAAATTGGTCGCCGTGTTGTAGAAAAATGAGTGGATTAATATAAAATAGATGATTGGTTGTTTATTTTCGTATTTAAAAGTAGTGATTAATTTATTTAATAATTACCGTTGTAAAATCGATAACAAGAATATTATTGCTCATTTTTGTAAAATTTAACTCATATTGTAGATTGGGAAGTTGACAAGTCGGTTTTAGGTTTAGGAATTCTCTAGAGAAATATTTTACAACAACTACAATAATGGTAATTACTGTTTTCGTCGACTACAACAATAAATAATAAATACAATTTTTACAATTAGAATTTTCAAATAAAATTTCTTCTCTCGTTTTCTCCCAGCCGTCCCAACAACCAAACATTGTGAGGTTGTGAGTTAACGCTCAGTAGAACTCCAACATCTCTAATATTTGCATTTAATTAATATAACACATAAACCACGTAAGCATGCTGGTCACATAAATTCCACCTCATCCAAATTTAACACATAACCCACGTAAGCATGCTCGTCATATAGATTCCACATCATCCAACTTATTTCATATAATTTCAACAGGTAAAATATCACAACAATATATCAAATAAAATCATAATCACCCATGAAACAATTAAATACAATATATTAAGAGAGTGGGAATTCTACCTTTCCCGGATTTTTCACCGGTCTGCGAGATGAGTTTTAGTTTTTAGTAGGGCAGTTTGTGCAATTTTCTTTTCTTTTCTTTTCTTTTTCTTCTTCTTTCTCCCGCTTCTGTTTCTGCTTCCCGTTTGTGTTCAGCCCGCCGATGCCACCACCGGCCGACTAGCCCCCTGCCAGCGACGAACACCCACATGCTGACTACAACAATCAACCACAGAACAACACCCACACATGCCCCCAGCTACCCACTTGCGACTCCTCTCTCACTAGTTTTCCTCACCACTGGTCACCGATCAACACCCACATAGAACACACAACCATACACCCCCCTTAACGGACCACCACTGACCGGACTTACCACACATATACATAGCAACACACACACACACACAACGAACACGATCAACACACTCACTTCACCGGCGACCCAACAGCACAACCGACGACCCACACACATACCCACATGAAACCGTCGAAGGGACGACCGAAGAGACACACCCACTGTTGACAAAAATAGAGCACCCACGATCGTCCACCTGCACAGATCACATGAATAGCACATGTCATACCCCAACCCCGGACACCCGTTCTCACGGGGCTGGTGTGACGTTGACATTACGTCACCGGACCATTACTTCTAACTTCCTAAACCAACCATATATATTTTACATATATAATCATTTATACAACATTTTATGTGAGTTCTATACGGACACATCCGTCCCAAAATAAGAATAACAAGAATCACATATCATGAACCTTTTTGAGGTTCACCTCTAACAGCTTATCTCACAATACTCCCACCGGACTCCATCGCATGACCCTAACTAGTGCCAGTAGGGGACCGACCGACTCCTATCCGCTCCACTTGCGAGTGTACTGCCATTTTAGTAAAAATGTTTTTAAAATAATAATACATTCTAAATAATACCACATTTAAATATGGATCAAGCATAAGTATACAATCATCACTTTTTTAATAAAAATTTCCATAATATAAATAGTGAAAATAAAGCGATATAGATAAATTTCATCCAAATCCATCTAGTATAAAATCATACCAATCACCATAATAAATGATAAATCACCCAATATAGGTAAAACACCACATCTCAAACACACATCTCAAACCACCACTCTACCACAACACACAGTGGCTACCCATAGTGATCGTTTTAACCTCACGATTAGGAGTTTGCAACGGTACCGTACCATCCGTAAGATATGCCTTCCTACGAACACCCATCACTCCGCCGAAGTAGATAATCATTGCGCAGAATAAACGTCTAACATCACTCTGCCGAAGTAGATAAACATCACTCTGCCGAAGTGGATAACATCACTCCGCCGAAGCGAATAACCTCACTCTACCGAAACAGATAAATACTATGGCATCGTCAAATCAATAACATCGTCAAATCAATACCATCACTCTACCGAAACAGATAATCATCACTCGGCTGAAGCAGATAAATACTATAGCAACGTCAAATCAATAACGTCATCAACAAATGACAAATCAATAATATCGTCTAATCAACATCATCAAATCTCAAACATTACCCTCTATTTCCAAAATTGATTTTTAATCCAAAATCATATTTCTCATTTTTCTTAAAAAAAAACGTCTGATTTTACCAAAACCATTTTCACCTTCTTTTCGAAAACCATCGTAATCTCACGAAAATCCATTTTACCAACTCACCCAAAACCTGCTTGATCCATAAAATTTTAAAAGAATCTATGTAAATACAACCATTTTCTATCATATATAGATATAAAAATAATTTGGCAAGAAGACAATACACTCATCTCGTTATCCGCTCTCCAAAATCTTCACTGACCACACTCTATCGGGATATCGGTGCCTACGAACCTAATAGTGGTAGGCCTAAATTAATATTTAATATACAAATGCCTTATTCGACCCATGCAGACCCTAATATATATATATATATATATATATATATATATATATATATATATATTCCCCGTCTTTTATTATAAAATATGCCTATTTAACTATATCAAATATATTCATGCGAACTATCTCACTATTTCTTATCGCTATTTCGATGTTTTTCATGTGAACATATTATGCTGAATTTAACAATGCCGATAACGTGTATTTTACATTAATTAAATGTATATATATAAAAGAAGTGCAAAATTCTACCTTCCCCAAAGTTTCTACCGGCTGCGAGATTGGATTTATGTTTTTCATAGGGTGGTTTGTGTAATTTCTTCTTGTTTTTCCCTTTTTCCTATTTTCCCTCTTTTCCTCTTTATTCTGATTTCCGATTCTTCTACTCTTCCTGTGCTGCTTCGGTTCTGTTTTCAGTCACCGCCACCGCCCGCGATGGAACGACGCCATCCACACACAAACACGTACAACACACACACATATGCACATGCAGGACCAAAATATACACCGCCAACCTCCTACACAACCCCTGTCAGACCCATGACTAAACACACACGTACGGAATTGTACCCACCTACTTTCTCTCTAACTCTTCGACCGGCAGAATTACCGGCCCCACCCACCGACGACCGAACACCTATTGTCGACCAAACCTTACTGACCGAACCTACTACATTCATACATACACGACAACAAACACAGATGACAAACACGGCGACCCTCTGCCGAACGATCACCATTCATGCCGGCGATCCATACCTAAACACACCCCCACACTTACACATGTTGTCGGGCATACAAACACAGACACACACACAGACACACCCTTACCAAAAAACGACCAAACACCTACAACCACTTACTAAATGGACGGCGACGAATGGCACCCACCGACAGACCTCTCTTTTTTCTCTGTTTCTGTTTGGATTCCACCGACACACATACACACACTCATCCGATCACCTACACACTGCCGAATTCCTACATACCCACGATGGCAGCAACACACACACCACCGCCCCGAACGACGACACCCACTCCGGCGACGATCAGAATACACACCCTCACTCATGAGGTCACCGGCCGAACCCTCTCTCTCTAGATTTTCTGTCTTTGATTCCAGATTTTTCCTCCCCTTCCACACACTACGGGAATGAATATATATATATATATATATATATATATATATATATATATATATATATGTGCATGTAATTAGTGGACCGGTATGCTCCCTCTTCAAGCCACGTCGTCCACTTCCCAAATCCTCTGCCTACCGGTTGATCTCACGTCAACAGAGCAAGAAAATATGGATTTCTAGAACCCATTTTCTTAATTACTCTTCCCTTCCCCCTAATTTCTAAGAATCATCTTTTGAGTTCAATTCACCATTTGTAAGAATCTAATATGGTAATTTCACCCTTAACATTTTCTAAATTGCAATCTCACTCCCAAAAGTTTTAATTCAAAAGTTAAATGTAAATTTTGGATAGACTGTTTTCGGAATTTGCAAATTGACCCCTAAATTTGCAAATTGACCCAATTTCACCTCGAATTTTTCGAATTGTTCAAAAATGCAACTAAAATGACATACGTGTTAAATCGAGGTCTTACAGCACACATACATATACACACGCAGTGTCTGAACTGCAATGATCATACACCGAATAATGGCAACCTACACATACACCGCCGGAAAACAGGCAGTACCCACGAAACCCATACGAACGATCAAAACTGAAACACATACACATACTTACCAACCGACGGCCAACCCATCCACACCGTCGAGCAAAACGGCGACGAAAACCCCAACCCAAGATCACTAGATGATTGACGACAAACACCCACAACTCCGACGACCCTCTCTCTTTCTCTCTCTTCATTTCTAGATTGTTCTTTCCGCTGCCGCGCGTGTGTTGATGTATATATATATTAATTTAGTTATAATTACATAAATCTCCCCCTAATTAAGAATTTGAAATCGTTTTAGTCAAAAAGTACAAATTTTGCATTTTGAAAATTGCTAATTGACCCCTCAAATTTTTAATTAAAAACTATAACACTATCTACCCTTTTATTTTCGAAATTTGCTCAAATGCGACTCAAATCGTACGTATAAGAAAAATCAGAGTCTTACAACCCTTCCCCCATAAAAGAAATTTCGTCCCGAAATTTTCGTGCAAAACAATAGGAATTAAAATTCTGGTCAAAACAATAATATCTCAGATTCACACCACATGGTCATGTTAATCATACTTGATTCTAGAACAATTGTTTTCTATGTAGAGTCCCATAACCAAAAGTCACCCGAAATTCGTAACCGTCAATTCCCGTTCCAACATCGCAACATTTTCATTCACAGTCGTCAACATTTTATCCAATAACCAACAAATAGAGTGCACTTTAGTCGGTAACACCTAACACAGACAACCAACTGTCAAAGAATCTCATGTTTATAACTGTTTTCGCTGCTCTACTCTGATAAAAATAACAATAAATAACAATATAAATACAATACATTCGTTAAATATCACGGTAATCTCAGTGGATTGAGTCTATCTCATTCCAACAGTAATTTTTCTCATAACCAACATTTATCCATTATATCCAACATTTTCAGTCAACCAATTCGCAACAATATTTCCATCCAATAAGTTCTCAACCAATATCATAAACAACAGATAGCCCAAACTCTACGTGAACTGACCCGTGAGACAAAAAAATCATCAATCTCAATATTTATATCAAAATTTTCAACAATCTTGTAAATATTTTATAAATATTACCACAATCTAACGTCAAATAATAAATTTTTCGCAATACGTCAAAATCACATAAATACGTTTCCAATCACGTCAAAATCATATAAATATCCCTCAAAACACATAAATATCACCAAATCACATCAATATGTATCAAATATGTCAACGGGTCATCTATAAGAATTTCCTTCATGCCTCCACATTTAATCAAGTCCCTGATCAGGCCAAGCGCTTCAAATACGTCTCAATCCACATAAAATATATATCGAAATAAATACGTCCCAACTACGAAAATTTGATGTCACAAAAATCAATAATCACTTTATATATATAAAAAAAAATATTATATCCATAAACTTCTAAAATACTCATCGATTCTAGGATAAATCAGACTATCCTTTCCCAATGAAATACCAATGACCCCACATTTTGACTCTGCCTAATGTTAGTAGTGGACCAATACATACAACTAAGTTATTTTTTTTTATTAGTGTACTGTCTTCGTAGTATAAAACATTTCATGGATCAAGTTATTTTTTATTTTATTTTATGTTTTTTTTTTGTTTTTTTTTTTTTTTTTTTTTTTTTTATCAAAATCCACTTTCCAAATATTTTCATCCAAATCCACTTTCCAATATAAAATGTAGTCACACCTGGCTATATCCAAATCTCAACAAAATGTCACCACCTCACTGTCAATATCAAAATCTCAACCAAATATTTTCAACATAACACCGGTTTTCAAATCGACAAATCAACTCACGTATATATCATAAAATAACATACTTTTCTGCTAGCCGTAGGATCGTTTACCTCACGATCGAGAGTTACGATGGTATTGCAACCTATACAACTGCGCCAACTACAGTGACTAACAGTCGTAACTCGTACGATTGGCGCCCCTCACAGCGACTGCCAGTGCCAAGGCCCTTATATATTCCCACGGGTAGGGGCAGCCATCCACAAGATTTGCACTCCTGATGGGTCCACATTAACTCGAGACTTTTAAATTGGTTGCCGCGTTATAGAAAAATAAGTGGATTAATATAAAATAGATGATTGGTTGTTTATTTTTGTATTTAAAAATAGTGACTAATTTATTTAATAATTACCGTCGTAAAATCGGTAACAAGAATATTATTGCGTATTTTTGTAAAAAATCAAAACATTCAAACAAACTAAAACCCAAAATACCTCTCTTTTCTTTTTTGATTTTTTCTTCCAATTTTTTTTTTAACCAAACACCCAACAAAAACCCTACCAAAAACCTCTTATAAGCTTATATATATACTAGCGTATAACCTATGCTTGAAAGCTTATATATATACTAGCGTATAATCTGTTCTTGAAGGCACAAGTTTTAATTTTTCCATTATTAAGTTAATAATTAATTTATAATAAACAATACAACGGGGAAAAAAAAAATTACGTTCACAAATATACAAATCAAAAGTACGCAACCGATACAGAGAATACTGGATATTATTTTTTTTGAAAAACTAATGACATAATCCACTTTAGTTAAATAACATTATCAAAATATTGAGTCATGTTTTCAAATAAATATAACTAATATCCACATAACCAATTAACGATGCATGGTAAATATTTATTAAAAAAATTTGACAAAACCACATTTATTTTTATAACATTCTCAAATATCATGTTTTCAAATTCACACAACCCAAATATAATTTTTCCAAACGTAATAAAAATCAATTACTAAGACATTGGTGTGTACAACCAAAAAAATAAAATAAAGCCCACCACCAAGAAAAATTGGAACTTACCTTAAATATTTTAAATACAACTCCAATTTTTAATAATGTTGTATGAAACAATTGTTACCACTTAAGAAAAAACTAACAAATAATTAAATCTATCTTAATTCATAACTAAAAAAATTTGATAATAATTCTAAAAAGACAACAAGTAGGCAAGAAGCAGCTACTTAACAACTTAACATATACCAAGTTTTTAGGAATATCCCATATTTGAGTTACTCCTCTAGAGAAAAATGAAACGTAAATAGAATTCTTGGATTAGAAACGCTACAACAACTTAAAAAATGGATTGTAGTCCCAAAATTAATATTTAGCAATAAAAAAATGGAAATATGAACTAAATAGATATCCAAAAACAAAATCCAAAACAAACAAAACCCTTGAATCCAAATGAAACTATCCATATGTGCAAATACGTATAAAGAAATGATTGTATTCAATTAATAATATAACTTACAAAACTAATACCGCACATAAAGAAAACATCTAAGGACGATTAGATAGACAAGTGGGAGCCCACAGAAGAAAATCACATTAGGTATATATATGAACCGAATTGGAAAAATCACATTACAACTTAGGTTCTACTTGCATCCATGAGCACCTTTACTACTATCTAAAGAAATCAAAAAGACCCCCCCTCCCCCTCCCCCCCCCCCCCCCCCCCCCCAAAAAAAAAAAATAAAAATAAAAAATAAAAAAATAAAATAAAAATCAAAAGTAGAGTAGTAATTAAATTTAACAATACATACTCAAATCGCTTTCTTTTGTGCAAAAATCAAACCACTTGAAGATGATTTTTTTTTTCTCTCTCTATTAAATACGTACAATATCTCCTCCACTATTCCAATCAACTTAATAAAAACTCAAAAATTCTAGGGAATTTGTTCTAAAAAATCAGAAATTAATTTTGCTCGATATTTGTTTATGTTTCAAGTGTTCTTTAAAAAAACCCCGAAGTCTGAGAAAATAATTACTAAATAGGCCGATATTTGTTTTTGTTTAGTGCTATTGTTTCCAAAAAACTTGGAATAGAAACAGAAACAGAAATATGGGAACAATTATATTTTGTCCCATGAAATTTGATATGAAAATCATGATTCTAGAGATAGAACCCAAAAAAAAAAAAAAAAAAAAAGTTGTTTCTCATCACCATGTATCATGTCTTGTCAATTTTCACTTCTTTAAGATATGATGAGAAGTAAACAAATCATACCTTCAAAATATTTGTATTCAAGTTTATCATTAAAAACATGGGTATGATCAAAGTTTGATAAAATAAAGCAATTTTCGTTCACTCACAACCAAATCAAACAAATCTATAGTAAAAACCGAGATTCAATTCAAATTTGGATAAATCGAAATTAGAGTTGGCCAAATCACAATCAAATCAGATAAGGGAGGATTCCATGTATACAAAGAGAATAGATCTCCAAACGAATGATAACTTGCTTAAAAATGTCATTTGGTTTTAAGCAGTTATGATATAAAAGAGAAGATGAGAGATCGAGGGCGATCTAAGAAGTCTGGCCCTTCGAGGGGTCAACGATCTCCTAGAACCAAATTTTGGAGAACTAAAAAGAGATTACAGATACATATAAGCAAGGTCAATCAAAGCTGATCAAAGGACCACAAAGCATGGTTGCTGAGGTAAAATTAAACACAAATATAGAGAAATCGAACTTAGATTTAGCCAAATCAAGCTCAGTTTCAAATTTACTATTCCTAAATCAGAAACAAAAACCAATTTCAAGAAGAATAGCATTAGGGTTTCAAGGTAGACGACGGATGAGAGTTAAAGAGAGATAGAGAGAGAGATAATCGTACCAAAGCATGAGCATCGATCAGTGGTGACTGACATTCATCGAGAGTGTGAGGTGGAAGGCGGAGACGGGAGTTCAATGGTTGCGGATTTGGTGTTGGTGATGGCAGATGGCGTTGCGAGGTAGTGGTACCCAATCACAAGAGGGTTTTTGAAAACCAACGCCACCATTACTGTCCTAACTCAACTCAACACCACCATCGGTGTCCCAATTCAGATTGACTCAAATCGAATGAGGGCTTCGAAAATTGATCAAACTGAAAATTAAAAAACAGAGAGAGAGAGAAAGAGAGAGAAACGAACTTGGAATTTTTTGCAAGATGGGAGCGTGTTCCATTGATGAAGGTGACCTGACCAGAACGATGGTGATGATTTCGTAGAGCCAATATGTAGGAGATAGGGAGAAAGATGAAATCAAGAGGTTTTGGGAAAGAAAGTGAGCGTGAGAGAGGAGAAGACGAACACAATTGAGATAGAGAGGGTGTAGCAGCTGAGGAAGTGTGAACTGAAACCCTAACTTTTATTTTCTTATTTTTATGTAGGTTAATTTGATCTGACGGTCGAAAAATATCTAGGGGTTTGTCTCTGATCTGACGGCCATCTTTATCTCCATCCTGATTTATTATATACTAGCGTATAACTCGTGTCTAATGGCACAAACAAAAAAACATTGCACAAAAAAATTGATATAGTCACCTCTGTTTATACAATATTATACACATGTTTTATCAAAATCAACAATACTTAACATTTAAACAGACACGGGCAAAACAAAATTGCACAAAAAATAAAATAAAATTTGATGTAATCACCTCTATTTATACAACACTCTACACCTATTTTATTAAAATCAACAATAATTAACATTTAAATATCATCAACAACAAACACAATCAATATCAGTGAAAGATAACTCTAAACCTAGTAAGAAAGACACGAAACTTATCATAAAAGTGTTTACCTTGGAATTGTGACATGGTCGATTCCAAGATTCACTTATAAAGCACAACTCGAAAAGCATAACAGAGTTGATAGAGAGGGCAAAGCCCTATATGAAGCTAGAAGACGTTAGGTATGCGAGGGAATGAAAGATATCAGCGAAATATAACTCTAGACCTAGTAAGAAAGACAACCACATAATCAAAGGCAGTCTCTTGGACAGGTAGAAAGAGCGTCCAAGAAGCTCATCATCAAGAGTAAACTCATGTCAAGAACTGAGCCTCTCAAGATTATGGATGCCAATCTCCCGAATTCTTTATGAAATTCTTGCATCCGAGGTGGTCTAGTGGCCTCCTAGAATCCAAATAAAGTCCAATAAGAAGAACAAGTCCAAATATTGTGAATTCTACAAGGATCATGGACGTGACATGAATGATTGCTGGGACCTCCAAAAGGAAATCAAATAGCTAATCAACATGGGCCGATTACGTTGCTATTTGCAGGAGCAGACAAGGGAAAAGAAGAGGTCGATGAGTAAAAACCGTCACGAGAGTCGCGGCAAAGAACGAAAAGACGATGGCCCTAACAACGTTCACGGAGTCATTTACATGATAAACGTTGCTAGTCCCTTTGTTGGAGAGACAAACCGTGAACGGAAGGGAAAAGTTCGTGAGACATGTAGCAGCTACACCAACAAGATTCCCACCGAAAAAGTCACCCTTTTCTCAAATCCTACTTAATGTGAAAAAGAAAAAGAGACGTGACAATGAAAGGTGTAAGGCTAACTGCATTAGGCTCATATAACAACGTTAGTCGGAAGATTTTTAATTTTTACTCGGAATGGTATCAAAGGGTTCAACATTTAGGAGATGATCTATGCAAGCTCTATATATCAACATCAAATCACAATGAGAAAAGTAAATTCACCAACATTTACATGCCAAAATGGAGTAGTTCATTTGCTTCTCCTCAAACGTATGGAAAGTTATAAAATGTGAAAAGGAAGGAAGGGGGGGAGAGAGAGAGAGAGAGATCTACTGCCTTTCCAAAGAAAATTCTGCTATAAATTCTGAAACATATTTCTCACCATTGGTAGGACTTCTTTACAAAATGCTACTGTCTCCTATAGCAACAAAAGCAACAACTCTTCTCTACACTAAGGTTGTGTTTGGATAGAGGATTTGTCGGAGGGATTTCATTTGATTAGAGGATTTTAAAATCATCTTTTGACAAATCTCTTATTTGGGTCATAGGAGAAAGAATTTGTCAAATTCCTTTTTGAGTGAATGGAAGGATTTTCAAATGATTTTGGGAAAGGTTGAATTTGAGAAATCCTTCTTCCTATTTTTTTTTTTTTCGTGTGCTTCCGAACGTGGCCGTCGACTGCTTCTTCAAAATAAGGTTTTGATTGATTTCGATTTCGTTTTCAAAATCGAAATCGAACAACTGGTTCAATTGAAGTTCTATGTGTTTGGCAATGGCAGTAGGGTTCGATTTTCAAATCTGAACCCTTCCTTCACAACGAACAATTCTTCGTCGTTATTCGTCATGTCTTTAGGCTTTTTCGTCGTTCTTGGGTTTGTTTGATTCCAATTAGGGTTCGTCATTCGTCGTCTACCTTCCGTAATCAAAGAACGATTTAGAAGTAAATTAACCATCCTGAGCAATATACCCGGCACGGTACGCGCATATAGAGCTGACCAAATTGGATGCAATGTCTTGAAGTATTTCTCGCCTTCTAACAAACGCGGATCATCGGAATGCATTTTATTTATTCGAGTACTTGATGAAAATCAAGACTAAAAATTCATAAGCAGATGAGATAGTGTCACTTATGCATAGCATAAAATAGAGTTCTTTACACGATAATTGGTTTTTTTTTTTTAAAAAAAAAAAAAAATCCTGAGAACACGCGATTCTAAACTTATTTACTAAAGGCAAGCATCCCGGTGTTGTGAATACCGGGATCACTTTGATCCCGGTGTTCGCAACACCGGGACCGTTTGAAATTTTTTATTTTTTTTTATTTTTTTTTGGTCCTGACGTTCAGAAAGCTGGGAACAATTTTTTTTTCTTGGCTTGGTCTCGGTGTTGTGAACGCCGGGACCAAGTCCTTTTTTTTTTGGCCAACAAAGAAAGGAGAGAGAAAGCGCAGAGAGAGAGGAGAGAGAGAATGAATGAAATGAGTTTTGAAAACCCAAGTATTGTTTTATTGTTTTACACTATATACCCCTAAAGTTTGATTATTTATATATATACATATATATATATATATTATTTTTTTTTTTTAACTTTTTTTTTTTAATTAAATTTCATTTTTTTATAAAAAAAAATAAAAAAATTGTTTGTTAATTTTAAGTTCTTTGATTGTTCTAATTTAAATTTAAAAGTGAGATCAAACGGTTGATCGAATAAGTCAAACGTTTAACTGGTTAAAATAATGAGGTAAAAAAATTCTGAAAACTAATCCAGTCGGTTGACTGACTTGATAAATCAGTTGACCGTTGAAAATAGTGGGTTTAAATTGCATGTCTTGATATAATTTGGCAACTGAATGGGACATCTTGTCGACTAAATTGAATTTTTACTTGATTTCAATTGAAAATAAAAAAATATTTTTACTTCAATTGAAAAAAGATACATATCTTGTTTGCTTTAAAAAATCTAGTATGATTTTTTATTATACTAGAGTTTTTGAAGTAGAAATCTACTTCAAAAATATTTTTTGAAGTAGAAATCTACTATGAAAAATTATTTATTACTTCACAAATATTTTTACTTCAAAAAATTATTCATTTTCGTAATAGATTTTTTGAAGTAGAAATATACTTAAAAAATATTTCTACTTTGAAAATATATTTTTTTTTTCTTTCAAAAATTAGTTCTGAACGCTGGGACCAAAATAATCTGAATATATAATTAAATCATGAAGAAAATATTATTCGATTGACCGACTAGATTAGTTTTCAGAACTTTTTATCTCACTATTTTACCAGTTAAACATTTGACTTATTCGATCGACCGTTTGACCTTACTTTTAAATTTAAATTTAAATTGGACCAATCAAAGAAATTAAAATTAACAAATAATTTTTTTTTATAAAAAAACAAAATTTAACAAAAAAAGAGTAAAAAGTAAAAAACAAAACAAAACAAAGAAAAACTATTTAAAATAAAATAATGATCAAACTTTAGGGGTATATAGTATAAATAATACTTGGGTTTTCAAAACCCATTTCACTTCATTCTCTCTCCTCTCCCCCCCGCTCCCCCCCCCCCTCTCTCTCTCTCTCTCTCTCTCTCTCTCTCTGGGTTGGCCAAAAAATAAAGAGGGACTTGGTCCTGGCGTTCACAACACCGGGACCAAGCCAAGATTTTATTTTTTTTTGGTCCGGGCTTTCTAATGCTGGAACCAAAAAAAAGAAAAGAAAAAAATTCAAACCGTCGTAGTGTTGCGAACACCGGGACCAAAGTGATCCCGATTTTCACAATACCGAGATACTTGCCTTTAGTAAATAAGTTTAAAATCGCGTCTTATTTGGATTTAAAAAAAAAAAAAAACAATTAAACTCGCATAAAACAAGTTCACAAAGTTTGCCTGTTTTGCAAAATGCTATGCAACATAGTCCATGTTGAACACCTTCCATAAAGATACTTGAGATCTCAACGATTGGATTGGAAAGAAAAACAACGTTAGTCATTTGGCCCTGTTTGGTAACCGTTTCCATTCCATTCCCAGATTTTTGGGAATTCTGTTTGGGAATAGCGTTTGGTAATTTTTATTTTCGTTCCCATTCTATTCCCATTTGAGAATTGTGCCCATTTTTTTCTTAAGAAATGAGAAACAAAAAAAAGTTGTTTCTCATTATTCCTATTCCATTCTCAAAACACTATTACTATTAATCCGCCGGTCAACCGCCGTCCGCCCACCGTCTGCCACCGCCGGCGGCCATATCCGAGCAACCTTGCCAGTCACCTCCGGCATTGCCTGCCGCCCACCGGCCAGCCACCTTCCTGCAACTTCCGGCGCCACTGGCCGTCCGCCACCGTCACCCACCCGCTGCCGCCGCCGTCCGGCCAAAACAAAAAAAAAAAAAAATCTGAAAATAAAATAAAATAGTTTTAGGATAAAATCGTTACCAAACGCGATTCTGTTCCCAAAACAAAAAAATAAAAATAAATAAAAAAATAAAAAAAATTATCGTTACCAAACGCGATTCTACTCCCAAGAAGGAAACAAAATTCTTATTCCATCCCATTCCATTCTCATCCCACTGCTGGAATGGAAACAGAAACGGTTACCAAACGCCACCAAAATAACTTATTATAGGTATCTACCTGCATGACTCTAGAACAAACAAGCATTCCATTGAGATTTTATGACATCCACATGCAAAATTTTTAAAAGTAAATTAATAATAATTAATTAAGGGAAAAAGCTTATAAATTTAGAATTCATATCTCAAGAAAATATGTTAAATGAATGCAGGCAATGAAAAGAACCAAAACATAGAAGAGTGCATCTTGGGGAAAATTAAGTGGCTCAAAACGCAGTGAACAGATAACAAATGATGTTTTCCAAGACATGTATCATCAAGATGGAAATTGTAAACATTTACCTGTATATAGAAATGGAGATTTCTAATATAGAAGGCCATATGCTCTTTAAGAGCAACTCCAATGGGATAGCCAAATGGGTAGCCAAATCTCTCAACTGTCATTTTAGCTAGCCAAAATTAAAAAAAATGAGGTCCAATGAAAGAGCCATTTGGATAGCAAAAATGGCTAGACCTCTAAACAATAGCCAAATTTGGCTGAGATCTCTTCACGAGCCAAAATAAAAAAGAGGGTTCAAATTATTGTTGGGATTTGAAACAGTCAAATTATCGTTCCGATTCACCCTCCAACTCCGTTTCTCCTTGCTACTACTGCGATTTGTAGATGTAAAATGTTGCCAAACTTGAAAAATTCGTCGCTGAAGTCCGAACCCTAATAGCTCGTCGCTGTCGCCAAACATAGTTCTCGCTATCGTAGTTTCCATCACAATCAATCGTAGCTCCTGGTTGGCCGTCGCAGTCACCATCGCAATCGCTGTTCGTCTCTCTCTCTCTCATGATATGGGTTTGGGAAATTAAAGGGAGTGAGTGAGTTTGTAATTTGTGAGAAGGGTGGGGTTGTAATTAAGGGAGGGGTGGATTTGTAATTAGGGTTAATTTGGTTTAATTCTAATTTTAATACCAATTAAAAAAAAAAAAACAATTAACAAACCAGTTTGGCAATGAAATTTGGAAACAAACAAAAATTCCCGTGAAAATTCCCTCAAATTACTGAAACAAACACCAGAAGATCAACATTTTTGAAAAACAATTCGGTTTCCTCCAATGTCTCCTGCCAGTGCATAAATCTTGTCGTTAACAGTTACAAACACCGCACGAGGCATCCCTGCAATCAAAGAAGGGCCTCTCTTGATTTAAAGAAATCTTTCCTTCTCTTCATCTCACGTACATCAAGCCATATTCGGAGATTCAAAGCTAATCACAGAATACTAACAAGCAGGAAATAAAAAATGAAAAAAAAAAAAAACTTGACAAAAAAAAACACAACAATGCTTGGACTGTTTCGAGTTGCTTCAACCTAAGTTCCAATAACTTGAGACTATTTTAGTTTTAATATAAATATTACATAATGCATAAAAAGTAGGTACACAAAACTTAAATAACTAGTAATTCAAAGTTAAACAAGGAAACTTTATAGTGCCTCCAGCAGCAACCGTAGCAGCAAAAATCAGGCTCTCGAACCTACAAATCAAACGATAACTCTATCAAATTCAAATTCCAATTGCCAACACATATGCTTGATAATTCAAAGGATATGAAACATTACATCTTTTAAATGGTGATGAATCCAAAGGATACTCTAGGCCTTGTAGTTTGCATCTGTGTTGGATAGACAAAAAAAAAAAACATTACAAGAGTAGATTAAAAACATAGAGGCATTTTATGAAAGAGGAGATGAGTTTTGAAGCTTCGTGTTCAACATCCTTAGCATAAAAACAACGATTTCCTAGCAACACTTGTGGCTCTTCATCAGGGACGCTTCCCTCCAGTTCCTCTTCATCAGAAACTTCGAATGTGCATAAATGCATAATAGCCGAACAACAAATTCTCCGCGTCACAACAATCAGAAGAAACCTATTCCTACCAATGTGAGTTATCAAATCATCAATCGATTCAGGGATTAAATCTGTCACACTAGCCAAACCACGTAAAGGTACAGGTGGAACGTTACATTCATAAAATGCATAATAAACACCATGCATATTCTTCTTATCCATGACCATATAATCATCTCTTTTGGAGGCTAAATCGTGTGCAAAAACTTTAGTACCCTCCCTCCACACATGGGAGATGCAACGGTAAAGCTTGTTCTCAATGGGAGGATCACCCTTATATGGCAACCAATTACGTACTGGCAAACTATCAACAATTAAATCATCTAAATGATATTCATCAGGAGATTCATCATCAGAAGATGAAAAGTTAGAGGAAGACACAATGTTATTATCCAAATCCAGATTTAATTTTGATAATAAATAGGATAATGATGGCGGTAATACTGATGACGACGACGATGATGGATCAATATTTATACCACGCGACTTCCAAATGTTAGCCTTGGTATCAAAAGAAAATAAGTAATATTCTTTCGAGAAACCATAAAGTTTAACGGGTTTAAGCTTGGGACAGTCAGAAGGTTGTTCTACCCGCAGAAAGATTCTGTCGCCAATTACCGTACGAAAAGCTACAACCGGAACGCAAGAAATTTTAGGTTGGTACCTAAAACAATAAAAAAGAGGCGCAGGAAGGGGCTTCCAAATGGGTGGTTGCTTAAACGGATCTAGAACTTGAAATAAACGATTACGATATAGTTTCTCTCCCATGCTTTCTCCAATGCCTCCTGCCAGCGCATAAATCTTATTGTTAATAGTCATAACCAGGGCATTGGGCATCCCTACAATCAAAGAAGGGCCTCTCTCCCAGTTAGTGCAACAGATGGTATTGTTCTTGTAGAACAAATCGCAATAGAAGACATCGCTCGGGTAAAGCTTTTCTTCATCCGACATATCGCCGCCGATCATATAAATTTTGGAGCCTACTGTGCCGTAACTACACCCATCAATCCTTGGAGGACCATCATTATGTAATCTGCATATATTTTCCAAGAGACCACCCCTAATATCTGCAACATAAATACCAAAATCATCACTAGATTTTAACCTTAAAAAACGACACACAATCACCTGTTCTTCCCCTGCAGTTCCAAACGGAGGGCTCAATTCCTCATCTCTGTTGCAAATCTTCCTCTTTCCAATATTGGCTTCCTCCATGCTCATCACAACGCTACTAGATGAATCTTTCAGGCACTCTCTTTTGAGTTTCGAACAGCGCTAGTCTAAATTAGGGGTGATTGGTGACCACCGGATGGAGGGAGCAGCAGTGAGCAGGGAGAAGGAGATGAAGACGGTTTAAGCTTTCAAAATCAAACGAGGCAGAGGGCAGATGCTGGAATGAGAGGGAGATGACGACTTGGTGAGGGAGAGAGGGAGGCAGGCAGATCGCAGCAACGCAGAAAGAGAAGAGGGAGACGGTGTTCGGTAATATATGAAAGGATTAATTGAAGGTAGCCCATTTTTTATAACAAATTTAGAATGGGCTCTAGAACCAAAAATAAAGTTTAAGAAAATCCCGTAAGTTTAAATGGAAATTCCAAAAGTAACCTTCCTAGTAAAACCTAATTACCCTACTCTTCGTACACAATTGCAGAATACAAAGCAAATTTCCATTTCTTCTCTCTACTGTTCGCCTCTCTCTAATTTCTCTCTTTCTCTCTCTCTCTACGTTGGTTGTGGCCGAACCAGATCTGGCCAGATCCGGGTACTACAACTGTGCCGCCGAAGTATTGTGTCACTGTTTCGCCTCTGCCACCAACGGAGTAACCGCTCCACCATCTTGCCGAAGATACCGCGCTACAATCTCGCCAGCACCGCACAAGTTCACCAATACTGCCACCCCGAATCTTTCTCATTCTCACCACCCGATCTCTCTCTCTCTCCATATTGCCGTCGCGGGCTTGATCTGGCCAACAACGACCGATATCTGGCCAGCTTAGTGGTGGAGGATGAGTACGGGCTTGGAGTAGAGCCAGAGGATGGAGATGAGGGTGGAGACAAGGCAAGACTGCATAGATCCATTGGAGGCACAAAGCAATTAGATTGAAAAATGTATTAATGTGGTTCTTTTTTCACCTACTATTTTTTTTTTTTTTTTCATTTTCAGAAAAAACAATTCACGTTTTTTAGCCAATATATTTTGTTGTTGTTTTCCATTTTAGTTTTCTTAGCCAATATGTTTGTTGTTGTGGGTTGTGAATACCTAATTTTTAGATTATATTGTATTTTTCTTTTTAATTGTATATTAATTGTGATATTTGCTGTTGATTTTTTCATTATTGTTATGTTGATGGTGGTGGCGGCGGTGGTAATGAATATGCCGATGGACTAATGGTATATGTCGATGGTGGTGGTGATAGTAAATATTTATTGTGGTGGTATTAACAAATATTTACGGTGGTATTGATTATAGTAAATGTTTTTTGTGGTGTTGGAGATGGTAATTATAAATATTTCTTATGGTGATAGAGATATTTATTGAGATGGTAGTGGTGATAGTAAATGTTTACTGTAGTGGTAGTTTTAGCGAGTTTTTACTGTTGGTGGTGGTGGTGGAGATGGTAATAGCAAATATTTTCTATGGTGATGGTGGCGTCGGCGGTAGGAGCGAATATTTGCTATGGTGTTGGTGGCAGCGGCAGTGATAGCATATGGTTGTTGTGGATGTGGCAGGATAGTGAATATATTTTGTAGTGGTAGTATTTATTATTAAATAATTAATTAAATGGTGTTTTTGTCATAAAAAATATATATTTTGAATTGGGGTTTTGATAAATAAAAATAGAACAGTGGGGATAAAGATAAAAAGTTGGGGACTTCTAGGGCCCAAAAGAAATCACCCAGAAAAACTTAAAGGTGGTGATTGGCCTCGTTTGGTTTAGTGTCCCATCCTCATATTTTATTTGGAAACATGTTACGTGGGAAAAATTCCCACGTGTGAATTATGAAACTAATGTTAACAAGTCTGGTCGGATCAATAGATAGAACTCGACCCGATAGGAATGGATTTGCGATCTAATGATTGATCATGGACTGATAGCTCTAGTGGCCCAAGAAATTAATTGTCTGGTTTGTTGATGAGGTCCAACCACACATACTGGGTTGACCCAGTAAAAAACGAAGCCTCTTAATGGGGGCTTGGGTATCAAACCCAAGGATGGTAGGTCAACGATAACCATTGCCTCACCTACCCTCATCTCCATGCGCATACGTGATTAACACGTCATCCCATAATTGGCATACAAGAAACATTCATGGCAGCTAAGTATAGAACGTGGAGAGGCCACGGCAAGAACAGTTGCAAGGAAAATCGGCACAAATATATACAAGAAAGATATGTATTAAAACACAACTCTCAATATTACGTTCGATATACTCTCTAAAGCTTTTGCAAGGGAAATCGCCACAAATATATACAGGAAAGATAGGTATCAAAACACAACTCTCAATATTACACTTGATATACTCTTGAAAGCTTTTTTATTCTCTAAGAGTGCAATATGATCTTATTCTTATGCCGGAGGTTTTTTGGCCGACACCACACCGGTGTCCCCCATAGAACTAACTGGTTTTGCAGGTCAGATTGCAGGTTACGGAGGTTTCAGGTGCATGAGGAGTTGTAACACGCACTAGGGATTTTTTGGCAACATTATTTGACACTGTCTGTGAAAAACTGAATAAAAAGAAGTTCTCCGACGAGATAAGGCAGTCGCTAATATGGGAAAATTCCTGCTAATAATTAACATAGGCGTGCAACCTTAAATGGGTCGAAATCGGGTTAGAAACCTGATCCAGAATAGACAAACCCCATGGGTTATCTAGGTAAAAAAATGATAAGCCCAATTGGGTATTATTTGTAGCAGTCTTCTAAGCAAACTTTTCATCCTAAAAAAGAAGCCCATATTCGGATATACTCAAACTCACAGTATTCAAGGCCAAGGAATGAACAAGTCAAATTTTAGTGAACGTCTCCCCTACACTTGAGTAGATGAGCCAGATTGATTGTAACAACCCATCTTCAATAGAGTTCGTTACAGAGATCTCTCTTGAAATCATGGAGATATTGGATATCTTCCAAGTCGTTAGGAGCGTATCACATGATAGACGACATCTCCAAAGTAACAAAAACATATCTCTAAGCCTATAAAAGGGAAGGTATCACTGATAATATGCTACTGTTCAATCTGTGTATCTTTTATGCTATCACCAGATTAACTTATTCTTACGCTAGAAGTTATTTGTCCGACACCACATAGGTGTCCCCCCCATTAGAACTCATGCTTTTTCAAGTCATACAAGAAGGTAAAGAGATTTCTAGCATGCCCGAAGCTGTTTCACATGTTGGAAATTTTTGGTAACATCCTTTGGTGCCGTCTGTAGGAAATACTAACAAAAAGAAAAGCTTTCCGTCACAGCTATGAGGCAACTACATACGATAATGGCGGCGACGAGTAAGAAACGACTTGCCACCACAACCTAATATAGAATTACCGGTAGAAGCACATGAGGAGGTTCAGGCTGATCCTCCGCTAGTAGTGCTGAGTACTGATGCGAAGATAGATGCTCTAACTGCAAAGATGGGTGAGATGGTGGAGACGATCGCTTATATGGTACATATAATCACCAATAATAGGTCACACTCTCCAATAGCTGACAATGATGTTGGCGAAGAAGCAAAATCTCCTGGGAATGCAGACCGTCAATTTGTTGATGAGCAACATGCCCCGGGAGATGTAAGCCACAAGCAGGAGAGAAGAGTGTATAGCCGAACTGAAACTGTTGATTCACATCAATAGATCATAAGCAAGGTGGAGAGACGCCAACCTTTAGATGAACTGGATACACGGTTGAAAGGTACTGAGATGTCGTTCTCACCAGATATCCTAGTTGTTCAGCTAATTGAGAAGTTTGATCCTACAAAGTTTGAGAAGTACAATGGGAATGCAGATCCTGTGCACCATATCCTCCAGTTCAAGCACGTCATGGATCTTTATGGTTCAAGCGACTTTATACTTTGCAGAGCTTTTGCTACAACATTGAAGGGCTCAGTTCTTGAGTGGCTTCATACACTCCCTCCAAACTCCAGTATGTCCTTCAAATAGTTTAGAAGAATGTTTGTTAACCGCTTCATAACCTGTCAAAGGTTAATGAAGGGTCTTAATTTTCTGTTGCCCTTGCGTCAAGAAAAGAGAAACTTTGCGCCAGTATATGAGCCGATTCAATGAGGAATTGACATGCATTGAAGGTTGTGATACTAACCTCATCATTAATGCATTTACCTCAGGATTGCGTCTTGGTTTTTTTCAAGACTCTTTGACTAAAAAGAATCCCCAGAGCATGTTAGAGTTAATGGAGAAGGCTAAGCCTTACATGAAACTGGAAGACGTCAAGCTCTCCAGAGAAGGCAGGGGATCTTTTAAAGATCACCCCAGACAAGGCGAGAATGATGGTAGCAAGGCGAAAGCCGACAGCTCGGACAGGTAAAAAAATCAAACGAGAAGTTCGAATTCTAGATCAGAAGCTCGTCAAAAGCCAAACTTACTTGGTTTGCGAATGTCGATCTAGAATCCTGCATAAAATATGTGCTTCTGAAGCAATACAGTGGCCTCCCAGGCAGATTACCAAATCCAATAGGAAGAAGAGGTCCAAGTACTGTGATTTTCATAGGGATCGTGGTCACGATACGATGGCTGTTAGGAGCTAAAAAAGAAGATCAAACGTTTAGCTCATATGGGTCAGGTGTGTGACTATTTTCAAGATGGCTCAAGGGACAAGAAGAGGCCTAGGGTCCGTCGTAAAGAACATCACAAAAAAGAGCACAAAGAAGACTATCCCAAGGAGAATCGTGAAGTAATCTTCATGATAAATTCTGCTAGGCTAACTACCGGAGAATCTAACCGTGAATGCAAAAAGAAGGTCCATGAATCCGCATTAGAGCGCTGTTTTAGAGAAGCAATGGCAGTAGTGGTAAATCCGGGACCAACTATCACTTTCTCTAAGGAGGATTACAAATGGATCGTTCACTCTCATGAGGATGCCCTGGTCATCACTCTACGGATCTCCAGTTTCCAAGTAAGGCGAATCTTGATCGATAATTGTAGTTTTTCTAATATCACTTTTGTCAGTACTTTTAAGCAAATAGGAATTCCTAGTTTGGACGTCAGTTCCAGGCAGACTTTTATGGTAGGATTCAACGGTAACCTTACATCGCCACGAGGAAAGACCACTTTATCTGTCACTTCCAACAAGGAGGAACGAGCCCATACAAAGGCTATAGAGTTCATGGTGGTGGACTCGACATCGCCTTATAATGCGATACTTGGGCGACCATAGTTATATGTAATGAGAGCCATTTCTTCAACTTATCACGAATGTGTTAAGTATATGAAGGACGAATTTGTGGCAGTGATACGAGGTGATCAGGTGGATTCCATACAATGTTTTGTTGTAGCTATGAAGGGCAAGACCTCACTATTATAGCAATTAAAGTTGGAGCAGGAAGCAGCTCCGTCAAAAAGTTTGGTAGACGAAATTGATGACTTCAGGGAGCACGCAAACTTAATTCAGCTCACTGAACAAGTGAAATAGATCGCCTTAAATAATGGGACTCAAAATCTTATGATTAGTAGATCGTTAATCCAGACTGAGACCGAAGAAATCAGCGAATTGCTCCAAAGGAACTTGGATGTCTTTGCCTAGGCTCCAGAAGATATGAAAGACATCAGTCCAGAGATTGCGGTACATCGCTTGGATATTTCCAGGTCTTACCCTCTGTTCAGGTAAAAAATGGGAAATTTTAGCCCTGAAAAAGATTAGGTGATCGAAGCCGAGGTAAGAAGGTTACTCTTAATAGGCCACATAAGAGAAGTAGTGTACCTAAGGTGGATGACCAATCTGATTTTGGTAAAAAAAAGAAAAGAATGGGAAGTGGATAATGTGAATGGACTTCACTGATCTCAATCAAGCATATCCTAAAGATTTCTATCCAATGCAAATGATACACCAAATGGTGGATGCAGTAGCAGGGCATCAGAGGTTGACCATGATGGATGCTTATGCGGGCTAGAATCAGATCCGCATGGATCAACAGGACGAGGAGGGAACATCGTTCGTCACACCATAAGGTACTTACTGTTACAAAGTAATGTCATTTAGTTTGAGAAATACAGGAGCCACATATCAGTGGTTAGTTAACCGTATTTTTTGAGATCAAATTGGAGCAACCATGGAAGTCTACATAGACGATGTGCTCGTCAAACGTTCCAGGCAAGAGGATCACCTCAGCTATCTATTAGAGGCTTTTTCCATTTTGAGAAAGTATAACATGAAGCTAAATCCAGAAAAATGTGCGTTTGGAGTTATATTTGGCAAGTTCCTTTACTTTGTAGTAAATCAGACCGGCATCATGGTACACTATAGGCAGATAGAAGCTATCAAGAATATGAAGTCTCCCACAACTATAACAGAAGTCCAAGTGTTGACGGGAAGGTTGGCGGTGCTGAACAAATTTATCTCAAAATTTACTGATAGGTGTGCCCCTTTCTTCAAGATTTTTAGGGAGAATAAAGCATTCTGGTGGAATAATGACTATGAACAAGCTCTACAATATATAAAAAACTACTTGGGCTCAGTAGAGACATTGGCAAAAGTGAATCCGGGGGAAGAGCTTTGTCTACATTTGGTGGTGACACTTGTAGTAGCGAGTACTGCACTGGTCCAAGATCTCACAAGAGGGAAAAGAACGGTGTATTATGTTAGCAAGTCGTTAGTTCCAACTGAAACTTGCTATACTAAGTTGGAGAGGCTTTTCCTGGCCTTAGTAACTACAACATGAAAGCTCAGACTGTATTTTCAGGTACACGTGATTAATGTGCTAACCTCATATCCACTCCATGTGGTAATACATAGGCCAGAAGCTTCTGATCGTCTCATGAAATGGGCTGTCGAACTTGGTGAATTTTTCATCAAGTATAAGACCAGGACGACAATCAAGGGTCAGGCTCTAGTAGATTTCATTGCAGAATTAACCTTTCTAGTAATATAGGAAGCGAATTCACTACCCGCAACGCCGTGGAAACTGTGGGTCGACGGTGCTTCAAATATAAAGGGGTATGGTGTGGGTAGAGTCCTGCAAACACCTGAAGGAGATCAGCTCGAGAAAGCAGTATAGCTTGGCTTTCGAACCTCCAACAATAAAGCTGAGTATGAAGGTGTAATTATCGGTTTAACCCTTGTACGAGAGGTGGGTGCCTATCATTTGGAGGTAAAGTTAGACTCAAAATTGGTGGTCAGTTAAATCAATAGGTCATTCGTCATCAATGAGGAGAGATTGTGACTCTACGTTGAAAAGGTGAAATAGCTAACTTCCTTATTCCAGAGCTATGGATTTGAGGCTACACCAAGAGCCGAAACACAAAGGCAAATGCCTTGTCTGTGTTAGCTTCTACCTTGGGACCAGATCAGAGATTAGAGCTAGTGGAATTTCTGGATCAACCATCTACAGCAACCCCAGTTAGCCAATGTGTATGCATAGGCCAAATGGATCGAGAAGATGATTGGAGAACTCCAATAGTTCGATACTTGAAAGAGGGAACTTTGTGAGTGGATAAAGATATTGCCAGAAAAGTGCTATACAAGGTATCGAGGTATGTGTTAACCAATGATAAATTGTATAAACGATCTTTCTCCCAACCATTGTTACTCTGTCTAAGGCCAAAGAAGGCAAACTATGTCCTACAGAAGATATATGAAAGAATTTGTGGGAACCACCAAGGGGGACAAACTTTGGTGCACAAAATATTAAGAGTGGGACACTATTGGCCAACCATGCACAATGATGAGAAAGAATATGTCAAGAAATGTGACAAATGCTAGCGATTTTCCAATGACATTAAAGTTCCTGCTCAACACTAAACTCTAATAATAAGCCTGTGGCCATTTGCTCAATGGGGGATGGATGCGCTAGGACCTTTCACACTAGTACCTAGAAATAAAAAATACCCGCTAGTGGTAATTGATTATTTTACCAAGTGGGTTGAGGCAGAAATATATTCAACAGTGGGAGAGAACGAAGTAAAGAACTTCATTTAGAAAAACATCATCATTCGTTTTGGTATTCATGCAGTCCTCATTTCTGATAACGGGATACCTTTTACCAATGGTAAAGTAGATTGGATGTAAAACAAGCTGAAGATTCAACACAGAACATCCAGTCCAGCATACCCACAAGCCAATGGGCAAGCTGAAGTAACAAATCATTCTATCAAGAAGGCACTCAAGAAACGACTAGATGATGCCAAAGGGTAGTGGTTAGAAGAACTCCCAGGTGTACAATGGGCACATCGTACTATCCCAACGTCTACTACTAGTGAAACACCCTTCTCCTTGACTTACAAAACTGAAGCTGTCGTTTCAGTGGAGATAGGGATGCCGTCTAGATGAGATGAGACGATCAACTTGGTAGAGAATGAAGAACTCATACGAGAAGAAATGGATCAGTTGGAAGAAAGACGAGACAAGGCATTAATGCAGATGGCAGTTTACAAATCAAAGATGGCACGAGTGTTTAATCATGCAGTCCATCCACGACAATTCTCCATAGGAGACTTGGTACTTTGAAAGGTAATGCATCATCGCCTAGAAGCTCGCTTGGGAAAGCTAGCTCCCAACTAGGAAGACCCTTACCATGTAACCAAAGTAAACAAACCAGGGACCTATTGGCTTGAAGATCTTGACGGTATAGCAATTCCCAGACCCTAGAATGTCTCCCATCTATGCAAATATTTGGTATGAATTCTTGATCATTTATCTAAATTTCTATTTTTGATTCAACATTCTAAAATAAACATTTCGAATAAAGAAAATAAATTATCTCCTTCAGTTTCGCCAACGTTTATTATTGCATTATTTTGTTTCCACAATATTCAACAAATTAAAATAATTGTGGAATAAACAACTGAGCCAACAACTCAGTCGCCAACTAGGCACCTCAACCCAGTAATAACTGAGTTTTTAACTCAGAAGCTAACTGAGCCAACAGCTCAGTCGCCAACTGGGTACCCCAGCCCAGCAATAACTAAGTTTTTAACTCAGAAGCTAACTAAATATGCCAACTTAGAAGCTAACTGAGCTAGTAATTCAACTACCAACTGGGCACCTCAGCCCAACAACAACTAAGTTTTTAACTCATAAGCTAACTGAGTGTGCTAACTCAGGAGCTAAATGAGCCAACAACTCGGCTGCCAATTGGGCATCTCAGCCTAGCAACAACTGAGTTTTTAGCTCCAAAAATAACTGAATGTGCTAACTCAAAAGCTAACTGAGCCAACAGATCAGCAACAAACTGGGCACCTCAGCCCAACAACGAATGAGTTTTTAACTCAAATGCTAAATGAGCACATCAGCTCAGAAAGTAGTTGTTCACATCAACCCAACAATGACTGAGTTTTTTTAACTCAGATTTCAACTAAGCACCTCAACTCAGAATTATCACCATAAATAGATTGAGTGGCGCTATTTAGAGTTTTCTTTACACCACCAATGCACACTCCTTTAATGCGGAAAATCAAAATACTTATCTTAGCGATAAGTTCTAAACTGGTTAATTTAAGGAGTTTTATTGGGTTAACCTGCTTATGATAATAACGTATTTTGTGACCAAGGACTTACTGTTACAGGCTTGATGAGTAATTCCTAACTAGTTCAACTTTTTACTAGTTGTGAAGGAGGGTAGACATGGGTAAGTGCAAGGAAATTTAAGCAGTTAAAAGAACTATAATATGAGATCAAGAATATCAAGGAACCCCAATATTTTTTGTTAATGAACAAAAAATGGGGTACACTACATAGTTTTTTACCCAAAAAAAAAATGAAAGAAAAGAAAAGACTGTTCTTGAGAACAGAATTCTTACACAAAAAAAATAAAAAGAAAATCTTCTTCTTTGAATCCGGGCTGAAAGAGGTTTCATTCCGAGATCGGAGAAGCAGATAAACCCAGCTCTTTTGAATTTGAGTTGGAGAAGCAGAAGGCATGCTCCTCGTATCAGCTCAGCTTGGAGATCATGTCATGGATCTTAGCCTTTTTTGCTTCATTCTTCTCTAGAGTTTGTCTCGCTTCACGTTGACCATGTCAGAGAAAAGCTTCTGGTAGTGTAAATCGGCGGCCAGGTCACGCTTGCTTTGGTCAATCCTATTTATTTCCTTCCAAAGCTCATACAGATGGGAAATCGCTTAGAAATGCACCACTTCCATGACTATAAAGACAGCAAAAGCTTCATTTAAGGCACACAAACGGGGATGATCCTACGTGGTTGTTTTCGGTACTAGCATTAAGGAACAAAAGCAGTCCCCTAATTCAACCTTGTTGTACCGTTCGGATTGGATGGTCACAAAAGCGGTGGGTTTAATCTATGAGATGGATGCCATGGCAATAAGAATGAAAGAGATGGATGCTTGAGAAATTAAGAAAGGAAACATTTGGAGTTGTGAGGAATTCTTAACGCCTAGTTTGGCTTTAAATAGCCAAACAAATGAAGAGAGAGAATGAGACAGAGCACTAAAAAAGTAAGCATTACATGAACGAGTGGTGTATGCTAACAAATACGTACTACAATTATCATAAAGCCATTTCTCGAAAATTAAAATGACGGTTAATATTTCGATACAAATATTATGATTACTAAAAATTAATTATAGGTGTGCAAAAGGAAAGTTGAAAAGACAGAAAGATGGTTCAAAGAGTGGTGCTTTGGTTAGTGACGTTTAGTTGATGTGACATCAGCATACCAGCAACATTAGCTGATGAGACTTGATTTAAAGTCTGTGTTGAGCTCTTCACTGGCACCTCAGCTGCCGAAGTAGGTAACACTCCTCCATCTCCAACGATCTTATCCTCACGCTCTTCCATCTGGCTCATCTTCATGTTCATTGGCCAGGAATGAGAGGTCTAAGTAATGAAATTATTTTGACACTCGCTTTTGGCAGTAAGAGAAGGCTATTTTTTAAAGATTCTTTGACTCTCCCTTGAAGACAACCGAGAGTTCTTCAATATCTTGTTGGGATTTTTTAGATACAGCTGCCACCTCGGCCACTAAGCGATATCTCTCATCCTGTAGTTGTTGGGGGCCAGTCTATTTCTTTTGAAAAAATGTCATCCTTGGCCTGGAGGGTGGCATCCTTATCTTTGAGATCAACGTATTTTTGATCATTAACCAAGATAGCTGAGCTGAGTTCCTCAGAAACAATGCGAGCATCATATCTCAAAGATGAACACTATTCTCGTACGGTGGTGATCTCTGTCTTGAGCTCTCCATTATTTGCACAGAAGAGTACGTTACTCTTTTGCAAGGTTTTCCTTTGCTCGTTAACAATGCTCAACTCCTGTTTATATCGCTCTTGAGAGGATCTAGCCAGTGCAAGGTCGGTGGCTAGGCTCAGTTTCTCATTCTCCAAAATTTGATTCGTTTCCTCCAACTTGCTGAATTCAGTCATCTGGTGTATCTGTTGGGTGTCTAGCCTGTTTTCTTCCTTAGTAAAATTGACTAGAGTTGAGGACATGCACATACACTATAACGGTGAAGCCAGTGACAAAATAGTTAACTAAACAGTCTGAGAAAACCAGAAAACGTATAAAGGGGATGAGAAAATTACCTGGAGAAGTGCGCAGATCACCATTCGAAAAATCTCAAGTTTGTTTCAACCTTTAGTTAGTTTTTTGCCTTTATCCCAGGATTACTCATAGAGAAATTTGATAGCATCATTGAAGATGGCTTTGAGATCTAAGACAGAGGGCCTAACCTCATAAATAAGTTGATGCATTTGTTATTTCACCATATCTTACCTACTGAAAATTCTTTAGCTGAGTGTAGGGGCTGGGATAGATTAACGGCTGATAGAAGGAGGCTCAGCAACATGGATATCTACTGACCTCGAAGCAGTTTCCAGTTCCTTATGCTCTTGCGAATTAGGAACTGGGGGGATGGAACAACGATTGAAATTACCCCACGTCTACACACACTCAGGGGATCGCAATCATCCTCAGATTCAACAGTCTTTGGGTCAGCATGTTGAACTGGCGAATGAACTTCTGGTATAGTAGAAATTTCAACTGTATGACGGGTTGCTGGATTAGTAGCAATTGAGGAAACAAGTTGGGATGGTGATTTCCTAGTCTTTGGGGATAATTAGGCAGGAGCAATCTCTAATTGACGAAAAAGATTATGAAGGAATGAAGAAAAGGAAAGAGTGAATCTGTACTCAAACATCCATAAATAGAAATAAATTTTAATTTCCTTAGAGTCATTGGAGCGTTCATCCTCAGATGGAACCCTAATCGACATGGACGAGGGAATACCGTATTGTTCCCCTAATAATGAAAGCCATTCCTGCAGAAATTTGCTCGCACCATGATCCCCCATGTTATTTAAGAGATTGGAGGGATGAGCAACACGAGCTATTATCGTCCATTCCGCAATGGGATTCAACGATGAACCAGCCTCTGCAAGACTATTCAATAGACTTAATGACATCTTGTGACAGAGTAATCAACAATTGAAAAACAAGAAGAACAATGTAGAGATACGCAACTGGAGGATTAAAGGAAGATGAAAACTTACGCGAAAAAGAAGTGATCTTTTGTCTCTATTCTCTTGAATCACTGCGAAATTCAGAAGGGCAAATGATATAGAAAAATTACCGCTAATAATTAATATAGGTATGCAACCTTAAATGGGTCGGATCAAGTTAGAAACCTGATCCAGGACAGACATACCTCATGATTTATCTAGACCGAAAAATGATAAGCCCAACTGGGTATTATCGGTCTTCTTAGCCAAGTTTTTGCCCTCATAAAGAAGCCCATATTTGGTATACTCAAACCCACAGTGTTCATGGCCAAGGAATGAACATGTCAAATTTTAGTGAACGTCTCCCCTATACTTGAGCAGATGAGCCAGATTGATTGTAACGACCCATCTTTATTGGGGAATGTTACAAAGATCTCTCTTGAAATCATGGAGATATTGGCTATCTTCCAAGCCATTAGGAGCATATCACGTGAAAGACAACCTCTCCAAAGTAATGGCAACATATCTCTAAGTCTATAAAAGGGAAGATATTACTGATAATATGTTGTGGTTCAATCTATATATTTTTTCTACTATTAATAGATTAACTTATTCTCATGCGAAAGGTTCTTTGGTCGACACCACATCGGTGTCCCCTATTAGAACTCACGATTTTGCAGGTCATATAAGAAGGTAAAGAGGTTTTTGGCACGTGCTAAGCTATTTCACGTGTTGGAAATTTTTGGCAACATCAATCGTAGTTAAGCGCAATAAATCTAAACTAAGGAAAGAAGATCTCACTCTCTAAGGATAAAAGAACACGTGTGGAGGCTTCAAGTGTAGTCCGTGCCACTACTCCCTTCGACATATAGAACGATAGCCCCAACGACATTCTTGAGGTCAGTTCCAGAATAAATACGGTTTACCTCTTCTTCGAAAAAATAGACCGTGGATAAAAGATAAAGGCCCATGAGACCAGATCAGAAACAAACAACATATAGGTGATGGCATTGACGAGCGAAGCTAGACCAGTGATAACATTTGACAACAAGGGCAACACGGATGTGGCTCATCTCCATGATGACGCTTCAGTCATAATACTTTGGATCTCCAACTTTGAGGTACGAAGGATTTTGGTCTATACAAGCAGTTTAGTCAACATCTTTTTTGTCAAAACACTTAGCCAAATAGGTATCCCCTATTCCGACATTGGGTTAACCTAGATGTTGATGTTGGGTTTTAATAGAAACCTGAGCTACCCAACGGGAAAGATCACATTATCCATCGTTAGAGCCCAGATTGATGGCTTGATTCGGGTCAACAGCTCAGCGTAGCAGATCGATGATTTCAAGGAACACCACAGGGTTTTCCAACCCGCTGAACGGGTTAAAGGAGTAACTTTCAATCAAGGAACTAAAAAGATTTTGATTGGCACATTGCTAATCAAACCTGAGGAGGAAAAACTCATGCAATTGTTAGAAAATAATCTTGAACTGTTTGCTTGGGCACCTGAAGACATAAAAGGGATTAACCCTGAGGTGATGGTTCATTGACTCGATATCTTGAGGTCTTACCCTCTAGTGAAACAGGAGAGAAGAATATTCAGTTCAAATAAGAAAGAGGTAATAGAGTCAAAAGTATGAAGATTGCTCAGAATAGGGCATATAAGGGAGGTGGTCTACCCAAAGTGGTTAGACAACCCAATACTGGTAAAAAAGAAGAATAAAAAATGGAGGATGTGCATGAACTTTATAGACCTTAATCAGGCATGCCCCAAGAACTGTTATCCAATGCCCAGGATCGACCAAATGGTGGACGCTACTGCTGAGCATGAGCTATTATCGATGTTAAATTCCTATTCATGTTACAATTAGATATGGATGAACCATCCAGATAAGGAAGTAACAACTTTCATCACCCCTAGAGGTACGTTTTACTATAGAGTGATGCCTCTCAGTCTAAGAAATGCCGGGGCAATATATCAATGTCTGGTAAATCACATGTTCCAAGAAAGAATTGAAACAACTATGGCGGTTTATATAGATGACATTCTATTGAAGAGTTCTAAGAAAGAAGATCATTTAGAGCATTTGGAAGAAGCTTTCATAATATTATAGAAGTATAATATGAAGTTAAACCCTGAGAAATGTGCCTTCGGTGTAACGTCGGGAAAATTTCTAGATTTCGTGGTGAATAAGGAAGGAATCACAGTTGATGCTGAATAGATAGAAGCTATTAGAAATATGAAGTCCCCCATGACGATACGTGAAGTCCAGGTGCTGACTGGAAGATTTGCCGCTCTAAACAGGTTCATCTCCAAATTTACACACAAATGCGCTATTTTCTTCAAATTCTTGAAGGGGAGCAAGAATTTTCTCTGGGATGAAAAGAGAGAAAATTCCTTGCAGTCCATTAAGGATTAACTAGGTTTTATTGAAACTTTAGCTAAGGTTGAGCCTGGAGATGATCTATACCAATACTTAGCAATTACCACTGTTGCGGTCATTGTAGCATTGGTGAAGGAATGCACAGGAGGATAGAGGCCAGTATTCTATGCAAACAAACTGTTGATATCAGTGGAAACTCTCTACATTGAGCTAAAAAATCTCTCTTTAACCCTAATAACCGCAGCCTGAAAGTTGCTACCTTACTTCCAAGAGCATGCAATCAACGTGTTAACTTTGTACCCACTAAGAGCAGTAATGCATAGGCCAGAGGCTTTAGGAAACATCATTAAGTGGACGGTAGAGATGAGAGAATTCTATGTAACCTTTAAACCAAGGACAACAATTAAAGGCCAAGTGCTGGCCGATTTCATTACTGAGCTAACACCTCCAGAAGAGCGACCATGGAGGACAGAGAATGTTCGATAATCCAATGAGACCTTAGAAATTATGGGTTGACAGAGCATCGAACTCATGAGGATGTGGAGTTGACATAATTCTAGAAACCCTAGAGGGTGATCAACTCCAAAAGGTTGTATAGCTTGGATTTAAAGCATCCAACAATGAGACAGGATACGAGGCTGTAATCCTGGGCCTGACCTTAGTAAAGAATCTAGGGGCCCATAGTGTGGAGGCTAAATTAGATTCACAACTCGTAGTCAATCAAATAAATAGGGCTTATGTGGTCAACGAAAGGAGATTATACCTCTACGTTGATAAAGTGAAGAAGCTAACAAAGGCCTTTGACGACTGCAAAATTGGAACTATTCCAAGGACTGAGAATGAGAAAGTATATGCGTTGTCAGTACTAGCATCGTCCTTCAGTCTTGATCAATAATCCAATGGTGGATTATTTAGAGCAACCGTCTGTACCAGCTTAAACTAAATCTTGTGCATCCACTGGAGAGTGGGGACAAGATGAAGACTGGAGAACTCTTTTGGTACAGTACTTGTGCGAGGGAAGGTTACCAAACAATAAGGAGTCAGCGCGAAAAATCTTATACAAGGTCTCGAGATACATTATGATGGACGGTAGGTTATACCGAAAATCATGCACACAACCTTTGTTGCTCTGCTTGGGGTGAAAGGAAGCCACATATGTGATGCAAGAAATTTATGAAGGAGTTTGTAGGAACCATCAAAGAGGTTGATCTTTGGCACACAAGGCACTGACAATCATGTATTACTAGCCGACTATACACAGTGATGTATAGGAGTATGTCAAGCAATGTGACAAATGCCAATGGTTCTTAAATGATATCCGAGTTCTTTCTTAAATGTAAACACCCATCCATAGTTTATGGCCTTTTACTCAATGGGGAATGGATGTCCTAGGGTCATTCACGCCGGCGCCTGGGAACAAAAAAATACCTACTAGTGGTGTTCGATTACTTTACCAAATGGGTGGAGGTCGATGCGTTGTGATTGTAGGCGAGAATGTAGTCAAGAAGTTCCTTTGGAAGCAAGTAATATGTCGTTTTGGTATATTTTAACAGTACTGATATCGGATAACGGAACCCCTTTTACTGGGGAAAATGTTACTTGGATGTATAACGAATTAAAAATATAACATTAAACATCAAGCGCAGCTTATCCACAAGCAAATGGGCAAGAAGAAGTAACAAATAGGTCAATCAAAGAAGTACTCAAAAAACAATTGGACGATGCCAAAGGCAAATGGGTGGAAGAACCGCCAGCGATCTTATAAGCCTACCGTACTACTTCGAGCACAACTACAGGAGAAACGCCTTACTTCATGATATATGGGACGGAAGCGGTGGTCCTAGTGGATATCAATTTACCTTCGAGGTGGGATAACACAGTCCATCTCATGGAAAACTAGGAAGCGATATGCCAAGAGCTAGACCAATTAGAGAAGAAACGGGATCAGGCATCATTGAGGATGGCAGCCTACAAATCGAAGATGGAAAGGACGTTCAACCATGCAGTTCATCTAAGACACTTCACAGTGGGAGAGCTAGTGCTTTAGAGGGTAATGCCGCACTACCCAGAGGCTCACTTAGGAAAGCTAGCCCTTACTTGGGGAGGGCCATACAAGGTGATCAAAGTGAATAGACCTGGGACGTGCTGATTGGAAGATTTGGATGGTGTTCCAATCCTTCGGCCATATGGAACATTGCACATTTACAAAACTACTTTGTGTAAGTTCTTTGTTATTTGTCATATTAGATTAAAAGAAACATTGTTTACTATTTCGATTGTAAACTTTTTTAATGAGCAGTCACAATTACTTATATTCGCAAAAAGCTTTAACGAAGGTTATCCCTATAATTAGGACATAAAACGGTCTGAAAGTCCATTGCCAAGGTCAACTCACCCACTAACTTAGCTGCCAAGATAAGCTCATCAAATCATTGAATTGCCTAGCTCAGTTAACTTGTAAACCGAGCTGCTAATGTCAGCTCCTCAACCAGTTAAACTGCCTAACTCAGTTCACCGATAAAACGGGCTGCCAATATTAGCTTCTCAACCTTCTGAACTACCTAACTCAGTTTACCGATAAAACGAGCTTTCAATATTAGCTCCTCAACTGGCTGAACTGCCTAGCTCAGTTCACCCATGAACCGAGCTGCCAAGTACAACTACTTAACAAAACTCCATCCCTAAATTGAGCAACCAAATTCAGTTCATAAACTAACTAGGTTGCCCACGTCAGCATATCGACTACCAATAGGCCGAATCGCTGAGATCAGCTCAGGGCAACAACCCAGCTACTCTAGTCAATGTCGTGATTAATAGCAGCTCAAATTGCTTCGGCTACGACGTTAAGGCACTCAGGGCGATTCATTTAAGAGTTGACGTGCGACAAATTACCAAATTTCATGTTTGTAAGTACATTATTTCTATTAGTCTATCGAGACTCATGCAGTCCACATCCTGTTTATTACCTAAACTTGTTATGGATGAGGGTAGAGGATGGAAGAATAAAAATACATATTTTACACTTCTTATTCTTCCCTAATCACTTCTTACCCTTATTAGAAGTTATGGTTGGGAAACTTTACTCCCATTTACCCAAACATTACTTATTCTTAAAACATGATGGTTGAGAACCCATATTTTATGCATGAATGATATTTGAACACAAAGTACTATAACACAAGTGCTATGCTGGAAAATTATTCACCAAACGACACATGAAGTTAAACAATTTCTTACTACAATCCAGAATGCAAAAAAAATTCTTGAACTTATCATTTCTTACCACGGGAATGATACAAAATAGGCGTAACTACATTTTACCACCATAGGAATCCTACTCAAGATATTGTTCGTTTCCAGTCTTGAACTTATTACTTCTTACCATGGAGTTTGGACTGGAAAAGAAGTTACACATTTAGGGGCTTTTTTGGGGACTAATAAGCCTGTACTATTAAAAAAAAATGCTCTTGAGGATTTTTTACAAAAAAAAAAGAAAAAAAACTACTCCTACCCAGAAGAAGGCAATGAGCCTGAGTCTTGGAGTCCGAACTCGAACGGTAAGAGTCACCCACTTCATACTAGCTTAGCGCTAGAACTAGGGAGCGTATATTCTCTTCTTTTCCTCATTCTTGTCCAAAAGCTTCTCTTTCTTCCTTCAACATACCATTGTGAGTTTTACAGAGATGCACTTGGGCTTGCAGTTCTTTGATTTGTTTCTCTGTCGCCCGCAACTGACCACAAAGTTAGTGTAGTTGGGATATCGCATAGAAATGGAAAGCATCGAGGGAAGCATAGAGGACACTGGCATCCTCGATGGCGCTTAGCCTAGAGTGCCCTGCATCAAAGGACTGTGTAATAATCACGAGTTGGCAAAAACGATAACCTTGTTTAACTTTTTTCTTCCGTTCGGTGTGAACAACGTTAACAATATTAGAAATAGATGATGATGAGGCCATATTCGTACTAAGACGAAAGGAGAAAGAGAGAATTAGAAAAGGGAGAAGAACTGAAAAGGAAAATTGTGAAGAAGCCTTGAGGAGGTTTGGCTTTAAATAGCCAAACCAGTGATCATGAAACGACGGGAAAGGTGAAACTCAATCGTCGGGTTATTTATGATGTACGAGGAAAAATGGCGGTAATAAATATTGAGGAAAAAAAGATAATTTTCCAGATCAGTTACGATAGGTGCTTAAGGCCGGTCATAATTACTAAGCATCATCATTACAAAACTGATAAGACTAAAGATAGAAATGACAGTTAATTAATCAAACAGTGCATGGCTGATTTGCACTATTTGAAAAAAGTGTGACATGAAGCTCAGCGAACACTAATGCTAATCCACTGGGTAGGACGCAAATCTGGTAAGAATTGAGCTGACCTCTTCCAACACCAAACCATATTTTGTCAGGATTGGGTCGAGCCGAATCTGGAGTGTGTTGGGCCCAACCAAAGAGCCCAAGAGTTCTGTACACAGCTATTGACGTCTTTACTATCACCTCAGCTTGGTTGATAGCACATCGATATTGGTATTCGGCTCAATCTTCACCAAATTTGACACGACTAAGAGATCTGCAATAAGGCCAGAATTACAACCTCAGAAAAATGTACCCCAAGGAACGAAAACAGAAGAAAAATGATCTTCCATCTCGCTTCGACGAATCGTCATGGAAGTCAGGAGAGAAAATGATTTAAGAATAATTCACGCGTATGAATTATGAAACCGATGGTTAAGAAGTCGGGCTGAGTCAGTGGATAGAACTCAAATCGATAGTAATGGACTTGAGATCTAATGATTGATCATGGACCGACAACTCTAGTGGCCTAAGAAATTAAGTGCCCAGTCTACTAATGAGGCCCAGCTGCACGTATGGGTTAACCTAGTACAAAACGAAGCCTCTTAATGGGGGCCTAGGTATCAAACCCAAGGTTGGTAGGTCAACGATAACTGTTGCCTCACCTAACCTCCTTCCCATGTGCAGACGTAATTAATGCATCATCCCATAATGGGCATACAAGCAACATTCACGGCAGCTAAGTATGGAACATGGAGAAGATCATGCCAAGAATGGTAAAAAGAGAAATCAACACAAATATATACACGAAAGATAGGTATCAAAACATAACTCTCAATATTACACTCGATATACTCTCTAAAGCTTTTATTCTCTAAAAGTACAATCTGATCTTATTCTCACACCGGAAGTTCTTTGACTGACACCACACTAGTGTCTCCCCATATAACTAACTGGTTTTATTGGTCGAATTGCCAGTTTCAGAGGTTTTGAGCGCGTGAGGAGCTGTAACAGACATCGTGGATTTTTTGGCAACATCAACACATTTCGTAAAAAAAAAAATTATTCTTTTAGGGAAAATATTTTTTAGAAAAAAAAAATGAACATAATAGATGGAGAAAACTTTTTTATTTTATTTTTTCAAGAAAACTTCTTTAAAATAAAAGGAAAAAAGAATATTTTTTTTTTGAAATATCCTTTTTTTTAGAGAAAACTTCTTAAAAATATAAGGAAAAAAGAATATTTTTTTTGAAGTATCATTTGTTTTGGAATAACAAATGAGACTTGATTTTTCTTTTTCTTTTTTTTTTAATTTTTTTTTATTTTTATTAAAATTGAAGAACAAATTCTTGGACTGAAAATGATAGTCTCTCAAAGACATTCTTTTACCAAATAATCTATTTTAACAATAATCTTATTCTAAATTAATATAGTTTTCTCATAATTAAAAAATAAAATAAAATAAAATAGGGTTCTTGATGAATATTTCATAAATTCAAAATGATTTTTTTTTTCAAATCCAAATTTTAGGATTCACTATTTATCTAATTTGTTTTGTGCAGTGATTATTTTACGAAAAACCAATAGTTCTCTCAAAAGATAAGAGCCATTGTACACCACAAACGTTATTGTAATTTTTTATTTGAAAATTGCACTTATTTTAAAGTAGTATAATAATTTTGGATTCATAAAACAATTATTGTACTAACATGGACATTGACTAAAATTTTAAGTTCTTATACTATTCACACACACTAAATAAAATAAAATTTATGTCCATACAATCTACTAGCTCATAGCAATTTTCCAAAACTTGAAACCAGTTTCGCCATTCCAAAATTTTGAGATTTTTATTTTTTTTGTTTTTATTAATTTATATTATATGACTTTTAACTTCTGTTATGTTTTTGCGAAACGGGTCTTGCTATCAAACTTGGGTATTCAATCAATTTTACTAAGAGTATCAAATTCAAATGTCATGAGAAAGAAAATACAATGTATATTGGTTTAGTATCCAAATAGTAAGCAATTATTTCGTATTATTATAAACAAACTTAATGTGATTTTGTTTTTGTCTAAACTTGAGCATTATGCGGACTAAAACTAGTTAACATTATTATGGGCATTATCTTCACTGGAAAATAGATTTTTGAAATGGGAGTTAACATTGCTCTTGATTTTCTCCTTATCCTTAATCCATATGTTTCCACTCTTGATGTTAACAATTTTGTTTCTTCTTCTTCTTCTTCTTCTTCTTCTTCTATTAAGGGTCATAGGATGAAAGAATATATTGTTATGATTTCCTAATTCTAGCCACTTAATTCTTGCTTTTTGGGCCCTAAAGATTTCCTCTCGATTCAATAGATTTTGATACTCTTTTCTAACGTAATCTTCTAGTTTAACAAGACGGTTTGACATTTTACTATCCAAGGCAATTTTGACCCCTTTAATTCTAGCAGGAATGTGGTTTTTCCCTTTTGAATAGGTTCCCGAAAGTATCTCGATTCCAAAATTTAATTTTCTCGATTAACCTAGTCCCCATAAGTTTTATCCCAGTTATTATCCAAGAACTCTTTGAATCCATGATGTTTCATCCACATAGATTCAAGGTGAAAAGGTTTTAGGTTATTTCTAGCAAAATTACGACTAAAAAGAAGAATAAGCATACGGTAATGGCTAGAATACGTACGGGTAGGTTTTTAACCTTGGCTTCGGAAAATTTGGACCACCATTGGAGAGAGGACTTTTGAATTGATTATATACAACATTGAAATAGTTTGTTTTTTATTTTTTTTTATTTTTTAATTTCCTTTTTATTACTTCAGTGTCTACAAAATAGGGATGTATACGATTCGATTCAGTTATGAGGAAAACAAATCGACCTAAGCTTTTTCGATTCGATTTTCGAGTGGATTCAGTTTGGACTTTTTTTTTTTTTTTTTGTAGAATCCAAACTGAATCCAGTTTGGACTTGTGCAGTTGGGCTTTAACTTTTGGCATTTCAAGTTCCAACGTTAAGTAACGGGTCCAAATAAGTCAAAAAATCAAAATTTTCCTATCAAAATATTTTCTACTTTCATTACTAAGTCACATCACGAACATTAAACGATAATATCAAGCCCAACCTCGAGTCATGGGCCCAAATGACTAAAAAATCAACTATTTCCTACAAAAAAAAATATTTTTTGAACTTTTAAATGTACTTAAATTACTAAGCCATGTCGGATACACAAACATAATACTAAATCAACAATCATTTAAATCATAATACAATTTTTGGGGGGAAAAGCCCTAAAAAGTTGTCAACTCTTGACAAGAAAACAAACACTTGAAAATAATTTAAAAATACAAACATAATCCTAGTACAAACTTAAAAAATTAAATCTGAAATTCCAGTTCAACAACTTCCATCATCTTCGTCATCGATGTCACAGTTTTCAGCTATCAATTATCTAAGTAAGTTTTTGATGGATGTGGTAACTTTTTTCTCTGACCAATCTAATTACAAGTAGAATGTTGGCCTCTTGTTCATGATATTGAAACAGGGGAAAATGATTGTACCGAGTACAATAACTTCTATTACCTGGTTTTTGTGATTGTCATTGGGATAAAAATATTATGGTTGCTTTAGGTGAGAATTAGTTTGAGCCACAAATTGCATCGGAACTTTCATCCATCATTCAATGATATTATTCATATGGCTAGTCATATAGAAGAAGATTTAATAGTACCGTTGTCTTATAATATTTTTCCGTAGAGCAACCAGCCAAGAAGGAGAGCCATTGATTTTAGTGGATAAAAAGTTATTAAGAAGCCAAAGTATACTTTTTCCCCTTCTAATTCTTAGCCTACCTGATCGTGTGGGGTAGGTCACAGGCTGTAATTGAGTACAGTAACCAGTTAGGACAAAGGAGCACAGGCTGTGTAGCAAAATTCCCACAAAAGGAATACACGTCACATCACAAATATCATTTATGATAATCCTAGCAGATTAAATTACGCTTGTTGTCTAATGGAGCATAACATCTAGATTTCCAAATAAACCAACAATTCCAAACGTGAAGTAAATGATAGAAACTCTCGTGAATAGAAAAAAAAAGATGAGTTCGACTACGGAGAACCCACCAATGATAGGCTACAAGGGTCTAACCGGAGCTTTTGGGGATTGCGAGGACCAAGTGTTGTGGAGAACCCATTGCCTTAAACCTATGACACGATTCCAAAATTGTCAAACTCATGTCCTAGGCTGGGGGGGGGGGGGGGGCAAGAGGGCCCTAGTCCTTGGGAGGAAATCTAGAAAGACAAATATTCAAAAAAATTCGAAAAAATACAATACTGCAAAATCTTCCGTCAAGATACCAACTATGTTCATCAGAATATCAAAGGAGGGAGACAACGTAAAAAAACTAAATGCAAACACAGATTGACCATGCTAACATTGCTCGACAATATCAAAGCTGAGGTATTTGTGATTTACGCCACGTAGAGCTCCTACCAAAAGGGCGTGACTGATGGTCAACTTGAATTGACTTGCTGGCCTGAGTGGGTGAGTTGGTGGTCACCAACTACACGATCCTTTCTCTGCTCGATACATCCACTTCACCATTTATCAGGCAAGCTCTGTTCTTCCATCCTATCTCTGGGCGACGTCCTTTGGGGGTTAGACTCTTTGTGAATGGGTGGACCATAGTCCCATATATTCAGTACCCTAGATTGCTCGTTGGCTTTCCCTCAGTCCTCACCCGTTAAGAAGGTAACAGTGGAAAATGTCAAGTGTCAAAATTGTGCCCCTCAGACGAACATAAGCACGAGGGGCTTAGAGGGTAGATTTAGTCTAAAGATGGAAAGAGGTCCGACCTCAATCCTTCGTGCATCATTGATGAGGATTTTATTTACCAACAAATCAAGTGCTTTTGAGTTCAAATATTTGTGAAGTTTTCAAGCATTTTTGTTAGTTTGGTGTATTTTGTGTTGTTTTGTAGGAATTTTAAATAATTGGGTGAAAAGTTGAAAATGTGGTAAAATGAGGTGAATTAGATTGTAATGGTTCGTTAGTAGTGCAGGTGCTATAATTTCAAGCTAGTTTTTAACCACGATTCAATCCAATTCTGGAAATATTTAAAACATGGACGTTTTAGATATCTTTCCTATATTTCCATAGCATTTTTAATCACCTCAATGAAGTTTAGATGAGAAAGTTATAGCCAAAATATGAACAAGTGTCAGAACTACTGGAACCACTGCCAAAAACGCACTCTAGCGCACTAGAAGGGCGTTCCAGCTCACTTTCGTCAATGTTCCACCGTAAAAGGCACTCTCTAGCATGCCTAAAGCCTGCTCCAGCGCCTCTCTGTATCTTGAAACCCTACTTTGAGCTCTATATATACCACCTTATGCCTTAAACCCAAAGTGTGGCGAAATTGGGAGAAAAACACCATTGGGGGCTAGATTTTGGGAAGAAAAACAACATTGGAAGCCTAAAATTTAGAGAGAGAGAGAGCTTGGAGTTGAATATTATTTAAGATTTGAAGCCTTGAAGTTCATCTTCACAAAGAGTTTACTCTTTCTTTCTCTCACCCTAATGTTTTTATTAAAATTTTGAATTTATGATGTTGTGTTGAACATGTCTACATTTATGAATTTCTTGAAAATATTAGTCATGGATTCCATTACGTTTAGTTAAAGTTTCTATCTAGGGGGATTTGAATAGTGTTGTATGAACTATGCCATGAGATTTTAAGATTTTGTTAATTCGATTTCATGTTTTGATCATTTATATTTCTTTATGCGTATTTACTAATTTATGTGAAAGGTAAATTAGATATCATAGATGTGTAAGATTAGGCACTCGAGAGAGGTAATCTTGCATATTAAGACTGAAAAAATATAACCCTTATTATATTGAGTGCAAGAAACTAATATAATTTGGGTAGCCATTTGATGGGGGGAACTTAAAGATTAGATAATTAGTTGACTTGAATATATATATATTATCAAAGTTCGAGTGTGCAGAGCTTATCCACGCGGAGTTTATCAAACTAAGAGTGACGAGCGACGAACGCGGTGTTTGGCCGGCGACATTGAGAACTTCAAACGATGAACACGAAGATGATGGACAAAAGGCCAGACGAAGGGACCTCGTTTGTCCGGCGACCACGAACCACAGCACCGAATGGAGCACCGTCTAACCGCTGGAGCGACCTGCGAGTTTATGGGAATTCTGGACGGCGAAGAACTTTGGCTGGCATCACAAAAAAACGCGCCCACTGCGCTGCCCTCTTCGAAAGCACAGAGCTGCAAACGGCGAGGTATGGCCCGCGACTCAATGCTTGACACTGTACCTCGCCGCCCAAACAACATTGTTTCATTGCCAACACAGTTTCCAATGTTAATTATTTCACATAATCACAATAAAATGAAATTTATTAATAATCGTAAACATACATGGATTATAGGACACAACAATGAAGAACAGTAATCGAAAGCATACTTGTCTCAGCTGTCGCAGGAGATTGAATCTGTCGCAGTGGATTATTAACTAGGCCTTTCTTCCTATGATCTAGATTTCGTGGTGGCGGTTCTCAATGGGAAGAAACCCTATATTCTAGATTAGAGAGGGGACCTAGTTATATATACTAGGGTTTCACGTTGGGCCCTCCTATAATGGGCTTTAACGAAATCCTAAACCTACACTTGCCACTTAATTGGGCTTCTATATAAAAGATGCCACAACCCAAATCAAAATATGATCACTTATTATTTGGCTGCTTAAAATAATAGACTATCCATTAACCCATTTTTGTAAAACAATTAATTAAATTAATGTTAACTCATAAAAAATATTCCAACATTCTCCCACTTGGGTTACATTAATTGAATAAATTTAATTTTGAAAATAAAACTCTCGGGTTAATAACATAAAAAAAATAAAAATAAAATTGGTGTGGCCACACCTTTTATTTAAAAAAATGATAATTTATAAGTAGCATCTTGATAAACTTATCCGGTCCAACATGATCTTAATATTGGATTATGATAGTCTATATGTTAATCTCAACAAATATAAGATTTTCATACTCACAAATACTTATAATTATATCGACATGAATCGTAAGCCCAATAGTGTAGTAAGAAACCAATGCCAACATGTGATCATTATCAATATGCATTGTTCTTATTGGTCTTCATTACAATTTCTCAACAAAATGAAATTGTAATTGCAGTTTCTAAACAAAATGAAACTACTGTAATTTCTCAACAAAATGAGATTGCTAATTGTAGTTTCTCAACAAAATAAAACTGCTATAATTTCTCAACAATATGAAATTGCTAATTGCAGTTTCTTAACAAAATGAAACTACTGCAATTTCTCAATAATATGAAATAGCTTGACTTTAACAAGTCATCTGTCACTAACAATACATCACGAGATCTCAAAATAGTGATTAGTGACAGTCAAAAGTGTACAACTATAATTCTTAAGGCACAATATTTTAAGATACCATATTGTATAACCAATTCAAATAATATGATATGCGACAATATAATATGCAATAATGATGATCATCAAGTGAATTTCAATTTTGTAAAGTGCATAACAATAGTGGTCACAACGTAATCATTGAAATAAAGGGAAATACAAAAGCTCCCACTAAACCAGAGAATCAAAAGACTCAATGACACTCATATATTACAACATGTTTCTTGAACTCTATGGGTCTTAAACATTAGTTTAGTATAATCGATTTAAATAATATAATATGCAATAATATAATGTGCAATAATGATGATCATCAAATAGAATTCATTTTTTGCAAAACGCAAAATAATAGTGGTCATAACGTATCAGAGAATTAAAGAAAAATATAAGAAAATTTCCACTAAATCGGAGAATCAAAATGCTCAAATAAGTATAAGCAACACAATGTAAGAATCAATTGCATCATCATAAACTCTCCTTTAGGTATAGTTTACAATAAACAATTATTCTTTAAGTATGAAGATCAATAAAATAATAAAAACTTTATAACAATAGTGATTAACACTTACACGACACAATCATCGAAATAAAGAAGATTACAAATATTCTCATTAAATTAAGGAATTAATTTAGAATTTTATTATGGCTTTATTGTTGTTCGCAACGAAAAAAAAAATTGCTTTCACAAAACAAATTGCAACTAGATCAATTATGGGTAATGAGACAAAATGTTCAATTAAGTATAGGCAATATAATATAAGAATCAATTGTATTATCATAAACTCTCATTTGGGCGTAGTCTATAATAAACAATTATTCTTTAATCACAAGGATCAATAGAATTAGAAAAATTTACAGATTTAAAAATTCATCCCCTTTGAGTAGATTAACTTTCAAATCCATATATTTCTTTTAAAATATAATGAAACAAATAATTTTTCAAAATTCATTCCCTTTGAGTAAACAAATTTATCAAATCATTTATTTTACATAATATCCTTATGCAATTAAATTAATTTGCACAATAACCCCCTTTAGATAGGTGAGTGCACAAATTAATCTGAAATTTTTTCATCAACAAAATAGTAATTCAAAAACTTGCAAATTATGTTGATTAAATCACTTTGGTAAAATAACCTCAACAATTCACAAGCAAACGTTCCAAATTGAGAAAAATTAAGTTATATTGCCCAACAATTAAATTAATCTGCACAATAACCCACTTTGGACAGGTGAATGCACAAATTAATTTAAATATTTTTCCATCAACAAAATAGGAACTCGAAACTTGCAATTATGTTGGTTAAATCATTTTGGTAAAATAACCTCAATAATTCACAAGCAACCATTCCAAAATGAAAAAAATTAAACAATATTACCTAACAGTTAAATTAATCTGCACAATAACCTCATTTGGACAGATAAATGTATAAATTAATCTAAATATTTTCCCATCAACAAAATAGAAACTCGAAAACTTACAAACTATATTGGTTAAATTATTTTGGTAAAATAACCTCAACAATTCACAAGTAAACGTTCTAAATTGGAAAAATTAAGTTATATTGTCCAACAATTAAATTAAACTGCACAATAACCCCCTTTGGGCAAGTGAATGTATAAATTAATCTAAAATTTTTCCATCAACAAAATAGGAACTCGAAAACTTGCAAACTATGTTGGTTAAATCACTTTGGTAAAATAACCTCAATAATTCACAAACAACTGTTTCAAATTGGGAAAATTAAATAATTTTGCACAACAATTAAATTAATCTGCACAATAACCCCCTTTGGGCAGGTAAATACACAAATTAATCTAAGTAGTTTTCCATCAACAAAATTGGAACTCGAAAACTTGCAAACTATATTGGTTAAATCACTTTGGTAAAATAACCTCAACAATTCACAAGTAAACGTTTCAAATTGAAAAAATTAAACAATATTGCTGAACAATTAATAGTGCATATTAACGATATATATACATATGATCAAAATAAGATGAAGTACGTTAAAAAATGTACTTTCAATTATCAACGAGCAATTATAGTTACAAGAATTTGAACAACAATTTTACTACACTTTAAAACTAATTATTAAATTAGACTCTATATAGAATAAAGAAAATTAAGGGTTTGAAAATTGTAAAACTATAATTAATCAAAATTAGTATTTTTATGGACTCTTTAATATGTACCTCAAGGCCGAAAGTTGTAACTAAAAAAGAAATTCAGTTGGCTGAGATATTACATAGGCCGAAACACAAAATCAATATCTATATAATGAGCCTAAACCTAAATCCCTATCAAGATATTCTAGTCACAGTGATAGTGTTTCAAATTAAAGGTCTTCTCATATGTTCATGAATAATTTATCCATATTAGTAATTCCATCAGGCTTGTTAATTAATAAATAATTAATGGCCCAACAGGCCCATCAGAATATATGTATGACTCATTAAACACTTTAAGGCCTAGGTAATACAAGAAAAAATCCATATGAAATTGTACAAAATAATTTAGTATTTTTTTTACATTCCAAAACGCAAATATACTGTCCCAAACATAACCCAAATTCGGAAAATGAAAGATCTCATTTTTGTTGATGGAAGATGTAGTAATAATCAAATTAGTTATTAACATTATACTTAACCCACTAAGAATCATGAATATTTATCATACATTTCATTATCCATGACCACTTATCAATAATTATCTCACTAATTCAGCTTCCATCAGGTTACCAAAACAAAACAAAAATATAATTCTCTTAATTATGTCACTCATCATATAAATATTTCACAAAGACAATAAATAAAAAGATAAGGAGTCAAACCACTTTAGGATTCCTAACCATCAAATACATGAATAATGTAGGATTCAACACGCTCAACGTCAAACAAGAGTCCTAATGTAGAAACGCAGTGGGCCTAACTCATTCTCAAAAAAAAAAACTCAGCCTAGGATTAGGTAATATAAGTGATTGGGATTCAACTACATGTACTACTTCTAATGCATAAAATGGAAAAGTTGTCCAAAATTATCTTTTTTCACAGTGAGATATGGAAGAGACTGAATCCAAATACAAGCCCAAGGTCAAAATATTTACTTTAGACTTGATGTCTCTCAAAACTATATTACCTAAAATACAACTCTTTTGTAAAATAGCAAGTCTCAAGATTTAACTACAAAACTAAATCTTGATGGGGTAATTATTTAATAGAAAATAATTTAAGATTCAAAAAAAGATTATACAATATTCACAATTGTTGGGCAATGACCGACCATCATCTTTGTTGATAGAGCCTTTAATTAAAGAAAGTCGAAAATTGGCATGCGATATATAGTTTTAGTAACATCTTTTGTACTTGATGCATGAAGAATAACAAAATTTCTTTAATAAGAAAAATAAACAATGTCATGGAACACTATCAATTAGCAGACAAGTCTAAAAGATACGAATAAATACCCTTTCATGTTTTGAGGGTTACATAACTAATTAAACAGCTCATAACTACAATTTTTCTTTATCTTTTTTGAGTATGTAGATCATAAATAAGATCAAACTTGAAAAATCTATTCATGACAAAAGATTATATAGAACAACAAATTATGCATCAGGAAAATATAAAAAATATCACAAAAATAAGAGCACCATAATTGCATAACTCACAATTCAAATTCTTTTGGAAGATGTAAATCTCATAACTCAAAGACTCAAGACTAATTCTATCCTCATAGACAAACACAAAAAGTATGCATCATTATCACATCCGTGAGTAGAAAATAAAGTGATATCATGATAATATGCTACATAGGCTAGTCCATCTCTATTTGGATAATTCCTGATGGCTTTAACACTTTGTTGGAGATTTGGGCTTCATTTAAATAAAAAGATTGAAATCTATTGGCTTGTAGCTTCAGGCTATTCCTAAATGGGCCTTGAGGTATTGGGCCTATTACTAGTACATCTATGATTTTCCTTAGCTAGCATCTAGGGCCCAAAACCTAATTTGTTTGAATCGTGATGAGTCGACTCATTAGGGTTTGACTCACTGCCATCTTTCTCTAAACTTTAGGGGTTAATTGTGTAATTAAACATTCTTACTAGTTTCAATTCATTACACTTCAGAAAAAAATATATAAAGTTAATAAGACATCTTATATGTTTAAATTGAAACTAGTTGGACATAGTGAGATTCTAGTTAAATTTCCAAGTATAAAGCGTAAAAAAAAATATCATTGTTTTAAGGCCAAATTTCAGGGACAAAATCATAACCCTGTATTCGTCTCCCTTCAACGACAAAGAAGACAAAGAGAAGAAGGGAATTGAATAAATTATCTCCTTCACCTCCGCCCTTATAATTAACAAGGTGATGCAGTGCAACATGAGTGAGATTTCATGGCCCAAAGAGAACGCTCGAAGGCCCAAAAAGCCCAAAAAGCCCAAATTTGACCAGAAAGTCAACTATGACCGTTTTTTACAAACAATACCTTGTTTTTGGGTAGAAACGGTCTTTTGAGAAAAATTGCCCGACAATGTCCGGCGTCAGAAGTGATGTTAGCCAAATTCCATCGTTTCGAGGGTTAAAACGGCCCTCAACCGTTTTACGCGATAATTTATTTGAATTTAAACTAATTAGGAGAATACGCATCAATAAATCTTAATATAGGGAGAGTGAGTACTGTATTGCTGTCCCAACTCATCTAATATAATTTATGTAAAATTTTCAATGAAAAATCATGCTTAAAAATAATTTTAAGCTAATTAAATCACATAATAAGTAATAATTAACTAAAAAATATTTTTAATCCTCCAAAAATAAAATAAATTTTATAGAAAATTAGAGGGCATGAAAACAAGTACACAGGAAAAACGGGACCCAAAACAGGTCCCAGATCATCTCACACGCGCCACACGCGCCTTGTGTCATGTGTGGGCATCACCTAACCCAGCTGGAGGTCATCTTCAACCTCCAGCTGGGTCTGCAATCGGGTCATATGACCTGGTTTGCTCAATCCCAAAAAATGCAATGTTTCCCTAACATTTTTGTGGGTTTATGTGTATTTATGTATTTATAACACTACTATAACAATTAATTGAAGAAAAAATGAGTCAAACATCACCAAATATGAAGAACAAATCGCGACTTCGTGTTTTCTCACTCCTCCATAGCCAAAATTATAAAACACGAAATTAACCATTATTTCACCGAATATTATATGGGTTCATGCCTAATACATATCTAAAACATCTATATGATGTTTAATTAATGGAAAAACGAGTCAATATTCCCCAATCTCAAAAGTGAATCTTGGTTTTCTAGGGTTTCGTAACCGAAACTTTAATCACGAAATACTTCCTAATTACACAACCAAACAACATGTGTAATATATAAAATTAAAGCTTGAATCTATAGAAATAAAAGACCTAAGTCTTTACATTCAATAGAATAAAAAAAATACATGAAATCATGACCCTAAATTTTAGTTTCCGGAGTCATCTAGGGTTCGTAATCGAAACTTTAAACACGAAATTCTCTCTGATTATACAACCAAATTGCATGTATATTACATCAAATTAAAGAATAAAACAAGAGGAACAAAAGCCCTAATGTTTCATAGCTAATTGAAACAAAAAATCTCATCAAATCGTGGCTGCAAGGTTCGGTTTTGTGAATGAACAAAAACAAGAATTTTTTTTCGAAAAACTAATTGTAGATCCTAAATCATGTATGTAGGCTCCAATACCAAATATTGATTATTTCACATAATCAAAATAAAATGAAATTAATTAATAATCGTAAACATATATGGATTATAGGACACAACAATGAAGAACAGTAATTGAAAGCGTACCTGTCTCAGCCGTCGCAGGAGATTGAATCTGTCGCAGCGGATTATTAACTAGGTCTTCCTCCCTATGATCTAGATTTCATGGTGGCGGCTCTCAATGGGAAGAAACCCTATATTATAGATTAGGGAGGGGACCTAGTTATATATACTAGGGTTTCACGTTGGTCCCTCCCATAACGGGTTTCAACAAAATCCTAAACCTATACTTGCTGCTTAATTGGGCTTCTACATAAAAGATGTCATAGCGCAAATCAAAATATGATCACTTATTATTTGTGCTTCTTAAAATAATAGACTATCCATTAACTCCTTTTTGTAAAATAATTAATTCAATTAATATTGGCCCATAAAAAATATTCCAACATCCAATTAACAATGACGAAGTGAATATGGGTAATGGCTTTTCTCGAAGCTCTAGTTAGAGAGAAAAAATCATAAAGCTTTTTCTCTATCTAGAGAACCCATCTTCTTCATTCTTTCTCTAGAAACCTCTCATTCACTCTCTAGAAATCTCTTCCCGTGGAGTCTTACTGTACCATTTTCGATCCATAGCGAGGTGGTCGAACTAACTTCCGCATCGTTCTTTGCCAATAAAATTGCTCAGGAAAACAAAACAAAGTTGAATATACCGGCTAGAAATGACTGTCCATGAGTATGTTGTTTAGGGTATTTGTTTGGGCATCCTCGTCATCAATCGACTCACAGCCCGTCATACGGTTTATCTACCTGGAGATCCACGGCGGAGTGATTTGGGGGTGATTTATTTTTACCCTTATCAGTTTCCATCCAGCCCCTAGCGTTGAGATGGAACATAAAATGCTAGGGGTTATGTTCTACCCATGCTCTTTGAAGGATGAAATTTCGTTTTCAAGAAGACTCTGCTCGGCAAAGGCAAAGAGTTCAACCATGGTGATGAATTCAGTCTCTCACTACTTGTCTTACTCAAATAGCCTCTCCGCAATCCTTCGAATACGTGACATGTGTCCTGTCCTTTCTGATGGGCACGACAATTGGGATATGGATGGCAAGAAAAAAAATATATTAAACCGACGGATAATCGAGAGAAACCGAATAGAATGGTCTGGGTTAAAACCGACTAAATGATTTTTATTTTGGTTTTGTTTTTAAATTTAGTAATCGAAGCGGTTTTGATTTTGGTTTTGGTTTTGAGATAATAACCACGTAACTGAACCACATGACCGAACCGTGAACTGAATGCTGTTACACTTTAACCATAGTGTGTGTGTGTGTGTGTGTGTGTGTGTGTGTGTGTATGCTTAAAGGCGAGTGGTTGCTATGATTTTGAAGAATGTTTTTATGCTATTGGTTTTTAGTTATTTTGAAGATTGTATGATTTAGAGACTGTTTACCATTAATAGTTTTGTGGTTTAGTTTTTATTTTTGGAATTTCTATTTTATATTTTAGTTATATTTTTGTTCATATGTAAAAAACAATGGTATGTAGTTTTGAATTTTTTTTATATAAAATTTAAAAATCTTAAACAATTTTGCGGTTTCGCGGTTTTGGTTTTGGTTAAAATTATAAAAGGTTCGGTTTTAAAATTGTTTAAAAAATGGTAGTTTTGATTTTGGTTTTATATATGTTAAACGGTTTAGTTTTGGTTTTGTATGAAAGTGAGCCAAACCCAAACCGTTGATATCCCTAAATCGGGGCGCTCTAGGACGTTACATACTGCGACTGTTCGGTAAGACATGGGTGGCTATAAATATATATGCTTACAGGCAAGTGATTGTTATGATTTTGAAGAATATTTTTATGCCATTGGTTTTTAGTTATTTTGAAGAATGTATGATTTGGAGAATGTTTACAATTAATAGTTTTATGGTTTAGTTTTTATTTGGAATTTATATTTTATATTTTAGTTATGTTTTTGTTCATATGTAAGAAACAATAGTCTGCAGTTTTGATTTTGTTTTTTTTATGAAATTTATAAATCTTAAACAGTTTCGTGGTTTTGGTTAAAATTATAAATGGTCCGATTTTGAAATCGTTTAAAAAATGGCAGTTTTGGTTTTGGTTTTATATATTTTAAAAGGTTTAGTTTTGGTTTTGTATGAAATTGAGCCAAACCCAAACCGTTGACATCCCTAAATCGGGATGCTTTAGGATGTCAGATACTGCGACTGTTCGGTAAGACATGGGTGGCTATAAATAGGGAACTTCTCTAACTCATTTCATCACACAAGAAATTTTTGAGTGCCTCTTTTCTTTCTGGGTGCCTCTTTTCTTTCTGGATAGCGACACTCAACTCTTCCCTTCCCATGTCTTATTCTTTTTTTTCTTGGGTATAGGCTGAGCTCAGGTTCCGGCTCTTCTGAGTGGACTCTCTCAGTATCCCCCCTCTAGTAGATTGATCTCAGTTTGTCTCTGGATAAAATTTCTTGGACGTATTCTTCATCTAACAGGCTTCGTGCGTCCAGTGGGTGTGGTGCATTATCATCCCACTGCTACGGCCAGCGTAGCCAGTTAATCTAATGACCAAGGAGGAGTGATATTATTATATGGGGTCTAAGAGTACCTTTTATAGGCATATTTTTTGAAAAGTAGCCGTTGGAGGGTTTGTTATCAGTCTATATATATATATACCTGTGGGATTAAAGTTAATTACATTAAGAACAATCAGTTCTAAATTTTTCTAAGAGATATTTTTCTGCTAAGATTTTTGAGAGAGATTTTGTACTAAGTTCTTGATCTAAAGTGCTGTTGATTTAGCGACACTGACTTATACTATATTGCGATTCTGTTTTCTATCTTCGATGTTTTCCCGGTGAGGTCTTTCCAAGTTATTATTATTTATATTGATTTCATATTATTATTATTATTATTTGCTTAGTTATATGATTATTAGAAAATAGTTTTCATATTTAAAAGCCTGAAAATATATTTAAAACTATTTTGTGTGATTATTTGATTATGTGCTTTAATTTGTGCTACCCACATTGATTATTAATTAGATATTATTTGCCTTACATTGTATCTATCACATAGTAAGTTTTGAGACATTAATCGAGTATATCTGTATTGAGGTGTTAGAATCTCCTTGTGTGAAGAAACTCATATTTTTTTTGTATTTGTGAGTTTGAGTGAATTAGACATGGTTGGGCTAGTGTCTAGTCTTTCCTGTGAAAATGATTAGGGTTTTATATTTGTTCTAAGTAAAAATGTTAGGTTATTATTTTTTCCTGAAAAGAACTAGATCTTGATTCTCCCTGCAATTGAATTGAGTGAATTAGGTTACTCTTAAGCCTAATAAAAAGATAAGGTTCTTCTTGAACCTGGAAAAAGAAAAAATATAATGGTTGATTCTGAGCCTGGTAAAATAATCATTGTAAGGGTTTGGTTCCTACCTGGTAAATGAATCAAAGTTTAGAGGTTGTGAATCTCAGTAGAGCTCTGGAGTTTGGATTTGGAAAGGCTAACTTGGTGAACCAGGATATATCTTGGTGTACTGTTTTCTTTATTTACATTATATTGTGTTTGGGTATGTACTTAAAATTATACACTTATCCGCTGCATAACAAAGATAATAATTAATTTACAAAAATTGATTATTTGATAATTAAGTGTTAAAGATTTATTTGTTTAAATTTTTGTAATTACCCAATTTACCCCCTCTTGGGTAGCTCTTTGGGCTAACAGTCTAGTTTTTGCGTCTATTTAATTAACCAAACCTTGTGATCATTCAGTCTTAGCTTACTAGAGAGTGATGATCAGAGGGAAGCTTTTCGTCCGGTTCCCATAAATAAAACCAAACTGTTGGTGTCGAAAGTTGATTAACATCTTCAGTTGGTTTGGTTAGAGACAACGTGGATCCTGCTTGGTAATTTGGAGATGATATGTTCTAACTAAAGTCCTTTTCAGTCCACGGTTTCTTGAAGTTTGTGGGCTGGAATTGATTCTGCGCCTTGTCCAACCTAAGCTCCAAGTGAGTACCTGCATAGGACCCACTAGGGATGTGTACAACGAAGTCCCTCCGGCGTGAGAGTAAGATCTCAGGGGGAAAAATATACGAAATATGCATTGAATATACTAAAAAGTGATACCTTGATGTCATTGTTTACCTTTGCTTTTATAGGGGAAAAACCTGATTAGCATTTTGGAGATTAGGAGATTTAAGCTTGGTTAATGACCTTAACATGGGGCGTAGTCGGGAAAAAGAGCGTGTGAAGTGATTAGAGCCTTGGACATGGGTTTTTAGCTTTTTTTGCAGAAGTCAATGGGCCGATATGCTCACAAAAATGAGAAATCAGCTTGGACTACTGGACGGGTACCGAGATAAGTATACTGACCAGAGTACCACCAATCAGAACTAAGCTGGCCATATCAAGATTGTAGTCCTTAGTTTCATCGATCAGGATATTACCGACCTGAATATACTGGCCATAAATTATCATCCAGGAATTTGTTGATTAGGGTATTTGTTTGGGCATGTAGGTCATCAATCCACTCACAGTCACGTCAGACGCTTTGTTTACCTAAAGATCCTATGTGGAGTGATTTGGAGGTGATTCTTTTTTACCCTCATCAATTCCCATGATGATTTCTAGGCCCTTAACAAATTTACAAGGGTGTTGTTCTATGATACTCGATGATGTGACTTTTAAGCCAAACATGTCCTTAGTACCTAATTAAGAGAAGTAGTGCCAATCAAAGAAAACAGGTTACGATAGTCTCTGATGGTTAGAATATTCTTTTGGAGCTCAGTTTTATTTTTGGCCACTCTGCTAGAATTTTTAACTCATTGGATCTCAACGGCAACATGAGTAGTTGTCGTTGGTGGGTTTTTGGATGGCAGGTGAAAACTACGTGCCCACCGCGTTGCTGTAGTGTTTGTGGCCGGTAGCAGGTTGGGAGGACCTAGATGGAAACCACAGTGCATATCCGACAAAATCTCTGAGCATGAATGAAGAGCCTTGGTTAGTATCACGAAGTCGGCGTCCACTGCGCTGCCATGTTGCGTTTGTCCACCAACGAGCGATGAGGAAGGCTCTTAAAAAGCACCAAGCTGTAAATGGTAAGCCATGGCCTACAACACAGTTTTGGGCGGTAGGAATGGTGTCCAGGCCAGCAAAACAAACATGATTTTGGGTCACTAAATTATGTTATGGGCCAGGGAATTAATTATAGGGTTAGCTACGAAGATTTTGGGCTGCCAAATAATATTTTGGGGCAACTATTTTAGTTCTTGGCCTATAGATTTAATTTATGGGCTAACAAAATTTTGGGCCAGCCAATTCTGTCTTGGGTTGCCAAACTAAAATTTGGACTGCGATATTAAATTTTGGGCCGACATATTGGGTTTTTGGGCCGACAATTCTTAGACCATCGAACTTGATTTTCGAGCCAGCGAGGTTGATTTTGAACCATCGGCTAAATTTGTGAACGATGAAATCATGAAATAGAAGCACTGAGCAAAGCCGACATCAACGGAACAATGTCAACATGCCCAACGCATTGGGCCATGAGAATCTCTGGCCGACAGAGCCATTATCCGGCATCTATGATCATAACTTTCTTCAAATCACTACTGAGCAAAAAAGTAAAAACATCTCCAAGCATTATTCAAAAATTTCAAATTGCAGAAAGATTCGACATGACCTGAAAGTGTAATCCTGAGCACTTTTCTCATCTCAGCGATCAGGACTAGGGAGGCAACTGACACGTGTACATCCTCTCGATTCCCCCGAGTCTCTTAACAACCATTCTTCGGGACTTAGCTATTTCTTCTCAAGAAGACAACTCTCTTGAAATGGTTTGGATCAAGTCATTGAGCTTTTATAATGGGCCATAAAGCCCAAACTCATTGATTATCTTCTTAAGCACTCCATCAAGGGCAAAGTGCATGGTTTACAACTAATTAACCGCACTCACCACTCCAATTATCGATGTTAATCTCTCTCTAAATCCTAAAAATATCAAGAGATCATAAATGCCATAAGGTAATGCTTATTATTCATTCTAGAGTAATTGTGTAGCCATTTCCTCCCGAGCTCTTACTCTCACACAAGAAGGGTTTTACCGGAAACACATCCGGCAAGTCCTTGTATAGGTACCCACTCTCAGGATGTCAACTCTCAGGATCTTAATAAGGAATGCAAATAACACTTAACAGATCTTTGGAACTCCAACTCTCAGAGACTTAGGACTCTACCTTGACACTCTGACTCAACACCTACTTTTACGTGGAATCTTATTCGACCATATCGTCTGTGTTTTCTAATTCTTGATACCAATAGACTGTAATATATTTCTTCCAACCTTCCTTATAGTCAGAAGTATGAATTTGCAGCCTCCAAACCAACTGAAAACCATAACTAGTCAGAAAAATTAGATTCACAAGAGGCTTACTTTAAAAAAAGATGTATCCGCTAAATTTTGCCATAGCATTTTCCTGATGTGGTTACCCAGTTTTGTAATCCACCCCAACCCACGGTTAAATTATTGGGTTGAATAAGTTAAAACAAGTGAGAATAAAATTAGCATGGAGTTTGTTGATTTTGATTTGAATTATTGAAATAAAAAGTATTGATCCTAAGATTTTGATAGACAATTAAGTATTGATGTTTGTGGTAGAACTAATGAATTTATTGAGTGTTTCAGATTAAAGTTCCATTGATAATGTTTTCATGAAGATATTATTGAGGATGCTAAGCATACAAAGAGATGAATATTAAGAGATTGAAAATTCTGAAGAATTTAGGTGAAAACAACTCAAATCTATTTTTACTCTTAATGTATCCCGATTAGGATCACACACAACATAAAAATGATTTATATATTTATGTGTGTTTTTTTAGAGTCCTAATTAATTTCACATATTTGCTCCAACATGAAATTGAAGAAGGAATATTGATGTAAGCAAGATTAAGTATTTAAAATTGATTAATAGCGTCACTTAAGTTAACCAAGAAAAGAAATTGGTTAAAGGAGTTAAAATGTTGAAGTTCGAAGTTGAAATGAGTTGTAGTGAATGAGTTCCAATACTGATTGATCAACCGATGGCAAGAGGATCGGTCAACCGATTGAGAGTCGGCTGGAAATGGAAAAGTCTTTGTATTGATCGGTCAACCGACCGAGGAAGATAGGTATGTTGGCCCTGTAATATACCCAAGAGGGGAGGGGCGGGGGGTGAATTGGGTATTTATAAAATTTAATCAAATTAAACTTTCAACACTTAATTAAACCAAATAATAAATTTATCCTAAATTAATTATTTATCTTTATAACACAGCGGATAAGTGTTAATTAATCTAGGTGCACACCCAAACAACAGAATATAAATAAAGTAAACAATGCAGCACACAAAGATGTATTCTGGTTCACCAAGCTACTCTTGGCTAATCTAGTCCTTTGAGCCCCACGGAGAGTCGCACCCACTAAAACTAAGATTCCTTTCGGGTAGGAACCATACCCTAACAATGATTCTTTTACCAGGCCCATAATCAAACTTTACAAATATTCTTTTCCAAGCTAAGAAAAAACCTCTATCTTTTTACCAGGCTAAAGATTAACCTAATTCTATTACAGGAGGAATCACCACCTAATCTTTTTCCTAAGCGCAAGAATAGCCTTATCTTTTTACCGGACTCAAGACTAACCTAATCTTTTCATATAGGCTCAAGATCAAACCTAATTCTTTTATACCTTAGGCTAATAATCAAATATCACCAACACTCCAAGTATCCTCTTCACATGTAAGGATGGAATCTTTACAAATCACTCAAAAAAATTCTAATCAAGAAGAATCAAGCCTATATCTTTTCACGGGAAAAGAGTAACCTAACTTTTTTGTACGATAGGTAAAGATCAAACCTCAATCTCTTTACCAGAAGAGATCAAAACCAGCTACCCCTAATTAGACACTCCTAATAGTATCTAATCTGCACACAACTCACCAATTACATAAATTGATAAGTTCTTCCCACTCAGAGTTTCTACTACCTCAGATTAATTTAAACTCAATTAATGTCCCGATAAATACTAGTGATAGAAATAAGTGAGAAAACAAAATTTTATTATAAAATAATGCAGGTAGCACAAAAATAAGCACGTAATTAGATTATCACAAAATCGTTTTTAAAGATTTTTATGCTTTTAACGTTCAAAAACAATTTATCAAAAAGATCAATTCACCAAGCAAATAATAATAATAATAATAATAATAATAATAATAATAATAATAATAATAATAATAATAATAATAATAATAATAAAATACTCAATAAGAATTAAGCTTAGAACGATCTCACCAGAAAAACACTAAATAGATCGCAAGTAATATCGCTAGACAACTTAGATTGGTGATGCCAAATCACTTAGTGCTTTAACTCAAGAACTCCAACACCAAAATGATCTCACGATAATATCTCAGTATAATATCAGAATGATGACTCCTAGAAAAGTTTAAGAACTAAATAGTTCTTGATGTTGTGAGATGTTGATATGTGATATCCGTAGGTCTATAAATAAGGAATTGAAACAAGCACTCCAACGGCTAGTTCCCACTTATTATGACATTTAATTGCACTTATAGACCCCTTATAACATTAAAACTTAATCCTGGTTCAATTGACTTAAATATATCTTTTAAAACATTCAATTAAATCCCTTAAATATTTCTCAAACTCAATTAGATAAGATAGAAAGAATTACATGAACCAAATTGAGAAATATTCAAACTATATGAACTATATCTATAGGGATATCATAATATATATTGCATATATCAATTAGAATCAAATCCCTAAGTATCTCTCAGATCTCTACCATAAAACGGCTAGTAACAGTTACTATTTGAATAAGATCCGGAATCACAAAATATCCTGAAACAGCTCCATCAGTCGACTGACCCTTAGTCACCTGTTGATCGATCAATTCAGGATGTAGCCCAGCCTAAAATTCTTAGTCCATCGGTCGACCGCCAAACCATTGTCTATCGACCGGATGATTTAGAGACTTTCATAAGTCGACCTGTCTGTCGACACAGAGATACAGAGAGTTCGTGATCTAAGCTCAAGTCGACCTACCAGTCGACCGAGAGATTAAACAACTTCAGCAACTATGCACTAATCGACTTATCTATCGACTGACCAATGTTGGAATATTCTCCTTAACGTTTTGAATTCATTCTCATCGATGTTTTCGCCCTTTTAACTGATTTTTTTTCTCGGTTAGCTCCACTAAATACTTATATTCAGTTTTAATCATTTAGCGTTATTTCTTTTTCAATTATACATAGGAGCATATAATTTTACTAATTAGGATCTTATTAAAACACACATAAATATAGATTCATTCTTGTATCGTGTGTGATCCTAATCGGGTTACATTAAGAGTTAAGATTAACTTGAGTTATTTTCCCTAGATTCTTCAGAATCTTCAGTCTCTTAATTTCTATCATCTCTGTTAGTCTCTTTAGCATCAAATCTTCATGATAAATCATCAATGAAACTTTAATACTGAAACACTCAACAAATTCATTAGTTCTAATAAAAATATCAACATTTAATTGTCCATCAAAATCTTAGGATAAACATGGTCAACCGATGACCAAGAGCTGAACTCCCTGTATCTATCAGTCAACCGACCATTGAGGATTGGTCAATTGACTAGGGCCGAAAAATGGCCTAGGGAGCATCCTGTATTGATCGGTAAATCGGCCTATGGGGGATCGGTCAACCGACCAGTGTTTTAGAAAAGGTTGGGCTAGAACCTGAAATGATCGATCGACCGATGGTGTTTGGTCAGTCAACCGATGGGGTTGTTTCAGGATTTTGAAATATCGGGATTTGAGTCAAACTAGTCGTTTTTTGGTATATCTCTTTGAGATATTTTAGGGATATGGATATATTGAAGATATGATACTCCTATTTGGATATCCCTATAGATATGGTATATATATTTCAAGTATTTCTCAATTAAGTACATTTACTACTTCCTATCTATTTAATTTGAGATTGAGAAATATTTTGGAGACTAAATTGAAATATTTTAAATCCATATTTAAGTCAAATATTCTAGGAATGAATGAATATGATATATGGGTTTATAGGTGCATTTAAATGTTATATCTTGAAGAAACTAGTTGTTAGAGGCTTTGTTTCAAATTGTTTGATATAAACCTACGAATTTTGAATTAAAAACACTATCATTCAAGAGATATTCAGTTCCTAAACTTTTCTAAGAGTCATCATTCTGATAATATTCTAAGAGTTTAATTGTTGAGAAAGTTCTTGAGCAAAAGCGCTAATCGATTTGGCGTCACCGATCTAAGCTGTCTAGCGAATCTATTTACAATCTTTCGGTATTTTCTTGGTGTGATCTTTCCAAGCTATTTTTTTTATTGTGAAATCATATTATTATTTTTTGATTGGTTGATAAGATCTTCGAGAAATCGTTTTGGAACTTTAAAGAGTATAAAAATTCTTTTAAAATGATTTTTTTGATAATCTGATTATGTGCTTATTTTTTTGCTACCCGCATTATTTTTATAATCGATTTGAATTCCTCACTTGATTCTATCACTAGTAAATTCAGGACATTAATTGAGTTTAAATTAATTTGAGGTAATAGAAGCTCCGAGTGGGAAGAAACTTAACGATTTTTGTAATTGGTGAGTTTGTGTGGATTAGATACTATTGAGAGTGCCTAATCAGGGGTGGCTGGGTTTCGATCTATTCCAGTAAAATAGATTGAGGTTTAATCTTTACCTATTGCATAAAAAGGTTAGGTTACTATTTTCCCGTAAAAAGAGCTTAGACGTGATTCTTCCTGATTAGAATTAATTTGAGTGAATTGTAACGGTTTCATCTTTACTGATGAAAATGATACTTGGAGTGTTTTGGTAAGGTTTGATTAGTAGCCTAAGGCATAAAAGGATTAGGTTGTGATTCTTCCTGTAATAGAATTAGGTTAGTCTTTAACTTGCTAAAAAGATAGGGTTCTTCCTTACCCTATGAAAAAGGAATTGTAAAGGTTGATTCTAAGCCTAGTAAAAGAATCAGTGTAAGGGTTTGGTTCTTACTTGTGAAAGAAATCTTGAGTTTAGTGGGTGCGAATCTCCGTGAGGGCTCGGAGGACTAGATTAGCCAAGAGTAACTTGGTGAATCAGGACATATCTTTATGTGCTACATTGATTACTTTATTTATATTTTATTATTTGGGTGTGCACATAGACTTATATAACATTTATCCGCTGTATTATAAAGATAAATAATTGATTTAGGAATAAATTGATTGTTTGATTTTTTAAGTGTTGAAAATATTTAATTTGATTATTTTTTTATAAATACCCAATTCACCCTCTCTTGAGTATATTACTAGGCCAACAATTGGCATCAGAGCTAATTTAGCTCGATACACTAGCTAACAAAGATCATATAGCGCACCCGATAGGCACACTAAGTGAGGGGCAGTCTATGCACCGACCACCCTTATTTGTAGGTAAAAATTATGCATTCTAGAAGGACAGAATGATTGTGTTTCTTCAGGCCACAAGTTTTGATGTGTGGCTAGTTATTGAGGATAGTCCGTTTGTCCCTATGGAAAACAGAGTTGCTAAGAAAAAAGAGTTGCTGAATACTTTTGACAAACAAAAGCTTTCTATAAATTCTCAAGCTATTAATATTTTGTTTTGTGCTTCCAGGGTCTCAAGTTGTGCGTCAACAAAAGAAATGTGAGACAAATTTCATGTTATATACGAAGGAATAAATTAAGTGAAGTAGTAAAAAATCAATGCCTTAATCAGACAATTCGAGTTATTCATAATGGGCAAAGTGGAATCGATTCAAGAAACATACACACGATTCAATACTATCTATAATCACTTGAATCAACTCGAAAAGCCATACAATATGAAGGATAAAGGCTGGAAGATCTTAAGATCATTGACCAAAGTATGGGAACCGAAGATAACTGCAATTGAGGAAATAAAGTATCTTGCAAAATATGAAATTGATGACCTCATAGGCAACCTGATGACGCATGAGATGGTAATTCGAGGATATGATGATGACACTGAGAATATGAAAAAGAAATCCTTGGTATTAAAGGTTCAAAAAAATGAGGAAAAAGATGACAGTGATGATGTGAGGCTTGATAGTGAGCAAGAACAAGATATGGAGTTTCTCACAAAGAACTTCAGAAGGATGACTCGATGTACATTCTAGAGAAAGAAAAATTTCAATATGACTAATGTAGAATGTTACAACTATAACAAGACTGGTCACTTCCAAACCGAATTCCTCGAACCGAACAAAGACAATGATAAAGAGAAGAAGAGAAAGAAAAAGAAGAAGGTGAAGAAAAGTAAGAAGAAATCAATGAAAGCCACCTGGGATGATTCCGAATCAAGTGACTCGAAAAAATCAGGAAGTGAAGGATCTTCCATACTTGCACTAATGGCCACTAGTGATGAGATAACTAAATGTTCAAGTTCTTGTCCATTATATTTTGATGATTTGTTTGATGTTTATCAAGAACTTATGATTATAAAATCTAGTGTTCTAAAATTAATGCACTTCAAAGTACAATTAACACATCCAACAAGCAAGTAATGAATTATGAATCTGAAAACTATGAATTGAAATCCAAGATTTTGGATTTACATTCAATAGTTCTCAAATTCACTGGCAGTGAAAACAATTTGAAAATGCTTTTGGGAAGTTCACGAGGTATCTTTGATAAAGTCGGTATTGGGATTCAAAAACATCTTAAGTAAAAACATTTTCAAAACTTCTTTTCTGAAATCAGGGATCTTGTTAGATGTTTTAAATATAATGTTGTAAGGCATAGTATTCGTAGATATTTTTCTAAAATATCTTACTGCAGACAAATTTGGGTTCCAAAAAGAACTAAAGTTGCCTCGACTAACAAGATCGGGCCCATGTAGACTGGGTATCACTTAGTAACTATTTGAGGTGCTCTTTGCACGTTATTCTAAAATTATCAATAGGCAAGGACAAATAGTTCCTCGACAATGGTTGTTCTCGACACATAATGGGAGATAAAACGAAATTCAAATCTTTGACACCAAAAGATGGAAGCCATGTGACATTTGGAGACAATGCTAAGGTTAAATTATTGGTATAGGTAATATCTGTAATGGAACTATTATTATTAAAAATGTTCTATTAGTTGATGGTCTTAAACACAATTTGCTTAGTATAAGTCAATTATGTCATAAAGGTTGCAATGTTGTGTTTGATCATGATAGACACATAATTAAGAATAGGCATGATAGTAGCATCTTATTAGTTTGCCTCACGTTTTAAAAATATTTATACATGTTCATTTGATGGTTTTTCTTCTCAAAATTTATCCTGTTTAAATGTTTTATCTGAAAATAGTTGGTTATGGCATAGGAGACTTGGGCATGCTAGTATGGAATTATTGTCTACCTTATGTAAGAAGAGTCTCGTACGTGGCCTACCTATTTTAAAATTTTCTAAGGATAAAGTATGTGATGCATGTCAGTTAGGCAAGCAGTCTAGATTATCATTTAAGAAAAAGATGCACACGTCCACTTCTAGATGTTTTGAAATGTTGTATCTTGATTTATTTGGTCCAAATGCTATTGCAAGGGAGGTAAATTTTATGCATTTGTGATTGTTGATGATTACTCTATATTTACTTGGGTATTCTTTCTCGCTAAGAAAAATGAAGTTGCTTCTGTATTTTCTAAATTTTGCAAACATGTTCAAAATGAGAAGCAATAGTCTATTATTAATATCCATAGTGATATAGGCAGAGAGTTAAAAAATGATGAGATAATAAATTATTGTGATGAGCACGGATATGCTCATAATTTCTCTATACCAAGATCACCACAACAAAACGGTGTTGAGGAAAAAAAAAAGAATAAGATGCTTCAGGAAATGGCCAGAACAATGTTGAACAAAAATTGTCTACCAACTTATTTCTGGGCCGAAACTGTAAGTATTGCTTGTTATGTGGTAAACAGGGTATCAATTCGTAGAGAGTTTAACAAAACCCCTTATGAAATCTGGAATGGTAAGACTCCGAACATATCCTATTTTAAAGTCTTTGGTTTTAAATGCTTTATTTTAAACGATAAGGATAATCTAGGAAATTTGATGCTAAATCTAACTATGGGATTTTTCTTGGATATGCTACTAACAGTAAAGCTTACAGAGTTTATAATAAACATACTTTAGTAATTGAGGAGTCTATGCATGTTATTTTTGAAGATGCTGATATATTTTTGTCGAGAAAGGTTTTGGATGATGCAGGTACTTTAAATAATCAAAATCAAGAAAATGATGCGACAAAGGAACCTTAGAAGGAGGAATCTAAGGGAGAGGATTCGGCATTACCACGTGCTATAAAGAAAGTACTAAGACAACCGGTAAACAAATCATTGCTAATTTCGAAAGAGGTGTAAATACCTGTTCCTCTCTTAGAGATTTAATCAATCTTGCTTTCTTATCTCAAATTGAGCCTAAATATGTTAATGAGGCATTAACTGATGAATCTTGGATCTCTGTGATACAAGAAGAGTTAGTTCAGTTTGAACGTAATAAAGTATGGTGTCTAATTCCTAGACCTGATTTTCATCATATGATTAATACCAAATGAGTTTTTCGAAATAAAAAAGATGAAACTGGTATGATAATTAGAAACAAGGTAAGATTAGTAGCACAGGGCTATAATAAAGAGGATGGAATTGATTATAATGAAACTTATGCTCCTGTGGTTAGATTAGAAGTTATTAGAATACTACTCGCTTTTACATGTTCACGTAAATTTAATTTATATTAAATGGATGTAAAGAGTGCATTTTTGAATGGCTTTCTAGCAGAAGAAGTTTTTGTGGAACAACCTCCGAGATTTGAAAGTGATAAATTTTTCGATCACGTGTTTAAACTTCGTAAGGCTTTTTATGGGCTCAAACAAGCTCCGAGAGCTTGGTATGAGAGACTTAGTTGATAGTTGATCGAAAATGGTCTTCGAATGGGTCTTAGTGATATAACGCTATTTATTAAGTAAACTGATTCTGATATCCTATTAGTACAAATTTATGTTGATGATATCATTTTCGGATCTACTAATGAGGATCTTTGGCAAGAGTTTACCAAGATAATGCAAGTCGAATTTGAAATGAGCATAATAGTATAAGAGTATCAAATGCAAATGTCATGAGGAAAAAAATACAATCCCCATTGCTTTAGCATCCAAATAGTAAACAACTATTTCATATTATTATAAACAAATCTAATATGATTTTTCTTTATTTTTGCCTAAACCCACGCATTGTGCAGACTAAAACTAGTTAGTATTGTTATGGGAATTATCTTCACTAGAAAACAGGTTTTTGAAATAGGAGTTAACATTACTCTTGATTTCCTCCTTATCATTAATCCATCTGTTTCCACTCTTGATGGTGACAATTTTGTTTCTCCTTCTTCTGTTAAGGGTCATAGCGCGAAATAATTTATTGTTATGATTTCCTAGTTCGAGCCACTAAATTTTCACTTTTTGGGCCCTAAACATTTCCTCTCGATTCAATAGATTTTGATACTCTTTTCTAAGATAATCTTCTAGTTTAACAAGATGGTTTAACATTTGGACCCCTTTAATTCTAGCAAGAATGTGTTTTTTTCCCTTTTGAATAGGTTCAAGAAAGTATTCTGATTCCAAATTTTAATTTTCTTAATGAACCTATTCAGTTTAAACTTAAGGTCCCCAATGTTTTATCCCAATTATTATCCAAGAACTCTTTGAATCCGTGATGTTTCATCTACAAGGATTGAAAGTGAAAGGGTTTTAGGTTATTTCTAGGAAAATTACGACTAAAATGATGAATAAGAATAGGGCAATGATCAGAATATGTACGGGTACGTTTTCAACCCTGGCTTCAGGAATTTTGGATCTCCACCAGAGAGAGGACTTTTGAATTGATTATATAGAGCAATGAGTTAGTCTTCTTTTTTTTTTTTTTTTTTTTTTTTTTTCGGTGTCTACAAAGTAGGGATGAGTATGATTCGATTTAATTCTAAGGAAAAAAATTAGCCTGAGCTTTTTCGATTCGATTTTCTAGTGGCTTTAATTTGGACTTGGTATTTTTTTTTTTTTTTTGGTAGAATCCAAGCTGAATCTAGTTTGGGCTTTAACTTTTGGTAGTTCAAGTTCTAACATTAAGTAACAGGGCCAAAGAGTTAATAATTAGTTTTTTCTTATCAAAATGTTTTTTACTTAAATTACTAAGTCACATCACAAACATTAAACGATAATATTAGGACCAACCACGAGTAGTGGGCCCAAATGAGTAAAAAAATAAAATATTTCCTAAAAAAATTATTTTTTTAAACTAAAAAATGAACTTAAATTACTAAGCCACGTCAAAAACACAAACATAATAGTAAATAAAAAACCAACAATCATTTAAATAATAATACAATTTATGGGGGAAAATATCCTTAAAAAATGATAATTCTTGACAAGAAAATAAAAACTTGAAAAAAAATAAAAATAAAAATGCAAATTTTTGGATTAAACAATCCATAATCCCAGTCCAAACTTAAAAAACCTGATCTGAAATTCCTGCCGAACAGCTTCCATCATCTTTGCCATCGAAATCACAATTTTTAGCTGTCAATTATCTAAGTTTTTTCTCTGACCAATCTAATTACAAGTAGAATGTTCACCTCATGTTCATGGTATTGAAAAAGGGAAAAATTACTGTAGTTGAGTACAGTAACTTCTATTACTTGGTACTTGTGATTATCAAAAATTGCATTGAAACTTTCATCCATTGTTCAGTGATGTTATTCATGTGGCTAGTCAGATAGAAGAAGATTTAATAGTACCGTCGTCTTATAATATTTTTTTGTAGAGCAATCGGCTTGGAAGGAAAGCCATTGATTTTAGTGGATAAAAAGCTATTAAGAAGCCAAAGTATACTTTTCCCCCTCTAATTCTTATCCTACCTAGTAAGGGTATGTCTTGAAGAGTGAGAGTTGTGAGGAATTCACATCATATTGTAAAAGTACATCCAGATTTCTTTTGCATAATTGCTTCCACGAAGAATGTGGTTGACAGATTCACAAGAATTCCAATCCTTGTAGTAGAAACATTTGGAAACTAGATCTATGCCTTCGCCCTGCACAATGTCATCAGTGGGTAGGCATTTATGATGAATGCTCCACAAAGAAAAAAAGATCTTCGTTGGAATAAGCTTGTGCTAGAATTTGGCAGTATACCAACGATCTTGGTGGTGCTGTCTAAGAAGATGCCATGCATATTTCACGGAGAAAATCCCAACCTTAAATGTTGTCCAGACCATATGGTACTGCTCATGATTGACCAAACCCTTGTAATTGAGGATCAAGTCAACAAAATTGGAAATGATAAGAGTATAAGGGAGTTCAGTGTCCCATTGATCCTGAATTTTGATATCTGCCACTAATGATTTATCAAAATAAATGTTATTAGGAATTTGTTCATTTCTCTTCACATTGTGACAATGCAAGTTAGAGCGAAATCTAGCAACCCGCTGCTGATCGCTCAAATTTAATTCTCAGTTTAAGCGTAAAATATTTCGTACTATAATACTTAAGTAAGGGTGTCGAACCACAGGGATTGGATTGTAACTATTAATTTTGTATTTTATTTTTCTTGAGTGAAATAAATGATTTTGGTTTGATTTTTGAATTTTAACAATGAAATAGTAGAAAACTAATCAATTGAGATAAAATATATATATATATAGGTTTGGGTTAGAGACATGCATAAATTCATCAATTTATCTTGTAAATTTTATTTCTATTGATTTCATTCAACGTGTAATCAAGTAATACTAACTACAAGTCAATATTATCGCGAAAGATAAATCGACTACTTAATTGGGATAAACTATCTTCATGATTCAATTCCTACATTAACTAATTTAAAGTGAATTAATTGTTTTGTATAATTTATCTAATTAAGTCGTATCGATACCATTAAAACTGATTGTAAAACTGTTAGATTTAAACCAAATGTATTAGATCTAACATTAGAGATATGAATAAATTCAGATCTAAATCTCTATATCATAACATTTAGAACATAAACTATTTAAGAAAAATGTTTAAGGTCACAACCCTTATTTTACAACCTTACACAAATAAGAATAAAATATAATCAAAACAAGAATGAAATTACATAGATAAATTTCAGAAGAAATACAGCCTTAACTCGATTAAAGAACTTAGTCGATCATGGATTCTTCTTCAATCCAAATCATGTTCAACAATGGTCCGAGATGCAGAAGAAAGTAAAGTAAAAATATCCAACCAAAATGACTTTTAGCTGAGGAAAAAAAAAAAGGTAACAAAATGAAAAAGAAGAGAAAAGTTCCTCCTCCATCCACTGGCCGAATATCATATATTGTCTCCCAAATTCCCTTTTTTGATTTTTCAATCAATTAACATTAATGGTTATAATTGCTTTCCCTAAAAACCGTTCTAGCCATCTTTTTTATTTTGTGCTTTGGTTGTTTGGGTTTTAAATACAAAATTACCCCTTTAATTTCTTTAATTCCCAAAATCAACATCTTCTACATTTTTAGTCCTTTTCGATTATTTTCTCCTTCTATTTTTTCGTGTTTCTTTGTTTTCGACTTTATTCCTGCAAAAATAATAATTGTCTCATTACTAATTAAAATTAATAAAAATAATATCAAAATTGTAGATTTAGAGTGGAAATTTAGTATAAAATTAAGATCGATCACACCCCCATGCTTACATTTTGCTAGTCCTCGAGCAGAACAAAATTCTAAAAAAATGAAAAGCCATTTTCGTAGGGAACACGATTGCATTTGGTATATGCAATAAGCCTTTAAACCCCTAGGCGATCCCTAGTAGATGAGTTTTAGTCTCGTGAAGGTTTACAGTAATGATACCTACAAACATCTATACCTCTTGTAATAGTCTTTTAAACACAATAGGTAGACTTCAGAAATATATTTATTAGTGGAACACATGTTTATCGAAGGGTATCACTATTATTTCTATAAAAAAACACTTAATTTAATTCCATGTCTTATTTTGTTCAAACAACTCAATCTCAAGTATAAGTCATCTCAACAAACATTAACAAGTTGATGAATTTCAACCTCAAAAGGACTTGATTCTTCTCTCTAATAATTTTTATTTTTATTATTATTATTATTATTATTATTATTATTATTATTATAGTAACATTTTTCTTCTTTTTATTTTTTTTTTTTTTTTTTATTTTTTTTTGGGAATTGATATGTGCAATTTAGTCTCATTGGGTTTTCTAGGATGTTCATGTAGCGAGTGTTGGATCGATGATCCCAATCTAGTTGGCTCAGATAATTAGGTGTTGAGACACCCTAAAAGGCTTAATTACTCAAACATCCTAGGCTTCGAGATTACACCATCAATTCAAATATTATTTTTTTTACAATTTTTTTTTTTTATTATCAGAGAGAAGAACACAAATTCATATTTTTAGCTGTTATTCAACAATTCGCTAACATGAGTTAAAATTACGAAACTTAAAATTAAGGTGTATAAACAATAGTGCAACTTGAAACTAATTTAAGTGCAACTTTCATAATCTAACAATTTTACCCCTATGGATTCACATACATCCACTAAAAAATATATTCCCAAACATAATGTGCATTTTCTTTTAATTATTTTTTTTAACAGCAACATTAGGTAAATCTCCCCCATACCTAACATTGTCCTCAATGTAAAAATAAAATAAATTAAAATTTTGAGTAAAGGAACGAGACAACCTGATGTCGAAAGCGGTTTGGACTTGTTTCTTTGGAAATTTCTTGAAATGTTTTCTTGAAATGCTTCCAAACTTGTGAACTATGCACATATAAAAACAAAAGGCATAAGATTAAGCATTATATGAATTTCTTTTAGTTTTATATTAATTATTTATGTATTTATTATTAGTAGTGGTGTTTTATACATATATATATATATATATATATATATATATATTGCTTTTTTATTACCATTAATAAAAAATATTGTATTTATTTTTTTATATGTTTATTATTTTATTTTAATTTTATTTCAGTGGGTTGCCTCCCACTTAGCGCTAAGTGTAACATCTCCAGCCAGAAGTGAAGTGATAAAAATCTTTCCAATCTTCTCGTATTTATTTATATTTAAATTTATTTTGCCCTTTATAATCCCAAACTCGAGTATCGCATGACCTATTATTGCTAGTGATTTTTTCTCTTTTCAACAATCCTTCTCGATTAGATTGATATTGATTAGGGCAAACTTGCTACGTCATACTACTCACTCCATCGGGTGGTTTTAGCCCAATCAACTTACTTCTTATAGATCGTTCCTTGCACTTCTTTTTCTTTCCTATCCTTAAAGTTCTTGTAGACTTCTTAGGTTGTGTAGGATGATTAGGGCTTGTTCCCCTCATTTCTATTTGCTCGATCACAAAACATTCACCCACTTTCTTATGTCATGGTCTACTTGTTGAGTCAAAGATATTGAGCTTGACCTTCATATTCCCAAATGATACTTTCATATTCCCTGTTCGACAATCTATGTGTGCATTAGCCGTAGCTAAAAACGGTTGACCTAAAATGATAGGGATTTGGTGTTCGGGATGTGGCACCAGCTCCATATCTAGAACAAGAAAATCCACAGAAAAGTAGAATTTATCAACCTTCACTAAGACATCTTCAATGATGCCTCGTGGTTTCTTCATAGACCTGTCAGCTAATTGGAGTGTGACTGATGTAGGTTGAAGAGTTCCTAAGCCAAGTTTCTCATATACTGAATATGGAAGAAGATTGACACTAGTACCTAAATCAAGAAGTGCTCGATGAATAGTATGATCTCCAATCCTGAAAGAAATAGTGGGAACACCTGGATCCTTGAATTTTGGTATTGTGTCATATTTCAAAATTAAACTTACTTGTTCAGTAAGAAAGACTTTTTTATGCACATGATTTTTAATTTTTCGTTTATGGGTACAAAGGTCTTTTAGAAACTTGGCATAGGTCGGGACTTGCTTAATGGCCTCAAGAAGTGGAAGGTTAATTTTAACTTGTTTACAAATTTCAAAAATCTCTTCCGCCTTCTTAGCCTTTTTATCCATTGGTAGGGGTCGATCTAGACATTGTGGGAATGGGACAGGGGGAACGTAAGGTGCCTCAGCATTGAGAGTTGATCCTTCCTTACGGAATGGTATGGATTTTGAGGTAGGGATAAAATCCTCCTCAATGCACAACGGCACTGACTCAGTCGATTTTTTTATTATTATTTTCATCATTTTTCTTTTCTCTTTCTCTCTCTCTTCCCTATCCCCCCATACATCTTCGGGTTCCTCTTCTAACTCATGTCCCACCCTATTATCAATTACTCACCCACTCCTGAGAATACTTATGGAATTCACATATTCATTATTTCTACTACCTTCAACCATAAAATGTCCCTTTGGATTATTTATCGGTTGGCTCGGCAATTTTCCTTCCTTTTTTTTTTTTTATTCAATGTATTAGCTAGTTGACCCAATTGAGTTTCTAGCTTTACTATAGATTGGGCTTGAGAATGGAGCATTTGTTATTGAGATTGAAAAAATTGTTGTTGATTATTTATTATAGATATCAATTCATCAATCTGCGGGTCTCTAGTGGGTTGAGAATATTGATTAGATTGGAGGGATGGTGAGTACCCCTAGGATTGATTTTGAAATTTTTTTCTTGGGGGTTGATTCATAGGTGGGCCTTGATTTGATTGTCTCCACGAAAAATTAGGATGATTCCGCCACCCAGGGTTGTAGGTGTTGGAATAAGGATTAATCTCATTTCTCATCATTGATTGAGCAACATTGACTTGCTCTTGCACATATTCAGGATATTGAGAACTAAGGTGACAATCAGTTATCAAGTGAGACACACTTTGAGACAACGCACATGGTTCAAATGTTTGAGATTGAGGAAATATTGATTGATTATTGCTTATCAATTGTCCGAGGTCTTTTAAGATATTTGTTACCAACTCATTATGATTTATTTCATTTACCCTAGCTCTTTGGTTGGTAAGTGGTGAAATTAAATTTCTTCTATCTTTTCTTCCTAACGCATTATGTTGTAGTGAATTTTCACTTAGGTTTTCAAATAATTCCTATGCCCCATCTTCAGATTTCATTCGAAATGTGCCTCCACATGAAGCATCCACTATTTGGCGGTTACTCCCATCTAGTCCTTTGTAGAAGCTTTGTACTAATTGCCATTTTGGGACTTGATGATGTGGACATTGGCGCAATAATTCTTTTAATCATTCCCAACTTTCATGGAATTGTTCACCCGGAGATTGGGTGAACGTAGTAAGAGCTCTTCTCACTTGATTTGTTTTTCCTATAGGATAATATTTCCTAAGGAATTCTTTCTGCATGTCAACCCAAGTTCCAATGGAAGCTGGGGCCAAAAGAATGCAACCAATGTTTAGCTTTATCTTTTAGGGAAAACGAGAATAATCTTAACCTAACCGTATTGTCAGATAAATTGGATATTCTAAAAGTCGTGCAAAGTTCCAAAAATTTATCCAAATGTTTATATGGGTTTTTTGTGCTATGCCATAATAATTAGGTAACATTTGAATTATTGACGATTTGATTTCAAAGTTGTTCTCACCCGCTACAGTTGGTAAGCGGATACATAACGGGGATACATACATAGAAGGCGTGTAGTACTCCTTCAGGGATTTTGGCATATCTCCCATATTAGTTTCTTTGGTAATTGGTTCTAGTATAGGATTATTAAATTTAGATCTCGCTTTTGTAGGAACGTTGTCTAAAATAGAGTCTAAGAGTGTATCCCTATAATTACGTGATCGTCTACTGTTCATGCATAGGTTTCCTCAATGTCACATACTAAACCAATTAATTATTTTTATTTTTAAGAGATAATATCCAATAAGCTAAAAATAAAAATAAAAATAAAGATAAAATAAATAAATAAAAAGAATAAAATAAAATAAATAACAAGACTTGTACATTAGAACGTGGAACCTGGTGTTCGTAGGTAGTAATGATAATTGAATTCAACCCTATTACCAAATTTCAATCTGTAACAATAGAGTGTTCGCACGGTAATGGTGAAAAAAAAAAAATACAATATGGATTTACTCAATCTAATATTATCAAATGTATCAATCTAATAATAAAATATTATGTAAATATGGATTTACATAAACATTATTATGTAAATTCGTTTGAGGTTGTAAATATATATATTTTTTTAACAGTTACTGTTTTTTTTTTTTTTTTTTTTAAATCACTGATTTTCGAAAAAAATAAATAAATAAAAATAACTAAATAAACAACTTTAAAACAGTAACAGTTTTTTTTCTAAAAAAAAAGTAACAGTTTTTTTTTTTTTTAAAAAAAAACAATAACAATTCAAAACAAATAAATAATAATAATAATAATAATAATAATAATAATAATAATAAATTAAGTAATTAATTAATTAAATATGGATATACACAAATGGATGGAAAATAAGCAAAAATTAACAATTAACGTTGCCAATCTGCGGCAACGGCGCCAAAATTTGATCGCTCAAATTTAATTCCCAATTTAAGCGTAAAATATTTCGTAGTATAATGCTTAAGTATGAGTGTCGAACCACATGGATTGGATTGTACCTATTGATTTGTATTTTATTTTTCTTGAGTGAAATAAAGGATCTTGGTTTGATTTTTGAATTTTAATAATGACATAGCAGAAAATTAATCAATTGAGATAAAATATATATAAAGGTTTGGGTTAGGGACATGTATAAATTCATCAATTTATCTTGTAAATTTTATTTCTATTTCTTTCATTCAATGTGTAATCAAATAATACTAACTACAAGTCAATATTATCGCGAAAGATAAATCGACCACTTAATTGAGATAAACTATCTATACGATTCAATTCCTACATTAACTAATTTAAGGTGAATTAATCGTTTAGTATAATTTATCCAATTAAGTCGTATCGATACCATTAAAACTGATTGTAAAACTGTTAGATCTAAACCACAAGTATTAAATCTAACATTAGATATATGAATAAATTCAGATCTAAATCTCTATATCATAACATTTAGAACATAAACTATTCAAGAAAAATGTTTAAGGTCACAACCCTTATTTTACAACCTTACACAAATAAGAATAAAATATAATCGAAACAAGAATGAAATTACATAGATAAATTTCAGAAGAAATATAGTCCTAACCCGATTGACGAACTTAGTCGATCATGGATTCTTCTTCAATACAAATGATGTTCAACAATGGTCCGAGATGCAGAAGAAAGTAAAGTAAAAATATCTAGCCAAAATGACTTTCAGCAGAGGAAAAAAAAAAAAAAGTAACAAAATGAAAACGAAGAGAAAAGTTCCTCCTCCATCCACTGGGCCAAATATCATATATTGTCTCCTAAATTCCCTTCTTTGATTTTTCAATCAATTAACATTAATGGTTATAATTGTTTTCCCTAAAAACCATTCCAACCATCTTTTTCCTTTTGTGCTTTAGTTTTTTGGGTTTATAATACAAAATTACCCCTTTAATTTCTTTAATTCTCAAAATCAACCTCTTCCACATTTTTAGTCCTTTTCGACTATTTTCTCCATCTTTTTTTTCGTGTTTCTTTGTTTTCGACTTTATGCTTGCAAAAATAATAAATTGTCTTATTACTTATTAAAATTAATAAAAATAATATCAAAAGTGTAGATTAAGAGTGGAAATTTAGTATAAAATTGAGAATGATCAGCTGCGTCACCAGATTCCATTGCGATGAACGAAGCCATATCGCCAATTCTCGACGTTTCCAGACGAAATCCAGCAAATACCAAACAAATCCATGCCTAAAATCATCTAGATCATGCCTAAAAGTTCGATCTGTTGTCGTTGTGGATGAGATCAAACTTCCTTTAATGAGATTGGACTCTTGATAATAGTGAAGATCAATGAATAAGCATAAAGTCTAGATAGAAAAGGAAAACGAGGCTAGGTTATATTATTTGTGAATGAATGAATACAGAAGTAGAAGAGAAAACTTGGAAAAAAGAACATACATAGACATACAATGGAAAGATCTAGAAAACGAATAAAAGACTATTATACCCTTAATACTACCTAATAATAATAATAATCTAATACTTGGAACAAAACATAAAAATACTAAAAACAAATAGAAAAAATATATTTCTCATCTATTCCTAGATTTATAAAACAAACATCTGAAACAAAATGAGAATGTATTTTTCCCCTAGATCGCTGATGACACACTTTGGTGTATGCATGAGTGGAAGCAGATTTAGGAAGGCCTATGCAACATAAGGTTGCGTTTCTTTTTCTAGATTTCCTTATTCATTCTCAAAAAACTCGGAACAAAACATTGAAATACAAAAATCAATTAAATTCTATTTTTGATATGCCGACGAGCACAGATACAACAACATGCCAGAGATAGAGAGATAGAAAGCGAGAGAGAGAGAAGAGGAATGTGGAGGAGGAAAAAGTGGTGATGGGGAAAGAGAGAGGGAGATGAAGAATAAGAAGAAGAACAAAGGTTTTTTTTTTTCTTTTTTCTTTTTTAAATTCTTTAATCTTTTTATTTTGTTAAAAACGGGTTTAAAAATGTGTTTTTCTAATAGGTATGTGAGTGTAAAAAAGTAAATGATGAAAACATATATAAAATAAATTTAAATGATTATTTATGTATTTTAGTTTTTAATTATTTAAATATATAAACGGCAACGGTAAAATTGTTGTTGTAAAAAATTTATAATTTTTTAACCTATAAGGGAAGTCTTTGGAAAAAAATGATAAGGTGTTGTCTCGTATTTGTAAAATGACAGAGGAGACATCTGGTTAACTATAAAATAACAGGAAAGGCAAGTGGTAGAAATAGTCAAGAAATATGTGTTGTTCCAAGTTGGGAATAGATGACAAGCTCTTTGGATATACAACCTTTTGTATGTGGGTGTTTCTATTAATTACACATGCATATGCACATGCACGTGTCATTGCTCCTCTGGTAGGCCGAAGCCGACATGAGGTCAATTTTGGGTCTAGGTCTGTGTCTGAGTCTGGCAAGGTATTATTGCTTTATACATTTTTTTTAATTATTTTTGTAAATTTCACTTTACCCATCTATTTTTCTTAATATCACTTTACCCTGTCTACTTTTAAAATCTATAATTTATTCCCATCTATTTTAAAAATAAAAAGAGAAATATTTTCTATCAGAAAAATTATCAAATTACTTAATTATCCTTTTAATTGAATTCAAAAAGGTAATAATAACTTTATTATATGTGTGTGTGTGTGTGTGTGTGTGTTTATATATATATATTTCTCAATCGTTTTATATGTTTTTTGTAGTTATCTCGGTAAATTGCCTTTTCTCCCTTCTACTTTGTCTTGTATATGTACTCATCTCTGCTTAAAAACCTACGCTTTACACCTATCTGTAAGTAATAAAATTCAACATATTTTTCATTCTAAACAATGGTCCTATTTATACAAGTGTAATGTTGTAACTTTTCTTAAATAATTAACCCTAAATACCTAAAATACATATTGTAACTGATATGAAATGAATATATAGATTTGTAACTGATGAAGATTTTCCATTGATAGAGGTATAACTGATGGAGGTTTAATACTCTCCCGCAAACTCAGCTAGCTTGGTGAGACGAGTTTGGTCCGTAAAAGATGAAAGCATGTGTTGTGGAGTCCCTTGGTAAATATGTTGGCGAGTTGATCAGTAGAACGGACAAATTGAACTCAGTGTGTACCAATAAAAATGTGTTCCTGTAGAAAGTGATAATGCAGTTTAATATACTTAGTATGAGCATGGATATGGGAATTTGAAACTCTTGGAGCAAATGAATGACCTATATGGATCCAACATAAACATAGGTAAGGGATCGGTACATAACTTCGGCGCTCGATTGAGAGAAAGTTTCTTGGCGGGCTAAGAGATCAGATTGGAGGCCAAGAAAACACAAAAATCAGTGGTAGAGCAACGGGAGTCAGGGCAGCATGCCCAATCAACATCAGAATATGCCTTGAGGGTCAAAGGGTTAGCACTATGCTAAAAGATGAAACCAAAGTTCAGAGTCCCTTTGAGATTTCGAACGATTCATTTGGTAGCTAGAAGGTGGTATATCTGAGGTTAGCTCATGAACTAAGCAACATGATGAACAACATAAGTAATGTCTAGTCTGGTGAAAGTAAAGTACTGTAAAGAGACAACCAATTGGCAATACTCAGTGGCATATGATAAGAGATTTCCACTTTGAGATGATATAAATGAGTTTTAGCAGATATATGGGTGTTACAAAGTTTGCAGTCTGTTATCGAGAAACATGCAAAAAGATCGATACGATACCTGAGCTGAGAAAGACGTAAGCCACTAGGAGAGGAAGTAGCTTCAAGGTTTAGAAAGTAAGATAGGGAACCAAATTCACTAAGCTCAAATTCCTTTCCAAGATTGGTGATGAACAATAAAACTAGAGATTGTTGATTCCCAGTGAGTATAATGTCATAGACATATGAAAGAAGACGCATCACAACAGAGTTAGAACGATAGATAAACAATAAATGATCAGCTTGACTATGTGTAAAACCATACTATAAGAAGAATCTGTTGAGATGTTAGAACCAAGTTCGTGGAGCTTGTTTGAGGCTATAGATAGTATTTTATAGATTACAGACATGATGAGGATGAGTCGAATCTACAAAACCAGATGGTTGTAACATATAGACAGTTTCATCCAAAACATCATGAAAAAAGTCATTCTTCATATCAAGTTGGCGTAATGTCCAACCAAAGGATACAGTAAGGCTAAGACAATATGAACAGTGGTAAGTTTAATTACATGACTAAATATTTCATCAAAGTCCACATCATCTTGTTGATGGAAGCCCTTGGCAAATAGGCGGGCTTTGTATCGCTCAATTAAACCGTCTGCTTTGTGCTTGAGTTGAAGACCTACTTATAACCCACAACATTTTGATGTGGGGAAGGAGGGACAGGGACCCAAGTTTGTTTTTTTAGTAAGGCATCAAATTAACTGGTCATAGCTTGATACCATGCAGGGATACGAATAACTTTAGTATAATAGGTAGGCTTGTCAGTAGGAGCTGGAAACTAAGCAAGTAGAACCTGTGGGAGAGGAAATCATATTATTTTGTCCGAGTAAGAGAACTGTGTATGACATCCCGATGATGGGTGATCATAGAATGTTGCAGAGGAATTGAAGGAGCCCTGGGGAGGCAGCAGTAGAAGGATTAGGAGGAGGAATTGAAGGAGCCTCAGGGAAGGCAGTAGTAGACGGATTAGGCGAAGGAACCAGATGGGCCTCAGGGGTGGCAACGGCAGAAGGATGAGGTTTTGAGGGTTGATTTGTTTGCCACCGATAACTAAATGGAAATAGTTGGTGAAGAGACAACAAGGCACTATTTTTGTAGCCGATTGTAGATGTTGAGCAGTAATTGGTGGTAGTAGAGGAATAAAGGCCCATGATGATGGGTCTGGCGGAGTTCTTCTCGTGTTATTTGCAAACGGGAAATGTTGTTCATTAAAATAAATATCTCAGGAAATGAACAATCTGTCGATTGTGCGGTCCAGACAATGATAACTTTTGTACTGCAAGTTGTAGCCTAAAAACACACATTCAATAATTCTCAGTAAAAGTTTGTTAGTTAAGTAAGCACCTAAATGCGAATAACATGTACAATCAAACAAACGTAGCTCAAAGTAGGAAGGAGTACGACTATAAAGATGAGAGAATGGTGAGGACCACTGAAGTTTAGAGGAGGAGAGATGTTTGATTAGATTAATAGCAGTGGAGACTGCTTCGTGCCAGTGATGGAGAGACTTGTGAGAAGGATGGTACAAGCCATGTCAGCAATATGGTGGTGTTTTCGTTTGGCAAGGCCATTTTGTTCAGGAGTGCGTGGACAAGAGAGTCTATGATGAATATCTAGGGATGAACAAAGAGATTTAAAAAGACTTATGTAGTAAATTGAGTTTGGACATAGGCTAAAAAGTTTTTGAAATGTTGGAGAACTTTAGATTTTTGTTTCGTGAAGTATAACAAAATAAAACGAGTGTAGTCATTAGTGAATAACACATAATAGTTATAACAAGAGACAAAAAACACATGAGATTGCCATACATTAGAGTGAATTAAAGTAAAGGGAATGAAGTTTTTATTTCATGTGAGCTTGGAAACTGGAGATGTGTTGATTTACCTAAAGCATACTCGAAGTAGAAAGATGATTTAAATTTAAAATGAGAAGATAACAATTTATATGAACCCAAATAAGATATGACTTTAGTAGATGGATGACCTAGTTGATTGTGCTAAAGTATGGACAAGGTGACCAGATTTTACGTATGGTGACTTCACCCAAATCTCATATTTAATTCAACCTAACAAACTCATACACGACCTAATCCAAGTTTTACTAGGTTTAATCCAAATATACTTTACATCTTAAGTTTTAGAATTACAAAAAATCATGCTAGAACTCTTACTAAAAACTTTTAGGTTTTGGACCTTATCAAATTGGAGCTTAATCCTCCACCAAGACTTGATTTTAGCTAAGAATTCTCTCAAATTTCTTTCTCTAAATCTCCCTATACCCTCCTTCTCCCTTTCCTTCTCTCGGTTCTTTTTTTTTTTCTTTTAAGATATGGGTGGATTCTTGAGTCATGTGTTATGGATACTAATACTTATGTGAGTGGGTATGGATCTTAATTTGGGTATTGGGTTATCTCAAATTAATTTTAGGCTTTTCTAATATAACTTAGGCTCTAACTATTTATATTGGATTTTATAATCTATCAAATTTTTGCCTATTTTATTTGTTGTATTTTTAAAATAATATTTACTGGTTCAAATTTACACTTTGGGCCCTAAATCATGGACCCAAATCATGGTGGACCTTTGGATAATTAAATTTAAGTTAATTCTAATAATTTGACACCTAAATTCTGTGATTTTTACTAGAGAATTTTAATTGCACCAAAATTTTTATTTAATTGCTCTAACAATTTTATAATTCTAATTTATAAAATTGAGAATGTTACAAGAAGCACCAGCATCAGGATTCCTACTATGATCATGGTGTGATCACTGTGAAATTTGTTCAGACTAATGCACTTGAGGTGGAGTAATTTGTAGGTTGGAAAATTCAGAGTTCATAATAGAGGCACATCTAGTTGTGCAAATGAAAAAAGGCAGTGGCGGGCAAAATGACCAAATTCCAAAGTACAATTTACATTGAGACATGAATTTTGGAGCAGAGCCAAGAATATCCGAGGGATTGGCATGGTTTGTGGACGGAGGACCATTGTTTTTGCGGCCTTTGTGGCAAAAATAATTTTGTGGGGCAGCACCAGAATGAATTTGATATGGAATAAAGGCAGAAGGTGAAAGAGATGAAGTAGTAGAAGTGGTTTTGTGTTGGGCCTTATAGTTGATAAGTCGAGCACGCAAATTAGAGAATAGTAGTAGTGAGTCAAAACTTTCAATTACGGTGACTAACATATCAAACTCAGAACCAAGGCCATCTAGAAAAGCATTGACCAGATCTTTGTTAAAGACAAGTTCATCAATAGTAACAAGGGCATTAGAAATAGATTTGGCTTCATGTAGATATTCAGAAACAAATCGGGTGCCATGCTCGAGGGTGGTGAGTCCTTTCTTATAAAAGGAAGAGTTGACAATAGATTTTTGAGAAAAATGATATTGAATGAGAATCCAAATAGCAACGAAGGACTTGCCCCAACCACAGAGGATAAGATGGGATCAGATAATGTTGCAGAAATAGCGCTAACAAGGGTTTTGTCATCTCAGAGCCAAATAGACCTGATAGGTTCATTTCTAAGACAAGCAGAGGAACCGTCAACAAACTAAAGTAGGTTTTGGCCATAAAAAAAAAAAAGCTTCTATTTGATGAGACCACAGGAGAAAGCTGTCATTTGTAAGTTTGACAGTAACAAGGTAGGTATGTGAGAAAGGTGAGATTTTGGAGTTTAGTATAGAAAGTGGAGCTGCTATTGGCATTTTGTTGACATGATATGGGGTAGGTGAAATGTGAAAAGTTGGGGGGGGGGGGGGGGGGGGGGGGGGGGTTGAAATCTAAAATATGGGGCTGTTTGGATAAATTTTGGCGAACTCAATGAATTTTAAAATCTAAGGGGGTAGTTTCTGTAATTTATAGAATTAAAAGGGTGGTGGGTGGTTTTTGTGATTAAAAGAAAACCACAGAGAGTTGGGTCTACTGTTAACAATCGGGACACGATACGTGAAGCGGCTTCGTTTGTGATCTACGATGGCGAATGGAGCTCTAACCTAGATGTGGTTGGAGAATAATCAACAAGGATGCTCAATGTGGCTAGAAACAATCCAGCAAATGGCTGGATGGCGGTAGATCAGGTCTGAAAGTCCAAGGCGAAGTGCTGGACGGCGGCAACGAAGCTGGTGATGATCGTAATTATAGCAACGAGGGAAGAATTGTTCGGATGGGCAGCAAAAATCAACAGCGAACAAGGGTGGCAGTCTAGTGGAGCGTGATATCAAGCGTTAGATCTCTGCTCAGAGATCTCATGACTAAGAGAAGCAGACTGTCCAGAGAACTTACGGCCACGCAGAGAAGATGCAGTGCGGTGATCAATGGTTAGAAAGCAATTTATTTGCGGGAAATAAGAGGGAGCAACAATAGAAGGTAGATAAGGCTAGGGCAGCGGTTGGAATGAAAAGGAAGGAGCAATATCGCTGCACAGAATAGCAAGAATGGAAGAAAGAGATGGATTTTTAGAAGAGAAGATTAGTTAGGCTGATACCAAGTAATCAAATTCAGCATATTTTTCGTTTCAAACAATTGTCCTATTTTTCTTTTTGCACTCTCTCTCTCTCTTCTGCAACCCAGAGCCACCCGTGAAATTGGAAAGCTACACCTGACAAGTTGTAATGCCATGTCTCCAGCAGCATAGTCAGAATACTGCCTCCAACGCCGACGTCCCTTAAAATGACAACCCTTCCTTCTTTGCCAACGACCCGCCTCATGCTCCGTCACCACTCTCAAATGCTTCAGATCCGACTTGTTACATGTAAATTTGATTTTTTCGACATGCGAATCTCTGATGGAAACAATTTGGAACGAATAATCGTACTCTTGGTCCACCTTTTACATGATATATATGATATTAAATTGGGATTTTTATCGTTCAACCCATATTTTGGTTTCTCTTTCCTCAATGGACTTTTAAAAAATAAAATAAAATAGATTATTAATTAGTCTTCAAATAAAACATTGTTAATGTTTAGCCTTTAGGAAGAATGAAAGGACATATTTACCCATATATATATATAACCTTAATTCCATTTCAGACTTCAGCTTACCTTCTTTGTTCTCTCTTTGTCCATCTTCCTCACAACCGCAACCTAATAATGTCAAGTGCTAGACGAAGACGATGACGCCAAACCAACATTGGCAAGTGCTAGACGATGAAAACAACGACGCTTGCCAATGACGACGACGACTATGGTTGGGTCGACGTTTGTCTTTCTTAACCATGCTTGCGTGATGCCACCGATGACGTCTTGCATTGTCTGATGACGATGATGAAGACAGACATATCTGCTTGCCGATAACGACGACGGAGACGACGTTGCTTGTGGTCTGGTAGATCGTTCGTCTTCCTCAACTGTGCTCGCGCAATGCCACCGATGCCGTCTTCTTCGACCGATCTCTCTCTCTCTCTCTCTCTCTCTCTCTCTCTATATATATATATATATATATAGAGAGAGAGAGAGAGAGATCTGGAAAATTTCAGATCTATTTTTTCAAACCTGGAATTTCCAAATCTGTTCGTTATGCTCCGCGCTCGCCATACGCCGCTTTCCATACCATGCTCTCTTCTGTGATTTTTGTTGTTGTGTTAATTTTGATTTTTTTAGATATAGGTAAATGTTCATTTTTTAGTGTTTTGTGTTTTCCAGATCTTAGGAATGTTCATTTTGCATTGTTATTTGGTGAATGTTCATGTTAATTCAGATTTGATATGATTTATTTGGTTTTCCTGATTTTAGTGGTGTTATTATTTATTCATTGTCATTGTTTTTTGTGATTTCTATTTTGTTCTTTATGAATGTTCACACCGGTTTACTTTTTGTTGATCTTCATTTTTTTCAATGTTTTTTGGTTTATTTTGTTTTTTGTTGAATGTTCCCCGATTATCTTTAGATTTTTATTTATTTATTTTTTTTTACATTTTTCCTTGAATATATTCACAACTAATTTTAAATCATCATCGTGAGCATAATAAAAAAATAAAAATAAAAGTTGAATAAAAATGCGAATATTCACAGCAGCATAATAAGCGTCATTATGTATTGAAATGTTTAAAAAAAATATGAATGTTCATGTCTTGTTATATTTTGTACAATGACGTTTTATGTAAATTATGAGAAAAAAAGGTCAAGAATAGGGCTATTTTCTAAAACATCTATGAGGGCTAAAAATTTTATTATAGCAGTTCGGGGTTTATTGTCCGATTTCTATATCTGTTCAGGATTAAATAATAAAATTCTCTATTAAATTATGTATATTAAATTGATGAAAATTATAGAAATAATATATGTACATTGAATTTAGTAATAATACTAAAACATTAAATTTTAGGAAAATTAGATTACAAAATAATATAAAAGAAAATATAATATTCAAAAATGTCGACGGACAATTATAGAAATAATTTATGGACATTAAATTTAGTTATAATACTAAAATATTATAGGTATAAAGATTAAACTAAAGAAATAATATAAAAGAGAAAATATGATGTACAAAAATTATGAATATTAAATTTATAAAAATTATAGAAATGATATATTGAAATTAAATTTATTAATTATACTGTAATATTAAATTTGAAAAAATATTAAAAAAATAAAAAATAAAATATAATATATATAAATTATTGACATTAAATTTATGAAAAAATTAAAAATAATATATGAATATTAAGCGAACTCTATTAATTTAAATAAAAAAAATTCACTTTGTTCAAAAATAAAATTAGATAAAACGTAATTTTTTTAAAGTGGAGAGGATAAAATAATTAAGCGAAGAGGGTAAAAGGCAATTTACCCATAATAATATTTCTACATTTACATTGCAAAGAAACTTCTCATTTCACATAGATATACGAATTCCGAGGCAATATCAGGTATGACAATCATTCATTATTATTGTTGAGAGAATTGAGAAGTATTATATTGATAGTATAAATGGATACTAGAATACATATGAAGAAGAGATTAAAGAATACAACATTTACACAGGTATTTATAGGAAAATGGGGCTAGGGTTGTGCCCTAATGAGCCTAAGTAGGCTAGGTCCATTATCACGTTAACATCCCCCCTCAAACTCAAGGCGGTAAGTGTGAGGTGAACTTGAGTTTGGAAACTAAAGAGTGAAAGCGTTCGGGTGGATGGGCCTTGGTGAAAATATCTGTTGTCTGATCGGCTGAATTGACAGATTGTAGATGAACCGTATTCTGGAGAATGTGATGACGGATGAAGTGACAATCAGTCTCGATATATTTTGTATGCTCGTAGAATACATCATTGTGAGCAATCTGAATAGCACTCATGTTGTCACAATGTAGGGTAGTGGCAGCAGGAGAAGAGATGCCCATATCAGCGAGGAGCCATCGAAGTCAGAGAAGTTCTTGAGTTGCATCAGCCATGGCACGATATTCAGCTTCAGTACTGGAGCGAGCAACTACAGATTATTTCTTACTACACCAGGAAATGAGATAATTGCCCAAAAATAAATAGTAACCAGTAGTTGAATGTCTGTCGGTGGGGGTCTCCGGCCCAATCGGCATCAAAATAAGCTTGTAAGACAGGAGCAGACTGAGCTGAGAAATGAAGCCCATGAAATAATGTACCCTTGACATACTGAAGAATACGAAGAACAACCAAGTAATGGGTGGTCCGAGGAGCGGACAAGAACTAGCTAACCTGATGAACGGCATAAGCAATATCAGGGCGAGTAACAGTGAGGTATACAAGACTTCCAACCAGTTGGCGATATAGAGTGGCATCCTAAAGAGGTGAACTATCAAGTGGGATAAGTCTGACATTCGGTTCAAGAGGAGTGGTGGCAATGGTTGAGTCCGTGATCCCAGCTTTGGAAAGAAGATCCCAGGCATATTTGGTCTGAGAGAGAAAATATCCATCAAAACCCGATAAGACTTCAAGGCCAAGAAAATAGGTAAGCATGCCAAGGTCTTTCATCTCGAATTAGCCACTTAGAAACTTTTTGAGTTCAGAAATACCGCATATATCATCTCCAGTGATAACCATATCATCCACGTACAATAAAAGAAGGAAAATACCATTGGCAGTATAACGAATAAACAGAGCTGAATCATGAGCACTTGGTGTGAACCCAAACTAATGAATAGTAGTGCTGAATTTTGCAAACCAGGCCCGTGGAGCTTGTTTCAAACCATATAAAGCACGACGAAGGCGGCAAACTTTATTTCGAGGAGTAGCCAGGCCAGGAGGGGTATGCATATATACTTCCTCAAGAAGATCACCATTGAGAAATGCATTTTTGACATCTATTTGAAAAAGAGTCCATTTTCGAATGGCGGCGACGGCAAGAAGTGTACGGATAGATGTTAGCCTTGCCAGAGGAGCAAATGTATCTTCATAGTCAATGCCATATTTCAGAGCAAATCCCTTGGCAATAAGTCGGGCTTTATATCGTTCAACAGAACCATCAGAAAGTGTCTTGATCTTAAACACCCATTTGTACCTAATGAGAGTCTTTCTAGGGGGAAAATCAACAATATCCCAGGTATGAGTTTTGGCGAGGGCCTAAAGTTCTTCGTCCATTGCTTTCTGCCAAAGAGGATTAGTACTGGCCTCCTTATAGGATTGAGGCTCATGCAAATAGAGTATAGTGGAAAAACAATGGAAATCAGAAAGATAATGTGGAAGATGAGTTACCGTGGAAGATGAGTTATCGTGGTAGAGTGGCGAGGGTGATTTGGGGTGTAGGTGTCAACGGAAGGCGGTACAGGAACATTGACCATAGGAGAAGTCTCAGGCATGGTCACTGGAGTTGGAAGGGTGAGATCAGCTAGTGGTTTTGGGACGGGTTCAGCATAAGGTGCAAGGCTAGGCTCAACTAGTGGTGCTGGGGTGGACTCAACAGTAACTGGAACAGGATCATCTGGAAATAACTCAATGGATGGATCAGTGAAAAATCTGTAGTTGGTGAGGGTTGACATGTCAAATGACTGTAAGGAAGAAAACATTTGATGTTCCCAAAAAACGATATGTCACGAAATACGAAGGGTTTTAGATATGGGGTCCCAGTACCGATACCCTTTATATTCAATGCCATATCCAATAAAACAACATAGGCAAGCCCTTGGTTCCAGCTTGTTGTGTTCATGTGGTTTGAGAAGAACAAAGCAGGCGCAACCAAAGACTCTAAGCTTAGAGTAATCGGGAGGTTTACCAAAAAGGCACTCAAATGGAGACTGGTTCTGGATTGTAGCAGAAGGGACACGGTTTATGGTGTATATTGCTGTAAAGGCAACATTTTCCCAAAAATGCTCAAGACGTGATGAAGAAATAAGAAAAGCACGAACTGTGTCAAGAATATATCTATGTTTGCGTTCGGCTCATCCATTTTGTTGGGATGTACTAGGGCATGAGCGATGGGGGAGCGTGCCATTTTTGTGAAGCAGGTTAAGAAAAACACGATCCTTGTATTCCATTACATTATCTGAGCGGAAAACTTTGATATTTCTAGAAAATTAGGTTTGAACCATAGAAGAAAACTCAGAATATATTTGGAATAGTTTGAATCGATGTTTCATAAGAAACAACCATGTATATCGAGAGTAGTCGTCCACAAAGATAACAAAGTAACGACAACCACCCATCGAGGCATGAACAGACGACCCCTAAATATCAGAATGAATTAGATCAAATGGTGCAAGAGAAATAGACTGACTCTCTTTGAAAGGTAGGGCTGGTTGTTTTGCAAGTTGGCAATGAATATATTTAAAGGACTCATGCTGAACTGAACCTAGTTGACCGATAGAGATAAGCGATTGAAGTCGGTTAAATGAAGTGTGGCCTAAACGAGCATGCCAAAGTTGGGATGGTGAGAGAGACACTAGTGGTTATGGAGATAAAGATGAAGAAGATACTGGCAGTGGTGGTGAGGTTGCACAGGTTTATGAAGGGATATTTGGTTATAGTGATGGTGGAGTTGGAGATGAAAGGTGTAAACTGGTAAGTTCAAATAGGCGTCCAACTTTATGACCTGTCCCAAGAGTTTTTCTTGTCCGAGGATCCTGCACACGACAACCACTATTAGAAAATATGACTTCAAATCCCAATTCATAAAGTTGTCCAACAGATAAGGGATTAAAGGTAAAGTTTGGGATCAAGTACGTGTCAGGAATAGAAAAATGGGAAGTAGAAACCTGACCGGTATGTGTAACAGGCATTTTAGAACCATTAGCAGTATGAATACTAAGGATATTCATAGCACATAGTTTGGTTGAAAAAACATTAGGATCAGATGTCATGTGATTACAATAGGCAGAATCAAAGAACCAAGAAGAATTACCTGTAGTAAGTGAGAGAGCAGAGGAAAGATTTGTACTAGTACCAATTTTAAAAAATATTTGAAGGATGAATGAGGCTAATCTGCAATAGACATGGTGACAGTAGAGGAGGTAGGGTTTGAACTTTCTTTGGCATTGAAAATGAGCGAAGAACCCAGAAGCTGTTGTCACTGATGGATTTAGAATACCAAAATTATCCATAAACCGATATGAAATCTCCAAGAACTAGACGAAAAACGGGTGAACCGACGTAGAAACCACACGAATATAAAAGAAAGTATATTCTGTGAATTTCAAATCACAAAACAGAAGCCGAAAACAAAATCAGAACGTCGAAAAACCCCAGGAACCAGTCCAAATATGTAAAGAACCAGTTTAAAAAGCCCTGAACCGGTCCAAAAACAAATTATGTGCTGAACTGATAACGTGGCAAGGGGTTGACACAGGTGCTGACATGGCAATGGTCAACGCTGACGTGGCAAAAGTCAAAGCTGAGTAGCAATGATTGTGATGTTGACGTGGCTTGGTCAACGCTGACGTGGAAAAAGTCAAAGTTGATGTGGCGTTGATTGTGAACCTGACGTGACAATGATGTGAAACTCAGTCAACGCTGATGTGCACTGGTCAATGCAGACGTATCGTTGACTAAGTTCTGACTGGATACTGACGTGGCTCTGAATGCGATGCCTGCGAGTAGATCTGACGTGCCACAATTTTGAGGCGGGTGAGAGCGCGTATACTGTCGTATGGGCCTAATTTTTGTGGCGTTGGAATCTACTCGTTGAGATGGTTCCGATGGTATATTGTAATGTGGATTTGGAGACCTGGTGGAGGCGGTAGAGTCCAAAATCCGAGATGACGAAGGGTGGTGGCGCTACTGGCTGTTGGAGGCGCGTGAGGAAGCGTTTGGACTCCGATGGCGGTGATTTTGATGGCGTTGTGTTTGTCTCTGCAAGACGATGACAGTGGTGTGATGATTGTTGATATCGGAGTAGAGATGAGCCTACAGTAGCGACGAAAGTCTCGGGAGAATAAGAGCGGCGGCGACCGAGTTAGGCTTATAGAAGTTTTATTGAGAACAGGTCCAAAAAAGACTTACTCTTGATATCATGTCGAGAAAATTGAGAAGTATTATATTGATAGTATAAATGGATAATAGAATACATATAAAGAAGATATTAAAGAATACAACATTTACACAGGTATTTATAGGAAAATGGGGTTAGGGTTATGCCCTAATGGGCCTAAGTGGGCTAGGCCCATTATCACATTAACAATTATATTGCAATCACGAATGCCAATTGTCTCTACTACTTGTGATCACGGGCGTGGTTTCATGGTGGTAGATGCCCACTTGTTGTTAGCGTGGGGGGCAAACCTGGCTAACTTAATCCAAAATTGTGGGGATGAATCATTCCTGCAGGAAAGGTGCATGTGGATGAACCTTTGTTTTTAAGACAACAACACGCATGGGTCTCACTCACGTACGAGTTCATTTTGTTATAATAGACTTCGAATAATATTTTCTTTGTGTGTTTGGACCACCTTACACTCACCTTAACTAATCACTTTTTTAGTGATTTTAAGAGTGCATTCCCTCACATCGTCTTAGTACCTTCAGGATTAAATCTAAGATTTAATTTCTAAAGTATTCCCCAGGAGAGCCGAACCGTTTTTTTTATTCGATAGGTAAAATGTTATATTGCAATAGAAGTACAACCAAGTATGAAGCTTACAAATAATTGCTTCAATCCTAGACAAAACACTAATACGGGTTGGCCCTTATAGCCAACCAGTGATCCCCTTCAATCTCACAAGGCCATCAAAGAGCCTATGATAGAGATTCAAAGAGATCTCATTTACAAACCTACGCAAAACAACCTCCAGCTGACCTACTCAACCCTGTTATCATTGTTGATTTTCCTTTATGCTCTTGATGCTTTCCTCAGCCTTAAGAACCTTCCTCTAAGCCCTTCATCCCTTGAACGAGTTTAATTTTTCTGCAATAAATTGAAGCAGCTGCCCTTATTCTGACTGACACCACTGAACTAACATTGCTTGAGTAGATCTAATGAGTTAATCTATAATAATAAGATTGGAAAGACTTAACTAAGTGATATTTGAGCTCTTAGATCATTTTTTTGTATAGAGAAAAAAAAAAGATTAAGAGTTCAATTTGAATAGAGTTAGACTGCCCACTCAAGAAAATGAACTACTATTTCACGCTCTCGGTTGTCCATTCTCTTTTTATATTTCTTGCTCGAAACGGCGATCAATACCGTATAACTTTTGTTTTTTGGTTGGGTGTGCTATAAATTGCCCAATCACTTACTATGAGGTATTAGAAATAACCAGAGGAGTTACTAGTGTAATGAGGGACCAAACTTGATCATTCTTGATATCCTACATGGCAACTTCGCTCAATATCAAAATATGATGTCTGAGATAGTTAAGGCCTTGGAAATCATTATCGTCGACTTTGTTTAGAGCATCAACTGTGGAAAACTCGAATTGAATGGAGCGGGAGGGATACATGAAATAGATAAGGCAAGTTTAGGGTGTTCCCTAAATAGTACAGATATGGGTAGAGAGATGGTGTTGTTATTTGGGCTCTTAGGGCAGACGTGGAAAGGTGGGGGGTTGGGTAGCAAAACAAGGGGAAAAAAGAGAAAAGGGGTAAGATTTTAGGGTAGACGTGGAGTTGGGTAGCAAAACAAGGGGAAAAAAATGTGAGATTCGAACACGGGCAGGGGTGGTCATGGCCCAGGGGCCTACCCAACTAGCTCTATTTTTTTAAGGCTTGAGCTTTAATTTTAAGCTCATGGGCAAGGTTTGTGTTTTGATTTTTAGGCCCAACCAAATTGAGGGTCGGGCTCGTTTTTTAGTCCTGGCCTGGCCCGAAGATTATTAATTTGAAAAAATATATAAACATCAAACAAACCCAACATACTATTTTTTTTTTAATCCTTTTGTTTATGTATTTAGTATTTATTGTTTATATTTTAGTATTTATGATATAATGTTTAATGTTTATGTTTTAGTATTTATTTTTTTAAATAATAATAAAAAAAAAAACTTATAGGGCCGAAATAGCCCTATGGCTAAGCTTGGGCTTAAGTTTTTTTTATTTATAGGGTCGGGTTTAGGCATGAAAGTAGGGTTTGGCCATAGGGCCAGGCGAGGTTAGGGCCAAGTATTTCTTGTAACACCCTATCTAAAGCCCGACCCGGCCCAGCCCATGACCACCCCTAGACACGGGGTCCTCATGTAGGTTTTACTAATTTTTTGCCAACTGACTAAAAAATGCCTCACAATTTATAAAAGGAGTCGTCATTTTAAATATCTACCTAAATCCTTGCCATCCATTTCAACAGATCGCTCCAGGCCATCAATATGTCTTCTTGTCTTGATTCATTAATGGATTTGTGTACTTGGTATATTTATTAAAAAAAGGTTCCTGAGAAACTCTATTATCAGTTCGTTCAGTGTCCAACACATCGTCCATTTTTATCTTTTATTAATGCTGAAAGCTTTGAGAAACTATTTCTCTAGAATATATTATTTTTGCAAACAACTTTTGTTTATTTGAATGATAGAAGTAGTCTACCACAGTTTCCACACTTTCGTAAGCTCTAGGGATTAAGGTTCTATTCTCATTAAACTTGAGAAATGTTTTTATTAAATCCTTGACTTGTTTTCTCAATTTCTCGTTCTCTTTTCAAAAACAATTTATTCTCAAAACTTGTTTTTCTTTGTTTAGTGTTGAAATCTCAAAAAATGATTTTTTCAAGTTTAATAGTAAGGTTAGAGACAATTTTCTAAAGAGAGTTAATTTTTGAAATACTGTTTTCGAATTCACTTTTTAATTCTTCATAATTATGAAAAAGTTCTTCAAATTCTTGTTAGGAAGGGATATCAATATTTAAGGAAGTACTTACATCCTCCTCCTTGATCATAAGTGCAAGTAGGTTGTGCTCCTACTTGCTGCATTCGCCATTTAATTTTGAGTCCTTGCAATCGTCCTAGGGGAGCTGGGACAAGATGAGGATTGGAGAGCTCCATTGGTTCAATTTCTGAAAGAAGAACACTACCGGATGATAAAGAGTCAGCTCGGAAAATCTTATATAAAGTGTCAAGGTATATTATGACTAACGACAAATTATATCAAAGATCCTTCACACAACCGCTATTGCTCCGCTTAGGACCAAAGAAAGTAACCTACGTCCTACAACAAATTCACGAAGGAGTTTGTGGAAACCATCAAGGAGGGAGAATTGTGGCGCACAAGGCACTTACAATCGATTATTGTTGGCCAACAATGCGCAGTGATGCATAAGAATATGTCAAAAAATACGACAAGTGTTAGCGGTTCTCAAACGACATCGGAGTTCCATCCCAAAAGCAAACACCGATCCTCAGTCGATGGCCTTTTACTCAATGGGGATGTACATCCTAGGGCCATTCTCCCCAGCGCCTGGAAATAAGAAATACTTGTTGGTGGTAATTGTTTACTTCACTAAGTGGGTAGAAGTTGATGCATTTGTGTCAGCAGGCGAAAATGAAGTAAAACACTTCTTTTGGAAACAAGTGATCTGTCATTTTGACATTTCGACAGTACAGATATTAGACAATGGAACCTCATTAACTGGAGGAAATATTGCGTGGATGTATACTGAACTGAAGATTCAACACCGGACATCAAGCCCAGCGTACCCCCAAGCAAATGGATAGGTAGAGGTAATGAATTGGTCCATCAAAGAAGTACTCAAGAAGCGGTTGGATGACACTAAATGTAAATGGGTGGAAAAATGGCCAGTAATCTTGTGGTCTTACTGAACGACACCAAGAACAACCACTAGGGAAACTCCATATTCTATGACATATGGGACTGAAGCGATAGTTCCAGTAGAGATTGAGTTACCTTCAAGATATGATAGCACGATCAATCTTATAGAAAACAAAGATGCTATATGTCAAGAGTTGGACCAACTGGAGGAGAAATGGGACAAAGCAACATTAAGAATGGTGGCTTATAAAGCAAGAATGACAAGAATGTTTAACCATGCAGTACGCCCAAGACATTTTGCAGTAGGTTAGCTTCGTGCTTCAATGTGTAATGCCGCATCGACTAGAGGCACGTTTGGGAAAATTAGCTCCCAACTAGGAAGGACTCCACAAGGTGACAAAAGTGAACAGATCAGGGACATACTGGTTAGAGGACCTGGATTAGGTATCTGTTCCTCGACCATGGAACATTGCTCATTTACAAAAATATTTCATCTAAGTTTCGTTTATTTTAGATTACAGGTCTCCTAAGACTTTGAAAAGAATGTTTTGTTGTTTACTATGCGTTGTTTGTCGAATTAGCAACAAGGTCATTTACCTTTAAGGGTGAGTTGCAGTAATTACTGATCAGGTCTATAACCAAGTTGATAAAGTGTCCAACAAACGATCTGTACAGATCAGTTCGTCAAAGAAACATTTGGTGACCAATCACCAAGTGTCAAAATTTAAAGAAACGAGTTGCTCAAATCAGTTCATCAAGGAAATGGTTGGTGACAAATCACTAGGTGTCAAAATCTAAAAATCGTGCTACTCAAATCGGTTCATCAAAGACACGTTTGGTGACAAATCACCAAGTGTTAAAATCTAAAAACTGAGTTGCTCAAATTAGTTCGTTAAAGAAACTGAGTTGCTTAGATCAGTTCGTCAAAGAAACGTTTGGTGACAAATTACCAAGTGTCAAAATCTAAAAGCTGAGCTGCTCAGATAAGTTTGTCAAATAAATGTTTGATGACAAATCACCAAGTGTCGAAATCTAAAAACTGAGTTGCTCAGATCAGTTCGTACAAGAAACAATTGGTGATAAATCACCAAGCGCCAAAATTCGGAGACAATTTGCTCCAATTAGATTGTCTAAAACATTTTTGGTGATAAATCCCTATGTGCCAAAATTAATAAAGTGTGGTTTGAGAGATGGGAAAAACAGACCGTTGGGGTTAAACTAAAGGACGATATTATGTTTTTTTATATTCATGAGCCTGTGTAATCCATAACCTATTTACTACTTAAATACGTTATGGATGAGGACAAGGAAGCATGATGAGGTATTAAATAGGTATATAAACATTCAATACCTCATATTATTCTTAAAATCCATCACAACACATTCATATTCATTCATACATACGATAGACCAAACCCAAATTATATATATATATATATATATATATATATATAAAGGGAAAGTACATCATTCTTTTAAAAACAAAAAAACCTTAAAAAAAAACAAAAAAAAAAAAAAAAAAAAGGAGCAACAGAGATTGAAAGAAGTTTAAAAACTTCTTCTATAATAACTGGGGCTGAGTGGGTGGAGTTACTCCGACCAGGGAGAAGGTAGAGGACCTAAATCCTCAGAGTCAGAGTTCGAGCGATAGAAATCATGTTCTTCATATTGGTTCATCACTCGAACCAAGTCTCGTATCTTCTCCTCTTTCTCCCAATTTTTCTCCCAAAGCTTCTCCTATATTTTCTTCAACAAATTGTTGTAAGTCTTATGAAGATGGACTTGTCCTTGTAGATCGTGAATCTTCTTTTCGGCCATTCTCAAATGGCCCTTGGCTCTTGGAATTGCGAGACTGCTCAGAAGTGAGCAACTTCTAGAGAGGCAAAAATTGCACAATCTTTAATGGCGCGAAAGTGAGGGTACTCTTTGGTGACGATTTTTTCCATAATCGTAAGCTCTTGAAAGCGGTATCCAAGGTTTACCTCTTTCTTCCTTTCATCCTGAACAACATCGAATGATGTTGACGACGACATGACTCGAGTGAGACAAAGAGATAAATGGGAGGAAAAGAATAAGGAAGGGTGTGAAGAAATCCCTAAGAGGTTTGGCTTTAAATAGCTAAACCAGTGATTATAAAATGATAAAAAAAAGGTGAAAATAAACTGTCCAAATATTTACATCCATTTAGATGAAGTGAAGCAACGGAAGTAAGTATCCAAATAAAAAAAAAAAAACCAATAGTTTCCAAGATTGAGTTGGGTGGCGTCTGTTAATAACATGTCATAATTACAAAGTGTCATGATTATGAAAACTAACAATGATTAAAAATTAAAAAGACAATCAACTAATCAGGACGACCTTGGCTGATTGGCATCATCCAATTGGGGAGTGGCCTAGAGTTTAGTAAGAATCAAAGCTAATTCGTTGGGCATGGTTTGAGCCTGATCTAATGAAGGTTGATTTGAAGACTGAGCTGTTATCCACTGATTAGGAGTTTAAGCTACTGGAAGGAGACCTGGATCCACCACAATGAGGCCTGGGGTACAGGTAGTGAAGGATCTGCACTTGGCAATTCAACAGAAGTGGAGAACCGTTCATCTTCTTCATTTTCATGCTCCAATAACTTGTCCAAGAATGCAAGGTTGAGCTCTGGATGCTCCTGTTGTACTTTCTCTTGACAATACCTGAAGTTGACCAGTTGAATGCTTTCCCTAAGACTGTTGAACTACTCCCAAAGTTGCTTGATTTTCTTTTCATTTTCAGTCGTCCTCTGCTTCATCGTCACGGAAAGCTATTCCATTGCTTTGGTCTAACCGGCCGACCTAGCCTCTAGAGTTAAACTTTTGAACATCTTTGAGTTCAGCTCAGCTAATATCAACTCTTTTATCTTTTTCTAAGTGCTGGAGGGCATCAGTCTTTGCCTCAAGTATGCCATTCAGTAAATCGACCTTAGTCTGCTGTTTGCTGAGCTTTTTTGTCTGTAAAGAGTTCTAAGTCAACAACATGTTGTTCTTAGTTAGAAGTCTATTGTTCTCTCTAATCAGGAGTTGATTGCTTTTCTCGAGAAACTTATACTAAGCATGAGTTGCTCGCAGATCAGTCCCGAATTTCTCTTTAGATGACCTCTCTAGCGCAAGTTCAGTCTCAAGGGAAACTTTTTTCTATTAAAGAGCTCAAAGATCTTATTTTAATCAGTTGGACTTTGTCAGCTGATGCATTAACTACGTATCCAGTTTGGCCATATCATCCTAGCTACCATCCAGAGTAGAAGACAGACAGATACTCTACAAAGTTGATGCACATTCAAATCAAAATTTTTAATACCACTTTAAAGGATGAGCACAATTTAAAAAAAAAAAAAAAAAAAAATGGGATAGTAAGTAAAATAACAATGGTTACTTGAAGGAGTGCACAAACGAGAGTTCTAAAGAGCTCTATCCGACTACGGTTCTCAATCTTGAATTGATGCTTGTCTTAGGATTGGTCGACGAAAGTCCGAACAGCATTATCGACGATCTCTTGTTGGTTTGGAATTGAGGGACCTAACTCTTTTAGCAATTAACACATTTGCTCTAGAGAAACCCTTTACAAGCTCGGAGATACAGATATGCCATGGATTGATGCCGTTGAGGGGAAAGGGGACTGAGCACTTACCACTGTAGCCTCGAAGACTCGAACGATAGGTCTCTCAGTTGCCCAAGTAACTAGTTCCCATCCCCAAATTTCAGTAAGAACTAGAATTTACGCACTAAGGACAGGAATGGAAACCACTCCACGTCGCATCCTGCTCAAAGGTTGCCAATCATCGGAGTCCGCTGATATAGGTAGGATGGGTTGAGGTCCTTGAGGCTGAGAAGCTTCGAGATGAGCCAGAGCTGACTAAGGAACTGGCTGAGGGACATAAGTTGGCATGGATGATTGCGAGGTTTTCTTGGGTGCCCTTTTCCTTTTTCCTAAGGCCAAACATTGCAAGTGAATGACTTGAGACTCATCCATTTTCGGTAGTTCAAAGGGATCATAGGTGAGAGTCTTGCAAGCTTGTTCCTCTGGCACTAGGAGCTTCTGTAGTTCGTCTATGACTTTTTCTATCAGACAAAAGATCTTGCAGACACTTTTACCTACGTAATGGAATTTGTAAAGATATGAGGCTACGACTAAAGCAAAATCAACAAATTAAGGTCGGGAATCAGGAGTATAGAATATAAAGTTATTTGGGAAATTGAAGTGTCACAGTACGACTAGGGGCTGTTCTATTTCATCATAGGATAACTCCCATCTGCCCTGAAAAACAAATATCTCCTCTTCCAACCTTTTACAGTAGAAGGAAGGTCGATGAGAAATGAGTATTGTTTGATGGTAGAATAGTAATATCTCCTAGTTTTTTGAAGAAATTTAAGATAGGAAACACTCCTAGCCATCTCTATCGTTGAGGGAACGCTGTTCACCTGAGAAAGCATGAGAGCTCCCATAATCTAGCGAAACATGTTCAGAACTAATTGGGACAAAGTGATTTCTAATTAATGAAATAGATTATGAAGGAATGGAGTAAAAGAGAGTCTAAAACCATATTCGAACATCCACACAAAGAGGCATATTTCATCCTCTTTGTTAGTGTAGGGACATTCATATTTTGTTGGAACCCTAATTGTGACTGAGCTAGGGATATTATATTTGTTTTGGAAAGACTCCAGCCATTCCTCCTTAATGTCGCTCACACCATGATTACCCCAGTTTACTAGGGAATCAATAAATGGACGAGCTTTGGTAGTCATCGCCTTCTTTGAGAGAGAAGTCGACGAGGAACTGACCTCAATCGGACTGAATGAGGGGTTAGAAGCCATTTTCAGAATAGAACAATCGAGAGCGACGAATAAAGTACGAAGATTATAGGACGATCAAGCAATTGAATGGAATAGAGAAAAATTTACATTAGAAAATATGATATTTCGCCTCGTTTCTTTGAATCACCACGAAAGTCATGAGGGTAAATGATGTTGGGGGGGAGGAATTCCCACCCATGTTTGATAGAAACCTGTAGGAGATTGATGTGTCGGTTCGAGTTGTAAAATCTGACCCATAGGAATTGACCCGGAGATTATCTCTTGACCAAATGTATCAGCTCGAATGGTGTTGGATTTGCCCATAAATGTAGCCCAACACATGAATAGATGAAGGCACCCATAACAAGACCAATCATGTATGGGCTGAAATGCATAGAAGATGGATCCCACATGGGACCTGATTGTAAGCAGACAAAGTCAACATTGGATGGCCACTAGTAGATCGACCTAAAGCCCTACGATCCCATGCACACAGAGAGGTGTAACTAACTCACAATTCATAGTAAGATCATGGACAGTTTCCAGGCAGTTAAAGAGTGGATCGTGGAGGGGGTGGTGACATGAACAAACGACGCAAAATAAACGGTCTATACAAGAAGGCAGGTATCAAGGTGCCAAGGTAAGGTTTTTTAAATACTAATAATTCTACACCATAAAATAGACTAACTTATTCTTATGTCAGAGGTTCTTTGACCGACACCACACCAGTGACCCTTGGAGCTAATCAGTTTCGAAAGTTACAGTTGAAGGTTGCGAAGGTCTTTCGCAGGTTGCAGAATCTTTGCACGTATGAGGAATTTTTGGCAACGTCAAGTCTCTGTATTGAGAAATTAATATTGTCGCCCTCTATTTACTTTTTTTTTTTTTTTGTTAAATTCTATTTAAAAAAAATTAAAATAAGAGATAAGTTAGTATATTTTATGTAAATTTTGTACGAAAAAATTAATTTCACTCATTTTTTAGTATTTTTTGTTAAGTTAAAATAAAAAATATTAATTTTTAAAATTAAGTATAAATAGAAAGTGTTAACCTATAAGGTTTTAAAATAGAGGTGATAAAATAAAATTGTATCAAAGTACAATCTGGTCATAAACAATTTATCCTTAATAAAATAATTGGAAAAATACTAAAACATCAAAACACAAAATCTACCATGTGGTCCCTCTAATTTTATTTTATTTTTTTGCACACAATGATCCTATAAAAAGCTGTACTATGTACCAAATAGTCCTATTTTTTGTTTTTTTTTATTTACTCATTCTACCCTTCCTTATATTCATCACCCTACATAATCTCTCGATCTTCCACTCCGATCTTCCTCTTCCTCTGCAATAGTCGCCGCTTCGAGCCTCCATTGTTCACCTCCGCCGTCCTCGCTCTCTATTGTCTCTTCGATTTCATCGTCATTGTCTCTTCAAATTTGTTGGTGGCCTGAACCTCTACACAAACCATTTCCCGCCAAACTTCTACTTCGAGCACCCTGTTGTTCTCCGTCGTCGACACCACCAAATTTGGATTCGAGAAGGATTAACACAACAAGATCTAATATCTTGTAATCTTCATTTTCCGTTGTTGCTTCGATTTCGAGATTCAAGAAGGACTCTACCATCTTCCTCTGCTGTTCGATTCGTGAAGGACTCCACCATTCATCGCTTGCCATCGCCACTTCGATTTCGTCTCCATTGCCCTTCCATTTTTTCTTCATCGTTGTTCAATTCGCACACAATCACTTGATCGATTGAGGATTTTGTGTTCATTTTTTCCTTGATATTTAGTCGATTTTGCTAGTTTAAGAAAATCCTAATTTCGATTTTTCTGTTAATTAGATGAATTATGTTGTCGTTATGAATCTCCAGATCGTTCAATGCCATGGAATTTAGCTTTTGATTTTTCTAGGGTTTGTATTGATTTTGGTCGATTTGTTTAAAATGATTTGGTTGATTTGAATGGAATTTAGGCTTCAACCAAATCAAGCATATGAATGATAGGAGAAAGGAATAATCAATTTGAATGAAAAAATTGGAATGTAACACGATCTTGTATTGAATACGGCGGTGAAAATGGAATATAACATGATCTCGTGTTATATTCATGTATTCAACACGAATATAACACAAGATTGTATTAAATATAATAGGAGATTGTATTGCATAATTGTGTTGAATATAACACGAACTCATGTTATATTCAACACGAGCGTGTATTATATTTAACGCGAGGGGTAAAATCGTCACAAAAAGGCAAAATAGCTATCTTGTAGGATGTTTTTCAAAAAGGTATATTTGGTAGTTTTGTCCTCATATGAGAACTTCTTGGTAACTGTTCCTAAAATAATTATAGAATTTATTTTTAATGATAAATGCAATTTTAATTGATAATTAAAAATGAATCTAGATAATGTAAATTAAGATAATGTTAAAGGATGTAATGATGATGTGAACTCATTCAAAACGAATATCCACAGTAAAATTCTATACATTTGGTAGATTTTCTTCGGAATCTTTCTCTAGTATGGAAATTGTCACAACTTCTTACTCAAGATATGGTCTCAATATATTAAGGAAACTTGCACTTCAAGAGATATTTTGAATGCATGCATATCAACACAACAAATTCATTATTCTGTTGTATGTCACTGCAATTCAATGACATCATTTTTTTATTATCTTTAACTAGTTTTTTAAACTAGCAGATTGCACGATTGTTGAAAAAAATTATAATAAATTAGTAATATTGAAGAATAAAATACATAAGTATTATTTGATTATTTTGGTAGTAATATTTAAGAACGAATGCATAAATTTTAGTAAGTAATGACGTTTTATAAATACAAAAAATAAATACAATATTAAAAATTACATAAATAATCACAAATGAGATAATAGTTCTACAAATTAACTTTTACTAATTATATAAAAAACTAGGACGGACATCAACCTTCTAGACAAATCTCAATTGTTCTTTATCTCTAGAGATAAAAAACGATCGAGATTGATCAAAAACTTTAACATAAATTTAACTTGCATTTATATTTAATCTTATATATTATATACCTATTTTTTTTAATTGTGAAGAGACATATTTTTTTTTTTTTTATATTTATATAAATCTATATAAATAATATATGGACATTAAATTTACTAATAATACTAAAATATTAAATTTATAAAAATTAAATTAAAGAAATAATAAAGAACAAAAAATATAATATATAAAATTATGGACATTAAATTTATGAAAATTAAAATATATATATATATATATATATATATATATATATATATACACGCACATTAAATCTAAATAATGAAAAATGATGGACATAAACTCTCTAGATAACTCTCAATCGTTCTGTCTCTAGATATAAAGAATCGTCTAGATTAAAGCGAAACTTTAACATAAATATTAACCTTATATATTAATTTAACTTCGTATTTCCTATACTTAATTGAGGAGAGAGATGGCATATTTTTGTATAATTGAAGAGAGACAATATATTTCTGTTGGTACTATTGTATAGTTATATTATTGTTGATTGATTCAATGTCACCTGGTATTGATTTAGTTTATTATCATGGTTGGTTTTGATTTTGTCAATGAGAAAGAATTTGAAGTTCTTAAGCTCAAACATAGGTGGTGTTCGTTTAATAGCCAAATGCTACATAAAAGAAGAATGTAGTTTTGGTTGTGCATTTGTAATGTATTTATATGTGTACACAAATCTATGAACTATATTAATTTGTTTTGTCGTTAATTATGCATTCATTTCGAACTATTTTCATTTGTATAATAGTCTTTAAGTATGCATTCATTTTGCATAGAATCAGAGTAATGTTGAATTCCCTTGTTGTAACAGTGTTCATCACAACTTTCTTCTTTGGATATACTATAGCTCTTAAGGTTGATCTTCATTTCCTTTTCTCGATATTTCATTCGTAGTGAAAATTGACGGCAATATTTTTAGTTTTTTTTTTTTTGGTTCTATCAATTGAATCATAAGGAAAAACATGTGTTGCAAGTAGATACTGCGATTCAGGACTACTCTACGAAATATGCCTCGTGAATGGTAGCATTCGGCCCCGTTGCACCCAAACACAACCTCTGAATCCATTCTCAAAGGTTCATCGCATACATAACTACATTAACGAGTTTGTGTTTTTTATTATTTTCACGAACCACGTGAAGATCGTTTAAATGGAACTGATTCTTTGGAATGTGGTTTGTTTAAGTTTGGTTTTAATGATTGATTTGTGAGAATTTTGATACTGAGTTTGCTTATTCTTATTCTTCTATCATAGTTCAATTGCGATGCCTAAATTCAACAACATTGAAGGTGATATTGATAGAATGTTAACGAATTACATACATTTTTTATTTTTTTTGGGTCATTTTTTTATGGTTTGTGAAGTAGTTTTAGGTCTTTTGGCAACTTTTGTTGAGATTTTGATGGAAATTAGTTTTTAATTTGTATGGAAGGTTTTTGTCCATCTAAATACGAGTATTAAAATGGATCTCTTTGTTAATGTCATGTTAGTTGTGTGCATTTTTTACGAGAATTTAAGTTCCTGATAGTCTCTCAAGACCTTTAAGTGTTTTGTTTATTATTTTATTTTTATGGAGGATGTTTTAATCTAGCATTTTAGTTGTATTAATGTGATAAAGAAAGGGACTTGGATATATATACGGAGTAGAGTGTTCAGTCGCGTATAATTCGTGTAATTTCTTCTTATTTTGTATCCATACAAGTTTTAGTCTTAATTATGAGTTATTATTGATGTTTAAATAAAATTGGCGTAGAATGTTTAATTAATTTTTTTGTTTTACATCCATATTTTCAGGCACGGATTATACGCTAATATATATAAATCTACAAAACTAATATACGGACATTAAATTTGGTGATAATACTAAAACATTAAATTTATAGGAAATTATATTAAAGAAATAATATCAAGAGAAAACAAAATATACGAAAATTTATGGATATCATGAAAAATTATAGAACTAATATATGGACATTAAATTTAGTAATAATACGAAAATATTAAATTTATAGAAACTATGGAAATAATATATGAAATTTTTAATAAATTTTATTAAATTTGCAAAAATACAAAAATAATATATGAGCATTAAATTTAGTAATGATTCTGAAACATTAAATTTATAAAAATTAAATTAAACAAATAATATAAAAGAGAAAATATTATAGACGGAAATTACGAATGTTAGAATTGGAGAAATTATAGAAATAATATATAGACATTAAATTTTATTATAGTACAAAATATTAAATTTACAAAAATTAAATTAAAGAAATAATATAAAAGAAGAAACATAATATACAAAAAATTATGAACTTTAGATTTTTGAAAATTAATTATCGAAATATATGTACATTAAATTTAGTAATAGGAGTGAAAAATTAAATTTATGAAAATTAAATCAAAGAAATAATTTAAAATAGAAAATATAATGTATAAAAATCATGGACATTAAATTTAAAAAACTCTAGGAATAATATATGAACATTAAATTTAGTAATAATACTAAATTACAGAAATAATATAAAAGAAAAAATATAATATATGAAATATTTGGACATTAAATTTACGAAATTTTAGAATTAATATTTACACATTGAATTTTGTAATAATACAAAAATATCGAATTTACGAAAATTAAATTAAAAAAATAATGTAAAAGAGAAATACGACACACGGAAATATTGAACATTAAATTTATGAGAATCATAAAAAACATATATAGATCTTAAACCTAGTAATAATGCTAAAATATATAATTTACGAAAATTAAATTAAAAAATTATATAAAATAGAAAATATAATATATGAAAAATATGGACATTAAAATTTCAAAAATAATAGAAATAATATATGAACATTAAATTGAACATTAAATTTACCAAAATTATAGGAACAATATATGAACATTAAACTTAGTAATAATAATGAAACATTAAATTTAAGAAAATCGAATCATAAAAATAATATAAAAGAGAAAATATAATATATGAAAATTATGAACATTAAATTTACGAAATTATAGAATTAATATATGCACGTTAATTTAGTAATACTATTGAAATATTAAATTATAAAAATAATATAAAAGGAAAAATATAATATATGAAAATTATGAACATTAAATTTACAAAATTATAGAATTAATATATGCATGTTAAATTTAGAAATAATACATAAACATTAAATTTAGAAAAAATAAATTAAAAAATAATATTAAAAAAAAATACAATGTACATAATATAATATACGAAAATTATTGACATGAAATTTACGGAAATTGTAGAAATAAGATATGAACGTTAAATTTAGTAATAATACTCAAACACAAAATTTATCAAAATTAAATTAACGATATGATATTAAAGACAATATAATATATAAAATCTATGGACATTAAATTTAAAGAAATTATAGAAATAATATATAGACATTAAATTTATTAATAATAATGAAATATTAAATTTATAAAAATTATATTAAAGAAATAATAAAAAAAGCAAAAATATAATATACGACAATTATGGACATTAAATTTACAAAAATTATAAAACTAATATATGGACATTAAATTTAGCAATAATACTAAAACATTAAATTTAAAAAAATTAAATTAAATATAATATAGAAGAGAAAATACAATATACATAATATAATACATTAAAATTATTGACATGAAATATACGAAAAGTATAGAAATAATACATGAATATTAAATTTAGTAATAATACTCAAACATAAAATTTATCAAAATTAAATTAACGATATGACATGAAAGACAATATAATATATAAAATCTATGGACATTAAATTTAAAGAAATTATAGAAATAATATATAGACATTAAATTTATTAATAATAATGAAATATTAAATTTATAAAAATTATATTAAAGAAATAATATAAAAAGCAAAAATATAATATACGACAATTATGGACATTAAATTTACAAAAATTATAAAACTAATATATGGACATTAAATTTAGCAATAATACTAAAACATTAAATTTAAAAAAATTAAATTAAATATAATATAGAAGAGAAAATACAATACACATAATATATTACACTAAAATTATTGACATGAAATATACGAAAAGTATAGAAATAATATATGAACATTAAATTTAGTAATAATACTCAAACATAAAATTTATCGAAATTAAATTAAAGATATGATATAAAAGACAATATAATATACATAATCTATGGACATTAAATTTTTTGAAATTATAGAATTAATGTATGAACATTAAATTTAGTAATAATGCTGAAATATTAAATTTATAAAAATTATATCGAAAAACTAATATAAAAGAAAAAAATATAATATAGGACAATTATGGACATTAAATTTACAAATATTATAAAACTAATATATGAACATTAAATTTAGTAATAATACTAAATATTAAATTTGTAGAAATTAAACTGAAAAAATAATATAATATCAAATTAGTTTTTTTTTTTTTTTTTAAACCCGTGCCTTCAAGGACGGGCCCTATGCTAATCTATATAATAAACAAACAGGCATAAACTATCTAGACGAATCTCAACTGTTCTTTGTCTAAATTAACAAAAATATAAATTAACCTTATATATCTTATACCTAATTAAGGAGAAAGAATATATATTTTTTATATCATTGAGGAGAGAGAATATAATTTTTTCCTGTATGTATAAATCTATATATAGATATTAAATTAACTTAGAAATAATAAAAATAGAAATTAAATTAAATAAATAATATAAAAGAGAAAATATAATATACCGAAATTATGGACATTAAATTTATAAGAATTAAATAAACTTTATAAAAAATAAATTTAGTAATAATATAAAATATGAAATTTAAAAAAATTATATTAAAGAAATAATAGAAAAGAGAAAATATAATATGCAGAAATTATGTACATCAAATTTAGCAATAATACTGAAATATTAAATTTATAGAAATTAAATTAAAAAAACGGAATAGAGGAAGAAGTATAATATATAGAAATTATCGACATTAATTTGTGAAAATTATAAAAATAATTTATGGACATTGAATTTAGCAATAATAAAGAAACAATAAATTTACAAAAATCAAATTAAAAAAATAAAATAAAACAGAAAATGTAATATATGAAAATTAAGGATATTAAATTTAGTAATAATACAGAAACATTAAATTACGAAAATTATCGAAATAATATATGGATATTAAATTAAATAATAATAAATTATTAAATTTATAAAAATTATAAAAATAATATATAGATAATTTAACTTAGTAATAATAACGAAATATTAAATTTACAAAAATTAAATTAAAGAAATAATAAAAGAAGTATTATAAAAAATTTATGGGCATAAAATTTACGAAAATTATAAAAATAATATATGACCATTAAATTAATGATACTCAAATATTAGTTTATAAAAATGAAATTAAAAAATATTATTAAATTAGGTTCAATTTTTTTTTTACACCCACACCTGTAGGCACGAGCAATATGCTAATGTATGTAATAAAACAGGACAAATGTGAATTCTCTAGACAAATCTCAACCCTCATTTTTTCTTTTTCTAGAGATAAAGAATGATCCAGATTAATCAAAAAAATTAACATAAATGTAAAACGTGTTAACCTTATTTATCTTTGATAGGTGTGAAAAATCTATCTATTTCTAAACCAAATTTGTTAGTTTTCAAGCGTATTAGTTATATTTAATTACGTTTTAGTTTGTTTTAGTGTAAAACAGGTGAAGGGACGTTAAAGGGCGATAAACAAATGAAAACGGTGGAGAAACGGTGAACAAAATGTGAAAAACAGGGTTACGGTGAAAGAAGACCACCGCCTAGGCGGAAATGAGGCAGAATGTTAGAGTGCTGAAGTGCTGAACCATCGTCTAGGCGAGAAAACCACCGCCTAGGTGAGAAAACGATAGATTGTTATGCCAGCAGCCACTGCCTAGGCGGAGAAACCACCGCTTAGGCGAAGATCCGATAGAAGCTTAACTGACTTTCAATGACCCTATGCAAAGTAGGTTCTTGGCTTTCAAGGGACTCTGGTGCTGAAAGTCCAAAAAGATGGTTGATAAAGTCAAGGCTAAAGATGATAGGCTGATTTCGAACCCTTGCTTGGTCGTCTATGACCTCTGTAGCATTAGCGTAAAATTCTTTGACCAAAGCAACCTCGCCTTGGGATGGCAATTTACAGAATTGCTCTCAGTGACGGCTTCGGATTTCATTTTGAAATTCCACAGGGAGATCCTCAATTGGACCAAAACCCCGTTGACGTATGCAGGCACAATGTTTTTCATGTTCTTTGAAGTGCTCCTCCGCTTGTTTTGACACAAAACGGGTGGCATCGTAGTCAACGTTAGTCGGCACCCCGGGGTGTGAGCTCGACCCTTCTCCTCTCGCCCTCTTCTTTGCTACCCTCTTCAGCATTTCCTAACAATCACAATCACAAAAAAAAAAAAAAAAAAAAAAAAAAAAAAAAAAACCAATACAACCTCATCATATATGAACAATTGAAAACCATAAATCTCCCTAATCACTTTGTCAAGAATACATACATCACAAAACGAACACCCATTTGAATTTTTCAAACAAATTTCACAAATGTGACATCCTATCTTAGTTCACATACTCAACCAATCCAATTAAACATTCTCATCACCAAGAATCAAACCAAAAACCCATGGAACTCGGAATCGCGAAAATAGGGTTAAGGGGTTTTGGGCAAAATTTCAAAATCCAATGATTTCTTTGATATAATCATGCAAACCAACCAATAATTTCAACAACTAGACTAAATGTAAAGTAAAAGAAACTTACTTGTTGAGAATTAATGGTCTAATCGAAAGGGAATGAAGAAATCGCACCGTTCACGCAAAACCCTAAATTTTCGAAAATAGGGGTGGAGATCTAATTCTTGGTGGTTGAATCGTGATGAAAATGACTACTTTTGGTAATGGAAGGATGATTTTTGAGTATTGGAACGGTTTGGAAGTGAGGTTTTAGAGAGAAGGTGGAGGATTTTGGGGAGGGAACCTTGCAATTTTAATTTTAAACGAACGGGTTCTTTTTAACTGCAGAAGGTCCACCGCTTAGGCGGTGGATCCCTTTTCTTTAAAATCAAACCTTTTGACGAAATTTTGCTTAAGCGGTGGTTTTTTTCGCCTAGGCGTAATTACACCAGTGTGAAAATATTTTATTCTACTGCTAATCCACCTAGGTAGTGGTTTCTCCGCCTATGCGGTGGAGCATATTTTCAAAATTTGTTGCATCCTGTATTTTTACTGCCTAAGCGGTGGTTCACCCCTTAGGCGGTGGGCCGTTTTTGCTGAGAAACACACAACCTGTATTTTTACCGCCTAAGCGGTGGTTCACCGCTTAGGCGGTGGGCCTGCAGCTCCCACTTTCATGTTTTTCTCAAATTTTCAAAATATGGCTCCACCCCGTACGTTTTCACTTTGCTTGTTCAACGTGTTTAAACTTAAAATACTTCTCCAAGCGTCAATACTCTTAAATTCACTTCCGAACACGTTCCGAAGCCATACCGGCTTCCAAAAAGAATAAATAATCAAATAAATAGTAACAAAAATCGGGTAATTTGATACCCTGAGTTTTATTTCAAAAAAAAAAAATAGCGCTTGAGTTACCGTCCCTAGTTAAAACGATCATTATGGCTAGCCAGAGAGTGGTGTGAGATGTGATGTATGAGATGTGGTGTTTTACTTCTATTGGGTGATTTATTATTTATTATGGTGATTGGTATTATTTTATACTAGATGGGTTTGAATGGAACTTATATTTATTCATTTATTTTCACTGCTTATATTATGGATATTTTTACTAGCTATGTGATATTTCTATACTTACGCTTGATCTATGTAAATGTTGTAAAAGGAATTATTTTTATAAAATATTTTTACTAAGAAGACAGTACACTCACAGGTAGAGTGGATAGTAAGTTGGTTGGTCCCCTACTGGTGCTAGATAGAGTTATGCGGGTCATGCGTTGGTGTCATATGAGTGTATTTTGAGACGAGCTGTCAGAGAATGAACCTAAGGGAGGTTCATGAGTTTTTGTTTTGTTTTTTTTTTTTTTAATTTTTGGGACAACTGTATCCCTATCGTATGAAGTTATGTATTTGACGTGTAGATGAAAGTTTGTATATTGTCATATTTTGGTTGGTTATTTGGTTAAGTGATATCGTGTTGACGTCACACTGGCCCCACGATGACGGGTGTCCGGGGTGGGGCATGATAATTTTGGTATCAGAGCCTAAGTTATAGGTTCTGTAGACTTGTCAGTTGTTGTGTCAGTAGAAGGCCATGAGATAGGAGGACATGTCAGTCGTCTAGTCAGTTGGGGACATGAGATATGGTGTCAATAAGTTAGTTCGGTATGTGAGTGTTAGTTCTTTCATTACATTAGTTAATGCATTGGCAGGGTGCATAGAGGGTTGTCTTATTGGTAGGCAGTAATATGACCACGTGGTGATATTGCCAGTAGTAGATTTGAGTGATGTAGTGATGTTGGTGGTGGTAATGGGTGGATCGTGATGGGGAAAGTATAAATAATTGGAAATGTAAGATTTTAATTGAGAAGCAAATGACGTAAGGATGAGATAACGATCGGTAGCCCTTAGTATGTTGTTATTAACTCCTAGATAGGATAGCAAAATACTGACATTGGAAAGTTGTATAGTTGGAACTAAGGATGTGAGAAAAATGTGGCGAGAAAAACGTTTTAGGTGGACAGAAAGGTAGAGTAAAAGTTTTTGGAACTAGAAAATGTAACAAACGAAATAAAAGATGATATGTTGGAAGTAGCCGAGAATTGTGGGTAGGGGATGATAGTAGGTGCGCGTAAATATAATCCATTTGTATGAGTAATATGGAGTTGCCGGTGGAGTCAAATTTTTTATGAATAAAAGTATGTATTGTTGGGAAGGCGTAACTAGTACCTCAGTTAGTATGATAGTAGGTCTAGGAGGTTAGAAAAGTGCTAAAGAGAGGATATCAAAATACAGTACGCAAGTTCTGGGCATAAGTTAAAACAAGGTTTAGCGATGGATATTGTAGTAGCTAGGGATTTTCCCTATGTAGGTCCGAGAATTGTGGTTGTTGTTAAATAAGTTTCATAATTTTAAGGAGGTGAACGTTCGGCTCAGTAAGTTGGTTAAATATACTCGTGTTGATAAAATGTGGAAAATTGAGATTTGAAATTATAACCTTCGGACTTTAAAGGTGGTCGTTGTGGTATAAGAAAACTTGAGTGGATTAATTTAAGTCGACGATTGATTACACTTAATTGAATTTAAATAATTTTCGTGGTATTTGGGGAATATTTGGACTTGGAGTAAATTAGTTTTTAGTTTAGGAAGTCTTTAATAGAAGAACCTTGTGACGGCCTTGGGAAACCGGGTCGTGATCATAAATTAGACTATCAACTCATGATTTACGTAGACCTGATGTGTTTTTCCATAAAGATCCGGTATTGGGCACTCATAGGTTAGAATGGATGGGTGGTTAAATCAATTGCAAAAGACTAGGGTGTTAGATTTTTTTTTTTTGAGTAGGGTATTCTCAGTTGAAGGTTAGAGACTGTGACGTGGTGAAAATGGTGATCCGGTCGAGAGTAGAGAAGAGCATGTAGAACGTCTCCAGAATGTATTGCCGATGCTGCAAGAAAAGCGATTGTGTGCCAAATGCAATAAATATGAATATTGGTTGGATCGAGTGGAAAATTTGGGGCGAGTGCTCTTGAGATATAGTATTCAAGTGAATCCAAAATGAGTCAAAATGGTGGGTTGATGGAATATGGAGAAGGCTGAGAACGTGTGACTGGAATTCGAAACTTGTGGAGTGGCGGTGATTATGGTTACCTTGTCAACTTCGCAATATTTCCGGTATGACGGGATTTGTGATTTGAGGCAAAATTCAGGGAAACGTGGCTGCATATATTTGGGTTGCTTATACTAATATATGGGTCAAGTTGAGATCCTTGTGAGTTTCGTGGGTAGATGACCATGTTATTCAAACTTATGATGTGAAATCGACTTTGATCGATGGTGTGGTAGGAGCTCAGAAGTTGGATGTCTGGTTGGTAAGATTAGAGAAAAAGGAAATGGACAATGGTCACATGACTGACTATCGTGTGAGAAATAATGATGAAGTTGTAATGATTTGAAATAAATTGCATGTTTCTAATGATGCCCATATGATGGAAAAGACCTTAAAAGTGGTGCATAGAGCAATATATGTAATGCCCTGGTAATATCAACTCTATTAAGATTTGCGTGAGTATTATTAGTAGATTTGAATGGAATTGGGAAAGCGCAACATTTGTTGTTAGGTGATTTGTTTGGTTAAGTAGTAATATTCAGGTAGGTTATTGTAACCTTGACCTATTCCAGAAGGGAAATGGGAAAATAGTTCGAGGAATGTTTTCTTGATGCGTATGCCAAGTATATATATATCGACAGGATTGTTTGGTTACATGATGCACCAGTTCAATGTAAATGTCGCACAAAAGTGGAAAAAAAAATTGGATGTTGACCTATACGTTTGATAAGGATTAGTGGCTCTTGGAATTATGTTGATCGGTTATTCAAAATTTTGGAATTGGAATTCTGAAATCATAAGTGTTGTCGCCGTATTGTGATTTGGATGATACTTGTTATCAAAACAAAGTAAGCTGTCATTGTATGAACAGTCCGCGGAAAAAACTCAAAAAATGCAGTAGTGAAGGATGATAACTTAAATTGGCGTGTTATAAATATAGAAAGTCGGGTAGTTAATCACAGGTAATAATTCTCTATTGGGAAAGCTGTATAGGGAAAACTGTAGTAGTAAAAGCTGATAGTTATTTAAACGTCCGGGTTGAATTTTCGTACTCCTTAAGGTGCCCAAGTGGAAGTTGATACTTTGTTTCATTTATGGATTACCGGTTTATCAGGTAGTACGATTCAGATGTTAGAGGATATGTTGAGGGGTTGTGTCATGGAAGTTGCTAGTAAAGGTGATGGTTGTGCAGCGTTAATGAAATCTGTTTACACTAATAGATATTTTGTTGTCGATCAAGGTGGCATCGTATCAAGCGTTATATGGAAAAGATACAGGATTCCAGTGAAATAGACTGAACTGAGATAGGAGAATGGAAATTTTTCGAGATTTAGAAATAGTTCAATGTGGCTACATTTGTATTGAAAATTGGAAGTTATTGAGATTTCAAGGGAAAAAGATAATTTGAAATATCCTTGCGTTGATATATATTCATGACGTAATATTTTATAGTCAGTAACTAGAAATTCTTAGAATGTATAGAATCTTTGTGATTGGGGCATACCTATGTCCTTGGATTCGTATATATACATGGATATATGCTTGAAGCATAGTAGGTAGGTTGAAACGGAATTGAAGCTCATGACCATGTCAGGGATTTGACCAAATATGAAGGCATGAAAGGAATTCTTATAGATGATCTAGTTGATGTATTTGAGTTGTAGTTATGTGGGTTGGTGCTCTCTATGTGTTGTGAAAGATATCTATATGATTGTATCACGATTTGAAACGTATTTATGTGGTTTTGGTGGATTGCAAGATATTGAGGTTAATGAGGGTTGGGTTATCTATGCTTATGAGACTGGTGGCAATGTTTGTTGAGTTACATGCTGAATGGAAATAATGTTGCGAATGGGGTGACTGGAAAATGTCGGAAGAAACGGATAAGTGCTAATTATGACGGAATGAGATAGACCCAATTCACTGAGACTACCATGATAGTTTAAAAATATTGGGTATTATATCGTTATTGATTGTAAGTTTATCAGAGTAGCGCAGCGGAAGCGTTAGAGATATGAAATAATTGGTAACTTGTATTGGGCGTTACCGACCAAACTGCACCCTGTTTGCTGGACATTGGATATAATGTTAGCTACTGCGAATGAAGTTATTGCAATGAATATGGAAATGATTTGACAGAAATTGTTGATTACAAATTAAGGGTGACGTTAGGTTATGGAACCCTATATAGAAACCAATTGGTCTAGAATGAAGTATGACAAATGTAACTATGTGGTGCACATCTGATGTATTAATGTTTTGATTAAGTTATTAATTCTTATTGGTTGATAAATTTCGGGATGAAATTTCTTTTAGGAGGGAAGAGTTGTAAGACCCCGATCTTTGATATGCGTATAATTTAAATTACGTTGTAAAACGTTTCGAAAATATTGGGGTGGATGGTGTAAATTAATTAGGTGAATTTAAAATTTGGGAATCAAATTGTAATTTTTCAAAACATTAAAATGAGAACGGGTCTAATTAAAATTTTAACTAAAAAAAAAGGGGAGCATTGTGTAAATTCTTTATATATTATATATATTAGATATATCTAGATAGACAGAAAGGAACGAATGGCGAGGAAGAGCCCACATGTCCGGCTGCATGATCATATATACACACACAGACACACACCCATATATATATAAAGTGGGAGAAGAATCGGGAAGAAGAAGAGAGAGAGAAGGATCGAAAAAGAGAGAGAGAGAGCAGGGTCGGCCGGTGATTTTGTCTGTTGGCAGGAGTGTATGTGTGTTTGATGTTTAGGGTCTCCGTTTGTTTTGTTGTGCATGTGTAATGATCAAAATCTCCATCAAATCTGAAATTTGAGAAATTTTAGAGAGAGAGAGAGAGAGGACCTGAGCAAAGGGGTCATCGAACTTCCTTGAATCGGCGTTCCTCTGGCAGTGTGGTCGTGGCTGTTACTCATGTGCGTGATCGTGTTGATATCGTTGTCAATTCCAGGGGAGAGCGATGGTGGTTCGGCCGGAGAGGTGGTTCGTCGACGGTGTGCGTTCTTAGCATCGCCGGTGATCGAGAGTTAGGCTTGACTGTCCAGTTGTCGACGATCTTCGATCTGGTGAGTATTTATGCATAATTCTTTAATCATTGTGATGGGTGTGTGCATGCATGTGTATGTGATCGGTGGTGTGATCGGCTGGGGGGTTTCGATTTTGTCCGACGGTAGCGTTCGATGGAGTGTATATGTTTCCAATTCTTGTTTTGTGCAGCGTGTGCATGTGTGTATGTTGCTTCGACTGCATGCATGTATGATCGTCACCATGGTACAGTCGGCGATGAAAGGAGGTTACTAAGAGAGATAGTGTGTTGTCATGTGGGTATGCTCTGTGGTCTCATGGGTAGGCGTGTTCGGTTGTGGGGTGGTCGGTGATGGTCGTTGATTGGTGGTGTAGGACCGAAAATGAGAATAGGCGAGGTATGAGAGGCCACCGGCGGTCGGCAACAATAGAGAAAGAGTGGGGGCCAGTTGTCTATCTGAAACAGAAATGGGAAAACAGAACCGAAAAAAAAAATTGCACAAATAACCCCAATAAAATTCACAATCCATCTCGCAACCCGTGAACGATTCAGAACAGGTACGTTTTTCGTTAAGTTTATTTTAGTTTTATTAAATTAAATTCTAACATCAAAATTTTGTAACCGGAATAATAAATTTGTGACAGTTCGTGTTACTAAATTTTATGCAATAATTTTTAATGAAACGAAATTTACCGAATAAGAATTTTACATATTAAAGCGCAGGGAGAAAGAAATTAAGGAAATTAGGGTTGTATGGTATGATTAGTGTGTTTTTATTCAAAATATTAATTTAGACTCTGTCACTATTAGATTCGTAGGCACCAAAGTACCGGTAGAGAATAGGCGGTCAAGTCTTCGAATACAGATAATCAGGTGAGTGTACTGTCTTCTTGTAAAAAATCTATTTTCATATATATATGATGAAATATGTGACTTAAAATAGGATGATTTTATAAATGATATGGATCAAACAGGTTTTGGGTGAGTTGGAAAAAATGAATTTTTCGGTAAATTATGTTGGTTTTAAACGAAAGTTGAAAAATGATTTGTTGACTTTGGTGGTTTAAAAGAAAGTGGAAAAATATCTGGTTTTCTAAAAATGATTGGTTTTCTAAAAACAAAGGTGGAAAAAACAGTTTTTACTGAAATCGGTGGTACAAAGGTGGAAAATTGGTTTGTTTTTTTTTTTACTTAAATTGGTGGTACTTTTAAAAAGGAAAGTGAAAAATGTGATTTTAAAAATTCTCCCCAAAAGGGGTGTGGTTTATATTCTCCCCATAAGGAGTGGATTTTTTACGATATAGTGTGAAAATGTATTTCTTCTCGTAATGGATGTGGATTTTTAACTATACTGATGATTTTGACGATGTCATAGTTGTTCTCCCCGAGATGGGTGTCGATTATATTTCTCCCCGTAAGAGGTGTGGATTTTTCTCACGGGATATGGATAGTTCTCCCCGTAAGGGGTGTGGATTATATTTCTCGCCAAAAGGGATGTGGATATTTCATAGAAAGGCATTTCTACGGATGTTACGGTAGCGTTGCAACTCTCGATCGTGAGGTTAAAACGATCACTATGACTAGCCAAAGAGTGGTGTGAGATGTGGTGTATGAGATGTGGTGTTTTACTTCTATTGAGTAATTTATTATTTATTATGGTGATTGATATTATTTTATACTAGATGGGTTTGAATGGAAATTATATTTATTGATTTATTTTCACTACTTATATTATGGAGATTTTTTCTAACTATGTGATGTTTATATACTTACGCTTGATCCATGTAGATGTTGTAAAATGAATTATTATTATAAAATATTTTTACTAAGAAGACAGTACACTCGCAGGTGGAGCGGATAGTAACTTGGTTGGTCCCCTACTAGCGCTAGATAGAGTTATGCGGGTCCTGTTTTGGAGTCATATGAGTGTATTTTGAGACGAGCTGTCAGAGAATGAACCTAAGGGAGGTTCATGAGTTTTTGTTTTGTTTTGTTATTTTTATTTTTGGGACAAGTGTATCCCTATCGTAAGAAGTTATGTATTTGACGTGTAGATGAAAGTTTGTATGTTGTCATATTTTGGTTGGTTATTTGGTTAAGTGATGTCGTGTCGACGTCACGCCAGTCCCACGGTGATGCGTGTCCGGGGTAGGGCGTGACAATTATGTTATAAACTACACTAACCTTGAGAGAATGAATATTTGAACTTTATTGATAATATCATTTCAAAACCGATCTCATTCTCAGGGGGAGATAGTAAAGTATTTATTGCTATTAAAATATCAAATGAGTTGTCATCATCAAAAAAAGAGAGATTGTTAGCCTAAGTGGTTTCAATCATAGGATTCCTAGATGAAATTGATTTTGATGATAACACACAGATTTGACGTTTTAAATGTACTAACGATGATTTTTAATATAAAATATCCAAACACCATCAAAACATATCATGAAAGCAAAATCAAGTCGAAAAAGTATGAAAAAGTATGATTTACATTAAAGTAATTTTTCATTTCGACAATTCTCGCAGGATATTGAACTCGAAACTCTGTAGGACACACACGTCGTATGTGTTTGTAATTGTGATATACTGATCTTATCATGTCCAATATACTTATATATCACAATGTGAAGTATGAGTTTGATCATTACATGCTGTATCGGAAAAAAACACCTATTGATCATAATTATGCGAAATCGAAATTTTATATTCTTAATATGATCATTGAGTTTTTAAATCATATAAACATTATGAAAATAATTGTTTCATGCTTTATAAAGTGTTTATAATGATAAACGATCATAAACCAAGACCAAAAATCCAAAACAGATGAAAACGTCATGTTGCAGGAACTACAACATAAGTAGTCGACTACTTATGCAGAAAGTAGTTGACTACTTTCAAGCAGTATGTTTTCTCTCTCTTGCTCTGTTTTCAGCTTTGCGTTTTGGCGTCGTATGCTTGTTCTAATTAATGTATGATGATTTATATGCCTTAAAATGATTATATAATTTATTTTCATCATTCAATTTAATCAATACAATGTTGAATTAAAAAGAAATTGATCAAAATATCTTGAAATATTTTAGAACTTAAAATGTAGAATTTTGTCATGAACTCAAATTCGAATTTCCATATCATATTTTGTTCGGAACATTCAAATCATGTCATAGGATGTTAGTTTAACATGTCTACATGATATATGCATGATCAATTGATATGTTCATCATTACATTTATGATTAATTGATAAATTGGTTCAAAAGGTATGAAAAATTTATTTTCATCATGCTAAATGAATTCTAAGTGTTCAAATGCTTTAAATGCTTGTATGTGCTTAATTGGATTGTATAAATGTATGATATCATTATACATTATTTATATGAATGATCAAATTCATAGTCATATAAAAATACAAGTATAAATATCTGAATTTGTCAAGACAACCAAGTGGGAATACAAATATATCATTATTGACTTAGTGGTAGGGTAACTTAATTAATGTAAGCCCATACCTTGTCTTTCACAAATGTGAAAGGCATCTTATCTGGAATAAACTAGCTGCATATTTCAAAGTTGAGAAACTTAACATTCAATGATTCATATCCAACTTTGAATAACTCTATCATGTTTTGTCTGCAATTATTAATACCATTCATACTGAATTAAATACATTTTATATAGGATATATGGTTGTAATTTTCCACTACCTCAAAGACATGAATTGGCCATGGGTCCTTTACATTTAATTGTACTATCTAAGCATGGAATGATGTTTGAAAAAAGAAAAGAAACTTGACAAATCTGCAGAGATAATGGAGAGGAGCCTATGCAATTTGAATCTTGAAATTTGAAGAGGATTTCAAAACGGTCACTTGCTCTCAAGTTCTTCAAATGTGATATCCTCCTACATTCTCTACATCTATAAAAGGAGAGAATATTTCTGGAGGAAATCAAGCTATCAACGTATCAATCAAGTGAACTACAAAAATCAAAGTGATACTACCAAAGGCTTCCAAGCTAAAATCTATCCAACAACACTTATACTCTTTCTTGATTCATATTTCTTGAGTGTTTATTGTATTTGTTTCACACACATCGATTCTTAAGTTTTATATCTTGTGTGCGTTGAAGCTCCATTTTGTAAAACAGTGAAATTTTCATTGTAAATCTTGAGTAAGAGTTTTACTCAAGAGGAGAGATTTGTGAGTGAAATATATTCACTCTAGATTGTAAAGACTTGAGATACGTACTTCTCAAGTGGTGACTTAAACAGTTTGTTCTTCACCCATAATAAGATCAAAGATAGTGAAATCCTCGAAAGAGCTCGGGGGAGTGGACTAGGCAAAGGGTGTTTGTCGAACCACTATAAAATACCGGTGTCAATCTTTCTAACTCTACTCTTTACATTTTTGCATATATTTATGTTTGTGATTATTACTCTTGTTTGAATATCCGTTGTGCACCTAATCACATAAACACTTAGTTTATATTGAGTAGATTTTAAATAACGAATTATTTTCCAAAACCTAATTCACCCCTCTCTTGGGTAATTCTTGGGCCATCAATTGGTATCAGAGCTATACTTGTTTAATAGGTTTAAAATCCTAGCAAATCGATCATAGAAAATTTTGTTGCAACTACCCTTCCCGAAGGTCAATCCATGCATAGACCTCATTTGTTTAATGGTAACAATTATGTGTTTTGGAAGGCTAGAATGATAGCATTTTTACAAGCTACAAATTATGAAGCTTGGAAAGTTACTCCTATCAAAACTAAAATTGATCGATCTACTACACTTAAGGTAGAATCGGAATTTGATGATAAGGACACCAAATTAATTTCTATAAATGCCCAAGCAATTATCATTTTTTATTGTGGTTTAGATGTTCATGAATATAATAGGATTTTTGGATGCTCATCGTCTAAGGAGATTTGGGATACTCTTATGATTACTCATGATGGTACAAACCAAGTCAAGGAATCCAAGATCGACATTCTCGTGCACCAATATGAACTATTCAAGATGGAGGATGGAGAATAGAACATGGAGATGTATACTAGCTTTACAAATATTTGTAATATCTTGAATGCACTCGGAAAGCCATACTCAATGTCCGAACAAGTACGAAAGATTCTTAGAGCTCTTCCCAAGGAGTGGGAACCAAAGGCAATGGCCATCTCGGAATCCAAAGATCTAAACAAATATTTCATTGATGAACTCATTGGTAACTTAGCCACTCATGAGTCGTCACTCAAATGATACGAAGAAGAAGGTAGAAACCAAAAGAAATGAATGACCTTAAAAGCTATTCATGATAATGATGATGACGATGATATCATCGGGAACGAACCCAAAAGTGAAATGGCTATCTTGGCAAGACGACTCAATCGGCTTAACCGGAGATTCTTTAACAAGAAGAAATTTAACAAAACTGACATAAATAAAGTTGAATGCTATAAATGTCAGAAGTTCGGTCACTACAAAATCAAATGTCCTCAACTCAATGAGGATCACAAAAGCCAAAGAAACATCATTACAAAAACAAGAAGAGAGCTTTCAAAGTAACTTGGGATGACATCGACTCAAGTGACTCGGAAAGTGAAAGTAGTGGTGAGGAGGCCAACTTACTTGCACTCATGGCAAAAGAAGATGAAGTAACTCCTACTTCCGAAACTTGTTCATTAGATGAATATGATAAGTTACTTGATGCATATGAAAAATTAAAAGATGAGCTTAAAAATTGTTTTTCAAAAATGATAAATCTTAACAAAACAATAGCTACTCTTTCAAAAGAATTGGAAACAACAAAATCTGAAATTATTTCTTCAAAACAAGAAAATGATTCTTTAAAGAAATGTAATCTTGAAAAGAAAAACACTTCTTTTAAAAATCAAGTTGATGATTTAACCAAAACAGTCCACAAGTTTACTAAAGGTGAAAATAATTTTAAACTTCTCTTGGGAAGTCAAAAGGGTGTTTTCAACAAAGTCGGTTTGAGTTTTCATCAACATAAGAAACAAAAGAAATTTCAAATTTTTTTCTCTAAAACCAAAAAGTTTATAAAATATTTTTATTGTAACAAATTTGGTCACGCTATTGATGTTTGTAATGAAAGAAAACTAAAAAATGCAAATATAAAGTTAAGAAAGATTTAGGTACCAAAGGGAACCTTGGTTCCAAAGACTAACTCTCCCGGACCCAAGTAAAACGGGTACCGTTTAGGAATCATTTGAGGTGTTCCTTGCAGATTAGTTTTAAAGCAAACATAAGCAAGAACAAATGGCTCCTAGATAGCGGTTTCTCACGGCACATGACGGGCGATAAAAATCAATTTACATCTTTGACACCCAAAGATGGCGGACATGTGACATTTGGAGACAACTCTAAGGGTAAAATCATTGGTATTGGTAAAGTTAGTAAAAATGATTTTATTATTGAAAATGTTTTACTTGTTGAAGGCTTAAAATATAATCTTCTAAGCATAAGCCAACTATGTGATAACGGTTTTAAAGTAACATTTCTTGAAAATCAATGTGTCGTCCAAGAAGATGACGATCATAAAGTTTTATTTGTTGCATCACGTTTTGAAAATATTTATACATTTTCATTTTATGATTTATCATCTCAAAATGTTTCATGCCTAAATTCTTTAACCGAAAATAGTTGGTTATGGCATAGACGTCTAGGACATCCTAGCATGAAACTTATTTCAAACTTATCTAAGAATAATCTTGTACATGGATTACCGAATGCAAAATTTGTTTAAGATAAGATATGTGATGCATGCCAACTTGGTAAACAAGTTAAAAGTTCTTTTAAGAAGAAGAAGTTTATTTCTACTACTAAACCATTGGAACTTTTGCATCTTGACTTATTCGGTCCTAATCTCGTTGCTAGCTTAGGTGGCAAACTTTATGCATTTGTGATTGTTGATGATTATTCTAGATATACATGAGTTCTATTACTTACTAAGAAAATTGATGTTGCTTACGTGTTTGTTAAGTTTTGTAAACGTGTTGAAAATGAGAAAGGTTTTAGCATTAACAATATCCGAAGCAATAGAGGAAGAGAATTCCGAAATGATGAGATTGAAATATTTTGTGACAAACAAGGTTACGGACACAATTTTTTATCACCTAGAACACCTCAACAAAATGGCGTTGTTGAGAGAAAAAAAAATGCTCTTTACAAGAAATGGCTCGAACTATGTTAAACGAGCATTTTTCACCTCAATACTTTTGGGCGGAAGCCGTAAGTACAGCATGTTACATTTTGGACCGTGTTTCAATCCGTAGAGGCTTAAATAAAACTCCATATGAGTTATGGAATGGTAAAACCCCTATTATCTCCTACTTTAAAGTTTTCGGATGTAAATGTTTTATTCTTAATTATAAAGAAAATCTTTCAAAATTTGACGCTAAATCCGATGAAGGTATTTTTCTTGGTTACTCAACTAATAGTAAAGCTTATAGTGTATATAACAAATGTACACTTGTAGTTGAAGATTCAATGCATGTTGTTTTTTAGGAATCTAACCCCTTTTCACCAAGAAAGGATATAGATGAAGAAAATACAAATTTGATAGAAAAATCAACGAAAGAAGCTGAAAACGTTGATTTAAGGCCCGTTGATAATGACTCAATGGAAGCACAACCTTCCAAGAACACGTTACCTAAGGCGTGGAAAAAGGTCAACATTCATCCATCCGATCAAATCATTGGTGACATTGAACATAGGGTAAGTACTAGATCTTCTTTGAGAAACTATGTTAACAATTTTGCTTTCCTATCTCAAATTGAACCTAAAAATGTTTTTGAAGCTATTGACGATAAATCTTGGATTCTTGTAATGCAAAATGAGTTAAATCAATTTAAGAGGAATAATGTTTGGTCTCTAGTACCAAGACCTAATGACCATCCCGTAATTGGAACAAAATGGATTTTTTGAAATAAAAAGGATGAGTCAGGTGTTGTTATTAGAAATAGAGCAAGATTGGTAGCATAAGATTATAATCAAGAAGAAGGAATAGATTATCATGAAACATATGCACCGGTAGTTAGATTAGAAAAATTTTCAAATCATGTTTTCAAACTATTCAAAGCACTATATGGTCTCAAACAAGCTCCTAGAGCTTGGTATGAGAGGTTAAGTGGATTTCTCTAAGAAAAATGTTTTAAATGTGGTTTAACCAATATAACTTTATTTATTAAAGAAGCTGAAAATAATATCTTACTAGTACAAATCTATGTTGATGATATCATTTTCAGATCTACTAATGATATCTTGTGCCAAAAGTTTGCTAAACTTATGTAGGAAGAATTCGAGATGAGTATGATGGGAGAATTAACATTCTTTCTTGGATTACATATTAAGCAATCAATGGATGGAATATTTATAAATCAAGTAAAGTATACTAAAGATTTAATCAAAAAATACGTAATGGAAAACTCAAAGGTATATAATACACCAATGAGTACTTTAATCACATTGGACGCCGATGAAAACGGTAAGAAGATAAATGAGAAGAAATACCGAGGTATGATTGGTAGTCTCCTTTATCTTACGGTAAGTAGATTAGATATCATGTTTAATGTTTGTCTTTGTACTAGTTTTCAATCTTGTCCTAAAGAATCACATTTAACTGCCGTTAAACGTATTTTTCGATATTTGCTTGGTACATATGATTTAGGCTTGTGGTATCCTAAAAATGATTGTTTTGACATGCTTAACTATTCCGACACTGATTTTGCCGATTGCAAAGTCGAGCGTAAAAGCACTAGTGGTACTTGTCACTTTCTAGGACACACATTGGTTTCTTGGTCAAGCAAGAAACAAAACTCAGTTGCATTATCCACGGCCGAAGCCGAATATGTCACAGCTGGAAATTGTTGTGCACAAGTGCTATATATGAAACAACAATTGGGAGATTTCGGTATTGATGTTAGTTGTGTTCCAATATTATGTGATAACACTAGCGCCATTTGTTTGAGTAAGAATCCTACTCAACATTCACGAATTAAGCACATTGAAATAAGACACCACTTCATTCGTGACCACATTCAAAAGAGCGATATCACATTAGAATTCATTGACACTAATAATCAACTAGCCAATATCTTTACTAAGCCTCTTGGGGAAGAACAAATTTCAAAAATACTACGTGGATTAGGTTTGATGAGACAAAAAGATGCTTTGAAATTTTCAAAATTTTTACTTGAGAGTAAAAATCCTATAAATTGTCAAAATTACTTCAATCTTGATTTAAAATATTTATAATGGTTTTCACTAATACTTATATATATTTTATGTGTTTAAAATGTATTCAAAACCATTTTCTTTAAAGTGATCAAAAATCTAATTTTGACAGACTTGAATCCTTGAAGCAAAAATGAAATTTAGTATGAGTAATATTGATCAATTCTAAATTAATTAGGATTGATATATACTTCAAAAAACCATACAAAGGCTAAATATTGATTAAATCCATCCCCTTAGAGCATAAAATAGAAACGGATCAAGTCGACTACCTACTGAAAATGTTACAACAGAAGTAGTCGACTACTTTCTGGATAAGTAGTCGACTACTTATCCTGACGGGTGGAAAACAGTTTGTTCAAATTTATTGCAAATCTTAATGGTTATGGTTTTCTTTGTCCGAATTCATTTCCTATATAAACAAGTATTCACACATCACTTCATTCCTACCCTTAAGAAGAGGCAAACCTTGATATATCTTGAGAGTGTTTGAGAAAGTTTCTAAACCCTAGGTTGAATTCTTGTGTTCTTGAGAAGTTCAAGCAATGGCACCAATGAGATCAAGGAGAAATCAGGAACAAGAGGCAACCCCGGTTATTCCATTCAACAACTATTGTTTCTCACGTCCCAAACATGAGGAACAATTTCGCTCCGATTTCTCTCACCGTAAGGTAATCCCCAGTTGTCCTATTGATCTTGAATCTCTTTCAAATCACAATCTTCATACTCGTACCTATTTGAATCATGCCGGTTGGGATTATTGTGTTGGTATTTCATCATCACTATATTCCGTTCTTGTCCAAATATTCTATGCGAATCTTATTTATGAACGTGGTGTTTACACATCCTATGTGAATGGTGTTGAAATCTCTTTTGGTAATAGCCTTCTTGCTAGTATATTTCATTTACCTAGAGAAGATATTAAACCTAAGATCAATAACAATTAGTTGTCAAACCACTTGAATTTTAATCAATGGAATGTCTTAGCAACTCTTTGTGGACCACATTTCTGTCCCGGAAATCGTAATTCCGTAGCCGATTTACCACTTGAATTTCGTTTGATTCACTCTATAATCAACTATTCCATTGTGCCTAGAGTTGAAAGTAGGGCTCATATTACTTTCTTCGATCTTTTCCTTCTAAAGAGCTTTATTAACAACACCAACATTGATCTTGCATTTGTTATTGGAAAATATATCTTGGCTCAAAAGAACCAAAACAAAGGCTCTTTGCCTTATGGAATCGCTATCACCGCTATATTCAATCATTTCCAAGTCCCACACCAAAATGAAATTCCATCTTCAATCATTACTCGTCATGAAATTCTTGACTCTTCAACCGTGTTGAAAATGGGTTATCAATTTGTCAATGGTCGTTTTCAAAAACAGAATAGACAAGATGATCACCAAGTCATTGGTTTTGCACTTATAAATGTTCCGGTGGAACTAAGGCATGCCGATGCCTGTCAAGGAGGTGCTGAAATGTGGAAGAAGAAGAAGAGGGAGATGACGAAATGGAGGATGCACTACCTCAAACCAATGGAACTTCGACTTTTGAAGTTAGAGAAGGTTCTAATGCTCTGAACTTCAATTATAATGATCTTGTTACTCGTATGGACAACATGAGCACAAGGTTTGAAGGGAGAATGGATGACAAGACTAATAGCTTTAAAGGGAGAATGGATGATCTTTCAAACCATTTTGACACCCATGCCCATCATGTGGATGAGTGGTTTGATACCCTCATAGGATCCTTCACATAGTTCATTAATCAGTTCTACACACACTATCAACCTCCACCACCTCAAGACTAGTTTTAAATCCCTTTTTGATGTGATAAAGGGGGACAAAACTAGATTTGATGTTAGAGATTTGGAACTAGTTATGTTTTATGTTAGAAATTTGGTGTTTCGGTACTAGTTATGTTTGTATTTCTATTTTGTGTTGTTTATGACTATGATTATGTATGGTTAATGACTATGATTATGTATGGTTATTATGACTATGACTATGATTGTCATTTACAGATATTACGTTATAAATTACACTAACCTTGAGATAATGAATATTTGAACTTTATTGATAATATCATTTCAAAACCAATCTCATTCTCAGGGGGAGATAGTAAAGTATTTATTGCAATTAAAATATCAAATGAGTTGTCATCATAAAAAAGGGGGAGATTGTTAGCCTAAGCAGTTTCAATCATAGGATTCCCGGATGAAAGTGATTTTGGCGATAACATACACATTTGACATTTTAAATGTACTAACGATGATTTTGAATATAGAATATCCAAACACCATCAAAACATATCATGAAAGCAAAATCAAGTCGAAAAGATATGAAAATGTATGATTTACATTAAAGCAATTTTTCATTTCGATAATACTCGTAGAATATTGAACTCCGAACTCTATAGGACACACACACACCGTATGTGTTCGTAATTGTGATATACTAATCTTATCATGTCCAATATACTTATATATCACAATGTGAAGTATGCGTTTGATTATTACATGCTATATCGGAAAAAACACATATTGATCATAATTATGCGAAATCGGAATTTTATGTTCTTAATATAATCATTGAGTTTTTGAATCATATAAACATTATGATAATAATTGTTACATACTTTATAAAGTGTTTATAATGATAAACGATCATAAACCAAGACCAAAAATCCAAAACGGACGAAAACATCATGCCGCAGGAACTGCAGCATAAGTAGTCGACTACTTATGCTGAAAGTAGTCGACTACTTTCAAGCAGTATTTTTTCTCTCTCCTGCTCTGTTTTTAGCTTTGCGTTTTGGCGTCGTATACTTGTTCTAATTAATGTATGATGATTCATATGCCTTATAATGACTATGTAATATATTTTCATCATTCAATTTGATCAAAATAATGTTGAATTAAAAAGAAATTGATCAAAACATCTTAAAACATTTTAGAACTCAAAATGCAGAATTTTGTCATGAACTCAAATTCGAATTTGCATGTTATATTTTATTCGGAATGTTCAAATCATGTTATGGGATGTTAGTTTAATATGTCTACATGATATATGCATGATCAATTGATATGTTCATCATTACATCTATGATTAATTGACAAATTGGCTCAAAGGGTATGAAAATTTTATTTTCATCATGCTAAATGAATTCTGAGTATTCAAATGCTTTAAATGCTTGTATGTGTTTAATTGGATTGTATAAATGTATGATATACATTATACATTATTTATAGGTAAAAGTACAATTTAGACCCTCTAACTATTGATATATTTCTAAGTGGTCCCTCTAAGTTTCGGCATTTCATTTCAAACCCTCTACATATTGAAACGACTTTAATTGGTCCTTCTGTTAGAGATTCTGTTAAATCTAACAGAATCTCAGGGGTAAATGCATCAATTCACCTTTTTTTTTATTTTTTAATCATTTTTTAATATATATTTTTCCTTTTTATGAGATTTCTCTCTCCTCCTCCCCTTCCTCTCTCTTTCTCTCCCCTTCCTTTCTCTCTTTCTCTCCCTCTCCCTTCCTCCCTCTTCTCGCCACCTCCATCTCCTCCCCACTAGCTCCCTGTTGGGGGGGTGGAACTCACGTGGATCACCCCCGTAATAAGGGGGTGCCACCCCCTTATTTGGGGGTGAACTACCCCACAACAGGGGGTGAAAATGATAGAACATGAGAGAGATGATTTAGAGAGAGAGACCAAAGAGGGATAAGAAAGTGAAGCAAAATACATCATGAGAGAGAAAAATAAAGCTTTGTAGAGAGAGAGATGAGAGTGAGTTTGAGTGAAGAAAAGAGGCAGGGGAAGGGTAGTTTAAATAGAGAGTTTTGGAGGGGATGAAAGGGTCCTTTGGCTACAGTCATAGTTCACTGACACCTTTTAAGGCTGTTGGTGCTGGGGACCATTAACCACTTCATACAAAACTGTTATCAAGAATTTCTAGAGAGAGAGAAAGTTCTGGGTTTTAGAGAGAGAGCATCAGGTTGTATGCCCATACATGAGGGAGCAGGACGTGAGATCACTTTTATTGCTCCTACTGGAGAGGAGATCAATAACCAAAAGCAATTGGAGAAGTACCTGAAATCTCACCTAAGTAATCGAAAAATATCAAAGTTTGATTGGGGCACTGGCGAGACACCAAGAAGATCAACGAGGATCAGTGAGAAGGTTAGGGCCACACCTCTATTGGAAGAAAATAAGCCACCAAATAAATGAGGTTGAAAATAATAAGCCACCAAGAAGAATAACAAAGAAGAGGAAATTGAATCTGAAGGTAATAGAGAGGACCCTGATTAATTCCAAACAGAAGGAGCTTGAAGCTTCTAAGCCATATGAAGAAGACGGTGATGCCGGTGAGAAAATCAAAGGGGAGAGAGAGAGAGAAAGAACAATGAAGAGAGAGAAAATGGGTATGAGAGATAGGAGTCTGAATTGTCCTTTCGGGATTTTGCATAGACGAAGTAGCAGAAAGGTTTTAGAGAGAGCAACACTGGTTTAGGAGAGAGAAGCAGAGGTTGACAGATTTGTGGGTGAGGTAGAGAAAGAATGTTGCATGCAATCGTGTAGAGAGAGAGAGAGGCATGCAACATGTGAACATGAGAGGGAGAGAGTGGACAACATGGTGAAGAACAAGAAAAGTAGCCTCGACGCCATTTACCATTCTATCGACGGAGAAGAAGAGGAGTTCATTCTTTACAGAGAGACGATAAGGAAAAACAGAGCAATTTCTCTATTAATGGAGGGTTCGAGGAGGATAGACTTGTGGCGGAGAGTCTCCGGTGTGCCTGTAAGATTGAGAAATAGATGGAGAAAAGGGTCAGCGAAAAGGTAGTTGTTCGCTGGAAATTGGTTGCGGATTTTAACATAATTTCACTCCGTGATCGTGACTCGAGCTCGACTTCGTCAGACTCGAGCTCCAGTGGAGGATTTTCATCTTTCGAAGTTGAATCAGTGTACGGAGCTTCATTCTGTTACGCTATGCATAGGCCAAAACCGATTCAAACAAGTTTTTCGGTTCAGCTAGAGAGAAAAAATTACATTTCGGAGTAGAAGCCGAAGCATGAAGGAGGATTCATAAAGACGAAGTCGAAAGCTTAGAAGATCTACGGCGATCTCAAGAAGGTGAAACGGCCCATTTCTCCCGGAGGCAAGCTCCCGAACTTTCTCAATTCCCTTTTCACCAGTGCCGGAAATGCGAAGAAATCAAAAGTCACAACAAAAGCTCCGAGAGGATATCAAAGTCTGCTAATTCATCAATGTGTTCATCAGCTTCTTCCGTTTCGAGATCATGCAAAACTCCATCATCAAGAGGAAAGCTAAGCAGCAACGGCACCAAAATATTAGTGAGATTTTATCTGATCAGCGTGATCGTCAACGAAGACTGTCAGCCGTGCGGTCATAAATCTCTGAATCAAGATCAACCCATTTTAGAACATGCAAAATCATTTCGAGCCGGAGATGTGCATTCTAGAGGAAGCACAGGGGATTGGTTTACCCAATTTTATTCCTCGATCAATCTTCCTCACGGTGTTACAGATGAGAGTTAAATCCATTGCCGAAACTCCGGTGAAGTTCATCGTTGAAGTTTAGGAGTACATCAAAAATGTTGTGATCGTCGTTTAATGGAGCATTCCGACAACTACGTTCAATTCCAGTCGTTCATACGTAGGGCAACTCATCATCTCGCTGCGAAGATGAAAGAGAAATCACTCAACTAGGTTACAGAAATCATTGAAATGGAGAAGCTCACCGATTACACCTGCGATCCAGAGTACACGACGACATACAATAACCTCATTGCTCAACAACAAACATTCAACAAAGCCATTGCTAAAGTACCATGTGGATACCCAAAAACAACCCCTTCGTCTTCCTACCACCTGGTTTCTCACTGCTGGACTCCTCCTCGTCGATCCCACCGCCATTTCCTTCGTCAACACCGCTGCAAATCAACGCCGTCTAAATACCTCAGTATTTCGTCAGCGATAAAGGGTACCCACACCGCTGCAAATCAGCACCCACAATGTCGTCTAAATACCGCCATTTCTTTCATCAACACACCGTAAATTACATGGGGTGCTTCACCCCCCCTGTTTCGGGGGTAAACCACCCCTGGGTGACGGAGGAGAGAGGGAAGGAGGAAGAGGGAGGGGACGAGGGAAGGAGGGAGAGAGAGAGATTAATGGCAGAGAGAGGCAGGGAAGGAGAGAGAGAGAGGAGCAGGAGAGAGGACAAGAGAAGTCAAAATAAGAAAAAGAAAAAGAAAAAAGAAAAAAGGAAAGAAAATGATTAAAAAATGATTAAAAAAATTAAAAAAGGGTGAATTAATGTATTTACCCCTGAGATTCTGTTAGATTTAACAGAATCTCTAACAGATGGACCAATTAAAGTCGTTTCAATATGTAGAGGGTTTGAAATTAAACGCCAAAACTTAGAGGGATCACTAAGAAATGTGTCAATAGTTAAAGGGTCTAAATTGTACTTTTTCCTTATTTATATGAATGATCAAATTTATATCATTAATGACTTAGTGCTAGGGTAACTCAATTAATGCAAGTCCATACCTTCTCTTCCACAAATGTGAAAGGCATTTTATCTTAAATAAACCAGCTGCATATTTCAAAGTTGAGGAGCCTAACATTCAATGATTCATATCCAACTTTGAATAACTCTATCATGTTTTGTCTACAATCATTATTACCACTCATACTCAATTATATACGTTGTATATGAGATAAATGGTTGTAATTTTCCACTACCTCAAAGACATGAATGGACCATGGGTCCATTACATTTAATTATACTATCTAAGCATTGAATGAGGTTTGAAAAAAGAAAATAAACTTGACAAATCTGCAGAAATAATGGAGAAGAGCTGTATGCAATTTGAATCTTGAAATTTGAAGAGGATTTCCAAATACTCACTTGCTCTCAAGTTCTTCAAATATGATATCCTCCTATATTCTCTAAATCTATAAAAGGAGAGAAGATTGCTGAAGAAAATCAAGCTATCAAAGTATCAATCAAGTGAACTACAAAGATCAAAGTGATACTACCAAAGGCTTCTAAGCTAAAATCTGTCCAATAACACTTATAGTCTTTCTTGATTCATATTTCTTGAGTGTTTGTTGTATTTGCTTCACACACATAGATTCTTGAGTTCTACATCTTGTGAGTGTTGAAGCTCCATTTTTGTGAGACGGTGAGATTTTCATTGTAAATCTTGAGTAAGGGTTTTACTCAAGAGGAGAGATTTGCGTGGAATATATTCACTCTAGATTGTAAAGACTTGAGATATATACTTCTCAAGCAACGACTTAAACGGTTTGTTCTTCACCCGTAAGAAGATCAAAGATAGTGAAATCCTCAAAGGAGCTCGGGAGAGTGGACTAGGCAAAGGATGTTTGCTGGACAACTATAAAATACCGGTGTCAATCTCTCTAACTCTACTCTTTACATTTTCGCATATATTTGTGTTTGTGATTATTACTCTTGTTTGAATATCCGTTGTACACTTAATCACATAAACACTTAGTTTATATTGAGTAGATTTTAAATAACGAATTATTTGTCAAAACCCAATTCACCCCCCTCTTGGGTAATTCTTGGGCAATCACATCTCATAAGATTTTCAACAAAGCACAACATATGATCAATAAAATAATTTTAGATATTCAATAAAGCAAAATGATCATATCAACATTGTTCTCCCCCTATATCAGTGCAATGTTTAGGCGAACAAAAACCTAAACATCAACTAACTCTATAAATCTCAAAATATAGTTTCCCCCTTTATAATCAATTCAATTCATTAGACATGTTCGATAAACATCAAATATTTTTCCCCCTTTGTCATCTCAAAAAGTGGGGAAGAGAAACTACTAAAATTACTCAACTATTCTAGGCAAAAAAATGTAATATATATTTGAAAGAGAACCTAAAATAGTTAAATCAATTTTAAGAGTCAAAAACTATTTTTAATAAATCATTTCTTAAGCACAAAAACCATTTTCAACAAACATCGTGTCGATCATCATTAGAGATAAATATTTAACTAAATAGATCAAGTCTAACCATTCCATCCTTATACTACTAAGTTAAGTTCCACTAAAATCCTAGATTAGATATTACAGACTAAAATATTCATGTGGGACTTGTCCAATAATATATAAAAGATATCAAATGATGAACTAACGGGGACTCTGTCTGATAAACGAATAGTATAGTCCCATCGTACTGGTGGCTGCCTATTGAGGATATTGAACCATCGGTTGAACATTGAACCTTGAGGACATCTATTGATGATATGGCATTGACGGTTCTGTTCCCGATGACTCTTCTCCAGATGGTCCTGCCATAGATGGTCCTCCAAAAGGCTGTTGTACTCCAAACATAGTCTGACCTGTGAAATGTTGTCGATCACTATACTGTTGCTAGTATGCATTCTGTGATGACTACATAAACTAGAACATTTTTTCTAGATTTCCCGTGATTCTCCCAAATCCTACTTCCATATGCATATTCATTTGAGCCATACTACTTTCTAGCCTAGCCGTCCGATGATCCATCATGTTTGCATGTACTTGAAGATCATCAACCTGATCACGAAAAAATCCATCTTTTGGTCAGCACTCAATTCTTCCTCATCATCTTCTTCTTCATTCATCTCCTGCACTCTCTGTCTTCTCTTCTTCACCCATCTATCATTTCTAAATTCATATCCCATTAGTACAACGCTACCCACATTAATCCATCCTAGCATACCTGTCATGAATATTTCTTAATCAGGATCAATTTCTACACCAAAGTGATCAAACAACCTTTGAAGTGCATCAACATAGGGTAACACTCTGGAGGGTTTCTGAAGGTCATATTTCATGTGATCCATCATGATATGTGCCAAATCCAATTTTCTTCTCTCGACAATTTCATTTAGCAAATAAAGATCAAAGTTATTTACATTTGCATGACTTCCCCCTCTAGACACAATTGTATAAGCAATTACCAAATGAATAAAGTAGTGCTCAAGGCTTAACAATCCTGCTTTATCTTTATCCAAGTCAAAATTTTCATCAAGTTATCTTCTACTAAAATTTGTCGAAAGCCAATGGGAAGCATTGAATGGAAATATATTTCCTTTTGGTATCTCCAGAATATTACACAATAATCCCCTATCAAACCTAATTTCTTTTCCTTTAACAAAAGATGTCATATAAACAACATTATATGTGAGATTACTATAAAATATTCGTACCCACACTTGCATCCATTCATTATTTTGAGTGACAAAATAGGTCCATCCTAAATCACTAAAAATCTTTTCAATACCAAGAGTTTTCTCCTTTAAACCAGCAAAATCTATAGGTTTGCAACATCCAACCTTTCGATTAACAAACTCCTCATTGTATCTAATTTCTTTCTCCTCTTTTTGAAAATAGGCATTGTTATATTTAACTTTTTGAGAACGCTTCTTAATTCTAGGCATTTTTCTCAAAAATTCAAAACCAATCAACCAAAATAATCTTAATGGATTAACCCTAGATAGAGAAACAACCAAGACCCTTGAGGATAGAATACCAACCTTATCTTGAAGCAAAGAGTCTCCAAACCTTTAGATCCAAACCCTAGATCTTCAAATCCAAGCCAAATCTAACTTATCTTGAAGCAAAAAGTCTCCAAACCTCAGATCGAAGCCCCCGATCTTCAAATCCAAGCCAAATCTAACTTATCTTGAAGCAAAGAGTCTCCAAACCTTATATCCAAGCCCTAGATATTCAAATCCCAGCCAAATCTAACTTATCTAGTGAGGATTAAGATTGAATAAACTTGGAAGATGAAGGGTTTTGGGAGAAAATGGGTTTAGAAATTGAAATGGGGTGAAATGAATGAGTTATGGATATTAAATCTCATAACGATAGATCGACCAACCATTTGGGGTCGATTGACTGATGGCTGCAGCGCCTTTCTCTCTCTCCAAGGCTTGCTACTGTCAGTTGACCGAAGGTACACTGTCGGTTAACTGACAACTTTATCATTTTCGTCTTTTAGTGTATTTAAATATTAATTTGATCAACTTAGCTCAATTTGTACCTCTTATTTTGATCCACACATTTTATTAAAAATAATATTTTTCAATTTTCCACACATTTAAACACACACCCCCCACATATCACAAACACCTAAATTTCAAAACATACAGGCTTAGTTTCCCTAACAAAATTAATATATTTATACTTTAAAATGTTTGACATACCTGGATCGCCCTTGGGAGCAATTGGTGTGTGTACCTTTGGTGGATTATTAATTTCAAGCTTGGTGTTCTTTGATTTCGCCGTTTTTTCTTTAACTTGATTTGTCATTTTGCTTTAATTCTTCTTAGCATTGGCAATTTTCTGGATTGGTTTAGTGATAATTTTCTTTCCTTTGTTTGGTGCTATGAGCAGTTTTTCCTCATTTTGCTTTGCCACGACTTTGTGAATAGTCTTTTTCTTATATTGATATCTTGTCGTTGGTTGAGGATATGGTTTGTTAGATCTTATGTAACGAACTTGCTGCTCTTTGATCCCTTTGGTTTCCACATACTAATTCTTCCTCTTAGGTACATTGAATCTTGACTCTCTTGTCAGCATGTAATATCCATTGTATCCTTGCGACTATTCAAATCTCCGATTGGTACCTGCATCAAAATTTTCTCTTCTTGGTGTCCAGTTATTTCTGGATCCGACAGGGTAACTATGCAATAAATAACAAAAATTTTCATAATGACCATACTTTCCAAAATAAAAACATTTAATATTGTTAGCATGTCTCTTCGGATAGTCATTTTTTCGTATGGGAGCACGATATCGTTAGTGATATTGAGCAACTAATGTAGTGACTATCGGCTTTTCAATGAGTTTAGTCCTCTCAATATCCTTGAATTTATTCATTGCTTCATTAAGCTCCTTTTACGTCTTTTCAAGTAACCGCTTCATTGTGCTAACATTTACCTGTAGACCAAAAATTTTCTTATGCATAAATTCAAGATCATTCTTAAGAATTTGGCATTCATTTTCAATAGAATGAATTTTCAACCGAGCTCTATCAAGCTCACTCCTTGCATTATCCAACTCAATGCTCAAGGCCTCATTTAAAGTCTCAAGATTTTTTCTTTCAAAATTATTTTGTTGAAAATCACAAATATCAGGTTTCAAAACATCGTTCTCTTCTTCAAGAGATTCGATTTTTTCATACAACTTACAAATTTCAGATAAAGCATTTGTAAATTCAACAGTATCAAAATATTTGTCCAAATTCTTTTTCTTGAGAGATTTGAGAGTACTAAATTTCTTATTTTCAAGAGTTGCAATCTTTTGCCCAAGTTTAAAATTCTCTTTTCCAAAAACATAGGTAGGGGAAATAAGCATCTCAATAACCTTATTTTCATTCTCATTATCACAAATTCTATCATCCTTAGAGCAGAACAATGACTATCAGAAGAAGTGGAAAAATCAACAATAGTAAAAATAATATCAGAATCAGTGCACTCCATGTGATCGTGTTTAATAGTGCGAATGATGTCAGAATCAGGGCACCCAACGTGATCGTGTTTAGCTATGGAGTGAAGTATATCGACCTAAAACCAGCTCTGATACCAATTATTAGCCCAGTGATATACCCGAGAGGGGGGTGAATTGGGTATTTATAAAAATTTAATCAAATTAAATCTTTTCGACACTTAAATAATCAAATAATCAATTTAATCCAAAATCAATTATTTATCTTTATAACGCAATTGATAAGTGTTAATATCTAGATGCACACCCAAACAACAATAAATAAATAAAGTAACAAAGCAGAACACCACGATATATCTTGGTTCACTAAGCTACTCTTGGCTAATCCAGTCCTCCGAGCCCCACAGAGATTCGTACCCACTAAACTCAAAATTCCTTTACAGGTAGGAACCAAACCCTCACAATGATCTTTTTCATAGGCTTAGAATCAACCTTTACAAATATAATTTTCCTAGGTTAAGAAAGAACCCCTATCTTTTTACCAGGCTAAAGATTAACCTAATCCTTTTATACTTAAGTTAAGAATCAAACCTCAATCTCTTTATCGGAAGAGCTTGAAACCCAACTACTCTTGATTAGACACTCCCAAGAGTATCTAATCTGCACACAACTCACCAATTACAAAATTGATAAGATTTTTCCCACTCGGAGCTTTTCCTACCCCAGATTAAGTTAAAATCAATTAATGTCCCGCATACTAGTGATAGAAATAAATTGAAAATATCAAAATCTGATTTTAATAAAAATAGATAGCACACAATTTAGCATGTAATCAGATTTTCACAAAAAATTATTTCAAAAATATTTTTCAAATGAATTAATGTTCAATGAAGTCAATTTCAAAGATAAATATTCCAAGAAAAAATAATAATATCAAATAATAATTAAGAGCAAAGACTTGGAACAATCTCAACAGGATATCACCGAAAAGAATGTAAATTTAATCGCAATGAAACTTTAGATTGGTGACAGTAACAACAATTTCCCAAGAATAATTATCAAGAAGAATCTCACAATACTCGCAGTGAGTTTAGAATGATCACTCTTAAAAAGCACAGAAACTTAATAGGTCTTGAAAATTGATAGATTGGGATCGCTCATAAGTGAAAAACGTAGGTTTATATATAAGGAATTAGAACAAGCCCTCCAACGGCTAATTCCCATATATCATGATAATTAATTGCACTTATAGACCCATTAGTTTGTAAATATTTAATCTTGGTTCAATTTGCTTAAATATAGTTCTTAAATAATTCAATTTAATCTCCCAAATATTTCTCAATTTCAATTAGATTGGATAGAAATAATTACATGTACCAATTTGACAAATATTCAAACTATATGAATCATATATATAGGGATATCATAATATCTATTGCATATCTCAAATAACATCAAATTCCTAAGATATCTCTCATATCCTAACCATAAAATGACTAGTAATGGCTACTTTTTTATCAAATCAACGAAATCCTCCAATCTTGAAACAAACCCATCGGTTGACCGACCAAACACCATAGGTCGACTAGTTGATTCATGTCGTAGCTCAAGACAAGAACTCTAGCTCATCGGCAACCGCTACAAAATGGTTTGTTGACCGATCGATTCAGAGTGTTTCCTAGGTCGACAGATATCCTTCGATCTGTCGACCTATCGATTCAAGAGATTACCTTTTGGCTATAGGTCAACTGATCCTCCACCACAAGACGACCGTTCGATTCAAAGACTGCATCAAATCTCAACTTTCTTCTCATCGGTTGACCGAACCATGTTGGTCGGTTGACCAATCCTGCTAGAACTTCTCTCCTTATTTAATTTTAGTTCCATTCTTCGACATTTTTTTACCCCTTTAACCGATTTCTTTGCTCAATTAACTTAATTAGCACTATTACTCCATTTTAAATACTAATCTTTTATAAATCAATATTTCTTCTTCAATTTCACATAGAAGCAAATATGTTAGCTAATTAGGATCTTAAGAAAAACACACATAAATATAAATTTATTTTGGTGTCGTGTGTGATCCTAATCGGAATACATTAAGAGTAAAAATTAACCTGAGTTGTTTTCCCCTAGATTCTTCAAAATCTTCGATCTCTCAATGCTCGTCTTATTGCCAGTCTCTTGTATCCTTAACAATCTTCAATCAATTCTTCATGATAAAAACATCAATGAAACTTTAACACTGAAACACTTAATAAATTCACCAGTTCCACAAAAAATATCAATATTTAATTGTTCATCAAAATCTTAGGATCAACAAAAATGATGTCTAATCTCTATGTGCTTAGTTTGTAAGTGTTGTGCCGAATTATTACTAAAGCATATAGCACTTTTATTATCATAATAAAGAGGGAGTTCCTCCATACATATTCCAAAATCACATAATTGTTGCTTAATATATAGAATTTGAGTGCAATAATTACCAGTTTCCATATACTCTACCTCAGTAGTAGATAAAACAATTTAGTTATGTTTCTTGTTAGAACAAGAAACCAAAGCATGTTCTAAAAAGTGACATAATCCGCTTGTGCTTTTACGCTCAACTTTGCATCCGACAAAATTAGCGTCAGAGTAACTGATTAACTTAAAGTCACTCCCCCTAGGATACCATAATCCTAGGTTACTCATCCCCTTCATATATTGAAAGATTCGCTTAACCGCAGTTAAAGGCGATTCTTTAAGACAAGACTAAAATCTAGCACACAATCATCCACTAAACATTATGCCAAGTCTACTAGTAGTAAGATATAATAAGTTACCAATCATACATCGATATAATTACTCATTAATGTTTTAGCCTATATCATCTTTGTTTATTTTCGTATCCGTTGACATAGGAGTTTTGTACTCTTTAGTGTCATCCAAGCAATACTTTTTCAATAACTCTTTTGTGTACTTGACTTGATTAATGAAAAATCCTTCTTTGATTTGCTTTATTTGCAATCCCAAAAAGAAGTTTAGTTCTCCCATCATACTCATTTCAAATTGTACCCGCATAATCTTGGCAAACTATTAACAAAATCCTCATTACTAGATCCAAATATAATATCATCAACATATATTTGTACCAATAGAACATAAGAATCATATCTCAATAATAACATGCATATTAAAGATGTTATCTCATAACATTCGAGATCCCTTCTAAAATAATAATCATTTAAAAATCAGGAGACATGGAACGTATGAGAAGGATATATTATCATGCATATAGCTAGGTACTTTATGCCTATAAATATATGCACGTGCAAAAGTATCAACTTAAAACACTAAGCACAAATCGATATGTCATGTATATTCAGACGATCGTATATATGGTATCAAAAATAGATTAACGCGATTTCATAAAGTAATACCAACCATGTAAGCTTAAATTTATTTGATATGCTAACAGGTAAGATCATTTTTAATACTGATTTTATCAAATATTTCTTAGCAATAAAAATTTCATTAATAAACCAGTATTAGTTAACAATAGAATTCCACGTGGGTATATAATCAAAGCATGATATTCATAGAGATGTGAGTTAATTTTTGTAAATTAGATGAAAATTTCACATCACATAAATTTCTTACATAATCATGCTAGAATGAGATTGTTTTACCACTGAGTTGAATGGAGATTCAACTCTAATCAATTATCTCCTTGAATTAACCTCATTCTTATTCTTGACTAAACTTTAAATTTCAGTATGAATATTTGTTTCTACTTGAATTATCTTATAACCTAAAACTCTTTGAAACATACCTAGAAGAAAATAATTAGAGATTAAGTGAATAAATATTTATAAATTATTCTCAAAATAATGCATAATCACTAACCAATTCCAAGCAATTTCGATCCTATAAACCAATCGATTCATATTAAGTCATCTCAAATAACATGTCTCTTATAATCATACTATTGATTTGAAAATTTATAATTAGATGTATGAAATGAGTAATATAAGCAAATTTGGAACAAACATGTTACTGCACTTTAAGTAATGTGATTCTCAGAATCACCATGCAATGTTTTTAAGATAACAAATAAGCACATCATTTAGTGAAAGACTTAGAAGTCATTACCAACTTACCTATTTGGCAAGTCGGACACCTCCCTCTTTAACAAATTTAATGAATTTAAACTGCGAAGAGTTAGGAGTACATCTTATATCTTTAGGGATGACTTTCCTTTTTACCTCATTTGTAGCAACGATTGATTTGGATGCACAATTTCTCTTGGCTTGTCCGTATCTTTTAAGCCTTTGATCATTGCCATTTGATTAAATGATATTTCTATTTGCACGTGTCACTTGTGGCTTCCTAGTGATATCTCATCTTGGCTTTGGTACATCTTTTCTATTTGGACATGTCACTTGTGGATTCTTTGTAAACTCTTATCTTGGATTTGGTACATCTTATTGGCTTGTATGTGTTACGTGTGGATTCTTGGTGGCTTCCTGTCTTGGCTTTGATATAACTTTTTTGTTTGTTCCTTTCGTTCCAGTTCTGACATTTTGGTATCCATTTAATTTTGGATCCATTATTGTTAGAAATAAACTTAGGGTTCCTAAATGAACATGATACTTTAAAATGCCCAACCATATTCCACTAATAACATCTCAGCTTCGATTGATTATCATAGATAGCACGAGAAGTAAAGCAGGAATCATTTCTAACAATAGAAATATTACAATCATTGGCTTGTGAATAAGGATGAGACAATGAAACATATCCACTTCTATAGATTGTTTTGAAAGATAGAGAAACATTCTCAAAATCTCTTAAAATAGACTCAAGGCCGGATTTTAATTTTTCAAAATTTTTCTTAAGTAAATCAAAATTTAAATCAAGATCTGACATTTGCCTGAAAATCACGTTAAAATCATTTTTGAAAACTTTGTTTTCATTTTTAAGAAAATCTACTTTGGAGAACAAATTATTTATTTCAAAAACAACATCCAAAAACTCTTTCGTTCCACAATAGTCATCAACATGTATTTTAAATTTTCGAACACTTTTCTTCTATTCTCAAAAGAATTAATTTTTCTTTTTAAACTCAAGTTATCTTTAACAAAAAGAGGTTTGAGAGCAAGTAATTTTTCTATGAAAATATGGCTATTTTCATTATTATCATCTTCGTCACTACCACTAATACCATAAAAATCATAAATAACATTATCATATACAAATCTATCATCATCGAGAAAGGATACACAAAAAATATTATCTATGCTGTGTGTCATGTGATCGGTTTAGCTAGCATGTTAGCTTATCAAGGTAAAACCAGCTCTGATACCAATTATTTGCCCAAAGGGGGTGAATTGGGTAGTTACAAAAATTTAAACAATTAATCTTGAAACACTTAATATCAAATAATCAATTTTCCTAAATTTATAATTATCTTGGTTACATATCGGATAATTGTTTAATATTAAGTGCACAACCAAACACAATACAATAGAAAGTAAAAAAGACAACACATAAAGATATATCCTGGTTTGGTAAGCTACGCTTATCTAATTCAGACTCCCAGCTTCACAAAGATTTGTGACACACTAAAAACCTGATTTCTTTACCAGGTAGGAATCAAACCCTTACAATAATTCTTTTAGAGGCACACAATCAACCTTTACAAATTTACCCATTTCCCAGGCCAAGAAGGAAGCCTATCTTTTTACCAAACTAAAGATTAACCTAACACTCTCTCACTTATCCTTTTCACAGGGAATTATGAACTTTTACAATTCACTCAAAAATAATAATTCAATTGCAAAGAGAATCAGAACCTAATTCTTTTCAAGAGAAAAGAATAACCTAACCTTTTGGCAGGATAAGATTAAACCCTAGTCGTTTTTCCAGGAAAAATATTGAAACCTAACTACTCTGACAACACACTGTTCCAACCATGTTTAGTCCACTCGAAATCACAAATACAAAAAAAAATGAGTTTTTTCCCACAAGAAACTTCTACCACATCAATACAAATATACTTAATTAATGTCCCAAAAATTACTACGTGATAGATACAATGTACGGCAAATAATATCTAATTAAATAAATAAGTGGATAGCACAATTTAGAACATGTAATTAGATAATCAAACAAAATCGTTTTAAAATATTTTGAGGCTTTTAAGTTTAAAAAAGATTTTCTAACAATCTTATAACCAAGCAAATCAATAAATATTTGAATTCAAAATAATGAACCGTGCTTGGAAATATCTCACCGGGAAAACACCGAAGATAGAAAAGGAATCGCAATAAAGCATAAATCGGTGATGCCAAATCAACAACACTTAAGATCAAGAACGTAGAAAGAATATCTCACAAAAATCCCAGCAAAAATATATCTCTTAGAAAAGTTTTGAACTGATTGTTCTTGATGTATTTTAACTGATTCCCGCAGGTCTATTTTTATAGACAGATATCAAGTTTTCCAATGGCTACTTTTCAAAAGATATGCCTCTAAAAGACACTCTTAGACCTCATATAACAATACCTCTCATTTTAGGTATATTCTTCATTAATATATCTTTCAATTTTCTCAAATAAGTCCATAACACAATTCTCAATTTAAAACCATAAAGGTAGGAAGTATTAATCTAATTAAATTAAGAAATTCACAAATTAAGTGGACCAAATCAATAGGTATAATAGAATAAATAGGCCATATCTTAAATAAGTTCAAATCTCCCAAATCTCTCCCTTGGAATCCTAAAAAACGAATCATTTTTTACCAAGAGACCAAGTCATATGAAATCACAACCGACACTAACGGTTGACCGAACCCAAAAATTCAGTTGACTAATTGATTCAGAGCTGTAACCTCGCCAAAACTCACAGACCAATTGGTTAACCAAATTTTCCCATTCGATTGACCAAATGAAACAGGTTGGTTTACTTTAATTTTTTTTTTCAATCGGTTAACTGACTGCCTCTGGTTGGTCTAATTCTACTTCGACAAACTCATTGAATCAATCGGTTGACTAATTTTTTCCAGTAGGTTAATCGATTGCTTTAGGTTGTCTACTTCCTGCACCAATTCAACCATTGTTTCAAATGGTTGATCGATCTCTTTAATTCAGTTGACCAATTAGATTAGTAGCACCTCATTTCAGCCCTAAAACTCATTGTTTGATTCAGTTAACCGATTATTTTAGGTTGTCCACTTCCTTCACCAATCCACTTTTTTACAGTACGGAACTCTTTTCTAAAATACTCAACAAAAATATTAGTTCGACCAAAAACATCAATACTTAATTGTTTATCAAAACCTAGGGTTCAACAACCTTGATCTCGTGTCTTCGATAACGTCTTGCATCAAATAAAAGTGTTTTCTTGATCTCGCCTTGAGCTCATGTCTTCAATGACATCTTACGTCAAATTGAGGTGGTTTATTGAACTCACCTTGAACTCATGTCTGGCTATGCCTTGAGTTTGATAGAGGTAAGCTTCTAATGAACTGACCTCGAGCTCAAGTTTGGAGATTCCGTTGAGTTTGATAGAAGCGACTTCCAACGAGCTCACCTCAAACTCATTCCTCAAGTTGTTGATGATGTCTGAGTCTTATAGATTATAGTATGCTCATTTATTAGTGTCACCTTAGGTGTTGAGTTTTTTTTTTATTTAACTTAGCATTTTTACTGATCTTGGTACCTTTATTGATTTTCTTCGAGACGGTTAATCTCTTCTTCCCTTTCTATATCCTTCTGTTCATCCCTTCGTTCATGAGATTTTACTGGGACACATATCTCAATTGTTGTAGTATAGTCTTCCAAAGAAGGTGATGTCACTTGTAGACACCGCATTTTATCGTGCTCAATCAGTATCAAATTAAGTAAAAGTTCAGATAAACTTTGAACTTAGGTTGCAAGGGATTGAATTTCTACCTGAGATCACAATTTATAATATAAAACAATATCCAAAAACATGGGGAAAAAAAAACACAAAAATTGTTAAATTTGACGGAATTCAGCTAAGTAAAAGTTTCGGGTCAACCTCGACAGTCTTACAATTTAAGGGGGTCTAAAATGACTTTATTAAAGGTTAATTTTTATTAAATAATCTTTAGTATAAATAAAAATTAGCAACTACCCTTTAATTATAATATATTTCCAACAATTACCACAGTTACCTACCCTGACCCTGAAACATTTACTTTTAACACCAAAAACATTTACATCATTTACGCACATTACATAAAATACCATAAAGACCCAATCAAATATACCTTTATCAATGCTTTTCAAGGTAATGACAATCCCTAAATCACCAAGGTGACTAAAGACTTGGGCTTAGTTTGGAATTACACCAATCCAAGTTGTCTTGACAAACCACCCTACGACCAATGAATCAAGGGCCTACCCATCATTAAAAGGACCAAAAAGTATCCTTGAAATGGCCAAATAACCCTTATATATTCTCTACTCAAATATCTAAGGGGGTAAACTAAGGCACATAGGAGGTAACCAACCGTTATCGAAACTAAACTGATTCGGTTCACCACCTAAGTTAGGCATTTAATGTGAATTAAATTCCCATACCATAAATAATTAAATTCTTGGAATTACATGTACATGATACATTCAAGGGTTGTAGATATCTTGAGCAAAATATCTTAGGTTTAACCGAAATTCCTAAAATGTGACTACCTATTGCCGAAACCAAATCAAATCTATTTTCCACCTAGACAATGCATTAAATTCACATACCATCAAGAATTTATTTATTGGGATTACATGTAAGGTCTAGGTTCAAGGTACCAATATATTTTCACCAAAATATCTTAAGGAAAACTAACCTAATTCAATCTAAAACCAACCGAATATGTGCTCACCAAGTAATGAGTCATCAAAGTGAATTAAATGCAAAGTGACTCATCGAGACTAAATACAATGCACCTTGAAAGCATTAATGGCAATTAAATCAAAATAGTGAAACTAACCAGTACTAAGCCCCTAAACTAAACCAAAAGTATCACATCAAGACATTAATGCAGCCATGTGCAACCAATAGGATATAAGGAGGTGTAATAATTTGTAATGATTGCCAATCATTACCAAATCTAGGGAAATATTTGTTAATTACTACCAAATGTTTGAAGATATTCCCTTATACTCCAAATTCATCCAAAATTAATTGCAAAAAAAAAAATCAAGATAGCATGTCTCCTAGGCCAAACAGACCCTAAAGAAAAGACTAGTGTGGCCTGTGCATTAATAAACGACCAGGCCTCCCTATTTCTCATTTTTTCAAGACTGGAAGTCCTAGCCTCTCTCTCTAAAACTCTATCCAAGTCTCGGGTGCTAGGATTATCAAGAAAGTGTCTCGAATAACACATCATTATTCTGCTGAAATCTGGTCTCGAAGGATGTTCTTCATATTCTTGGAGCAAGAACTCAAGAGGAAGACGGTTATCGATCAAAGCCAAGCCAAAGAAGATCAAAACGGAAATTGAGAAAATCACTTAGGGTAAGTAGGTTGTTCGATTGAGTTCTAACCAAAAAGACCAAGAAAGAAAATAAGGTTCTTGTTTAGGTTTTGATTCTTCCGATAATTGAATTGTTATTTTGAGTGAATTGTAAAGCTTCATCCTTCCTTGTGAAAAGGATAAGTGAGAGAGTGATAGGTTAATCTTTGGCCTGGTAAAAAGATAGGGTTCATCTTTAGCTTGGGAAAAGGGTAATTTGTAAAGGTTGATTCTATATCTATAAAATAATCATTGTAAGAGTTTGGTTCCTACCTGATAAAGGGGTTTTAGTGGATTGAGAATCTCCGTAGAGATCGGGGGACCAGACGTTGGCAAGATTAGCTTGACCGAACTAGAATATATCATTGTGTGCAACATTTTTTATTTTCTATTATATTGTGTTTGGGTGTGCACTTGGTATTAAACACATATCCGCTGTGTGACTAAGATAATAATTAATTTAGGAAAATTGATTACTTGATATTAAGTGTTCAAAAGCATTTATTGTTTAAATTTTGTAACTAACCAATTCACCCTTCCTCTTGGGTAGTTCTTTTAGTCAACAATTGGTATCAAATATAGTTTTAGCTTGTTAGGCTTAACTTCCTAGGTAAACACGATCACATGGAGTGCACGGATAATGATATTGTATGTGAATCCTCTACCTATCTTGATACTATTAGTGAGTCTCCTGCTTCCTCTGATAATCAGGGTCCCATTAGTAAGAATGATAAAATTTGTGATAATAAGGTTGCAGATAAAGTTTATCTGAAATTGGTAAGTTGCTTGAAAAAATCAATTATCTTGAAGAAGAGTATGAAGTTTTGAAAATTAATATCCATGATTTTCAGCAAAATGATTTAAAAAAGAAAAATCTTGAAACTTTAAATGCGCCCTTTAATATTGATTTGGATAATACAAGGTGTGAACTTGATAGAGCTCGTGTGCAAATTCTTCCATTGAAAATGATTATAGAATTCTTAATAATGATCTTGAATTTATGCATAAGAAGAGTTTTGGTTTACAGGTGAATGTTAGTTCATTGGAGCGATCATTTGAAAAGACTTAAAAGGAGTTTAACGAAGCAGTAAATAAATTCAAGGATATTGAGAGAACTAAACTTGTTGAAAAATCAATAGTTACTAAAGCATCTCCTCAATATCGTGCTCTTGTACGGAATAATGATTTTTCGAAGAAACGTGTTAACAATGCTAGATGTTTTTATTGTGGAAAACATGCAAATTTTGAGAAAATTTATTATTTGTTTCATGGTTACCCAATCGGATCCAAAAATAATTGGATACCAAGGAAAGAAAAATTTATGCAGGAACAAATGGGAGATTTGATCAATCAAAATGGTATAACGAATATCACATGCCAAGAAGAGATTCCGGATTCAATGCACCAACAAGGATGAATCAAACTATGCAAAATGGAAATTTCGGAAAGCAGCAACTTCAGTACATAAAATCAACTGATACTTATCCTCAAAGAATTGCGAGAAACCAATATCAGAAAAGGACAATGTATAAGGTGGTAACACAGCAAAATGAGAGAAAACAACTCAAATCACCTTACAAAGGCAAGAAGATTATTACTGAACCAATCCATAAGAAAACCAATGTATGTAAGGAATAAATCATAGTGATAAATCAAGCAAAAGGAAAAATGGTAGATTCAAATGACAACAAGCTTAAAATTAAAAATCCACCAAAGGTACACACACCAACTGCTCCCAAGGACGAACCAGGTATGTCAAATTTCCTGAAATTCAAATATGCTAATTTCTTTAGGGGCATTGATGCTTCTCATTTTCTAAATTAGTTTATTTGTAATATGTGTGAGTGTGTGTGTGTGTGTGTGTATGTGAAAAATATTTTAAATAATATGTGTGGATCAAAATAAGAGATAAAAATTGAGCTATTAGATCAAATAGGAGAAGGAAACACCTAAGGACTCGGTCAACTGACAGAAACAGAGCCTGCAAAGTGCAGACTCTGCCCTGGATGGTCAACCGACCATTATGGGAATAAGTTCCCTTTGAGACTTCATTTCATCCCTATTCCGATTTTCTTCTTTCTCTATCTAAAAACCCTTCACTACCTAAGATATTTCATTCCAAATCTACAAGATATCTTCAAATATTGGCTTGGGTTAGAAGATTAAGGGCTTGAATCTATCGTTTGGAAGAAAAAAACTTCATCAAAAGGTTGGTCTTTTTTCTCCACTTTAGGGTTTGGTAGATCTATTAGTTTTGCTTCATTTTCTTAGGTTTTTTTATCTTAAAATCATTGTTGTTAAAAAATACCAAAATATAGAACAAAACTACTTTGCCTAGGAAAACCAAATTTTGACACCATACACTTTCAAAGTAAAGATGATGAAGAAAAATACAAAAATGAATCCGAGAGTCGAAAGGTTGTTCGTTCTAAACCCATTGATTTTACCAGCTTCAAAAAGAAAAACATTGATCTTGAAAAATATGTCAAGAAGATGGCATGGACCGACTTTCTTACCCAAAGTAATAAATGGATGTCACATTGGGTAAAGATGTTTTACAATAATCTTACGATTTGTGATGGAGAGTTAAGGTCGTTTGTTAAAGGTGTTGAAATTAGATTGGATATGGAAGATCTTAGGAGACTTTTGAAGTTCAAAATGGGAGATGGTCATCCTTACAATACCACTGAACATTGTCTTACTCTTTCGATAATCACTCATTCTATTGTACCTAGAGAAGAAAGTTATGTGATCGTCAATGAGTTTGATTTATATCTACTAAATGAGATTGTCGATGGTAGAAATCTTGATTTGGTTTATATCATGTTTGAGAACATGGAGTATCAATTGAAGAAAACATCAAGAGTACTACCATATGGTGATGCGCTTTAAAGAATCTTTGATCACTTCAAAATTGATAGTGATCCTGAAGAAAATTCACTTATCATGAAAACCTCAGGATAGCTAAATGTTAATAGTTGTAATAGGTTTGAGTTTAAGGGAAATAGATAGGTGAGGAAAAATGGAGAGAAGAGAGAGAGAGAGAGAGAGAGAGAGAGAGAAAGAGAATGAGAAGGATTGAGGATGAGGAAGAAGATAAGAAAGAGTTGAGCATGGATAAGAAAATTGACATGCTTCGGAATTAATTTAATGACTTCCAACAATATACTAAGGTGCATGATTCCATAGTGTCTAGGATCTCAAATGATATGGCATAGATGAGGGTGTCCATGGAAGGCGGATATAGGAGGCTAACTAATATAATGAAAGCTGGGTTTGGAAGGGTCACGAGCAACATGGAACAAATGTTCTTATTCATACAGAACCAACAATACAGTGCCCAGTAGTAGTACAGTGGGCATACTACTTTTAGGGGACAGCAGTCTGTTGGCCTAGTGATATACCCAAGAGGGGGGTGAATTGGGTATTTATAAAATTTAAACAAATTTAAATCTTTCAACACTTAAATAAATTAAATAATCAATTTATCCTAAATTAATTATTTATCTTTATAACTCAGCGGATAAGTGTTATTCAAACAAGATGTACACCCAAACAACATAATATAAATAAAGTAAACAATACAACACACAAAGATATATCTTGGTTCACCAAGTTACTCTTAGCTAATCCAGTCCTCCGAGCCTCATGGAGATTCGCACACACTAAAACCAAGATTCCATTCAGGTAGGACCCAAACCCTCACAATGATTCTTTTCATAGGCTTAGAATCAATCTTTACAAATATCATTTTCCCAGGCAAAAGAAGTATCTCTATCTTTTTACCAGACTAAAGATTAACCTAATTCTATTACAGGAGGAATCACCACCTAATCCTTTTTCCCAGGCACAAGAATAACCTTAACTTTTTACCAGGCTCAAGACTAACCCAATCTTTTCACAGCCTCAAAATCAAGCCTAATTATTTTATACCTTAGGCTAATAATCAAACCTCACCAACACTCCAAGTATCTTTTTCATAGGTAAGGATGGAACCTTTATAATTCACTCAAAACAATTCTAATCAGGAAGAATCAAGCCTATCTTTTTTTACGGGAAAAAAGTAACCTAACCTTTTTGTACAATAGGTAAAGATCAAATCTCAATCTCTTTACTAGAAGAGATCGAAACCCAGCTACCCCTGATTAGACACTCCTAATAGTATCTAATTCGCACACAATTCACCAATTACAAAATTGATAAGTTCTTCCCACTCGGAGCTTCTACCACCCCCAGATTAATTTGAATTTAATCAATGTCCCGATAAATACTAGTGATAAAAATAATGTGAGAAAACAAAATCTGATTATAAGATAATGCGGGTGGCACAAACATTAGGACTGGCAATTCGTGTAACTGGTCGTGTAACAGGTCATTACACGATAACACGATAAGGGCAAACACAACATGATACGATAAGCTTATCATGTCAGACTACCCAAACACGAACATGACATGAAAATTATCGTGTCGACACGACACGATAATTTTTCATGTCACACGAAAATACAAAACCTGTTAGGTTAACACGACACGATAAGCTTATCTGATAAATTTCTATTACACGATAACCTACCCATTACACAATAACGACCTGTTAACAAAACCTATTTACAAAAATAAAAATAAAAAAATAACACTAGTTCAACCAAATCAAACCAAACAAGAAAAAAAAATCCAAAGACCACCGACGACCACTAAAGACCACCGCTGAATAATGAGACGATCTGTAAAATCGACAAATTTCAGATCAATCACAAGTAAATACAGATCTTGATTGAAAATATGAAGAACAAACACAATAAGAATAATAAAGGAGATTAGACAAATAAAAACCCTAATTTCACTCACCAATTAAAGAAAAGACGATTACCGACAACCACCGACGACCGATGACCGCCACTAAACGATGAGACGAGCTATAAAATTGAGAAATTTTAGATAATCACAAGTAAATACAGATCTTCGTTCAAAATATGAAGAACAAACACAAATAAGAAAAATAAAGGAGATTAGACAAATAAAAACCCTAATTTCACTCACCAATTGAAGAAGAGACGACCACCGACGACCGATGACCACCGACGAACGACGACCACTGCTGAACGAGGAGGAAGAGGTTCATAGATCGAGAGGGAAGGGATTCGCAGATCGTGGAGGAAGTTGTTATCGGCTTATCTCATATCGTCGTGGAGGAGGAATTGGATGAGGTTCGTCGTGGAGGAAGTTCGTCGTAGACGTAGAATTAGAGGCTGGAGGGGGAGGAGCAATCGCAGATCATGGAGGTCCTGGAGGCTAGAGGATGAGCGGCTGCGTGATTTCGTGAACAATGAGAGTTTAGGTTGCTTTAGGGTTAGATTATTAATATATATAGTAGCGACTGAATTATAATATTAGATAAATTATGGGGTGTAAAAATATTTATTACATTATCGTGTTGTTATCGTGTAACCCATTAGGTTTCAGGTTATCATGTAACTTGAATACATGATAACCTTATCGTGTCTTATCGTGTAACCTATCGGGTTATCAGGTCGACCCGATAACCTGCATTATTCCTTATCAGGTTATTGGGTCAGACACAATAACGACCTGTTACTTGATAAGCAAAACCTATACCTGATAATTTTGTGTCGGTCTCGTGTCATGTCATCGTGTAAATACCCGTTTTGCCAACCCTAACAAAGATAAGCATGTAATCAGATTAACACACAAATCGTTTTAAATAATTTTTATGCCTTTAACGGTCAAAAATGATTTCTCAAAAAGATCAATTCACCAAGAAAATAATAATAATAAAATACTCAATAAGAATAAACTTAGAATGATCTCACTAGGAAAACACCAATGGATTGCAAAACAAATTACTAGACAACTCGGATTGGTGATACTAAATCACTTAGCGCTTTAACTCAAGAACTCCAAAACCAGAATGATCTGACGATAATATCTCAGTATAATATCAGAACGACGACTCTTAGAAAAGCTTAGGAGCTGAATAGTTCTTGATGGAAGTGAGATTACTGATATGTAAAAATCGCAAGTCTATTTAAGTTGATTTGACACAATCCCTCCAATGGCTAGTTCCCATATATCATGACATTTCAATTCACTTATAGACCCATTATATTGTAATGACTTAATCCTAGTTCAATTGACTTAAATATATCTTTTAAAACATTTAAATTAATTCTCCAAATATTTCTCAAACTTAATTAAATAGGATAGAAAGAATTACATGTATCAAATTAAGAAATATTCAAACTATATGAACCATATCTATAGGCATATCATAATATATATTGTACATATCAATTAGTATCAAATCCCTAAGATATCTCTCAAATATCAACTATAAAATAGCTAGTAACGGCTACTATTTGAATAAGATCCAAAATATCAAAATATCCTAAAACAGCTCCATCTGTCGATCGACCAGTAGTCATCTGTCAACCAATCAATTCCGGATATTGCCCAGCCAAAAACTTTTCGTCCATCCGTCAACTACCCATCCATCGTCTATTGACCTGACAATTCAGAAAGTTTCATAAGTCGACCTATCTGTCGACTTGGAGATATAGAAAGTTCATGTTCTAGGCTCAAGTCAACCTACCTGGCAACCTAGAGATTCAGAGACTTCACACACTTTTCACTTGTCGACTTACCACTGCTGGTCTTCTTTTCTTGATTCGTTTTAAACCAATTTTCATCGATGTTTTTGCCCCTTTAACCGATTTCTTTTCTCGGTTAGCTCCACTAAATACTTAAATTCAATTTTAATCATTTATCATTATTTATTTTTCAATTACACATAGGAGCAAATATGTTTTAACCAATTAGGATCCTATAAAAAACACCAATAATCATAAAATTATTTTTGTGTCGTGTGTGATCCTAATTAGGATACATTAAGAGTAAAGATTAGCCTGAGTTGTTTTTCCCTAGATTCTTCAAAATCTTCGATCTCTTAATGTCCATCATCTTTGTCAATCTCTTTAGCATCCTTAACTCTCTTTAATCAAATCTTCATGATAATCAATGAAACTTTAATACTAAAACACTCAACAAATTCATTAGTTCCAACAAAAACATCAACATTTAATTGTCCATCAAAATCTTAGGATCAACATAGTCCTTTGGAGGACCTACGATAGCAAGACCTTCAGGGGAAGGACCATTCACGTCATACTATCAACAGATGCCTTCAAGCTTATGCATATAGCCCGGAAGTCAATACCCACAATTGCTGGCCATGAGTTCACTGGGACCATATTATCTATTCATGGGATAAGGTCCACATTAAACTTTATGCATTATCATATTTTGGTTATGTGATTGAACATGTCTCATCGTAGTACTATGATTTGTAATAGTCAATCTAGGAATTATGGTACTTGATCTAGACTCAGTAGAACTAAGGGTGATTAGTCTATTATGGTGAACTATTATCAAATTATGATATTTTATGCACTAATATTTAATTCTTATGATGATCCACATATATCCTAATATTTAAAATAATTTTTATCCTTATTATTGAAAATCAAGGTATTATGATCTTTTAAAGAAAAAGTTTTTGTAAGAATATTTATCAATGGGTATATAAATAATGTCATTTCGTCTCTACTTTTTTGAGATGACAAAGGGAGAGAAGTTGATGTTTAAATGAGTTAGTTAATGTTTAGGAATTTGTTCGCCTAAGCATCGTATTGATTAAAGGGAGACATTAATTAGTGGGCTTAATGTTGAATATCACTTTGAATTAAATTGGGCTTATATTACGTATCTTTATCATTGTTTGTTTGTGTTTTCATAATTATGCTTAAATGAGCTTAAATACCCGTCCTCGGATTTAGGGAAAGGGTGATTATATTCTTTATTTAAGAAAATACCAAAGTTAATTGTCATCGTAAAAAATGAGAAGATTGTTGAATCCAAGGTTTTGATGAATAATTAAGGATTGATGTTTTTTGTAGAACTAATTATTTTATCAAGTGTTTCAGATTTATAAGTTCCAGGCATGTGGTTAAGAAGAAGGCCTCATAAAGAAAACATATAGGGTACAAGATTGACGCAATGAAGATATGAAGAGTTTTGAGGACCTTGAAGAAAAATAGGGAAAAATAACTCTCTACTTATATACTCTTAATACAACCCAAATTAGGATCACACACGACACTTCAAATGATTTATTTTTATGTATGTCTTGATATAAAATGATAGAGTTTAAGATCATAATTTAAGATATTTAATGTGCTCTTTATGTGAAATGAATTCGATAATTGACCTAAATAGAAAATAGGTTTTAAAGTATAAAAAGTGAAGTAATCTGGTCAAATCAGTTAACCGAGAAAAGCAATCGGTGAACTAAATTAAATAGTCAGTTTTGAAACTAAAAAGAGGTTCTACTAATCCATTCGATCAACCAAATTAAAGAGGTTGGTCAACCGTTTGAAACAGTGGTTGAATTGACGAAAGAAGTAAGCACACTGATCCAATCGGTCAACTAAATGAAATGGGTCGGTCAACCATTTGAGTTTGTAGGTAAAACAAAGAGAAATTACAACAGCCTAAACTAATTGATCAACCGATTGGAGCCAGTCGGTCAACCAACTAGGCTGAAAGGAAATGGTCGGATTCAGTTCCAGATACGTCGGTCAACTGACCTGTGGGGCTCAGTCAACCAACTGAGGTAGTTGTGAAATTGAGAGATCTGGTCTCTTGATCAAAATCTATCCATTTTTAAGATTCCAAATGATAGATTTAGGGAATTGGAACCTAATAGATATATTATCTACCTATTCTATTATCCCTATTGATTTGGTCTATATACTTTGAGATTCTCCTAATTTAAATGGATTAATTCTTCCTATCTTTATGGTTTTCAATTAAGAATTGCTTTGGGGACTTATTTGAGATAATCGAAAGTTATTTTTAAGTAAAATACTCCTAAATTGAAAGGTTAACATATATAGGGTCTAAGAGTGTCCTTTAGAGGCATATCTTTGAAAAACTAGCCACTGAAGGGCATGATATTTATTTATTAATATAGACTTACGGGAATTGAGATCAACACATCAAGAACAATCAGTTCAAGCTTTTTCTAAGAGTTATATTTACATTGAGATTTTTGTGAGATATTATTCTTCATTCTTGATCTAAAGCACTTGTGATTTGGCATCATCGACGTGTGTTCTATTGCGATTCTATCATTATCTTTGGTGTTTCCCGATGTGATCTTACCAAGCTTTGTTATTTACTTTGAATTTATATTTTTGTTAATTGCTTGGTTTAATTTGTTTATAAAATCGTTTTAAACCTAAAAGCCTGAAAAATTATTTTAAACAATTTTATTTGATTATCTTATTATATGCTTAAATTGTGCGACCCACTTTATTAATTAATTATATTTTTTTACCTCACATAATAACTATTCGGGACATTAATCGAGTATATTTGTATTTAGGTGGTAGAAGCTCCTTGTGGGAAAAAAAACGTATATTTTTATTGTATTAGTAAGTTTGAGGGGATTAGAACAGTTTGGGACGATATCTAATCAAGGTAGCTAGGTTTTGATCTTTTTCTTGTGAAAAAAATTATCGTTTGATCTTTGTCCTACAAAAAGATGAGGTTATTCTTTTCTCTCAAAAAGAATTAGGTTTTGATTCTTCCGGTAATTGAATTGTTATTTTGACTGAATTATAAAGCTTTATCCTTCGATGTGAAAATGATAAGTGAGAGAGTGTTAGGTTAATATTTGGCCTGGTAAAAATTTAGTGTTAATCCTTGACCAAGAAAAAGAGTAATTTGTAAAAGTTGATTTTGTGCCTGTAAAAAAATCATTGTAAGAGTTTGGTTCCTACCTGGTAAAGGGATCAAAGGAGTTTAGTAGATTGCGAATCTCCATGGAGCACGAATGACTAGACTTTGGCAAGACTAACATGACCGAACCACGATATATCGTTGTGTGTTGCATTTTTTATTTTCTATTATATTGTGTTTGGGTGTACATTTAGTATTAAACACATATCCGCTGCGTAACTAAGATAATAGTTAATTTAGGAAAATTAATTATTTGATATTAAGTGTTTAAATGAAGTAATTGTTTAAATTCTGTAACTACCCAATTCACCCATCTCTTGGGTAACTCTTTGGACTAACAATAATCATGTAGTATCTATGCTTTACTTTCATGCATATAACACGCATTATCCATAATCAACCAAATAACACCTGATTATTGCTATATTCATCAAACTATGTCCAAATCATACAAAACTATCTCAAAAACATCAAGAACGTCCGATAACATGTTAAAAACATGTGCGAGCCCAAATCATGTGAGGTCCCAAAACATCTGAGAACTTGTTAAGAACAAGTGAAGGTTCGAGTTAAATATCTATCACATCATGAGTTGTGTATAGTCTCTACAATTCTGTCAAGATAACTTCAAACCGACTCTTTACTAACTATATATAGTTAGTAACTTAATTTACTTTTCGCTAAATGTCATGATCGTAGCCCAGGAGGCTAGTGGACTAGTACATATATGTGTGTGTGTGTGTGTGTGTGTGTGTGTGTGTGTGTGTGTGTACATGTATATATGCATACTTCAGCGGCAGACTCTTGTGGCTAAAAACTCAGGATAAGGGGAAGGTTTCTATTTCTTCAGGGATATGTGTGATTCTTCTTCGAAAACTTTTTTGTTCTTCTTAGTTATGAGTAGGACTGTAAATATATGGTATTTCTTTTCAATTTAAACTAAGAAACTCACACACTAACACTATTTAACCAAAAACAAAATAGTCCAGTTAAAGTGTTCTTGGAAAAATCAAAGAGGTTATGTCCATATCATGTTGTAATTCATGTTTTTTAGAACTAAAACCAACTAATAATCAACTAAAACCAACCCAGCTTTCAACTTAACAAGAATGAACTACGCGATGACCAAATCTTTGGTTGCCTCTCAAAGTACATAGGCAACCCACATAAGGGTTTGGTTACATATCCAAATAATTTAGTCTAGTTTGCATACTGGAACTACATATTGACCTAATTCTTTGTGGAAACAAGGATTTGTAGGCAACCTGTATAAGGTTCGGTCTCTTAAAAATACAAAAATATTTGCATTTCACATAGCTTTCATATTTATATTTCTATCTCTTATAAACTGTTATTGGGTTGTCACTGCCTAGAATAGTAGAGTATAACATAGTATTTACTGCTTTCATTAGTTAAAAACACACAAAAAAAAAAAAAAATCCATTACTAGTTGTAGTTGCATAATAGATAACATTTACTGCTTTAAGCATATCAAAATACATAAAAAAAAAAAATGTAAAAACTTTAAACGGGGAATTGTTTTTGTTTAAATAAATCAAAGAAAGTTACTCGGGTAGTGTTTCAGTGAATATTCATTTAGATTAAGGTACCGTTTACGGACGGGTGCCTTGGGGTGCGTAAATCCTTCCCCTAGCATAATCGGTCCCCGAACTTTAAGAATATTTTTGGTACATAGACCTATATGAAGTAAAAACATGAGCCATTTCAAAGTAAAATGAATTTTTAAAACTCTCGGTGACCTAGCACACTGTTTAGCCCTCTGCTATGTGGCGACTTTGTTTTCAACATAAAATCTCGGGCCAAGAAAATTTTTCAAAACCGACGCCTAAAAAAGCCCGTGAAAAACCATTTTCAAAATGAACAGATTTGGAGGACTTAGAAAGAAAGGAATGGAACATGTTTTCTCTCCTTCCCGATTATCTACTTCTTCCACTATCAAAATCTGGGATGCGTCAACTGGCACCTCCTCTAGGAAAACTCATAAGAGGATCAAGCTTAGTCGAAGTCTAAATGTATATTTACAGTTAAATAAAACCTGAGAATACATCTTTGATTTTTAAAACATAGCTATTCCCTTTCAAAAATAATAAATAGTAATAATAATAAAGAATAAAAAAATAATAAAAAAGTGCAAAAAAAAATAAAAATAAATAAATAATAAAAAAAATGATGATGATGACAACGACGACGATGATGATGATGATGGTGATAATAATAATAATAAAAATACATAGCCTATGTATACTAGCATGCATACATATTTACTGTCTTTTACTACATTTATATTACCGTATTTCAATACTGTATTTAAATTACTATCTTTACATTCCTGCATTTCATTTTCATATACTCTCTCCAGCACACGAACACTCACTATTGCATTCATATTATGATGGAAAAACCCAAGTCGTAAACCTCTTAAGGATAGAGAGGCCAATAGTATGGGCTGACGTCAGTGATATTGTCACACCGAACCAAGCCTTGAAAACCCTTAGGATAAAAAGAAGAGTTAGTAAAAGCAAGGTCGGGGGGTCTCTCCCCTGGGATCCGACTACAAACCTCACCTTGCCCGGACAACCAACCAATGATGGATGTTCCCATGGGGAGGATGTTGGAGGTTTAAAGGTCTGGGAACTGAGCATTCTAGAATATTCTAGAAGAAAAGTTATGAACTACTTATAGTGAGCTTAAGATAGAGAAATAACCAAAACCATGTTCTACCTAGGACACTTATCTTGGAGAGAGATTTTGTTTTTTCTTCTATATAGTTATTTACATAATTGTCATATTTGGTAGACAAAATAAAACTTCTAGGACTAGTAGGGGCATAATAATTGATGTAAGAGTTCCTGTTCTATCCCTCACATTGCTAGGTTGCTCAGCAGCTAAAAAACATTTTCCAAAATCAAAATATAGAGCGAGCTACAAAAGAAAACAAGAATCCTTATTTCATTTAGTACAATAAATCCTATAAATGCCTATTTCATCCATGATAATGTACTTAAAACTTGCTCTAATCAAATCACAAATATATTCTCCTTTAAATAATGCACGAAATTCTGCCTTGATAAGTCAGAAATAATAAGCCTTCGCTAGACAAAGTTGTTTAAAGTTTGTCCACCAAGTCAACGTAAAAGAATCTACTTCGATCATGCAAAATCCCTCTAATCTTACCAAGATATAAGACAATGTTGTCATCCAGTCAAATCAGGATTGTGTGATCCAAATAATAACCATACCTTGGGTTGTGTTTTCCATAGGGTTTATGTGTCATATCCTAAACATGCTGCCCTTTCTCATAAATCCTATACAGTAGGAATTATGCGCCATTAGGAAGAAATTTTGTTTAGGTTCAAAACGCCTTAAGCCAATCAAAATCCGTCCTAATAGGAGGCCACCTAAAGTTTTCCAATTGGATTGTCGAATACACCCTCAGTAGATATCATGAAATAAAGGGTGCCTTAGACCCTTCCCCAAGAACTAGGAATGATAATCCATCTTTTGAGGAAGAAAATGATAAATTCTACCATTAGGTCCTAAGGAAAATGATCCATGTTTTGAGGGAAAAGTATAGGATAATTCTATTATTAGGTCCTCAGAACAATAATCTATTTTTCAAGGAAGAAATAGATGAGTTTGTCATCAAGTTTTAGGGGCAATTATCCCTAATTTGAAAAGAAAAAAAAGTAGGGAATAACTTTATCATCAAGTTCTAGGAGCTATGATCATTGTCTTGAGGAAGAAATAATGACTTTGTCTTTGGTTCCTAGGAAGAATTATCCGTATCTTGAGGATAAAAGGTCAATCATGTCATAATCCTAAGATGACTATAACTTTTAAACTTGAGGATGAACCAAAGTTGTAAGTTACCCTGGTTCTACTAAGCCATTTCCAAGCCGAGGTCTGTCCAGAGCATTCCCTAAAGTTTCCTACTAGAGCTACATCTCCCTAGGATTGCATACATAAATCATGAACATAATCATCCATGTAGGTGTATTCATAGATAGTCAATAATATAACCATACATAAAGATAAAAATAATTTGCATCCATTAAAAGTTCGTTAGTAGAGATCTAGGTTGTTAATTACTTAATAAATCTAGAAAATTTACTTAAGGTAACTTTTGCTAAAAATTATTTGAGATCTTTTGCCAAGATCGTGAAATGAACCCTATCCTCTCCCTATTGAAAATAATCAGAACGACTCCAAGATCTCGATGATGTAAGAAGACATTACCTCCCTAACACAGATACTGAGCCAGATGAGCCCGACCTCGTGGTTCCAAGAAAAGGACCAATTACCGTCACCTAAAAATTCCCTTAGCATGATAAAATGTTGGGACAAATTACGAATCGAGAGGCTCTCTCATTGAAAATGGATTGCTACTGAAAATCACAACCACCTTGTAAACTAGAAGACTTCATTTGTGTTACCGCCTCAAATCAAGACCTGCCTAGCTAGAAAAAGAGCCTCTAACCTAAGGAAAATGCAGTCCTTGAAGATAGTTCCAAGATATGTAAGAAGATGGACTACATGAACCAATCTGTTGGACCCTTATCCACCCAGAACAACAACCTTTCATCTCTACTCTATATCCCAATAGTTTTCCTCAAAACCGCAATCAATTGCCAACCTTAATTCAATTGTCTCACCGAATCTTCAAGTCTACCCAAGAACCTGAAGAGAGGACACAAATCACCTCATACGCTATGCTACTCTCTTAAGTCTACCGCCACCTATTCCCCCTAACCAAGGAAACCCTCAGGATCTGAGGTTTAACCGTCGCACTTTCTGTCAATATCACTCCGGAATGACTAGTCACCACACTAATCAATTCTAGGACCTGAAGAATTGTATCGAGGATCTCATCCAAATAAGGATCATAAGTACCTCATGAGAAACTCTGACCATCAAAGAATAGGGGAAAAAACATCTATATATTCGTCTCCTCTAGTTTCTTAAGTACTTTCTAATAAACTAAGGTATTGTCCTATATGCCTATGTTCTAGATCTACAAATCACTAAATTCTAGCTTATTTTATCTAAGGTCGACTCAGGTCTTCATACTCTAACTTTCATAAATTAATTCACTTATCGTAATTTACACACCGTGAATAATCAAAATAATGATAACATAATTTCAATACTAAATTAGACCATTTTTAAAAGGAAATGGTTAAAATAAATGTCTTGTTTCAACCAAACAATAGTGAGATATTGACAAAAAATATTGGAACATTAGAAAGAAAACCTAGGAGCCCTGTTGTGGAATCACTACACATATTCTAACCCGGGAGTATCCAAGTAATCTTGAAGAAGTATAGAAGATCTCCTCAACAGGAATGAAAGAAGAAATATCCAAAATATTTGTGATACGAATAATAATAGATAAAGTCTTCGAAGCTAACCTCGTCATAGAAACGTCGGGTAGTTGAACAAAGAATGATTGAGTAATATAAACTAGGATTTTATCTAAATATAACCAATTCAGAGATACATGAAAACCTACCTAAAATAAAAGTAGGAGGAACCTTGTAGAATTGAAGACAATCAAGAATGGAAGAAGACAACAAGACTCCATCCAAATAATACCTAATAATGGGGAAAGTAACCAAGAAAGGGGCGAAATCAACGAAGACCTTGAGATTGACTCAAATTGCCCTAATTCTCTAAAAAAAATGTAAAATCCTTAAAGTAGGTGTTAAGAGAATAAAAAATAATAAATAAAGACTAGTCTCATAAAATTTCTAAACACTGAGTGTTCACACAAAAACAATGGGGTGAATCGAATTCTTTATATAATCGGAGTATTAAGTCATAAGGGTATCTCAATACCTAGTGACTTGGGCCAACTAGACCGGGATCATTGCCCGAATCTCGCTATATGGATTATATAGAAAGTATGACTCTGTACTTGCTGGAGTAAACAAAAATAAAAGAAATTTCTCGTTACACTACCAGGACAGAATAACATTTGTTAGTAGTCATTAACTAACACTTGTTTCTCCATCACTTCTATTATTCCTCCTCTAAGTTATCTTAGGAAGGCCCATTCTATTTTTCCCCAGTTCGAGACAGTAGAATTAAAGCAGAGTCATAGATAAAACCTCGGGTAACATTTAAAGTCTTGGAAATCTCGATAACAATCTTAGAAAATATCAATATCAGAACTTGATGGAATTGAAACTAGAAAACCTCTTTAACTAATAACTACGGATATTTGGTCTAAATTACTATTGAACTTATCTTCACCATAATTTAGACTAATCCGATGCAAAAATCACGACAATCATTAAGATGAATGAATGTTTGAATATGATTATCTGAGTATACTCTGGTCAAAATAATCTCGTATAAATGTCAATAGGGAAATATACATGGAACGTATGGGTATAATACTTAAAACATTAGAAATAACTTTGGGAAAATTTAGGAAACGAAGGGAAAAAGCCTTATTAAAGATCCAATCACTTAAATCCTCTCCTAAATTTATCCAAAAGTCATTTGAAGCCCGAGCCAAATCAACAGTGAACTCCATTCCGAGCGAGACGTTCCCATTCTGGGATATTCTAAGCTCAACCAAGTGAGACATAAAATAAAACTCAACTATTCATGTATGAACCTTTCCATCTTACAACCAAAACCTAGAAACTATTCGAAGAAAATCCTGATCAAAATTCCAAATACAACGCAAAAAGGAGCAAAGGAGCAGGAAGCCTCTCAGAAGTACCGATCAACTTTTCGTATCAGAATTGACATGGAAGTGACCAGGGGAGATGGCTAATAGCAAAAGGGTACCTGGCGCAAACATTCCTTTCTAGGAGAAAACTAGCATCGCTAGATAGATGATATATTCCTTAAAGAAAGCATTCTAGATAAAAGGTTTAGGCATCATAAAAACTTATAATATATGAGTTAGTAGCAAAGTACTACCCAGGCACTATGCATCATGTATCACTTACACATGCATAACTTTCATACACATGAGGAAACTTAGGCATCATACTCCAAACCAAAACCTATAGCATATTGCATATTATGTTGTATCAATAGGTCTTTATCAATATAACACTTGCACCCATACACTTTATTCAGTAGATCTAGTAGGTTGGCAGGTAATCCTTGGACATGTAATCTGGTCAAGTAGCCTCAACATGTCACCGTACCTTCGTCCATCTCTGATAGTAGTTTTCAACCAACTTAGGGTTAGACAATAAGTTAACCTCACATAAGTTGTATCTTGATAATAGACCATTACTGTAAAACGTCGGGGTGTAGTAGAGTTTCCTTAGAAATTTTACCTTGTTAGGATTCAACAAGATCTTCTTAGAACTGAGTAATTTTTAGCACTGTTCAAACACTCGAAGTACCGAAACTCTAGTAGACCTAATCAAAACAGTATAATTTAAAGACTTAAATAGACTACCAATCAAAAATAATTATAAATATAAAACTAGCTATTGCTTAGGTAGAAAACTCTATCCATTAGACTAGGGTAAGATTTGTTGCCAACAAAAGTAACTATCTTTACCTACAGTAGGTACGATTTTTAGAATTATCTAAGGTCGAAACTATGTTCTACTTGATCCTTGGTAGATCACCAAGGTATGTAGAAAACCCAAGTGGGTTCGGTCGAAATGAGAAAAAGAGAGATATCATCCTTAGGACACTCTCTTAGCCCAATACCAAGGCTTCTCTCTAGAATAGTCCTTTAACTCTCTTGAGGAAAGCTATCTTTACTCTCCTTGTTATTCAAACAAACAATAGGTGTCTAAGCAAGAACTACATTGAACCTGATCCTTGGCAATCTGCCAAGTTACGTAGGAAACCTATTTAGGTTCGATCATCCAACTGTAGGAATCTATAGCCATGGGCTAGAGCATGTCCTCATAGTTTCCATAATCGTACATAGATTGGACTTTATAAAGTCCATTTTATGCACTCCACCAAGCGGTAGGGTTCTAAGTTCAAATTGCCAATCCCTATTAAAGGGTGATAGGGGTAAAAACAAAATGAGGAACAAATAAAGAAAATAAAAGTCATTTGACTTCGATTGCTAAGGAAGGTCTTAGGTTCATCTAAAAACAATACTTTCGAAATCAGGTTGAAAATCCAAAATTCAACTAGTGATTCAGAATTCTTCAAGATTAGAAGAAGCGAAGGTCGAAAACTACTAGGAATCTAGCAAACTTGCATAGTAAATTACAACTTTCGATTATCTATGTGCTATTTTCTTTTGTGACTAACATCTCAGGATAGATAGTAAATAAATAAATAAATAAATAACCTCATAAGAAAATGGAAATGTAAGGTAAATTTCGTCCAACCTTATGTGGGTGGATAATTTACCTATTGTCCAACCTCAACTGGTCAGAGGAGAATACTACTATCCTACCTTAAGCAGTCGGAGAATTTACATGCCATCATAGATAGAGATTTCAACATACTGCCCTACCTTAAGTGCTCTAAGATTTTATACTATCATCCTACCTAAGTACTCGGTGATTCTTCCAAACCATCCTAGCTCACATGATCAAAGGTTCCATTGTACCATCATACCTTCACGATAACTAATGATTTCGATAAACGATATCCAATTTAGAAACAATTTTGACACGCCTACAGCCATCACTGAACCAACAATACACAACACCTCAAATTCTCATGATCCCCGCCATCAATACATCAAAGGCCTTATTAAATACTATCCTACGATCCAAAATCATTAAAAGTCCGTAGAACCAGAAAAACCATCATGAACCATAGAATATTTAGTTTGCGATTTCGAGACCAGTGTGGTACACATTAGAGTTACCTTAAGGATGGATCTTTTGAGAAGAGAATAAGATTGTCCGCGGATGAATATTTGCTAACTTCTAAAGAAAGAATCCATAAAAGTCCCACTGAAAAATCAGAGCAATAGGATACAATAGCGCCGGTCCTTCAATACTGGGTCTACAAGAGCTAAGAGTATGAAGACCGACTCGGGCACTAAGTTATTCTATCGAATACTCGCTCTGCTTCTCACCCTTCACTAGTATAGCACCCAAAAGCATCTCACCCTCTACCCATGATGTCTTAGTCAAGGGAACGGCTCGACCTTGGAACCTAACTCTGGTGATCGTCTCCTAGTCGAGGGGCTTCAGCACCAACTCTCCGTAAACTTGGTAAAGAGAATTCGTCATAAAACACCAGTGATCGATCAAGGCATTAGGATACCCATAATCCATACGAGAGGCTTGAATGGTGAGAAAATCCCTGAAGTCACATCTCTAGAGGAATATGCGATAGTCGGGGTGCATTCTCCTAGGGCAGAGGATGTACAAAGTTGCCCATAACCCCCTAAAATTCCCATTACAGTAGGAGTCGACTTATATAAATTCAACCCTCGAATTAATAAGATATTTGTTATTTTAGAAAGGAAGACAAATTCAAAAAGGGTTTTCATAGTAAGCCTGAGCAAAATGAAGGAAAATAGAAGGATGGTCATGAAGATTACCTACTAAGGACTGATCCTCAGTACTATGGACTAAAGTCACGCCGCGTCAAATGTAAGGGGTCTATCACAAAATGGTCTGGGAATACAATCACCATGATCGAAGTCGTCTCCTGGGAAATCATTAGAAATGCCCCAATTGGGCATCCCATCCTCTAGATGGACGTAGTTTGGATCTATCGCCATCTCAATTGCATCGGAATGGCCAGCAAACTCCTGACCCATAGGATCACTCGAAGAGTCAGCCATTATTGAATCATCGATTCTAGATGCTCTAAGGTCTCCTTAGCAGTCGAAGAAGAAAGGGTAAGCATTTCATTAGAAATCTTGAGTGCCGACACCCTAGGCTAACCTCGGGAGTGCTTTGAAGCACTCTTTCTCAGCAAGGTCTTGGGGGATTTTTCCTTCCCACTAGAACGGGAAAGAAGATGGCCACCATCACCCGAAGAACCAACGGTTGACATAGTGTCATCTAAGAAGAAAAGTTAAAGCTTTATTACTAGGGTACCGACTTAAGGTAACAAGTTGGAATTTTTAGGATTATTACATGAATTTGGAAGACATATAAGACTTACCGCTGCCATTATTCTATGAAAACAACCATGAACGGCCAGGATTAATCTCTAACGATCTATCACTAGCCGAGCACTAGGGACCAAGGATTGAGTTCATCTCTCCGAGAACAATGGTTGTTATTCTACCCTCTTTAGTTTAAGTATGTGTTATTTATCAATTAAACTAAGGTATAATCAAGAAAAACAAGTTCAAAATTGCCGCCCCTAGAAGTCAAAACCAAAATTGTAAAGCCATCTCACTTTGGGGAAACATTAAAATACTAAAACAAACATACACTATAAGAGCAAACAATGATATTTCAAATAGATAACTAATTAAATTACATCATCAATCCGATGAAATAAAAGATGATATCCAAGACTCTCAAAGAATACATACATATAATAATAATAATAATAATAATAATAATAATAATAATAATAATAATAATAATAATAATAATAATAATAATAATAATAATAATAATAATAAACCCATCAGCAGGTGTATTAAGGGATTTACATCAAGAATATCCCGAATCCAGCACCCCAGACAAATAGCAAGACAAACTGATTTGGCTGCTTAATCTAGTAGCTAATCACTCTCCTCCCAAGCTTGCAAGCTAGGGCATATTTTACACTATTAATAATCATGAATTTCACAATAGGAAGTGTCGAATTAGATTCCACTACAGAATTTATCCAATCACTGCCCTAGTCTATGATTAGGGCATATTTCATCCTATCTATATTTTTTCAGATGGAAACAACATGCATTTCATCTCATGAAGTAAAATGAAGTCATTAAATCATAATGAATTTAATTAAATTCAACCCTAAGTATGAACTACATGTCATCTTGATTCCTGACGAAGTCCAGGATACATAGGAAACTCTTGTGGGTTCGGTTAACAACTTGATGACGAGGAACTACACGTCAACCAGATTGCAAGCGAAGTTTGATGATGTACCCCAGATTTTGATAGCGGAATAAGTAGAGAATTGGGAAAATAAGTTTCAACCCTTTCTCTCTAAGTCGTCCAAATTCGTTCATTTTTTAAAATGGTTTTTCAAGGGCCTTTTTTGGGCATCGTTTTGAAAAAATTCATGGGCTGGGATTTTATGTTAAAAATGGAGTCACAACATAGCATGGGGTTAAATGGTGTGCTAGGTTATCGGAATTTTAAAAATTCATTTTCTCTTTAAAATGGCCTCTATTTTGACATCCAAATGTCTGTGTGCCAGAGATATTCTTTAAGTTTGAGAGTCGGTTATCTTTAGGGAAGGTTTTATTCCCCCCAAGACACCCATCCATAAATGGTACGTTAGTCTAAATAGATATTCATTGTTAAACATATCCAAGCAGTTTTCTTTGATTACTTAAACAAGAATAATTCCCTTTTTAAAACTTGTTCTCTTTTTATATATTTTTACATGATATAATGATAATCAAATAAATACTATAGTTAATACTAGTCATTGACACCCAATAATAGTTTATATAGACAGAAATGTAAATATGCAAGCTATATAAAGTGCAAACTAATACTAATTTGTTTGGATATACGACCGAACCTGCATGTGGGTTGCCTACGTATCTCGGATTAATAAGAATCAGGTCTTTACTCAGTTCGTTTGTGTTAGGGTAAAGGGTGTGGTTTATGTTATTAAAGGTGTGACCAAACCCTTTTGGGTTGCCTACATACTTTGGTTACCAAAGATCAGGTCAAACGTAGTTCATTCTAATTAATATAAAAACTAGGTTGGTTTTAGTTGATAATTAGTTGATTTTTTAGTTGTGAACAACCTGAATCACAACCTTAGCTAGTTATTATTAATTTATTTTAAAGTTGTAAACAACCTAAATCACAATCTTAATTATGTTTATTATTAATCATTTTTTAAGTTGTGAACAACCTAAATCACAACATGAAATGTACATAACCTCTATGATTTTGTCAAGAACATCTTAAACTAACTCTTTTGTTTTGGTTAGTTAGTGTTATTGTGTGAGTTGTTAGTTAAAAAATGAAAAGAAATACCATATATTTATGTCAGTTTTACTCATAACTAAGAAAAATGGGAAGGTTTTTGAAGAAGAATCACACATATCCCCGAAGGAATAGAGGCCCTACCTTTATCCTAAGTTCTTAGCCACAAGTGTCTATTGGTGTAGTATATGTGTGTGTGTGTGTGTGTGTGCGTGCGCGCCAGTCCAGAAGACAACCTGGCTGTGATCTTGACATTTAGCAAAAAAGTAAATCCAATTATTAGTAGTTTTCTAGTTAATATTAACAATTAGAAAAGAGTCAGTGTAAAGTTCTTGAGAAAATCATAGAGAGTTTCTACAACTCATGGTGTGATTGTTGTTTTATTTGAATCCTCACATGTTCTTAACATGTTCTCGGATGATTTGGGTCCTCACATGTTCTCAGACATTCTTGAGATGCTTGGAATACTTTTTGTGTGATTTGAGCATAGTTTTGTTGTTATAACAAGAATCAAGTGTTTGTCTAGTTGTTTTGACAAAATTAAGTATTTGTTTGGTTGTTTATGGGTTTTATGTATTATATACATGAAATTAAAGTGTTTTAACTACATTATTATGCTATTTACAAGCAACATACACAAGATTAAACTAAGATCGAAGGGGTTTTTGAAGAAACATACCTACTTGGGGGATGTGGTCTTCCCTAAGTAATTACTTCATTTTTCTCCTAGACCTTCTTGGTTGGAAGTTAATCAATCTCCATAGATTTCTTGAGTTCTTGCTCCAAGAACCTCAAGAACACCCTATTTAGGGGATGTGGTCATCCTTAAGTAGCTATCTCACTTTCCTCCTTGATCCTCTTGGCTTGGTGTTGATCGGTGATCATCGATCTCATGAGTTCTTGCTCCAAGAACCTCAAGAACACCCTTAGGGATTGGATTTTAGTGGAATAACAGTATGTTATTTAAGAAATTTTCTTGAAAAATCTATCACCCCAGAGAGTTGCTCGAGTTTAAAGAGAGAAGTTACGCATTCAATGCTTTAAAAAAATGAGAACCAAGCACCCTTATATATAGGTTGGTGGCTTACGCATTTCTTAAACTGCAGTCCAATCTAGCCTCTTTCTTGGGTGGTGTTTGTCCTAGGGGACATGTTGTCTTGTATTGATCTTGTTTTGTGTTGAAGGAATTTAGGGTGGAAGGCAAGATCTTCAAAGATTTGGTAATGATTGTCAATAATTACCAATAATTACCTCCTCTCCAATCATATGTATTTCACATGGATGCATTAAAGGCTCGATGTGACACATCCGGTCTGGTTTAGGGGCTAACTACCAGTTATTTCACTATTTCGATTTAGTTGCCATTAATGATTACAAGGTGAAATGTATGTAGCCTAAAAGTGTCCTTTTGCATTTAATTCTCTATTATGAGTCATTACTTGGTGCTCACACGGTTGGTTTCGGCACGAGTTAGTTTGCCTTGTAACCAACGATTGAATTTCAAAGTTTCTAGTTAACCCTAATATATTTTGGTGAAAATATCTTGATACATTAAAACTAGACCTTATATGTCACCCCCAACCAATAAATTCTTGATGATATGTGCACTTAATGCATTGGCTAGGTGGAAAACCGATTTGGTTTGACTTCAGTGACGGGTTGTCACATTTTAGGAATTTTGGTTAAACCTAAGATATTTTGCTCAAAATATCTACATCCATTGAATGTGGCCTATCCATGTCATACCAATAATTTAATTCTTGATTTTATATACATTTAATACACACTAAATTCCTAACTTAGGTGGCGAACTAAATCGGTTTAGTTTCGATAACGGTTTGTCACATCCTAAGTGTCTCGGTTCCCCTCTTAGATATTTTGTAGGAAACTCCTAGGAATTTTCCTTTTTAATTTAAAGGCCTATTTTGTGGTCATTTAATTATGGTTAGGACCTCAATTCATTGGGCCTAGGGTGGTTTGTCAAGACAACTTGAATTTGGTATAATTATAAATCAAGCCCAGCTCCTTAATCACCTTCGTGATTTAGGGCTTGTCATGACCTTTCCAAGCCTTGATTAAGGTATCTTGCATTTTTTTATTGGTGGTATTTTATATAATATGCATAATTGAAAAAATTATTTTTTGTGCTAAACCGACAGGATCCAGTGATTGTAAATGTTTTAGGGTCACGGTAAGTAACCGGAGTAATTTGTTTGAAATATCCTATAATTTATGGGTAGTGGATAATTTTTATCTATACCAAAGATAATTTAATGAAAATCAAACTTTAAAAAATTCATTTTGGACCGCCTTAAATTATGCGAATTTCGAGGTTAACTTGAAACTTTTTCTTAACCGCATTTTGTCAAATTTAACAGTTTTGTGTTTTTCTCATATTTTTTTATATTTTTGTAAATTATATACTGTGATCTCAGGTAGAAAATCACTCTCTTTAAACCTAAGTTTAATGTTTATCCGAACCTATACTTTATCCGACATGATTAAGCAGGACAAAATGCGGTGTCTACATCCGGGATACATAGAAAACCCTTGTGGGTTCAGTTGACAACCTAAAAATATTAATTATGTTCGAATTGATTCTCAACAATTCCAGGATATGTAGGAAACCTTTTTAAGATACCCCCGTCAACTTTAAAATCCCTAATGTAATCAAAGACGAACTTCGTTCCGACCTGATTTTCAGTTATTTGAGATACGTAAGTAACCCATAATACGGGTCCAGTCACCATTAACAAAAATACCACTCCAATTGGGATCTAATCATGTTATCAAATATTAAAACTCCCCACAAAGTCGCTCAATAATAAAAAAAAATCCCCCAATCAATCCGGATTGAACCATATCAAATATAAGGATCACCTATTAATCAAGATTCAATCATATCAACTTTAAACAACCAAGGAAGAATTAAGTGTCGACCCAAGTCCTCGTAAATACCAGGATACGTGAAACCTTTATAGGTTGGGTCGTCACCTTAAAAAAAATCATCCTCCCCTGCAAACCGCGGTTTGTCCTGTCCTTAGTAGATCATTAAGGTCCAGTCGAAGTCAGAGAAATGCATGCATTATGAAATTCTCTAGCAGATTACTAAGGTAGACAACAAATTATACATATGCTCAAACTACGCATCAACCTGATCCTTAGCAGATTACTAAGGTAAATAAGAAGACCTTGTGAGTATAGTCGACAATTTGAGATGGCAAGGTTAGTGTCGAACTACATTTCGACTGGATTCCTAACTTAGGAAGTCAGTATATGTAGATAACCCAAGTGGGTTTTGGTCATCCAACTATCATCATCTAAAACAGTAATATAGGTATACATAAAAAACCCAACGGGGTTCCCAGGCTAAATAAAATATTATAATCACACGCTCAGTTCAGGACATAGAGGCAACCGAGGTGGGCTCTACCGCATCCTTTGAATGCTCAGGAGGTAGTCCTATGCCCTAGCTAGGGTTGGGGCACATTATATTCAGTTCTTCGTTAAGAATCTGTGATTGGACTCACCCCAGCTAGAGTTGTGGCACACTATATCCGGTTTCTCGGATGAGATTCTATAATAAGAATCACCCCAACTAGAGTTGAGGCACATTATATCAGATTTTCTTCGTAGAAAAATTTCTTGATATAAGACTCGCACCAATCACCAACTAAAATCTATAATACAAAAAATAAAAAATAAAAGCACATCGTCAAGACCCAATCTATGATTGGGGCACATTTTATTCAAGGTTAAATTTATCCCCTAGAAGTTTTTTAGTCCTTGTTAGGCAGTCCTAGGTGGTATATGGCCAAGAAACTCTACTAGGTGTAGAGTTTTCCCGAGGGTCTTCACCCATGTAAATTCTCTCAGTCATTTTTAATCATGTATTGATGTAACGACCCAGGAATCGGTTTCTCTAACCAAGAACCTTTTCTACCCAATATTGATGTACTTTACGTGTCCAAACTATATTTGACCTGATTCTCAGTTAAGTCTGAGAAATGTAGGCACCCTAATGGGGTTCGGTCAAGACAGCTCATGAAAATTAATATTTAGATACATCATCGAACTCTGTCTCAGATTGACTAGATACCCCGGAATTGATTTCTCTAACCCAGAACCATTCCACTCAATCTTGATTTACTTTACATGTTAAAACTACGTACGACTTGATTCCCATTAATTAGAGATATGTTGGAGAACCCTTTGGGTACGGTTACAACCAGTAGTCGATTGACCGAGTGTCATCCTCCTCCTATCCTATAGGATAGACCATACATAATCCTTTAGGAGCAGTATTTTAATTTTAAACAAGACAGCCAGTAAGACAGTATTTTAATTTTAAATGAGACAGCCAGAGAGACAGTATTTTAATTTTGTAGTATAGTGTAGTAGTAGAATTTACTTTACCTTCTATAACTACATATGACCTGATTCTTATTAATTTGAGATATGTAAGAGAACCCTATGGGTACAGTCACAACTAGGAGTCGATTGACCAAGTGTCATCTTCTCCGCCTCCGATAGGATAGACCATGCATTATCCTTTAGGAATATATCGGGAGGGCTCGTACAAAGTATCGTCCTCACTAAGACCTTAGGGTCAGGTATAATAACACTATCCTAAGGTATAGTACTGTAATAGTAAATAGTAGTGTAATAGCAACCAATAGTATAATAGCAACCATTATTGTAATAGCAACCAATAGTCTAATGCAACCAGTAGTGTAACGTGATAGTAGTATAACTCTTAGGAGGGCTCGTACAGAGTTCCATCCTTGCAGAGTCTTATAGGTTTTATCATTGATCATCATTTAAGAGTATATTAATATGTAGTCATCGATCGGATTGCTTAGTCACCGTCCTTACCAAGTCCTCTAGGATTGATCTTTAGGCATCCTTAGGAATCCAAGTCATGGTGGGAATAGTCGATTGTCATCCTAACCATGTTTCCTCAAAGGATTAGGCATGTCGTTGTCTTTTACGAAACTCTTTTACCACTCTCGTAGGGTAAAGACTACAATGTCAAATGCTCCTGACTTTGCTTAATTTATTTAAATAACTATCTTTTACATTCCATGTCTAGAAGAACAAAATGCTATTGTCTCCTTCTTTGTCATTACGAGCAAACTCGCATGACAAAGAAGAGTAGTTGTAGACACCTCATTTTATCTTGCCCAGTCAGTGTTGAATCAAATACAAGTTTAGATAAACTTTAAACTTAGGTATAAAAGGAATAAATTTCTACCTAATATCACACTATATAATATGGAAAAATACCCAAAATATGAGAAAAACACGAAAATTGTTTAATTTGATTGAATTCAGGTAAGTAAAAGTTTCGGGTTAAGCTCGACAGTCTTACAATTTTAGGTGGTCTAAATGACTTTATTAAAGGTTGTTTTTCATTGAATAATCTTTAGTATAAATAAAATTAGCTATTACCCTTTAATTATAGGATATTTCAAACAATTACCTCAGTTACCTACCCTGACCCTGAAACATTTAGTATCACTGAATTTTGTTGATTTAACACCAAAAATATTTATTTCATTTATGCACATTAAATCAAATAACACCTAGAAAAAATCCAAGAGACCTTCATCATGTCTTGGAAAGGTTATGACAAGCCCTAAATCACCATGGTGATTAATAACTTGGGCTTGGTTTGGAATTACTCCAATCTAATTTGTCTTGACAAACCACCCTAGGCCCAATGAATCAAGGGCCTACCCATCATTAAAATACCCAGAAATGATCCTTTAAATGACCAAAGAACCCATAGATATTATTTACACAAATATCTAAGGAGGAAAACCAAGACACATAGGAGGTAACCAACCGTTATCGAAACAAAACCGATTCGGTTTGCCACCTAAGTTACGAATTTAATGTACATTAACTGCCCATAGCATCAAGAATTAAGTTCTTGGGATTCCATGGATAGGATAAATTCAAGGGATGTAGATATTTTGAGTAAAATATCTTAGGTTTAGCTGAAATCCCTGAAATGTAACTACCTGTTACTGAAACCAAACTAAATTGGTTTGCCACCTACACAATGCATTAAATGAACATCCCATCAAGAATTTATTTCTTGGAATGGAATGGAAGGGATACATTCAAGGTATCGAGATATTTTCACCAAAATATCTTAGGGTTAACTAGAAATCTTGAAATCCAACCGTTGGTTACAAAGAAAACTAACCCGATTCGATCCAAAACCAACCATATGTGTGCTCACCAAGTAATGAGTCATCATAATCGATTAAATTCCAAGTGACCCATTGAGACTAAATACAATTCACCTTGAAATCATTAACCGAAACTAAACCAAAATAGTGAAACTAACTGGTATTTAACCCCTAAACCGAATCTAAAGTGTCACATCAAGTCATTAATGCACCCATGTGCAACCCATAGGATTTGAGAAGGTATAATGATTGGTTATGATTGCCAATCATTACCAAATCTAGGGAAAGATTGGGTAATCATTACCAAATTCTTCCAAAGCTAATCACAAACAAATCAAGATAGCATGTCCCCTAGGCCAAACTATCCCTAAGGAAGAGACTGGTGTGGCATGCGCATTAATAGGTGTGTGGGCCCTTGGCCTATAAATGGAGGGTCCTTGTTTTTCATGTTTTCAAGACTTGAAGTCCTATCTTCTCTCTCTAAAATTCGAGCCAAGTCTCACTTTCTAGGATTCTTAATAAAGTTTCTTGAAGAACATGTCGTTGCTGAAATCTGTTCCCGGAGGGTGTTCTTGAGATTCTTTGAACAAGAACTCAAGAGGAAGACAGTCACCGATCAAAGCCAATCCAAGAAGATCAAGGAGTAAAGGTAGATAACCATTTAGGGAGTACTACTTCCCCTAAGTATGGCATTCTTTAGGTTCTTGGAGAAAGAACTCTAGAGGTCAACGGTGATCGGTCGATTTCCAACGAAGAAGACCAAGAAGGAGAAGAAGTTTCTTATTTAGGGAAAGACCACTCCCCTAAACTAAGCATGTGCCTTGATATTCCTTGATCTTGTCTTAAATTTCATATACTTTTCTTATACATATCATAATCATGTTGTATTTATGCTTTACTTTCATGTATATAACACACATAATCCATAATCAACCAAATAATACTTAATTATTGTTACAAGCATCAAACTATGTCCAAATCATACAAAACTATCTCAAAACCATCAAGAACGTCCGAGAACATGTTAAGAATATGTGAGGATCCAAATCATCTGAGAACATATTAAGAACATGTGAGGATTTAAACAAAATATCTATCACACCAAGAGTTGTGCATAATCTATACGATTTTCTCAAGAATACTTCAAACTGACTCTTTATTAACTGTTAATACTAACTATATTGTTAATAACCTAATTTACTTTCCACTAAATGTTAAGATCACAGCCTAGTGGGCTAGTGGACTGTCACCTATAAATAAATAAATATATATATATATATATACACACACACACACAATACACCGACAGAACCTTGTGGGTAAAAACTTAGGATAAAGGGAGGGCCTCTATTCCTTCGGCGATATGTGTGATTCTTCTTCAGAAACTTTCCTATTTTTCTTAGTTACGAGTAGGACAAGCATAAATATATGGTATTTCTTTTTAATTTCAACTAACAAACTCACACACTAATACTCATTAACCAAAAACAAAAGAGTTCGGTTAAGGTGTTCTTGAAAAAATCAAAGAGGTTATGTTCATATCATGTTGTGATTCATGTTCCTCACAACTAAAACCAACTAATAATCAAATAAAATCAACTAAAACCAACCCAGCTTTCAACTTAACAAGAATGAACTACGTGATGACCTGATTTTTGGTTACTCCCCAAAGTACGTAGGCAACCTACATAAGGGTTCGGTCACCTTTAATAAATAAAACCATATAGTTTAACCTAATACAAATAAATTACGTAAAAACCTGATTCTCATTAATCTGAGATACATAAGCAACCCACGTGAGGGGTTCGGTCGTATATCCAAACAATTTAGTCTAGTTTCCATGTTGGAACTACATGTCGACCTAATTCTTTATGGAAATAAGGATATGTAGGTAACCTATATAAGGTTCGGTCTCTTAAAGATAAAAAAAATAAAATATTTTCATTTTATATAGCTTGCATATTTATATTTTCGTCTCTTATAAACTGCTATTGGGTTGTCACTGCCTAAAATAATAAGTATAGCATAGTATTTATTATTTTCATTGTGTTAAAAACACAAAAATATTTTCATTACTAATTGTAGTTACATAATAGATAACATTTACTATTTTAATCATGTCAAAATACATTAAGAAAAAAATGTTTTTGTTTAAATAAATCAAAAAAATTTACTCGGATAGTGTTTAACAATGAATATTCATTTAGACTAAGGTACCATCTACTGATGGGTGACTTGGGGTGCGTAAAACCTTTCCCGAGCATAAGCGACCCTCTGAACTTTAAAAATATCTCTGGTACGTGGACCTATATGAAGTCAAAGCACGGGCCATTTCAAAAAAAAAAATGAATTTCTAAAACTCCAGGTGACCTAGCACACCATTTAACCATATGCTAGGTGGCGATTCTGTTTTCAACATAAAATCCTAGGACAAGACGTTTTTCAAAACCGACGCCTAGAAAAGCCCTTGAAAAATCATTTTCAAAATGAATGGATTCGGAGGACTTAGAGAGGGAGGAATGGAACTTGTTTCCTCTTTTTCCCGATTATCTACTTCTTCCACTATAAAAATTTGAGGTACATCGTCACTACCGATGATTGCGGTTTAGGTCAAATCAGAGGTGCGTACGGTTGCGGATCAGGTTTGCCAAAGACAGCCGCTGTAAGATCACTTCTGCCTCATTTGTCTTCCTCACCAATATCAATCCCAGTGAGCGAATGCCTTGATTGTGCTAAACTGGCTTTGTGATTGGATACGAGCTAATCGATTTAGATCGAATGTGAGCAATTGTCGGTTCTCCGATGTAGCTACTATTGAGGCATCGGGGATCCTCCTCATGAGAATCCTTGTGGAGTTTAATGGAGAAAGATTTGGATCTTTTTTGCTCTGTCAAACTTATTACTTCTTTTCTATGTTGTCCTGGATGTTGATGAATTTGTCGGTAGTCCGTAATAAACTCTATTTCGGTGATTGTGTGTTGTAGAGGGAAGAACTGGTCAATCAAAAAGATTTTAAATGATCAGGTATGGCTTCGGAATGAATTTCAGAATATGAGAAAACTAAAGTGGTACTTATGGGAATTTTGAGACTTTTAGCTCGTTTCACACGATTTCGTCAACAGTAAGTTTCCTCCCAACCATTATAATACCTGCAACATTTGGGATTAGTACTTGGGATACCAGTGTGGTATCGGCCAAATATCCCCCGGCATAAGAACAATTTAAATGTCTTGTAGAGAAAAAAAAACTTATGTCTCCCCTTTTGGCTTGAATGACATGATATATAGAGAGAATAAGAGTACCTAATTTTTCACATATTTCACCGTGATCATAACTGTCCCAATATTTATGTAGAAGATTTCACCATAATCGTAATTGTTGCCATGATCCTAACTGTCCCAATATTCCCATTAGGTTAGTTATATGTATTAATAGGCCTGAGAGTATACCTCTTGATGGTCCCATGCGTTGAGACCATATTGTGTTATGACTGCTTGTGTTGGGCTCATGGTTCAGGCCCACTTGAGCATATCCTGTTGGATATTGGTAGACTTTTATGCAGTAAAGCCCACATCTGCCTAGTTAAGACTTGCGATATTTCATGGGTAAAACCACTCATATCCTATATTTTAAAAAATAAATTTTAGAATAATCAAAGATATATTGCATCTTCATATGCTTACAAATAATTAACATATCTTTATTTGCATATTTCCCAATAGAACCAAACAATATGCCTTTGTATTTGCCCTTAAAAAATGTTCCATCTGGAAACAACATTAGTCTAGCATATCTGAAACCAGAAATTGAAGCAACAAGTGCGACAAAAACCCAGGAAAATATTTTATTTTATTGTCACATTCCAATTCAAACCTACTATCATGATTTGTTTCTAGCAACATTTGCTTATACCATCTCAATTCATCACAACCAACACAATTATCACCAAACACCTTTTCTCTTGCCTTCTTTACTCCTCCCATGCATGATGATAGATTATATTCGAGCCATAGTTTGTTTTAAGCTCATTCTTAACTTCAATAGGTTGTTACAAGGTTGTGCTTTCAACAATTGTTTAATGCAATTAGCTACAACTTTGCAAGTCATCTCATTTTTTCACGTACAACATGTGGAACCACATGTATAACTATTGCCAACATCTTTAATACAAATTTATATGGTATACTGCAGCATGAACATACTATTGACATCCACATCCTAACTTAAAAGCACAACAAACAAAAACTATTGTAGGTTCATTCCTAATCTAGTTGAACTTGAATCCTACTTCAATTGAGCATTTGACAAGAAAATCTATAAATTCTTTACGCCTCCTTTGAATACTTGCCATTTTTTATAAATAAAATTCTTTCACTTTGAAGATTGTCTAGACTCCAAATTTATTAGACACAATATCATTGAATAATCATCTTAGTTGTCATTAATGGTAACATTATTTAAAGTAGCACCATATTGATCCACTACAAACCCACTATTTTGCCCAAAATTATGCAACTTTATGTTTAAATGTATACATTCTAAATTCAGGCACTTGGCGATTTTATGAAGATTAACACGGACTCTTCATCTCTTAAATAACAATCCTCGTGATTTGTAATTGAATATGATAAATTGAACGTACCAACTTGCAACACATTGTATTTTGAAATAACACGTTACTTCAAATTAGCTAAATTTGACTCACAAACAATGTTAAATATTTGTGTAATTCTCATGTGCTTACACACTAACAAAAAACTAAACAAATTGTTCCTAATATGTAAAATTCAAACAAACTACAAGTTATTGTCTCATTCAATATTAATAAATATTTTAAAATAATTTTATAATTACTAATGCATTCAAAACATTACTATCAAACGACATAATGTTCACTAATAATTTTCTGTTATACAACAAATTCAATTGTAATATGTTTTATATACAAAGATTGATATAATCATCCTGTTAAATTGTGCTAACCATAATAGATAACAAATTAATTATTTAATAATGATTTGTGAAAAACAATAAATATATTGTATAGATGAAGATTAATATAATCATCCTTTTAAATTGAAATAAACAAGATTAATAGCAAAATTAAATATTTACTACTGATTTATGAATAACAGTATAGATCCAGAAGAGGTTGTACAAAAATTTACTGTCATTTGCACTAAAAATATACAACCTCATATATCCACCGAATAAACTAACTCTCGAGTAGACAAATTACAAACAAGCAACGGACATAAAAAACAAAAATTGAAAAAAAAAAACCTAATAATTGAATCCAGTTTGAAGAATTAAAAATAAATGCAATTGCTAGTTAAATAAGTTTGTAAAAATTAGAAGATATGCATTAATTATACACAAATGAAAACAATAAAAAACGAAAAAAAAAAAAAAAAAAAAAACTAAACTCTTAATTAACCAATAACACACAAAGATGACCAAGAAACAAGGCATTTTAAAAATACGGCACCACATTTCTTGAAAATAAGGAAAAATTACACAGAAATGAATCAGTCTACAATGAAAACGCTTACTAAATCAATACTACACACAGAGAAACAAAAACAAAATATTCACTTATGAAAAACAGAGCAACCGTATATATCTATATATGATCTACATCAATGCAATTAAAAAGAATACCCATACGATGAACAAATAGAGTCATAAACTAACCAAATCACATGAGAAACTCAAATTCGTGACAACACAACAAATGAATTTAACCTTCAATTCATCAAATTCACACACGTAAATACTGAATTGGGTAAGAAATTCAAACAAGCAAGAAATTGATCAAAAGAGACCATATATGGAGCTGAACCACACTGCACACGTAAAAAATTTAAAACAAAAAATGTGATCCTGTGAAACTCCCCCATAATTTTCATCTATGACCATTACTTCGCAAAATCCATTGCTTGTTAGTTCACAATAGAAACCCCAAATCCAAAAACTCACTTCTTCAAAGACATTTACCAGGCTATTCGTGAAAATAAAATATGGGATTTTGTTGAAATTAATATATATATATATATATATATATATATATATATATATATATTGTCCTATTGGATAGAAAGTCTGAAACGATTGGGGCCATCTCAAATAAAATCATTTGGATTTTTCCCAAAAAAAAAATCCATGAATTTATTGTTCAATATTATCGGCTCTTCATTCTCAAAGTCAAGAAACATTAGTTTAGAGTGAGACCACAATTTTGAGCCGTCTTCTAGACTTGCGAACCTTCCACTTCTAGAATTTTAATAATTTTCCTCGTTCTAACATGAGTTTCTCTCTCCAATAAATCCACTCTTGTTTCTCTCTCTCTCTCTCTTCTTCCCATCTCCAATCTCATAGAATCCGAAAAACACTAATAAGCAATTTCATACTATGATTTGCCGACCCATACTTCATAACTTCAACTACTGGTTATCGGAGCACCCCACCGTCGTCAGCTTCCGGTGGAGCGCCACCCAATCCTGGGGCTCCACCTGGCCATTCCTCATCACATCAATCTCCGTTTACGTTGCTTGCGCCGCCACCCTCCACCTCCTCCTCCTCCTTCGCCGTCGCCCTCTCCCCCTGGGCCCCTTCCCGGCGCTCCACAGCCTCGCCATGTCACTCGTCTCCGTCGTAATCTTCGCCGGGATGCTCTCCGCCGCCGCCGCGGAAATCCGCGACACCCGCTGGATCTGGCGCCGCTCCAAGACCCCGATCCAGTGGCTCCTCTGCTTCCCGCTGGGGACACGACCCTCCGGCCGCGTCTTCTTCTGGTCGTACGCCTTCTACCTGTCCCGGTTCCTGCACCTGATCCGCACGTTCTTCACCGTCGCACGCCGCCGCACCCGCAACTTCCCATTCTTCCACGTCTTCAACCACTCCATCCTCGTCGTCACCTCCTTCGTCTGGCTCGAATTCTCCCAATCCATTCAGGTACTCGCGATTCTATCCGCGACCTTCGTCTTCGCCATGGTTTATGCTTTCCGGTTCGCAATCGAGATCGGATTGGCGAGGGATTGCTCCGAATTCGTGACGAACTGTCGATTCCTGCTGATGATCTGCAGTTTGATCTGCCATGTCGGGGTGATTTCGATGCATTTCGTGAAAGGAGATTGCAACGGAATTAGAGCATGGATCTTCAATTCGGTGCTCAATGGATTTGTTCTTCTACTGTTCTTGAAGTTTCACGTGAAAACGCATCGGAAAGAAACTGCGAATCCATAATTCCATATGCTTGAAAAATGTGAAGTAAATATTTGGGAAAATTATATTTTAAGTCCCTAAAGCATATCGTGGGTATACGTGGACTTTATTAAATTGTACACTTATTCCTCATTTGTTTCATCTCCAAAATTAAAAATATTGTTAATATTTGTTTATTTTCAAAATTAAAAATATTATTAATAATTTTAAACGAAAAAATAAATTATTTTTAACATATAACTTTCTAATAGATGTATTTATATTGTCTCACTACTCTTCTAAAACTAAGACTTTTTTTCTTTAGAATAATTCAAAAATTTTGCCTCTCATTCTTCCTAAGAATTGTTATTAGAAAAAGATTTGAAAAAAACGGCTTACATTTAGTGGAGTGATAAATGACAAATATATTTTTATTAGGTCACCACGCTGAGCACAGTCTATTTTTTTTTTTTTATCTTAAATCATTAACATTATTGATTTTATGTGATTGAAAAAAAAAAATATTAAAACTTAATGGACAAAATAGTAATTCGACAAACTTCACGATACAGATAGACACCTCTCTCATACTAGACCAAAAATATAATTTTCCCTAAATATTTGCTTCACATTTGTACACTAACACTTTATAATAAAGTTAAAAATAAAAAAATAAAAAGGGGAAATAATATAATTATGCAGTAAGTATAAACGAAACTAAAAATTTTGGATAAAATAATATTAGTAAAAAAAATGGTAACAAGAAAATTTATTTTGGATTTCAAATCATAAACGAAAAAGTTGTAGTTGAAAAAACAAGTATTTTTGTAAGTTAAATTTTAAAATATATTAAAGGACACTTATGAGTAATTCAAATTAGTAATGACACAATAAAAAAGTTTTGATGGCACTTTGCCCCTAATAATTTTATTAAATTTCACTTTAGTTATATTTTCGTAAACACTTATCTTCTATAGGTTAGAGAAAAATACAACGGTTAATAAATCATTAGTATTTTTGTTTTGTTTTGTTTTTTTCTTTATTTCCTGGGTCGGAGTGTGTATAAGAATAAATTTATCTCTTTTCGCGAAATTATGTTAATTATTTAACCATTGTACTTAAGTCCGAACAACATGAGATAAATGGTAACGAAAATATTATAGAAGTATAAAGTGTCATCAATGAAACCTCGTGAGGATAAAGTGCCATTAACCCCCCAAATCACTTTTTTTCCACACAAATTTAAGAGGAAAATGAAAGGAAATGGGAAAAAATGAGTAAAATTACAATTAAACTCTTAATAATAGAATTTTTAATTTATTTTTAAAATATATGAGGGTAAAATAATAAATTAGAATAAAGTAAACTTTACAATAATAAAATAATTTTCCTTTGACAATGAATAAAAATATTATCTACTCATTTTTATTTTTATTTTGTCTTTTTTTTTATTCGTCCAACCGAACTCACCCTTAAACTATAGGGTGCTAAGAATAATTTTCGCAAGAGGAACAAAGGCTCTATCACTCAATGCTACTTGCAAGGGAGATAATGTTTATGATTATTGGGCCAAAAAAAAAATGATTGTGGGATATTATAATATTATGTAACTAGTAATTTCTTCACAATTAAACAATACTCAATTTCTCTAGGTCATTGTGTTATAAAATCAATAAAATAACCATTTATATCAAAAAATGTATTACATAAATATAATTAATTACCAATAGAATAAACTTACATCGAGAATTCACGTAGAGTGGTAGAATAAGACATAAATATTTACAAATTAAAACTTTGCTCTAATCTATATTTTTTTTTTTTTTTATCTTCTCTGTGTTCAAAACCTATATTTCCCTTTCGACTCTTGATTTAAGAAAAAAGTTAAATTCTATTAAAAAGGGTATGAAATAAATTAATTTTTCTATTTTTAATTTATATTTAATAATTAAAAATCCCTATATTGAGAAATTAACATTGCAGTTTTCTCGCGCATTTTTTCCTTTTTAAACTTTTACATTTATATTTTCTAATAAAATAAAAACAATCAAAGTTAAAATAAGATTTAATATTTAAATTAAGGTCTCTATACTGAGAAATGAACATTGTTGCTCTCTATTTTTTGAAATAAAGATAAATCAAAAATAAAATCAGGGATAAGTTTTTATATTTTACATAATTTTGTATGAAAAATAATTTCACCAATGTTTGTTATGTTACAATGAAAAATATTAATTTTTAAAAATAAGTTACACTGTGTTTGGTACATGGGATTCAACACAGGATTGAAATGGTTATAAAAATGATAATTCTATTTCTATTTGGAACATGGGATTAAATTTTATTCTCATTACCAAGAATTTCTTAATCCTACAAAACATTAGATTAATCAATCTCAAGATAAATGTTGAATCTAAAGTTTTGATAAACAATTAAGTATTGATATTTTTTGTGTAACTAATAGTTTTATTGAGTATTTCAGATTTATTGTTCCATGTATGTGATTAAGAAGAAGATTTGTGAAAAGAAAAAAAAAAACATAAAAGGTGCATGATGGACATGATGAAAACGTGAAGGGTTTTGAAGACACTGAAGAAAATTAGGTGAAAACAATTTTTTACTTATATACTCTTAATGCAGCCTAAATTAGGATCACGTATGACACTTAAAATGAATTAATCTTATGTGTGTCTTGATAAGAAGTGATAAATTTAAGATTCTAAAATGCAATATTTTATGCGTCATTTATGTGAAATAATTTTAACAAATGACCTAAGTGAAAAATATGTTTTAAACTATCAAATATTGTATTTTCCGGTCAATTTGGTCAATGACAAAAGCGGTCGGTCGACTTATTAAAACAATAAGTTTTAGGAGTAGAATAGAGTCTTACTGATCCAATTGGTCAACAGAGAAAAACAATCGATCAACCGATTGAAACAGTGGTTGGAATGAGGAAAAGAGTAAGGACTTTGATTGATTCAGTCAACCGATGGATTCAGGTTGGTCAACCAAATGAAACAGTGGTTAAGTTGATGAAATTGGAAAAACCACTGATTGGGGCAATCAACTGACAGGGAGGGTCGGTCAACTGACATAGCATAAGGCCAACAACTATTTTTATCCTTAGCACAGGACAGTCGACCAAGGGCATGGACCTGTCAACCAACTGTTTCAGTCAGTTTTTTGAATGATTTGGTCTTTTGTTAAAAAATTATCCTTTTTTTATGATTCCAAAATAAGGATTTGGGGGATTTGAATGTAATTCAAATATGCATGATTTATTATGTGATTTATATTGATTTGGTCCATATATTTTGATATTCTCTTAATTAAAGTGATTGAATACTTCATATTCTTATGGTTTTAAATTGGGAAACGTTTTACGAACCTAAGTAAGTGTTTCAAAGAATATTTTTAAATGAAATATACCTATATTGATAGGATATGTTATATAGGGTCTTAAAGCGTCATTTTATGACATATCTTCGAAAAAACTAGTCGTTAAAAGACTATTTATAGGTCTATTTAATAAGACCTGTAGGAATACGATTAATAAAATCAAGAAACATCAGTTTTGAACTTTTACAAGAGTGATATTATTGTTGGGATTTCTACGAGAGATTCTATTCAAGTTCTTTATCTAAAGCACTTGCTATTTGGCATCACCGATTTGAGTTCTAATGAGGGTATTTTTTGGCACGTCTGAGTCAGTACTTGAGACCCAACTACGTGTCAACCCTCGCAATGACAGAAACGCATTCCGGAGTCCACAACGCCATACTGGAGTATACGCCGACTACGACTTCTCCTTGGAATCTCATTTGCACCTAGGGAGGAATGAAGAGCCCCGCAGGGACGTGTCACCCTGAGCTCTGCGCCATGCCGTCGGCAATCAGTTTCAGGGACTCAGCTGTTCACCTCGATCGGCTTTCCTTTTCACCTTGTTTCTTCTCCAAAACTTCACGAATCTCCACTCTCCTCCACCAACTCACCATCACAGGCCTAACAAAGGCCCGCAGGCTTCGCTAAACGGGCCCAAAAGCCCAAGCCCAATGATTATCTCCTAAACGTCCCGGATTATCAGCTAAACACAGGGTTTCAACTAATTAATCGTGTTTAGGCCCGACTAATCATCTCCAACGCCTATATATACTGGGGGCTATGTAAGCCCGAGGTATGCTTGAATACATTTACATTACGCGCGAGTTTATTTGTTTACTTGCTATATTCTGTACATTTTCTCTCTGAGTATTGATTACCACGCTGGAAGGGCTTCACTGGGACAAACCCCCGTCTGTGCCTTCTGTAGGTACACTCTCTAAAGAGCAAGACTCTGGACTGATCAGCAAAATCTCAACTCGCGGATTGATAAACTCGAGGCCGAGTTAGCTTTATACAAGCGACGCGCTAAAGACCATGAGCAGAAGTCTCAGGCCATTGCTGCCCAGGCTAGGAAGAAGGGCAAATCAGAGGCAGTGGAACAATGGAAGGAGGGCCCCGGGTATGAAGAGCTTCGGGAGAATATGGCCAGTGACTTCCTAGAGGCTAGAAACAAGGCTACAATGAAGGCCATCCACCGCTTGTGCCCTGACTTCTCTCCTGTCCATGTGGAGATAGAGTTCTCTAAGCCAGAGGACGATGCCGAGCATGAAGGCGTTGGGCAGGAAGATGCTGAGAGGGACGGTGCTATTGAAGGGGCCATTGAAGAGGGTGAGCTTGACGTTTCTTCTCCCCTCCCCGACAATTGAAAAGGCCACTGAAGAGGGTGAGCTTGACGTTTCTTCTCCCCTCCCGGACACTCCTCATTTTGAGGGCGGGGATGACTAATCTCCAGGCCGTTGCTTCCCTAGCACCTGAGTTTTTGTTGACTTTTTACTTATTCTTTTTGTCGACTTGCATTGGGTGGATGATCCTTTCTTTTTGTAATGGGCTGATGACCCCTTCTTGTACATCTTCTAAACATATGAATGTAAATTATAATTGTAATTACATGTGATTGGATTTTAATCTTTCATCGGCCAAAAAGACAATAAACACTAACTAAATATTGGATTTGGAATGAAATTTAATTAAAGGGTTTATACCATTTACCTCCTTTATTTTTTTGCCACCAAATATCTCTTTTATCATTTTATGAATACCAGTCAACCCCTTATCATTTTTTGTCATAGACCACTTATTTTCCCTATAGGTAAAAAGTTATTAAATTTTTTATTGTAATGATCACTTTATCATTAGCCATTTAAAAATAATTAAGTAATTAAAAATTAAAAAGCATAAAAAATAAAGGTTAATAGTGTATTTTACATTTTTGTTTTCATCATCATCTTCTTCCTTCCCACACCAGTTCACCTTCGACATTGGCTTCGTCTCCACCACCTCCTCCTTCAGTCCACCACACCGAACACGTTGCCACAATCACCCACCACCATCTCCACCATCATCGTCCGTTGCCACCATCGCCGTCCATCTCACCTTCTCTCTCTCTCTCTCTCTCTCTCTCTCTCTCTCTCTCTCTCTCACACACACACACACACACACACACACACACTTACTTCTCCTCTTCCACTCTTTCTCTCTCTATAATAAATATATACACATACATATATCAAGAGTGATTCAAGCTCAGATAGTAAATCCAAGCTCCGAGCTCGGACGGATTTGGGATGCGTTTGGATACGAAGGTGGACTTTTCCTCGGCGGTTGCCAAAAATGATATTCGTGTGGTGCCTGTGCAATTGAGTTGCGGGTTGCGGCGGCTGTGATAATATTGGTTGTGGAATTGAGTTGCGGGTGTTAAGGAGGGAAGACACGAAACACGCGGTTGATCCTGAACTTAATTTGTGACCACCGGGGTTTGAGCCGAAAATGAAGGATACGGAGGATCTCCGGTGACCGTGTAGAGGAGAAGCTCTTCCTCATTGGGTGGTGGTTGGAGCTTGGTGGCTATTTTCGGTAGTGTAGAAGTAGAAGTGTTGTACTTGGTGGTGTTGAATGGTGTTTTCCTCTGACCATGGGGTTGAAGTCGCATAAATTTCTTTTTTTGGTAGTTTAGTCACCGGAAATGAACAGGGCATCGTTTTGGGCTGGGGGGGGGGGGGGGGGGGGGAGGTGAGGATGAAAGAAAAAATGATATTTTTCTCCCTTAAAATTCAATTTTTAAAATTGACCCGATTAAATTAATTATAATAAAATGATTAGTGAAGGGAGGAAGAGGAGGTGGAGGAAAGTGGATGAAAGAGGAGGAGAGGATTTTGGTGGAAATGGCAGTGGGAGGGTTGGAGGCAAATATAATTGTTTAAACATTAAGGGTCAAATATATATTTCTAAAAATATGGCGGGTGTTAGTGAATTTTTATAAAATAAAATAAATTTATTTATTTTTTAAATAAGAGAAAGACATTAATGTCTTTTTACAAGAAAAAATTAGTTAACTTATATTTTTAAAATAATAAGAGAGTTTTGTAATTTTGGACAAAATGATAGGAAAAACAGGTGGTATAAATTTTTAATTAAATGTAATTAAATTACTATTTTACCCGTTGAATTTTTAACAAATATATTGTTTAATTTTTAATTTTTTTTTTTTACACTTCTCTCCTCCCTCATTCCTCTCTACACCATCTTCACCGGTAAGAATTTGACGCCTGCAACTCTCTCTCTCTCTCTCTCTCTCTCTCTCTCTCTCTCTCTCTCCGGTATCGCCACCTCGACCCCCGCTAGCAACACCACTGCCCATCCCCACCGATCCCCCTGTCCACAGCAACCTCCATCCTCTTCTTCGAATATTCTTTATTTCAAAAGTTTTATGTAAATAATTATATGTTTTTCCAGTGAAGACTGTATTGTGCAAATAAATTTCATTCTTGATTTATTCCCAATACTAAATAAACATTGGAATACGAATGGTTATTTCAATACCACATTTAATATATTTTGTCACCAAACGTAGAAATATTAATGACCATTCTATTCCATTATCATAGCAATTTCAATCCTATAGTTATTCCATTTCATTCCATTTTACCACAAAGTTTAAGGTTTCAAAATAGAGGTGATAAAATAAATTATATCAAAGTACAAACGGTTATAAACAATTCATCCTTAATAAAATAATTATAATGATAAATGCAATTTTAATTAATAAAAAAAAAATGAATCTAGATAATGTAAATTAAGATAATGATCAAGGATGTAATGATGTACGTGAACCAATCAAAAACGAATATCCACAATAAAATTCTATACATTTGGTAAATTTTGTCTGGAAGCTTCGTCTAGTATGGAAATTGTCAAAACTTTTTACTCGAGAAATGGTCTCAATGTATTGAGGAGACTTGCACCTCAAGAAATATTTTGAACGAACGCATATTAACATACAACAAATTCAATATTCCGTTATATCTCACAGCAGTTCAATGACATTATTTTTTATCTTTAATTTTTCATTTTTGTTTTTAAATTTTCAATTTTTAATTATAATCGATTAAATTGAATTTATTGGTTAGTACTATAAATGTTATAAATATAAAATTTGTATATTTAAAAATCATAGTCAATGTTAATTGATTTGTAAATAAGTTAATAATAAATGAAAAATATATTACACTATCAATAAAAATATTAAAACTAAAAGCAAAGGATTATATAATAATAACCTTATACATGTATTTATTCTATAAATCAGAACATATTTTACACTTGAGATATTTTTAATCACTTAATAGTTGAAGACATTTTCAATTGTTGATGTAGATTTTGTTGAGAAACTAAACAACAAACTCTCAATAAAATATATTTTATGATTAACATATTTGAAATGAATTAAATTTTTTATAATCTAATCTATATAAGACATTCATGATTAATGCACTGAATTAAAAAATTTATAATCTATTCTATATATTAATCAACACGTGTTTTTCTCATCAGGCTACCAGTAAAATCGGTTGACTAACTATTCTGTTCGGTCGACCAGTTCTAACTCTTTTTCAATTTTAATCCTAATTTATAACTCAATTCAATTCATTTCTTCATTTTATCTTATTACCTTAATAACATACATTCTAAAGGAGAAACAAAATTTGATTTTAAAAAAAAAAAAAATTATGCCAATTTCAAAGTATATAATACTTTTAAAGAATGCTATTATTTAAAAGCTCAAAAAATTGAAGTGTTGCCACAATAATATTATGTTCAATAAAAATAAAAATAAAAATAGTTTAAAGAGTTTGAAGAGATATAGCAAATTGAAAACTCCATGAATATGACAATTAACATTATTTTACTAATAAGAACATTATAAATGTAAAAAATACCAAACAAAAATTATTTTTAAAAACATATGAAATAATAACAAAAACACTATATTTAGAATATTACAACCATGCAAGCATATTAAAAATCAAGAAACAATTAGAACTAATTAAAACTTGACAAAATCTATCAAAGAGAGAATTTTATTAATTAAATCAAATAACAATAGTTATATTGAAACCAGAGAGAGACAATAGTTCTATTGAAACGATAGAGAGAGAAATTTGAAACTCTACGGCATTCAATGGACAATAGTAACTTTCTAACAGTTACACACTCGAATAGACAACTTTCATGTTTATAACTTCTTTCATTTATAAAACCTGCTATTTTTACTTTAGACTGTGTTTGGCTTGACATTTTTTGGATTTAGCACAAAACAATACCAAGTCCAAGTCAAGCGTTCCCCAAGACACAACACCCAAAGCCTAAGGCCCGAGCCCAGCTCGGGAGCGAGCGGTCGATCAGTGGAGGTTGTGGTGTGTGCGCCCCTGTGGCTTTATTTATTTTGTAGCCTTTAGCCGACTTTTTTCCATACTATTTCAACGCCCTAGGAAGCTTACCTACAAGAGGTAACTTAAGCCTTAATAAATGATTTTTCATCTTCTTAGGTTAATGTGGAATAACCCACATAACACATCAATCAATATCTTCAATTGAGTACTTTAATAAACAATTTGAATTTATCTCTTAAATAATTTATACAAATAAATATACCACATTTATCTACTCATCAAGGAAAACACATTTGTATATTTATATGTCACAAATTATTATTGGGTCCCACAAAATAATTGGTTCACAAAATACCAAAAAAAAAAACATTTAATACAACATATATAATCATATTTTTCATTGGGGGTGTGTAAAGATTGTGTTTCTCTATGGCCAACAGATTGATTGGTTGGTTATTTAGAGAAATAGTAGAAGCTAGAAAAGAAAGAGAAAATACAAAAAAAAAAAAAAAAAAAAAAAAAAACATTGGCAGACCAAATCAAATTAAAAAAAAAAAAAAAACTTAGATTCCTTAAAAAAAAAAAAAAAAAAAATCAATTAACATTAATTTAATTTGCAATCATACAATATGATTTTTTTGTTACTATACAAATACAAAAAATAAATTTGCAATCACACATTTCTTTAGTATTAAAACTATGTTCAACTAAAAAAATTTATTCCATCAAACATAAAACAAGAATATTAGTTTAAACACGTAAAATTAAAATATTTATAATATTGAATGAAAAAATTCTTAAATATGTTTAATAATCCCAATAATATATAGTTAATTTACATAAATAACATAAAAAATTACCATTAACTAATACAAAACATTTTTGTCAAAGACAATAAATACAAAATTAAATTTAGGAATTTTTAATTAGACACCCATTTGTATGTTAGATATTAGAATGGGCCCCCATAACTAAGCCCAAATAAGAAAAACCCCATGCAATTAATTATATTTAGAGAAAACCTTAATAATGCAATTCACATTCTTCACGCGCAACTAGAAATATTTCATAGGTTTCATCTATTTTTGGATACAATAACAAGCTAAACAAGGAAATAGCAACCAAATTCATCCATTCAAAGCTCCAAAAATGGAAGAAATTGTGTTGATTATACTTTCTATTCCTTTGTTCTCATGCCCTAAATTGCAAAGAAACAAAGTGGGTAACCCAAGATTTACCAATTTCCGATTCAACCATTGCGGCGACGAACAAGAGTCTTCAATTTTTGCAGCGGCGAACAAGATTCTTCCATTTTTGCAGCGGCGAACAAGACGAGCATAAACACAGAGAATTAAGGTATTGCTCTCTCTCTCTCTCTCTCTCTGATTGTTCTTCATTTTTACATGATGTTTATCATCTGGGTATCGCTAATTTCAATTATGGTTTGCAAATTGACGATTCTCTGTCAAGTTCCCATCTGGGTTCTTTCTTTTCTGGCTTGGTTGTATCGAGTTTTTGTAGTCTCTATCTCTTTCTACTTGATTGTTCTTCATTTTTGCATGATTTTCTAACCTTATTTATCTCTATTTTTCATCTTTGTTTACAAATATTCAATTCTTCATCAATTTTCCAACCGCTTATGTAACCATGCGGGTGTGTGTTCATACCTGCTTTTTTTGTTTCTTCAAATTATTCAGCAAATTTCAATTCTCTCTCTCTCTCTCTTTGTATATATATATATATATATTGGATTCAATTTCATTCTATTCTACTAGGCCTTATTTCAAGTTCATGCTTCTCCATCAAGCTGCTGATAAGGTTGGAATGATGGGAGAAAGAGATTATCAGATATATGAACTTTATAGTATGAATGCGCTGTATTGAAGAGGGACTAGGGATTGAGTTTCTTTCTCTTAATATCGAAAGGTTTTTGATTGAATGGAAAGGGATCATGTCGTTACTGATTGGATGATTGTCAAATATAATTGAGAGACTTTGGCAATTATTAGCGAACATCATATTTACCTGAGTTCTTCAGAGTGGAGATGAAGCTAGATTATGGTTTAAGTTTTAGAATGCAATTTTCGGTTGGTCTGCTCTACCTCTCTTCTCTTTTTTGTGATACATTAGTAGTTTGTATTGATATTGTTGTGTATTTAATACTTCAAGGTATAACTATCAAAAGAAAAAAGGTCAAGTTACATTATCTATGTGTGAATTCAAAATTTACAATTACCTTATACATACAATCCATTTTGTTTTTGTTCAATTGTAAGAATAATGCAGCAAATAGTTTCTGCTATGATTTCTATGTATATAGAATGTTATATACAAGTAACAAAGCCCCAGTTTTGGTATAAAGCAAAACCAAATGGTGTCTCAAAAATTTAAGCCAAGTCAACAAACAATTTCTAGTGAGAGGAAGGAACTTTGAGCAGTATTAAAGGATTGGGTTAGACAATTTGAGTTAGATGGGGCATATTTGATTGGAAAAACTATTATGCCCCCAAAAAATTCCTCATATACTTCAATTATACCATTCATACTAGATATATGAATAGTGAAATTCGATTGTTAGTAAATTCTTGTTGTGCCAATTGGTTCCCCCATTTAATCAAAAGATGGTCAAACAACCCTTAATTATGTTGGAGTGAATAGTCAAAATTGAGTATTAGGGGTTTGAGATGATAATATAACATGTCCAGGGAAATGAAACTCACATTTGTCAAAAACCAATGCACTCCATTTTTACCATACATCTTAAGATGGTGAGTAGTGAAAATCAAGTCCAGCGGTTGTTCGATAGAGTGAGCATTTAAATTCCCTAAACCAGTTTGATTAGTGTCAAGGACCCTACTTATTTTATAAAACCATTCCCCTTGAAATTGTATAGTCAAGAACTTCATTGATGGTGTGTGTGTGAATCCTCCATCTCAGGCAACTCAATTTGATTAATCTCTTTGTTATAGTATTACTAAAATAGTTCTTAAAGCATTCATTTTATCCGTAAAATCTGCATAATGAATCGTTAATTTTTTCATCACAGTAACAATTTGATCAACAACCACACATCAACAGTGAAAAGTAACAAATTGTGAATCCAAAATAAGTCTTCAATTCGTGATTTTTGCTACACAGTAATAATATCTATAAATTAAACATTTGTTTTTTGTTACACAGTAACTAAACATCAATTCTTATACCACAGTAAGGATTCAATCAACCCCACATCAAACAGTGAAACGTAACAAATTGTGAATAAAAAACAAGTCTTCAATTCGTGATTTTTGTAACACAATAATAATCTCCATAAATCAAACATATGTTTTTTGCTACATAGTAACTAAACATCAATTCTTATACCACAGTTATAATCTCTATAAATCTAAAGAAAGGCCAAAGTGGAGTGGACGACATCACATCAATGTGGGAAGGACGAAACTTCCTTTAATTTTTTTCCATTAAATCACAGAAGCTAAGTAGATTACATCGATAGTGTTTATCTCTAGCTTGATTATGGGAGACCGGATCATTGTCGGATGCACCCGCCATTACCTGAGAAATAATTCTGGTGCCACACAAGAATTCAACATCTAAATATTAACAATGTAGAAGAAGAAAAGGATCATTCAAAACAAGTCTTTAATTATTGATTTTTGCTTCACAGTAATAATCTCTATAAATCAAACATCAATTTTTTATACACATTAACTAAACATTAATTTTTACATCACAGTAGCGATTTGATCAACAACCACACATCAACAGTGAAAGTAACAAATTGTGAATCCAAAATAAGTCTTCAATTCGTGATTTTTGCTACACAGTAATAATCTCTATAAATCAAACATATGTTTTTTGCTACACATTAACTAAATATCAATTCTTACACCACAGTAACGATCAATCAAAACCCCACATCAACATTGAAACGTAACAAATTGTGAATCCAAAATAAGTCCTTCAATAGCAGATTCTTGCTATACAATAAAAATCTCAAGATTGATTGCTACACAGTAACTATTTCAAAAATTTGGGAGTGGAAACAGAAATAGAGAACAGAAACAGTAACCAAACTATTTGTGATGAAACCAAAGGGAAATACAAGAACACGATTTTATATATGTGATTTTTGTTACACATCAACAATTCTAACAATCCAAACAGTAAATATTCAAGAAATCAACTATCAACAAATCAACCATGAAAATGAATAAATCCCCACATCAAAATTCGATTTTTGCACAGCAGTGAAATAAACCCTAAATTTAAATCATGATTTTTACTGCACAGGAATCGCAAAGCCCTAAACCCTAAAACGGAGAATAGATGGGGAAAGAAAAAGCATACCAAAGATTTTATTTGACAGCGATGGCGACGGCGTGTTGAAGAGACTGTAACGACGATTGGGCTTAACAGTGACAACGTGGCACAAGACAGGGATGGCGTGGAAAAGGACGACGACGGCGACTGTATTGAACAGCGAAGGCAACTACAGGGGAGGCTACGAAGTGTGGAAGAATCCAAGACGCGATGCAGCTTGTTCACTACAGCGAGAAGGGAGAACTGGGAAAGAAAAATTGAAGTTGTAATTTTTTTTGTTTATTGGACTGGATGGGCTGGGAATGGACTGGACGATGACGACGTTGAGAATCAACGGCGACGACTAGGTGTACTGCAACGGCGAAGGCAAGTGCTACGGGATTATTGCTACAGAATACAAATTAGGGCTTCTAATAGTTGATTTCCAAATTTGGGGAGGATGAAGACCATTCACTGCTATGGAATTCTTGCTGCGGAAGAGAGAATGATTGTTCTAATGGTGTGAATTTTGCAATTTTGAAATGTGACTTTTCCCATAAAATTACTTTCCAAATCCGTCGACCTTCACGCGCCTCTTCTCCCTATGTGAAACTCACAGCTGCAACTTGGGGTTCACTTTAATTGTATAACCTTATAAGGGGATAATTCTAATAAGGCAATGGGTTTTGGGGCCATACTAAAAACCCCTTAAATTTATACAATTAAATAAAATACACGTGTAAATAAATCTAAAACCAACGTTTAGCACGGCCTAAAACTAGTTAACTATTTAAAAAGAAAGCTATGAAATATTCAAGCCCAAACCTGATACTAAATTTAAACAGGCTAACGATTTCACATATTTTACCTTCAAAGCCTTCGATCTTTCATGCCTTCATGGAGTGTTGGGCTCGGGCCTAATAGACTATTCAGACCCAAGCCCATCAATCTACCATCATTGGGTTTTTTAGAGGAGAAGTGGTGGTACGTGGTTGTAGACGTGCGATGGGACGTGGGGAGAGTTGGGGAAGTTCTACCGAGGTTTGAGGATCATCCACCATGTGGGGGATTCCTGACGTCGTTATTGTCTAGATGACACCGTTCTCGTCGGGCTGAGTCGCCCCCTGTTTATTTCTAGGGGCGCTAACCGAACAGTCCTGAAAAGCGGCAGAAACTACTTAATAAACTCACTCTTCTTTCCATGCACCGAGCAATCCTTTTATCATTTCTGTAACAAAAATATCCCTCCTGTGTAACTTTCAATACTAACATCAAAACACGTGAATTTTTTCGTAATTCCTGATGTCGTGAAATTAATATTTTTACACTGTATTAATTAGTAAAATATTTTTTTTTATGATATGTCAATCATATTTTTTGAACACGTGGATCATATTATGCGTGAACGTTACATGTAAAATCAAATGTAATAGTGTAACACTGTCTAATATTGACAAATTTCAAAAAAAAATTTCAATAGATGTTACATGTAACATCTATAATCAATTATTATTTTAAAACATATTTTCAATTGATATTATATCAATAATTATTTTCAGTTGATGTTACATGCAAAACATATTTTTATGTAGATGTTACATTTAACATCTATATATTAATAATTATTTTCAATTGATGTTACATACAAAATATATTTTTATTTAAGTGTTATATGTAGCATCTATATTTCAGGGAATGTTACATGTAACATTAATTCGATTTTCAATTTCTCTCACTAACACAAACCCATATTATCATATACCCACATTTTCCTCACTATAATTCAAGGGATGTTACATGTAACACAGATCTACATTATCACATACCCACATTCCCCTCACTATATTTCAAGGGGATGTTACATGTAATATTGTAGGGTGCAATGTCTAAATAATTAAAAAGGAACTCCAAAGGTTTTAATACCCAGAGAATGTTACATGTAACATTACATAGTGCAATGTGTAAATAGTCAAAAAGGAATTCCAAAGGCTTTAATATCCACTTTCACCATTTCTTTATCTCTCCAAAATAAAGAAAATCCCACCAGATTGAAACAAAGCATAAATAAGGTGATGCATCCATTGAAATGCTCATATTTGAGTTGTGAAGATGGTAGGGAAGTCGGATATGAAAGGTGACGATGGTGAAGGCGTCGGCGACAATGGGAAAGGCATCGGATCTGGACGGTAATGGCCAGAGTGCGTCGAATCTCGATAATGATAGCGGCAAGGCGATGTTTACGCGAAATCATGGGAGGGGCATTTCGGTAATCTCGTCGCCGACCGTTTTTAAAAAAGGACTAATCGGTACAAAAAATTGTCAGCATGGGAGTTTTCGGTGCAAAAAAAAGGATATGAATTTTATCGGTACTTTTATGTTAAAGTTGGGATTGCCCGATAATTTTCTCTTATTTCTATGTCAAAATCGAATTAGTTGGCCCAAACACGTGAGGCGGCCTCACTTTTTATTTTGAAACTATTTTCCCGATTAAAATACTAAATATTTTAATTAATTAACATTTTAATTTTAATTTATTAATTTCTTTTAATTTTAATTTATCAATTTAGTTTATTTATATTTCGTTCGAATTTGAGAATAATTAAGCATATAAGCAGATAGTAATACAATAAAAAGAAATTTTAATATACATAAATAAAGATTTTTATGTATGCTGAAGTGAAAGTGTATGAGTCAAAAAATATTACGGCTATAAATGTAGAAAAAAAAATATTAATTATTTATTTAAAATATATATTTTATTATATAAATAGTTGATATTCACAATTTTTACCAATTAAAATATATTGTTATTAGGAGTTTCCTATTTTCAACCCTTGTTGTTAAATATATTTATTTTATTAATTAAAATAATGAATGGGGTTCTTTGTAAATTATCCATAAATTTAAATTTTTTGTCCATATAATATACGCGCTAAAATAATTTTTTCAAAAATCTTATATTATAACAAGTTGTACATACGACTTTTATCAAATACGGCTTTCCGCATAATTCTATATGTATTTATGAGATCGGGTATGGAATTATGTTCCAAAATGGTCAATACCTCGAGTATCGTCTAGTCAAATGACATGTGTCATTTTGTAGAGTTAGAATTGGTGGTTGAAACCTATTCACTTGAGTTGTACTAGGTCCTCGGGGAACTAGTCTACTGAGTCTAGAGTCCTGCTCCTTAGGGAGTGGTACCCGCACAAGGCTCAGGGCGGTATTTGTCCTGATGAAGCCCATTCGTCATGAGAATAAGAGCTCAGAGAGAAGAAGTATAGAAATGTCAGGTAAACAAATGAACTCAAAGTATTCATATAATAAAGCATACCTCGAGCTTGCATAGCCCCTGATATATATAGGTGTTGGAGATAATCAAATTTACCTAATCGGGCCTAAAAACGGTTAATTAGGCAAAACCATATGTTTATCTGATAATCCGGGGCGTTTAGGAGATAACCACTGGGCTTGGGCTTTTGGGCCCATTTGGAGAAGCTTACGAATCTTTGTCAGGCCTGTAGAGGTGAACTGGTGGAGGAGAACGGAGATCTGTGGCGTTTTGGAGGAGAAACAGACTGAAGTGGTGAGCTGATCGAGACAAATGGCTAAGTCTCTTAAGTTAGCCATCTATGGGGCATGGTGCAGAGTTCTGGGAAACAGCATTCCTACGGGGCACATTGCTCCTCCCTAAGTGCAAAGGAGATTTTAGAGAGAAGCCTTGGTCGGTGTATGCTTCAGTGTGACACCTTGAATTTCGAAAAGCATTTTTGTCACAATGAGGTTGCACACGTGGCCGTGACCCAGGTACTGACTCAGTGGTGCCCAAAAATACTCTCATCAACTTTGCATTAACTTTAAGCTTTTAATAGAATTATGAGAGTTCTCATTGGGTCAATAATAAGTTATAAAATTTGAGTTCCATGTAAAAAAAAGGGGCATGTACCGGGAGATTATTTTTTGCAATTTTATTGACTAATCAAGCCCAAGTATTTTTTATTACACCAAGAACTCCTTTCGCCCATTTCCTAACCAAAATATTCCTCATTCAATTTTATCCCTAATTTTTATAGCTATTTTCAGCACCTCCGCTGTCACTGTTTTGCCGCCACCGCTGTTCGAATTTGTCGTCGCCGTCGATGTCGCCGTCTCTATTCGTCTTCACCGTCTCTATCGTCGTTCCCTTTCACTGTTCGTCCTCTCCGTCGTCTTCGCCTTCATCGTCACATTTACCGTTCAAAATAGACGATCGCAGTCGTGTTGCCGTCGTCGGTCCTCGTTTGCCATCGCCGGTCGTCTTCACCTTCGAAAATGACATCGTCATTCGAAATCGACATCGTCACCAATTCCTCGCCATTGCCGTTCGAAATCGTCACCACCGATTCTTCGCCGATTCTTCGATTCCTCGCCGTTCATGTTCACGTTAGCTGTCGTCGTTGACAAAGATAAGCGGCTGCCTCCACGAAAACACAACAGTGTTAAACGAGTTTTCAACTAGGGTTTCCAACTTAAAAAGTGTTTATTATGTTTTTACCCCCATATTTTATTTAGTTTCAATTTTTGTCTTTTTTTTTTTTACACATTCGTCAAAGAAGCTTCTAGTAAAAAATATCATGCTCAAAATTTGGTAAAAATCTTTTCCAAAAATTTGATAAAATCAGTGTTGAATGTAATACTGTCTAACTTGTCAGGATACCGAAACACATGCGTGTTGAATATAATATTGTCTAAATATTCTAAAAAACAGTTTTTAGACCCTTCAACAAATTGACTCCATTGTTTTCAATCTGTTGAATGTAACATTGTCTAATATTGTCAAAAAATCAAAATTTAGAATGCGTGTTGAATGTAATACTGTCTAATCATATTTGAATGTAACATTATCTAATATTCTCAAGAATCAATTTTTAAAATTTAACAATTGAAACCCATTTGTTTTCAAGGTGTGTATTAATTGTAACAATTTGAATATAACACTGTTTAATCTTGTTTTGAACGTAATCTGATTGAACCAATTTGTTTCGGAATAATATCAAAACATTCATGTCCAACAATATAACATTGTCTAACTAAAACATCAAAGATAACTTATTGTCAATCCAAACCATGGCATATAACTTGCCGCGATATTGAAACACATTCGTGTCGAATATAACATTGTCTAAAAAATTTTAAAAAATCAATTTTTAGAATTCAACAAAATGACCTCCATTGTTTCCAGTCGGTGTTGAATGTAACACTGTCTAATATTCTAAAAATTAAAATTCAGAATACGTGTTGAATGTGACATTGTCTAATCATATTGAGTGTAACATTTTCTAATGTCTATTAGTTGTAACAATTTGAATATGTCGAATGTAACATTGTCTAAAAAATTTTAAAAAATTAATTTTTATAATTCAACGAAATGACCCCCCATTGTTTTCAGTTTGTGTTGAATGTAACACTATCTAAAACTTGGCAGGATATGAAAACACATGTGTGTTGAATGTAACATTGTCTAAATATTCTAACAATCAGTTTTTAGATCCTTAGACAAAAATGGCCCCCATTATTTTTCAGTCTGTGTTGAATGTAACACTGTCAGACTAATCACATCATAGATAACTTCTCATCAATCCAAACCATAGCAAATAACTTGCCAGGGATATCGAAACACATGCGTGTTGAATGTAATATAGTCTAAAAAAAAATTAAAAATCAATTTTTGGAATTCGACAAATGACCCCCATTGTTTTCAGTTTATGTTGAATGTAACACTGTCTAAATATTGCGAAAAATTTCACAATTGAGAATGCATATTGAATGTAACATTGTATAGTCTTGTTGAAAATGTAACATTGTCTAATATTCTAACAAAATCAGTTTTTAGAATCCAACAAAATTGACCCCCATTGTTTTAGAATTTAACTAAAATACCGCATCAAATTTAGACGGTGTTACATTGCTGGTCCAAAAAATTTCTAAAAACATTATATAACTGGTCCCAAAAAATTTTGCTTCTGTTCTAAGTTATTGGGGAACATAAACAGAAATAAGGAAACAAAAACACTAACACAAACGCACCTAATATTGCCAATTGCCCCCATGAATGAAACACTTCCTAATATTGAAAAAAATTATAAATTTAAGTTTGTGTTGAATGTAATACCGTCTATCGTGTTGAATGTAACACTTTTTAAACTCAACCAAATTCCATGCAAACTAACACTCAAGATAAAAAAAAAAAATGGGGGAAAGATGGGAGGTGAAAAATTTTAGGGTTTAGGGATCTCCCCCCATTGAACAATGTTTTTTGGTGTTTTCATCGATTATTTCATGGAACTGTAACAGAAATATGCAAACAAATTATGTTCCCAATTAGTTAGTGTTTTTGTTTCTTTGTTTCTATGCCCATAAAAGTCAAAAATATGAGAACAAATAAAATCTTGTTTTCTCACATTTTCAGAACAAAAATCTGGGAACATAACCAAAGTTTTCCTAAATTTCTATTTCTATTCCAGCTTTTCTGAGAACATGGGAAGACTAGATGACGGTGAATCTAGCAAACCACCAAATGAATCTAGCAAAACACTATAGCAATATGCAAACCACCAAAGGGGATCGAGAATTGAAAATCGAAAATCGAACACAGAAAGAGAGAGGAGCTTACACAGATGCTCAGTGATTGAAGACCAAAAATCATCGTTGATGGAGGGCATCTACATGAAATAATTTCATCATTTATTTCATCCCTAAAAATCTATTTTTGAAAAATGAACAAATCAAAATCAACAAATTGACAAATCGAAAAATGAAATCGACCGAGATAGAGAGAGATGGAGTTTACACGGATAGCAAATGAGACAACGATAATGACGATGGCGGTGTAGACGACGCCAACGATTGCAAATGGCGGCGACAAAGAGCATTATATGACGGTAATGGAGATGAAGAAAATTATATCAGTGGGGAGTTGAGACGGGGAATGGGGGAGAGTATTCGACGACAAATAGAGAATAACAAATGAGAAGACGGCAATGGAGAAGAGCAACAATGATAGAAGTCGAGACGGCGATGGAGAGGTATGAAGACGCACAAATTAAAAGAGAGAGTAAGGTTAATGAGCAAGGGCATAATAGTAATCTGACATTTGAAATTTTTTTAAAATGGGACTAATCAGTTCAAATAATTATTGAGATTAGAGTTTTTGATTCAGTTTTAACTAATTGTTATTAAGTGGTACATGAAAAGTAAAAACAGTACTTTGTGGTAATTGTTCCTTAAAAAAAATGATAAATTGAGATTAATTATTAAAAAAATTAGATTGATTGGATTAGAGTTGTAATTTATTGGAGAACAATCTTTATGTGATTATAGGAAATAAACGAAAATACAATTTGTAGCACTCTTGGGGCTTCACAACTACTATCCAAATTATGATTTTAATAAAACCAAAAAAAATCCTCCTTTAGCGTTAATGGCGGTTTAGTAGTGGCGATAAACCCTCTCTCTCATACAGAAACGTACGGTGCTTTCCACAGAGAACGATAATGGCGGTTCTATTTCCTCTTGTTCTAGCTCTCATCTTCTCAGGTGATTGAACAGGACTCCATTGTTGCGTGCAAGAGCGCATGCACTGCTTTTAGCGCGCCGGAGTTCTGTTGCACCGGCGACCACTCGACGCTGGAGACGTGCCCGTCGAGTCAGTACTCGGCGATGTTCAAGGCAGCATGTCCGACTGCCTATAGTTACGCGTACGATGATGCTTCGAGTACTTGTACTTGTACCGGGTCGGACTACTTGATTACGTTTTGCCCTACCGGGTCATGATCATGGATTTGTCTTCTCGCGCAATTAGGAGAATAATTTAGGATTTTGGATGTTATTTGCGTTATAGAGATTTGATTAGCTTGCAGTTATTGGTATCATTTGATAAACTTTTGTAGACTTTTAATTCAGCAGTTAAAAAGGGGGAGAAAGAAGAAGGTTATCTAATAATTGCCTTTTATTTTAAATCTATTAAAAGGTTTTAGACATTTTATTATCTGATGTTTTAAGAGACAAATAACAATTTAGATTAAATAAAAATATAACAAAAATATATAATCTGTTGTTTTATATATAGAAAAATCAATGAGATATTTTCAATTCAATCTCTATCACCCTTGTCTCGCCACTCATCATCGCACCCTTCAGAATCCCTCGATGATTATCTTTTCTCCATGCATCAAGTTATTGAAAAAAGCATCTCACATTTTTCTCATTCATCTTCTTCTCTTGAATTACAATGGTATAGATAGAGTTTGATTCTAGGGTTTCTCTAGAATCAAGCTATTATATAATCTAAATTAGGAAGGTTATTACATAATCTAAGAAAGTATAGTTTTTGCTTTATTTAACACTTCCACTCAAGTTGGTGCATGGATGTTCCACATGCCCAACTTTTCTAGAAATTTTGAGAATACCTGATTTGAGACTGTTTAGGTGAACATGTCAACCAACAAATCCTCTGGTCGAATCTTAAGGAATTCCACAATCTTTTTATATAACTTTTCCTTAATAAAAAAACTGGTCAATCTCGACGTGTTTTGTACGGTCATATTGAACTGGACTATGCACGATGTTATATATTGCTTTATTGTCACAAACTAATAGGATAGATTGCTTAGATAGATAACCCAAATTATGTAAAAAGAGTCTCAGCCATAATGTCTCACAAAGTACATTTGTTAAACCTCTAAATTCAGCTTCTGCACTTGAGCGAGCTACAACATTTTGTTTCTTGTTTTTCCATGTTACAAAATTACCTCCCAGAAAGGTAAAATATCCAGAACTAGACCGCCTATTACCCACACCAGCAGCCTAATCTGCATCGGTATAGGCTTCTATACTTTAATGGTCTGTGTTTTTAGAGAATAATACTCTTTTTCCAAGAGCAGACTTTAGGTACCTCAAAATGCGAATAACAACATTCATATGTTGTTTTCCAAGATTATATATAAACTGGCTGACAATACTCAAGGCATAAGTCAGATCTAGTCTGATATGAGATAAGTATAACAATTTTCCTACTAGGCAGTCTTTGGTATCTTCCTTTGTCAACTGGCACCTAGTTGAGCTCAATCCATAGTTTCAGACATCTTTCTGTTGGTGTATCAACTGATTAATATGCTAACATACCAATCTCTTGTAATAAATCTAGAGCATATTTTCTTTGAGATAGAACTATCCCTTTATTAGATTGGGATACTTCAATCCCAAGAAAATATTTCAGAGGGTCTAGATCTTTCATTTCAAATTCTTTGGACAAGTAATTTTGCAAGGCCTTTCTTTCATTAGGATCATTCCCTGTAACCACCATATCATCCACATATACAATGAGTGTAGTTATCTTACATTGTTTTCTTTTGAGGAAAAGAGTATGGTTGAGTTGCTTTGATGGTAGCCAGAGGCTATAATAGATTTTGTGAATCTTCTAAACCATGCTCTAGGAGACTGCTTCAGCCCATACAATAATATTTTTAGTTTGCAAACCTTATGGCTGTGTTTTTTTTGGTATCATGCATCCCGGTGGGAGATCCATGTAAACTTCTTCAGATAATTCACCATGTAAAAATGTATTCTTCATATCAAATTGTTGTAAGGGCTAATTCAAGTTTGCAGCCAAAAACAGTAAAACATGAACTGTGTTGATTTTGGCAACAGGCGCAAATGTTTTTATATAATCAATTACATGGATTTGAGTGTATCCCTTTGCTACCACACTTGCTTTAAAGCCCTTAATTGTGCCATCAGCCTTGTACTTCACGATGTTAATCCACCGACATCCAACTGGTTTCTTTCCTGGTGGAGGATAAACTAGTTCCTATGTTTCATTTTTTTTTCTAGAGATTTCATCTCCTCGTTCATAGTTGCTTTCCCACCTAGGATTAGATAAGACTTCATGCACACTGTTAGGAATAGATACATTAGATAATTAATTCACAAATGACATATTTGATTTTGACAAACAATGGTTGGACATATAATGACTTATGAAATATTTTGCTTTATTAGAGATGATCGGGTTCATATGTGGATTTAGGAATACCTCTCGTCTGGCGTTGTGGTAAACTATCTTCTGTGTGCCTCAAGAACATCTTCAACAAACGATTGGTGTGATATGTTGATAGGGGATGGAACTATATTTTCATGAATCTCGATTTCTAGTTGAGTTGGAGGATGATCCATATATTCAGTTATTTGGTTTTCACAGCGATTTTGATCTAATATCATTCCACTTACATCCAATTCACCCATTTTCGTATTTACTCTAGTATGTGAGTCATTGCCACTGAAATCCAATATCATATCAGTTATCTCTAAGTTTCCCACATCTTGGTTATTGTAATCTAGACTTTAAATTTCCTTTTGGTACTCCCCTCGAAATTCAGGTTTGGAGAAGTACATTGTATTCATCATGGAAAACAACATCTATCGTGATAAATAGTCGACATATTGGAGGATGATAACACCGGTATCCCTTTTGATGCATCGCATGCCCAATAAAAATACATCTCAATGCTTGAATAGTTAACTTGGTGTGTTAATACTTGTGTAGATGTACAAACACCACACATCCAAAGACAGAGGAGTTAAACTTGAGATAGTTGGAGCAACAATCATATCATTAAGAGTTTTGGAAAAGTGTTTTGAAATTGAGGGTGTTGGAAGGTACCCGATTGATTAAATAAGTTGCAGACATTAAAACATCTCCCCAATAAGACAAAGGCATATGGGCTTCAATTAGTAAAGCTCGAACAACAACTAACAAATGCTAATTTTTTAACTCGGACACCCTATTCTGTTGAGGCGTGTCAAACAAGTGGTGTGACGGATCATTCATTGTGCTTCCAAATAACGTTGAAATTCAGTACCCTGATATTTTCCACCATTGTCACTACGAAGAATTTGGATATTTCTATACTACTGAGTTTCAATCCTTTTATGAAACTTTTGGAATATTGAGTTCACCTCACTTTTGGATTTCATCAAGCAAAACCATGTCATCCTAGTACAATCAATAATAAATGTTACAATCCAACTTGACCCACCCAAAGTAGTGACTTTCGATGGACCCTAGATCGAAATAAATAATCATAAAAGGAAGTGAAATAAAACTTTTATTTAATCATAATAGAAACGAAGCACAATTGTTTTTCGCAAGTTCACAAGTATCACAATGAAAACTAGAAACATCAGCATCTGTAAATAAATTGGAAAATAATCTTTTGAGATATCCAAAATAAGCATGTCCAAACCATCGATTTCTTAACCATATTTCTTTTATTTTTCTGTCTTCAAAACCTCCCACTGCTAGAGCTTGTCATAGACGTTCAGTACTCTTTGATTCCAAGTCCAAGTAATACAGCTTCCCACGTCTAATATCACAAATAATCGTCGTCCTGGTTTTGATGTCCTTAAACACACAAAAATTAGGCCAAAAAATTACAACACAAGATAAAGCAGTGAGTATTTGAGAAACTAACAAAATATTATAATCTAAAGATAAAACAACTAAGACTGAATCTAAATTTAATTTTTTGGTGAGAGTCAAAGATCTTTTCCCAATAACTGGGGTCAAAATTCCATTTGTAATAGAGACAAACTTTTGGTTAGAGTGATCGAGTGGTGAGATTTGTCTGTAATCATATGTCATATGATCTATTATATCAGAATCAATTATCTATGGATTATTCAAAATAGGTGTTGAAATATTTAAAACCTCACCACTATTGTCTACAGTTATTACCAATGCCGAGGCGTTGTCAATAATTTCATCTTCCATTTTTGTTTGAGCAACTGCTGCAGTGGAAGGTTTTTGGTGATTTTTCTTCATGTGACTAGGATCCCACCATTCTGGATAACCCACTAGCTCAAAACGGACACTTTTGGTATGGCCAATTTTATGGCAATGAGTGTACTTGTATGAAGACTTGTCAACATCTTTGGTCCATCTACTAGTGTTAGGTTGTGCTCGAGGTTGTGGACCCTAATTAGATTGATTCTGTAAGACCCCGACCTTTATCATACGTACAATTTAAGTCACGTTTTAACAAATTTCGGAAATAACGAGGTAGATGGTGTTAATTACGATTGAATTATAAATTTGAGGGGTTAATTCGCAAATTTTCAAAACATTAAAAATTAAAGTTGAATTTAATTAAAAATCTTCACAAAACATGAAGAGGATAAATTGCAATTTTTATTAACATTAAAATTTAGAATGGGTTTAATTACTCTTTTAATTAAAATAGCGAGGCGGTTTGCGATTTGAATGAGGTGATTTAAAAAGGTTTAGGGGTCAAATTGTAAACTTTATAAATATTCAAAATTGGACATGGGCTTACATAATACCTTAACCTAAACAAAAGGGGGGCTTGGTGTAAATTATATATATATACATACATACATACATATATATATATATATATATATATATATATATATATATATATATATATATATATACACATAGAGAGGCGGTGGAAAAGTTATGGAGGAGGAAAGGTCACTTGTCGTCCGGCCATTTGAATCACACACACACACACACACACACACACACACACACATATATATATATATATATATATATAATAGAAATAAGGGAGAAGGATCGAGAAGATAGAAAGAGAAGGAGATGGGTCAGTGGTAGAGAGAGAGAGAAAGAGAGGTTCGACGGTGTGGTCGTCGCCGGTAAGTGTGTGTGTGTGTACGTTCCGGGTTTAAGTAATTTAAATTATTAGCGCCAAAATTATTGAACTGATAAAAACTAAATAATGAAACGTTTATATAAAAAATCGTAACGGAGCAAAGTTAATTAAATGAAAATATTCCACACACACACACACACATACACATATATATATATATACATAATCGAAAGAAGGAAAAATAATCGAGAAGATAGAGAGAGAAGGAGATGGGTCAGCGGTAGAGAGAGAGAGAGAGGTTTGACGGTGTGGTCGTCGCCGGTAAGTGTGTGTGTGTATGTGTGTTTCGTGATTTGTTAATTTAAATTATTAGCAACGAAATTATCGAACTGATGATAACAAAATAATGAAACCATTTATATAAACAAAGTTTATATAGAAAATTGTAACGGAGCGATGTTAATTAAATGAAAATATTCCAAAAGAAAATTCGGGGAATAGGAAATTACGAAAATTAGGATTTCATGGCATGGTTAGGTTATTTTACGTAAAATATTAATTTAGGCCCTGTCACCATTAGGTTCGCAGGCACCAGAGTACCAGTAGAGAATAGGTAGTCAAAGTCCTCGAAAACAAATAATCAGGTGAGTGTATTGTCTTCTTATCAAACTATATATATATATATATATATATATATATATATATATATATATATATATATATATGTGTATGTGTGTGTGTGTGTGTGTGTGCGTGCGTGTGTGTGTAAAATGGATTTTATTTGACTTGAATGATTTTAAAACCACGTGGATCAAATAGGTTTTGGGTGAGTTAGTAAAGTGGATTTTCGTTGAATTATGTTGATTTTAAAAGAACGTTGAAAAAAATGATTACTTGGATTTGAGTGATTTGGAAATGTGGTTTTCATTGATTATTTATTGAGTTGTAGTTGGTGATGATATTATTGATTTTATGTCCTACCGATAGGTAGTCCGGCAGGCGGTTGTTGATGTTATGTCTTGTCGATGGGTGGTCCGACAGACGATTATTGATATTATATCCAGCCAATGGGTGGTCCAGCATGTGGATATTGATATTATGACCTGTCCGATGAGTCGTTCGGGCAGATGGTCATTTGTTCTGCTAGGAAGGCATATCCTAATGGAGGGTATGGTACCGTTGCAACTCTCGATCGTGAGGTTAAAACGATCACTATGGCTAGCCAGTGAGTATGTGTTTGAGATGTGTGTTTGAGATGTGGTGTTTTACTTATATTGAGTGATTTATTATTTATGGTAATTGGTCTTATTTTATACTGAATGGGTTTAAATAGAACTTACATATATTGATTTATTTCCACTGCTTATATTATGAAAATTTTTACTAGATATGTGATGTTTGTCTACTTATACTTGATCCATTTAAATGTTGTAGAATGTATTATAGATTAAAAAAAAATATTAAGAAGGCAGTACAATTGCAGGTGGAGCGAATTGGAGTTGGTCGGTCCCCTACTGGAGCTAGATAGAGTTATGCGGATCATACGTTGGAGTCTTATGTGTGTCTTTTGAGACGAGCTGTCGAAGGTGAACCTAAGGGAGGTTCATGAGATTTATTTTGTTGTTCTTATAATTTGGGACAGGTGTATCCCTATAGTATGAAATTATGTATATGATATATAGATGAAAGTTTGTACATTGTCATATAAGTTGGTTGGTTAGTCGGTCAAGTGATGTCATGTCGACGTCACGCTGGCCCTATGGTGACGGGTATCCGAGGTGGGCTGTGACAATTTTGGTATCAGAGCCTAGGTTATAGGTTCTATAGACTTGTCAGTGGTCTTGTCAGTAGAAGACCATAAGATAAGAAGACATGCTAGTCGTCTAGTCAGTAGGGGACATAAGATAGGGTGTCGATAAGTTAGTTCGGTACGTAAGTATTAGTTCTTTAATTACATTAGTTAGTGCATTGGCATGGTGCATTTAGGGTTGTCTTGTTGGCAGGTAGTGATGGTGATATTGCCAATTAGCGGATTTGAGTGGTGTTGTGTTGTTGGTGGTAAAAATGGGTGGATCGCGATTGTGGGAGTGCTAATAGTTGGAAATGTAAGATTTTAATTTAAGAAACAACTATATGCGTATTAGGTGGTGATGAGATAACTATCTGTAGCACCCAATAAGTCATCCAATAAGTCGTTATTAAAATGGTAGATAGTATAGCATAACACATTTAAGTTAGAATACGAAATCACATTCAAATAAGTATACCATCGCCTTCTAGGCAATATGAAATGCATCTTATAATGATATAAAAAATAAAATAAAATAAAGAGTTATATTAATTGGAAACTAAAGATGTGAGAAAACTGTGATGAGAAGGTAGTATGTTCTAGATTGACAGGAATGTAGAGAAAAAGTTTATGGAACTTATAGATATAGCAAACGTAATAGAAAATGATATGTAGGAAGTAGCCGAGAATTGTGAATCTGTGATGAAAATAAGTGCGCATATAAATAGAGTCTGTTTGTATGAGTTATAGTTAAATCTTAAAAGAATCAGAGGGTGTATTGTCGGGAAGGTATAATTAGTACCCCAATTAGTTTGACAGTGGGTCTGGGAGGTTATTAAAGTGTTAAAGAAAGGATATCAATAATTCAGTACGTGGGTGCTGGGCATCAGACAAAACAAGTTCAGGTTGTGGATAATGTAATAGATAGGGATTTTTCCTAAGTAGTTCCGAGAGCTGTCAAGGTGCTGGTAAGTGTGATTAATAATTGTGGTTGTTGTAAAATAAGTTCCATAATATTAAGAGGTAAACGCTCGACTAATTAATGTTGGCTAAATATAATTGTGTTGATAAAATGCGAGAAATTGGGATTTAGAATTATAACTTTGGGGACTTTAAAGGTGGTCGTCGAGGTGTTAGTAATTAAAAATTTTCCGAATAGTGGAAATGTGAGTAAATTAATTTTTGGTTTAGGAAATCTCTATAGGAGAAGCCTTGTGACGACCCTGGGAAACCGGATCGTTACAATAAATTAGACCATTAACTCATGATTAACGTAGACCTGGTGTTTTATCCAAGAAGATCCATTGTTGGTACTCATTAATTAGAATGGATGGTTTGTTAAATTGACTTGCAAAAAAAGACCAGGATGTTAGATTGATGATATTATCAGTTCAAGGTTAGAGACTATGACATGGTGAAAACGGTGACTCGGTCGAGAGTAGAAAAGAGCATGTAGAACATTTCTAGAGTGTGTTACTAATGCTGAAAGAAAAACAATTGTATGCTAAATGTAATAAATATGAGTATTGGTTGGATCGAATGGTAAATTTGGGGTATGTGATTTTGGGAAATAATATTCACTTGAATCCACTGGAAGTCGCAGCTGTGGTGTAATGGGAAGGCCAAATGGTGTAACTGGAACTCAAAAACTTTTGGAGCTGGTAGTGATTATAATTGTTTTGATGTTTAGCAACAATACCTGTATGACGAGATTTATGAGATATGCACCGACCTCCAGAGTTGGGAATAGTTGTTTTATCGCAAATGAGCTAAATCTTAGGTAAGTACCATCTATTAAAATTCAGTGAAGGCTAATGGTATAGCAAATTTTTAGATTGAAAATCGGTAAGTTGGTTGTTCATATTAATTTATGGAATGAATTGAGACCCTTGTAAATTTAGTGGGAGGTTGGTCAAGTAGCAACGTTGTTTGAGATCTTTATTTTTGAAACTGGCATTGATTGACCATGTTGGGGGAAAATGTAGAAGTCAGATGTCCAATTAAGAAGGATTAGTGATACAGTGGGAAATTGCTGTAGAGCTGACTAGCGTGTCAGAAATGATGCTGAAGTTTTGATGATCGAAAATAAAGTGTGTATTTATAATAATGCCAATGGACGAGAGAGACCTTAAAAGAAGTACATAGTTCAATATACACAACGCACCTTGGTGATATCAACTTATATTGGGTTTGCGTAAGCATTATTGGTAGTTGTAGAGGAATGAGAAATCGCAGAAGTTGTTGTTCGTTGTCTTGTATATTAGCAAAAATTAAGATCGAACATCAACATTCAAGTAGGTTATTGCAGCTATTTCTGACTGGAAATAGGAAGGTAGCACGATGAATTGTGTTTCGGAATTATCTCACAATTGAAAGGGGACATAACTTTATTTAAGTAATTGTGGATAGGCTTATTAAGTCTACTTATCTCCTGGTTATAAGATGACGTATCCTTTTGATACGTATGCCAAGTATATATTGACGGAATTGTTCGGTCGCATGAGGCACCAATTCAATGCAAATGTTGAATAAAGTTGGATTAAGATAATAATTTTAAAGCAAAGGTGAAATTGGATGTTGAATTCTACGTTTGATGAGGATTAATGGGTCCTGTATTAAAACTTTAGCATATGTTGATAACTTTTTAAACTCGGTTGATCGGTTATTCGAAATTTTGAATTAGAATTCTGAAATCATAAGTGTTGTAGCCGTATTATGACTTGGATGATAATTGTTTTCAAAGCAAAGTGAATCGCCATTGTATAAACAGTTCGCGGAGGAACTCAAAAATGTAGTATTCAATGGTGATAACTTAAATCGGCATGTTATAAATAGGGAAAGTTAGGTAGTATTTTCAGATAATAATCCTCAATCGAAGAAACTATATAGGAAAAACTGTAGTATCAAAATTTGATAATTATTTTGACGTTTTATTCGAGTTTCTATACTACTTTTGGTGTTAAGTTAAGAGTTTGTTACTCTCCTTATTTATAGATTAACGGTCAATCGAGAGGTACGATTCAGATATTAGAGGATATGTTGAGGAGTTGCGTTTAGGAATTTTTGGTAGCGAGGAGGATCTAGTGGGGCTAATGGAATTTGTTTAAACTAATAGATACTTTTTCGATGATCAAAGTGGTACCGTATAAAACGTTGTATGAAAAAGATATATGACTTCAGTCAAATAGACTGAACCAAGATAGGAGAACGAAAAATTATCAAGAATTAGAGACAATCCGGTGTGATTATTTTTTTTAAAAAAAATGAAGTAGATAAAAGGAACTCAATTAGATGTATTGATCTACTAATTATTAGGTGAAGTTGGCATGTGGGGTTACTAAGATCTCATGAGGAAAGGATAATTTGAATTATTCTGAATGACTTTTGTGATATATTGAAATTTTGTAGTTGGAACATAGTTAGGTACTTCGATCCATATTTATATGTGTTTGAAGCATGAGTAGGTAAACTAAAACATAATTGAGGCGTGTGACCTTATCAGGGACTTGATTAAATGTGGAAATATGAAGAAGTTTTTTATAAACGACCCGTTGGATGTATTTTGATACATATCTACGTGGTCTGAGTGATGGTAATAGTTCTAGAACATTCATAAGAGTATTGAAGATCTGATATAGATATTGAGGTTAATGATTTTTGGGCTATCTGAGCTTATGAGATTGATGGTGAGTATTGTTGATTTAAATGTTGAATGGAGATACTGTGGCAAATTGAATGGATAAATGTTGGTTATGAGAAAATTTCTGAAATCATAGACATGTTAGAAATAAGATAGACCCAATTCTGAGACTACCGTGATAGTTTAAGAAATATGGTATTATATTGTCTTGATGGTAGTTTTATCAGAGTAGCGCAGCGGAAGCGTTAGAGATATGAAACAATTGGTTGTCTGTGATAGGTGCTACCAATCAAAGTGCAACCTGTTTGTTGGTTGTTGAGTATAATATTGACCACTGCGAATGGACTTGTAGCGATGTTGGAGCAGATATTGATGATTACAAATTAAGGGTGGCAAAAACTTTTAATTCCATTTGTTTGTATGAAAATTTCGGGACGAAATTTCTTTTAAGGGGAAAGAGTTGTAAGACCCAGACCTTTGTCATACGTACAATTTAAGTCACGTTTTAACAAATTTCGGAAATAACAGGGTAGATGGTGTTAATTACAATTGAATTATAAATTTGAGGGTTAATTCGCAAATTTTCAAAACATTAAAAATTAAAGTTGAATTTAATTAAAAATCTTAACAAAATATGAAGGGGATAAATTGCAATTTTTATAAACATTAAAATTTAGAATGGGTTTAATTACTCTTCTAATTAAAATAGCAGGGCAATTTGCGATTTGAATGAGGTGATTTAAAAAGGTCTAGGGGTCAAATTGTAAACTTTATAAATATTCAAAATTAGACATGGGCTTACATAATACCTTAACCTAAACAAAAGGGGGGCTTGGTGTTAATTATATATATATATATATATATATATACACACACATAATAAAAAGAAGGGAGAAGGATCGAGAAGATAGAGAGAGAAGGAGATGGGTCGGCGGTAGAGAGAGAGAGAGGTTCAACGATGTGGTCGTTGCCGGTAAGTGTATGTGTGTGTGTGTGTGTGTTCCGGGTTTAATCCGGCATGTGTGTATTTTGTTGTGTGTATGTGAACGGAGTATGTATGGATATGTGTGTGATCTGTGTGTGTTCTGCGTGTGGGTGTGCTTAATCAGACGTGGGTGTCCAATTGCCGTGTGTGTGTGGGTTGTTCCGGTTGGAGGTAAGTCGCCGGAGGTTGCCAGCGGTGAATTAGAGAGAGAGAGAAAGTGGGTTCGGCATTGCGTGTGTTCTGTTTTGAGCTACTGAGTGTATGCGTGTGTTTTGAATGTGTTTGTGTGTAAATATACCGTTTGTTAGTTTTGTTGCCGGTGGGTGTGTGCGCTGCCATTTTTGTGGATGGTGATCGTTTGTATGTTTATGTGTATGTGTGTGTGCTATGGTATACATGTGGGTATGTGTTCGGTGTGCGTTCGTGTGGGTAGTCTATTCAGGAGAGGGTAGTGGTTGCCGGAGTTGGTGAAAGGAGAGAGAGAGGCTGCTGAGATCCAAAACAGAGCAAACAGGAAGACGACCGTCTGCCTAAACAGTGAAGGTTTCGCCTAGGCGGTGGAACATCAGGAACCAAATTGTGCGAGTTCACCTAGGCGATGTCCGTTTCGCCTAGGCGGTAGGCAGCAGTAAGCAGAATTAATGGATTCGTAAGGAGATCGACAACCAATTCAAAGCGGGTAACGTTTCTCGTTAAAATTTCGTGATTTGTTAATTTAAATTATTAGTGCCGAAATTATCGAACTGATGAAAACTAAATAATGAAATCGTTTATATAAACAAAGTTTATATAGAAAATCATAACGGAGCGATGTTAATTAAATAAAAATATTCCAAAAGAAAACTCGGGGAATAGGAAATTACAGAAATTAGGATTTCATGACATAGTTAGGTTATTTTACGAAAAATATTAATTTAGGCCCTGTCACTATTAGGTTCGCAAGCACCGGAGTATCAGTAGAGAATAGACGGTCAAAGTCTTCAAAAACAGATAATCAGGTGAGCGTACTATCTTCTTGCCAAACTATTTATATATATATGTGTGTGTGTAAAATGGATTTTATTTGACTTGGATGATTTTAAAAATCACGTGGATCAAGCAGGTTTTGAGTGAGTTAGTAAAGTGGATTTTCGTTGAATTATGTTGGTTTTAAAAGAACGTTGAAAAAAATGATTAGTTGAATTTGGATGATTTGGAAATGTGGTTTTTGTTGATTATTTATTGAGTTGTAGTTGGTGATGATGTTATTGATTTTATGTCCTGCCGATGGGCAGTTCGGCAGGCGGTTGTTGATGTTATGTTTTGCCGATGGGTAGTCCGACATACGATTATTGATATTATATCCAACCAATGGGTGCTCCAACATGTAGATATTGATATTATGACATGTCCGATAGGTGGTCCGAGCAAATAGTCATTTGTTTCGCTAGGAAGGCATATCCTAACGGAGGGTATGGTACCGTTGCAACTTCCGATCGTGAGGTTAAAACGATCACTATGGCTAATCAGTGAGTGTGTGTTTGAGATATGTGTTTGAAATGTGGAGTTTTACTTATATTGGGTAATTTATTATTTATGGTGATTGGTCTTATTTTTTACTGAATGAGTTTGAATAAAACTTATATATATTGATTTATTTTTAGTGCTTATATTATGAAAAATTTTACTAGATATGTGATATTTGTCTACTTATGTTTGATGCATTTAAATATTGTAAAATGTATTATAGATTAAAAATATTTTTATTAAAAAAGCAGTACACTCGTAGGTGGAACGAATAGGAGTCGGTCGGTCCCCTACTGACGCTAAATAGAGTTATGTGGGTCATGCGTTGGAGTCATATGAGTGTCTTTTGAGACGAGCTGTCAAAGGTGAACCTAAGGGAGGTTCATGATATTTATTTTGTTATTCTTATAATTTGGGACAGATGTATCCCTATAGTATGAAATTATGTATATGATATATAGATGAAAGTTTGTACATTATTGTATAAGTTGGTTGGTTAGTCAGTCAAGTGATGTCATGTCGACGTCATGCCGGCCCCATGGTGATGGGTGTTCGAGGTGGGGTGTGACAGATTCCGAGTCACCATGGCACTAGGTTCAGTGCTCCAGAATCACCCTTCAAGGTGATATTATGTACCGCCTCCCGTCGAACTAATGAGTAACATTCATCCATGTTTAGTTCTGGGTTTCTTCGCAAAATCTCACGTTCGGATTGAATCAAAGGCCTCATCCAATCCAGCGAGAAAGATGTGAACTCTTAGTCATTCAATATACCGGTAGTAATTTTTGACATCTTCTGGATCTTTCATAACCATCTTATCATGATGGTCCATCTATTTCGAAGATTTCAGCCAATTCTTCATAATACACAAAGAGGATTCACCCATTTTGTTTTGCAGAAAATGTCTTTTGATTCAGAGTAAAGACTTGTAACTCATCACTTTCATCATAGAATGTTGTGGACAAGGCAGTCCAAATGTTGTGGGCCATGGGTAAGCATAAGTAACATCTCATAATATCTAGTGACATTGACATTAATAGTCACTATTTGACTTTTTAATTTTCAGCATAACATTCATTAGATTCTCCATGTAATTTATCCTTGCCACGAATATATGAGATCTTGTTCCTTTCAGTGATTCGTATTTCCTTCAGTTGCGACCATATATTATAATTTGATTTAGTAAGAGTGATTCTGGCATTAAAAATGTCTTTGGACTGAATTACAACTGAAATGGATTTAATCCCAGTGGATTCAAAATTTTCTCCACTCATTTTTTTATTTTTATTTTTATGCTGAAATGGGACAAAACAATAAGAGACAAATGAACCAATTTTATTCTCTATAATACTCTCAAATGCGTAACAACTTTACTAAGGCTCAAATAAGGATTATTAGAGTAACTCCAACGGGATAGCCAAAGGGATAACTAAATTGCTCAATTGCCAATTTAGCTAGCCAAAACCCAAAAAAAGCAACTTCAATAGGATAGTCATTTGAATAGCCAAAATGACTAGAGCCCTGAATAACAACTAAATTTGGCTAAGTTGTTTCAATAGCCAAAAGTGATTTGGCGGGGAAAAATTAGCGTTGAGTTGCTTCCATCTCCAATTCTTCATGCATATCCGACCTTCGCCTTTTGCCTCGCAGTGGCCATCGTCGTCTTGCCCTACAGATTTGAAGATCATCATCTCGCCATCACAGTCGCTCATAGCTCTTCACCGATCGTCGCAGTCACCATCGCCATCGCAAATCGCTCATTCGTCTATCTCTGGCTCTCCCTCTCGATCGATTTGTCTTTGTCTCTCTCTCTCTCTCTCTCTCTCTCTTTCCCTCTCGATCTATCTGTATGATTTCGGGGTTTGGGAAATTAAAGGGAGGGGTCGGTTTGTAATTTGGGGGAGGGGTGGATTTGTAATTAGGGTTAATTCTAATTTTAATACAAATTGCAATATTTATAGATTTTAACTTAATAATTGTAATATAATTAGGGTTAATTAGGTTTATTGGATGAAAATTTAGATGAACAATTAAATAAAAATTAATGGATAAAAATAGCTAGTATGAATGGCTAGTATCATTTGAATGAATTCTTGAATTTTTGGATAGCTAAATCCCTATTTAACCATGACTGTCCAAAATGGTTTGTATCCCTTCGATATGCCCTTAACATCTCCAAATATATGGATCAAATGACTGATGATATAATGACTCCCTTTTTTCACAAGAGCGAGAGAGAGAGAGAGAGTACCACGGCTGGTGTAATCGACGGGATGAACGGCTGAACTAACGTTGGAGGTGCGACTTTCTTCAGACCATAATCGACGGGATGAACGGCTGAACTAACGACTGGATCTAGGCGGCGGATGAACTGAATCAGGACGACCTTGACGGTACAGGATCTGTTGGATCTGGGCGGCGACAGACCTAAATCGAGACGGCCTTAACGGTGGCGTCAGCGACCTGAATCGGCAGATCTGGACGGTGGCTGAACTGAATTGGCGGTTCTGTGTTGATTAAACACTTGAGCAAGTTAAACCCACGCCAACGATCTCGAGAATCAAAGGCAGGAGTTCAGCGATTCGTGAAACCTTTGAATTTTTTTTATTTTGATACAAAGTTCTCAATCCGGATTTGCACAGCAATGGTGTGGTTCACCGGTGCAACGATGGTGCAGCGGTCAATGGACTTGGACAGAGACGGCGACGATCTGCTGGATTTAGGGTGAGATGGTATTGGATTTAGGGCTTTTTTTTTCTAGGTTGAGGTTGAGGGAGTTTTTCCTCCCCCCCCCCCCCCCCCCCCCCCCCCCCCCCCCCCCCCCCCCCCCCCCCCCCTCTCTCGAGAATTGGACCTTTTAAATTTGGCTCTGATGCCATATTGAAAAAAAATGATCTCACGTTTTTCTCATTCGTCTTCTTCTCTTGAATTACAAGGATTTATGTAGAGGTTGATTCTAGAATTTCCCTAGAATCAAGCTATTACATAATCTAAATTAAGAAAGCTATTACATAATCTAGGAAAATATAGTTTCTGCCTTATTTAACACAAGTACCATAGCATTCTGTGTGTGTGTGTGTGTGTGTTGAATCATAGCTCCACCAACCATTCCTCCTCGGCATGATGAGCACCAAAATCCACCAAGACCACCACCCTCATCCTCTACTAGTGTCCTCCCATCGCAGGTAATAGTCCAATCTCTCCCTCTCTGTTTTGCTTTATCTACTCTGCGGTAGGAAGTCCAGTTTCTCTTCCATCACCCATAGCTAATAGAAAGACCACCAACTAGCATCAAGCCAATGCTCCTCATTCCAGATCTGGTTGCAATTTCATGAGGTTTGATTTCAGTTTTGCTAGATCTGGAATTTATTTACGTTATAAATTTAAAATTTGACAATCTCTCTCTTTCTATTTTATTTTGTTTAGGGATCTGATTTTAGGGGTATGATTTTGATTTTTTTTTTTAATTACGTTTAGTTTAGGGATCCAATTTTTTCTCTATTTTCTTTCATTTAGGGACTGTGCTCCCTCACCATTATTATCTCTTTCGTCGAACTCAGCTCCTTCATTGAATGCAGCTTATTCACAGAAGGTGAGTGTCTGATTTTGATTTTCTCACATTTCCTTTGTTTCGTTCTTTGATTATTAATGTTTTTGTTCAATTCTTTGATTGTTAGTGTGTCTGTTCTAATGTTGTTGAGTGTTTTTGTTTCCATAATTATGTTCACATCATGTGCACTTGCAACACTTCCCCCTCTCAATCCACAACAATTAGAGCAACTCCAACGGGATAGGCAAATGGATTTGGCTATCCCTCAACTGCCATTTTGGCTAGCTAAAATGAAAAAAAAAAAACCAACTCCAACACACTAGCCATTGCACTAGGCAAAATGGCTACTCCCCTAAACCATAGTCAAATTTGACGTGCTCTGTTCCTCTAGCCAAAAAAATATGGCGGGTAAAAAATTACCGTTGCTGAATAGTGGTCGAAAAAATTGAACGTTGGAGAGCTCAATTCCCCTTGAGCTCCGACCGTTTTTCATCCCCAACTGTCGCCTCGCCATCTGAATTGCAGTCGTTGCCGTCGCCGTCGCCTTTTGAATCACAGTCTCTATTGGGGCTCTTCTCTCTTTTCCGTCGCAGCTCTTCTTCTCCGTCAGGGCTCTTCTCTCTCTCCGTCGCGTTTCTGCTGCTGCTTCTTCCACCGCTAGGATTTTTGCTTAATTAGGATAGTGGGCTGTTGGCTGTGGGCTTGGGTTTGTGATTAGTGAAGTGAATTTTTGTTTAATTAGGATAGTGGGCCGTTGGGGCTTGGGTTTGTGATTAGTGAAGTGGGTAATGGGTGGATTTAGTAAAATAATTCAAATGGGTTTTTAAATATTAGGTTGGGTATTTAAAATTAAATGGGGTTTGGATTTTTAATTGAATTAGTAAATATGTTGAGTATTTATAATTAAATGAATTTGAATTTTTAATTAGAATAGTAAATGGGTTAGATTTTTAATCCACTCAATGCGATACTTGAAGAAAATATCTAATTGGAATCCAAACAAACAACAACAAATAATTAAAGTAGAGTTATTGAAATTCAAACAAACAAGAACAAATAATTCAAGAAAATATCAAACTGAAATTCAAACAAACAAATAAGAATATAAATCATTCTTGGCTATGCATCTGTCATAAATGTTCGATGAGATCTGACTGAAATTGAGAATTGATTTGTCTATCCCTGATCCGATGTTAGGTTTGAATATAATTTGAAAGCTCGGATGTTTGGCTGTAAAATTAATTTATTGGATGAAAAATTAAATAAAAATTAATAGATGAAAAATGATTAGTATAAATGGCTAGTTCGGTTGAAATCCGTTCTTGAATTTGGATAGTCAAATCATTATTCAACTAACAAATTTTTGATTTGGCTATCCAAAATGACTAGTTGCCTTAAAGTTGCTCTTATGGCATCCCTTGGGTCAGCCATTCATTGTCGTGATGCATGCAATGATACTCTCTTTATGTTTCTTTGTTTCCATAATTCTATCTCTTTGTCATATTTTCAAATTCTATTATCCTCGTATTTCTTTGGGAAAAGTAACATCCACATATTGAAAATTGCCATTGTCTATATATTTCAAATGCGGAAAAAACAGGGTAAAAGTCGAAATTCATCGTCCTGGACATTTAATGCTAGATCAAATGTTACTTCTTGATATTTTTTTTCCCCTTCTACCTCATCTAATTTGATTTATAGTCTAGGATTTCAAAGTTCATTTTGTAAAGACAAACTCATTGTCACAATAAGTTATTTTATTGAATTGCTTGTCATCCAATCTATCAGTTGGTCAAAATCCTAGTCTGGATTACGGCTTCAAGGGTGCCAAAATCACCATTGCTTCCGACTGCTCGAAGCTCCAGATCTTGGCCAACCCCATAACAACCTTGTCCCGGACGTCTACCCCGTCTCATCTTTCTCTATCCAAACCCATTACACATTCTCTACTATATATACATTAGCGTATACCCCGTGTCTAAAGACACGGGTTTTAAAATTTTTATTATTAATTAATATAGAGAATAATATTATTTATTAAACAAAAAAAAAAAAAAAAAAAGACAACTAATAATGACATACTAATTTTAAATAGAAATCTTCCTTTATTTTTTCGACATTCTCAAATTTCATGTTCTCAAATGAACATGAACAATACAAAACTTACAATATAAACTTAATAATAAAACGCAGTTGCACTCAACAAAAAAATAAAAAATTAACAAACAAATAAGCTTAGCACAGTTAAAAAAAAAATATTCTTAGAAAAAATTATTACGCCAAATCTTTAATTTAGAGTTTACATAGAAGATGTAAAAATATACTGATTTAATTCTATCCTTCGATGCAATAGATCATGATTTATTTATTATCATATAAATCAAAGTACTGCACAATTTTCATTCATATAAACTTGAAATTGTCTTAAATAAATAATATTATATATTATTTATATAATATATAATATTGTTACAATTGAATGAAAATCAAAATAAGCAATTGGGTAGGAAGAAACCTGGGCGATTCCACACGACCCTCCCCTTGCCTTAACATCTCTGTCCATCCTTCTGTACCCCCTCTCTCCCCAGGAGTTCTTCACCACCCAATAATCAAGAAGATGCATCCAAAGAAAACCCAAATTCAACTCTTGAGTTTCAAATTGTTCTTTAAAAAGGCTTGATTTTTCTTTGTATAGCTTTCAACAGCGACGACAATGGTGATGACAGCGTCGTTAGTGGTAAAGCAAAAGTCGGTGTTCATAAAGGTCGAAAATAAGAGAGAGGCGTTTAGTGTTAGAGTCCCGAGTCACCGACTTCACCCACCGAACTCGGCTCACCTACCGAGCTCATTCATTGAGTCACCCACCGAGTTCATATACCACTCACTTTAATGACATTTATATTGTTTCCTTATTATATGTGGTATTACCTTTTGTTGTTCTTGGTCTTTTGCATAAATAATGATATTTTGATATTAATAAATTATCCATCCTATTACCGAAACTTATTATGGTATCAAAGCTCAATCCTCGCGGCAAACCCTAGCCTCGCTTAGAGAAAGAAAGTCCCCAGCCGCTGCTAGTTGTGGCCTCAAGCTGCGAACGCCGACGACAGTTACGATGAAAGAACAACCTTCCTCTCCTTCTCTTCGGTTGTGTTAAAACAACAAAACCTTCCCCACTTTTTTCCATTTCAAAAACTTCCACTTGGATTTCAATTCTTCTTCTGAAATCCCCTACCGCCCTGAATTAATGCTGCGATTTCTTCTTTTTCTTCCTCTATTTATAAGCCCATGCTCCAGAGCCCTTCCAACTTGCAAAACACCGCATTGATTTGGCCTGACCATGACAACTCAACCAATCTTGACGAACTAGGCATAGGCAGTTTGTCCCCGCCCCAGCTCCAGCGTGCCTCCAACTGGAAAAACGCCACATTGATTTCGCTTGACCATGGAAACTCAGTCAATCTTGACGAACTAGGCATAGGCAATTCATCCCCGCCATCGACAAACGTGCCTCCGACTCACAAGGTGCAGCAGTTAAGGGGCCTCTGCAAGTCAGAGGTTTATGTCTGCGGCAAAATACTTATTTGGAGAGACAACCATTGTTTGTTATGCGCTACAAAGGCACCAGATGTTCCAAGATCACGCTCCAACGAGCTTTGCAACAACCAAACGCTGCCTGATCCGCGCTCAAGCACCATTCCTAGCATCCCCCAGAGTCAACTATGACCCCAAAAGGTTGCAGTTCAGAACCTCACTCATTTCCTTCCACTCAAGGATAAGATTAGACTCTCCTCATAGAGCCTCATCTTGCGGGGGCATATTAGAGTATACCCTGAGTCACTGAGTTCACCTACCGAACTCGCTCACCTATTGAGCTCACTCATTGAGTCACCTACCGAATTCACCTACCACTTACTTTAATGACATTCATGTTGTTACCTTATTATATGTGGTATTACATTTTATTGTTCTTGGTCTCTTGTATAAACATAAATATTTTGATATTTATTGTTCTTGGTCTCTTGTATAAATAGAGATATTTTGATATTAATAAATTATCCATCCTATTACGGAAACTTATTATTTAGGATAAAAAAAGAGGCAAAAAATAAGAGAGAGACATGTGAGATTTGAACAATGGACCTTACACACGTTATACATTTAAATTACAAATTGACTGGCAAAGACTCACGGGTTAATAAAAGAGTGGTTATGTATATATTTCTAGTTAATCTCAGCCGTGGATTCACCTTAAGTTAATCTAAGCATCAAAATGTCCTAGTCAGTAAAACCTGTTGTGATTTATATATATATATATATATATATATCTGATTCTTCTCGGATTAGCTGGTCCATGGGAACTGTAGCTGATGTCCAGGCTGCCGACCCTGTGCCCTGGCCTGATTCTCCATGGCAGTGTCTTTCGTTAATGATCTCAGTACAGTATAATTGCATAAAAATGATGATTTTCTTCTAGATGAAGAGCAAACTTTCTTGTTTTGCCATTTCAAATCTAGATTCAATTGTCTATCTGTACTTGGCTTGAATTAATGTCTTTGATCCCCCAAAGTGTTTGAGGCATACAGGACTTTGCGACATCGATTTAAACGACTTGTCACTCTTCTTGCAATCTCAAAACCTTTGTTTTCTATACCATAAGTTCACTTTGATTATATACTTACTATTCCTAAAAACTGTATATACGTATCTATTACAGAGAGAGGGGATGAGATATATAGAGAGAGAAAGATGACTGTGGTGGTAGAGGCAATATGGTGGTGAAGAAAGATGAAGGAGCAGGAAGTGAAGAACACAGCGGAGAAGATGACGTTGAACAGGAGAATCAATAAGGAAAATACACTATAAACCCTTAATTTTTAGATTTTTTATTAGATCATATTAAATTAGTTAAAAGAAAATGACAAAATTATTTTTAATTTAAAATAAAATGATGAAATTATCCTTAATTCTATTAAATATTTAACCATTGCACTTATATATAAAGTACTAAATGTTGACGAATATAATATAACACAGGAATGCAAAGTGCACTTAAATCTAACCACAGGGCCACAAAGTGTAATTAATCCAATAATTTATAGATAAATTAAGTATTGTTACGTTTATGATTTAGTACTCTCTCTTATACAAATAATTGATGTCACCAGTAATCAAAACACAGAATAAGAGAAAAGGGAGTTGATAAAATTTCCTTCCTTAAAGAAAGTTCTACTCTGTTTCTAAACCCCACAAAAGCCAACATATGTATATGCATTCAAGGCAATCATTAAAGACAAAAAGAATAAACCCATTTATTACCATAATATCCATGTTTCAAATCAAATAAAAGACATTTACCGAAAAATGGATAAAAAAATGGCAAAATTTCCATTTTTGCTGGCTAAAAAGATAGTTAATCCATAATGGCACTATCAACCGCCTTTCTCTTTCTTTATTTTTTGGTTGTTTTAACGAATCAGTTACCACCTATTTTAACCCTTTGTTTAAAAACGAGATCATCTAAGAATGGCGAGAAAAAATCATATCATTTTTCTTCTTGAGCTTCTTCTTCCTTCTTCTTCGCTTTCATCCAAAAATTCAGTCTTGGAGAATGTCCGTGACAACGGCTTCTTGTCAGGCAAACCTGTTAACCAAAAACAAATTAATATTAATTTCCCTAGTTTTTTTCTTTGTCGAAACCAAAAACATACCCAAATCCCTCAATAATATCATCTCCTATGCCTGAAGTGAATGGAGATTGAGAAGGCATAACCGCTACTTCATTTGAATCCTTCTTGTCCATGTTTTGATTATCGCCTTCATCAAATAGATCAGGTAAGAGCAGCAACTAATCGAGGCATTCATCAGTAACGACAGGAAGAAAACATGAACTCAATGCTGTAAGCTCTTCCCATTCTGCATTTGCCTGAAAATCATCCATTTTTTCAACCACCAGCTCCAGCAAGAGTGCCGATGAATCAAAACAATCATCCAATTCCAGCGTCTGAATGTTGTTGCAACTTGAAGAACAATCATCGATTTCAGACAGAGTATCATCGATTTCAGACAGGGGATCATCGATTTCAAACAGGGGATCATCAATTTCAGACAGAGTATCTAGAGACATGGCAAAAATCCTATCCACGCGTAAATTAAAGAAGGGGAGGTTAGAACATTACCGCAAAATCATTCAACATATAAAATAAACAATCTATTACAAGAAAGACACTTGATTCATGAAACCCTAATTCAAGAAATTTCATAGTATTTCGCAGGAAGAAAAAACCCTAATTCAAAGAATAATTACAAGAAAAGAAACATGATCAAACGACATTCGTCTACAAACATACAATGAAAATACAACAAACCTTGAATTTTCTAATGAAATCGAACGATTAAACCCAAAATCTAATGTCGCGCACTCTCTCTATCGAAATCTCTAAAGACGGAGAAAACCCCAAAACCAGAAGTGAGTTCTCTCGCAAGTGAAGCCACTGACGATCAATTCTATCGTTGGCTATATATTGAATTCTCCCTGAAGGCTGAAGCTTGTGGAGCCCACTATTAGTTTATTTTATTTCTGGGAGTCCACTAACGGTTTCCGGAACGCAAACCTCTGGTGATGCTATGAGTAGAGGCGTTCGCGGTTCGGTTCGGTTTTCGTATTTTTTTGGTCCTTGAACCGAGGTCCAAGGTTTCCTTATATTGGAAACCGCTCTCTGATGGTTTAGTTTCTGTACAGAGGAAAAACCAACCATGTGATTTTCATCGGTTTTCGGTGCGGTTTCGGTTTGGGACTAAAGATCAACAAAATGCAAACAAAAACGAAATCGAAACCCTAAACAAACAAAAACGGTCAAATCCACATACGAAACACTAAAACGAACAGATTTGTTAACCAACGGAAACGAAAACAAATCATTTTGGGACTGAAGATTACCTGAATGATTTGAAGGCTAGACTTGTGAAGCCGGACGACAACGATCTGCTACGGATCTTCCATGGTGGATGACAATGATCTGCTACGGATCTGCCATGGTGGACGATGACGATCTCCAACGACGGAGGATAGCGAAAGATCTGCAACGACAGAACATTACCAACTATCTGCAACGGTGGAGTAGCGGCGTCCTTGCACCGATTAGGGTTGCCATGGTACGATTAGGGCTGCGATGGTTCGATTAAGGTTGCAATGGTGCAGAAAATGTTGCGATTTAGGGTTGCAATCTGTTCTTGCGGCTGGGAGGAGGAAGAGGACGACGATAAATAGAGTGAGGAGCTCCGATAACTGGAGTAAGGAGCTGCGATCGGGAGACAAGTAGAAGGAGATCGGCAAAGAAGTGAAGGAGAGAAGCGAAAGGAGAGCTGAGATCAGGAGGAGAGACAGCTACTGGCTAGGGTTTCTCTGTTTGTAGCTTATATATATATATACAAAACCGCTAAAACGACGTCGTTTTAGGCGTTTGCGATTCGATCGCGGTTCATGTATACGAAAACCGCCAACCGAACCGGGGGTGCTGTTTTACCCCAAAACCAAACTGATCCTGACAGATTTTTTGTCAGGGGCGATTTTTTTCCCTTTTTTTTTTAGTCGGTTTGGTTCGGTTTTTCGGTTTGCCAATTTTTTTGAACACCCCTAGCTATGAGTATGGAATAAAATTTTGGGTAAATTGCGTTTTTTCCCCCTCCAATATATACCGCATGGCACTTAATTTTCCGGAAACTCACATTTTTGGTTCCTAAAGCATGGTGTGGGTGTCCATGTGGATTTTTTTTTATTTAATTTGCGCCTTTAATTCTTAAAGTTCCACATTTGTTTGTCATGGTCACTATCACTATGAGTGAGTCTTTTCTCTCTCACCAGATGATACCATCAAATCACAGATAACTTTAAGTGACTCTCGGTTATTTGAAAAATCTACGAAGACACCCACTCCTGTTTTCAAAATATCAAGAAAACCTCCGGTAGGAGGTTGTAAAAGTAAAATTACAACTTTCACCTTGTCATTATATTATCAAAAAAATAATTTTCATCAACAATTATCAAATAATAAGAATTAATATTTTCCCCATTTTCTTATTTGTTAGCCTTAGAATAGAGGATATTTTTGTCAATTTCCTCCCAATAGTTTGGGGTGGGTAATGAGATCTATTTGCACCGAGCACACCAGACGACTTTTAACACGACACGTGTTAAGGTAAAGCCCACAATAATCTCCTTTGACTACTTATTGTTGACCAACCAAGGTACTAGGCCAGCATCTCATGTCGTTTGCCGTCTACCAACCACCTTACGGGCACCCACCAGAAGGTCTGTCGAGGTCGATCATTGACCAATGGCTACCAAGCATGTCCCACAGACTATCAAAAAGGCTCTTCCTCCTCCATGGGCTTGGCTTCGTCCTTTGCTCACTTGGACTAGCCCATGGGCTCCTCTTAGTAGATCAAAATGCAAGGCTTAGTGTCTTAAACAACACTAGGCGCCTCCTCATGGCCACAAGCTGAATTACGTTAATTATCCTAGCTCAGGGCCCTAAATTTTTGGGAATAATCCGATATTTCTCCTATAAATAGTGGGTAATAGATGCACCAAATAATGCAAGTGGTTCTCTCGAAGCAATATTGATGCAAACCTCACCAAGAAATAGTGAGACCCGAAACCAATTTATGGTGTCTTTGCTAGGATCGATCTAAAATCTGGATTTATAATGAAAAGAAAGAAAGGAAGAACACAAAAATACAGAATGTTTGATAGAAACCTTGACCCAACGTTTATGAATGAAACGCGAACCAAAGGTATAAAATAACAAACCTCGACCCAAAGATTATAATGGAATCACGAACCGAAGTTATAGAGTTTGAACGCCATAAGAAATTC